>OX463230.1:24844442-26093609 GCA_949820135.1 Sylvilagus floridanus
ATGCTAACAGGGGTGAGGTGAAACCTCCTTGTGGTTTTGATTTGCATTTCTCTGACAGCTAGTGATCCTTAACATTTTTTCATGTGTGTGTTGGCCATTTGATTTCTTCTTTTAGAATTTTTTAAAATTTATTTTATTTTATTTTTTTGACAGGCAGAGTGGACAGTGAGAGAGAGAGACAGAGAGAAAGGTCTTTCTTTTACTGTTGGTTCACCCTCCAGTGGCCACTGCGGCCCGCGTGCCGCGCTGATCCGAAGCCAGGAGCTTCTCCTGGTCTCCCATGCGGGTGCAGGACCCAAGGACTTGGGCCATCCTCCACTGCACTCCCGGGCCACAGCACAGAGCTGGCCTGGAAGAGGGGCAACTGGGACTAGAACCCAGTGTGCCGGTGCCACAGGTGGAGGATTAGCCAAGTGAGCCACGGCGCCGGCCCTGATTTCTTCTTTTGAAAAAATGCCTGCTTAAGTCCTTCACCCATTTAAAAAATTATTTATTTATTTTCATGAATTTTATAAATACAACTTTAGGAACATAGTAATTCTTCCCACTGTACCTGCCCTCAAACCCATACTCCTACCCCTATTCCTCTTTCCTCTCCTGTTCCCAGTCTGGTTTTTACTAATATCTATTTTCATTTAATTTTATACAAAGAAGATTAACTATATTCTAGATAAAGAGTTCAGTACTTTGTATGAGGAAGAAAAAAAGAAAGAAAAAATAAAAAACATAAAAAAAACTGTTCTTCAACAGTCCAGACAAGGGCAGTTCATAGTCATTGCATTTTTAAGGTACCTTCATTTTTTTTTTAGAAACCTAATTATCTTTAAAGAAGTTCCCAAGAATGATACATCTACGCAGCTCACTTGGCTAATCCCCTGTCTGCGGCACTGGTACCCTGGATTCTAGTACCAGTTGGGGTGCTGGGTTCTGTCCCAGTTGCTCCTCTTCCAGTCCAGCTCTCTGCTGTAGCCCAGAAAGGCAGTGGAGGATGGCCCAAGTGCTTGGGCCCTGCACCCACATGGGAGACCAGGAGGAAACACCTGGCTCCTGGCTTTGGATTGATGCAGCGCACTGGCTGTCGAGGCCATTAGGGGAGTGAACCAATGGAAGGAAGACCTTTCTCTCTGTCCCTCTCTCTCTAACTCTGCCTGTCAAAAAAAAAAAAAAATGATACATCTTTTGTGAGCACTTAGACATAACTATGAGACATAAGAATATCTTCTACTTAATACTCTGAAGTGAAGTATATCTTTGAGAACACATTTTACTGTCTATTCTCATAATACAACTCTCTGAAGACAGAGGTCCTGCGTGGGATGTTAGCACACCGACTCCTGTTGTTAATTTAACAATTAACACTTATGTATGATGTCAGTGATTACCCGAGACTTTTGATAAGAACTGTCTAGGCTATGGAAACCTTTTGGACACACAAGCTCCCTCATGTTTCAGCAAGGCAATAGGCAAAGTGGAAACTCTCTCCTCCCTTCAGAGAATAGTATATCCTTCTTTGATGACCACTTCTTTCCAGTGTGGTCTCACCCACAGAGATCCTTCATATAGGACATTTTTTTTTGCCACATTGTCTTGGCTTTGCATGCCTGAAATGCTCTCAGAGGCTTTTCAGCCTGACCAGAATGCTTTAAGGGCTGATAAGGAGGTCAGAGTACAACTTAACGTGATTGTCATTCTATGAGTCTGTTGTATAGTTTGCAAATATTTTCTCCCGTTCTGTTAGTTGCCTCTTCATTTTGCAGATTGTTTCTTTTTCAGTGTAGAAGCTTCTGAATTTTATGTAATCCCACTTGTTGAGCATTCACTCCTTTTTAATTCTATCTATTATTATTACCAAATGCTTAGTCCTATTTATATGATCACTATAACACTTGATCCTATCTATCTGATCACTTTATCACTTAATCCTATCCATATGATCTCTAAAACACTTAAAACACTACTTTTATCACCCAGCTTAAGGAGATTTGGGGTCCCATGGCAACTTTTTAAGCTGTACTCTTAGGAATAATTCCATAGGAATATATGCAGAGCTATACTGTTTTATATTTACAAGCTTCATACATTTCACAATTATAAATTTACGAGCATGGTGATTCTTCCCTGCATGCATGCTTTCTCACCCCACTCCCACCGTCGCCCTCCCTCTTCCCTCTCTTATTCTCACTCTTATTTTTAACTAAGATCTATTTTCAATTAACTTTATACACATATGATTAACTCTATGTTAAGTAAAGAGTTTAATGTTTAGTATGAAAAAAAAAAAAGATGGGTAAAATAAGATAAAAATCAAAGAAAGGAAAAGAATAAAAAAACCCAAAGCTGTTCCACAACAGTCAAGGTAATGGCTGTTCAAAATCATTGGCTTGCAAAGTACCAATTTCACTTCTACAGGTTGCCTTTTAGATGCTCTATTGGTTATCACAGGTCAGGGAAAACATTTTGTCTTTTTGGTAATGGCTTATTTTATTAAGTATGATGTTTTCCAGATTCATCCATTTTGTTGCAAATGACCAGATTTATTTTTTCTTTCTTTTTTTCTTTTTTACTGCTGTGTAGCATTCCATGGTGTACACATCCCATAGTTTCTTTATCCAGTCTTCAATTGATGGGCATTTTGTTGATTCCATGTATTTGCTATTGTGAATTGAGCTGTGATAAACACGGAAGTACAGATAACTCTTTCATATATTTATTTCATTTCCCTTGGGAAAATTCCCAGGAGTGGGGTGGCTGCTTATTATGGTAACTCTATATTCAGCTTTCTGAGGTATCTCTATACAGTCTTCCATAGTGACTGTACCAGTTTACATTCCCTCCATCAACAGTGGATTAGGGTACCTTTTCCTCCATATCCTTGCCAGCATTTGTTGTTTGTTGATTTCTGTATGTAACCATTCTAATGCGAGTGAGGTGAAACCTCATTGTGGTTTTGATTTGCATTTCCCTGATGTATAGTGATCCTTAGCATTTTTTCTTGTGTCTGTTCGATTGGCTAGTATTTTGTTGAAGATTTTTTGTGTCTATGTTCATCAGGGAAATTTGTAGTTCTCTTTCTCTGTTGTGTCTTTTTCAAGTTTAAGAATTAAGATGATGCTGCCTTCATAGAAAGAATTTTGAAGGATTCTCTTGTTTTCAATTATTTTAATAGCTTAAGAAGTATTGGTTATTTCTTCCTTAAATGTCTGGTAGAATTCAGCAGTGAAGCCATCAAATCGTGGGCTTTTCTTTGTTGGGAGAGTCTTTATTACTGATTTAATTTCCATTTTGGTTGTGGGTCAGTTTAGGTTTTCTGTGTCTTCATGGCTCAATTTAGGTAGGTTGTATCTATCCATTTCTTCTAGGTTCCCTGATTCGTTGGCATACAGCTCTTTGTAATAATTTCTGATGATTCTTTTTATTTCTATGGTGTATGTTGTTACATTGCCTTTTACATCTCTAATTTTATTAAGTTGGGTCTTCTCTTTTTGGTTAGATGGGTCAAAGATATCAGTTTTGTTTATTTTTTTTAAAAACAGCTCTTGGTATTGCTGATCATTTTTATTTTTTTGTTTCAATTTTGTTCATTTCTTCTCTAATTTTAATTTTTCTTTCTCCTACTGGTTTTAGGTTTGGTTTGCTGTTATTTTGCTAGGTCCTTGAGATACACTGATAGCTCATTTATTTGGTGACTTTCTAATTTCTTGATATAAGCACCAATTGCTATAAACTTTGTTCTTAACACTGCTTTGCTGTATCCCATAAAGTTTGATATATTGTATTGTTATCTTCAATTGTTTCTAGATTTTTTAATTTCTCTTCTGATTTCTTCTATGACTCACTGTTCATTCAGGAGCATGTTGTTCTATCTCCATGTGTTTACATATATTCTAGAGATTCCTGAGTTGTTTTTTTCCAGGTTCATTCCATTGTGTTCAGAAAAGATGCATGGTATGCATGGTATGATTTTTTTTTTTTAATTTGCTGAGACTTGCTTTTTGGCCTAGCATATGGTCTATCCTAGAGAAAGTTTCAGGCACTGCTGAGAATGTGTATTCCACACTGTAGGATGGAAAGTTTTGTATATATCTGTTAGTTCCATTTGGTCTATAGTAGTGTCAATTAACTCTTGTTTCCTTGCTGATTTTCTGTCTGCTTGGTTTTCCTTTGCTGAAAGTGGGGTATTGAAGTGACCCACTACTACTGTATTAGAGTCTATATCTCCCTTAAGATCTATTAACATTTTTAAAAATAGCCTGGTGCCGTGTAATAAAGTGCATATATGTTTATAATAGTCACATCTTCCAGTTGAATTGATCCCTTAATCATTAGATAGTGCCCTTCTTTGTCTCTTTTAACATTTATTGTGTAAAAGTCTATTTTACCTGATGTTAGGATGGCTACACCAGCTATTTTTTTGGTTTATGTTAGCATGGAATGACTTTTTTATGCTTTCACTTTCAGTCTGCAGGCATCTTTGTTGGTGAGATGTGTTTCTTGCTGGCAGCAAATAGATGGGTTTTGTTTTTTAATCCATTCAACCAGTATGTATCTTTTAACTGGGGAGTTGAGGGCATTTACATTCAAGGTGACTATTGATAAGTAACAACTTTGCCCTCCCATTTTCCCAAAAATATTCCTATTGTTTACTTTGGATTTCCTTTGTACTTTTACTGGGAGATTTTCTGCCTTCACCTTCTTTTATATTGATGATCCTGCTTTTCTGTTTCTGTATATAGCACATCTCTAAGCATCTTTTGTAAGGCTGGTTGAGTGGTGGCAAATTCTTTCAATATATGTTTGTTTTGGAAGGTCTGTATTTCACCTTCACTCATAAATGAGAGCTTTGTGGGGTATAGTATTCTGAGTTGACAGTTTTTTTCTCTTAAGACTTGGAATATATCTCAGCATTCTCTCCCAACCTGTACAGTTTCTGATGAGAAGTTTTCTGTGAGTCTAGTTGGAGATCCTGTAAAAGTAATCTGGTGTTTCTCTCATGCACATTTTCAAATATTTTCTTTATATTTTACTGTTGAGAGTTTGACTACAATGTATTGTGGTGAGATCTTTTCTGGTCCTGTCTGGTAGGAATTCTATGTGCTTCCTATACTAGGAAGTCCCTTTCTTTCTGCAAATTAAGGAAGTTTTCTATTATTATTTCAGTAAAATGGCCTTCTAATCCATTCTCTGTTTCCACACCTTCAGTAACTCTGAAGATCTATATGTTGGGTTGTTTGATACTATGTCATAGATTGCCTAAAGTATTTTTAGTTTTCTTTTTTTTTTTTAAGATTTATTTTTTTTGAAAGTCAGAGTCACACAGAGAAGGAGAGGCAGAGAGAGAGAGAAAGAGAGAGAGAGAGAGAGAGAGGTCTTTCATCTACTGGTTCAATTCCCAATTGGCTGCAGTGGCTGGAGCTGCACCAATCTGAATCCAGGAGCCAGGAATGTTTTCCAGGTCTCTCATGTGGGTGCAGGGGCCCAAGGACTTGGTCCATCTTCCGCTGCTTTCACAGGCCACAGTAGAGAGCTGGATCAGAAGTGGAGTAGCTGGGTTTCAAACCTACACCCATATGGAATGCCAGCACTGCAGGTGTCTGCTTTACCTGCTATGCCACAGCACCAGCTCCAGTGTTTTTAGTTTTCTTATTCTTTCTTCTTCTTTTTTTTTTTTTTTGGTGACTGTAAAATTTTCAGTTTTTTTTCTTCTAACTTGGATTCTTTCTTCTGCTTCAAGGAGTCTGTTGTTAAGGCTTTCCACTGTATTTTTAATTTGTTCTATTGTATTCTTCATTTCCAAGATTTCATTTTGATTTCTCTTTAAGATCTCAATTGCAAGGGAGAAATTTTCTTTCATGTCATATACAAATTTCATTAGTTCATGGATTTGCTTCTGTTTACTTCTAAGTAATCCTACAATCATTTTTTTTTTAATTCCACTTGTGTTATTTCTTCAATCTCTTAACTTCACATTCTAGTATTGAAGTGCTCTGTTCTTTTGTTGGCATCATTTTGTCTTCCTTATTCTTGTTTTTTGAATTATGGAGTTTATTATTCATCATTTGTAGAAGTATTTTTGATTTATTTTTTGTTTTGCTTTTTCTCCCCCGCTTTGTTAGCTTTTATCTTTGGAACTGTACCTCTGTGGCTTAGTGGAGTTTCCACTTCTACAGTGAATATCTAGAGGCATGTGGTGGGTGTGAGCAGGGAGCTCTGCTCAGTGCTCCAGTTTGAAGGGAGTTAACAAGGTGACACCCATGTTGGAGTGGAAAATTTCCCCTTTTTTTTCAGAGTGTAGTTTTTTTTTGGCTCTGTTGGCCTTGCTTCGCATTCACCTCCTCTCCTTAAAGGAGACCAATGCCAGGTTGCAAGCCTCAGTGGTTACAGTATTCATTTGTGCTGCCATAAGAACTACACAAAGGAGCTGTATGGCCATCAGTGTAAGCACAGATACTGTAGCAGTGACCATCACCAGGGAATGAGGGAGCTTTGAGCATGTAGATCCTCTCACAGTGACTGCCCAAAGTCCCATCCACACCCTGAGCTTTGCCACATAGTTACAGTGTTTTCATAGTTTTGGTACACAAGCCTCCCACAATCATGAGCACTAAACCCCCGTCAGTTCTTCCAGCCAGACTCAGGCATCTGTGCTTGGCTCATTGCTGGGCATGCAGACATGAGCTGCTGCAACAGTTCTTTATGTCCAAAATGGTACCCACCCTCTCTAGGCTTATTACAGGATACTAGTGCAGGATGACTGGAGGAGAGAAATGTGTCCTCCTTTTTTCTTCTCTAGTTTGGCAGGTATACTCTTCTCCACAAGTCTCTAAGCTAGATTCCCACCAAGATCTTCCTGCAGCTGTATTGCCAGTGGCTTGGGTTACTTCAGTCTCATCTCACTCTCCAGAGCTGGTGATGAATTTCTTGGCTACTGGGGTCTTGGGTTGTGTACTTCAACACTCTCCAGATAGGTCTACATTGTCCCTCTAATTTGTGTGAATGTTCTTCTGCATTTTCTCCCTAAATCTTTCCTGAGATTGCATTCTCTTTACTTTTTTGAACTATTTTCTCCTAGACTAGAGTAGTAAGCTCCCTCCCTATTCTGACATCTTCCCAACAGTCTCTCAATGGAGTCTTTTGGATCCTCATTTATATAGAATCATGTCATCTGCAAATAGGAATAGTTTGAATTCCGCCTTCCAAATTTGTATCCCTTTAATTTCTTTTTCTTAACTGATGGCTCTGGCTAAAACATCCAGGACTATATTGAATAGCAATGGTGAGAATGGACATCCTTATACAATTGTGAATCTCAGTGATAATTTTTCCAAATTTTCCCCAATGAATAGGACACTGGCAATGGATTTGTCACAAATTACCTTGATTGTGTTGAGGATAATCCTTCTATACACAATTTGCTTAGAGTGTTCATCAAGAAAGTGTGTTATATTTTATCAAATGCTTTCTCTGCATTTATTGAGATAATCATATGGTTTTTTATGTTATAGCATAGATGTAGTTATGTATTTTTTCTTTTTTTAAAGAAAGCTTTTATTTAATAAATACAAATTTCATATGTACAGTTTTAGGAATATAGCAGTTCTTCCCCCCATACCCACCCTCCCACCATCACTCCCTACCCACCTCCTACTCCCTCTCACATCCCACTCTTCATTAAGATTAATTTTTAATTCTCTTTAAATACAGAAGACCAACTCTGTACTAAGTAAAGATTTCAACAGTTTGCACCCACACAGACACAAAAAATTTAAGGTACTGTTTGAAGACAAGTTTTACCATTAATTCTCAAAGTACAGCACATTAAGGACAGAGATCCTACATGGGGAGTAAGTGCATAGTGACTCCTGTTGTTGATTGAACAATTGATACTCTTACTTTTGATGTCATTGATCAGGTGAGGATCTTGTCATGAGCTGCCAAGGCAAGCCTTTTGAATCCACAAACTCTGCCTGTATTTAGACAGGGCCATAAGGAAGTAGAAGCTCTCTCCTCCATTCAGAGAAAAGTACCACCTTCTTTGTTTGCCCCTTATTTCCACTGAAATCTCACTCACAGAAATCCTTCATGTAGATAATTTTTTGCCACAGTGTCTTGGCTTTCTATGCCTGAAATGCTTGCTCTCATGGACTTTTTAGCCAGATCCAAATGCTTAGGGGCTGATTCTGAGGCCAGAATGCTGTTTAGGGCATTCGTCATTCTATGAGTCTGCTGGGTGGCCTGCTTTCCATGTTACATCATTCTCTTTTTTATTTCTATCTAGTTACTACCAGAGAATTGGTCTTATTTATGTGATCCCTTTGACACTTATTCCTATCTTTATGATCAGTTACACACTTAAAATGATCACTTTAACTAGTAAGATGGCATTAGTACCACCTAGCTTAATGGGATTTGGAGTCCTGTGGCAAGCTTTTAGCTTTACCCTTAGGGGTAAGTTCGTGGAAACATGTGCCAAACTGAAAAATCTCCTCCCTCTCTTTTCCCACTATTATTTTTTGCTGGGATCTGTTTTAAATTGGATTTAAACACCTATGAATAATTCCGTGTTAAGAAAAGAGTTCAACCAATAGTATTAAGTAGATAAAGAAAATAGTAAAAAAAACTAAAATAATAAACTCTTCCTCAACAGTCAAGACAAGGGCTGATCAAGTCATTTTTTCTCATAGTGTCAGTTTCACTTCTATAGGTTTCTTTTTACATGCTCTGTTAGTTGTAACAAATCAGGAAGAACATATGATATTTGTCCATTTGGAATTGGCTTATTTCACTCAGTAGGATGTTTTCCAGATTAAGCCATTTTGTTGCAAATGACCAGATTTCATTTTTTTTAATATTGTGTAGTATTCCATAGAGTACATATCCCATAATTTCTTTAACCAGTCTTCTGTTGGAATGCATTTAGGTTGATTCCATGTCTTATCAATTGTGAATTGAGCTGCAATAAACATGGAGGTGCAGACAGCTTTTTTATTTGATGGTTTCATTTCCCTTGGGTATATTCCAAAAAATAGTTGTATGGTAGGTCTATATTCAGATTTCTGAGTTATCTCCAAACTGTCCTCCATAGTTGCATTCCCAGTTTGCATTCCCACCATCAGTAGATTAGGGTACCTTTTTCCTCACATCCTCACTAGCATTTATTGTTTGTTGATTTCCGTATGAAAGCCATTCTAACTGGGGTGAGGTGAAACTTCATTGTGGTTTTGATTTGCATTTCCCTGATCATTAGTGATCCTGAACATTTTTTCATGCGTCTGTTGGCCATTTGGATTTCATCTTTTGGAAAATGTCTGTTTAAGTCCTTGGCCTATCTCTTAACAGGGTTGCTTGTTTTGTTGTTGTGGAGTTTCTTGATCTCTTTGTAGATTCTGGTTATTAATCCTTTATCAGTTGTATAGTTTGCAAATAATTTCTTCCATTCTGTCGGTTGCCTCTTCACTTTCCTGACTGTTTCTTTTGCAGTATAGAAACTTCTCAATTTGATGTAATCCCAGTTGTTAATTTTGGCTTTGACTGCCTGTGCCTCTGGTGTACTTTCTAAGAAGTCTTTGCCTGTGCTAAATCTTGAAAGATTTCTCCAATATTCTCTAATAATTTGATGGTGTTGGGTCATAGATTTAGATCTTTAATCCAAGTTGAGTGGATTTTTGTGTAAGGTGTGAGGTAGGGGTCTTGCTTCATACTTCTGCATGTGGAAATCCAGTTTCCCAGCACCATTTGTTGAATAGACTGTCCTTGCTCCAGGGATTGGATTTAACTCCTTGATCAAATATAAGTTGGTTGTAAATGTTTGGATTGATTTCTGGTGTTTCTATTCTGTTCCATTTGTTTATCCATCTGCTTTTGTACAAGTTCCAGGTTGTTTTGATTATAACTGTCCTGTAGTATGTCTTGAAATATGGTATTGTGATGCCTCCAGTTTTGTTTTTGTTGTATGAATGCTTTATACCTTTTTCTAAATCTGATAATATTGTCTTTGGTATTTTGAATGGCATTGCATTGATTCTGTAAATTGCTTTGGAAGAATGAATATTTTGATGATATTGATTCTTCCAATCCATGAACATGGAACATTTTTCCATTTTTTTGTATCTTTTTCTATTTCTTTTTTAAAAAAATTATTTGACAGGTAGAGTTATAGACAGTGAGAAAGAGACAGGGAGAAAGGTCTTCCTTCCATTG
Source organism: Sylvilagus floridanus (assembly GCA_949820135.1). Taxonomy (NCBI): domain Eukaryota; kingdom Metazoa; phylum Chordata; class Mammalia; order Lagomorpha; family Leporidae; genus Sylvilagus; species Sylvilagus floridanus. The sequence continues at coordinate 24,854,640 of OX463230.1, forward strand.
GGTCACTCCCCAAATGGCCACTATGGCCTGCACTGCACCAATCTGAAGCCAGGAGCCAGGTGCTTCTTCCTGGTCTTCCACGAAGGTGCAGGGGCCCAAGCACCTGAGCCATCCTCCACTGCCCTCCCAGGCCACAGTAGAGAGCTGGACTGAAAGAGGAGCAACCAGGACTAGAACCCAGTGCCCATATGGGATGCTGGCACTGCGGGCAGAGGATTAAACAAGTGAACCACAGCACTGGCCCCTCTTCTTCTATTTCTTTCTTAATGTTTTGTAATTCTCATCATAGAGATCTTTGACAACCTTGGTTAAATTTATTCCAAGGTATTTGAATTTTTTGTAGCTATTGTGAATGGGATTGATTATAGAAATTCTTTCTCAGCCATGGCATTGTCTGTATATACAAAGGCTGTTGATTCTTGTGTATTTATTTTTATGCTTTACCATACTCTTCTGTGAGTCCCAATAGTCTCTTAGTAGAATTTTTGGATCTCTCTATATAGAATCATGTCTTCTGCAAATTGGGATAATTTGATTTCATCCTTTCCAATTTGTATCGCTTTGATTTCTTTTTCTTGCCTAATGGCTTTGGGTAAAACTTCCATGATTATATTGAATAACAATGGTGAAAGTGAGCATCCATGTCTGGTACCAAATCTCAGTGGGAATGCTTCCAAATTTGCCCCATTCAATATGATGCTGGCCATGTGTTTGTCATAAATTGCCTTGATTGTGTTGAGGAATTTTCCTTTTATACTCAATTTTCTTAGAGTTTTCATCATGAAAGGGTGTTGTATTTTGACAAAGTCTTTCTCTGCATCTATTGAAATAATCATATGGTTTTTGTTCAGCAGTTTGTTAATGTGATGTAACACATTGATGGATTTGTGAATGTTGAACCATCCCTGCATACCAGGGATAAATCCCACTTGGTCTGGGTGGATGATCTTTCTGATGTGTTGTTGGATATGACTGGCTAGAATATTGTTAAGAATTTTTGCGTCTATGTTCATTAATGAAATTGGTCTGTAATCCTCTTTTTCTATTGCATTTTTTTCAGGTTTAGGAATTAAGGTGATCTGGCTTCATAGAAAGAATTTGTGAGGATTCACTCTTTTTCTATTGTTCTGAATAGTTTGAGAAGAAATGGAGTTAGTTCTTTAAACATCTGGTCAAATGCAGCAGTGAATCCATCCAGTCCTGGGCTTTTCTTTGCTAGGAGGGTCTTTTTACTGACTCATTTTTCATCTTGGATATGGGTCTATTTAGGTTGTCCATGTCTTCAAGTCTCAGTAGGTAGGTTGTATGTGTCCAGGAATTTATCCATTGCTTCTAGGTTTCTGAGTTGGCATACACACTTTGTAGTAATTTCTGATGATTTTTTTTTATTTCTGTAGTGTCTGCTGTTACATTCCCTTTTTCATCTCTAATTTTATTGATTTGGGTCTTCTCTCTCCATTTTTTGGTTAGTTGGGCTAATGGTGTGTCAATTTTGTTTATTTTTTCAAAAAACCAGCTCTTAGTTTTGCTAATGCTTGGTATATTTTTTGGATTCAATTTTGTTGATTTTTTCTCTAATTTTAATTATATTTCTTTTCTGCCACTAGTTTTGGGTTTGGATTGCTATTATTTTTCTAGATCCTTAAAATATATTGATGGCTCATTTATTTGCTGCTTTTCTAACTTGTTGATGTAGGCACCTTGCTATAAAATTTCCTCTGAATACTGAATTGCTGTATCCCAGAAGTTTTGATATGTTGTGTTGTCAGCTTCATTTTTTTCCAGAAATTTTTTTATTTCTATTTTGATTTCTCTATGATCCACTGTTCAATCAGGAGCATGTTTAGTCTCCATGTGTTTGCATACGCTCTAGAGATTCCTGAGTTGCTGATTTCTGGCTACTTTCCATTTGGTTTGAAAAGATGCATGGTATGATTTTGATTTTTTTTGAATTTGCTGAGACTTGCTTTATGGCTTAGTATGTGGTCAATCCTAGAGAAAGTTTCATGAACTGGTGAGAAGAATGTGTATTCTGCAACTATAGGATGAAATATTCTGTAGATATCTGTTAAGGCCCATTTGGTCTATAGTGTTGATTAAATCTGGTGTTTCCTTTTTGATTTTCTCTCTGGTTTATCTGTCCATTGCTGAAAGTGGAGTGTTGAAGTCCCCCAATACTGTTGTATTAGAGTCTAAGTCTCCCTTTAAATCCCTTAACATTTCTTTTAAATAGCCAGGCGCCCTGTAATTAGGTGCATATACATTTATATTAGTTACATCTACCTATTGAAATTGATCCCTTAATCATATAGTGCCCTTCCTTGTCTCTTTTAACAGTTTTTGTGTTAAAGTCTATTTTGTCTGATATTAAGATCACTGCAACAGCTCTTTCTTTTGATTTCTGTTGGCATGGAATATATTTTTCTACATTTTGATTTTCGGTCTGTGTGTGTCTTTGTTGATGAGATGTATTTCTTGCTGGCAGCAAATACATGAGTTTTATTTTAATATGTTTGGACATTCCAAGTCTTTTAGCTGGGGAGTTGAGACTATTTACATTCAAGGTGACTATTGATAGGTAACAACTTGATCCAGCCATTTTTCCATAAATATTCCTATTTTTACTTTGAATGTCTTTTGATCTTTTATTGAGAGATTTTCTTCCTTTACTTTCTTTCATATTGATGACCATGTTTCAGTGTTTCTGTGTGCAACACATCCGTAAGCATCTTTTGTAGAGCTAGATGGGTGGTAAATTCTTTCAATTTCTGTTTGTTAAGGAAGGTATTTATTTCACTTTCATTCACAAATGAGAGCTTTACAGGGTGCAATACTTTGGGATGAGTTTTTTTCTTTTAAGACTTGGACTATATCTCGCCATTCTCTCCTAGCCTGTAGGGTTTCTGATGAGAAGTCCACTATGAGACTAATTGGAGATCCTGTGAAAGTAATCTTGCAGTTCTCTCATGGACATTTTAAAATCTTCTCTTTCTGTTTCACTGTACTGAGTTTGATTACAATGTGTCATGGTGAGGATCTTTTCTGGTCATATCTACTAGGAGTTCTGTGTGCTTCCTGAATTTGAGGTCCCTTTCTTTCTCCAAACTAGGGAAATTTTCTTTTAGTATTTCACTAAAAAGATCTTCTAATCATTTCTCTCTCTCCATGCCTTCAGGAACTCCCAGAACCTGTATATATTTTTTAATGTATCCTATAGATTCCCAACAGTGTTTTTTTAGTTTTTTAATTTCCTCTTCTTGTATTTGGTTTGACTATATACTTTCTGTGCTTCGTCTTCTAAGTCAAATATTCTTTCTTCTACTTCACTGATTCTGTTGTTATGGCTCTCCACTGCATTATTTTATTTGTTCTATTGAATTCTTCATTTAATGTTGATTTCTATTTAAGATCACAATTTCATGGGAGAAATTTTCCTTCATGTCCAGTACAGATTTCAGTAGTTCATGCATTTGCTTTTGATTTCACCTATGTAATCTTATGATCAATTTATTGAATTCCATTTCTCACATTTCTTACATCTCATCATCTTCAAAATCTAGTATTGAAGTGTCATGTTCTTTTGCAGTCATATCATGTTGTCTTCCTTATTCTTGTGTCTTTCATTTGTGCATTCGTTGTTTGGCATTCGTGGAGATATTTGTTGGCTGCTGCTGCTCCTCCTTCTCCTCCTTTTCCTCCATCCTTTCTCCTTCCTTTCCCCCTCCGCCTTTCTTCTTCTTCTTCCTCTTCCTCCTCCTCCTCCCCCCCCCCCTCCTCTATTGGCTTGTTACAGGATGCCATTGTAAAGTGATTGGGGAGAGAGAAAAGTGTCCATCTCATCCTGTTTTTTTCCTCCTATAGTTTTGCTGGTACTCTTTCCCTCATGGGGCTCCAAGCCAGGTTCTCCCTAGGCTCTTCCTACAGCTTTTTCACCAGTGGCTTGGGATGTTGCAGTCTGGTCTAGCCTCACTTTCCAGCACTGGTCCGTAGGCACTAAGCTGCTGGAGTTCTGAACCATGGGCACCCACGACCTCTACATAAGTCCAATCTGTCCCTCTAATTTTGGTAGTTTCCTCTGCTGTTTTCTCCCTAACTCTTCCTGGAGACTACACTCTCCACTTTTTAAAAACTATGTTCTCTTGGGCTTGAGCAGTAAACTCCCTCCCTACTCTGCCATCTTTGAACCTGTGAATCAGATGTCATCATATGATTTTTGTTCTTTGGTTTTTTTAAAGCCATGTGTCACATTGATTGATTTGTGAATGTTGAACCATTCTTGCATACCAGGGATAAATCCCACTTGGTGTGACTGAAGCATCTTTCTGGTGTGTTGTTTGATTTTTTTGCTAGTTTTGTTGAGAATTTTTGCATCTATGTTCATCATAGAAATTGGTCTGTAGTTCTTTTTCTCTGTTTTATATTTTTCAGGTTTACAAGTTAATGTGAAACTAGCTTCATAGAAAGAATTTTGAAGGATTCTCTCCCTTTCAATTGTTTTGGATAGCTTGAGAAGACTTGGCATTAGTTCTTTAAATGTCTGGCAGAATTCAGCAGAGAAGCCATCCAGAAGGACATATATTCATAAAAGTGTCATAACCAAACATTTTAGGCATGTGGAAGTTGACTAAATATAATTAATTAAGAAGTGTTTATTTATTTATTTTTTTTGATAGGCAGAGTGGACAGTGAGAGAGAGAGACAGAGAGAAAGGTCTTCCTTTGCCGTTGGTTCACCCTCCAATGGCTGCCGCGGATGGCACGCTGCGGCCGGCGCACCGCGCTCATCCGATGGCAGGAGCCAGGTGCTAGGTGCTTTTCCTGGTCTCCCATGGGGTGCAGGGCCCAAGCACTTGGGCCATCCTCCACTGCACTCCCGGGCCACAGCAGAGGGCTGGCCTGGAAGAGGGGCAACCGGGACAGAATCCGGGGCCCCGACCGGGACTAGAACCCGGTGTGCCGGCGCCGCAAGGTGGAGGATTAGCCTGTTGAGCCACGGCGCCGGCCAAGAAGTGTTTATTTTTGAAAAAAAAACCTGCAAGAATTTTTGGCAGAATTAGAGGAATTTGTAACTTTTTTTTAAAAAAAAGATTTGTTTATTTGAAAGTCAGAGTAATACAGAGAGAGAAGGAGAGGCAGGGGGGTGGTCTTCCATCTGCTGGTTCACTCCCCAGTTGCCACAATGGCTGGAGCTGCACCAATCTGAAACCAGGAGCCAGGAGCTTCCTCTGGGTCTTCCCATGAGTGTGCAGGGGCCCAAGGACCTGGGCCACCTTCTACTGCTTTCCCAGGCCATAGCAGAGAGCTGAATTTGAACTGGCACTAATATGGGATGCTGGCAGTACAGATAGCAGCTTTACCTGTTACACCACAGTGCTACCCCAGAATATGTAACTATTTTGAGTCACCTCCATGCCTCCCCTCACTTAGGATAGTTAGTGACAATTATAGTTTGATCAGGATGGTCCTGACCATGAACACCAGAATATGTTCTCTTCCTGAGTAGGCAGACTTAGCTGGGGCATAAATCCATGGCTCTGTCATCTAAAAGTGGCAGAATAGTAGGAAACAAATGGGAAAATATACAGCTTTGCTAGCCCAAGGTTCTGGTTGTATTTGGAGGAAGTGGTGGCTATTTAGTGGGGAGAACTTGTAAGTGAGAGGATCCTAGACTTTCCACACATTCCTGGTTGAATGAGAAACTGTGAATTGTGCATAAGCATAGAGGAGACCAAAGTGAATCTTGTGGAGAATAACATCCAAGACCTATTTGAAAACTGGCTAAACTTATACTGTGTTTCTCAACCTACACATAAATTGATTGGAAAAGGGTTGAGTGATACCAGTAAACTTCTGTCTAATCATTAGCTTATTAGCAGGCTATAAATGATACATGTCTATTTCCTAATAAGCCAAGTTGGAAAATAATTTAACCATAGAATTTTAAAATCTGTGTAGAAATATCACCACCTGTACCTTATCTGGGATACTGATATTTTTGTTTATGTAATTTAAGTTGCAAAAAAAAAACTTGTTGAAAAATATCAATAAATAAAGGAATTTCCAAATGGCTACAAAATATTACCTGAAATGTTCAGATTTCAACTAAATTAATAATAATAATTTCAAAGAAACAATGAAATGAAATACATATTTATAAAAATAAACAGAAAATGGAAACAGAATTCGAATGAACTAATATTTTGAATTTATCAAATAAGGCATCAAAGCAAAAAAGATATCAAAGTGTTTGCTATAAATATGTTTGAAAAATTAGGAGAAGCCACATTCAAAGATATAAAGGAAAATACAATGACAATGACTGTACAAATAGAAAATCTAAACAGAGAATAGAAATTATAAAATATGAGGCGAATAAAAATTCTAGATTAGGAAAATAGAATAAGTGAAGTAAAAAATTCAGTAGATGAGTTCAACAGAAAATTGAAGTCAGGAGAAATATCAGTGCACTTGAAATTTTCTGATCTAAAGAGCACATAAAAATAGGATTGAAGATAAATGATGAAAATCAAAGACTTACAGAATAACATTGAGCCTATGTACATACTTGTAGTTTCAAGGAGGAGTGACAAGAAAGAAAGGGGCAAAAAGATTTTTTGAAAAGAATTAACAGCCAAATTGGAATTAGCTTTCCAAATTTGATGAAAAAACCTTAATCTGTGTCTAAGAAGCTCAGTGAACATCATGTATGATAAACATGAAAATATTTACATCTGTTGCAATGAAAATATTAACTTCTAAAAGCCACACAAAGATCAAAACCTTTGAAGCTCTTAGAAGTGAATCATCATGTGTGGAGAAGAACAATATTATTAAAAATTGACTTCTCATAAAAGTGTGCATCTAGAAGGCAGGATAAGAAATATTCAAAGTGTTTGTAGAAAAAAAGAAAGTGCTCATAATACAAGAGTACTCAATCCAGAAAAGCCGTCTTTCAAAAAGGAATTCTAGGATGGAACCTGTACCTCTAACACTGAGAAGACAGCCAGTGTAAGAACTAACACAAATTTCTGATGTGCGAATTTGTGTTTTAAGAAAAATGAAGTATTTAAGAAGCTATGAAGTATTTTGTATTATAGATTGTGTTTGAGTTCTGACTCAGGTCAAAAAATAACTGGTATTGCATGATAAATCATGGTATGTCTTTAAAAAAAAGAAGCAGAATGAAGTCCTTCCTGGAAAAACAAAAGCAGAGCTTCCCTATAAGAAATTGAAAGGCTGTCCTTCAGGCTGAGAGGAAATAAAGACAGATGGCAATTCACTTCCTTAGAAATGAATGAGAGGCAATGATACTATCCATTGTTTTCTCTATTCTTCTTTTAATATCTTTAACAATAGGGGCTGTTGGAAGAAATCTTTATAATGCTATATATAAGGGAATTTTTTTGATTGATACATATGATAATAATAGCACTAAAGTGAGCAGAGAAAGTGGTAATATATTGAAGCAAAATTTCTATATTATTATCATTATTATCCTGAAGCAGAATATATGTTAAAGATACATATTATACTCAATAGAAGGACTTGAAAATGATTTTAAATATATAGCTAAAACACTAATAGAAGAGAAAGATCCAGCTATACCCTATCTATGAGAAATATGCTATATATTCAAAGACACAAAAAATTTGAAAATAAAAGAATGGAAAAAGAAAATAACAATTAAACACATGGAGTGGCTTTATTAATATATAAAAATCAACTTTAAGAAAATAAATATTACGGCCGGCGCCGTGGCTCAACAGGCTAACTCTGCCTTGCAGCGCCGGCACACCGGGTTCTAGTCCTGGTCGGGGCACCGGATTCTGTCCCAGTTGCCCCTCTTCCAGGCCAGCCCTCTGCTGTGGCCCAGGAGTGCAGTGGAGGATGGCCCAGGTGCTTGGGCCCTGCATTCCATGGGGAGACCAGGAAAAGCACCTGGCACCTGGCTCCTGCCATCGGATGAGCACGGTGCGCCTGCCGTGGCGGCCATTGGAGGGTGAACCAATGGCAAAAGGAAGACCTTTCTCTCTCTCTCTCTCACTGTCCACTCTGCCTGTCAAAAAAAAGAAAATAAATATTACTAGAGACAAAGAAGATGTTATAATAATGAAATTTTAAGTACCTGAGGAAAAAAGAGTAATTATAAATAAAAACCAACAAACACCAGACTCTCAATACATATAGTAAAGACTGGCAGAACTACAGAATAAATAGATGATACAGAAGTTTAAAATTTCAATACTCTCTGCAAAATTAATCTCAAAGTATGTTTTCTGAATTAAAAACCCAATCAGCAATCATAATAGAAATAATATAGATTTTCCCAAGTATTTGGGAAATGGACTTTTGGAAAAGTATGAATCAGTGAGTCAATGAGCACAAGGTAAATTGGAAAAAACACTTAACTGAATGGAGATTAAAAACTAACATCAAAATTTGTGGGATGTAACCAAAGTAACACTTAAAAGGAGCCTACAATTATAAATGCTTACATTAGAAAGGAAAGAAATCTACAACATCTTGTAAAAATCAATGATCTAAGTTTTCAGTTCAAGGAGCTAGATAAAGAACAGAAAAGCAAACCTCAGGTAAGTTGCAGGAAGGAAATGGTAAAGAACAGAGGAGAAATTAACAAATTAGAAATAAGAATATATAGAAAATCCTCAAAATCCAAAACTTTGCTCATTTAAAAGTCAACAAGATTTATAAACATTTAGCTACACTGACAAATCAAATAAAATTAATATGTGATAACTCGAATCTTTGTACTAGCAATAAACCTTTTGCAAATAAATTGAAGGAAAGTAATTCCACTCACAAAAGAATCAAAGAATCAGAAAAGATAGAGTCGGTTATGAAGCCCATGTCCCATATGTGTGACGTGGCTCAAGCCTGGTTCTGGCTCCTGACTCCAGCATCTTATGAAAGCATACCCTTGGAGGCAGGTGTGATGGCACACGTGGTAGGGTTCCTGAACATTATGTGGGTGACCTGTATTGAATCCTCAGCTCCTGACTCTGGCCCCAACACAACCCTGGCAGTTGTGGCATCTGGAGAATGAATCAGTGGATTAAAGCTATTTCTTTCCAGTAAACCTTAAAAAATGACGTTTTTGTAAAAACTATAAAAGCTTTTTAGGAATAGGTACAAATATAACAAAAGAAGTATGGGACCTATGCATTCAAACATTAAAACACATCACTGAGAGAAATTACAGATGTAAATTAATGGAAACACATACTTGGACTGCAAGACTCAGTGTTGTAAAGATGCTAGTTCTTCCCCCACATGATCTATACATGTAGCAAAATCTATTTCAAAAATCCAACAGGTTTTTCTTTGTAGAATTTAACAAGCTCTTTCTAATATTTATTTGTAAATGTAAAGAACCAAAACATTTTTGAAAGATAAAAATTTATTAAATTTTTATACTAGAATGTATTAAATTTCCTATAATGCTGAAATCATTGGACAGTGTGGTACTGGTATAAGGATAAATATAATTGCTTCTTGGCCTTTTGGCTAAGATCAAGTTAAGGATAAATATAAAGATATGAGACAGAGAGAGAAAGAGGGTGGGATGAAGGGAGGGAGGGGGGAGATATGGAGAGAAAGAGAAAGAGAGACTGAGACTGAGACTTTTCCATTAGCTGGATTATTCCTCAAATGCCCACAAAAGGCAGGGGATTTGTCTAAGTCAAAAGTAGAGGATTTGGCCAAGTCAAAAGCAGGAGCCGTGAATTCAATCTGTTTCTCTCATGTTCATAAATGCACATACTGGATCCATCAACTGCTGCCTCCCAGGATGCACATTAGCAGGAAGCTAGAATCAGAGCAGATCTGGGGCTGGCACTGTGGTGCAGCAGGCTAAAGCCCTGGCCTACAGTTTGGCATCCCTTATGGGGGCTGGTTGGAGTCTCAGCTGCTCCACTTCTAATCCATCTCTCTGCTATGGCATGGGAAAGCAGTGGAAGATTACCCAAGTCTTTGGACCCCTAAACCCACATGGGAAACCTGGAAGAAGCTCCTGACTCCTGGCATTGGATTGGTTCAGGTCTGGCCATCACGGTCATTTGGGGAGAGAACCAGCAGATGAAAAACCTCTGTCTTTTTTCTCTACCTCTCTCGATGTAACTCTGTCTTTCAAATAAATAATAAATAAATCTTAAAGAAAGAGCAGACCTGGGGCTTAAACACATGCACTCTTATGTGGGATGCAGGTATCCAAAGTGGCATCTTAAAATGCTGTGCAAAATGCCTGCTTCATGAATTGATTTTCAAAAATGTACAAACAGAATTCAATTGGTGAAAGAAAAAAAACTTTTCAACAAGTTTTACTGAAACAATTGGATATCCATATGTAAATATGAATCAGACCCATTCTTTAAACTGTACACACAAAAAATTCATAATAGGTCAGAAACCTAAGTGTAAGAACATAAACTGCAAAATTTCTGTAAGAAAGCATAAGATAAAGTTTTGTTATTTTTCATGACCAAAAGAGTTCCTCACCATGACACGTTGTAATCAAACTCACCACAGTGAAAGATAAAGCAAAGATTCTAAATTGTGCATCAGAGAAACGTCAGATTACTCTCAGAGGATCTCCAATTAGACTCACAGCAGATTTCTCATCAGAAACTCTACAGGCTAGTAGGGAATGGCGAGATATAGCCCAGATACTAAGAGAAAAAAAAACTGCCAGCCCAGAATATTATATCCCACAAAGATCTCATTTGTGAATGAAGGTGAAATAAAGACCATTCATAGCAAACAGAAGTTGAAAGAGTTTGTCACCACTCATCCAGCCCTGCAAAAGATGCTTAAAGATGTGTTACACACAGAAACATGGCTGTCAACATGAAAGAGGGTAAAGGAAGAAAATCTCCATAAAAGATCACAGGAAGTTCAAAGCATATATTAGAAATATCTTTGGAAAAATGGCAGGGCAAAGTTACTACTTATCAATAGTCACATTGAATGTTAACGGCCTCAACTCTCCAGTTAAAAGACACCGACTGGCTGAATGGATTAAGGAACAAAAACCCATCTATTTGCTGCTTACAAGAAACACATCTTTCCAACAAAGGTGCATGCAGACTGAAAGTGAAAGGTTGGAAAAAGATATTCCATGCGAACAGAAACCAAAAAAGAGCTGGTGTAGCCATCTTAATATCAGACAAAATAAACTTTAACACAAAAATTGTTAAGAGAGACAAGAGGGGCACTATATAATGATTAAGGGATCAATTCAACAGGAAGATGTAACTATTATAAATGTATATGCACCTAATTACATGGCACCAGTTTATTTAAAAGATATGTTAAGGGACTTAAAGGGAGACTTTAGACTCCAATACAATAGTATTGGGGGACTTTAATACTCCACTTTCAGAAATAGACACATCAATCAGACAGAAGATCAACAAGGAAACAGCATACTTAATTGACACTTTAGCTCAAATGGATCTAACAGATATCTACAGAACTTTTAATCCTACACTTAAAGAATTTACATTCTTCTCTGCAGTACATGGAACCTTCTCTAGGATTGCCCAATACTAGGCCATAAAGCAAGTCTCAGCAAATTCAAAAGAATTAGAATCATACGATGCAGCTTCTCAGATCATAGTGGAATGAAGCTGGAAATTAGCAACTCCAGAATCCCTAGAGCATATGCAAACACATAGAGACTGAGCAACATGCTCCTGAATGAACACTGGGTCATAGAAGAAATCAAAAGAGAAAAAACTTTCTGGAAGTAAATGAAGATAACAAAACAACATATCAAAACTTATGGGATACAGCAAAAGCAGTGTTAAGAGTAAAGTTTATAGCAATAGGTGTCTACATCAAGAAATTGGAAAGGCACCAAATAAATGAGCTTTCAACACATCTCAAGTATCCAGAAAAACTGCATCAAACCAGATCCAAAACTAGTAGGAGAAAAGAAATAATCAAAATCAGAGAAGAAATCAACATAATTGAATCCAAAAAAATTACAAAAGATCAGCCAAATGAAGAGCTGGTTTTTGGAAAAAATAAACAAAATTGACACACCATTGATCCAACTAACTAAAAAAAGAAGGTAAAAGACCCAAATCAATAAAATCAGAGATGAAAAAGGAAATATAACAACAGACACCACAGAAATAAAAAGAATCATCAGAAATTACTATAAAGAGTTGTATGCCAGCAAACACGAAAATCTATCAGAAATGGATAGATTCCTGGACACATGCAACCTACCTAAATTGAACCATGAAGACATAGAAAACCTAAACAGACCCATAACTGAGACAGAAATTGAAACAGTAATGAAGTCCCTCCCAACAAAGAAAAGCCCAGTACCAGATGGATTCACTGCTAAATTCTACCAGACATTTAAAGAACTAACTACAATTCTTCTCAAACTACTCAGAACAATCCAAAAAGATGGAATCCTCCCAAATTATTTCTATGAAGCCAGCATCACCTTAATCCCTAAGCCTGAAAAAGATGCAGCATTGAAAGAAAATTCCAGACCAATATCCCTGATGAACCTAGACGCAAAAATCCTTAATAAAATTCTGGCTAATAGAATGCAACAATACATCAGAAAGATCATCCACCCAGACCAAATGGGATTGATCCCTGGTATGCAGGGGTGGTTCAGGGTTCACAAATCAATCAACGTGGTATACCACATTACCAAACTGCAGAAGAAAAATCATATGATTATCTCAATAGATGCAAAGAAAGCATTTGATAAAATACAACACCCTTTCATGATGAAAAATCTAAACAAATTGGGTATAGAAGGAACATTCCTCAATACAATCAAAGCAATTTATGAAAAACCCATGGCCAGCATCCTATTGAATGGGGAAAAGTTGGAAGCATTTCCACTGAGATCTGGTGCCAGACAGGGATGCCCACTCTCACGACTGTTATTCAATATAGTTCTGGAAGTTTTAGCCAGAGCCATCAGGCAAAAAAAACAAATTAAAGGTATATGAATTGGGAAGGAAGAAGTCAAATTATTACTCTTTGCAGATGATACTATTGTTTCTTTAGGGGATCCAAAGAACTCTACTAAGAGACAATTGGAACTCATAGAAGAGTTTGGCAAAGTAGCAGGATATAAAATCAATGCACAAAAACCAACAGCCTTTGTATACACAGAAACGGCACAGCTGAGAAAGGATTTCTAAGATCAATCCCATTCACAATAGCTACAAAAACAATCAAAGAGCTCAGAATAAACTTAATCAAGGACCTTAATGATCTCTATGATGAAAATTACAAAATTTTAAAGAAAGAAATAGAAGAAAATGCCAAAAAATGGAAAAATCTTCCATGCTCATGGATCAGAAGAATCAATATCATCAAAATGTCCATTCTCCCAAAAGCAATTTATAGATTCAAAACAATACCAATCAAAATACCAAAGACAATATTCTCAGATCTGGAAAAATGATGCTGAAATTGATATGGAGACACAGGAGACCTCAAATAGCTAAAGGAGTCTTGTACAACAAAAACAAAGCCGGAGGAATCACAATACCAGATTTCAGAACATACTACAGGGCAGTTGTAATCAAAGTGCATGGTACTGGTACAGAAACAGATGTATAGACCAATGGAACAGAGTAGAAACACCAGAAATCAATCCAAACATCTACAGCCAACTTATATTTGATCAAGGATCTAAAACCAATTCCTGGAGCAAGGACAGTCTATTCAACAAATGGTGCTGGGAAAACTCGATTTCCACATGCAGAAGCATGAAGCAAGTCCCCTACTTTACACCTTACACAAAAATCCACTCAACATGGATTAAAGATCTAAATCTATGACCCAACACAATCAAATTATTAGAGAACATTGGAGAAACCTTGCAAGATATAGGCACTGGCAAAGACTTCTTGGAAAAGACCCTGGTTACACAGGCAGTCAAGGCAAAAATTAACATTTGGGATTGCATCAAATTGAGAAGTTTCTGTACTGCAAAAGAAACAGTCAGGAAAGTGAAGAGGCAACCAAAAGAATGGGAAAAAATATTTGCAAACTATGCAACAGATAAAGGATTAATAACCAGAATCTACAAAGAGATCAAGAAACTCCACAACAACAAAACAACCCACTTAAGAGATGGGCCAAGGACCTCAATAGACATTTTTCAAAAGAGGAAATCCAAATGGCCAACAGGCACATGAAAAAATGTTCAGGATCACTAGCAATCAGGGAAATGCAAATCAAAACCACAATGAGGTTTCACCTCATCTTGTTTAGAATGGCTCACATTGAGAAATCCACCAAAAAGAGATGTTGGAGAGGATGTGGGGAAAAAGGGACAGTAACCCACTGTTGGTGGGAATGCAAACTGGTAAAACCACTATGGAAGTCAGGCTGGAGATTCCTCAGAAACCTGAATATAAATCCTACCATAGAACCCAGCCATCCCACTCCTTGGAATTTACCCGAAGGAAATTAAATTGTCAAATAAAAAAGCTGTATGCACTTCAATGTTTATTGCAGCTCAATTCACAATATCTAAGACCTGGAATCAACCTAAATGCCCATCAGCAGTGGACTGGATAGAGAAATTATGGGATATGTACTCTATAGAATACTATACAGCAGTAAAAAAACAGTGAAATCTGGTCATTTGCAACAAAATGGAGGAATCTGGAAAACACGCTGAGTGAATTAAGCCACTCCCAAAGGGACAAATATCATATGTTCTCCCTGATCGATGACAACTAACCGAGCACCAAAAAGGAAACCTGTTGAAGTGAAATGGACACTATGAGAAACAGTGACTTGATCAGTCCTTGTCCTGACTTTCGATGAACAACTTAATACTTTATCCATTTTAATATTTTTTGTTCTACTTAATACTGTTGGTTTAACTCTTTAATTAACACACAATTATTCTTATGTGTTTAAATTTAACTGAAAAGTGTTAAATATAAGAGTGGGAATAAGAGAAGGAGGAGATGTACAGTCTGGGACATGCTCAATCAGACTTGCCCCAAATGGTGGAGTTAGAAATGTGCCAGGGGATTCCAATTCAATCACATCAAGGTGGCATGTACCAATGCCATCTCACTAGTCAAAGTGATCAGTTTCAATTCATAATTGATCATATTGATAGTTCTAAGATTCAAAGGGACCACATAAACAAGACTAGTGTCTGAAAATACTAACTGATAGAATCAAAAAGGAGAGAGCATGGGAAGCAGGATACACAGCAGACTCATAGAATGGCAGATGTCCTAAACTACACTCTGGCCTCAGAATCAGCCCTTAAGGCATTTTGATCTGGCTGAAGAGCCCATGAGAGTATTTTAGGCATGGAAAGCCAAGACACTGTGGCCAAAATAAAAAAAAAGACCTAAATGAAAAATCTTTGCGAGTGAGATCCCAGCGGAAAGAACAGGCCATCAAAGAAGGAGGTACATTTCTCTGAATGGAGGAGAGAACTTCCACTTTGACTATGGCCTTGTCTAAATAAGACCAGAGTTGGTGAACTCAAAAGGCTTCCATAGCCTTGGCAGCTCATGACAAGAGCCTAGGGTGATTACTGATGCCATTAACAAGAGTGTCAATTGTTAAATCAACAACAGGAGTCACTGTGCACTTACCATGTAGGATCTCTATCCTTAATGTGTTTTACAATGTGAATTAATGTTATAAGTAGTAGTCAAACAGTAGTTTACACTTTGTGTGTCTGTATGGGTACCATCTGTTGAAATCTTTACATAGTATATACTGAATTGATCTTCTGTATATAAAGATAATTGAAAATGAATCTTGATGTGAATGGAATGGGAGAGGGAGCAGGAGGTGGGAGGGTTGCAGGTGGGCTAGAAGTTATGGAGGGGAAGCCACTATAATCCAAAATCTTTACTTTGGAAATTTATATTTATTAGATAAAAGTTAAATATTTGGTTTTTTTTTTATTAAATGTGACAAAAACAAAGGACAATCTGATAAATTGGACTTCATCAAAATGAAAATATGTTATGCTTTTAAAATCACTATTAAAATGAAACCACAGGACGTGGAGTAGGAGAGAATATTTTTTTTAAACTTTAAACGAATTTTACTATACAAAGGTTGTCACATAATTGGATATTTCTATACTTTGTACCCAAAGGAGAAAATACTTCTAAATCATGTATCTGATAAAAGGGATATTCAAAATGTGTAAATAGCCCTTCCAACCCAATAAAAAAACAACAAAAAACCTTTAAAAGTGGGAATAAGATTTAAACAGGCATTTCATCAAAGAAGATATGAAAATGACTAATAAAGACATCGAAAGATGACAGCTTTTGGGAAAGGTAAATTACAACCACAATGACATGCTATTAGAGACCCAATAGAATAGATATTATCTAAAAGTCTGACAACATCATGTTATATCCACTTTGGAAAAACATCATGGTAGTTTCTTGACAAGTTATGTATGTAAATACCACAAAATACAGTGTTTCCATTTCTTAGCATTTATTCAACAGGAATAAAGGCATATAAGTGCTCGCACATAACAGTGAATGTAGCATTATTTCTAATAGCTAAAATATGGAACATCTCCAATTGTTAATCAACTGGAATATGTATAGGCAAAATGTAGTACATCCAAACAACAGAATAGGATTCAGCAATATAAGGAATGGAGCATGCTAGAGCCAACTACATGAATGAATCTCAAAACCATAGTTAGTGGTTATGAAACAAATAAGAACCGAAAAACCATATATGCCATATGATTCCATTTATGTAAAATGTTTAAAAAATAGAAAATGATAGATATTGCTTTGGGCTGGCAGTGGGAGAGGGGGTTGATTACATCTAGCACAAGGGAGCTGTTTGGGTATAAAGGAATGCATTGTGGTGATCATTCCATTATTGTATAAACTTACCAAAATTACAAAAATTGTTTATTTTTTATTTAAATTTTATTGAATGTAATTTGTGATTACAGTTCTAAGAACATGATGATATTCCCTTCCTCCGCCCTCCTATCTCCTTTTCTTTCTTTTTGATTTTTTAGTTTTTGAGATGACACCTTAAAAATTTACATCACAGTGAAGAGGCTTAATATTTCACCAAGTAAGAAATTTAACAAATAAAAGCAAAAAGACGCTACTTTAGTTGAAATATAAACAACAGCTACAAACAGTATTTAAATGGAAAAATGACCATTTCACCCTATAGTAGTATAACATTCTTAACTATTGGTTTGATAAAGTTATAAAACAAAATTTCACAAAACTCCATTTGCAGCTGTACTGAGACACATGGACATTTATTTCCTTTTTTTTTTTTAAATTTTGACTCCCACATAAAAGGGAGTACATGTGATAGTTTCCATTCTGAATCTGGTTTATTTTACTCCATGAATGTATTTCAGTTGTGTCCATTTTGCTTCAAATGGTAGAATTTCATTCTTTTTTATTGCTGAATAATATTCTATTTTGTGTGTGTGTGTGTATATATATACATATCACATTTTCTTTATCCATTAATCTGATGATGGACACCTCGTTTGAGTCCAAATTTTGGCTATTGTGAACAGTATAAACATTAACAGCTATAAACATGGTGCAAGTATCTCTTTGATACATTGTGGTCAAGTCTTTTGGGTATATACCCAGTAGTAGGATTGCTGGATCATATGGCAAGTTTATTTCTAGTTTTGAAAGAAATCACAATGTTTTGCACAGTGGATTTAGTAATTTACCTTCCTACAAACAGTGTACAATTGTTCCTGTTTCTTCACATCCTCATCAGCATTTGTTACTTTCTGTTTTGGATTGTAGCCATTCTGACATGGGTGAAGTGATATCTCACTGTGGTTTGGATTTGCATTTCCTTGATGACTAGTGATGTTGAGCATTTTTTCATGTATTTGTTGGTCATTTGTTTTTCTTCTCTTGAGAGATGTCTATTGAAGTCCTTTGCCCATTTCTTAATTAGATTTGTGTTTTTGTTGTTGAGTTTTTTTGTTGTTGTTGATATATTCAGGATGTTAATCTTTTGTCAGATGAGTGTTTTGCAAAATTTTCCCATTCTGTTGGATGTATCTTTACTCTAATGATCATTTTCTTTGCTGTGCAAAAGCTTCTTGAGTTGATTTTTGCATATGGTAAGAGTATAGATCTAATTTAATTTTCCTACCTGCATGTTTACATCCAGTTTTGCTAGCACCATTTCTTGAAGTGTGTATCTTTTACTTTACTGTATGTTCTGAGCTCTTTTGTCAAAAATCAGTTGGCTGCATGTATGTAGATTAATTTCTGGGCTCTTTATTCTGTTCCATTGATCTATGGTTTTTTTTTTGCCAGTACCAAGATGTTTTTTTTTTTTTTTAAACAGATATATTTTATTTATTTGACAGAGTCTCAGAGAGAGGTAGAGACAGAGAGGTCTTCCATCTGCTGGTTCACTCCCCAGATGGCCGCAACGGCTGGAGCTGTGCCAATCCAAAGCCAGGAACCAGGAGCTTCCTCCAGGTCTCCCACTTGGGTGCAGGGGCCCAAGGACTTGTGCCATCTCCTACTGCTTTTCCAGGCCACAGCAGAGAGCTGGATCAGAAGAGGAGTAGCCAGGACTAGAATTGGCACCTATATGGGATGCTGGTGCTTCAGTCCAGGGCTTTAACCCACAGCACCACAGAGCTGGCCACAATCAAGTTGCTTTAATTACTACAGGTTTGTAGTATGCTTTGACATCAAGTATTGTGATGCCCCAGCTTAATTTTTCTGCTCAGGATCCCTTTGCCTACTTGGGGTCTTTTGTGATTCCATATGAATTTTAGGATTTTTTTTCCAACTTTGTAAACAATATCATTGATATTTTGATAGGAATTGCATTGAAATTGTAGATTGCTTTAGATACTGTGGACATTTTAATGATATTGATTATTCTGATCCATGAGCAGGGAATATCTGTCCATATTTTGTGTCCATGATGATTTCTTTCATCAACATTTGATAATTTTCATTGTAGAGATCTTTCACTTCTTTGAACAATTTTATTCTTAAATATTTTATATTTTGTGTGGATATTATGAAAGAGATTTCTTTCTTGATTTCTCTTTCTGTGAGTTCATCACTAGCATACAAAAAGACTACTACTTTTGTATGTTTATTTTGTAACCTGCAACTATATTGAATTGATTTATCAATTCAAGCAGCTTTTTGGTGCAGTGTGTAGTTTTCTCCATGAACAACATCATATGAATATTTCAACTTCCTCTTTTCTAATTTTGATGCCCTTTATTTCTTTCTCCTACCTAATTGCCCTTGCGAACACTTCCAGTACTATAATGAATAAGAATGATGAAAGTGGACATCATTGTCTTATTCCAGATCTGAGGGGACATGCTTGCCAGTATCATTGCGATATTGGTTGTTGGTTTGCGATATATAATCTTTATAATTTTGAGGAATGTTTCTTCTCTACCTAATGTGTGGAGGGTTTTTTTTTTTTCATGAAGGGATGTTGAATCTTATCAAATTCTTTCTCTGTATCTATTGAGATGATCATATAGTTTCTGTTCCTCATCCTATTGATGTGATTTGTAACATTTGTTGATTTGTGAATTTTTAAAAAAGATATATTTATGTATTTGAAAGTCAGAGAGAGAGAGAGAGAGAGAGAGAATTCTCCATCCACTGGTTCACTCCCCAAATGCCCAACAACAGCCAGGGCTTGGCCAGGCTAAAGCCAGGAGTCAGGAGCTTCCTCCAGGTACCCTACATGGGTGCAAGGGCCCAAGAGCTTGGGACATCCTCCTCTGCTTTCCCAGGCACATTATCAGGGAGCCAGATCATAAGTGGAGAAGCTGAGTCCTGAACTAGTACCCATATTGAATGCTGGAGTCACAGGCAGTAGTAGCCTTATCTGCTGCACTGCAGTATCAGCCCCTGATAGCAATTGTTGAACCATTGTTGCATTTCTGGGATAAGTCCTCTTGATCATGGTGTATGAGCTTTTGAAGTGGTTTTGGATGTTATTTGTTAGCATTTTGTTGAGATACTTTGTATCTATGTTCATTAAGGGTGTAGGTCTGTGGTTTTCTTTTTGGGCCATGTCTTTGGTTTTGATATCAATGTAATGCTAGCCTCATAAAAATTTTTGGTGGAATTTCAACCTGTATAATATTTTGGAATAGTTTGAGGAGTATTGGAAATAATTCATACTTGAATGTTTTGTAGAATTAAGTAGTAAAAACATCAAGTCCCAGACTTTTCCTTGCTGGAAAACTTTTGATCACAGCTTCAATCTCATTGCTTGTTGTGGATCTGTAAAAATTGTCTATATATTTTTTATTTAATCTTGGTAGGTTATATGAATCCAGCAATTTATCTATTTCTTTGAGGTTTTCCAGTTTATTAGCCTATAGTTCTTTTTTCCCACATAAACCTTTTATTTAAGGAGTATAAACTTCATGCATTTCATAAATACAACTTTAGAGACATAGTGATTCTTCCCATCCTACCCACCATCCCACCCACACTTCTATTCCTTTTCCTCTTCTCTTCCATATTCCCATTCTTATTTTTTGCTGAGATCAATTTTTTTGAATGTATATGACTTTATTTCAGGTATTTTTGACTCATAACAAAATTTGTACTCTATAATATAAAAAAAACACACTTAAATATCTTTAGTTCAAAATGTTAATAATAATAATAATAATAATAATAATAACAGTTATAGCTTATTTCTTTTTTTTTATAAAAATTTTTTTTTATTTAGAATATAAATTTCCAAGGTACAACTTGTGGATTGCAATTGTTGTTTCCTTGCTGATTTTTGTCTAATTGATCTGTCCATTTCTGAAAATGAAATATTAAAGTCCCCCCATTACTACAGTATTGCAGTCTATGTTTCCCTTTATTTATTTATTTTTTTGACAGGCAGAGTGGACAGTGAGAGAGAGAGAGACAGAGAGAAAGGTCTTCCTTTGCCGTTGGTTCACTCTCCAATGGCCGCCGCGGCCAGCGCGCTGCAACCGGCGCACCACGCTCATCCGATGGCAGGAGCCAGGTGCCAGGTGCTTTTCCTGGTCTCCCATGGGGTGCAGGGCCCAAGCACTTGGGCCATCCTCCACTGCACTCCCAGGCCACAGCAGAGAGCTAGCCTGGAAGAGGGGCAACCGGGACAGAATCCGGTGCCCCAACCGGGACTAGAACCCGGTGTGCCAGCGCCGTAAGGCGGAGGATTAGCCTGTTGAGCCACAGCGCCGGCTTATGTTTCCCTTTAGATACATTATAATTTCTTTTAAATAGTTATGTGCCCTATTATTAGGTACATATGCATTTATAATAATCACATCCTGTTGAGTTGATCCCTTAATCATTAGATAATGTTCTTCTTTGTCTCTTTTAGCAGTTTTTGTGTTAAAGTCTATTTTATCTGATATTTGGATGGCTATACTAGCTCTTTTTTGGTTTTGATTACCATGGAATATCTTTTTTCAGCCTTTCACTTTGAGTCTGTGTGTATCTTTGTTGTGTATGTGTTTCTAGTAGGCAGCAAATAGATGGGTATTGTTTTTTAATCCATTCAGCCAGTCTGTGTATTTTAACAGGAGAGTTGAGGCCGTTTACATTCAAGGTGACTATTGATAATAACAACTTGGCCTGGCCATTTTTCCATAAATATTCCTGTTTTTTACTTTGGACTTCCTTTGTACTTTTATTGGGAGATTTTCTGCCTCACCTTCTTTCATAATGATAACCCTGTTTCTGTGTTTCTATGTGTCTGTGTGTAGCACATCCTTAAATGTCTTTTGTAAGGCTGGAAGAGTAGTGGCAAATTCTTTCAATTTCTCTTTGTTACGGAAGGTCTGTATTTCACCACCACTCATAAATGAGAGCTTTGCAGGGTATATACAGTATTCCAAATTGACAGTTTTTTTTTTTTCCTCTTAAGAGTTGGATTATATCTCACCATTCTCTCCTAGCCTGTAGAGTTTCTTATGAGAATTCATCTGTGAGTCTCACTGGAGATCCTCTGAAAGGAATCTGGCATTTCTCTCATGCACATTTTCAAATCTTTTCTTTATGTTTTACTGTTGAGAGTTTGAATACAATATATTGTGGTGAAGTTCTTTTCTGGTCATGTCTGGTAGGAGTTCTATGTGCTTCCCATACTTGGACATCCCTTTCTTTCTGCAAATAAGGGAAATTTTCTGTAATTTTTTTCACTAAAACGGGTTTCTAATCCATTTTCTCTTTACATGCCTTCAGGAATTCCTAAGTCCTGTATATTTTGTTATTTGATAGTATCCCATAAATCTCCACCTTTTTTTGTTTAGCTTCCCAATTTTCTTCTTCTCTTTCTCCTCCTTCTTCTTCCTCATCCTCTTCTTTCTCTTTCTCCTCCTCCTCCTCTTTATATTCTACCTCATCCTCTACTTCTTCTTTTTACTCTCCCTGCTCCTCCTCCTCCTCCTCCTCTTCCTCCTCCTCCTCCTCCTCCTCTTCCTCCTGCTCCTCCTCTCTCCCTCTCCCTCACTTCTTCTCCTCCTCAACCTCCTCCCTCTCCCCCTCTTCTTCCCTCTTCCTCCCTCTCCCCTTTCCTTTCCCTCCTCCTCCTCTCCCTCGTCCTCCTCCTTCTTTTTATTCTTTCTCTTTTGTCTGACTATAAAATTTCTGGAGATTTTTCTTTTAACTCAGATATTCTTTCTTCGGCCTCACTGAGTCTGTTGTTAAGGTTTTCCCTGTGTTTTTCATTTGTTCTATTGAATTCTCCATTTCCAAGATTTTATTTTGATTTCTTTAAAATCTCTATTTCATGGGAAAATTTTCATTTATGTCATGTACAGATTTCTTTAGTTTATGGATTTGCTTCTGATTGCTTCTAAGTAATCATAAAATCAATTTTTTGCATTTCTTCAATCTTTTCATTTTCACATTTAATATTGAAATGTTGTATTCTTTTGGGGGCATGATGGTTCTTGAATTTCTGCATTTATTTTTAGACAGTTGTGGAGATTTTTGCTTTTTCCCTGTGATGACTTTTATCTTTGACTTTTATGCCTTTGGACTATGCCTTTGTCTACCCAGTAAATTCTATTGGAACCAATAAATTTAGAATTAACTGTTCCAGTCATGGTTTTATAGGGTTAAATGGGTTCATTACCCAGATCTCCTAGGTTGAGAGTGGATTTTTTTACAATCTGCTTCTGATGTTACCCCCTAGAAGCTCGTATGAATCCCCTTTGCTCGTGTACAGTGCATGAGTGTAGCTCTGGGACTCATGCCCCAGAATTCCCACAATTGTAGGATGTAGAGGACCTGTCCTTTGCCCCACATACTGCCCTGACCCTGTCTATGTTGCTGGTAGGGGAATAGAGGTGCACAGCACCATTTACTGCTGAATATGGTGCTGTATAGTAGTGGTGGGGAAGGAAGCAAAGTGGCATGCCAGCTACAAGCTGGCAGTTCTTCAGACCCCAGTCAGCTCTCCAGGGTAAAGTAAAAGTTTGTGGGTGACTGTGGAATTCCGTGTCATCTAAAATTGTGAATAGTGGGAGCATGCAATGATTTCTTCCTACTTTGAGGTAGTAAGATGGTGGCTCATAATTGGCAGCTGGCAGTGTCACATGACTGACTGCCACAGTGTTTCTGTCTTTTCTCCTCTTGTCCCATGGGGTCTTCATTTTTTTCCCCACCTCTTTGCCAAAGACTTCCATCAATCAGAGCTAGAGTCCTAGAAATGTAGTCCTTCCTTTGTTCTTTTCATATCCCAGAGCAGCTTAAATTAGTGTGATTATACTCTACTCAGCCATCTTGAATTCCCACCAAAAATCTTTGAAATATGCTGTTATAATAGTTGAATTTCATGGCATGTGAATTATACTTCAAATCTTTTAAAAGTCACATGAAAAAGAATATGTAACATACATAGTAAGAAGGAAGTGAAAAAACTAAAATAGTAATTCTGTATGCCATGGTAACCAAATATATATATATATATATATATATATATATTGGAATAAATGTCATATGCTGGTGAATCTCTTGTGGCATTAAGATTGAATCAGTAGCTTCTATAGTCCATATTGATATTGTCACCAACTATACTTTTCACCATTCATATCTTTGTGATTCACCTGTATCCCTAGCAGTCAGCATAGGGCATATAATAGGTGCTTAATAAATATTTTTGGATGACATGAAAGAAGGGTATCTTAAAATTCTCTGTTTGATATATATTATGTGCAAAAACCATATTAACATTGCTTATATCCAATGTTGAATTATAATTTTATAATATTCTCTTAAGTGTTATTTTCAGTTTTGATATAGGAAGATTCTTTCTAGGAGAAAAGCATTTATAGTTAAATTATCCTAGCTCTGAACCAATAACCACACAAATATTTAGACCCTTATCAATCCCACCAGCAATCTCTCATCTTCTTTCAAGTTCCAGAAGTCCAGGGATACTATGCATAGCTCAATTGCAATTTGACCCCAATACCTTCAGTGCTCTTCAGGGAAGACTAGTTCCCTGTCTGTGGCTATTTTTGTTTTTCAAAGTATGGCAGATGGTATGTCTTCTCAACTGGCCCTCTGCTGCACTGAAAGCAAGTTGCACACATCTGTTTCATCCAACAACTGAGCCTGGCAGAGAGATAGCAAAGAGGTCCGGTGTGAGTTTGTGCTGTTCCATCACTGGGTGTTAGATGTACTCTCTTGTGAACTGGTGGCGACACCAAGCTCAGTATGATGAAGCATCAAGACAGCCTATGTGATACTGGAGAAATGGCTTCCTACCTTTAGGCTCACATTATTAGATGTGCCCCAGGCCAGTGCTGCTTGGGACCCAAAAAGATGATCTGGTGAGAGTTTTTTTAGTTTTTACTCATAGCTTTCAAACCTGCATGTAGAGAACAATGTTGGGAACAGATTTTTCTTAGTTCTACTACGCTGTTCTCTAACTTCCGAAGTTGGTCTGGTCACGATTGTCCCCATTCTTTCCATTTTGTACTTCTGACTCCTCTGAAAATAGATTTTTATCAGACTACTCTATCACTTTGACAAACATTCCTAAGTGTTTTTGAAACACAGCAACAGCTGATAGAGTATTGATCAATATTGATCTTTACTACATTGGGAATGTGGTGTTAAGAAGGCTGTAACAAGAGTTCAAAAACTCTTGAACACTTTCTTTCTTTTTACCTTGTTAGGATTATCTTACTTAAATACTAGACATTTGAAATATAAAATTATTTTATGCCATATTACTTACAATTTTGATGGTAGAAGAGTTTCATCACATTTTTGTGTTGTGTCTCTTTAAGCCATAGGTTGAATAGGACACAAATTGGTAATGTTACAGTGAGAGGTATATTTTGCACCATCACTCTGATTTTAGCCTGACCTTCTTCTGTAGTTGACCTATGGCATTTCTAGATACATTGCTGTGTGCTAATTACTTCCCCAAATCCATTTTCCTTTTGTTTCTTAACAACCAAATCTTCACACTGGTCCCAGCTGAAAACTTCATTTCCCAGACTTCCTTGCAGATTGATGTGGCCAAAGGGATATAAGTGAAAGTATGAGCCATACTGTAGCTAGTTCCTTAAATGTGAAGGGGTGAGCATTCTTTCTTCTCTCCTCCTTCTTGGGGATGTGATCCTGGAATTAATGAGAGGGCTGAGGATAAAGATTCAGTGCACCTGAGTCTCTAAAGAGGTGGGGCCTCTAATCTTTCCAAATAGGCTTTCTTTTTAGGTTGAAGGGAGAAATAAAGTTCTGTTGTTTAAACTATTCTTTGTTTTTATTTCTGAAATACACAGCCAAGTGTTTTTCCTAAATGCACCTGCCAAGCTTAAGAGAAAGATGAAATGTTCCTGATAACAGAAGAATAAAACATATGATTATTATCTATTGATTTCAGGAATGGTTCTCATTATGACTGACATTAAAAAGAGCAGCTGTTACAGTATCCAGTTTATCTGAAGCATTTCAAATATTAGTTAAAAATAAATGTTTATGTTTATGAGTCACAGAATCATAAGTGGTGCTGAAATCAAGCTGGCTAAATACCAAACCTCTGAGATTGAAGTCAGGACAATT
Organism: Sylvilagus floridanus; assembly: GCA_949820135.1. Classification (NCBI taxonomy): domain Eukaryota; kingdom Metazoa; phylum Chordata; class Mammalia; order Lagomorpha; family Leporidae; genus Sylvilagus; species Sylvilagus floridanus. Next base: position 24,880,732 of record OX463230.1, read on the forward strand.
TTGCCTCCCATGCTGTGTCTCCTTGGAGCTTTGATGAATACTATGCTAAATAAACCCCATTATGATCCACAAAGTGGATCCCATATTGCCATATGTCAAGTACAATAATTGCCTCAATTCTTCTCCCTATAAAGAAGGGTTATTTATTTATTAAAAAATGGCTCTGTAAAATAAGAAATTCAAACAGTGTATCAGGATAAGAAGGTATCCTTAAAACTACTAAAAAGCCAATCTGTTCAATTATAAAAGGTCTTAAATAAAACAGTTTGTGTGTGTTTGTGTCCCTAACAGAGTACCTCTTTGCCTATTTATTTATATATTATCATTATAATAATAAGCATTATTCCAACTGCATTATTTATTCCCAGAAGTGAGGAGCTATGTCTTAAGTTTGTAACTTGAGCCATTGGTGTATAATTGGGGCTGGTGTTGTGGCCCAGTGGGTTAAGTTGCTGCCTGTGAGGCTACACTCACGTACAGGGCTCAGGTTTGAGTTCTGGCTGCCCCAATTCTGATCCAACTCTCTGATAATGCACTTGGGAGAGCAGTGGAAGATGGCCCAAGTTCTTTGGTCTTGCTGCCACCCATCTGGAAGACCTAGATGGAGTTCCAGGCTTCTGGTTTTGACCTGGCCCAGCCCCAGCCATTGTAGCCATTTGGGGACTGAACCAGTGGATGGAAGATCTTTCTCTCTCGCTCTTGCTCTTGCTCTCTCCCCTTTCTGTACTCTGCCTTTAAAATAAATAAATAAATATTTAAAATTACAATAACCATAATCATAATATGTAAAAAATAAGTTAAAATACAACTAGAATTAATGTGCTCACAGTGATATAACAGGACATTTCGGAATTCAGATATTGCAAAGCTTGGAGTACTGCATTCATTTATTTGAATTTGTTTGCTCTGGCATCTGGAACTTGGTTCAGTCTTCCAAACAGGTCACTTTCGCATACACATATTTACATAGGGATGGAAGAGGTATCAGTATCTTAAAAGCATCCAGAGTTTTAGCTTGTAGCTTGACAACTCCATGTCCCTGCTAAGGGTCAAACATATAAAACCAGGTCTGTTCTCTGAGATGACTCCAACTAACACCATTTGCAGAAAAAAAAAAACAATGGAACACTTGAGAATGAATTTTCCAAATACAGAGGTAAGTCTGTGACAGAATCAGATTCAGCATCTAGATATAAATTATTAGAGGTTGGGGAGAAGGTTGAGCATTTGGCTTAGCATTAAGACACTGCTTAGGACATGCACATCCCATATCAGAGTGCTCTGTTCTGCTGCCAGTCTTAGCTACCTGCTAATTCATGACCTGCGAGGCACCGGATGATAGTCATGTAGTTGGTTTCCTGCCACCCTTGTGAGAGATGTGGGTTGACTTTCCTGATCCCAGGCATTTAGAGCATGAATTAGTGGATGGGAGATCTCTCTCTCTCTCTCTCTCTCTCTCTCTCTCTCTCTCTTTCTCTTTGCCTCTCAAATAAAAAATAATTAGAGAGGAGTGATTATTGAGGGAAGAGTGTGGTCTAGCAGAAAAACATATTTTTGCCTAGGGAATTAGTTTCTAAGGACTACCATGATAAATCACCAAAACAATATAAATTTGCTCCCTCATGGTTCTGGAATCCAACAGTTGGGAGTTAAGGGGTTGCAGGACTGTGGTCCTACTTCTCTTGATTGCTCTTGCTTTTGGTGGCTCCTGGAATTCCATGGCTTTTGGTAGCACAATTTCAATCTCTGCCTTTATCTTCACATGGTCTTTTTTCTTGCATCTATTCCCTTCTCTTAGAATATGTGGTTAGGTTTAGGGATCACCCCAATCTACGGTGATTTTTTTAAAAGATTTATTTATTTATTTGAAAGTCAGAGTTACACACAGAGAGAAGGAGAGACAGAGAGCAAGAGCAAGAGAGAGAGGTCTTCCATCTGTTGATTCACTCTCCAATTGGCCGCAACTGCCAGAGCTGCATCAATCCAAAGCCAGGAGCCAAGAGTTTCTTCTGGGTCTCCCACACAGGCACAAGGTCTTGGCCCATCCTCTACTGCTTTCGCAGGCCATGGCAGAGAGCTGGATTGGAAGTGGAGCAGATGGGACTTGAATTGGTGCCCACGTGGGATGCCGGCACTGCAGGCGGTGAGTTTACCTGCTATGCCACAGTGCTGGCCAACCCTGGGTGATTTTTATTTCAAGATCCTTAAGTATAACTACAAAAAAATTTCCAAATAAGATCAAATTTATAGGTTCTGGGTAGATGCACCTTTTTATGAGGCCACTATTTAAACCATTGCATTCTATCTTGTTCACTCCATAATCTGATTCATGTTTGTCTCACAAGTAAAGTGCATTTAACTCCATTCTAACCTTCCCCAAAGTCTCAACCCATTAAACATCAACTCTCAGTCCAAAATGTCTTCATCTAAATTGGTTATGGGTTAGACTGTTGTGTGATTTATTCTGAGGCAAAACTCTTTTGCATCTATGGACTTGTGAGCTAGGAAGCAAGTGCTTGCTTCTAAAATACAATGATGGGATAGGCATGGTATAGACATCTCCATAACAAAAGGGGAAAACTTGAAAAAATTAAGAGATCACTAGTATCAAGCAAGTCTGAAGTCTGTCAAGGCTCTGACTGGGATTGTGGCACAGCTGGTAAAGCCTGTACCTGGGATGCTGGCATTCTGTATGCGTGTCGGTTTGTATCCTGGCTGCTATACTTCCAATCCAGCTCCCTGCTAATGACCCAAGTATTTGGGTGCTTGCTGTCCAAGTAAAAGATCCAGAAGAAGCTCCTGGCTTTAGCCTGACTCAGCCTTGCTCATTGCAACCATTCAGGGAGTGAACTAGCAGATGGAAGATCAATCTCTTTCTCTCTGTTTATCTCTTTCTCTGTCTTGCCTCCTCTTTCTGCAATTCTGAATTTCAAATAAATAACTAAATCTTTAAAAAATCTGTCAAGACCAATTGCACAGAATTCCAGGCCTGAGAAAAACCCTATGTGTTTCTGGTTTTTCACTATGTGACCATGGCTCAGTCAACATCTGTGTTTTCAGGAAGGTTCACTGTGCTCCATATCCTTGGTGATGGCTACATTGTCTTTAGCCTTTGGGTCAACAGCAGTTTTTCTTTCTGTGTCTTTCTTCATTTTAAAAAATTTTTCCTTATTCATGTATTAAATTGTATTTAAGTTATACAAGTATAATGTATTTTATATATACAGATTTAGAAACATAGTGACATCCTTCCCACCCTCCCTTGCTGCCCATGCTCCAACAATTCCACTTCCTCCCTCTCCCAGTGCCACTCATAAGTTTTACAAAGATCTAGTTTCAGTTTACTTAACGATCATACGGTTAACTCCACAATAAGTAAAATAGTCCAAGAACTAATATAAAAAAAAACACTGTTCTTCAATGGAAGACACAATCCACGATTCTCAAAATGTCTATTTCAGTCCAATACATTACATTTCAGGTACTATATTAGTTAACTTGGATCAGGAAAAACATATGATATCTGTCTTATTGGGACTGGCTTATTTCACTAAGTATAATGGTTTCCAGTTGCATCCATATTCTTGCAAAAAATGGATTTCATTTTTTACAGCTGAATAGTACTCTATTGTGTGTGTGTATATATATATATATATATATATATATATATATATATATATAGTGTGTGTGTGTGTGTGTGTGTGTGTATACACACTATATACCATAATTTCTTATCTGGTCCATAGTTGATAAACATCTGGGTTGATTCCATATCTTTTTATTAATATTTATTTAAAAGGTAGTATTACAGAGAAACAGAGGCAGAGAGAGAGAGAGAGAGAGAGAGAGAGTCTTCCATCTACTGGTTCACTGTCCTGATGGCCATAATGACTTGTGCTGTGCCAATCCAAAGCCAAGGAGCCTCTTCTGGATTTCCCACATGGATGCAGGGGCACAAGGACTTGGGCCACTTTCTACTGCTTTCCCAGACCATAGCAGAGAGCTGAATCAGAAGTGGAGCAGATGGGATTCAGACTGGCACCCACATGGGATGCCAGCACTGCAGGAGGCAGCTCCACCTGCTACAGAGCCAGCCCCTAGTCCATATCTTAGCTATTGTGAATTGTGCTGCAAGCATGAGGTTACAGATAACTCTTTCATATACTGATTTTCTTTTAGTTTGGGTAAATTCCCAAGAGTGGGATGGCTGGATCTTATGATAGGTCTATATTCATATTTCTAAGGGATCCCGTACTGTCTTCCAAAGTGGCTGCACCATTTTATATTCCCAACAGTGGACCAGGGTACCTTTTGTGCATATCCTCACTAGCATTTGTCATTTATTGATTTCTGTATGACAGCCATTCTAACTGGATTGAGGTGAAACCTCACCATGGCTGTGATTTGCATTTCCCTGATGGCTAGTGATCCTGAGCCTTCTAAAGTATCTGTTGGCTATTTAAATTTCCTCTCTTGAAAAATGCCTGTTCAAATCCTTTTCCCATTTCTTAATTGGATTGTTTGTTTTGTTGTTAAACTTCTTGAGGTTTTTTTTTTGTTTTTTTTTTTTAGATTCTGGATGTTAACCCTTCATCAGTTGTGTAGTTTGCAAATATTTTCTACCATTCTGTCAGTTGCCTCTTCACTTTGCTGAGTGTTTATTTTGCAATCCAGAAGCTTGTTAGCTTGATGTGATCCCATTTGTCAATTTTGGCTTTGATTGTGCTTCTTGGGTATTTTTCAAGAAGTCTTTGCCTATGCCAATATCTTGCAGAGTTTCCCCAATGTTCTCTAGTAATTTGATGGTATCAGGTCATAGATTTTGTCCTTAATCCATTTTGAGTGGATTTTTGTGTAAAGTGTAGGGTAGGATTGATCATAAAAGTGCTCTCTCAGCTATGACATTTTCTGTGTATAAAAAGGCTGTTGTTTTTTCCATTTTGATTTTATATCCTGCTACTTAACCAAACTTTTTCATGAGCTCCAATAATCACTCAGTAGATTCTTTTGGATCATCTTTTATATATAGACTCATGTCATCTACAAATAGGGATAGTTTGGTTTCCTACTTTCCAATTTGTATCCCTTTGATTATTTTTTCTTGCCTGATGGCTCTGGCTAAAAGTTCCAGGACTATATTGAATAGCAATGGTGAAAGTAGGCATCCTTGTATAGTTCTGGAACTCTGTGGGAATGCTTCCAACTTTTCCCATTAAATAGAGCACTTGCCATGGATTTGTCATAAATTGCCTTGATTGCATTGAGGAATGTTATTTCTATACCCAATCTGCTTAAAGTTTTCACCATGAAAGGGTGTTCTATTTTATCAAATGCTTACTCTGCATCTTTTGAGATAACCATATGGTTTTTGTTCCTCAGTTTATAAATGTGATTTATCTTATTTGTTGATTTGGGAATGTTGAACCATCCCTGAATATGAGGGCTAGATCCCACTTGGTCCAGGTGAATGATCTCTGATGTGTTGTTGGATTCAATTAGCTTATATTTTTGAGGATTTTATATCCATGCTCCTCAGAGATATTGATCTATAGTTCTCTTTCTCTGTTATATCTTTTTCAGATTTAGGAATTAAGGTGGTTCAGGCTTCATAGAGTTTTGGAGGCTACCCTCCTTTTCAATTGTATTGAATAGCTTTGGAAGAATGGTAGTTATTTATTCTTTAAATGTCTGGTGGAATTCAGCAGAGAAGCCATCTGGTCCTTTGCTTTTCTTTGTTGGGAGAGTCTTTATGACTGATTCAATTTCTTTCTTGGTTATTGGTCTGTTTAGGTTCTTTATGACTTCACAACTCAATTTTGCTAGATCCTGTGGGACTAGGTGTGTATCCATTTCTTCTAGGTTTCCTGTTTTGTTGGCATACAGCTCTTTATAGTAATTTCTGATGATTGTTTTTATTTCTGTGGTATCATTATCTTTTCTTTTTCATTTCTTTTTATGATTTGGGTATTTTTCCTCTTTTTATTGTTTAATGATGCCTATGGTGTGTCAATTTTTTATTTTTTCAAAAAATCAGTTCCTTATTTCACTGATTTTTAAAATATTTTTTTCTGTTTCAATTTTGTTTATTTCTTTTCTAATTTTAATTATTTCTTTTCTTCTACTAGTTTTGAATTTGGTTTTCTGCTGTCCTTGAGATGCATTGGTAGTTCATTTATTTGGTGCCTTTCCAATTTCTTGATGTAGGCACCTATTGCTATAAACTACCATTTTAACATTGCTTTTACTGCATCTCATAAATTTTGATATGATGTACTGTCAAATTCATTGTTTTCATAAATTTTTTGATTTATTCTATGACACACTGTTCATTCAGGAACATATTGTTCAGTCTCCATGTATTTGCATATGAACTAGAGATTTTTGAGTTGATGATTTCCTGGTTCATTCCATTGTGGTCAGAGAAGATACATGGTATGATTTCAATTTTTTTTTTAATTTGCTTACTTGCTTTATGACCTATCATATGGTCTATCCTAGAGAAACTTCCTTGTGTCAATGTGAAGAATGTGTATTCTGCATCTGCACGATTGTAAGTTCTGTAGATATCATGTCCAGTTGGTCCATGGTATTGATTAACTCTATTGTTTCTTCATTGATTTTCTGTCTAGTTGATCTGTTTGTTGATGAAAGTGGGGTGTTGTAGTCCCATTACTATTGAATTGGTATATATGTCTCCCTTTAGATTCATCAACATTTATTTTGAATTGCCAGGCACCCTGTAATTGGGTGCATATAAATTAATTATAGTCACATATTCCTGTTGATTTGATCCCTTATTCTTTATATAAGGCCCTTCTTTGGCTCTTTTAACAGTTTTTAATTTAAATTCTATTTTGCTTGATATTAGATTGATAACACCTGTCTCCTGTTGCTTTCTGTTAGCATGGAATATCTTTTTCCATCCTTTCAATTTCAGTCTGCATGTTTCCTTGTTGGTGAAATGTGTTTCTTATAGGCAGGAAATATGTGGGTTTGCTTTTTAATCCATTCAGCCAATTGGTATCTTTTAACTGGCGAGTTGAGGCCATTTATATTCAAGGTTACTATTGATAAGTAACAATTTGGACTAGCCATTTTTCCATAAATATTCTTATTGTTTACTTTAGATTTCCTTTGTACTTTTGCTGGGAGATTTTCTGCCTTCACCTTCTTTCATAGCGATGGCCCTGTTTCTGTGTTTCTCTGTGTAGCACATCCTTAAGTGTCTTTTGTAAGGCTGGACAAGCAGTGACAAATTCTTTCAATTTTTCCAAAATGAGAGCTTTGCAGGGTACAGTATTCTGAGTTGACAGTTTTTCTCTTAAGATTTGGATTATACCTCACCATTCTCTCCTAGCCTGTAGGGTTTCTGATGAGAAGTCATCTGTGAGTCTAATTGGAGATACTCTAAAAGTAATCTGGCATTTCTGTCGTGCACATTTTAGAACCCTTTCTTTATGTTTTACTAAAATGTGCCATGGTGAAACGATTTTCTAGTCATGTCTTTTAGGAGTTCTGTGTGCTTCCTGTACATGGACATCCCTTTCTTTCTGCAAAGAAGGGAAATTTTCTGTAATTATTTCACTGAAAAGGCCTTCTAATCCATTCCCTCTTTCCACACCTTCAGGAACTCCTAAGGCTGGGAGTTGTTGGGTTGTTTGATAGTATCTCATAAATCTTCCACTGTGTTTTTACATTTTCTATTTTCTTCATTTTTAAACTGTTGGTTTGACTAAAAGATTTTCAGAGATTTGTCTTTAAGTTGAATGTTCTTCTGCCTCACCAAGCCTGCTGATAAGGCTTTCCACTTCATTTTTTATTTGATCTATTGAATTCTTCATTTTCATTACTTTGTTTTTATTTCTCTTTAAAAACTCAATATCATGGGAAAATTTTCATTCATGTCATATGTGGTTTTTTTAGTTCATGGAGTTGCTTCTGATTGCTTTTGAATAATCCTATGATTTTTTGACTTCCCATTTCTGGCATTTCCCCAATCTCTTCATGTTCACATTCTGATATTGAAATATTTTTGTGTTCCTTTAGGTGGGTCATCATGTCTTCCTTATTCTTGCTACTTGAATTTCTGCATTTGATTTTAGGCATTTGTGGAGCTGATTTTTTTTTAAACTCATGGCTTTTTATTTTTGAGCTATTCCTCTGTGGCTTAGCACAATGTCTACACTTTCAGTAAATAGCAAGAAGTACGTGGTGGGTGTGGCCAAGGGGCTCTGGTCAGTGCTCCAGATTGGGGTGACTATCCAGGGTAACACTCAAGTTGGGCGTGGTGTATCTCAATGCCTAGGTGTTAGCCCCCTGTATGTTTCACACCACTGTATGAACCACACAAATGATCTGTGCAGCCTTTAGGGTGAGCACATCTCCTGCTGCAATGACCTGCTCTAGGCAGCCAAGACTCTCTGAGCATGTGGAGCCAAAACCAGTGATTGCACAGAGACCCAACTACTCCCTGCAACTTCTCGTTTAACTGCCAAATCCTCACAGTCTCAGCACACAAGGCTCCCATAGTTGCTGGGTGCAGAAGTTTCTATCCTGCCAGCCTGTCCAGTCAACAGAGAGGCAGATGTTCCCCAAGACAGCTCCACCTAGGCATCTTGATCCTCAGAGGCTGCAGGTGCCATACTGTCCTACTTGGTTGCCCAACTACCTCCCAGCCAGGCTCAAAGTCAGTGGGGACTGCAAATTGTTCCCTGTACTAGAATCTCTACTGGGAAGTGGAGCAACCAGTACATGTACTGGCCTCTATATGGAATACATGTGTCTCAGGCAGAGGCTTAACCTACTGCATCACAGCTCTGGTTCCTGTAAATAAAATTCTAAGAACATAATGATATTCTGTTTCTCCCCACCATCTCCTTCCCTGTCTCTCCCTCTTATCCCCTTTTCTTCATTCTTTCTCTCTTTTTCTTTTTTGTAGTTTTTGAGGTATTTTAAAATTACGTTACAGTAAAAGGCTTACTATTTCACCAAATAAATTTTAAAGTAATAACAGATAATTGAAGCTATAATAGATATAATATTCTTAAGCATCTGTGAGTATCTAGTGTATGTTAATGGGATCCACACTCTCAAACAGGGAGTTTTCAACTGATTCTTCCAGGAACACCTAATCTATATTCTGCTAAGATGACTGATTTGATCCATGAATTACATACTTCTTTTCCTTATCAAATTGCTGTCCAGTTTCACCCTTGGTTTTCTGTCCAGAATAGGCTTTTTCAACAATGAATTGTTTACTTTTAGCATCCTTTGCAATATGGGAAGGCTGAGAACTTCCAACATCATCTACCACAGTTTCATTTTTATTCATCTTGTATTAATTTTTACCTTTTCTTTTGTGTTTTATTTTTGCAATAAGGAAAAACCAGCACCTTCAACACTTTGCTTGGAAATGTCCTCAGATAAATGTAGGAATACTTCAGAAAGTTCAAGTAAAATGGAATTAAGAGAAGTTTTATTTTGGTGCCAAAACTTTTGAAATCCACACATAGTTTTTTTCTGTATATACATTTCAATGACTATTTTGAAGACTCATTGTGTGCATTGATTTAGTTTTTTTGGCATCAAAATGAATTTGATTTTCATTTTTCCACAAACATTTTGAAGTGCCCTCATATTCTAGTTTATCTCTTACAAGTTCTGCTTTTCAAGATTAGAACATAATTAAACCAATTTCTTTTACATTTAACAGGGATCACCTTTCCTCAAGTTTCAAATCATATGGTGTTCACTTCCTTCTGCAACCTCACCAGAAACATCCTTAGAAGCCTTATTTTCAACAAACATTCCAACTAGACAGTCTAGGATTTTCTATCAAGCACTTCAAAATTCCCTCATTCTCTGTCAATAACCCAGTTCCAAAGCCAATCCTGCAGTTGTAGGTGTTTATTACAGCAGCACTGCTCTTTCCACTTGCAAACTCTGTATTAATTAGGATTCTATGCAAGAAACAGAACCAGTGGAAGATATAGAACTCTCTCTCTCTTTCTCTCTCTGTCTCTTTCTCTTCCTCTCTCCATTCATCCACCTATCCATCCATCATTGCATCCATCCATTTATCCATCTCAAGAAATGTCATAAATAACTGTGGGGCTAGAAACCCCCCAAATTATAGGGAATGTCAGTTGTCTGCAAACTCTCTGGCAGGAGCTGAAGCTACTCTTCAAAGGCAAATTTATTTTCTTCTTCCTCAGAAAAATCTGCATTTTCTCCTTTTTTAAAACACAGCTTTATTGACATACAATTCACTTGCTATACAATTTACCCACTTCAAGTCTACAGTTCAATAGTTTTTGGTATATTTGAAGGTATATGCCGCTATCACTATAGTCAAGTTTACAGTATTTCTTTTTTCCCCAGAAACATTTTATTTAAGGAATAAAAACTTCATAAATTCCATAAATACAACTTTAGGAATATACTGAGTCTTCCCATTGTCCCCACCCTCATACCCAACATTCCCATCATACTTCCTACTTGCTACCCTATTCACATTCTTATTTTTTACTTGGATCTATTTTCAATTAACTTTATACATATCCAATTAACTCTATTCTAAGTAAAGAGATCAACAAATTGTATGAAAAAAAAAAAGCCCTGTTCCTCAACAGTCATGACAAGGGCTATTAAAAGTCATTGCATCTCAAGGCATTCATTTCACTTCTATAGATGACCTTATAGGTGCTCTATTTGTTATCACAAGAGAGTACATCTGATATTTATCTTTTTGGAACTAGCTAATCTCACTAAGTATGATGTTTTCCAGTTTCATCCATTTTGTTACAAACAACTGGATTCATTTTTTACCACTGTATAGTATTCCATGGTATACATATCCCATTGTTTTTGGTTTTTTTTTTTTTTTTTTTTTTTTTTTTTTTTTTTTTTTTTTTACAGGCAGAGTGGACAGTGAGAGAGATTGACAGAGAGAAAGGTCTTCCTTTTGCCATTGGTTCACCCTCCAATGGCTGCCGCGGCCGGCACAGCGTGCTGATCCAAAGGCAGGAGCCAGGTGCTAGGTGCTTATCCTGGTCTCCCATGGGGTGCAGGGCCCAAGCACTTGGGCCATCCTCCACTGCACTCCTGGGCCACAGCAGAGGGCTGGCCTGGAAGAGGGGCAACCGGGACAGAATCGGTGCCCCGACCGGGACTAGAACCCGGTGTGCCGGCGCCGCAAGGCGGAGGATTAGCCTGTTGAGCCACGGCGCCGGCCCCCATTGTTTTGTTATACAGTCTTCAGTTGTGGGCATTTGGATTGATTCCCTATCTTAGCTATTGTGAATTGAGCGGCAATAATGAAGGTACAGATAGCTCTTTAATATGCTATGTTCATTTCCCTTGGGTAAATTCCCAAGTATGGGGTGACTGAGTCATATATTCTATATATAGATTTCTGATGTGTCTCCATACTGACTTAAACAGTGTCTATACCAGTTTACATTCCCACTAACAGTGGATTAGGGTACCTTTTTCCCCATATCCTCACCAGCATTTGTTGTTTTTGGATTTCTGACTGAAAACATTCTACTGGGGTTGAGGTGAAACCTCATTGTGTGTTTTTTTCTTTTTTGACAGGCAGAGTGAACAGTGAGAGAGAGAGACAGAGAGAAAGGTCTTCCTTTTTTGTTGGTTCACCCTCCAATGGCTGCTGTAGCCCGCATGCTGCGGCCGGCGCACCACGCTGAACCGAAGGCAGGAGCCAGGTGCTTCTCCTAGTCTCCCATGGGGTGAAGGGCCCAAGCACTTGGGCCATCCTCCACTGCACTCCCAGGCCAGAGCAGAGAGCTGGCCTGGAAGAGGGGCAACCGGGACAGAACCTGGCACCCCGACCTGAACTAGAACCCGGTGTGCTGGTGCCGCAAGGCGGAGGATTAGCCTAGTGAGCCGCAGTGCCAGTCTGAATTTCCTCTCTTAAAAAATACCTGTTTCAGTCCTTTGCCCATTTCTTAATTGGATTGTTTGTTTTGATGTTGTTCAATTTTTGATCACTTTATATATTCTGGATATTAATGCTTTTTCAGTTGCATAGTTTGCAAAAAGTTTCTCCCATTCTGTTGATTGCCTCTTCACTATGCTAAGTGTTTCTTTTGCAAGGCAGAGCTTCTCAGCTTATTGATATCCCATTTGTCAATTTTGGCCTTGATTGCCTGTGTTTCTGGGGTGTTTTCTGAGAACTCTTTGTCAATGTCAATGTCAATGTCAATGTCATGTAGGGTTTCCCCAATGTTCTCTAATAGTTTGATGGTATTGGATCATAGATTTAGGTCTTTGATCCATTTTGAGAGGTTTTTTTTTTTTTTAGTATAAGGTATAAAGTAGGGGGCTAGTTTCATACTTCCACATGCGGAGATACAGTTTTCCCACAACTGTTTATTGAAGAGCCTGTCCTTGTTCTAGGGATTGATTTTAGTTCCTTTGTCAAAGATAAGTTGATTGTAAATGTATGGGTTGATTCTGGTATTTCCATGCTGTTCGTTGGTCTATCCATCTCTTTTTGTGCCAGTACCAGACTCTTTTGAGTATCACTTCCCAGTACTATATCTTGAAATCTGGTATTGTGATACCTCTGACTTTGTTTTAGTTGTATAAGATTGCTTTGGGTATTTGGAGTCTCCTGTGTTTCTATATGAATTTCAGCATCATGTTTTCTACATCTGAGAAGAATATTCTTGGTATTTTGATTGGTATCCCATTGAATCTATAAATTTCTTTCAGTAGTATGGACATTTTGATGATATTGATTCTTCTAATCCATGACCATGGGAGGTTTCTCCATTTTTTTTGTGTTTTCTTCTTTCTTTAATCTTTTATAATACTCATCATAGATATCATTGATATCCTTGGTTAAGTATACTGTAAGGTATTTAAGTTTTTTGTAGCTATTATGAATGGAATTTATCTTAGAAGTTCTTTCTCAGCCTTGGCATTGTCTCTGTATACCAAGGCTATTGATTTTTATGTGTTGATTTGATATCCTGCCACTTTACCAAACTCTTCTAGGAGTTCCAATAGTTAGTCAGTCTCTCTCTTTAAAAAGAGTTATTTATTTATTTATTTATTTATTTGATTGGCAGAGTTACAGAGACTCAGAAGTAGGGGAGGGGAAGGTCTTCTATCTGCTGGTTCACTCCCCAGAAGTCCACAATGGCTGGAGCTGGACCAATCCGAATTCAGGAGCCATGAGGTTATTCTGGGTCTCCCACCCATATGCAGGGGTACAAGGACTTGGGCCATGTTCTACTGCTTTCCCAGGCCATGGCAGAGCTGGATCAGAAGTGGAGCATCTGGGACTGATCCAGCAACCATATGGGATGCTGGGACTGCAGGCAGTTGCTTTACCTGCTACACCACAGTGCTGGCTGCCCCATAGTCTCTTAGTGGAGTCTTTTGGATCACCTAAATTTAGAATCATGTCATCTATAAATAGGGATAGTTTGACTCCTTCCTAATTTGTATCCTTTTGATATTTTTTTTTCTGACTAATAGCCCTGACTAAAACTCCCAGATTATACTGAATAGCAATGGTGAGAGTGGGCATCCTTGTCTGATTCCAAATCTCGGTGGGAATGCTTCCAAATTTCCCCATTGAATAGGACCCTGGCAATGGGTTTGTCAAAAATTGCTTTGATTGTGTTGAGGAATGCTTCTTCTATACCTAATTTGCTTAAAATTTTCATTATGAAAGGGTATTGTATTTTATCAAATGTTCTCTCTGCTGTTGAGATAATCATATGATTTTTGTTTTTTAGTTTATTAATGTGATGTAGCACATTGATAGATTTACAATGTTGAACCATCCCTACATACAGGGGATGTATCGCACTTGATCTGGTTGAATGATCTTTCTGGTGTATTGTTGGATTAGATTCGCTAGTATTTTGTTTAGGATTTTTGCATCAATATTATCAGGGAAATTGATCTGTAGTTCTCTTTCTCTGGTGTATCTTTTTCAGGTTTAGGAATTAAGGTGATGATGGCTTCACAGAAGGAGTTTGGGAGGATTCCCTTCCTTCCAATTGTTTTGAATAACTTGAGAAGAATTAGAGTTAGTTCTTTAAATGTCTGATAGAATTCAGCAGTGAAGCAATCAGTCCTGGGCTTTTCTTTGCTGGGAGGGTCTTTATTACTGATTCAATTTCTGTCTTGGTTATTGGTCTGTTTAGGTTTTCTATGTCTTCATAGCTCAATTCAGTAGGGGTATATATCCAGGAATCTATCCATTTCTTCAAAGTTTCCCAATTTGTTGGTATGCAGCTCTTTGTAGTAATTTCTGATGATTTATTTTATTTCTGTGGTGTTTGTTGTTACATTTCCTTTTTCATCTCTAATTTTATTGATTTGGGTCTTCTCTATCCATTTTTTTTTATTAGAGGGGCCAATGGTGTTTATTTTTCAATAAACCAGCTCTTCGTTTTGGTGTTGTTTTGTATTTTTTGTATCAGTTTTGTTTATGTATTCCCTAATTTTAGTTATTTCTTTTATCATACTAGTTTTGGGTTTGGTTTGCTGTTTTTTTCTAGGTCCTTGAGATGCATTGATGGCTCATTTATTTGGTGCTTTTCCACTTGCTTAATGTAGGCACCAATGTCTATAAACTACCCTTTTAACATTGCTTTTGTTGTATCCCCTAAGTTTTGATATGTTATATTGTCATTATAAATTATTATCAGATATTTTTAATTTCTCTTTTGATATCTTAAATGACTCACTTTTAATTAGGAGTTTGTTGTTCATTCTCCATGTGTTTACATATGTTCTAGAAATTCTTCAGTTTCATTCCATTGTGGTCAGAGAAGTGACAAAATTTCAATTTTTTTTTGTTTTTGCTCATACTTGCTATATGGCTTAACCTGTGCTCTATCCTAGAGAAAGTTCCATGCACTGGTGAGAAGAATGTGTTCTCTTTATCTGTAGGATGAAAAGTTCTGTTGGTATCCATTAGATATATTTGGTCTATATTGTCAATTAACTTTGTTGTTTCCTTGCTGATTTTATCCGGTTTATCTGTCCATTACTGAAAGTAAAGTATCAGAGTCCCCTATTACTATATGGTATTGGAGTCTATGTCTTCCTTTAGATCCATTAAAATTTTTTTAAATAGCCAGATTACCTTATTTAGGTGTATAAACATTTATTATAGCCACATATTCCTGTTGAATTGATCCTTTAATCTTTACATTAGTGCCCTTTCTTTTAACAGTTTTTATGTTACAGTCTGTTTTGTCTGATATTAGGATGCTCATAAAAGCTTTATATTTCTGTTAGCATGAAATATCTTTTTCCATCCTTTCACTTTCAGTCTGCATGCATCTTTGTTGGTAAGATGTGTTTCTTGTAGGCAGAAAATAGATGGGTTTTGTTTTATATTCCATGAAGCTAGTCTGTATCTTTTATCTGCAGAATTGAGGTTGTTTATATTCCAGGTGACTATTGATAAGTAACGACTTGGTCCTGCCATTTTTCTATGAATATTCCTACAGTTTACATTGGATTTCCTTTGCACTTTTACTGGGAGATTTTCTGCCTTTATCTTCTTTCATACTGATGACACTATTTCTGTGTTGCTGCGTGTAACACATCCTTAAGCAACTTTTGTAAGGATGGGCAAGTGGTGACAAATTTTCAATTTCTGTTTGTTATGAAAGGTCTGTATTTCACCTTCACTCATAAATGAGAGTTTTGCCGGGTACAGTATTCTGGCTTGACAGTTTTTTTCTCTTAAGACATGGAATATATCTCACCATTCTCTCCTAGCCTGTAGGGTTTCTGATGGGAAGTCATCTGTGAATTTAATTGAAGATTTTTTGAAAGTAATCTGGCATTTCTCTCGTGCACATTTTAAAAACTTTTCTTTATGTTTTACTGTAGAGAGTTTTACTACAATGTGTCATGGTGAAGCTCTTTTCTGGTCATGTCTTTTAGGAGTTCAATGTGCTCCCTGTACTTGGAATCCCTTTCTTTTTACAAATTAGGGAAGTTTTCTGTAATTATTTCACTGAAAAGGCCGTCCAATTCATTTTCTATTTCCACACCTTTAGGAACTCTTTAGACTCATATTTTGGTTGTTGGATAGTATCCCATAAATCTCTGGTAGTATTTTTTTTAGTTTTCTAATTTCTCCATTTTTTTTTTTTTTTGGTCTGACTGTAAAATTTCCTGTGATTTGTCTTTAAGTCGGATATTTTTTCTTCAGCTTCAATGAGTCTGTTCTTAAGGCCCTCCACCATATTTTTTGTTTGTTCTTTTAAATTCTTCATTTCCAATATTTCACTTTGATTTTTCTTTAAGATCTGAATTTCACGTTTAAAATTTTCATTCACATCATGTATGGATTACTTTAGTTCATGAATTTGCTTCTGATTACTTCTAAGTAATCCTATGATCAGTTTTTGAATTTTGTTTCCGGTACTTTGTCAGTTTCTTCATCTTCACATTCTGGTATTAAAATGTTCTTTTGGGGGCATGATGTTGTCTTTCTTATTCTTGTTTCTTAAATTGCTACATTTATTATTAGGCATTTGTGGAGATACTTGTTATTTTTTTTTCTGTGATGGATTTTATCTTTGAACTATGCATCTATGGCTTAGTGGTGTATCTGTTCTTTCAATGAATACCCTGAGCAATGTGCTGGGTATGGCCAGGGAACTTTGTTCAGCGCTCCAGAATAAGGGAAGTGGCCAAGATGACACGCAAGTTGGGCATGGTAAATCTTTTTTTTTTTTTTTTAACAGAGGGGAGGTTTGGTCTACTCTGTTGCCATATTCTCATGCTCACCTACTCTCCTCCAAAGAGACCTATGCCTGGGCACTGTCCCCAGTGGGTACAGTTTTTATCTGCATTGTCACAAGAAGCACATAAAGGTTCTGCTCAGTCCTCATGGTGAACATGGATCCTGCAGCAGTGACTCTCACCAGGAATCAGGGAGCCCCAAGCAAATGGAGCCACCCTTAGTGATTGCCCAAAGTCCCATCCATAACCTGCTCCCTGCCGTGCAGCTATAGTTTTTTCATGGTGTTTTCACAGTTCTGGAACACAAGGTTCCCATAGTTATGAGCACCCAGCCCTCTGTCAACTCTCCCAGTCAGACTCAGACATCTCTGCTGGTTGTTGGGTCTGTGACCATGAGGCTGCACAGCTGTTATACATGTCTAAAATGGCACCCACCCTCTCTCAGCTAGTTACAGGGCTCCAGTGCCCAGTGTCTGGGGAGAGAATAACGTGCCCCCCTTTTCCCTCTAGGTTGGCAGGTACACTGTCCTCCACAGAGCTACAAGCCAGACTCATGCCAGGCTCTTCCTACAGCTTTATTGCCAGTGGATTGGGCTGCTGTAGGTTTTTCACCTCACTCTCCAAAGCCAGTGCTAGGGCTCTCAGCTACTGGGGTCCTGAGTTGTGCATGTCCGCACCCTCCTCATGGGCCCACAGTGTTCTTCTAATTTTTGTGGAGTTTCCTCTGCCATTTTCTTCCTCTTTCTTGAGATTGGATTCTCTCCACTTTTTTTTTTAAACTATCTTACCCTAGACTAGAGCATAAAGCTCACTCCCTATTGAGTTTATAATACTTTTATCATCAAAAGAAAGCCCATGTTCTTTAGCTACTCCCTACCTTTCCCACTATCATTGCTTGTTTTCCTCTTTCTAACCCTAAAAAACCATTTCTCTTCTTTATGTATTTAAAGATTTCCTTATTTTGCTAACCATATATTAACAAATGATACTCTCAAATATCTGGTCTTTTGATTTACAACTCAGAGTCATCCTAGATTCCACTCTGGATTAACTTTTTGTTCAGTTATTATTAAGTCCTATAGATGATTTCTTCTCAGTTTCTATTTACCTACCTACCTCCTTTTCTAGTACTTTCCTTACTGTTTAAGTCAGATTCCAAATGGTCTTTTTTGCCATTGATGATGTTTACTCTCCAGTGAGTCCCCCACATCCTTGCCAGATGATCTTTTTAAATGCTAATCTGATGACCCAACTGATTTGATTAAAACCCACCATTATCTACCAATTGTCTAAAGGAGAAGTTCCAAACCTCAGTGTGATCAGTAAGATCTCCACAGGCTGAACAAGTTCTCAGTGGCTCTGTATTTTTCAGCATCACTACCTCACTCATAAACTGCATTAGTACTCCAATCATGCCCAGAGACTTCATTTCCCTAAACATTAAACATTGTTCCATGCACTTCTATTTTAACTCTGGCTCTCCCATTTTTTTGAATGCTCTTCCCTCTCCCCTGGGATTTTTCCACCTTTATCTACACAGAAGGACACCTAATTATATTAAGATGAAAGATCTACAGAGAATGAGAGAAGGAAGAGTCTTGGAAAAAAATCTAGGAAAAATTAACGTATAAAAGAGTTAAGATAATGTAAAGATAGGTGGTGAAAGGTTTTTGGAAATGATATGGATACTAACAAAATATTCAGATTAAAAACTTAAAATATTCCTTTGATACACTATGCAGTTGTCAAACTTTTATTTGCTTTTAGCTTTAAATTTAATTTATGACACTTTCTTACAAAGATATGAGTAATTGTGTACTTTATAGTAACTTGCTCTATTTTTTATGAAATTTAATACCTTAGGTAATATGTATGGCAGAATCAGTATATGAGTATACATAGCATATAAAGTCAAGAGAAAATTTCTTCCAAAAAGTAAAACATACTTTAATTCTATGGCCAAAGTTATCCATGATCTCCATGTCTATGACAGCAATTTGTGTTTTTTTACAGAACCTGCAATGAATATCTGTTATTATGAATGATAATAGTGTTTCTGTATAGTTTCATAAGTTCACTTCTGAATTTTGTCATGCTTATTTCATTTTTTTTAGAAATCTTTTATTTAATAAATACAAATTTCATAGGTACAGCTTTAGGGATATATTGTTTCTTTCCCCATATCTGCCCTCCCACCTCCACTCCCATTCCACCTCCTACTTCCTCTCCCATCCCATTCTTCATTAAGCTTCATTTTTAAATATCTTTATATACAGAAGACCAACTCTATACTAAGTAAAAATTTCAACAGTTTGCACCCACACAGACACACATATATAGTATAAAGTATATAGTATAAAGTATAAAATACTACTTGAACCAAGTTTTACCGTTAATTCTCATAGCACAACTCATTAAGGACAGAGATTCAACATGGAGAGTAAGTGCACAGTGACTCCCATTGCTGATTTAACAATTAATTCTCTTATTTATGATGTTAGTGATCACCCGAAACTCCTGTCATGAGCTGCCAAAGCTATGGAAGCTGTCTGAGTCCACAAACTCTGTCAGTATTTAGACAGGGCCATTAGCAAAGTGAACGTACTCTCCCAACTTCAGAGAAAAGTACTTCCTTCTTTGATGGCCCCCTCTTTCCACAGGGATCTCACAGAGATCGTTCATGTAAATAATTTTTTGCCACAGTGTCTTTCCATGCCTGAAATGCTTTCATGGGCATTTCAGCCATATCTGAATGACTTAAGGGCTGATTCTGAGGTCAGAGTGCTATTTAGGGCATCTGTCATTCGATGAGTCTGCTATGTGGCCTGCTTCCCATGTTGGATCCTTCTCTCCTTTTTAATTATATCTATGTTATTACAGACACTTGGTCTTATTTATGTGATCCCTTTGACACTTATTCCTATCTATATGAACAGTTACACACTTAAAATGTTCACTTTACCATGTAGTGTGGCATTAGTACCACCCATCATAATGGGATTTGGAGTCCTGTGGCAAGTTTTTAGCTTTACCCTTAGGGGTAAGTCTGGGGGAGCGTGTGACAAACTGTACATCTGCTCCCTCTCTTATTCCAACTCTTTTCTTTTTTTAGCTGGGATCAATTTTCAATTAGATTTAAACACCTATGAATAATCCTGTGTTAAGTAAAGAGTTCAACCAATGGTATTAAGTAGAAAAATAAAATAGTAACAAAATAAAATAATAAATAGCTTCTTGACAGGACAAGGGCTGAGCAAGTCATTGCTTCTCATAGTGTCAATTTCACTTCTACAGATTTCTTTTTAGGTACTCAGTTAGTTGTCACAAATCAGGGAGAACATATTGTATTTGTCCCTGTGGGACTGGCTTATTTCACTAAGTGTGATGTCTTCCAGATTCATCCATTTTGTTGCAATTTGTTGCAGTTGTTTCGGTAAATCTCTAGAGGCTTGTAGTGGGTGTGGCCAGAGAGCTCTGTTCAGTTCTCCAGGGTTAAGGGCATGCCAAAGGTGACACACCTAGGTTTGGAATAGTAAATCTCTCTCTTTTAATCAGAAGGGAAGTTTATTCTGCTCAGTTGAGATCCTTTCCTCAATGAGACCAGGGCCTGAGTGCTACCTCAGTGGGTATGATATTTGTCTGTGCTGTCCCAAGGACCACACAAAGGATTTGCACAGTCCTCATTGTAAATTCAGATTACCCAGCAATGTCTCTCACCAGGTAACCAGGAAACTCAGGGCTTGTGGAGTCTCCAACTGTGACTATTCAATGTCCCAGCCACCTCCTGTGTCCTCCCACACACCCTCAGTTTTTTTTACAGTCCCAGTACAGAAGCCTCACACAATCGTGTGCTCCTAGACCCCTGTTACTTCTCCCCACCAGAGTCAGGAGTCTCCACTCGACTAGATTGCTGGGCACAGACACGAGCTGGCGCAGCTGTTATGTTTGTCCAAAATGGTGCCTGCTCCATTGGCTTGTTACAGGACACTGTTGAAAAGTAATCAGAGAGAGAGAAATGTTTCTGTCCCATCCATTTTTATTTTTCTTATTTAGTTTGGCTGGTACCCTTTCTCCCATGGGGTTCCAAGTTGGGTTCCCTCTAGGCTCTTCCTGCAGCTTTTTTGCCAGTGGCTTAGGCTGCTGCAGTCTGGTCGAGCCTCACTTTCCAGCACCGGTGTTTAGGCTCTCTGCTGCTGGAGTCCTGAGCCATGGGCACCCACAACTTCCACATAGGTCCAATGTGTCCCTTTAATTTTGGTAGAGTTTCCTCTGCCATTTTTTCTCTAACTCTTCCCTGAGACTACACTCTCTCCACTTTCTTTAAATTATGTTCTCCTGGGCAAGAGCAGTAAGCTTCCTCCCTACTCTGCCATCTTGGAACCCTCTCAGCATGGTTATTTTTATCAGAACCTCAAACTACATTGGTAAATATCAAGATGCAAAAGGGCAAGAAAATAGCCTGCATAAGGGCTTTATGAAGACTTAATGCATGAATAGGTATATGTCCAATGTGTCTAATCATGTCATTGTCTATGTACATACAACACATTTTCTTGATTCAATTTTAAGTCTATTTTCTTTTACCCTGTCCTGAGTTGAATGGAGTTAAGCTGATCATCTTCCTTACACTGAACATTTATACCCTTGAATACTGTAACTAAACCATCTTTTATCGTATTCACTGTGAAAGAATTATATGGTTCTTTTGATTTGTCTCCATTTTATTTTGCAAATGTAAAATCATTCCATTCTAGGGAATGCTGTCAAATTCATGGCAGGCTTCACAGATACCAAAATGGAGTTCTCCATTTCAGGAAAGAGCACAGAAAGGTAGTATAAGAGAGTAGGAGGATTATTTTCCCCCAGGGTTCTAGGAAATGCTTATATTTATCCAAATATTGAAAAGATTGTGGCAATAATAACCCCATTTTCCATGTCAGATATCTTTTGAGAAATTTTAAGACACTTGAAGTTTTTTGAACAGTACAGTAGGATCTGGTTGCTTGGTGGTTCAGAGAACTGCAAACTTAAAAATGATTAAAGTACTGGCACTTTTTCTGATTTGGAAAGTGGCCTCTGGCTTCAGCAGTGTATGGAATGTGGCATTCACTGATAAGCAAGCCAGAGTGAAGGACCTATTATCCTGGAAGATTGCATTCCAGTTGCTACTCAAGTACATTTATATTATACAAATGTACTTATGTGATTTAATATCTTTGACCAGTTTTAATATTAGGACTTTACCCAAAAGTGTAGTTGTTTCTCATAGCATCCATATAGGGTGCTAGTGTCACAGGTCGCAGCGTCACCTGCTATGCCACCATGTCAGTCTTAAGGGCATATATTCTAAATGACAAGATCCCAATAAATCTGTGTTGAAATGAACAGACTTCAACTTCAGTTCTATGCATTTACCTAATACCAGCTAATGGGTGGAAGGATCAGATCTTTTGTTGTAATTTGTCAAACGTTGGTCCATGATTTCTGTTTGGATTTTTCTCTGTGACTATGCAACAAGTACAAAGTGACTTACAAGGGAAAAAAAAGTATACCACCTCATTGACTCCATGTCCTGGACCCAGATCCCCACTGAGGAGGTAGAGAATCCATTGTCATCCCTTACTTGTACCCATCAGAAAAACATGTGTGCCTGGACCTGGACAGAGGAGAATAAGAGGAAGAGAAGGACAGTGGTATGTTTTCACACTTGTGGGTCATCCCACCTTCTGGTGACATGACAGCTGTCCACAGTAAGTGAGTTGTCTTTTTCCCATACCTATACCTTGGAGGTTATGCTAAAGGTGATGTGAGGAAGCTGTTCATAAGTGGTTGGAAGTGCATCTATGCATTCACTTTCCCCCCAAAAGGAATACTTGAGGATGTTAGCATGAACATTAGGCAAGGGAGATTTAGGGAGATTTAGATTTAGGGTGCTTTCCACGAAGCACCAAATATTCTATGCTCAAACTCCTTATGGTAACACTAGCCCTCACCTTCACATCCTATTTGAATAAGCTTTTTCTTCATTCACAAAGGTCATTAAAACATCTTCAGCGCCATGAAGCTATTGAGGCTTTCTTCTTGCCCTTATAAAATGAGATTAGAAAGAAAACAAGCTCTCTGATGTTTTTGTGCTGCCCACTCTGAACAAGTCACTCGCTGCTCTGGCTGCTGAGGTTCTTCTTACTTAAGGGTTCAGGAACGGCTTCCACATGAGGAGCAGGGGAAGAGCCCACGTCACCCTCCAGTTGCTTAAATTATAACATTTAAAAGCCATGCTACTGAGCATGAGTGGTGCTTCTTCTGTTACAAGAAAAGAAACCCAATTACTTTTTTTGAGATATGTTTATACAAAAGAATTTTATTTATGTCAAATTGTAACAAAAAGGTTTTTGCCTTTTGTAAACATAGTATTAACAGCAATCAATTATTTCAAGCAACTGGCCTTATTTACCCTATTCCATGTCTCCTTTGTCTTCCCCAAACCTAATGTGACCCGACTGCTATTAGCAAGATGTGGAGAAACAAATTGGATAGAGAAGAAAAACAAATCCAGCTGCCTTACGGCTTTCAAGACTACACATCATTAAAAATCTTTATTTCTTCTGCCAAAGGGTTATTCGATATTAGGGAGCTCTGTTGTAGAAGAGGAAACATTGAGTTTTATGTGTTTTTAACTTAGAAGTTCTTTGAAAAAAATGTTATTAATTCCACTTCTCTAAGGAATAGAGAGGAAGCAGTCCAGGACTATGTCTTCTAGACAGGATGCTTGCCTCAGAGGGATAGGCTGAAGCTCACAAAGTCACAAGACCACTGGTCTGACTGAAAACAATTCCTTTTTCAATCTAGAACTGGCTGTAGCTCTGAGGACAGCCAATCTGCTTGTGGCCTCAGTGAGGAATGCCTCCAGTGTAGTGGGTTAGGAAGAAAGCACTTCCATTCACTGGGCAGAAATTCAAAGATCCCAATTCTGCATTGGAACTGATCACCTGCAAATTGTCTTTGCACTTTTTTCCACAAGTACAGTCAAGACCTATTGTTGCAAGTGAGCTAAATAAAATACCCAAGATGGGGCTCTGAATTCTTTTCTTCCTAGTGTTTCTCTTGGGGACCCGATGGTTTTCTTATACTCAGGATTTTTTTGAAGGTAGAAGGAGGAAAGAAGAGTATGAGAGAAACTAGAAGGTTGAGTGAATATGAATTTGGCTCATAAAGGAAGACCTTGACACTGGTATAAAAAAGGCCCCTCTCTATGGCCCTTTCTGTTTTCTTTTGAGTCTTAATAACTTTGGGGCTCAGAGGATAGTGCAAGAGTTAGAGGAAAGCTCTGTCAGCATCATACTTCTCTAGGAAGAAAGAAACCCACGTGATTCTGTCTGGTTCATCCTTTAAAAGTAGGGAAAATGATTTTGGAAAACCATTAACTAAGGCAGTAGCAGAACCAGATTTTTATAACTATTTGGAATAATTGCATGCACTGCTCTGTTATTGAAAATTATTTTGTTTGTTATGCAAACATGGACTTAATCATTGTACATGAGTTTAAAAATCCTCAATTTGTGGCTTTTTGAACACCATGCTGAACCTAACTTATAGTTAAAGTTACAAGTCTAGAACTGTTTTTTTGCTGTTTTATTTTTGTCACTTATGTGTGTTTTCCTTTATTCTTTAAAAAAATCAAATTACTATTTATCATTAAAAGTATAACTGAAAAAGATACATGTTAAATGAGTAGGTTTATAAAATTAATTATCTGAATTAATATTTCTGATAGACTTGACTATAAGGCATAATTTGTTTTCAAAGTTTGGAGTACAGGTAAGGTATTTGAATTTCATTTCTCCCTACAAAGCTTTTTTCCAGAATTATCAGTGCTAAAATTATTAAGCATGTATAGGGCATACAGTGAGGATAGAAGACTATATAATATGCTTTATTAGTTTTTGTTTATATCACATTTGTGTAGTGAGTAGGAATTACTAGGAATATAACATCCTCAGATCTTTGACAATTTCTAAAAGTTGACAGAGACTAATGTCCAGGACCAAGGAATAGATAGTTCCAGTGCTTTCAGTGCACATTTACATCCTTTTAATGAAAATATGACCTTCAGTCTCAAAGACAGCTCTGGCTGGATACAATTTTTAATTATAACTTTATAAAAATGGAGCCCAAGTTATCATTTGGAGAGTAAGAATTGAGAAAATATTTCAGAAATTTTTTGTTGTTGTTGCAAATTCTTAGAAAGTTTTAGCAAACAGGGCTCCCAATAAGGAGAAGGGAAGGTGTTCCCTCTGTGGAAGAATGAAGAGCACTCCTTCTTCAACATTAACATGCAAATGGCCCCAGGCACAGCAGGGACAACAGAATCCAGAGGGAGAGGCAGCAGTGAAAACCTCACCCACCTGGGAAAATTTTCTTCCTGCATTTCCATTTATTTTAGCTCCTCTGCCACTAGACTTGTTAAAGTGAGCTCAAGGAAAGAAAGATAAGAATAGAGAAAACCCTACAAAATCTAGGATAACACTACAATATGTGTCTTTCTATGGCATACATTCAGAGAGGAGTTATCTTAAAGATGCTTTAGAATATCCCTAATGATAAGCACAAGAAGTGTTACCATTTTCTGTTCCCTGATTGGGATGACTTTTTGTATATTTTTGTAAAGATTTATTTATTTATTTTAAAGGCAGAGTTAGAGAGAGAGGGAGAGAGAGAGTGAGAGAAAGAAAGAGAGAATATCTTTTTTTTTATAACGCTTTTATTTAAAGAATATAAATTTCCAAAATACAGCTTATAGATTACAATGGCTTCCCCCCCATAACTTCCCCCCCACCCACAACCCTCCCCTTTCCCACTCCCTCTCCCCTTGCTTCACATCAAGATTCATTTTCAATTCTCTTTATATACAGAAGATCAGTTTACTATATATTAAGTAAAGATTTCAACAGTTTGCCCTCACATAGCAACACAAAGTGAAAAATACTGTTGGAGTACTAGTTATAGTATTAATTCACAATGTATAGCACATTAAGGACAGAGATCCTACATGATATATTTTTTTAAAAAATTGATTAATTTTCAGTGCAATTTCCAATTTAACACCAAGATTTTTTTTTCATTTTCAATTATCTATATACAGAAGATTGATTCAGTATATACTAAGTAAAGATTTCATCAGTTTGCACCCACACAGAAACACAAAGTGTAAAATACTGTTTCAGTGCTAGTTATAGCATTACTTCACATTGGACAACACATTAAGGACAGATCCCACATGAGACGTAAGTACACAGTGACTCCTGAAGTTGATTTAACAATTTCACACTCTTGTTTATGGCATCAGTAATCTCCCTAGGCTCTAGTCATGAGTTGCCAAGGCTATGGAAGCCTTTAGGGTTCGCTGACTTCAATCTTATTCCGACAGGGTCATAGTCAAAGTGGAGGTTCTCTCCTCCCTTCAGAGAAAGGTACCTCCTTCTTTGATGGCCCCATTCGTTCCACTGGGATCTCACTCACAGAGATCTTTCATTTAGGTCTTCTTTCTTTTCCAGAGTGTCTTGGCTTTCCATGCCTAGAATATTCTCATGGGCTCTTGAGCCAGATCTGAATGCTTTAAGGGCTGATTCTGAGGCCAGAGTGCTATTTAGGACATCTGTCATTCTAGGAGTCTGCTGTGTATCTCGCTTCCCATGTTGGATCATTCTCTCCCTTTTTGATTCTATCAGTTAGTATTAGCAGACACTAGTCTTGTTTGTGTCATCCCTTTGACTCTTAGACCTATCAGTGTGATCAATTGTGAACTGAAATTGATCACTTGGACTAGTGAGATGGCCTTGGTACATGCCACCTTGATGGGATTGTATTGGAATCCCCTGACACAATTCTAACTCCATCATTTGGGGCAGTTCCAATTGAGCATGTCCCAAATTGTACATCTCCTCCCTCTCTTATTCCCACTCTTATATTTCACAGGGATCACTTTTCAGTTAAAATTTAAACACCTAAGAATAATTGTTTGTTAATTACAGAGTTCAACCAATAGTACTAGAATAAAAAAATTACTAAAATGGATAAAGTATTACATTGTACAACAACAGTCAGCACAAGAGCTGATCAAGTTACTGTTTCTCATAGTGTCCATTTCACTTCAATAGGTTTCCCCTTTGGTGCTCAATTAGTTGTCACCGATCAGGGAGAACATATGATATTTGTCCCTTTGGGACTGGCTTAATTCACGCAGAATGATGTTTTCCAGATTCCTCCATCTTATTGCAAATGACCGGATTTCATTGTTTTTGACTGCTGTATAGTATTCTATAGAGTACATGTCCCATAATTTCTTTATCCAAATGTATGCTTTGAATTCCCTGTGATCTTTTGCTGTGAAGTTCCCTTCGTTTATCTTCTTTCATGTTGATGGCCGTGTTTCTGTGTTTCTGTGTGTAACACATCTTTAAGTATCTTTTGCAGGGCTGGACGAGTGGCAACAAATTCTTTCAATTTTTGTTTGTTATGAAAGGTCTTTATTTCACCTTCATTCACAAATGAGAGCTTTGCAGGATATAATATTCTGGGCTGGCAGTTTTTCTCTCTAAGTACCTGGGCTATGTCTCGCCATTCCCTTCTAGCTTGTAGGGTTTCTGATGAGAAGTCTGCCGTGAGTTTAATTGGAGATCCTCTGAGTGTAATTTGACGTTTCTCTCTTGCACATTTTAGGATCTTTTCTTTCTGTTTCACTGTGGTGAGTTTAATTACAACGTGTCGTGGTGAGGACCTCTTTTGGTTATGTTTACTAGGGGTTCTATGAGCTTCCTGTACTAGGATGTCTCTGTCCTTCTCCAAAACTGGGAAATTTTCTGCTATTATCTCACTAAAAAGGCATTCTAATCCTTTCTCCCTCTCCATGCCTTCAGGAACTCCTAGAACTCGAATGTTGGGTTTTTTAATAGTATCCTGTAGATTCCCAACAATATTTTTTAGATTTCTAATTTCCTCTTCTTGTCTTTGGTTTGACTGTATAGTTTCCCGTGCTCTGTCTTCTAAGTCCGATATTCTCTCTTCTGCCTCACCCATTCTGTTTGTAAGGCTCTCTAATGTGTTTTTCATTTGATCTATTGAATTCTTCACTTCATTATGATTTCTCGTCACTATCACAGTTTCATGTTCTACTAGTTGTTTCATTTCAGCTTGATTTCTCCTTAATATTTCATTTTCACGAGAGAGATTTTCTACCTTGTCCATTAAGGATTTCTGTAGTTCAAGAATTTGTTTTTGAGTACTTCTTAGTGTTCTTATCAATTTTTTGAGATTTGCTTCTTGCATCTCTTCTATCTCATCATCTTCGTAATCTTGAATTGGGGTGTCTTTTTCATTTGGGGATTCCATAGTGTCTTCCTTGTTCTTATTACCTCGGTTTTTGCGTTTGTTGTTTGGCATATTGGTTTCTTCACTGTGGTGTTTTTTTCTTGTTATGCTATGACTCTAGATTAAGTGGACTGTCTGCTTTTGATGGAGCCTTAGAGGCTTGAGATGGGTGTGGCCTGAGAGCTCTGTTTGGTTCCTCAGGGTTGAGGGTGTGTCAAAGGAGACACTCCCAGGTTAGGTGTGGTAAATCTCTCTCTGTTAGTTTTTTTTTTTTTTTTGGTTCAAAAGGGAAGTAATTCCACACAGCTGAATGGAATTGGGGGTGGTTAGCAGGCGAATGATATACCCACAGGAGCCAGAGATCGGAAGCTCTTTCCCAAGGACCAGAGAGGGAATCTTTGCGGCCCTTAGTGTGGGCTGAGATTCTCCTGTAGTCTCCCACTGGGCTGCCAAGGCTACTGAACTGTAGCGTCTCTGGAGAGTACTCACATGAATTCGTGATTTCCGTGAGTTCTCTCCCCCACAGTCTCTTTTTTCACAGTCTCAGTTCATTAGCACCACACATTCATTAGGTTCTAATCTCCTGTTATTTCACCCCTCCCACCTAGAGTCAGGTTTTTCTGCTAGGCTCGGGGCCGGTGCCGACCCGAGGTCGCCCTGCTTATGACGTATTCCAAAATGGCGCCTGCTCTTTGTCTTGCTCACCTTTGAGAGGTGAGCGGAGAGAGAGAAGCTCGTGTCCGTACGGGTCACTTTTTTTTTTTTTTCCCTCTCTCTCTCTCTCTCTTCTAGTTAGCCTGGTGAACTTTTCCCTGCAGGGTTTCAAGCCTTGTTCGCTCTGGGCTCCCTTTTCCGCTTCCCTCCTGGTATCTCGGGCTATTGAGATTCTGCTCACCTCGCGTTCCAGCGCTGGTGTGTTGAATCTGCTGCTGGTGTCCCAAACTGCGGGCTCCCACGCTCTCCACGCAGGTCCACTGTGAATCTCCAGTTCCGGAAGGGTTTTCTCTGCTGTTTCTTCCCCTACTCTTCCTTGAACCTGCAGTATCTCCACTTTTATTAAACTGTCTCTCCCCAGACTATCGGTGTGCTCCCTTCCTATTCCGCCATCTTGCCCTCAGAGAGAGAGAATATCTTACATCTGCTGGTTCACTCCCCAAAGGGCCTCAGATGGCCAGGGTTAGGCCAGGCTGAAACCAGGAGCCAGTAGTTTCTTCCAGGTCTACCATTTGTGTGGAAGGGACCCAAGCACTTGGACCATATTCTGCTTCTCTCCCAGGTGCATTAGCAGAGAGCTGGATCAGAAGTGAAGAAGCTGGGACACAAATTAGTGCCAATATGGATGATGGCATTGCAGGTGGCAGCTTCATTCACTGGGCCACAAGGCTGGCCTTATGAGTTTTTTTTTTTTAAGATTCCTTTATTTATTTGAAAAAGAGAGAGAGAGAGGAGAGAGATATGTTCCATCCTCTGGTTCACTCCCCAAATGGCCTCAATGGCAAGTGCTGAGCCAAACTAAAGCCAGGACCCAGGAACTCCATCCTGGACTCTCACATGAGTAGCAAGAGCCCATCTACTGGGGCCATCTTCCACTGCTTTACCAGGTGCATTAGCAGGAGGCTGTATTGGATGTGGAGCACCCAGGACTCATATGGGTATATATGATGCCGGTGATCACCCAAGGCTCTTGGCATGAGAAGCCTTTTGAATCCACAAACTCATTAAGGATTTAGACAAGTCATAAGCAAAGTGGAAGCTCTCTTCTCCTTTCAGAGAAAAGTACATCCTTCTTTGATGACCAGTTCTTTCCATTGGGGTCTCACTCACAGAGATCCTTCATGTAGGACTCTTTTGGCCCCAGTGTCTTAGCTTTCCATGCCTGAAATATTCTTGTGGGCTTTTCAGCCAGACCAGAATGCCTTGAGGGCTGATTTTGAGGTCAGAGTGCTACTTTAAGCAATGTCTTTCTATGAGTCTACTGTGTGAGCTGCTTCCCATGTTTGAGTGTTCACATCTTTTTAATTCTATATATTATTATTACTAAACACTTAATCCTATTTGTATGATCGCTTTAGCACTTTATCCTATTTATATGATCACTTTAATGCCTAATCCTATCCCTATAATCACTTTAACACTTAAAATGCTCCCCCCCCACCTCGCTTATGGGTATTTGGCATCCCATGTCAAAACTTAACAATATTTTAATAGAACATTTTTACATATTTGACTAGCAATACATTTTGTGGGACCATTACCCAAGTACAAAGTCAACAAAATACTCATTTCACCAATTGTTTTAGATTTTTTTCTCATTCCTTCATAGCTTAAACTGTGATCTAAAAACACACTGATTTCATTTTGTCATTGTAGTTAGTGTACTTTTTGTGTTAAGTGATTCTGATATAATCCATATGTCACAGTGAAATAAATTTAATGTATTAATTAGCATCTACTTTCCACTTAATGACTACAGCATTGAAAGTATTAAAGCCTAATGTGTTGATAAATACTCATCTACTAGAGTTAATAAAAATCATTATAGTTTATATGGCATTTATGGATTGCTCTCCAAAAGATACAGGCATTGTATTAGAGAATATAACCATCTGTTCATAAAGTGAAAGCACAGAGAAAATTGGGAATGCGATCCTAAATGGCATTCCTATTTCAACTTAACCCTATAATATCTGTGTTATTAACTATGGAACATTCTGTGTAAAGAAGTGAGTGATATGCTATAATTCACTAGTGTAGAGTCAACAATCCAAACCTATAACTGCCTGTTGGTAGGATTTTGCAAACAGCAAACATCCTACATAAGTTGGCCCGTGCTAAGCACTTTAGTATTAGTCTTTTAAGGAATGAGAAGGAGTTAAGCTTTTAAACTTGGAAGCTGCCACGATTAGCGAATGTTCCTAAACGATCTCTCTAGTGTATTGTGTTATCCAGGAGTGGGTTGAGGCTGGAGGTTGGAAAAACAATTAAGAACAGTTAACTATTACCATTGTTAATCTTCAAACTATGTCAGGAACTCCTGCAACAAAAATGACTTCTAGAAATTTTTGTCGTATAGTTGGGGGTTTGAAACCATAAGAGTAGATAGAGTCAATTTGGTAACTAATTCCATTGAGATGTTAATATTGTTTCAGTGAAATTTCTCATAATGGGAATGAAACTTCAGAAAGCACTGGGAATTTCTCAAGAGGAGAGGCTAGTTTTCCTTCAACTTTGAAATGGTAGATGACCATTGGTGTTAGAGGAGAGACAGTTAAGATCCCTGCAAAAGGAACATAGTATTTTTCTCAACAGTGCGATCACTGCAGATTTTTTTCTCTCTCTTTTTCTAATCAGATCATGGCCACTGTGCTTCTGGAATGGCTTCTGAAAAGTATTTCCCACTAATATATTGGAATAGTAACATGAGTTCAGGCTGCCAAGTGATATTTCTATGAAAATCTGCCTTTGAAATACTTGTGTGTCATATTTGCCAACTTTATAGAACTGTAAAGTCTATCTATGCATCAGATTCTATATTACTTGATATCCATAATATTAGTTTGCCTGGGAAATCCATGAGGTCAATGCACCAAAGCCACATTACAAAGAAAGACATAAGAGATGGAAATTTTAGCACTGGATAGAGACTAAGTTAGGCCCATGTAAACAAAGTCTAAGTTTCTAGTCTGGTTGTTAGGAATTTCTTTATTTCTATGATAAACATTTAAATATTTTAATAGAAAAACCTCAAAATAAGGATATTATATTAGGGGAAATATGCCAAATAAAGGTGATAGTATTTGAATATACAAATGTAAAGTGAATGCTTGTAGATACATAGAGTTTTTTCTTCTTTACAGAACAGTTGGCCAAAGATGAATGAAACGTTTATATACAAGAAAGAAGAGTAAGTCAATGTGCTTGATGATAGCTATAGAAAACCATGTTACAATCCACAAGATGGTAGAACATTTGGTATGGTGGTTAAGATGCCACTTGGACACTGTATCCCATATCAAAATGCCTGCATTCTAGTCCTGGCTCCATTCCTGCTTCCAGCTTCCTGCTAAGGCACACTCTTGGAGGTAGCAGATGATGACTACAGTAGTTGGGCCCCTGCCACAAACCAGGGGACCTTGACTGTGTTCCTGGCTCCTGAGTTTGGCTTGGCCCAATACAAACGGTTGGGGAGTGAACCAGCAGATGGGAAATCTGTTGGTCTGTCTGTCTCTCTGCCTTTCAGGTAAAATAAATAAACAAAAATTTCAAAATGCATAGAAAATATCAGCACTTCCCTGTATATAAATAGATGTAAAGAGCAATAAAAGTTAGGTTTGTATGTAGGGCAGAGAAAAAGAGGTACAAGTAAGATATTGCAAATTAACCAAATTGTCTTAGAAAAAAACTGGACATTAAGGCAAGATTTGATCATACTTGGTGATCAATACTTCTACTTTGGGGAATACATCCAAAATAAATACTTCTAAGGGAAAAATGTATTTTTTTCTCTCAGATATTTATAGCAAGTGATTTATTGGAAGCAGAACTCAACTCAATGGATGGACTAGCAAATTGCAGCCCTTGTCTTGATAAACATGTGGCCCAGGCAGATATCTAGAAAGTTACATAAAAAGTATATTTAAAAGAAAAAAGAACAAAGTAACATGATTGTGCGTGTTAGAACTATATTTAGTTGAGATATGTATGTACATACATGCCTAGAAAGTTGGGAACAAATGACATAAATGGCAAATATTTCAGAATTAAAGCAAAGGTTAAAGTGTAATCTAGATGAAAAAATCATCAAAATTATGAATATAAAAAATGATTTTAATGTTCTCACCAAATAGAATGATCAATCATTTTTGTGTAGTCAGAGGGCAAGAGAAGACATGCAAGTGGATGTTCTGCTTAATGAAACTCTAAGAGACTTGGTAGCAAGGGAAAATGAACACACTTTGCAACCCCCAGAAAATCTATGACAGCCTGTTTCTTTTGGAAGGTCTTAGTTAAGCCAACCCATTGTTCCTTCTGTAAACATGTTAATTTATTGTTCTTCCCCCATTTTTCCATAGATGTTGACATTAAGTTTTTAGTTCTAATCAAATATGATTTAAAACTACAGGAAAACCTAATTAATTTTGACCTCCCTCAATGGAAATGTGTGATAATTTATGCAAGAGGAGTCTCAGTTACCTTTATAGTGACATCATACTGATTAGTTTTTCTAAATAAGGCAAATTTTGTCTTGGCAAGATTACTCAGAGACAGTAGATAGATACCAAACTTCACTTTGTCCTATCTCCTTTACTTCTTGTCTGTCCACTTGAACTGTCACTGCAAGAAATCCATCTTTTTAAGGTAAGATTACAATTAATAATAGAAAAATATCCCCCAGGGAAGCCCTCTCTCTCTGAGGCTGTGATTTAGGTAGTACCAAGAAGTTGTGTTTGGTTTGATCCACACACGGTTACATTGTGTTGCTAACCCTGCCCTCCTGATTTTAAAACTTTTGATAGAGTATATATACTTTTACATTTACTGTAGCCTCCTCCATTCCAACACCTGGCTGCTTTATATATTTGAGTTTATCACCTCCTTAAGTGTTAAGATACTCTCCTACAACCACTTTAAGCCATTCCATGTTTTTCTTTTTTTTTCTTCACTGATTTCTGGAATAGTATTTCCTATCAGAAATGCTCAATGTCGCATATTTTCTGCTTCTTTGATTCTGTTTATTAACATTTCACAGCACAGCCTGATTCTTAAACTCCTTGAGGGTAGGGATAGGTCTAAGTAATTTCGTATCTTTCACAGTACCTAGTAGGAGGCCTTTCATTTAGGGGCTCCCTGACTGTTAAATGATTGGCTATTATACAACTGAGGATAAATAAAGAGTTTAACATCAGATAGAATGATATTATCCATGTTGTGCTTTAAAGTTCACAAAACAAAACATATGGTTTATGCTGTTTTATCTTTTCAATCCTCTCTGGACAGGCGTGGGAGTAGAAACAGGGAACAGAATATGAATGCCCTGACTCCTGAGAAAAGAGGTGGACATTATGAGAAATAAGTATACTTATGCTTATCCCAATGTATTTCAAATTAGTTCTTTGACCTTGACCTTGAGTTTCAAACTCAAATGTCTAATTACTAGGTAGATTATGAAAGGGAAGTTGATATCACTGCAGCTCAAAGATATTTATGGCTTAATTCATTCCAGAAAGGACTGCCCTTCCTTCTCACCATGAAGTTAGGCTTGGCCATGCGACTAACTCTGATTGATAAGTTGTGGGCTAGAGTGAGATGTGTCACTTTCAGGCTGAAAAATTTCGTTACCAGCTTGAAACATCATCTGCTGCTTCCTCCCTGCTACTGTGTTGGTAGCCCATGTTGCTGTAAATGGGACATGAAATGCAACAGAGAATGTTTTGTTGATACATGGACAACTGTGTCTTGAAGAGTTGCTTGAATCGGCAGTTTTGAGATATTGAGAAGGAATTTGCTGTCATGTTAAGTCACTGTGGTTTTGAGTGCAATATAGCTATTATGGTTGGTATACAGTTTGAGTGTCTCTTAAGGCTTCATGTGTTAAATTTAAGCCCCACTGGGAGGTATGGGGTGGGGCTTAATCCAATTGTGGCTTAAAGGTAGAGCCTTTGAAATCTTTAGGATTATGTTAGGCCATTAGGGTGGAGCACAGGATTGAATTCTTGGTGACTTTATAAGCCGAGGGAAAGAGATGTACACCACAGACACACATGTTCCTCTCTCTTGCCATGTGGTACTCTGTGCTGCCTCAACTCTATAGCAAGAATTCCATAACCAGATGAGGTCCCTAGATCTTGCATCTGTACAACCATGAGCCCAAATAAACCTCTTTCCTTAATAAAAGACCTGCTTCACATATTTCATTATAACAGTGAAAATGTACACTAACATAGTAATGGTTAATAGAGCTACTAATACCAGGGCTGGATATGTTGGAAGAACCTTTATTGACGATTCAGCAGTGTAGTTTCAAGAGTGTGGTCCTAAAGTCAGATTTCCTGTGTTCATATCTAAGCACTCTTGCTACTTGAGTAAGCTCCTTAACTTTTCTGTTCTCCAATGTCCTTATCAGTGTGGTGGAATAATAAAGCATACCTTATACTGTTCAGTGCATAGGTGAATTTTTTCATGCAAAGCAGTAACAGCATGTGTCTTAGAAAGGTGCTCACTGAGGGTTAGTTATTTTTAATGTTATTACTACTCAGAAAGATTCCCAAGATGATAACTAAGGCTAGTGTATTTGGTTTTTTAGCACCAAACCTGCTTTTTATGTGTCTCCTATCTTAGTGGCATTTGCAACACTTGAGTTACAATAAAAAAATGTGAAATCTTCTCATCATGCTTTGTCACCATGGATATTTAGACAGGTGCTGTATCTTGGCAGTTTTACTTTGGCAACATGAATAAATAAGCACAACTATTCATAATCTCTCTAAATATATTTCCTCTTTTCTCGTTGCCTGTGCATAATTCATTACCCCTTTCTTATAACAGGAGCCTCCTAATTTGTCTACCTGCTCCCATGTTTGGGAGGCAGAAGGATGAAAGTAGAAAGAACACATAGTTTTGTCATGAAAACTGACATTGAACTCTGATTCTATCTAATGCCAGCCATGAGATTTCAGGAAATTTATTGACTTTCTCCATGTTTTTTTCTTTCATCTGTGTACATGGATACTTTATAGAATTGTTGAGAGACTATATGATGTGATTAAGGTAAAGCACTTAGCACATAGTGAAGAATCGATCTTTTTTTTTTAAAGATTTATTTATTTTAAAGGAAGAATTATAGAGATGCAGAGGCAAAGAGATAGAGAGAAAAAGAGAGAGAGGTCTTCTATCTGCTGGTTCACTCCCTGGATGGCTGCAATGGCTAGAGCTGTGCCAATCCGAAGGCAGGAGCCAGTAGTTTCTTCTGGGTCTTTCACGTGGGTAAAGGGGCCCAAGGACTTGGGCCATCTTATATTGCTTTCCCAGGCCATAGCAGAGAACTCGACCGGAAGTGGAGCAGCTGGGACTTGAACTGGTGCCCATATGGGATGCCAGCATTGCAGGAGGTGGCTTTACCTGCTACACCACAGTGCCGGCCCCAGAATCAATCACTATTGAGTTCTGTTTTCTCCAACTAATTTGGCCCAAATTCTTGCAAATGTTGTTTATCAAAAGATAAGACCAAATTCCTCTCCTCTGGAATCCTAGATTCCTAAGCATAGGATTCAACTGCCTTCCCAAAGTGCCCTCAAACTACTTCCTCATGTCATGTCTTGCTGCTACTTGAAGGTACCTCTGAATTCCTGCCCATGTCGTTCATGCAGCTCCTTCTCTCCCTATCAGAAAGTCCATTTCCAATTTCAGAAATAGAACCATCAACTGAAATGTAAGATTTCCTTCATTCCTCTCTGTATCATTTAGATAGTGCTATGAATTTGTGGCACAAGAAACCACACTACACATCAATGTGTTAAAACACATGTTGTTGTTTGGACATACATGTATATGTTGACTGAAGGTTGTTGGAAGTAGGCTGGCCTCAGTAGGGGTGATTCAGCTTTGTTCTACATGGCTCTTCTTTCCCCCTAGGACAAACAGGTCAATCTAGACAGCTTTACATGACAATGGCAGGTCTGGCGGCTCAAGCAGAAATACATAGGTTTCTTGATGTGGTACTGGCCGTCCATAAAATTTTCCTCATTCTTTTGGGTAAAGCAAAGTCAAGGTGTAGGGAAGGATGGCCCTCCATAATGCAAGAGCACTGCAGAGTTTTGTGGCAAAGGGTGTGTTTGTTGGAGAAAGAAGAAATGGACCAAAAAGGTAATTCTATACAATAGTTGGAACTACACTTACTGCTGCAGAAGAATAATACTTCTATCTCTTGAATAGGTATTAAATAGCTCTGCAGTGTATTGTTTGTTTACATACATATTGATTTCTTTCCTTTAAACTTTGCTATGGTCTGAATGTTTGTGGCCCCTCAAGATTTGTGCATTGAAATCCAAAGCTCCAAGGTGGTAGTGTTAGTAGGTGGGTCTTTTGGCAGGTGATTAAGTCACAGGAGCAGAACATTCAAGAGTGGGATTAGGACCCTTAAAAAGAGTCCTGAGACACACATGTCCCTTTTGACATACGACACAGCAAGAAATCATTATTTATGGACCAGAAAATCAGCCCTTAGCAGTCACTGAATCTGCCAGCTTCTTGGCCTTGGACATCTCAGTCTCCCAAACTATAAGAAATACATTCTCATAGTTTATATACTGCCTGCCTTATGGTATTCTGTTAAAGCAGCCCAAGTGAACTAAGATGAGCTACACACTTGTGGAAGGCAGGGATGTGTTTGCCTTATTTTTATTTTTCCAACAATACTTAACACTCTGCTTCATACAGAGTGTTCAGTTAATGTTTTTAGAATTAGTATTTTTAAATTTGGAGTAAATCAGCTAACTAACTTGGAGATGTGTTTTAGCATTTTGTAAAAAGAAATTTGTGAAATGTTTTTATTCAGAGGAGAAATTCACAAATTGTTCCTAGAGAGAGCTAAAGGATTTTTGTCTGAAGGTTCACTAAATTATCTATAAATCAGTAGTGATCATAGAAAGTCAATCAATAGGAAAAAAAAAGAAAAATTTGGCAAAGAAGGAACTTTGGGAGGAATTATAAAAGGTATTAGTAACCATGGATAAAAAGGAAGGGATATTTGTATTTGTAAAATTTACCACTTGAAAATTTACCACTTGAAATTCAAAAAAAGACATAATGATTTTATAGGATAAGAATAAGTGACTTACGTAGTTGTGTTTTGTCAAAGGTCATCATTGGGAAAGCATCTGTTATTCATTGATGATTAATTATTACATTGGATGCAATAACATGGTGATTTTCTAATTGTATCACTCCATCAGCATTTATTAATGGAAATATTAGTAAAGAAGGGCAAGTTACCCACCACACATACCTTTTTTTTTTTTTTTTTATAAAGCTTTTATTTAAAGAATATAAATTTCCAAAGAACAGCTCATGGACCACAATGGCTCCCCCCCCACACAACTTCCCTCCCTCCCCCCACCCTCCCCTTTCCCGCTCCCTCTCCCCTTCTGTTCACATCAAGATTCATTTTCAATTCTCTTTATACACAGAAGATCAATTTAGTACATATTATGTAAAGATTTCAATGGTTTGCCCTCGCATAGAGACACAAAATGATAATACTGTTGGAGTACTAGTTATAGTATTAATTCACAATGTACAGCACACATACCTTTTATCCACCACCCTTTGAGACCCCTAAGGACTCCAATGGATTCTGTATTTATTCAACATATTATAAATAATACCTAGTTATTTTTAATGTTAGAATTGTCCTACATTTGACAAGCAAGAGAAATTTTAAGCTGGATCCGATATGTTTGTAACATTTATCCAGTAACCTGAGAGCACTTCCTTACTTTAAAGCCAACGAAGGTATTTTGGGCTCCATTTTCATCTCCTTGACCCAGCCTGAAGTCAGCTAGCCATTTCTCCAAAGATTTCTGGTTCCTCTTGGTGGAAATGGTATTTAGAAACTGGAATCTGGGTGCCAGGAGTGCTCATTGTTACTGGAATGTTATTGCTTTTAAAAAGTCTTTTTGGTGGGCAGATTACATACAGATAGAAAATTACTTATCTATCTGTCTAATTTCCTGGCTTTGTTCAGAATTACTGAATTAATATCGCTATCAACAGCAGACATATTATCTGAAGTTTAGATTTCTTTTCAATACTCTTTGCCCTTAAGTTAGTAGGATATAGGAACATTGGAGCATGATCCCAGATTATTATTCAATATATTAGTTATTAATTATGAAAAGGAAAATGTAACTTTATGATTGAGGGATATAGTAATTGCCTCCAAGTCCATGGTCAAATTTTACATCACCAACAATGATATGCCTTCTGAAATTATGCACTGGAGAATTTCACAATATCACTTTGGCAAAAATGCTTACCACCTTGGCAAAAAAGGCTTATCTTTAATTTCCTATCTGTGAGTAAAAAAGTCAGACAAGTCCAGACTGTGAAATATTTTATCAAATAACTGGCCCACACTTTTCAAAATTGTCATTGTCATAAATGATCAAATGAGAGGAAGGGACTATTCTCGATTAAAAGAAACTAAGATAATCAAATATAAAATAGAATAAAGTGTATAGAGGCCAATTATAAAATGAACTTATTGTTTAACTCCACTTTCCATCTTTTTGGAGTGCTTCCATATGTATTTTGGAGTATACAGGGACAGGAAACGTACACGCACATGCTGTGTTAGAGTTGTTTCTCTTTTCCTTTTTTCCTTTTTTTTAAATTGAAGACAAACTCTTTCTTAGTGAGATGTCAATACATAATGAGGCTGGCGCCGCGGCTCACTTGGCTAATCCTCCACATGCAGCGCCAGCACCCCAGGTTCTAGTCTCAGTTGGGGCGCCAGATTCTGTCCCGCTTGTTCTTCTTCCAGTCCAGCCCTCTGCTGTGGCCCGGGAGTGCAGTGGAGGATGGCCCAAGTGCTTGGGCGCCTGCACCCACGTGGAAGACCAGGAGGAAGCACCTGGCTCCTGGCTTCAGATCGGCGCAGCGTGCCAGCTGTAGTGGCCATTTGAGGGGTGAACCAATGGAAGGAAGACCTTTCTCTCTGTCTCTCTCTCTCACTGTCTAACTCTGCCTGTCAAAAAAAAAAAAAAAAGAAAGAAAGAAAGAAAAAAGAAAAACATAATGAATGAACTAAAAATTAAGAGAATAGCAATATAAGTGTGTCATTTTTGAGTTGTGAGGGTAAATGCCAAAAGTTTGGATGAAAAGAGATGAGAAGAGTGGCCTTTGGGGAATGAGAAATGGTGGTGGTGAGATCAGGGCTCTGCAGCTGAGCTGCTTGATTATTTCAAACTCCTGTTTATACAATGCTCATAAACCCTAAATCTCAATTTCAAAACAAAATTAACCCCAATCTGAAAACAGAATTAGAAACGAGTGCCTCCTCTGAAGAGCTAGAGTAGGGTAAGTTGCAGTGGGACTGTCACGGAACCAGCGTGTCCAGGGAGAGTTCACTTAAAGCTCATTTGTGGGGAGGCTGTTGAGAAGTTCAGGCAGGGGCATCAGCATGCAGCTATCACAGAGGCATAATGAGTCTTTTTCTTTCATTATTTCAAAATTAATTATTTAGTATTTAAAAATTGTTTGTTTGTTTACTTGGAAGGCAGAGACAGGGAGAGACAGAGAAATAGAGATATTTTCTATCTGCTGGTTCACTCCCCAAACAGGCACAGCTGGGACTGGGCCAGCCTGAAGCCAGGAGCCCAGAACTCAATCTGAGTCTCCTATGTGGGAGGCAGGGACCCAACCACTTGAATCATCACTGCTGCCTCCCAGGATGCACATTAGCAGAAAGCTGGAACCGACAGCCAAGTTGTGTTTCAAACTCAAGCACTCCAATATGGGGTCCAACTGTCTTAAGACTGGTATTCTACTCTATCAAATGCCCGCCAAATGTAATTTTAAAAATATTTACTGACCTTATTCTTTAGGTCCTCATAAAACTCTTTCATCCATTTATTCATTTGGATACTGTCTACTCATTGGGACAATGGAAGTGAACAAAACAGACCAGGCCCCTGCATTTTTGGTGCTTAAATCACCCTTCTCACCGGGTCTGTGGCCTGTGCATTTGAGACTTGTGAAGAGAAGGACCTCCCAACCCACAGATGGGCACCTCAGGAATCTCACACAGCTCTAGGGTACACATGTGTGTGTGTGTGTGTGTGTGTGTGTGTGTGCATGTGTGTTTTTGTGTGCATGCACTAATAAAGTCCAACCTAATTCACATATCATGGGAATACTGTCTCTACCTATGAATGACACAACAACTGGTCAACTCCCTGTGGGATGTTCTTTTCCCTTTTTTTTTTTAAAGATTGATTTATTTTACTTGAAAGTCACAGTTACACAGAAAGAGAGCAGAGAGAGAGAGAGGAAGAGAGAAAGGTCTTCCATCTGCTGGTTTACTCCCCAGATGGCCACAATGGCCAGAGCTGCACCAATCCGAAGCCAGGAGCCAGGAGCTTCCTCTGGATC
This sequence comes from Sylvilagus floridanus, assembly GCA_949820135.1. NCBI lineage: Eukaryota > Metazoa > Chordata > Mammalia > Lagomorpha > Leporidae > Sylvilagus > Sylvilagus floridanus. The sequence continues at coordinate 24,921,997 of OX463230.1, forward strand.
TCTCACAAGGGTGCAGGGGCCCAAGGACTTGGGCCATCTTCTACTGCTTTCCCAGGCCACAGCAGAGAGCTGGATTAGAAGTGGAGGAGCCCATATGGGATGCCGGCACTGCAGGCGGTGGCTTTACCTGCTACGCCACAGCACCGTCCCCTGTTCTTTTTCTTTAACACAGGCAGGAGATCCTCAAGTTGCACTGTCTTATTCCTTGAGCTGGGTTCCACGTCATATCTCCCAGCTTCAGAGGGGAAGGGTGCAGGGTGATGTGAGTGGAGAGACCTTATACCTTTCCTAGATGTGAGCAGAATCACCTCATCACAGCAGCTCTGGAAAATGAAATGTCTCACTGAAGGGCATGTGAAAAAGAGGTGGATGCCAACGACTGTTCTGGAAAGGCTCACGTGGAAGGAGACAGAAAAAGAATGTTGAGGGCGCTGATCCATGGCTCATGAGGGAGTCTTAGAAAATTCAGAGAAGGGGATGAAGTGACTAAGAGACGGGAACTAGTGGAAGAAGATATGCATATTTTTAACAAAAGATTTATTTATTTTTATTTGAAAGGCAGATTTACAGGGATAGGGCAGAGAAAGAGAGAGAGAGGGAGAAAGAGAGGGAGATAGATTGAGAAAGGGAGGGAGGGAGGGAGGGAGGGAGGGAGGGAGAGAGAGAGAGAGAGAGAGAGAGAGAGAGAAATCTTACATCACTGGTTTACTCCCCAAATGGCTACAATGGCTGGGACTATTGATTCCATCCTGGTCTCCTATGTGAGTGGCAGGGGCCCAAGTACTTGGTCCATCTTCTGCTGCTTTCCCAGGTGCATTAGCAGGGAGCTGGATTATAAGTGGAACAACTGGGACTCTCATATAGGATGTCTGAGTTGCAGGCAAGAGCTTAAGCCTCTGTGCCACAACACCAGCCTGGAGTTAGAAAATTTGTCTCCATTTTGTATTAGCATTTGCATCATTATCTGACTGCCTCCAGTAATAAGATCTTCCAAAATGCCTTCACATAGAAATAGAGTTTCTCATCCATATTGTCTGTAGTGAAAGAAATTAGGGGTCTGTTTCTCAAGGAACTTGAATAACCTGATGGCAAAACACAAAAGAATGTGTCTTCTTTATATGATAATAGTGAGACTAGAGACAGATTTTTCCTGAAGCATTTTGATGAGAAAAACAAAAAGGTAGAGGATCTATTCAGAGCTAAAATTAAGATGGTAAAGATTTTGCTGTTAGGCAGCCAGCTAGGTCAAGCAGATATAGTGTTGTCGTGGTCTCTGCTGTGTGAGAGGGGGAAAAATACGTAAGACAGTGCCAGCTCTGACTGTGCTTAACAGGGGGTTATCTCCCTTCAGGGTGCATCTGCAAGAGCTGAGTGATGCTGCAAGTAACACCATGTCGACTCTTCCCTTTCCAGCACAGAGAATTCTTAGTATTCCATCTCCTCTCTCCTCCTTTCTAGATTCAGGCACTCCTGTCTGCGAAACCATCTTCCTTATTCCTCCCTTCCTTCTCTTCTCCCTTCTGTCTCCTTGTCTAATTCAAAAATAAAAGGACAGTTTTAGGAAAGCATTAATGAAATGTTTCCCTGAGTGCAACGTGTCAATGTCTAGAAGTGTATTGTTATAACGTACACAACAGGCTCAATAAAATCCTCTGGATAATGAATCCTTTTTTTCCTTTTTGGAGGACAGGCAGGTCCTGAGACAAGGGGATGAAGGTTGTTTAACCTTCCCTTTGAAAATGCACTGCCCAAGTTGAATAATTAATATCATTATGATAAGAACAAAATAGAGATTCTTTTCGAAGAGTAATGATGGCAGAGGCAGGATCTTAGTATGCTCTGAGAGTTATTAAAATTGAATGCTCTGCCTATGTTTCCTGTACACTCCAGGAATTGCAAGCAAAAAAGATGGATTGGATTTAGCAGAAGGCATTAATATGCATGTTGTCAACTGAGCCTTTAATGAATTATTTTTTTCAAAGATAAAAATCATTCGAATATTTTCTCCAGAAACCAAAAGCCCATTTGACGTTAAGTAACAAGCCGAGGAGACTGACTTTGAAGCTAATGTGGCCTCAGATTCACAGCCGCTCACTTGGGGCCCCTTCGAAGGCCATGGGAAAGGCCCTAACAATGTGTCTAAATGTTTTAGTAAAATTCGCAAAAGTAGCATATTTTAATTACTATGGTTTAGATTGCTGTGTTTGCCCACTTCAATTTCCAGGTCAGATTTGTTCTCATGCTGGGTGTCAGGAGAGTGGTGGTGAGCATTTTTGAGATAAAGCTGAATTCAAGAGGAAGTTCAATGGAAATACCTTACTCTGGGTTTAGTGAGATCTATTCACAAGGTCTACCACCTATCCCTTGTAGAGTTATCGACAGCTGTCACAGGATATGTGCTCCAGGAGTCATCTTTTTATTCTAGTTGGAGAAAGAGCTGATGGTCACTTACCTCAAGCTGTTGACTGCTTTGGTATTTTGTAATATTCCCCCTGCACCCACCTCAAAAGTGGGCTATTTTCTTCTTGATTTAGAGGAAGAGAAAGAGGCAGAGAGAGTAAAAGTGCACATCTGCTAGTTCAATCCCAAAAGCCCACAATGGCTGGGGCTGGGCCTACCAGAGCTGGGAGCCAGGAACTCCTGTATCCCAGGTCTGCATTAGTAGGAAGCTGGAGTCCTGGGCTAGAGTCAGATGTGGAACCCAGGCACGCTGATATGTGATGTGGATGTACTAACCTTTGTCTTAACTGTGAGGCTAAATGCCTTCTACAAAAGAGTATTTTAAACACACATGATGAGTTAGAATTTTCTTTAAAGAAGCTAAGAGTAATGTTTCCCACTAGAAAACTGCCCAAGGCTTGTAACATGAGTACATCAACATTAAGATTCTAAAATTTTTCATAGTCTGGGAAGAAGAGAAACCCAGAGAGAGACCTAAAAAAAGTTTATTCAAAGAGTTCAGGAAGCTTGATTGTACTACATTAATTGCAATGTGGAAAGACATTTTGGACTTTGATTAAAAAAAAAACAGTGAGAAATTACAGACTGTTGCTTAGGACATATTCAAAGAGTTCCTTCTTTTATTATCTACATTTATTTATTAAAAAGCCAAGAAGAAACGCAGAAGAAAATTAATGCAACAGGAAACAAGAGATAAAGATGAGCACTGACAACAATAGAGATTAATCTGACATCAAGGAGCAAATTACAACTTTTTTGTTTCCAATCATAGCAAAACTGTAATTCTTTAAGGAGAAAAGGGAAATTTTGAATGGAAGCAGTGAATGGGCTTCTGGATTGTCTGGTAACCCAATTAATGAAGACGATTGATTCATGTGAACACACTGTGAACCGTTTTAAATTTTATAGCTTGTTTGAGACAAAGTACTGGCATTGATGAAGATAATAAAAAAAGTTTACATTGACCAATTAATTAGTGTCACCTATTAAAGTGATATATAGTATTTATTAGCCTAAGAAAACTAGAAATCTTTGTAATTTGTAGTTTACATATCAAAGAAGTTTGACAAAGTTTTTTTCCAAATTCAAGAACAATCCTAAAAAATGTTCATTGCATTACTGCCAATACACAAGAAAATTTTCTAAATTATCTATAATGCAAAATACTTAAACTGCCATATTGTAGAACATATTGGATTCTTATCCCATGCTTGGATATTTTGTTCTATTACCTCCATAGAAAATAATATTTTAATCATAATGTGAAGAGATGCTCAAAGAGTATGCAGTGAAAAAGCATACATAAGCAAGCATTACAAAATGGTTAGGACATTAATGAAATTGTTATTAGTTATATTTTTTATTTTTGTGGCATTTGTAAGTATTTAAAAATTTTAAATTGTTTTGATTTATTTTCTTAGGTAAATACATTTACAACTGTTTTAAACTTTTTTTCTGCAAGGTCGGTGTTGTGGTGTAGGATAAAACTGTCACCTATGGCACATCTGCCATTCTTTATGGGCACTGGTTCTAGTCCTGGGTGTTCCACTTCCAATCCAGTTCTCTGTGATGGCCTGGGAAAGCACTGGAAGATGGTCCAAGTGCTTGGGCCCCTGCATCCATGTGGGAGACCTGGATAAATCTCCTGGTTCCTGGCTTTGGTTCAGCCCAGTCCTGGTCAGTGCAGCCATTCAGGGAGGGAACCAGCAGATGTAAGATTTCTCTGTCTTTCCGTCTCTCCTTGTAACTCTGCCTTTCAAATAAATAAAATAAATCTTTAAAACAAGCATTTTTTCCTCCTTAAGAGGGAACGCAAATAATATAAGCTTCATGCTCCACCCTTTGGTGCTAGAGTTTGATCTGAAAGATGTTACCGGATGCTGTTTTTGGCCAAGCAAACATGGGCTTTGCATGTGCTGTTTAGGCCATGGACAAATGTTTGTATCTCCTGGGATCCTCTCTGAATCAAGTGCAAAATTCAGTGCTCAACAGTGTCATTAGCATCCTGGGGCAGAGATTTCCCTCAGTAAATAATGCTGTGAAATCTAATCTCACATCTTGGCTTCTTAGAATACTGCCCTCTGTGCTGCCTGACTGGGAGTTCGGAAATGTATGTTTGCAACATTGACAAATGGCATTTCCAATTTCCTGATCCTCTGTGGTCCTCGGAATAGTTTCATGGAAAGTCCCGTGGTCCATGGAGGCAAAGGTTGTTGGTGAGAAGTGCAAGTGAGTGATGGGGAGTTTGCTGTGAGTGACAGGGAGCAATGCTGACTAGGTAATGAGAACCATGGAGAAGGAATATCACTTTCTACTTCACTCCACATGGTCCCTAGAGTTAGTCTTTCCAAGATTATTAACAAATGCTTGGAAAATTGTTTTCAAATAGTCATAAAAACTTAATATTTATCAATACCTATTGTACTGGTAGAATTGAACTGGGTATTGGGAATATGTGGGAAACTGAGATGATGCTCTTCCCTCTAAGGAGATAGGTAAGTGGTTGGGCAATACACCTAAAAATACAATTTTAAGTTTAACATGGTGTCATTGTCTTTTTATTAGAGCTTGATAATGGTTATTTTTGTTTGATTGGCAGTTTTGTATGATTGAACATCAAGAGTTTCATTTAGCTTGACACAGATGGTCACGGTATTTCTTCCCTTTCATGATAGTGGGCCAAGCATTGCTTTGGGGCATTTGGTATCTCTGGCATGTGGTGATACAGGCAAGAGTATCATCCATTGTCATAACAGATCACACAAACTCTCCCATACATTTCAAAATGCAGGGAGTGTGTCTGGGGAAGGTGGTAAGGACCAACCCCTCATTGTAAAAATCCTTGAACATGTTACAGAAATCAGTCGAAGTTGGCTGACTGAAAAATGTCCCTGGAGCACATGAGACTGGTGCTGGAAACCGAAGGAGGGGTGGGAGGGTTCAAATGGACTTGCTGGGTTGGGCTAGGGAGGAGGCAATAAGAGAACAGAAAAGAATGGCATTATTTTGGTGCAGGGGATTAGAGACAGGAAGAAGGAGGTGGGCTCTGAGCTAAAAAGAACAAATCAAAAGTCGCAAAGCAGAAGGTCAAGGCATGAAGGCCCTTGAGTGAGCTGGGACCATAATCTGCAGATACTGGCCATTCCTGGAAGGCCCAGGGAAGAGGGTTTCAGGGAGGCTCTCTCAGGCACCTACTTCCTGCATCCTCTGCAGTGCTCCTGGAAACCAGCACCTGGAGGGTCTCCTGGGTTCACTGTTTCCCACCAAGAGGACTCGGGGTTGTGTAGTGTGTGGAAGGGCTGCAAGACCAGCTCTATGCTGGTTTCACAAAGAAAGCAATGCCATTACGGAGAGGGAGTGATCTGTGGGTCAGCACACTGTGTATATGTGTTTGCAGGAAATGCTTAGGTGTTTGCAAGCATCTTAAACATCTTAGATTCAAAGACTAAGTCTGACACAAAACAGGAAACAAGAAAGGATTAGTTCAGATTCGGATGTAGTAGGAGTAGTGTCTGGCCTATAGGACATTAGAACACAGATGATGGCTTGTACACAGACCACAGCTCTGAGCTTCCAGGTGTACCCAACTTCCCACAGCAGGGAGGCCTCCCACGCGTGCGCGCGCGTGTGTGTGGCACTGCATCTTGGGAGTGTGGGAGAAAAGCCTATAATTCAACCCAGGTGAAAATGCTCCACCTCTGTAACATTCTGGATCTTTGAAAAGACCAGTGAGCAAAAGCATTATGCATATACAACAACAAAAAATCCTATGGGAGGTGGTGAGAAGCGCGATTAAAATACGAAACAGTTTAGGGGGGAAGAAGTGAATGCATGTTTCAAAACAAGAGGGTGGATTTGCCAGTGCTTTGAAATCGAGTTTCCTGGAGGGATTATTCACCTGTCTCACCATCATCTCTTCTTGAGGTCTTTCAGTGATAGGATTCACTTTAGTAAAAGAATCAGAACTCCTGTAAGCTGTGCTAACAGTCAGCTGGGCACAGGGTAGTCTGCCCCATGCACAACGGAGGCCTTAATTACGCTTGCTTCGTCTCCTATCATTCCCGCATCAGCATTCTGTGCTCAAAATAGACCTTAAGCTCCTTGAAGGCAAGAGCCGGACCTTGCACTGAGCCCAGCACAGGACAGCAGCGTGGCGAGCAAAGACTGCCGGAGGGGCACTACAGCCGGGGGTTTTCAATGTCAAACCACTGCTCCCATCTGCGGAGGAGCCTCAGCAGCCCACCCAGGCCACTGTCCCACCCTCCCGCCCCCCGCCGCCTGCCGCCCGCCCTCGCGGCTGTTCCCCGCTGCGGCCAGGAGGAGGCGCCACGCACTCGGGCTAAGCCTTTTCCCCCCTCGCTACCCCACTTCCCCCAGCACATGACGTGGGAAGCTGCCTCCGCCGGCGTCTTGACCGTAGGAGTGAGGGGGTGAAGGGGTTTGGGGGTGGGGTGGGGTGGGGGGTGTGGAGGAGGAGGAGGACACGCGCACGCACACCCTGGGCGCAGAGACACCGGCCCCGGCCTTGCGGGGCTCTGCTCCCTCCACGTCCCTGAGTGGGAGGTAGGTGTGTGCGAGCGCGAGGGGGAGCCCCGAATGCAGACTCGGAGACCTGCGATCCCCGCCCTCCCCCGGCCGGGAGGCGAATTTGCCTTCCTCTCTCCTCTTCCTCCCCGGCTGCCGCGCGCTCCACTCGCACCGCCTGCCTCCCCTCCCCCGGCTCTGAGCATCACCAACTGGAATCTGGGCTCCTGCCTCTCCACCCCCCCCTCTTTTTTTTTGAGAAAGGAAGGCTCCCCCCACCCCCATCCCCCTTTCAAACATCGCTTCCTCTGGCTTCTTCACCTCTAGGAAATCTCCGGGCTTCGCTCGATCAAGTGCTCGCAGGGCGATTCGCGATCACCCCAATCCAGAAGTGCTGGCGTCCGAACACTTTCCCTTGTGCTTTGCAAAGAAGAGTCCTGAACTTCCAACCCCCCCAGACGGATCATTAATCCTGCTTTGCAGGGCAGGAAAACCCTGAATCCCCCGCCACCGGCCGCCCCTCTCCGGAGACTGCCACCGCGGAGGCGCGCGGAGCTGCGCGGAGCCGGTGCGTAAATACCCGCTTCGGAGTCTCTTGTCTCAATTTGGGGGCTTGAGGGTGGTAGGCGAAGAAAGGGTCGAGGCACTGCACCCGTTACCCCACCTGGTGTTAGGTAAAGCTCTTAAATCCCGTAGAAGCCGGCGCCTGCTAATTTGGACGCGGCTTTCTTTTTTAAAGGGCTTTTGTTGGGGGGAGGGGAGTGTAAGGGGGTAGGGTGGTCTCTGGTCTTTCTGGGAGGCCTAATCCCCTTTCCCAGCAGAGAGGCTGGGCAGTGGTGCCGCCTCCGAAGCCTCCCGCCGCGACCCTCCGTCCAGTGGACACGTTGCAGGTGCAGCCCCGTGCGCTGCACATCAGCGCAGCGGCGGCGTGAGTGTGCGCGGGCGTGAGTGTGAGTGCGCGCGGGGGCGCGTGCGCGCCGGGGGCGTGTGTGCGCGCGTGTCAGTGTGCCCCTTCCAAGAAATGCCCAGTGTGCTGCCCGTGCACAATCAGAGCCCATTGAGCACCAGCCCGGGGTGGGAGGAGGCGCTGCTGCTGGAGGCGATGGGGAGAGCGAGCCAGACATGTCAGCAGCACTGCAGATGGGGCTGGGGGCCGCGCTCGCTGGCGAGTTAAGTGGGGATTGGGTTTGTGCATGTGTGCGAGCGTGCGGCTCTGTATGGGGCCTCGTCCTCCCTCCCTCCCTTCTCGGCCCCACTTCCCTCCTTCGCTGCCTGCCTCCCTCGCTCTTCCATTCAGGTTGGCTTTCCCACCTCGCGTCCATGCCTGTCCCAGGAATGGTATAGCCAGACCTTTTCTGAATTATTTATAGACCTGTGCCAGCCGTTTGCAATTCCTCTCGTGTGCGCTCTGTGGGAAATGCGGGGTTTCCTCCCCCTTTTCCTTAGACCGAATTGATACCTTTTTCGGAATGCATCCTTCTCACCCTCGAATCCAGCTCTGACCGCCAGCCTCTTTTTCCGCCTTAGGAAGGGGACGCTCTGGGAATGACCATGCTCCACGGAGGGACGGAGCCGGCCCCCAGCTTCTCCGCCCGGAGCTGCCTCCACTAACGCTCTAAAAACAAACAAACAAACAACAAAAAAAAACAAAAAAAATCCCGTAATTGCCAGAAGAATCATTAAAAATATATTCCAGCCACTACCCTCACATGCCAACGGAACCGTTACTCTGAATGCTGCATTGTGAGCTGCACTCCATGCCCTGAATTTAATCTTTTTTTCCCCCTCTGAATTTGCCTCTCTTCAAGACACAAGATTAAAACAAAATTTACGCTGAACTGGATTTTAAATGATCTTCCGTCCATTTATCCTCCGCCTCCCCTATGTGGATATGCAAGCGAGAAGAGGAGACTGCACATTCCCAACCTCATTCCCAACATGCTCACTCCCTTAATCTCTCCGTCTACAGCGTTGGCTTCTACAAACCGAGGTAGGACAGATTCTGTTCTATCTTTTCCTCACCTGGGCTGGGAATGCCTTGTTCTGTCTGTCTTCGTCCAGTCCCTCCAGTGGCTTTTTTTTTTTTTTTTTTTTGGCAAGAAAAGATAACAAGATTTTAAAATAATGCTGTGCAGGGCAAGAGGCTTATCACCAAGATGGGGATCTCCTGTGTTATTTCTTTTCTTTCTCTTCATCAAACAGGTTTTGGGTTTTTGGGGAGCAGCGGGGGCCGGTGTATGTAGGCACGGAACATATGTTGGGTGGCATAAACGGTATATATGTCTATGTATGCAGACACAGCTAGCTGGGAGACCTGTGTGATTTTTGAGTTGAATAGCATTTTATTCACCCAGAACTAAAGCTCTGATTTTTATGGGCATCTAGCTATCTCCCCCTTCCCCCAGACTGGCTTTTTCCCGTTGCCACCTTCATGCTTCTCTTTCTGTCTGCTGTCTCTACCTTTCTAGGCATCCTTTCTATACCCTTTAAAAAATAACAGTAAGAGCTGAGATTATAATGGTTGCCGCCTTGGAATCCACTTACTGTCTACAGGGTTGACACTGGGCCCAGAGATCCCAGGAGGCCTATTGCGGGGGCCAGGTGTAGGTGAGGAATTGGGTTGGTCTAAGAACACCTGGAATTGGAGGATGCTGCAGGGTAATAGGACGTTAGTCTTCAGCTGGGAAAGAAGGAAGTCTGTCAATATTCTGCTTTTAATATATATATATATATTTTTCGTGTGCTATTATTTCTGAGCTGTAAATTTCTCCTTCTGTCTACACATCTATTTATACCCACACATCCTACAAGCAAACTGTTACTTCCACACTCTTGCAAAATGGCTATCTTGCAGAGTTCTAAAATGCTGTGCATGTGGAACGGGTGCAGAATTCGACACGTGAGGCTTTGTGTTAAACAAAGAGATGTGCTGTGTGTGTGTGTTGGTTTTGCACCCTCAGAAAATGGAATGAATACTTTAATTTTCACCCTCTCCTACAATTGTGCAAGATGGGAAATGTGGTTAGGCAGTATTTGAAGGTACTTGAAAAGAGAAATAGCAGGAGAAATGCAAAAGACTTAGCTAATGACTCTTGAGCTAGTCACTCGTGCAATCCTAGTCAACTCTTGAGAAAACCAGATCTTCCACAGGCTGGCAGGCCATGATGGGGAGTGGGCTGTTCATCTTCTTGGTCCCCTTACCATAAATCCCCACACTTTGAAGGCATCCGAGTGCAAGGAGTAGGTTGGGACAGAGATCTTCAAAAAATATATTGCAGAATCAGTAGTGTTAATATTCTTTCTGAATGTGTTCCCTTCCACATATTTTCCCCCTAGCTTGTTAAAATACAAAACCCTTTGAAAGAATCTGAAATGCTGAAGAAGTAGCAGAAGGTCCTTGTCACTCGACATGGCAGTAGTTGCTCATTTTGCATTGTCCAGAAAGGTTGGACATCCTCCACATTTACTGCCCTGCACCCCCTGGGTTCCACTCTTTTGAGCTTTCATTGCTGAAATATGATCTGTGACCATGATGTAAGCAGAGTGGGAGAGTGCAATCCACTTTGAACCCTGTTTTCATGACCTCTTTTCTGTTATGTGCTCACCTGTGCTGGTTCCCCATCTGCTTCTATGCCTTCATGTGGGAGGGTAGACTCTTTATTTCAAAATAGAACAGAAGTATGGGTGAGGAGGCAGTTCCATGTGCCATGATTTTCCCCATACAGATGGACAAGGGGAATGGGTATAGATAGGCTGTGTAATCCCCTTTGCATCCTTGGTGCCTATGACACTGGGTAGGTCCTTGGAATGTCTGCTGGCAATGAGGTTGACAAGGAGGCCTTTTGATGGGTCTCACTCACCCCGTTCATCTTGAATGCCAGTGGGATTAAGCCAGGTTCCAGGCTGTTATTAGTTGACCCTAGGATGAAGCAAGGAAGGAATAGCTACACGAAGAAGGTGTTGAAGAAGAGAAGGACAACGGGGTGAGAAAGTCATCCAGAAAAACAGGAGAGATAATCCAACTGGAATGGGTTGTTAGGATTCAAGGAGGAATGGCCGCAGGTGGTGGGTAGCTTTTGCATATCCACAGCCATTTAGAGAACCTGGTGGCAGGTGTTCCCTATTGCCAGGAGCAATTTCTGGGAGGCTGTGGCTCAGTGGTGTACAGCCATTGTTCTCTCCCCTGCTACCCTTGCCAGTACAAAGAGCTGACTGAGTTCTATTTTGTCTTCTCTCCTTCTGTCACCTCCCTTACAGTATGGGTTACAAGAGGGAAGAATTGTGACTGTTGGTGGGAGGGAGAGCACATCATTTCATTTCAATTGATGAGCCTCTATGATGTACATTTAAAAAAAATAATAGGGGAATAAGAACTTCCCAGGAAAACAGGGGTAAGGGCGTTAGATTGATGGTTTCTAGGGAAGGAAGCAGGATGTGGTGGTGATGTTCTCTCATGTGTTTCATCTGTGGTCAAGTGTGACGGGTCTGTGCACACAGGGCAGCATGGCACTTAGGGAGGGAGGCCAGCATGCAATAGAGAGGGGTAGGATGTGCTACAGCATTGTCTAATTGTCCCTCTCCCATTGGTTTCATCTCTAGGAAGCCTATCTGTCTATAGAGTCTTGCTTTGCTACTGTTTGTATGTGATTTTTATTAGAGGTGGATGCAGACTGAGAATAAGTAAGGATGCAAAATGCCAGGAAAGGAGAGGGAAGAGAAAAATCTTCTAGTCACTACTTTTTGCACACCAAGTGCCTTTTTTCTTTTTCTTTTTTTAAAATCTGGTTGAGAAGAGCGACTTCTTCTGGAGGAAGGATGAACAACAGGAACCTTGATGTGTTCCTGCTTTGCCTCCAGAAAGATGGCTTCAGAACCTTGACCGTCTTTCTTGACCTTCAGGCACAGGCCCAGTGCTGTGTAGGGAAGGGTGGAGGGCACTGGGGAGGTGGACACATGCACTGAAATTGGTTGGTAGAACAAGATGTGCTTGACAGGGAGAAAGAAGACTGAACAGTTCCAGCCTTGGCCACATCATTATCCATTCTTCCTGTTACTCTGTGAATGAGATAAACCCGGAATTTTTGATCTTCATGTTCAAGATTTTGAAAATGAAGGTGACGTGTCTGTTACTATTAACAGGTTCAGGCAAAAAATCAGTTAATGTCTCTGGACTAGGAAATATAGAAGTAGGCAGGAGAAAGAACACATTGTATATGAAGAGACCATAGCCAAAAATTAGCATTTAGAAACCAGGTATGAGAAAAGAGGCTAGGGCTGAAGTCACCATTCTAAAGGTTGGAAAACTATTGTTCCCAGCGATGCCTTTTCTCTTTCATAATGAAGACAAGGCTGACCAAACCGCTTATCTCACGTCTCCTGTTGCAGTCAGGAGTAGATGAGCTGGAAAAGTTAAGCTCCTCCTTTTCCTCCATGCCAGTCTACACCCTCCTGAAGAATTCTAGAAATTTCTTCCTTCCAGTAAACTACATTTTCAGTCTGTGCTATTGTGCCTAAGGTTGGGAACTAGTGTGCTCTCTGCAAATAAACATAGATCAAAAGAGCTACTGGTCTAATGAATTGTTCACATTTATTAAAGCACATCTTCTCTTTGCAACCACAGCAGAAGTCTCTAGGGAGAGTAGATTAGTGGTTGAATTGATATTATCTTCCAGAAGGAGGCCGAAGAGAGATTAGAACACAGTTAGGATGAGGGAGTAGACATAACTCAGAGGAGGTGGGGTTCTGAGGTTCACCTGTGGCTGTTAATTGTATGTCTGTGATTGTTACACAAAATCCATTGTATGAAGGAATGTTGGGAGTTTAAGAATCCACAGAGGTATGTGCCAGAGTTTTGGTGTTCTCTATATTTCCCAACCGCTTTATTTTTATCTTCTCACTTTCTAGCACATTCAGCTGCGGATGGCAGAGAAGGGACCTGGTGCATTTGTTGTCCCCTTGTTGGAACCCTCCCCAACTGCCCCAAGCAGTGTGATTGCTTTATGTTCTGTATTTTGCCAGCACTTGTTCACGCATCTTAGTTCATGCACTTTATCCTAGTTTTGCTTATATGCTCTGTTTCTCTAAGAAGTTTGTGAGCCGCTCAAGGGCAGGAAGAGATGTTTTATTCATCTTGGAATCATTTGTGCTAAGCACAGTGATGAGCAGATAATAGATGCTCAGAAAAGAGTAATGAATGGATGAAAAAAGAAAGTCATACTGTTTGCTGTCTGGTGAAGTTACACTGTTAGATGAGATCAAGAAAATTAGGACTCTGTGACACTTTGGGAAGCATCTACTCTGATGTTCTCAACAAAGAAACAGATCCAGAGACACTAAGAGATTTGCATAGGGTTGTTGTAGCTCCTTAATGCTGAGGCTTTGTGCATCACACCATTGATAAAAGAGAGATGTGGAGGTTGTCTGGGGATGTTCAAGGTCTGCATCACTGCTTCTCAAACTTTATTGCGTATAAGAATCACCCGGGGACCTTGTTAAAATGCACATCCTGACGCAGCATGTCTGGGGTGGAGCCCAACACTCTGCATTTCTAACAAGCTCCCAGGAGATGCCAAAATCACTAAGCTATACCATCTCTACCTACCCTGTTTAATTTTGGCAGTTTTGCAGTTATTTTACTTTTGGGACTCCTAGCACTTCTTTGTTCTTAAAACAAAAATCAGAAAGGATCCTGCATATTTAAGTTCACCCATATCCCCTTATTTATTTATTTTTTTAAAATTTCCCTTTCTTCTGCTCTTCCCCATGTACATCTTCTGCCTCTTCCCTTTGCAGCCTCTGTGCTCTCTCATTGTGGCCATGCCCACCAGCTGACTCTTACTTTTTTATGTTCTCTTGCCTCTTAGTTTTATCTCTCTGATAATGTCTCTTCATCTCTTCTATTTCATTCCACCTTCTTCTTTTAACTTCATTTATGTTCATATCTTTTTTCTCTGTTCAGCTCTTCAGTAACTATTGGTGAGAATGAATATTTGTGAGACTTTGGGTTATGAAAATGAATTGGTTCTGGTCTGTACCTTTCAGTAGCTCATGATCTAGGGAAGGAAGGCAAATGTGAGCAGATAGACATATCCTTAGGTCAGATCTATAAATGGTAAGCAGGGGAGGAGAGAGGGAGGGAGGAAAGGGAGGGAGAGAGAGAGAAAGAGAGAGACACACACACACACACACAGAGAGAGAGAGAGAGAGAGAGAGAGAGAGAGAAAGAGAGAGAGAGAGAGAGAGACTCTCCATGCAAGACTTCCTGGAGGGCTGGCATTGAAATTCTATCTTGAAGAATAAATAGGAGTTTTGCAGGAGATGGAGAGAAAAGTCATTGTAGGAGGAGAACCAGGAGCATATGGAGAGTGTAAAGAGGGAACCCTGCGCTCTTTCTTGAGTCCCTTAATTTCAGGTGATGACCAGTATAGGATTGTGCTAGTTGGGTAGGAATTTCAGATTCCAGACAATGAAGCCAGAGGACAAATCCAGGATCTCGTTAAAAGGAGAGAGAGGAGACTCATTTCTGCTTGGGTGATCCTATAGTTAATGAATCCTAGCTCTGTTTTTTAGACTGGCTTCTGGAATGAGAAAATGATACAGTTTTCATCTTAGACCACTGGGTTGCAACTAACTTTGCTGATGGCCATTACCAAGAAGGGGACAGCTGTTAGTTGGTTTATATCCAAAGGGAGAGCTGGATCCTGACCAAGGCCAAGCTACTTGCAATGAAGGCCCAGCTTAGCTTCATGTATTTCTAGAGCTGGGAGGTAGAAAGATGCCATGCTGTTGGGGCACCAGCTGCTTCCTGTAATGGTGAGGGGGAGAGATGGAGAAAGCGGGGCTCAGTTTTTCTCAAGGAATTCACAGAATGCTCTCTGGTCACTTGGTATTATAGAAGTTTTCACTCATGGGGTTGCTCAGGTGTAGAGATGAGGAGAGACGCCCTCCGCCACCACTTGATTAAATGGTAGCCTTGGTGCCCAAGGGAAGATGGATGGGAAGTAGATGTCTTCCTGTGTTTTGTTTGCATTCATTTCTGCTCCCAATCCTTCTACCCCTTTTCTCTGCTTTCAGTACTTTTTATGTACACTGTGGTTTATATTCATTAGCAAAAGGAACCTAAGCTCTTCTGAAGACATTTTTTAAATATCCATTGCATATGAAGAGAGTATCCTGAGTTGGAGATATGTGAGTGAGTAGCGGCCCACCACTGCCTGACTTAAGGGTCATACATTCCAAGGTGACTTGTGGGGAGGGCTAGGGTGGATTGGTGACAAGGCTGGGCCTCTGTGGTGAGGGGAGAAGGCAGGCCAGGCTAGACCCATGGGAACGGCAGATTGGAAAGTAGAGAAAAGCTACAGGAGTTGCCCTTCCTTGGAGTCCAGCATTGTAGGGAGGGGGAGCAGAGAGATTTCTAGATTAGGACAATTTAATTAATTAACTCTCTGGTCCACTCAGCTCATGAAAGGCAAATGATGTTGTGTGCCAGCCGTCCTCCATGTCTGTGCTCTTTGCCTCCCGCGGACTGTGAATTTCTTTCTTTGGAAAGAAATGTCAAGTTTAAAGTTCTCATTAATCTTTATATAGACCCTTTAGGGCTTCAACTGGCTAGGATTTCTTAGGAAATCAGATCTTGTTTCTTTTTGAGAAGGGGACTTGATAAAACAGTGGCTGGATAAAAGTACCACATTGTCAGGGGAGGGAGAGGGGAGAGAGTCTTAGAAGGAACCCGAAGCTTTGGTGATGGCTTTATTCTCCCAAGGCTAATTATTCTCTGCAATATGGGCAGACATTCAGAAGCAATCTGCCCACCTTCTAGGAGCACACACTGGTCACAAAATACTACAGTAACTTGTGTCTTAACATTAGAGAGCAGTGCATTCTGTGTGTGTCCAAATACACACCACACACATTACACGTGTGTGTGTGTGTGTGTGTGTGTACCTTTGTGCAGTGACTTAACTACCAAATACAGTGGCCAAAATATTCTTCAGTGCATTGAATGTGTTTGTGCAATTCAGGGATAATGCATGTGGCGTGTGTGTGAGGTGGGACCAGAGCTCTAATGCTGACAGACACCTTGGAGGTTCCCAGCCCTCCCCCACAGCCATCATTTCAGCACTGCAAATATTGTCCCAAGGTTAGCCACAGGGTGGCAAGCTACATACATGTGGCAGAACCATGTCTTCTGAATCTTGTCTCAGTACTTTCCCTCTACTGCCCCGCCTCTCAAGTGTCCTGGGAGTTCAAGTCCCTTATGTCACCCATTAGTGGACACTCTTTCACCCAACAACTTCAGAGGCTGGGTACTCTCTTTGTAAGCATGGAATCTTCGAAGACGTTCAGTTTTTCCAGGGTCTCCTGCAGCCACTTACATGATAATAGAGGAGGTGGTGGCCTTGGGAGTTAGAAGTTACATTTGGTTCTGATGAGCTGCTTCACTGACCTTGTACAAACTGTTGACTCTGGGTCTCGATTCTCTCATTTCTTTAGCAGTGACAGGGGTCTCAAGCAGTGCTCCTTAACTCCAGCGTGGTGATGGAAGCCTCTGCAGAGTTGAAAGAAAAACAAGTGCAAGAAGCTAGTCAAGAGCAACAACAACAAACTTCAGGGGCTTTCCCACGAATTATCTCGGGGAAGGATCCAGGCACTATCCACAGGACAGTCTAATGTGCTATCATATTTGAGAATTGTTGGACCAGATGATGGACAGAGTTCTTGTTAACCCTAAATATTAAGTGATCTTAGCCTTTTTTAAAGGTTTATTGTATTTATTTGAAAATGAGGGGGAGAGAAAGAGAGATCTTCCATCTCTGGTTCACTCCCCAAAGGACTGCAACAGCTAGGGCTGGGTCAGGCCCAAGCCTAGAACCTGGAACTCTATCTGGGTCCCTCACCTGGGTTCATTTTCAAGGGCCCAAGGACTTGGGAGGTCCCCTGTTGCTTTCCTAGGTACATTAGCAGGGAGCCAGATCATAAGTGGAGCAGCCGAGATTTGAACTGGTACTTGCATGGGACACCTGTGTTGCAGGTGATTGCTTAACCCACTGCATCCCAACGTCAGCCCTTATCCTGGCATTTTAACTTAAAGAGTGACATCCATCACTGTACTACAGCAATATGAATAGCAGAGGGTCCCTGGGACGTGAGGGGATTTAATCTACACAGTGCACCCAAAGCGTGGAACTGGTGGCCGAGTTGAGAGCAGATCTGTGTTTATACTGTTCTGAATTCTTCCGGTACTGACCCAGGCATGGTGTTGAACAGTAGGAAATGTAGGGAGAATGCTTTTTTAATATCTTGAAGCAGGTATGGCTGTGAAATAGGTGGATGGCCCTGGTTCTGCAAATGTCATCTCTTCTATTTAGTCTTTGTTGAGGGTGCTCCACATTTTGTTTTAGAGAGAAGGCCTCCTTTCACTCCTTTTGATGCTGTAAATGGAGGAAAACTATTAATAAATGGGGCTGGGTAAGCAGACCCTGATTGACTGGTGAGGGGTGTGAATGGTACAATTATCTTGGTGCTGGTTGGAATTCACTGGTCCTGTTACCCTCCCTCTCAGTGCCTGAAGAAGAATGTTCCAGGCATTGAAGAGGAGGAAGAGGGTGGGAGGCATTCAGATGTTGTTCTTCGTTGACTGTAACTTTAATCACTGATTATTAAGCTGGCTAGGTTGATGGTTTTCTCACACCCTTCCTTTTTGGCACCATCCTTTCCCTGTTTTAAAATAAATTGTTCAGAGGCAAGGGAAAAAAAACCCCTCAAATTTATCGATCTTTGTTTTTAAGAAAGGCAAATCATTAACGAGCAAAAATGCTGGTTCTCTTTTGGACATCTATGGATAGCCACTGGAAACCAAAGACAAGGGTGATGAGTATGATCTGACATCTCAGTGGTGTTTGGTGGGCTATGAAGTGGGTGGGAGGCACTGTACATTTAAGGGAAAAGTACAGGGTGTATTCATCCATCTGAATTTTCACATGTTTGTTGATTGGTCCTACGTGGTCCAAACATCCAGATCACAGAAATGCTGGAATTTTAACCTGGGTTTGTTACCATGCAGATCCACTTTACTCATGAGGTCTGTGGGGCAAGTTGATGTCTTCAGAGTTTGGGGCTCTCCTTCTTATCACCTTGTTCGAGACTCTAGGATTGTTTCTGAACTTGAGGGGGAATGGAGAAGTTTCCAGCCTTAATCTGTTTTTGCTAACGTCTGAATCCTAGTTTTGCCTTCTGCTCACCTAGGAACAGGACTGCAGAAGTTTTCTCCTGGCCAAATTTAGATGCTTAGATCTGGATCGTCTTTCTTGGATAGGAGAATGCTGACGCTTTGGATTTTTGAAAAAAGAAACATGAGGGTATTTCCTGGAAAAATGGCATTAAAAGATAAGCTTATTTTGGTGCAAAATTTGGCATACATTTTTGAAATGCATAGTTTTTCATCATATGCATTTCCTATGACCTTATTGAAGAGCCCTCATCCTAGATGGGTTTTCTTAAAGCCTATATGTACAAGAGATATCACTTTGGCTTCACTGTTCAACTTGTCTCTTTTTCATGAGGACAGAATCCCTGCTTTTTGTCACTTTATGTCATCAGTGCTTAGCAGAGTACTCTCTGCACATGGTCAGCACTCAGAACTGCTAGTTGTTGATCAAGATGATGATAGAAACGAATGTGCATTGAAGGTAAAGTGGACATGTTTACACTTTTGTGTCCATATCTTTGCCATCTAAGTACTTCTAAAGGGTTTGGGTGAGATTTACTAGAGTTGAATGGATGAAGCATCTTCAGTGCCAGCTTTAGGCTGATAGAATAAAAATATACCCATTCCTTAGTGTCTCACTTCTTTGAGCTTTATTTCACATTGTGGGCAAATGTATGTTTCTTCAAAAAGCTGTCTGTCTTGTAAATATGCCGCTCTTCTTCTTTTCAAATTCTGTGTAGATCCTGTTCATTCCTCAAGGTTCAGCTTGAAGGCAGTTTCCACCGTGAAGCCTTGCTTGATCTCTGCAGCTAGAAATAAGATCCCCAAGTTATTTAATTCTTTACTCCTTTTCTCTTTCATCTGTTTGTAAGGTGTTCTTGTGTTACCTTTTGGGACAAATCCTTTGAGGGCTATTTGATCCATTCCCCAGTCACCTTCACTGCGCTGGACTTTCTGGAATAAATGGGATCATGGTTATCACCTTCTCAACCTCTTCTTTTCATCTGTGCCTCTTTAGGAAGGTGCTTTGATGTCAACATGAAATTCCAGGTTGGCACTAAGACTCGTGAATGATCTTTCAGTAACCATAACAGGGGATCTAGTTTATTGATGAATCTGCATTTATGCAACTGAGACAGAGATTTGGAAAAGGAATGAGAAGGTTCTGAATTAGGTAGCTAGAATTTATACATTGTTTTAAAGATAAAAGATAACATGAAAATGCCAAGAATTATTGCTGTCAGTCCAAATATTATAGGTGCCTATAAGGTCTTGCCTTGCATTGCCTAGCTTGAGACAACTTTTGGTCGAAGTTGGGCTATGAGTTTACAATAGGCATTTGTGGTGTGCCCCTTGTGTTTTAGGTATTCTAGGTTATGTTAACGCAGTTTATCTCATTTAATCCTCTCCACAAGGCTGACATTATTATTTCTGTTTCTCAGATGAACAGAGTGAGGATTAGTGAGCTTGAGAATACACAACTGTAAGCAGCCAGCCAGGATTCCAACTTCAGTCTTCTGATTCTAGCCCCTGGCTCTTTAAATTATATAGAGCTTCCTCCATGTAAAAGAGATAAAGGTTTATGTAGTATGTAGAGGAACTCATAAACAGCGTGGGCCTTGAAACTTCAGCTAATGCGCCTGTCGTCTAGATCCCTTCTCTTTAGGCTTTGCCCTCAGCAAAAGGCAAAGCTATTTTAAAACTGAAAAATGAATCCCTACAAAATAACCGATTTCTGCAGCTTGGTGCAATTCAGTGAGGGTTAAAGGTGAGGAATGCAAGGCACTTGCAATCATCTCCTTGATGTCAGGTGTGGCTAAAGCGCAGGCACTATCCTAGCCTCCTCCGATGTTCTGTAAATACACTCCACCTCTGAACTTACCGACTCGTTACAAGGCTCAGCAGAGCAGTCCACTTTTCCCTGTTCATTTACTCTTGGGAGTTTTGAGAATCAACCATTTTGTTGTAGCTGTGTCTTTCCCAAACCCATTTGTAAACACCCTCTTTGAGTGGAGACTGACAGTCAGAGCAAGAGAATGGCAATCAGGAATACTGCCTGTTGTTAGATTGGATTATTAACTGGAAACATTATGTTTGTTAAAAGGGACATTCCCAAAAGGATTTGAGGGAATTAGCTTTGTTTGAAATATCTGTATCAACTATTCACTTGGAGAGTAGCCTTATATAAAACAAACTTACAATGCAAAAGTTAAATTTCCGATTTCTATTCAAAAAGAAGATACCTGTTAGTGCCACATAGAGTTCTGGTGCCTTGTTTTATCAAATGCATATTAAAATTTTTTTCGTATTTGAGTAGATAGCACATCTGCCAGACTACTCCCAAAATGTGCTCAGTGGGCAGACTGTGAGTCAGGAATTCAGTCCAGGTTTTCCATGTGGGTGGCAGGGTCTGTATTATCAGGAAGCTGGAATCAGAATCCAGGCGTTCCAATGTGGATGTCATAACCCCTCGGCGGTCTGCCTGCCCCACACATGCATATTGTAAAACAGCGTTTCCGTAACATGAAGCAAAGTAGCATGGAGAAAGAAGCACTGGTCTAGGGGCCAGGCCAGGCAACCAGAGTTCATCTCTGCCCTACCCTGGTTGGTTCTGTGTGTTTCTGGCAACTTTTGCAACCTTTCAGACTTGCTTCCTCATCAGTAAAGTGAGGTCTTTAGGGGAGGCAATTGTTATCAGGTGAGGAAATGTAAAACTCTCCTGTAGGCACTGGTTCATGTCCCGGCTGCTCCACATCTGATCCAGCTTCCTGCGAATGGCCTGGGAAAAGCACTGGAAGATGGACCAAGTGCCTGGGCCTCTGCCACCCTTAGGGGAGACCCGGATGCAGCTCTTGGCTCTGGCCTGGTCCAGTGGTCGTTGTTGTGGCCATGTGGGGAATGTACCAGCAGATGGAAAATCTCTCTCCACCCCACCCCTGTAACTCTGACTTTCTTTTTTCTTTTCTTTTTTTTTTTTTTATTTATTTGACAGATAGAGTTAGACAGTGAGGGAGAGAGACAGAGAAAAATATCTTCCTTCTGTTGGTTTACCCCCCAGATGGCCGCTGTGGCCAGAGCTATGCTGATTGGAAGCCAGGAGCCAGGTGATTCTTCCTGGTCTCCCACACGGATGCAGGCGCCCAAGCACTTGGGCCATCCTCCACTGCCCCCCGGGGCCACAGCAGAGAGCTGGACTGGAAGAGGAGCAACCAGGACAGAATCTGGCGCCCCAACCGGGACTAGAACCTAGGGTGCCAGCGCCGCAGGCAGAGGGTTAGCCTAGTGAGCCATGGCGCTGGCCCCCTGACTTTCTAATAAATAAATATATCTTCAAAAAAAGAACTCTCTCCAACTGTAAATTTAACATATGCACGTGCAGGATGAGTGTGATTATAACAGTGCCATCCTCCTCCAAATAATAGGTTTCCAGTGCACCGTGAGGCCGTCAGTGCAATGCATGCATCCCGGTGGATGAGGGAACAGAACGCATAACGGGGGAGACAGGCAGCAGTGAACCACGTCTGAACGCAGAGCGGCTTTGTGACCTGTGTTTGTTCATCTTTGGTCTATGTCTCTGTCTCAGCTTTTCTTTCACAGCATTTATCTAGAAAGCCAGATAAAGACTTGTCAGAAAGGAGAGCAAGACTAATCTTTCTCGCCTTATGTATGAAACTGTTTTTTTTTTCCAGGCTTATCTTTTATCTTCACATGACCCAAGAAGAGTAGAGATGGAGAAGGTGACACAGCTGAGGACAAGGATAATGTTCCAGCTGTTTCTCATGCTTCTTGCTGTGTCTGGAGTCCCCTCCCCCCTTCACCATCTCCTCACGTGGTTCACACCTGATCTGCTTTCATGATTCAGCTCAGGGACCCTCTGCTCCAGGTCTTCCTGGTCCTTGTGTAGGCTCGAATGACAGCCTTCTTCCTGCTTCCATAGCCCCCATCATGCTGTGAAAGGACTGTTAGCCCTTTTTGCATTGCTGTAACAATGCCTGAAGTAGGCCAATTTGATAAAGCAAATAAGTGTGCTTACCTCCAAGTTCGCAAACTGAGCATCTAAACAGCATGGCCTAGTCTCCGGCAAGGGCCATGTAGTGGATGGTGGAGATTTTGCAGGAGGAAAGAAGCCAGAGAAACCGAGGTTCCACAGTCCTTCCTGAGGGCAACACCCCCAACTGACCTAAGGACCATCAAACCCTAATTCTTAAATTGTCACCATCTCCCCAACCCACACTGAGGACCAAGCTTTGCACACATCGACTTTTGGAAGACACTCTTTTTTAAAAAATATTTATTTATTTATTCGAAAGGCAGAGTTAAGGAGAGGCAGAGGCAGAAAGAGAGAGAGGTCTTCCATCCACTGGTTCACTCCCCAGATGGCCACAAAGGCCAGAGCTGAGCTGAGCCAGAGCCAGGAGGTTTTTCTGGGTCTTCATGTAAGTGCAGCGGCCCAAGCACTCAGGCCGTCTTCCACTGCCATAGCAGAGAGCTGGATCAGAAGTGAAACAGCCGAGATTCGAACTGGCACCCACTTGAGATGCCGATGTTGCAGGCCACGGCTTACCCGCTACACCACAGTGCTGGCCCCAGAAGACACTCTTATACCATATCCACACCATGATGGTCTCCATTCCTTCCCACCCCATAATGTCAATTTACAAGTGCAGAAACAGTATCCATGCCTGTGTCTCCATCCACGTTGACCAGAGTGCAGGCGCCTTACAGATATTCAGTAAATCCTGCTGATATGCTGTGAGAATTGATAGGGCTGTGCTCCGTGCTTTACACGCTTGACTAACTCAACCCTTCCAAACACTCTAGGAGGTGTATACAATTCACACCTGCGTTTTCTGGGTGATACTACCAAGACATAAAGAAGTTAAAAACCTGCTTAATTTAAGTGGCAGAGCCAGAATTTTAGCTCAGCAGTCTGGCTTGGGCTCACACTCTTACAATCTTTGTTCTGTGACTTTGTCGTAAATGTTTATGGTTGATTTGAAGGTCAGAGACTTAGAAGAATTTCAGAGGTGGCTAGGAGTGGATTTGTTTGGATATTTGTGGACTTCAGTGTGTTTGGCGTACTCATTAGCTGTAGGACTCACCCAAGACAGTTTTTCAGAAATGCATGGGAGGTAACTAATGCAATTGTTGTTGAGTTATGTGGAGGGGGAAGTGAGTTGTGAAGCTACTTGTACTTCTCAGCTTTGGGTTTCTTAAGTTGTCCTAGCTGCTCTCTGTTCCATTCTTTCTGATGATGGTATCATGTTGGCAGATATGAAAAATAACAGGTAAGAACAAAAACTCAGAAATCAGACTGCTTGAGTTTATGCTGTGACCCTTGTTAGGTTTTTGGGCAAATGTCCTCACTTCTCTCTGCTCTCAGATTCCTTATCTTTAAAAATAATGTTTTCAAAATTCTGGCTTTTCAGAGTTATAATGAGAATTAATTGAGTTATTTCACTTTGAACAGTACTTATACTTGTCACAGGATAATCATTCCATAAGTGTTAATTGCTATGACTATCTCTGTCCCTTACCCCATAGCTACTTTTTTAAAAAACATTTTGTTTATTTATTTATTTTAAAGGTAGATTTACAGACAGAGAGAGAGACAGAAAGAAAGGGCTTCCATCCAATGGTTCACTCCCCAAACAGCCACAATGGCTGGAGCTGGGCCGATCCAAAGCCAGGAGCTAGGAGCTTCTTCTGGGTCTCCCACAAAGGTTCAGGGTCCAAAGTAGTTCAGCCATCTTCTACTGCTTTCTTTCCCAGGCAGGGATACTGTATTGGAAGAGAAGCAGCCGGGACTAGAACCGGTGCTCATATGGGATGCCGGCATTGCGGGTGGAAGCTTAGCACACTACGCCGCATCACCACCTGCACCCAGCAGCTACTTTAATCACAATCATTTTGATGCTCAGGTATCCCATGTATGGAGCCTATAGTCAATTATGAATTATAGATTCCAGATCAATACTGGCATTGCCTTTTTGAATATCTCATCAAATTATCTCTATCAAGGAGGAGAAGAAAATATGGCCAAGAGGTGACATGTTCCTGGAATATTTAAACAGCATGAATTCTCAGTACAAAAAGTGCACAAGACACCCACAAATAGGAACCAATTAATTGAGGGTGTAAAGGTTGAAGTGAGCCTGGGGCAAAGTCACCATAAACTTCCTAAACATGAATAAAACGAAAAGCAGTAAGGAAAATGGAAAACAAAGAAAATTTGAAGAAGAAAAAAAGATTTTCATTGAAAGAATGTAGCAGAAGCAAAGGCAACCAAATTGTATGCAATGATAATTGCTTACCTTTCTGGAGTACTTTACAGTTTATCAAGGGCTTTCTGATATATTTTCTTCCCCATACATTGTTTTCCCTAGGAATCCAACAGCAAGAATTCTGGGCATGAACTATTACCCCTAGCTTAAAGGTGAGGAAATTGAGATATCAAGAGCTCTAATGATTGTTGAGAATTATACAGGCAAGAAGATGCAGTGTGTGTTTGGTGTAGTGGTTAAGATGCTACTTGGGATGCCCACATCCCATATCAGGGTGCATGGGGTAGAGTCCCAGCTCTGCTGCTAATTCCAGCTTCCTGCTGATACCCATCCTGGGAGAGAGCAGGTGATGACTAAATTATTTGGGTCCCTGGTACCCAGGTGGAAGACTTAGATTGAGATCCTGGCTTCTGGCTTTTGGCTGAACTAGACTTGGCTCTTGTGGGCATTTGGGGAGTAAATCAGTGGAAGGAGGATCTCTCTCTCTCCCTCTCCCTCTCCCTCTCCCTCTCCCTCCGTCTCCCTCTCCCCCTCTCCCTCCCTCTCCCCCTCTCCCTCTCCCCCTCTCCCTCTCCCCCTCTCCCTCTCCTTCTCCCTCTCCCTCTTTGCCCCACACCCCACCTTTCAAATAAAATTAAAATAAATGAATAAAAATTAAGAAGAAAGAGGAGGAGGTGAAGAGGAAGAAAAGAGAGAGAAAGAGAGAAAGAAAGAGAGAAAGAGAGAGAGAGAGAAAAGAAAGAAAGAAAGAAAGAAAGAGAGAAAGAAAGAAAGAAAGAAAGAAAGAAAGAAAGAAAGAAAGAAAGAAAGAAAGAAAGAAAGAGAGAAAAAGAGAAAAAGAAGAAAATCCAAGGCCAGTTTTCCTGAACCCCAGGTCCAGGGCTGTCACTGCTCTGTCTTTGCCTTGAGATGGTTCAGTAGATCAGCTGCTGTCTTTGATGAACAAGCTTGGAGGAAGCCTTCCTGATAAGCAAAAGCTTACTCTAAGAAGAAAAGCGATTTGAGTGGGCAGGTGGGCATATTCAGAAATAAAGGTTGGAAACCCTGAAAAGGCAAGGTCAACATGTCATGCAACAGACACAAGCATTTATTATTCTAGGAGCAAGTGGATGATTGGACATATTAGTATGTTATCAGTCTTTATTTTTTCTTTATTTTCCAAAATTTCCACAATAAAGTACATTCTTTTTAGACTCAGAAAAGATGTTTGCAAATAAAAATAAAAACTTCAATTACAGTAGAATTAAAGCAGTAAATTCATCTGCATAAGAGGAAGAGGTATATCTTTAATTTCTTAGAAATATTATGGGGTCTGATTACTAATATACAACAACACACATGTTTGTGTGTGTATATGTGTGTGTGTTGTGTATGTAGATTAGATTTTAGCATGAGTTGAGGAACACAAAACCAATTTAAAGTTGGAGAGGATTTCAAAACATTGATTGAGGAGAACATAACAATGTCAGGTCTTAACGGATTCTAAAATGTCTTTAATAAAAGAAGTGATCACAGTAGGGCCAAAGGCTACTATTGAATAAAATGATAGAAGGCTGGAAAGATATCTGAGGGCCATTTTATAACCTTTTTTTAAAAAAAAAAAAAAAAGAGACAATGGTTAAAAATTACAAGCTCATAGCATGAATGTAAGGTTGGAAAAATGTCAACCTAACAGTCAGTTCCGAACACCTTGAAGGTAGCAGCCATAGTAACCATCCAAGCAGCTTTTGAAGGAACAAGTCCCATTAGACCTGGGGTTCCGTGAGGACAGGCCAGGCAGGCTGCAGGAAGCTCATCTTTGGAACCACGAAAAAGTCAGGCATGTGTTAGATCTGCTTTCCCTGAAGTCTTGCCTTGTGAAGGGGCACATGTTGGGGTTGAATAGAGGGTGCTCCAAGTGGTGTGCCCTCCGCGAGTTCTTACCTGGGGGACTTGGACCCAGACTTGGGTAGGCATAGTGAAGTGTGCCTGCTTCTCATGTCTGAACAGGGCAGGCCCGAGCTCCTGGTAAGGGGAGGTGCTCTGCCAGGCTCAGTCTTGCACTGTGGTGTCTGGGGATTGCCCAGGTCATGTTGCTGTCCCAAGCACCACTACTCTATTAGCCTTGCCCTGCCACCCACTTCTCTGCACACATACATTTGGTCAATGACTCCCAATGTATATGCTTTTCCCACATAATCCACTTTTATGCAAACTCCTGAAATTCCACACAAGGTATTAGGGGGCTTAGCATCCCCAAAGCCCTTCCATGGATACCAGGTTGAGAATCCTGGTTCTAGACTCTGTGTCCAGACACATCCTGGCAGATACTCCTCTAGTTATGGGTCTGTAGGAGCAGGGGGACCTTGGCCAATAGTGTCCCCTGAAGTCTTGACTATTTTGTTCTTTCAGGATTAACCAGTCTCAAGGATTCATTTACAGAATGTTCCTAAAGGTTTGCAGCCAAGTTCAGAGCTCCTTTGTCATAGAATCAGGCTTAATGCCTGTTCTCCAAGAGCCAGCAGGCCAGGAGCTGAGACTTGGACAGAAATGTGTAAAGAAGGCAGAATTGCAAAGGTTTTTAAGATGGTATAAACCAAATGATGTTTGAGCATTGTCATCTGGCCCAGGTTGAGGCCACTCAGCCACTCACACATGGGGGATGCAAGCACTTCAAGAGGGATCCATGTAGCTTAGATAATGCTGGAATAAAGGAAAACAGGTTGAGCATCCCTAATTCAAAAATCAGAAATCCGAAGTGTTCCAGCAACCAAAACTTTTTGAGCACTGACAGCATACCACACATGAAGAATTCCATATTGTGAAACTTTGTTTCATGTACAGAATTAATAAAAATGTTCTATAAAATTACCTCCCACCTGTATGTACAAGGTTTATATGAAACAGAAATGAACCCTGTATTTAGGTTTCTTACTGTGTCTTTACAAATGTTCTAATATCTGAAATCTTCTGGTCCCAAGCATTTGGAAGAGGAACTGGTAGCAGTTTTTTTATTGTCTCTGCAATGCCAGCCATCTTCCCATCCACCCTAACAAGTGTCATGACTTGTTGGCGAACCTGAACACAATTTTTAGCAACAGATAGAGTAATACTCCACTGGACCCCAGAGTGATTCTAAAAAAATCACCTTCCCTACCCAACCAAGATGGAATTGAGTGGAGATAACCTTTCTGCGTTGCTCCTCACCCTTTCTCAGTGGGAGATTGTCTTTATCTTCTCCTTTAAAATTATTTATTTATTTGAAAGTCAGAACAAATGAGAGAGAAGAGACAGATAAGCTATCTGCTATTCACTCTCCAAATGCCCACCATGACTGGGGTTGGGCCAGACAGAAGCTAGGATCTAGGAACTCAATCCACATCTCCCATGTGGTTAGCAGAGATGCTTCCAACTGAGCCATCACCTGCAGCCTCCAAGGGTATGCATTAGCAGGAAGCTGGACTTGGAAGCAGAGCTGGGACTCGAACCCAGGCGCTTCAGTGTGGGATGTGGGTATCCTAGGTGGGGTCTGAACCTCTGTGCCAAATGCTGTCCCATCTCTTATTTTCAACTGGGTGCAATTTGTGCATTTTGGGGTAGCTTGGTCCCAGTATCCTCAGGATTTCCAGACTGGTACTGCATTGGCTTTTATATCAAGGCAAGCCTAGATTTTTAATAAAGTCTGTAAGAAAAGACTGAAGTCCCATTATCACTCCCCAGAGATCCAGGTATTTGACGTCAAAGGGACTTGAGTTCAGAATCCTGGATTTCATGCTTGCCACCGAGTGACCTTGGGTAGGCACTTTATTTTTTGGCTTTGACTTTTCCTGTCTGTCAAATGCAGGTTATGTGAAGGTCAGATGAGGTAAAGTAGGGAAAGTGCCTGAAACTTAGGTCCTCAGTCTTGTCCATGGCCTTGGAGTGATGCTGGCAGTTTCTCTGCAGAGTAGGGAAGAGAAGTCATGGTTCTTGCTGGTCTTCTCTGTCTGCTTGTCTTTGTCCTGCCTGCCTCCTTCTCCTGCTCTCTATGTGCCTGCAGTCCCATCTTGTGGGAAGAGGGCAAGAAATACATAGGCGGGGTGTGTCTGCTTTTGTTTAGGAGGGGGTAGGTGGAGTGAAATCAACATAATTCCGTGCCTAGGGTGACCTAAGGACATTGGAAGTGTTTCAGAATAATTCAGAATAAGTTCTGAAATCAGGTTTGTCTAGGGGGTGAAGCAGAGAGACCTGGGGACTGGGAACCATGTTATTACAGGACAGAGAAATGGAAGAGAGTGCCGTCATCCAGGATATTGTCTTCAAGTTTGGCTTTTCCTTCACTTTGTGTGTTAAGGAAGGAAATAATCCAGGAACAAGAGAAAAAGGAAGAGGAAGGGTGAGAGAAGAGGGTAGAAAGAAGAGGTGGAGAGGGAGCGGGCTGTGTAGCCAGCTCATCTCCTTAGAACAGGAGGAGACTCGTGCAGACCAAGTGCCTGTCTCAGTGCATTGCTGTTTTGGCACAGCTCTGGGGCAGAGTCAGAAGGTGACAGCTGCTCTGCCACCCTGGGAAGTTCAGTCTGGGCTCCGGGGAGTTTCTGCGACCTCTTCCTGGAGGTCAGCCAGCCTCCTGCCTGCCAGCTCCTCCCTGGCTTCCTTGGGTGTTGCTGGGATGATCCAGTCCTCGGCCGCGTACCTATTTGCTCTGTGTACACCTCTTTGTCTTGCTCTTGCCTGTAAATGGTGGCAAACGGACATTTTGGGAAGGACTTAAGCATTCTGAGTTCACAGAATGTCAAGCATTCAAATGGCAAAGAGAAATTAATGTTGAATTTTTCCTGGTTTTAGGTTATTTCTAGCACAGAGCCTGCTAGAAGCATAGGTGATTCAGGGTTAATCTTACACAAAACGAAGGCAGTTGGCTATGTTGTGAGTTTAATAGTCCTCTGTTTTCCAAGGAGAAGGACTGGTGTGTATTGAAGGCGTCAGGTCCCGATCTGCCTCTGGCTTGTAGAAGCCTCCCTTAGCCACTGCCGGGTTCCTTGGTGCAGATGGGCTGCAGCCCAGATGCAGCCGGAGGACTGAACTGCTGCCAAGAAAAGCTGTGCTCCCTGTCGCTTGTTCTGGGTGTGGAAGAGCCAGCTGCTTGCACGTGTGTGCATGTGGGCATGCATGGATGTGCATGTGTGTGCGTGAGGGAGAGAGAAAAATGAATGAGAAGGTTTTTTTAACCCACCAGATATGGGACACTTTGTGGAATGTTCATAAGGGCATGATTCCAATGTCCGATCTGTGCACCAGCATCTTGGACATGCTGTCCACACAGGCGTCATTGCAGCCAGGTGTGAGAATTGCTCTTCCAGACCTCTCGGCTGCCTCTCTGATGCCTGCCCCTTTGTCTTGCATGTGCGTGAGCATGTGCACGAGTGTGCTGTACCTCCGTGGGTGCTGCCTGTGACACCCGGAACAGGGAGGAAGACAGCCTGGGCTTCCTGACGCTCCTGGCCATTCCTGCTGCTATTCCACTGGTCCCATGTTTCTAGAAGGCGCGGTGGATTGATTAAATAAATGCTCTTAACTCTGTAATTTTATGCACACAGCTCCTCATGCTGTGGAAATAACTGCTCTTAGATTTTTCATTGTAA
Organism: Sylvilagus floridanus; assembly: GCA_949820135.1. Taxonomy (NCBI): domain Eukaryota; kingdom Metazoa; phylum Chordata; class Mammalia; order Lagomorpha; family Leporidae; genus Sylvilagus; species Sylvilagus floridanus. The sequence continues at coordinate 24,952,071 of OX463230.1, forward strand.
GTGGATTGCCCTGATTGCCCAGAGGGAAAGAACTTAGTCTAATTTTAATAGAGCAAGTGTTTGTTTAGTTATTTGGTTACAGTGGTCAACACTTTGGCTCTTGATTTCATTTTCTGCTTTACATTTCCAAATGTACACTAAAGAAACTTTGCAATGTGTTGGCATCACAGGTTCTTGTACGTTTCCATTGCACAGTAACCCCTTATGGGCAGAGGTGGCCCCTCTGCTTCATCTGCACGATGCGCCTCTGTCAAGATCTCTAGCAGCATCCATTCCCTGAATTCTGCTCCCCACATCTCTCCCACCTCCTCCCCTATGGTCCTGATTCTCCCTGCCGCGATGCCAAGGCCTTGCTTCCTCCACACTATTTAGAACTTGGACTTCGCAATGTGCAGTCCTCTAGCACGTCACTCCCCTGCTACTGTAATTCAGCTTCTCCACCACTGACCCGCTGACTTGCAGACCTATCTGCATTTTCTTTCCTGTCACTCATGCTTGTAAGTTTCATGAGGGAGGTCACCTGGCTTGCCTGAGAGTCCTTCCTTCCTGAGCTCCTCATCCTTGGATGATGGGCTGCTTAGCCTTTGCTTGTGAGTCTGCAAGTCCCACCCTTGCCTGGCTCTTAAAGCGTCACTGCTCTGAGCATTGTCTTCCCTGTTCCTGCTCGCAGCCCGATGCTCTCCTTACAGTGGGCTGAGAGCATCAACACTCTGGTGTGAACATCCATAGTGAGTCTTTGAAGGTAAAAGCTCCTTCCTATTGTTTTTGCTGGCTGGGATATTCAGAAGGAACGTTGTTCCCTCCTTCATTACTGAGACAGCCTTGTTTTGGCCCAATCCATCTCTTCTTTAGGGGTCTTGCTGTCACACTCAATGCTTCCTACCCCTTCTCTGACACCCCAAAATTTTGTCTTCCCACTGCTTTTTCCTGGCCACTTTTGACGTGATCACCCAGGCGCTTTTATTGATTCCTTCTTTTCCCCTAGCCCAACACTTCTTTCTGAGGCTCTGATTTCTTAGCCAGCCTTCCTCTGCATTCTCTCATGGCTCAGGCCTGATGCTTCAGGAATCTCACCCACTCCCAATCCTCTCCCTCCAGCCCCAAAGGGTAGATTCTATAGAAACTGTCTTCCAAGTGCTTTTGCATGCGAATCCTCTTTTCCAGAACAAAAATGCAGGAGGACCTTTTGGTAAAAAGCATGGGCCTTGGAGCCAAATTGCCTGAAGCTGCCAGTTCCTAGTGGTGGGGAAGTTTGCAAAAATTACATAACCTCTGAGGCATGGTTTCTTTACTTAGGATTAATGGGAAATAATAATAGTACGACTGCCTCAAAATGTTGGTTTGAGAATTAAGTAAGTGAAGACCTATGAAGTACCGAGAACAGCGCCTGGCACGTTGCAAATGTGCAGCAAATGAATGCTAGTGTTATTACGGTCACCCCAGCGGCTTGCTGCCTGGGCCCATTGTGCCACTCAGGACATTTGGCAATTCCTGGAGACATGTTTGATTGTCATGACCAGGGGAAGCGGGACTACTGCCATCTCTTGGGTAGGGGGCTGGGGGTTCTGCTAAACATCCCACCATGCACAGGACAGCCTTGGCAAACAAAGACTCATGCAGCCCCAGATCTGTGGCATTTAGGCCGAGAACCCCTGCTGTATGTCTTGGCCCCTGACACCACAGTCTTTTCTCGGCGTGTAAGCGGGTGCCTCTTTCCATTTCTTCCCAGCCCTCTGCTCCATTGAAGGCTCATTTTCCCACATGGTTTCAGTTACAAACTGATGTGGATGATTGTGAATCTACATTTCCAGCATCCTGATTACGTCTCTAGTGGTTTATAGAAAAATCTCCCCTGGCATTTGCTTCCAATATTGCAAAATGCTGAAGGCAAATAAAAGATCCAGCCTTCCTCTCCCTGTTCTGTCCCAATGGACTCCCTTTCCCAAACACTTCCGTTGCCAGCGGTGCAGGGATTGGAAGCCCCACTTCAGGCTGTACTGGCACTCACCAGTTTTCCAGTCTGACCCTCATTTCCATTTCTATGGCTTCTCCTAAGTGCAGGACTCTTGCCTGCTTCCCACACAGCTGCAAGAACTGTCTTCATTAAACACTGTTTTCCTCTGCTCAAGAATCCACAGTGGCTCTCTATTACTGCCTATTAGCAAAGAAATTCCACAAGAAGCCCTTCATTGCTGGACGTGCCTCTCCCTCGGGCCCCACCCCTGCGGCCTCCTGCCTTTGTGTCACTCCCTGGGTGGTTGTTCATCTCAGCTCCTCTGGTCTCTGTGTCTACACCTGGGCAGTTAAAATTGCCCTTCCAAGAAAGCCACCTTCTCTCCTTTTTTGCCAAACTGTGTCCGATCCCTCTTTCAAAAATCTGGCCCAGTTTTGAACTCCCCCTAGGAAATCACCCTAAATAGCCCCCAGGATTCTCCCTGTCCAATCACTCAGTTTCTTGTTTTGGCTTCAACTATGTATTAGACTTGGCCGTCATTAACTTGCACTGCTGGATGTAGTATTTTTAAAGCAACTCCAAATATGTGTATTTCATTCCTCTTCTTCCCCATTTTTTGCTAGTAGTTTTTTAAATAAGTGAATTTCCATAGCTCAGATAAAGTGCTGTGAATACAGCAGGACTTCAATAAATGAAGTCTCTGTCACTCACTGTCTTTACTCTCTAAGCCAAGGAGCAGCTCCAAGGGCATAGTTGATGGGTGAGTCTCTTTGCGCTTGTGTTGGGTGACTCTCCTTGAGCTTGTGTTCGTGGTGAGTGGGCAAAAGTGTAGGACAGGGAGGAGGAGGTAAGTCTGGGTTTGCCAAACACAGGCAACAAATGATTCTGCAAGGGAGGTGGTCGCAGCAAAGCCCTGATGTGAGAGCCGCACACGGGCCCTGTCCAGGGTGCTTGCTGATGGAGAACTTTCACTGGGGTCAAGATGAATGTTCAGGGCTGTGTTTTCACCTCCGGGAGTCTAGCATGTTGCAGCAACCAAGGTCATTGAAAATGTATCCCAATATATTGTCTCATTTCCTTTATGAGGAAGGTGACACTATTCTGCTATGCCAAACAGAGGCCAGGGGTGGATAGGGGACTTGCCCCTGGCCTCAGACTTGTACTCAGCTCTTGTGAGGTCAAGGCCCCAGCTTTTGCTGTGGCACTCCATTGCCTCACTTAGCTCTGATAAGTCAGGCCTTAGGGATCACTTGTCTGATTTGTGGCCCTTGTTTTATGGATTGAGTGGTAATCATTAGGCCATTGTTAGTCAAGTTGGACCTAGATTTTTGTCCTAATTAGAGCTCCTTTTTATTGTATCACATTCCTTTTAAATCTGAATTTCAAGGTTCTAACAGAGCTCTTCCTCTAACTGGCAGACTAGAGCTGTCCATTCAGAACTGCCCTGCTGGAAATGTCCTGTGTCTTTGCTGTCCCAGCCACTGGCCACTTGTGACCCATGAGCCTGGAGAACTTCACTTAAATAGTCTTATGCAGCAGGTGTTTTCCACATTGCACATAGTGGTTCCAGACTCACTAAAATCTCAAACTTTTCCAAGGTAATAATTTGCCTAATGTGGCTTTTCACCCCTATCTCTGCTTCTCACCCTCTGGGAGGCTGCAATAAACCAGGGGAAAAGCACTCCAGGGCTTGCCTCATTGTCAAGTGAGGCCAGAGTTTCATCCACCTTGTTACAAATGACAGGGATGTGCTTCAGTAGTATTCTTGTGTGTGTGTTTATTTTTTAAAAAAACTATTATTATTTGAGAGGCAAAGAGAGCAAGTTCATCAGCTGGTTCACTCCTCCAAGTACGTGCAATAGTTGGAGCTAGCCAAGCTGACTCTGGGGACCAGGAACTCAATCCAGGTCTCCCAAGTGGGTAGCAGGGACCCAACTGCTTGAATCATCACTACTGTCTTGCAGGGTCTGCATTAACAAGAACCCAGAGTCAGAAGTGGAGGGAGGGCTCTAACCAGGCACTCTGATGTGGAATATGGTATCTCAGCTATTGTCTTAACTGCTGCACCAAACTCCCCCTAACCACGGTATATGTGAAATTAAGTAAACCAAACATAACAAGACGAATACTGCATGATCTGCCTCATATGTAGAATCTAAAAGAGTTGATCTGGAAGTGGAGAGTAGAATGGTGCTTACTAGGGACTGGAATGAGTAAAGGGATAGGAATTGGTCAAAGGATACAGCAATTTCAATTAGGAGATCTAAGTTTAAGAGACTTAACCTACGACATGATGACTATAGTTAGTAACAATATATTGTATTCTTGGAAATTGGCAAGAGAGTGGACATAAGGTGTTCTCACCACAAAATGGTAACCATGTATAGCTATCAATGCATATGTTAAGTAGTTGGATTTACTCATTCTATAGTGTACATATATTTCAAAACATCATGGTGCATGCAATAAATATATACTACTTTATTTTCAATAGATAAATAAAATAAGTAAATAGACAAGCAAAGAAAGACATTAAAAAGATGGGAGAGCCGGCTACTGACACAAAGTAGTGTCAGTAGTGGCAGTGATGGGAAGGGATTCTGGAAGAGGCACTGCCAGTTCCTGGGTCTGTTTCCTCCCAACCTCCCCATAGGAGAGCAGCTCTTGCAGCTGTGGGGGTCTTGCCTCTACCATGGGTAAGGGAGCAGGAGTGTGGCTGCTGGAGGGAGCTGAGCTGCTTCTCAGGGCTTGGCCTAGAGGGAGTTTTAACATGGCATTGTAGCAGTTAGCCAGTCATCTCCACTGGCCCAGGAGAAAGTTGTCATTGAGATATGGGTAAGTCCATGTGGTGCTTCTGCTTTTAATCTACACTGAGAATCAGTGCATAAGTACCTGTGGTTGAAGCCTCTTTCTCTCATTCTCTTTTTGAATAAAGACATTTTATATATTTGAAAGGCAGGGTGAGAGAGAAAGAGAAAGAGAAAAGAGAGAGAGATCTTCTGTTCTCTGTTCATTCCCCAAATGGCCACAACAGCCAAGGCTGGACCAGGCAAAAGCCAGGAGCCAGGAGCCAGCAGCTTCATCTGAGTCTCCCATGTGGGTGCAGTGGCACAAGCACTTGAGACATCTATTGTTGCTTTCCTAGGTGCATCAACAGGGAGCTGAATTGGAAGTGGAGCACGCATATGAGATGCCCGCACTGCAGGCAGTGACTTTACTTGCTATGCCACAGTGCTGGCCCCTGAAGCCTCACTTTATAGCTGTGTCTTGTGTCTGTGTGTGTTTGCAGATAGATGTGTATGGTACACTCTGCAGATGCCCTGGCTGCCTTTCTTCCTATGGCTTCATTGCTTCAGAAGTACTGTTAATTGTAATTATGGGGCTGACCCACCATGAGAGACCCCAGTGGACAGCTCACTGCTGCTAGGCCCAGTGGAAGCAGCAGGGAGCGACAGATCCCCAAGGGGACAGGCTGATGGTATGGTGTGTCCTTCCCCTTGCTTGTTCACATATTCTCAACTCAAATTTTAATTGAATTCATATTTTATATCTATAAGAAGAGAAATACTGATCTTTCACCTGTGGGACATCAGGCATTGAAGCTCTCATCCTAGAGAAACCAAGTCTGCTTACTCATGGGAATCTAATGGTCCAAGAAGAAAGATCTCTGCTTGGAAACTCATAGTTTCAGTGCAGGATTACAGGGTGGATTCTGAACAGATTGTGGAACAAGATGACCTTGAAATTAGCTAGTTAAAGGATGTGGATGCTACTCATCCATGTAAAAATGCATCCTCTTGTTCTTCCTCACCATGGATGTTTGCAGAAAAATAGATTTGGTTCTGCAGCTCAGGGGCTTACTGAGGAGCCCTTAGGAGATGCCCTAGGTCAGCTCCTGATGGGCAGACAGATGTGACACTACCTGGGGCATCCAGAGTCCATACGGGATGAACAGTGGGAAGCAGTGACTTGGAGAGCAAGGAACTTGTTTCCACACTGGGGCTTTCAAACACAATGAGGGTAGGAGCACTCAGAGCAGCTGTGATGCAGGGAAAGAATTATCACCTTGATAAGAGAGTTTTGCAAAATTTTCTCTTAGGCATAGGGATTTGAAGTCCATAGACTGCCACGAGTTGTCTTTTAAATCAAAGACCTAATCACATCTGCCTGCTCAGAAACCTTTCATGGCTCATGATTGCGTGCAGAACGAAGTCCTTGCTTTCCTAGTGACCTCCTGCCTGCTGCACTGCCTTCTCCTGCCCTCTGCTCTTGCTCGTCTGTCACTCAGTGTGTGTCCCTGATGGACTTCCTTGGCTTTGCTCAAGCACTCTCTCTCTGGTCGGGTATATCCTGGCCTTCCCCACCCCACGTCAGTGTTGTCAGTGTCCTCGCCATTCTTCAAGTCCCCATGAGAATCTGCCTCCTCCAGGGCTTCCTACCTACTTCCAGCAGGGGACAGGCACATTTCTCCATCCCACATTCTCATGTATGAGGGCACTTCAATAAGTTCATGGAAAAATGGAACTAAAAGATGAGCTATTTTGTTGCAAAAACATTTTGAAATCCGTGCATAGTTTTTTTCATAACATGGAATTTCTATGAACTTTTAGAAGATTTCTTATCACTCTGCATTCTCACTGTTACCTGTCACCATTACATCTTATTTATTTATTCAGTTAGTTAGTTATTTGAAAGGCAGAGAGAGAGAGAGAGAGAGAGAGAGAGAGAGGCTGACAGATCTCTCACCCTCCTCTAGTTCACTCTCTAAATGCCTGCAACAGCTTGGCCTGGGCCAGGCTGAAACTGGGAGACAGGAACTAAATCCACAGGTCCTGGGTCTTCCACATGGGGCACAGGAACCCAACTACCTGAGCCATCACTGCTGTCTCCCAAGGTGTGCGTTAGCAGGAAGGTGGAACGGGGAGCAGAGCCAGGATTTGAACCCAGGTACTCCAGTATGGAATATGGGCATCCTGGGCAGTGTCTTAACGGTTGTGCCATGTGCCTAACCCACCAGTATGCCCTATTTTAAAGTTATTCATGTATGTGTTCACTCCTGGAAGGTGAGGTTGCACCTTCACATTCTGCACAGAATCTGGAACACTGCACTGTGTACTGTAGACACATCAAAAGCAATTGCCTTCTTTGTTTTTTAACTGAAACTGTGGACTTCCCACCCTTATCCCTTCATTTGCCTTTTAAATATGTTTCATCATTTCAGAGTATTGTGTGCTACCAGGGTACTTCAAAAAAGTTCATGGGAAGTGTGTATTTTCATATGCATAATAGGCATGGGGTGTCTGCCTATACTGCACCAACAATAAGTGCTTAATGATTCTCAAGGTTGCACATTCCATCCTTACCATCACATTATTAACTAGCCTTTATTTTTTTTGCATCAAAATGAACTTGTCTTTTAATTCCATTTCCCATGAACATTTTGAAGAACACTTATATATAAAGGCCTGGATGTGGAATTGAGTGAATAAATCTGCTCCATGCACATGTTGAATTTTGCTCGGCTCATCTCTATATCATTTGGATGCATTACTATTTGTAGTGAAGTAGAATGAGCACATTTTGCTTCAGTGAGAACTGGTTCAACTGGTTTCTTGCTCTTTCAACTCATCAAAGTACCCTTTTGGGGTGTGATTGCTTCACAGGTTCTCCTGTACTCAGATAATGCCAGGGTAATTGAGGCAGATCCAAAGCCTGCTGCAGGTGTGTGGTGAAGCGTCTGTGCTTTTTGCTAACCTTTCAGCATCTTTAACTTCACTTTCAGGCATCGGGTTGATTCGGCACTTTTCCAAGTTGATTTTCTGAATTTTACTTAGGTTTATTCACAGTTCAAATTCTTTGCAAGAAGTAGCTCAAAAAGTTTTACTACTACCAAAGACTTCTAGGTCTAAACATGTATCCCATTTGTCTCAAATAATATTCAATTAAATAGACTTTAGGACTTAAAAACGTTTCCTTTTAGTTTGTTGTAGTGAGCATTTTGTTTTCTCCAAATATCTTCAAGATATTCTCTTCAATCCAAAATCATTTCTGTTAAATATTCCTATCCTGTAATAAGAGCATGACAAAGGAGTGAGTATGTTGGGCAAAGGATCATTTATGCACTTGACCCCCATTCCCTCAGCTCTGTCATGAAGGCATTTCTCCAAAGTGGAAGTTCTCTCCAGTGAGGATGAAATTGTCAGGCTCAGTTATACAATTTTTCTTCACTTTTTCAATAAATTATGCTCCTTCCATGACATAAAAAACTGTTTCTCCCTTCAAAGAGGAAAAACTTTTTTTATGTGGTATGAATGTCCCCAGTGGTTCCCCTGCATCTGGCTAGGGCTCAGTCTGCAAATGGCCAGACTCAGCCTGAGAAGGTCCAGGTCTATACCCTGTCATGCTTTCAGCTAAAGCTGAGAAGGTAGACCTGCTCTGAATGTGGTAAATGGAGATCTCAACACTAACCTGCTGTGCCAGCCTCATTCTCCCTGCCTTAACCTCAGGCAGAACACTGGGGGCCAGTCATGCCATGGACCTGGCACCACTACTGTCTGGGCCAGCCAGCACCCTTTGTTGAATCATGTAATAGATGATGTTTGGTTGTTTCGGCAAAATATTTTTTAATGCTGAGATGAGACATTCAGAATCAAGGTCAGTGTGAGTTAGGCCTGGACCTAGTGGTCCTAGTAGAATGTTGGTGCCAAAAAGGACAACTTTCTGTGTGGTTGAGGACACTAAAGCCAATGGGCTAAGCAAATATCTAAATACAAAGCTCGTGCTTGGTCCAGAGCCAGAGCTCAGGAAATCTGACTCCTAATCCAGGGCTTTTAAAGCTACATCAGTGTGGGCCAGCACTGTGGCTCACTTAGCTAATCCTCCACCTGTGGCACCGGCATCCCATATGGGCACCGGGTTCTAGTCCTGGTTTCTCCTCTTCCAGTCCAGCTCTCTGCTGTGGTCCAGGAAGGCAGTGGAGGATAGCCTTATTGCTTGGACGCCTGCACCCACATGGGAGACCAGGAAGAAGCACCTGGTTCCAGGCTTTGGATTGGCACAACACTGGCCGTAGCATCCATTTGGGGAGTGAACCAATGGAAGGAAGACCTCTCTCTCTCTCTCTCTCTCTCTTGCTGTCTATCTCTGTCAAAAAAAAAAAAAAGCTACACCAGTGCTCTACAAGCTTTTTTCATCATACATTTTGATGAGTAATATGTTTGGGATACTTACCATCAAGTCAGGAAATCATGGCCCATACCAGGTAGTTCAGTGTGGAGAATTTAAAATTGGGAAATCATATACAAAGGGGTCAGATGAGCTAAAATGCTGCACAGAACCTGGCCAAGCCCATAAGCAACCCTGGGTCAGCAAAACAGGCAGGAATTCAGTGCAAAGCTTTGAGTTATGGGGAATGATGTGGAAGTTGTTCCCTGGGAGCTGGACCAAATGGTGACTTCCAAGTAGAGGCCAGGGGCCACAGAGGAGATCCAGCCCCTGGAAGGCAATGAACAAAGCACAGAGAAAGGTTAGAGATATACTTTAGCTTCACCTCTCTGCAGCAACTTTTCTTAGTCTCTTGGCAGTATTTCTGCTGTCCAAGCCCAGCCAGAATCGATTTGGCAAGGGACTGGGAAATACAGTTGCAAGGTTTATGTAGAGCAGGGAAGAGAAAGGTGGGGGACAGATCTCAGAGCAAATAGGAAAATTTTTTTCTGAAAGTGACTGCAACTGCCAATTACACATTCTTTCTTGCATTGTGACCTGGGCACTCCCACCATGGGTTAATTCCTCCCCTTGAATCTGGGCATTCTGACACTCAGGTGGTCAGTTGAGTATGGAGAAAGTGACACTAGGTGACTTTTTTTTTTTTTTTTTTTTTGGACAGGCAGAGTGGACAGTGAGAGAGAGAGACAGAGAGAAAGGTCTTCCTTTGCCGTTGGTTCACCCTCCAATGGCTGCCGCGGTTGGCGCGCTGCGGCCGGCGCACCGCGCTCATCCGATGGCAGGAGTCAGGTGCTAGGTGCTTTTTCCTGGTCTCCCATGGGGTGCAGGGCCCAAGCACTTGGGCCATCCTCCACTGCACTCCTGGGCCACAGCAGAGGGCTGGCCTGGAAGAGGGGCAACCGGGACAGAATCCGGCGCCCCGACCGGGACTAGAACCCGGTGTGCCGGCGCCACAAGGCGGAGGATTAGCCTGTTGAGCCACGGCGCCGGCCAACACTAGGTGACTTTTAAAAAATATTTGTTTTTGTCTAATTTGGAAAGGTGTATATATATATATATATACATATATACACATGTGCATATATACATATCTATACCTATTTATACAATATATACAAATATATATGTATACTTTATACACACACATATATAAATATGTGAGAGAGAGAGAGAGAAAGAGATCTTCCATCTGTTGTTTCACTCTTCAAATACCTGCAACAGCCAGGGCCAGGTCAGTCATCTGGAACTTAATCTGGGTTTCCCACATGGGTGACACATTAGCAGGACCCTGAGACCAGAAGTGAAGCCTGGACTCAAACCAGGCACTCCAGTATGGGACGCAGGTACCCCAAGTGTCGTCTTAACCCCTGAGTCAAATGTCCAGCTGGGTGACTTCTGTGCCTAGGTTAGGAAAGGCCACCTAGTATCCTTGGTTCATGTGTCCTCTGTAGGTCCAAACTGCTATGATTTGAGAAGCTACATGCTCTGATCAATGGTTTCAGCGCACTCAGGTACCAGCCGTGTAAATTAGGATGATGCCAGCCCTTGGAGACACTGCCCAGGTGTGAGTCATCCTAATTGAGGTTCCAAAAGTCATGGAATTTAAGCAATTCCAGCTGCACCTCATCCAAATTTTTTAACTCTCAGAATCTGTGAGCAAAGGTTGTAATTTCATGTCTGTGAGTTTTTGGGTGATATGTTATGTTGCCATGCAGAACTTGAACACCCATGACCAGGGTGTTTATTTGGTATACAATTTTATGTGTATATTGTCTAATATGTTGTGTCCATAATAAAGCATACACAAACCAGAAATTAATAGTGGGTGAGAGAAAATGTAAAAATAAATTCTAAAACTTTCTACCCATGGGCAGCTGTTAGAGTGTTGGAGACCACACTCTATTATTATATAATTAAATACATGACCAGATGAGGATGGACTGTAACATTCCTAGTGTTTTAAGTAGTTAACAGCTACTTCAACAATCTGTGAAGAAGAAAAATTGGCAAAGGGGTAGCAATAAAGAAGGGAGGGGCCTGCTGGGCAGATGCTCACGGGAGAAGTGCAAGAAGTACGGAGTGAGAGGCAGGGTGGAAGTTTTCCTGAAGCAGGATGAGACTGTGATGTGATTTTCATTTTATTTCTGAGATGACATTCATGAGGGCCATCACTGGCTCCCAATTTCTGGATTCTTGTTGATTCTGTATCAAGACGAGTGGGTAAGGATGTTGTGCTACAGTGTCATCAACACAACGGAGACTGCTTCTGAGAGCCCATTCTGGAATTGAGTACCTTGGAGATCTGAATATGTTTAGGAAGATATCAGGTTGTGTCTTTTTCTGGTATCTCTCACTTTCTCTAAGGAAACTGCAGTGTCTTCTGTGTAGGCACCTGGCATGCACCCTTAGAGACGCACTTAAGGCCCTCATGTATACTTCTATATCACTGTATACATATAGACTGCATCCTGCACTCTCTCTCAAAAATAACAGGCACTAAAAAATCCCAAAACCAAAATTCAACAACTGTCTTTGGTACTTTTCTTTCCTTCTACTATAAGTATACAGATCTGTTGACATTAAGTATGCTTACTGAGAATACCTATACAGATGAATATATCCAATCTATTGAGAGGAATGGATAAGAATTTGTTTCTTTCTTGACTTATTCCCAGTGAAAGTCTGTGTGTCACCTTCTTTCTTAAACAGTTTATTTCAAAACAGTTTTAAATTAAAAAAGTGTGAGGTAGCAATGCAAAGAATTCCCATATATCCCTTATCCCACTTCCCATTTGTCACAAGTAGTGAACCACACCTACTTCCCCTATATTTTAATACAAACTCCTCCTATCCCTCCCAGCCAGTGGTAACTGTAGCATTTTCTTACCTTAGATTCGCTTGTTGAAGCATGCAGGTTACCCAGCTGTTTGGTGGGTGGTGGACTTGTTAGGGCTGTGGTCTTACGGATGAAAAATACAGATAAATAAATCTCCTGCCCTGGAGAAGTTGCCAGTCTAGAGACAGAGAAGGGGAGATTAACTGGTGATCCCATTCTGTGTGCTATGCGGTGTGATGGGACTAGGCCGGGTGTGCTTGGAGCCTGTGATACAGACACTTATTTCTGGGAAGTCTTCCTGGAGTTTTGACAAATGGGGGCAATTACAAGGCTCTACCAACCATGAATTGCATGTGCTTGGCTTTTGGATGTAGTGCACTTTCTACCAACAGACCGGATTATTTGACTTGACTATGCTGTTAACAAGACAAGCTAATTTGCCTAAGGGCACCTCTTCCCCTCTTACACTTAGGCTAAATTTTTTTTTTTTTTTTAAACACTGGATTTTCTGATTCAGGCTGCAGGGTTCCTGTCTTCCCTGGAATGACTTACCCCCCCCCCCCAACTTGTCTATCAGGCAGAGACTAGAAATCACTGTGTGTGTTTGTGTGTATGTATTTTTTTGTTGTTGTATTTCTTGTTCAGTTCTGGCTTTAGTCTGCATACAAGAGGTACCATGTACTGTGTTGAGGGTTGCCTGATTTAGCAAATTAAAATGCTCAGTTAAATTTGAATTTCAAAGAAACAATAATTGTTTAGTATAAGTATGTTCCAAATGCTCTAATTTTTGCATGCTTCTACTAAAAAGAAAGCTTGTTTTTTGTCTCTGAAGTTCAAACCCAGCTGAGCATCCTGAATTTTATCTGGGAAGCCTTATCAGTGCTCTCCATTGGCCTTGCTCTTTTTGGAATGATCACAAGGGAGTGGGAAGCCTTTGAAACTTTTATCTCTCAAAGCACCACTTCTGGAATGGAGATTTTTGTCCTTCAGTTTTCTCTTTTGGGATCTAGCCTAACTTTCTTCTATTTTGCATGTGGCTAGGCCAATCAAAGTAGTTGGGCTAAACTGCTTTTAAAAATTTTAACAACTTTATCTGAGAGGCAGAGAGACAGAGACAGACGACAGAAACAGCGACAGAGAGCTCTCATCCTCTGGTTCATTTCTCAAATGCCCACAATACCCAGGGCTGAGCTGGGACAGAAGCCAGGAGCCAGGAACTCAATCCCGGGCTCTCACATGAGTGGCAGTAACCCAACCACTTGATCTCACCACTGCCTCCCACTGGTCCACATTAACAGGAAGCTTGAGGCAGTAGCTGGAGCTAGGAATTGAGCCCAAGTACTCAGATGTTTTTTCTGAGAACCTTAATGTCCATAATTCTGAAATGTATAGTGGTGATACTAAAAATCTGAAGCTGTGGTTGAATTGCTTCTACCAAACTGCTATTATTCCTAGAACTTATTTTTCTCCATAAACTTGAAGGGGAAAACTCTTTGTATGAGGAATTATGCCTGATGCATGAGTCAGAGGCATGAGTGTAGACTCAGGGAACAAAGGGCATTTACTGTCGGGCAGGGATCTGAGACATCTCAGCACTCCTCTTCATTTATTTCCTCTGTATCGATTGTGATCTGGTAAACTAGATCCCTGGGCAAGTAAATTCTAGAGGGACAAGGAGCCAAATATAAGCAGCAACAATCACGACAGTTTGTCTGGCACATCCCACATGCCAGTGCTGGCCTGAATGCTTTTGCATGCATGTTCTCATTTAATCCTCATAATTATTTAAAGAGATAAGTAGTCTTATCACCATCATTTTCCAAAGGAGGAAACAGGCTTAACTAGGTTAAAGAACTTGCCCAAAGTTATACAGCCCACAAGTGGCCGGCCTAGGATTTGAACCCCCAGTGAGTCCAACTAAACAGCTTGCACTTCCAAACAATGCTAGACTTCTTGAGTGGATCTGAGCTGGGAGCTTAGTAAACACCATGTGTTGACTTACCTACTCTGTTTCAATGATTTCTAACCAGGGGAGCTTACAACCTCTTTAATAACTTCTAGTGTGTGACACTCCATTTTGACAGGATTCTCTTTCTGTATATGAATGGAATGTTTTCCTCTGTGACAGAAAACCATTCCTTAGCTTCAGTGAAAATAGCAAATTGATCAGCACATTCCATTGGAAGTGGTAACCTTCTCTTTTTTCTCCAGTCATCTCTAAATGTTTCCTCTTAGGTTCTGTAATCAACATCATGATCAAAGATAATTCCAGTACCTGTTTCTGAATATTTAGTACTCTCTTTTGCTCTCTTTTGAAATGCTCCTCATTTAATATAATATATATTGGAGAATCCCAGTGCCTTACATATAGTAAGTTCATAATACATATGAATGAGGTTGGTTGGGAACTTGCAGGCTCCTGTACTGCAAATACAGCCTAGCCAGGTGCCTGTCTGAAGATAGACGTTGTTTTGCTGAATCCTTTCAGGCTGTGTCCATCTCTTGTTAACTTCATTGCCCATCAAGACACATTCTACTGAATGCAACTTCTTGGTGTTGTGGCTTGTTATTGTACCCTGTAATACCAGAACACGTATGTAAATAAAATGTTTTGTTAACAATTCTGTGTCCTATGTGCACTATGGGATGTCTGATACCCTAGCAGAGAGACCAAAGGCAGTGTAGATGTCACGTAGATCCTATGACTCTATAACCTCACCACAGCCCAGGCACCCAGGCCATAGGCCTGGGGTTAGGGTTAGGGTTAGGGTTAGGGTTATTGCTAGGGCTAGGGTTAGGGCTAGGATTAGGGTTAGGGCTAGGGCTAGGGTTAGGGTAGGGATAGGGCTAGGGTTAGGGTTAGGGTTAGGGTTAGGGTTAGGGTTAGGGCTAGGGTTAGGGTTAGGGTTAGGGCTAGGGCTAGGGATAGGTCTAGGGATAGGGCTAGGTTTAGTTTTCTCGTTCAGGTCTTCAGGATGCTTTGCTTTCCCTCTGTTCACGTGAAGGGTCTTGGAGACCTGTAGTGGCCCTAGGGGAAAAAAACAGGCAGGAAAAGGGAGTAAAGTTTTTGGCATTGATCTCAGAGGCCTGGGGTTGAGATCTCGTTGCTGTTTCCCCATAGCAGCTGAGGGCTTCTGAGATGTCCCTGGTGGCCTTCACCTTGTTGATGTTTGCTTACTGTCCAGGCTGAAGTGCAGAGCAACATCTCTCCCTTACCCTGATTTCTCCCCAGGAACTCTGAGTTCTTTAGTTAGTGGATTCAGCCCTGATTTGTAGCACAGAAGATTCTTATGGTTGAAACAAGGAGCTGCCATAAAGCATAGCAACGAGACAGCTATTTCTGCCATCACCTGCTGCAGGGACTAAGCCCCCCCCCCCAAAGATTTACTTGATTTAAACAAACATCTTTTCCTAGACACTTAGTTCTTTCCAAGAAAGAGTTGGCTGCAGCAGTCTGGTTGAGTTTGTAGTCCCTGGGTTTCCGGAGTGGTTGTCTACCAATTGACAGGGACCCAAATGCCAGTGACTCTAAATGGACCATCTGTCCACAGAATTCCCAGCAGTCACCACTGACTTCTTTACATAGAGGATGACTGAGCACTGTGACTGTTGAATCTTCATTCAAAAGCAAATCAAGACACAGCATCCTCAGTGCACTGATGGGATTATGAACCTGTGTTCAGGAGAATTTCAGAAATTCTGTAACTTGAGGGAGGGATGGTTGCTCCTTGCACAGTTCTCTGCTTCAGAAATGTGGAAATGCCAGGAACAGCCTTTGTTATGTCACCGGTGTTGGCTCTGCCACCACCAACTGTGTTAACATCCTTGGCATCAAAACAGACCGGATGACTCTGGCAAAAATGAATTTGAGAGGAGATGGTGTGTGTGTGTGTGTGTGTGTGTGTGTGTGTGTCTGCAGAACTGTGCTTTGTGTATAAAGAAAAATAGGGTTCTTTGCTATTTCAGTCCTATATCAACAAGGCACACATTTCAGCATCTTTGTTCTTCCCCATAGAGCTACAAAGCCTTGTCATGCTTTCATCTGAGTGCTGTTTTGAATTTGGTGTTGGAACCTATGGGGCAGGGTTGGATGGATTCTTCAGAAAGGAAAACATTTACCCCAAGGATCCTCCCTGACAGGGACTTTCTTTAAGCTCTTTCTATGAGGCCATGTGTCTATTTTTGTCCCAGAACTTTCTATCTTGTTTCCACTCAACACTTTGGGGTTTTCCATTCCGTTTGCCCATGTGCTGGTTTTAGAGATCACCTTCTCCTTGGCTTTTCTTCTTGAAACAAGCGATAATCTATTTATTAAAATAATTGACTTGGGCATCTGCAGTGGTGATTTCATCCTTGACTCATGACCGATGGAAGAGATGCGGTGACCCCTTGGAGGGACAGAGCAAGTCAGGGAGTGGGTTGTGGATTCTCATCTGGAAATGACCCCATGTCCTAGAACCTTTGCCATCAGGCATTTTTCTCACAGAGATACTCAGAGTCATGTTGGGCCTCTGAACTTGTCCTTTGGCTTTGAGATTGTTTTTCTTTGCACTTCTGGTCAAGTTAGTACATACCTTATCTAGGGACTTTGGATGGTGATGGGTCGGGGCATTTCTAATTCAGTGAACTAACACTAGTGTTTTTAAAAGCCATGGCTATAGTACGGCTTCCTGACCAGCTTGCTCCTTTCTGAGAACAAACAGCAGCGAGTGGAACCCCCAGCACCTGCCACTGTGTCTTCCTCTCAAAGTCCGAAAGCACTTTTTATACCATTAACTAAAACATAGATAGCTTTAAAAATCATTTATTTGAACGAGAGAGGAAGAGAGAGACAGAGACAGATACTTAAAGATCTCTCACCTGCTGGTTCACTCCCCAAGTGTCCACAACTGCAGGGGCTGGGCCAGGGTGAAGTGAGGGTCTCCCACGGGGTGGCAAGGATGCCTTCCAAGGTGTGCATTAGTAGGAAGCTAGACTAGGAAGTGGGACTTGAACCCAGGCACTGTGGTATGGGATACAGGTATCTCAAGCAGCATCTTTACTGATGTGCCAAACACCTGCTCCCATCATTGGCTTTTTAAAAAATTTTTTTAAATTTATTTATTTGAGAGGTAGAATTACAGATAGTGAGAGGGAGAGACAGAAAGGTCTTTCTTCCGTTGGTTCACTGCCCAGATGGCCACAATGGCCAGAGATGTGCCAGTCCAAAGCCAGAAGCCAAGAGCTTCTTCCCGGCCTCCCATGTGGGAGCAGGAGCCCAAGGACTTGGGCCATCTTCTATTGTTTTCCCAGGCCATAGCAGACAGCTGAACACTTGCAACCATTCCATCTCCCACTCCCTCTCCCATCCCATTCTTCATCACGATTCATTTTCAATTATCTTTATATACAGAAGATTAACTTAGTATATACTAAGTAAAGATTTCAACATACTGCACCTACACAACCACACAAAGTATAGAGATGTACAGTTCAGCACATGCTCACTCAGACTTACCCCTAATGGTAGAGCTAGAAACGTGCCATGGGATTCCAGTTCAATCTCATCAAGGTGGCATGTACCAATGCCATCTTACTTGTTAAAGTCATCAGTTTTAGTTCATAATTGATCAAAAAGATAGGATTAAGTGTCAGAGGGATTACATAAATAAGACCAGTATCTGCAAATAATAATTGATAGAATTAAAAAGGAGAGAAAGATCCTACATGGGAAGCAGGATACACATCATTGGTTTTTGATTGAATGGATGCTGTACTTACAGAGTCTAGGCAGAACTCTAGCAAATTTTCCCATAGTTTTCTTGTAATGTGGTCCTGAGGAGGGGGAAATAACAATTTCAGTTTTAAAAGTGCTGTTTCTTTTGTTCTGGGGCAGACTGGTGAGCATGGAGGCTGATGGATCGCACAAGATTAACACTATGGAAGTAATTTGCAGAATTCTTGCTTCATCCTCAGCTTCACTCTGTCAAAGAGGGTTGCTCTGGTGATGGTCTGGTGTGATCAGTGCAGGATTTAGGTTCCAACTTGCCCCTTCTGCAGTGGCACTTTTAAATGCCAGAACTTCAAGCTGAAAAGGAGAATATAATATATAACATATATACACATATATATGTACACACATATATGTACACACATATGTACGCACATATATTAAAAATTATTATTCATTTGAGAGGCAGAGATAGAAACAGAGACAGAGATCTGCCATTAACTTGTTCACTCTCCAAACGTCCACAGTGGCTGGGGCTGGTCCAGGCCAAAGCTGGGCGTCTAGAACTCCTTCCAGGTCTCTCCTCCCTGGGTGGCAGGGACTCCAGTGCTTGAGCCATCACCTGCATCCCAAGGTCTGCATTAGCAGGGAGCCGGAATCAGGAGTAGAGCATGGACTGTGACCAGGTTTTTCTGATATGGGCTGTGATCATCTTAGCTGACATTTTGACTGTGGTGTCCACCCCCTGCCCCTGGGATAGATTCTTGAGATATAGGATGAATGCCTAAGGGTGATGTTTCAGTTTTGGGTGCCAGGGTGTGGAGGGGCTTGCTGTTGGACGGGATGGCAGTCATGTGCTTGGGATTGTGGTTGTCTTCTATCCTTTCATGGACCACAGTCCTCCAGGGAGGTGACACCCGACTTCTTGAGCTGGTTTAGAAGGGGCTTGGCAAAGGCTGGCTCACAGGTTTTGCTGCTGGCTAGGCCAAGCTGTTGTCTCTCCCCTGTTGGGAGATAATGAGGAGAAGAAAGCAACTGGTGGCCTAGATAGCTATAATCCCAGGACAGGTCCCAGGGGTAGCCTCAGACTTTTCATAGCCAAGCTGAAGCTGACAGTGAGAGATGTGTGCCATGGCTTCATCATTTAGTAGCTACCCCAAGTAGACCATGGTTCTGCAGTATCATAGAAAGATCTTAAACACACAGGCCTTCAAGCTGGAGAACAGGAAGCCCTGAGTCCATGAAGACTTTCTGAGGAATGGGGGGTCATGAATAATTTTCAAGGGTTTCATTTCTAGATTTTAAATTTCCCAAACATCAATCTGCCAAAGGAAGTTCTACCTCCTTTTGCATGGTTGCCTTCTCATTTTACAAAAGAGAAGCATATTGCTCATTCAGCCAGAGTTTTACTCTAAGTATTGCACTAGAGTGAAAACACTTTTCAGAGGCCGCACAAAAAAACATTTGGAAATACTGGTTTTGGGGCCAGAGTTGTGGTACAGTGGGTAAAAGCACTGCCTGTGGTGCTGGCATCTCATGTGGGTACCAGTTCAAATTCCAGCTGCTCCACTTCTGAACTAACTCCCTGCTGATGCACCTGGGAAAGTAATGCAAGATGATCCAAGTAGCTGGACCCCTGCCACCCATGTGGGAGACCCAGATGGATTTCCTGGCTCTTGGCTTCTGCTTAGCCCAGCCCCAAGTGTTATGGCCATTTGGGGAGTAAACCAGTGGATGGAGGACCTCTCTCTCTCTCTCTGCCTTTCAAATAAAATAAATCTCTTTTTAAAAAATAAAAGAAGTGTTGGTGTCAAGAGAAGGACCCTTTAATAAAGACATGACCCACTATGCCTGTACCCATTTCATTAAGATATATTTCCCATAGTATTTTCTTATATATTTTTAACTGTGGTGAAATACACATGACAAAAGTATAATACAGTTTTACTGTTTATGTCTAATATTTATGTCAAAATTTGTAATATATTTATGTTTTCATCAAGTGTTCCCAAACAATAATTGTAATACTATCTGATCCAGGAAAAAACAGTGAAATACTTTGAGTCATATGATTTATGGGAAATACAAATTATCATAAACTTAAATTTGTAAACTTATTTTGGTTCTAAAAAAAAGTGGGATAGAGAGTGATCAGTAAAACACTTTTAATCATCATATTACAATAAAATTTGCAGGTGAAATGGGAGAGAAATACAGTATCAGGAACAAGAATGAATGATATTAAGTTTATGGCTTAGAAAGTGCTTGTTATACTTTAAAAGTGGTTGTTCATATCAAGTTACTGTGGTATTTATAATCCATTGAGTAATTTAAAAGGGTGATGAAACAATTTTTAGAAAACATTTATTTATCTACTTATTTGAAAAACAGAATGACAGAGAGAGAGAGCAAGAGTGAGATAGAGAGAGAGAGAGATTGTTTCCACTGGCTGGTTCACTGCCCAGATGGCTGAAATAGCTAGGTCTGGGCCAGGCTGAAGATAGGAGAGAGGAGCACTCTCTGGGTCTCCCACATGGGTGAAACAACCCCAACTGCTTGTTCCATCATTTGCTGCCTTCCCAGGTGCGTTAGCAGTAAGCTGGATCAAAAATGGAATTGCTTGGGGTTGACCAGTGCTATAGTATGGAACGCAGGCTTCCCAATGCAGCTTAACCCATTTTGCCACAATGCTGGCCCCTGTGATGAAATAATTTTATTTAAAAATTTTAATATCCTTTACAACCATTTATATTATGATGAAAAAAATTAGATGTCAGTTTAAAAATGGACACAGTGGCCCATATTTTTTCTAGCCATTATTTTATTTATTCTTTAGTTGTACATATTTATTGGGTACTATGTGACATTTCAATAAATATATTCAATTATGCTGATCCAGTCAGTGTAATTAACGTTTCTATCTCATTATTTTTTTAAAGACTTATTTACTTGAGAGGCAGAGAGAGAGAGAGAGAGAGAGAGAGAGAAAGGTCTTCCATCCACTGGTTCACTCCCCCAAATGCCACAATGGCTGGAGTTGGGCAGATCCAAAGCCAGGAGCCAGGAGCTTCTTCTGGGTCTCCCATACGGGTGCAGGGGCCCAAGTGCCTGGGCCATCTTCTACTGCTTTCCCAGGCCATCAGCAGAGAGCTGGATCAGAAGTGGTGCAGCCAGGACTTGAACTGGTGCCCGTATGGAATGTCGGCACCACAGGCAGATGCTTAACCTACTATGCCACAGCGCTGACCCTCTCTGTCATTATTTTATGATTGAAGTCTTTGAACTCATCTTTTCTATTTGCTCAGGAGATATATAATAGGTCATTGTGCACTTCAGTCACCCCACTGTGTTGTGACACACTGGGACCTTATTTCTTCTAACTTCAATTTGGTACCATTATGCAACCTTGCTCTATCCCCCACAGCCAGCCTCTAGTAATCTGTTCTACGTTCAGACTGTTTTTTTTTTAAAGCCCAATATTTTCAGAATCCTTTTAAGGGCCTACATTGTGGCAAATGGGTTAAGTTGCCACCTGTAATGCCAGATTCCATATGGGTGCTGGGTCAAGTCCCGTCTGCTCCACCTATGATCCTGCTAATGTGCCTGGGAAAGCAGTGGAAGATGGCCCAATTCCTTAAGCTCCTGCACCCATGTGGGAGACCCTGATGGAGTTCCTGCCTCCTGGCTTCAGCCTGGCCCAGCCCTGGCCATTGTGGCCATTTGTAGAGTGAACCAACACATGGGAGACCTCTCTTTGTGAAACCCTCTCTCCCTGTAAATCTGCCTTTCAAATAAAATCTTAAAAAACAAGGAAAGAATCCTTTTAGTGGATAACTGAGAAAAACATATGAAGACACTAGTCACCGTATGCACACAGGATTTATGTACTCATATTTACTGACTTCAAACCCTGACTTTCCTTGTTTGCTCTTTTGACCAGCTAGTCCTTTTACTGAGCATCTCCATGATGTGGTCTGCAGTGAGTGTTCCTCAGAGCTACTGGCCCCCTTTCCCCAATCAGCCTTGTTTTCCCATCTACCTGCTCACATAGCTGTGTTGCTCCCACCTGGGCAGTGGTCTGGTGTCCTAGGATGCCCTGTTTTGTGTCTGTGTCACTATTCCTTGGAACTAAATGCAGTGATAGGTGGTTTGCTTCCAGGCGTGAATATATCATACTGTGCTTCCGAAAGTCAAAGTCAGGTGAAGAACTAGTTGTTTGTGTTTGCTGATGCCTCATGGACTTCAGCTAGGGTTGGGCTGACCTTTTTTTTGTAACTGTCCATATATTGTTCATATATTGCATTTATATATATATATATATGTATATATTTAAAAATTTTATTCATTTATTTGAGAGGTAATGTTAGAGAGTGAGAAAGACAAAGAAAAAGGTTTTCCACCCCCCTTTTCACTCCCCAAATAACTGCAGTGGCTGGAGTTGGGACAATCTAAAGCCAGGAGCCAGGAGCTTCTTTTGGGTCTCCCATGTGGGCTTTGGGACCCAAACACTTAGGCCATCTTCCACTGCTTCCCCAGGCTATAAGCTGGGAGCTCAATCAGAAGAGGAGGAGCCAAGACTTGAACTGGTGCCCATATGGGATGCTGGCACCACAGGCAGGGGTTTAGCCTTCTATGGCACAGCACCAGCACCCAAATATATATATTTAAAAGGCCTCATATATCTACAAAAAAGATTCTTTTATATATACGGAAAAGCTAACATTTTTTATTTATTAAAGAGAGAGAGAGAGAAAGAGAAAGCTCCCATTCATTGATTTACTCCTCAATAGCCAGAGCTAGGCCAGGCCCACTGCAGGAGCTGGGAACTGAATCCAGGTCTTCCTCATGGAAGGCAGGGACTCCACTACTTGACCCATAATTTGCTGCCTACCAGGGTGTGCATTAGGAGGAAGCTGACGTTGGGAGTGTAGCCAGGACTTGAACCAAGGCACTCCAGTCTACCCCGATGTCCCATGCTCTGTCTTGACTGCTGTGTCCAATACCTACCCCTGCTACTGTTGCTCCTGAGACTGAGGGATCTCCCCTTCGTGGACTATCAGACATCCACGTCACCCACATGGAGGCACTGGGGCTGTCTCTTGCTCTTTATGAAAAGGCTTAGTGTGGCGAGAGAAAAGCAGAGAGATTTATAGAAGATCTGCTTGCCTCATGTGCACAGGGGCTCATTCCTGTCCCACAAAGTAAAACAAAGGTGCTGGTTGTGGGTAGGTGGCTGGTGTTGGTCGTTAGTTCCTAAAGAAGCTTCTCCAGGATCACACAGGCAGAGCCAGGCTTGAACAGCAACACCCAGGAATGTAACAGCAGCCTGCAGGAGAAAGTACAGGTTAGTTAAAACATCGTAACACCTCATAAAAATGCTCACTGCCCTGCCACTTCTGACCCTTTTTAATGTCCTCAAAATGACACATTCAATGGCTTGAGCAGCCGGAACGAGATGAGTAGCAGGTGTGTCCCTGCATCTTGCTTTGTAGGCTTGTAGGTATTTTTTGCCCACCTGGATTTTTTGTCTGACCCTGGATGTCAGCCCTTGTTTATTATTATTTATTGTTTATTGTTATTATTGGTGTAAACTTAGAAATTTTCATTCAATCACTCCATTCTTCAAAACCACATGATTCTAGAAAAGCGGTTTTTTTTTTTAGCTTTAGCCATCTGAGAAATGATTTATTATAAACAAGTCGTGGTGTTCAGGAACCATACAAATGAACTTAACCAAGAGTCCAGAGCTTGTGAAAAGTTAAAGCTGTGAGCGTGTAGGAAAGCAGATGAGAGCTGGTGGGCCATAGGTCTCCCTCTCAGCTGGGAACTTAATTTCCTTTGTGTTCTAGATGACCTGTCATGGTTGGAGACCTACAGTGAATTAATGAAAAGTGCTTGAGTCGTTGGGTAAAAACCTTAATATTTATCTCTTAAAAATATAAGAAGTGCCTCTTGGACTGGAGTCAGGTCTGGGTACTGATTACTGCCTCTGACTCACTTTGTGACCTTGGGCAGGTTGTTTCCCTTTTCTGATACTCTGATTTACAAATCATAGGAGAAATAGGAAACCTACCAGGCAGCGTTGGGAGGACCAGAGGAAGTGGGTGTGACGTGCAAAATAGGGGCTGAATGCTTGCATCTCTTATTACTGCTTCCCTCAAAGGCATGCTAGTAAGTGTTTCCCCAAGTAGGGAACCATGCAAGAGCCTGGCTCCAGAAACAAGAGGTGGATGATGGACCCAGACTCGAGAAAGCTCTTGAGTGAATGTGCACACCTCTGCTTCTCCTGTGAAGCTATATTGGGTCTGGAGCAAGGATTCCATCTGTAGCAACACATTGTAATCATTTGGTTATTTAAGTTGTGAAATGTTGGGTTGTGTGACTGAGGCAGTGGCTATGAGCTAGTCTCTTCTTGTCCACAGTATGTGATTAGGGAATGATTTTAGGAGATCATGAACTCCTATTCAGTGTTTGAGATTTAGGGAATGATAAGACTTACTAGAATGGAGACAATTAGATAAAGTTGGCAATGAACAGGCCCACGTGCATGAACTTGAGGTCATTCTTTCTAGATTTGTTTTACAAATGACAATACAAGTAGATAAATCTGGATATATTGGTAAAAGAATTTGTATTCATTCATTTATTCATCAATCCAGCAGATACTTATTGGCTGATATATGCCAGGGACACAGCAGTGAGGTCAGGTCCTTGCCTTCACGAAGCTTTCACTGTAGGGGAGAGACAATAATGAAACGTGGGAATATAAGGATATGAGAGGATGATAAGTACTGTGACTAGCACTGAAGACAAGCGAGGAGGTAGACAGTGATGGGAGATTCCATTTTATATAGATAGGTAAGGAAAGGCCTTTCAACATTTTGAAACAATTTATTTTCACATATTTGAAAGACAGTGAGAGACAGAGACAAGGATCACACACACACACACACACACACACACACACATAGAGATCTATCTGCTAGTTAATTTCCAAATGTTCCCAGTTAGCAAGAGCTGGGCCAGCTGAAGCCAGGAGCCAGTGACTCCATCCATGTGTCTTGAGGACTTGAGCCATCACTTGCTATCTTCCAGGGTGTGCATTAGCAGGCAGTTGGAGTTGGAAGCAGACCTGGGACTCAAACACAGTCAGTCTGATATGGGATGCAGGTGTCCCAAGCGGTGACTTAACTACTGTACCAAATGCCCACTGCTGAGATAAGATGACAGTAAGTGCAGGCGTAAGTGAAGGGAGGAGGTGGTTCCCGTGAGTATCTGGGCCGGGAGCATCTCCAGCAGAGCAAACAACAGATGAGAAGGCTGTGAAGCAGGAGTGTGTCTCTTTCTTTAAATAGAAGCAAGGAGACCACGCTTAGCAGGTTCGGAATGGAGCAGGAGCCGGGGAGAGGAGGTCATGGGGCAGTCAGGGGTCAGGTCATGTCAGGCTTTGCAGGCAGTCAGGCAAGAACTTGGGATTTTATTTTAGATTCCACAGGGGGACCAGTGAAGAATTTCAAGTAGGGGTATGACACAATCTGACTTAATCATCCTTTCTGTAAACAGATTATCATCCCCAAAGTTCTGCCTTTTAAACTGCCCATTGAAGTGAATAGCAATCTTGACCAGTTGTTTCCATTTCAGACATGAAGACAGTAGCACAGCACAACAGTTAGTAGCACAGCCTTAAGACCCAGACAGGTTTACTTGGAATTCTGACTCTACTTCTTAAGGTTTTGTAATTTGGATGAGACATTTAACTTGCACACTCCTCTTTTCTCATTCTAGAAATGATGGAATAATAATATCTACCTACTGGGATTAAAAAATACTTTTTTTTTTCACTTTGAGAAGCAAAAAGACAGAAACACACACACACACACATACACAGTGTTCCAGTCTTCCTCTTCATTCCCTAAATGCCTGTAGCAACCAGAGCTGGGCCAGAGCCAGAGGTAGGATCTGGAAATGCAATATAGGTCTCCCATGTGGGTAGTAGGGACTCAGTGGCTTAAGCTGTTACTGCTGCCTCCCATAATATGTGGTTATCAGGAAACTGGAGTCAGGAATGGAACCCAGGCACTCTGATGTGGGCATAGGTGTCTTAACCACCAGGCTAAATGCCTGCTCCCTCCAGGGCTGTTGGGAGGATCAAGTGGGATAATATTCATTGACTGATGTTGTATTGGCCACATCCACTGAGGAGTGTTCAATGGATGGCAGCCTCTGCTCTTATTGAGAGAGGAAGCGGCTGCACTAGGATGAGAAGACAGATCTTGCTCATCCCTGGGGTGTCCTTTGCGCCACCTGCCATCAGGGAGATGATTTTTCTCATCAGCCATGATGGGCAGGGTCCTCACAGGGGCCTGAGGGTCCTGGCCATGATCAAAGTGCGAGCGAAGCAAGGTGACTCCCACAGTGACTCTCGGGACTCTGATTTAGCCTCATGGGGAGACATGGTAATGAGCTTGTGCTCCATCCCCAAGTATAATGCTGTGTGCACAGCAGGCTCTGGATAAATATTTGTTGAGGTTGAAAATCCTTTCAAGAGATTATCATCTCTGTTGAAAAATACCGTGTTATAAATTCCCATTAATTTGGATTCCTCTAATTTCTATGCATTTGCAATCCCTCTTTGTACTTTGTATGTAACAGAGTTGGAAAGGAGTGACTTACTTAGGGACTTTATAAAAGATAGGGTATTACCTAATTTAGGCCTATTAGGCCATTGTTAATTACTTTGCCTCATTTTATCTTTCTTACTCATATGCATCTTCATTTAAAATGTTATTTGTATAGCAATTAAAGGTCATAAAATAATCATTTCCAAAAGATTTGAATTTTTATTAATTTTGACAAGATAGTATAGCCTTTCAAAATTAGAAATGAATTGCACTTAATCACAGTGTTCAGTTACACAAGTTAGTTTCCAAAACTGGTAAGTGCCTGAGGAGCTGCACTGTGTGTGCTGTGCTGAAGACTGGATGAAGAATTTTTCTTAGACCCAGAAGAATAATTCCAGGCTATCAACAGTGAAAGGCCTTGCTCCCTTAGAAGGGGGTTAGTAGGATATTCCCACATGTCCATCTGAGCCCCCTACTGAGGACTACCCCAAGCTGTTCCAGCCCCTTACCCAAAAACAGGTACAGACTGCACATGAAGTTATGGTCTCAGAAACCTGTGGCCCCAGTGGCAGACCTAGAGCTGTGCTTGTCAGGAAGAGAGGTTTGCACGTGGAGGGTGGCAAACGCAGAGCTTTCTGCCAGAAGTTTGTAGAAAATGGATTAAAAATCCCCTGCAAGGCACCCACACATTGGAACCAATTATGACTCACGCCTCTGTACTGGCTTTGACCTTTTGCCCAGGAGAGGGCAGTAAGATGCCAACATTTAAGCTTTTCCAACTGTCCTTACCGGCGGCTGCGCCGCGGGAGCCCGCATAGCGTCAGTCAGAGTTGGACCTCATTTTCCTTCTCACCTGATCCACGTTGAGTCTTCCGTTTAGTTGCTTTCGGTCTTTGACTGCCATGGCCTGCACACACCTACGAGTTTACGGAGGAGTGACATTTCTCACCCGTTCTTAGGACTCTCACAGGCCAGAAATCTGCAGTGATGTGTCTCTGTGTTGGAGGCCATGAAAGCCGCATGCTGTGGTCAGCAGTCCCAGTGGGTCCAGTTTCAGGGCACCCTGTGCTGATCTGTTCAGCCAGGGACTCGGCTAGCCTGTCTCTAACTTTTCTAAACAGGCAAACATATCTCTCCCTAGAGTCCATATCCTCCATCCTACTATAGAGCATTCTACCTTAGGCGTCAAAGCGAAAGGTCCTACCTGATCCTGTGCCTTACACAGGGTTTGAAATGACAGCTGCATTATGTTTTTTTCTTGTCCCTTTGTTCATCTTCACAGTAGGAAGACCTGGCAGCCTGCCCCAGCCTTGTCATGCATATGACTGGGGTTGTCAGCTTTTCCTTTGGAGAACTTTGTGGCCACTAGGTTTGTAAAGAGTTATGTATTCAGCTGTAGGCATTTTTAGGTTTTGACCAGGCTCAATGTAAGCTTAAAATGTAGCCTCAAAGTACTAAAAATAAGAGGAGGTATTGACATGTAAAATGATCCTCAATGTCTAGTTTTGATCATTCTTGGTAACTGACTTAGCCTTATCCAAGAATCACAAGGAGTGTGAATCCTCTTCCTACACACCCAGTATTTACCTGCTAACTTGTGTGTGTGTTGGCTTTGTCTGAGGTCAATGCTATCCACAGAGGGGCACGAGCATAAACACAAAGGTTAATGAGTGGAAACATGAGAAACGAAGCAGAAGTGAGGAGAGAGGTGGGTGGGGAGGAGGCTGATGATGTGGGGGTGTCTCAGAGAGAAAGAGTAGATGTGTATGACCCGGGAGGACCCTCTAAGGTGCGTGGAGAGTCACTTGGTCCCAGGCATCATGCTGGCTGCTGCGTGCAGTATGGACATCAGTGAGATGGGTGCACGGATGAGGGAAAGGCAGGGGGAGAAAGAATGAATGGAGAAATGGAATACTTGCTCCTCACAGAACGACTGATGTAGCAAAGCAGGTCTAGGGTTTTTGTGCCATGCAAATTTCACCTCTGCCCTCTTCTCTCCCCCTAGCCAGGCCAGACCCCTTATTTCACATTGTTGTGTGCTTAATGATTTCTAGCCATAGACCTTTCCAGGCTTCCCCTGGGAGCTTGCTTCACACTCTGTTGAATTTAAATGTTTCTTGATACTCAGCCTACATGTCCCTTTGCTCAATTTCACCCCATTATCTTCTCGTTATACCCCTTGTATCACTCTCATAAATCAATCTCTTCTCCCACTTCATCATTTTGGTAGTTTGGAGTCAGTCAGTCTCTCTCTCTCTCTCTCTCTCTGTGTGTGTGTGTGTGTGTGTGTGTGTTTGTGGAGTTGGAGGGTGAATTGGAAGGTAAAGAAAAAACCATAGAGTGAGAGAAAGTGCCCTCTGGCTGTGCTGCATGCAGTTCTGAAAAGGTGAGGTGGATCCCATGTTCTGCTCTTTCATAAATCATAAAGCAGAGTGAGCAAACCTCATCTCAGCGATCTGAGTGACGGAGTCGCTCTCCAGCAATGCCCTGGATGCAAGTGGCATCAGGGAGCTGAAAGGAAACAGAGGAAGACTGAAAGGCAGGCCCTCTGTGAATTATTTAGGTCTTGGTTTCACTTACAAGGGTGAAACTGCAAATGTCCCAGGGGACTGGGGAAATTTAGGAATAAGCTTGCAAAGCAGATTCCACTGGACCCTGAACCTGTGGGTTCCTAAGTTTCCCCTCCTGCCTCCATCCTTGCTTCTCAGCTTCTGCCTTCAGGCTGTACCTAAGCCAGAGGCACATTTACTCTTTCTCCTTTTGTGTTCTTCACACCCCCTGTGGGGTGGGAATATTTCTTCCATAAAGAACACATTTTCTTTTTGACCTTCTCTGGATGCACAGCAGGATTTTAGAAACTAGATTTTTAGGTGCCTAAGTTCCCCTGAAGATCAATGAAGTTATAACAACAACAACAATATTGATGATGGTAAAGCAAATACCCTAAGAGAGATGACAGGCAAAGAGTTTGTGAAAAGTGGAATTAAAAGACAAGTTTATTTTGGTGCAAAAAACTTGCAGTCTATGCATATGAATATTGAGACTAGATGGGGGAGGACTGCTAAATTCTTACGTGGTGGGCTCTTGTTTCACTGTAGCTTCTACTTCTCTCTTTCCTGAGTGGGCATGGGCTGATCAAGTTTTTTGGCAAAAAGAAAAGAGAAATGTTTAATTGCCTTTATTTAAAAAAATAAGTACACTTTATTTAAGTAACATCAAGTAACATCCTCACATTGAACAGATAAATGATAGGGTATATGATATGATAAATGATATGCAACCATGATGCTGTCACTGTCACCAGGAACACTCTCATCTCTTCAGAAAGTTCCCTGGTGCCCCTTTGCAGTCAGTTTGTCTCCCTGCCTCCTTGGTCAAGGCAACCACCAGTCTGATATGGAGATTATGTATTTTTATAGATTAGTTTCATAGATTGTTATTGTCCTAGAATTTTATGTAAATAGTGTTATAACTGATGTAATCTTTGGGGCATAGCTCTTCTTGCTTAGTAACAGTTCTGTGAGACTTGTCCATGTTGTTGTGAGACATGTCCAGTAGTTCATTTCTTTTTGTTCAGTATTGCATTGATGAGTGGACCATAATTGTTTATCAGTTCAATTGTTTATGGATATATGGATTGTTCCCCATTTTTGGCTTTCATGAATAAATCTGCCAAGAGCATTCATTCCCTAGCGTAATTTTTTAAAAAAATTATTTATTTATTTGAAAGTCAGAATTAGAGAGAGGGAGGGACAGAGAGAGACTTCCTTTTGCTGCTTCACTCCGCAGAGGCCACAGTGACCAGGGCTGAGCCATGCCGAAGCCAGGAGCCAGGAGCTTCATCTGGCCTCTCATGTGAGAGGCAGGGGCCCAAGCACTTGGGTCATCTTCTGCTGCTTTTCCCAGGCCATTAGCAGGGAGCTGGATAGGAAGCAGAGCAGCCAGGACACAGACCAGCACCCATATGGGATGCCAGTGTTACAGGTGGCAGCTTTACTCACTACACCATGATGCCATTGCCCATGTTCAAGTATTTTCATGGACTTATGTCTAGGAGTAGAATTTATGGGTCATATGGTTCATGGTACAGCTTTATCCATCCTTTTCCTTTCAACCTGTCTATTTTATAGTTAAAATTATTTCTTTATTATCAGTGTGTAGTCTGGATCTTTCTTCTTATTGTTTGTCCACATGACAAATGGCTGCCCTTTAACCTGAGGGTTGGTAGATTTACATTTAATGTAGTTATTGATGTGGGTGTGCTTATGTCTACTGTGTTGCTGTTTGGATTTCATTTGCCTCTTCTACTTTTCTTCATTTCTCTGTTGCCTCTTTCTTGCCTTCTTTTAGTATTTTTTCATATTTTTTTGCCTTTTCTATTTTATTTTCTCTGTTGGCTGCTCATTCATACCTCTGCTTGGTTTTTTTTTTGTGTGTGTGTGTGTGATTGCTCTAGGGCAGATAGTATGCATACTTAGTTATTGTAGTCTACTTACAGCCAGTGTTTTATCTTCTTGTATTTCATGTATTTCACTGCAAGTCTATTTCTCATTTTCCATTCCTTTCCTGTCACTTTCTAGTTTCACTTCCTATTTCCTGATTCTTACTTCCCATTAGCAGCATAATTTCATTTAATTTCCACTTTGTCATTTATGTGACTGTTATCTTTTGCTTCTGTGGAAGCTGTAAGCTTTCTCTTGTACTAAAAGAATTTTCCTTTAATAAACTGTAATTTCATAAATTATGAGAATGACACTGTGGTCCTTTATGTTTACTCACCTGTTTTCCATTTTTAGCATTCATTTCTTCTTGTAGATATGAGTTTTCTTTTCATAGTATTTCTCTCCCATCTGAAGGCTATCCTTTCAGTGAGTTTATTTATCTTAAATGTCCTTATTTTGCTCTCATTCTTGAAGGATTTTTTTCTGGTGATAGAATTATAAATTAATGATCTTCCCTTCTTCCTTTTAGCATTTTAAGGATACTGTATTCTGGTCAACCACAATTTTAAATCTTTGTTTCCCTTTACCTATTCTATCTTTTCCCTCTTCTTTCTTTTCTTTTCCCCTGGCTTTGTTTAAGATCCTCTCCTTGAGTAGGTCTAACTAGTGATTCTCTTTGTATTAATCCTTTTGGGGGTTTGCTGAGTGTCTTGGTCTGTACATCTGTTTTTCATGTATTTGGGAGGGGGGTTGGCTGTAATGTCTTCATTTTTTTTTTCTTGCACTTCAGTCTCATTGTTTTTGTATTTTGGACTCCAATTATATGCATGTTAGATCATTGGATAATGTGCCAAGTATTTGTATGCAGTTCTTTCATTTTTCTCCAGTCTTCTCCCCTTTCTCCACCTTATTTATGTGCTGTGTTTGAATGTTAGCTGTTTTTAGTGCAGTCAGGAAATTGTCCTAGGCAGAGAGCCAGGATGAAAAAAGAAGAATAGATCAATGATATTATTAATCTGTCTTCAAGTTCACCAACTGTATGCCATCTACAATTTGCTGTTGAATCCATACAGTGATTTTTTTTAATTCAGTTCCACTTTTTAATTCTAGAACATTTTTGCATCTTTTTGGTTAATTTCTGTTTTTCTTCTGGGATTTCTCATTAGTTCACTCATTAAAACCATTTTTCACTTAAATTATTTGAACAATTACTTTAAAAATGTATTTATAATATCTCTGTAAAGTTTTTATAGGCTCATTTTACAATCTGGATCTCATTTCCCCTTTACTATGCATATGTAAGTGACTTTTAAAAATTGAACACTGGCCATTTTATATGTTTCAGAGACCTTGGATTCTGATTCTAGTGTTTTTCTTAGAAAATTATTGATTCTTGATTTATCTCACAGTTTAAACACTAGCTAATTACTTTGAATTTGTGCAGGCTTTGTTTTATGTTTTATTATTGCAAATCTATGGAAAGTTCATGACATTTCCCATGCAGCTCTAACTAGATGTGGCTCTTTCTGTGGCTCTTGTTAAGGTTTGGATTTGCTATTCATTAGAGTGAGACTAGAGTAGGTTTTGTTCTAAGGTGTGGTTCTGATTCCTAATGGATGGCATTTCTGGAAACTCAGATGGACATTAATTAGATTTAAATATTTTTACACTCTAACAGGGCTGGAGCTCCGGTACCAATATTTTCCTAACAGGGTTCACCCTCAAGGATCCGTGTTCCATTTTAAACTCAATAGTAGGTCTTGGTGTTTCAACCTGAGCATGTGTAATCCAATCCTCAACTATGGATTCATAGAGAACCTCGTCTTTGACATGTCTCTCTGATCCTCCACCCTGCAGACCCCAGCCTGTTTAGCTGCTAGGAACTCTGATCTCTGCATCTTCAGCATAGTGTGACCACTCTGTTGTGCTCGGATTTCTGCTCTCTGTACTCCAGGCAGGAAATTGTCTCTAGGCAAAGATCCAGGGTGACCAAAGGACTATCTCATGAGTTTTTGTTTTCTTGAGAATCCAAATCTTATGCTGCTTGTTGTTTTCTGTCCTGAAAGAGCTGCCGCATGTATTTGTCCAGTTTTATAGGTGATTCCAGTTGGAGAACTATCCTGAAACTAGGTATTCTACCATAGCAAAAGCGGAAACTCTCAACTACCTTTATTTTCAAAACTTGCTAGCACTTACTGAATATTTATACCTTATGCAGGATACTCTTCTATTTATTTGTATGTATTATTTTAATTCTCAAATAAGGTAATGAAATAAGTACTATCATTACTATGATTGTGTAAGTGATGATGATGAAACTGATGTGTAGGACATTAAGTAACTCATTGCAGGACTAGCAAATAGCTGAAAATATCAGAGTCTGAATTAAAACCCAGGCAATCTGACTTGAGAGGTCATGCATTAAAACTGTGTGTTCCCTGACTTGACAGTAGCCAGTGCTCTGGGACTGTCATGTGGTATCATTGTTCATTGTTACCATGGAGAACATGGTTTTCTCTTCTAAGAAGGAGCTGAAATGCTTTATAAAAGAATGATTATTGCTATGGGAACCCCAAAATAAGTTGTGGCCATGCTGTATTCTGAAGTTGGTGTGAAGTCAAATGGTTTAGTGAGTCCTGTTTCAGCCGAACAATGATTAAGTGTTGCCTGTGATTAAGATTTGCTGGGGCTGGCGTTATAGCTGGTAAAGATATTGCCTGCGGTGCTGGCATCCCATATGAACACTGGTTTGTGTCCTGACTGCTCCAATTCCGATCCAACTCCCAAGTCCTTGGGCCCCTGCACCCACGTAGGAGACCCGGAGGAGGCTCCAGGCTTCTGGCTTCAGCCTGACAGCCATGGCTATTGTGGCCACATGGAGAATGAGTCAGTGGATGGAAGATCTTTCTCTCTGTCTACTCTCTCTGTAACTCTGTCTTTCCAATGAATAAAATTAATCTTAAAGAAAAGAGATTTGAATGATAGTTTCTTACCTGCAGCATTCAGGTATGGCTCTTCAAAACCCCAAACTTCTTTAGGGTTTCATGATTTTCTCACCTGTACACCATACTTTCCTTCTGTCATCTCTGCCTTAAAGTACCAAGAGTTCCAGGGTATCCATTGTTAGATAGCTTGGTTTCTTTTTTTATTTTTTAAAAATTTATTTCAGAGGTGGAGTTACAGAGAGAGGGAGAGACAGAGAGAGAGAGACCTTTCATTTGCTGGTTAACTCCCCAGATGGTCTGAACGGCTGGAGCTGAGCCAATCCGAAGCCAGGAGTCAGGAGCCAGGAGCCTGGAGCCTCTTCTGGGTTTCCCAAGTGCTTGGGCCATTCTCCACTGCTTGCCCAATCCATAAGCAGAGAGCTGGATCAGAAGAGGAGCAACCAGTACAAGAACCAGCAGCTGTATGGGATGGGATGCTGGTGGTGCCGCAGGTGGAGGCTTAGCCTACTAAACCATAGCGCTGGCCCTTGTTTTTTTTTGTTTTGTTTTGTTTTGTTTTTTGTTTTTTTTTTAACAGGAACAAGCATGTCATCCACTCAGATGAGGCAAAGGCAGGAGAAATAAGGTATCAAGGCATTGCTTGTGGTGCTTTCCTTCTCTCTCTCTCTCTCTCTCTCTCTCTCTCTCTCTCTCTGGCACATAGCAGAGTGCCACTGTTTCTGGCTGCTGCTCACAGCTGCAGGCAGTTGATCAGGGGATAGGGATGTATGAGCACTCAAGGCTTTGGTCACCTCAGAATTGAGAGCTGTGCTTTCTGTAGAGTGCTGATGGGCATTCCTCCTGTGTGTGCCGCAGCAAGTGGAAGCCAGGATTAAAAACTCAGCCGCGTGTCTTGGGGTCCTGGCTGCTCACCGGTGACCTGGAAGTTGTGAGTTGTATCTCCATCTCATGTTACATCATTTGTAGGCCTGAAGAGGAGAGATGGTGTTAATCTGGGGGCTGGGGGTGGGGTAGAGATGTGCTAATGAAGAAGCATTGTGAGCTAGCAGGCAGACACCTGGGTTCTGATCCTAGTTAAACATCACCTGTAAGCCCTGCAGCCTTGGGTAAATCATATGACCCTGCTGAGCCGTGATTTTATGAATTCCAAAGTGTGTGTTTGGGGGAGGGGGTCATAATGCCTGTCATATCCAACCGTAAGCAGAATTATGAGAAAATGAAATAATGTAGATGAAAACTGTATTTCCTAATCCAAGACTTTTCTGACAGGAGAGTCAACAGCATGTAATCGATTGTGTAATTTCTGATTTGGGAAAAAGAATCGATAGAAACATTTGGCTGCAGAAATTGAGACACTCTCTGAGGGAGAGTGGGGAGAGTGTTTCGGTCGGAGCTTGGTCTGCCCCTCCCACAGCTCCTGATGACATTTGATTCTCATTGTAACCTGGTCAGAGGAGAGGCAGGTGAGGCCTGGAAGACCTCATTAGGGCTCTGCCCTCGTGCACGGGTTCATACGTTTAAGGGTTAATGGGTGATCTGCTATAAAAGCCAGGGAGACTGGCTTGCGGGTGTGCTCTGTCTTCATGGCGTGATGTCCTGTGCTGCCTTGGACTTCTACCAGGAAGAAGGCCATCACCAGATGCGAGTTTTCAACCTTAGGTGGAACCGTAAGCCAAAGTAAACTTTTCTCTGTAACTTCCCTAGCTTGTAGTATTGTGTCCTTAGCCATGGAAAACAGACTAAGACAGATCGACACGGGTTTCAAACATTGTTAGGATTTGAGTCTGTGGGAGCAACCGAACAATAGGTTGCCGAGATGAGATAGGGAATTGAAAGACATTTTGTGAAGTCCTTCTGGTACTCAGCACTATGCCAAATGCTGCGGAGAACAAAGCAGAAATAGAAGGCTGAGTTCATGGCCTCTTCGGGTGTCTGATCTCAGAAGGTTGGGCTGGATGCTGGTAACAAGATTCAGAGGAGTCTGCAGTTGGAGAAGGTTGGTGAGTAGGAGTATTGAGGGGTAAGAGCAAAGTTTGCCGAGGAAGCAAATATACACTCTTACCTTTCCCAGCCTGTTCACCTTCAGGCAGGGTGAACCTCATTCTGTCAGCTTAGATTAGTCCCTTCCAAAGCAAGTCTTTACCAAAGCAAGTAGCTCTATATTGCCTGCAGCCTGTAGGACCTGGTACAAGTTAGGCTTGCTCCATATTTGGAGTCTGGGAGAGTCAGGCCATATTCCTTCAGTTCTTACATCCCAGATCTATCTCGGGTAGAACTTTTCCCCCATTATTTTCTTGATTTACTTTCCAATTCCTCTGCAGCGGCACGAGCTCATCTTTGAGCCTTAGCTGCTTTGGCTAGTGCCTGATACCCTTTCTGCAAAAGTACCAGTACACCTGCGCTGTTCCAGGGTGGGTATTGGTTACATTTGGGAAGGTGGTTTCAGCAGAGGGTGCAATTAGGGTAGAAATGTATGATCTTCAGGTGGGGCTGGCTCAAGTAAATGTCTAGGAGAATGGAGAGTCAAGAGTAATTAGCCAGAAACAAAAACCCACTGGTTTTTGGAGTTCAAGTAGTGACCAATAAAGGAAGTCTCCTCACATGAATTAGATTGAAGTTGTTGCCTCAGGCAAGGAAGCCATCTTTCAGGTCTCCTTAGTGTTCCAGACAGGGTCCTGGCAAGATAGCAATGCCATTCTCAAACAATTACTTAAAGCCAAGTTTGATAATTTGCAGGAGTATGGGAAGAAGTAGAGACTCAATATGAGCTGATGACTAACAGGTCAGAGAGAAGAAATAACTGGAAGCTGATGTCAGCCCTGGTTGAGGGGCAGGTGAGGGAAATGTGTTTCATAAGCCTAGCAAGAGTTATAGCTATTGGAGAGGGGCTGCTGAACACACACACCCTTTGAATGCAATTGCACTGACTATCCATTCTAGAGAACCCACAATCAAAGATTAATAGTTTTAAATGTAGTTTTTCACATCATGCATTTGGGAATAAAGTAGCCCAGAAATTAGGTTTCATAGTCTATGGGTTGCCTGTTCCTACTTAGTTTTTACTGAGGAAATCTAAAACCACAGATCTCCCAACCTTTTAGTCATTGACTCAGCATTCTCTGGATCCTTCCAGGTCTGGAAATATCCCTGGACTAGTCTTGCCTTTCCTGGGAGGAGCAGAGGATAGGCATCCTGGGGCTGCTTCTGTGCCTTCCTTCCCTCAGGACTTCTCTGTTTGAACTCATTGTTGGAATGCATAATACCTCTGAAATAGGGACCTTTGTTAAAACCAAATAAAACCTTTGTGGGGGTTCATGGCTGGAGTTTCCACGTTCTCTGGAAATCTTGGTCTGAGAATCCAGGCTTCTCTGGACTAATTCTGCAAGGGATGGAGAATGCCCCCAATCTTCAGCCCAAGCCCTTTTCCTATCCTCTGTCCCTGGGTGTCCTCAAGCTTCCTCACTCCTGCTGCTTCCAAACATGCTCAAATCTTCTACAAACCTGCCTGAGCTGTTACCTTTATTCTGTTTTTTTTTTCTTCAACCAATTTCTACTTTGGCTGCACAATCTCATATTTCCTTAGTACCCACATATCTGTTAATCACTAACAATCCAGCCACTGCTCCTGTCTATTTACTTTTACATTTTTATTTATTTAACTTGAAGAGGGACAAAGATCTCCCAAGTGCTGTTACACTTCTGAAATGCCCTAAACATTCAGGACTGGGCCAGCCTGGAACCAGGAGCCAGGAACTCCATCTGTATTTTCTGTATGGGTGGCATGGACCTAACTGAGCCATCACCTACTGCTTCCCAGGATGCACATTAGCAGGAAGCTGGATTGGAAATGGAGCCAGGACTTGAACCTGGGTCAGAGGTGAGATGTGGGTGTCCCTAGTGGCATCTTAGCTGCCTCATCTGAATATATTGAAACTGAACTCCCACTAGTGTCCTCCTCTTCTTGGAGTGTCAGTGGCCCCGTCTTGGTCCTTGCTCTCTTCCGGCTGTCTATATCACACAGAATTAGGAGTGTCAGCCCAGACACCCACCTTCCTTCTGATAAAGGAGCACTTTGCGATTACCTTTCACAGATGGCCATTCAGCTAACACATGACTACTTCCATGGATGGCAGGATCATTAATTGATGATGTAATAGTAATTGTTTGAACATTATTCTGAGCCCAAATATGCCTACTTCTAATGCTCTGTTCATAGATTCTAACTGTGCACTCACTCTCTACATTGAATAAAGTATTCCATTCCATTCTGTTCACTTTAACAAACACTGTCATATGTAACATGTTATGTGCTAGAACAAGCATAATCACTGATGGTAAAGGGAACTTTTTAGACTGTAAAGAGGAAAACAAGGAAGCTTAAAGTCAGGGTGAGGTAGTGGAAACTTACTAGATGAATGAATTTGACCCATGACCTTGTGAGTAGTTATTTAAACTTGTGATTCCTCTATTATATGGCAACACTTCCTTAAACAGACCTTTATTACTGCCTGCTTAGTGGTGGGCACTGGGGATATAGTGATAAAGAAAGCAAACAACATAACTTCTAGTAGAGGACATAGATATTAATCATGTGAAAATATGTACCTTTAGATAATGTTTGATTCTAAAATAAAGGGATTCAGGGCTTTTTTGAAATAATATAGTCATGGAAGTCTACTTCAGCATTTGGGTAGATACTTGAAAGGTAGAAAGGGTGGGCCATGAGGGAACCAGTAGCCAAGGCAAATGCCCTAACACAGGAACAGCTTTGGTGTGGCTGAGTAATAGCAGTAAGATCAACGTGAATGGAGTGGGATGAACATAAGGATATTAAAAGAGAACTGGAGAGCCAGATAGGGACCAACTTGTGTGGGACTTTCCAGGCTCTTGTAAGAGACCTGGATTTTTACTGTGATGGGAAGAACATTGAAGGGCAGGCTCTGATTTATATTTTAAAGTCAATGGAGTGTGAATAGACAGCAAAGGACAAGAGACACGTAGGTGGCTCCTTCATGGTCCAGATGAGAAATGGTGGGGATTAAGGTAGTGGTTGTGATGGTACTGGGCAGTTTGGATTCTATGGAGCTGACTTCACGTGCACATGATTGCATATGGAGTGGGTGAACAAAAGGGGATTCTTGGATGACTATGCAATGGGTAAATTGTAGCTCTATGAACTGACACAGGGAAGACTTGGAGAGGTAAATTTGGTGCAGCAAACCATGAAGTTGGTTGTTGTTGTTGTTGTTGTTGTTTTTTGGCTGAATTAGTTTGGGGTGTTTGTGATTTAGAAATCTACTTGAACTTTGAGGTGGTTGGGACTGGAGATAGGAACTTGGTAGCTATCATCATACAGATGATGTTCAAAGTCATGGGTTTGGGGTGGGTGTTTGGCCTTGTAGTTAAGATGGTGCTTGGGATACCAGCATGCAACATGAGAGTGCCTGGATTCAATACCTGGCGCCAGCTCCTGACTTCAACTTCCTACTAATGTATGCCCTGGGGAACAGCAGGTGCTGGCTTAAGTAATTGATTTCATGTCAGCCATATAGGAGACCTGAATTGAGTTCCTTGCTCCTGACTTCTGCCTGATCCAGTTCTGGCTGTTGTGAGCATTTGGGGAGGGAATGGGCAGATAAGAAGAGTATCTATCTCTGTCTATGCCCCCCCCCCAAAAAAAAAAGTCCCAGCTCAACTGCTTCTTTACTGTGTGACTTTGGAGAAGTCAATCAACCTCCCTGATCCTCTTTGCTTATCTATAATCTGAGATAAAGATGATTAAAAATAAAGCCATGGACTTGGATGTGACATTTTAAGGAGTGACCCTAGACAGCCGGGAGAAAAGTTAGTGAGGGGCCAGAGTTGTGGTACAGCAGGTTAAGCCACTGCCTGCGACACTCACATCCCATTACAGCCTTCTGGGGAGTGAACCAGTGAATGGAAGATCTCGATCTCTGTCTCTCCTTTCTCTGTAACTCTACCTTTCAAATCTTAAAAAGTAGTGAGCTTTGGAGCAATCTGCTTTTAGAAGTTATGAAAAGGAGAGGCAGAAAGTAGACAAAACAGACTGACCATTGAGTGAGGAGGAAACTGGGATATGGCAGCGTTACTGAAGCTGGCAAAGAAACTGTTTCACAAATGGGAGGGTAGTCAGTGCTGCTGAATGCAGATGATAGGCAAGATGGCCAACTGATCACTGGGTCTGGTGATAGGGGGTCATTGACCCTGAAGCAAGTAGTTTCAGGAAGTTGTTAAAGAGGGAGTGCAGTGTAAGTGTATATTTTTCTGCAAGTTTTGGGAGATGGATTTCATAGTTCTCATCTTTTGTATACACTATACATACCTATTCTTTGTTTATAACATGATATAATTTATGAATTTTAATTTGTTTTTTTTTCCTGTTCAAATCATTATATGACCTCCAGTGTTTCCAGGTTATGCCTAAAACTGAGCTAGACTTACTATTCCACATGTTATCTTTCCATGTAGAATATATCAAGAAAATGATTTTCTTCTTTATAAATATTCTATTTTTGTAGCCTAACATGGATAACATTTCTTTTTTTGACAACCACAGTGAGCTTTCAATTGATATTAAGTTGTCATCTCTAAATATTTAACACACTTGCAATTTCAGAGTCACTGCTCCATTCACTTATTATGTATATGAATTATTTGGGGGGGACCTGTTGGTTGTCAAATGTAGTGTTTCATCTTTTTTATTTGGTTTTCTAAGGTCCATTTTGGGCCCAAATTCTATCACTCAGGGATTGATGTCATTCTGTTATAACCAGGTCCCTGTGCCTTCATCCAAGTCATTAATAAACATGTTAGCTGCTTCACATGTTTTGTGCAAGTGGGTAAGTATAAATTATAAGTTACTGATGAATAAAATATAAATGTAGAGCAGCCAAAAGGCTGTTTTTAAACAGAATTCTACAGTGGAAAGGTCTCACATAGTCAGAGGATATGGTTCTTACTGACTGAAGATCGAGGGCAAGTGAATGCTACTGTTTTGTGGATGTGTCCGGAACATTTCCCCAAAGGCTCTTTCCAAGCTCCGTTGGTCTAGTCCGCTCAACTACCTGTGAGCTTTCTTGACTGCACCATTATTATGCCCACCATTCTCTGTCATAGAGTCAAAGATCTCAGGAAACTTGGCCAAATGCCCTGTTGAAATCAAAATTCTATATACTTGTAACCTCTCTGTACATTGCCAACTTGTAATCCTATCAGCAAAGCTTATAATAAGATCTATTTTTTAAAATGAGGTTAATAATAACTTGTAACAGTTGTTTATTTAACCTGCTGTGGGGGTTCAGAGTGCCTAATGTGTTTTTTCTCACTTAACTATCACGTAGTGTTATCTAGAATGCCTTCCTTTGCGCATGGAGAAACTGATCATTAAAGAAGTAGTTCACCCTAGGTTTCATAACTGCTTGGAAAAGGCACAACTCGGATTCAAACCAGTGACATGGGATTTGGAAGTAGGACCCGGCAGATCACAAAGAGCGGCTCTTGCTCACACGTGATAGGGAGGAAGCTGAAGCTTGGTACTCCATTGGACGCTCAGGGCTTTATTCAGTCCTAGCATAGAAACATCAGGTATGTGGCAGCAGACTTTGTGTTTCCAGATATCCATCACTAATGGGACTATTTCTCTGTAGCACAACATGGCGCTTGATTTTTTTCCAAAGTCAGAATTGGAGTTGTACTGTGACCATGTTGTCTAGGTGCTGTGATTACTGGCAGTTTGGCAGGGCCAGGGCAGAAATGGACCAGTGGTGAACATAAGCTGATTGCTGGTGACCACATCTTTCTGTTGTTAAAGTAACCCCACCATTGGCTTTGGGAGGCTTTTTGCAAATCTGTGCAAGTTAGAACTGATCATATTTGTGGGCTTAACCATTGTTTGTCTTGGGGACTGGCATATATTGCCATTTTAATTTCGGGCACCTTTTATTCTACATGATTTTTTAAGGATCATGACAGTGACTCTGGGACAGATCTTGAGGTTACGGCAAGTAATTTGGAAAGCAAGACTTGTGCAATACACAGAATCGGGTTCAAGACCTAGCTTGGTATTGAGAACTTGGACAGGTTTCTTAAACATTTACTTATCCACGAAAGGGGGGAAAATGATCATGTATACTATGTGGGGTGCTTCAACGTTTGTGGAAAGTGGAGTTAAAAGAATGTTTTAGGTATAAAACTGAAATTTGTGCATATGAGAGATATTCAAAATGTTCATGAGAAAAGCATATTATGGAAAAACTATCAGTTTTGATTTTTTTTTTTGCCCTGAAATAAATTTATCTTAAAATTCTGGTTTTCTGTGAGGTTTTTAAAGTACTATTGTGTTATGTGTATTGTGTGGAGACTAAATTAATATATATCATATTTAGCCCAATACCTAGCACAGCTTAGAAAGTATACATTAACCGTTTTTTGAGTTATTGTCATTTATCTGGGATGGCACCTGATGGATTCACCTAAGGATTGAGGAAGTATGTTTATCTTGCCCTTCTCAGTTTGGTGGAAGAGATGAAAAGCAAGAAAAAAAGTCACATACCTCGGTCTTTGTCATCTTTTAACTTCCCATCATTACAGAAAGCTGTTTCCATCTCTTCCTGAATCATTTTTCATTTGAACATAGCTTTAAGGAGTCTTTTACTTTTTTTCTTTTTTTTTTTCTTCTTAGAGTTTATCCTTGGTTTTTTTTTTTTTTTTTTAAAGATTTATTTATTTGTAAGAGTTACACAGAGAGAAGGAGAGGCAGAGAGAGAGGGAAAGAGAGGTTTTCCATTCACTGGTTCTCTCCCCAGTTGACTGCAATGGCCAGAGCTGTGCTGATCTGAAGCCAGAAGCCAGGAGCTTCTTCCATCTCTCCCATGTGGGTGCAGGGGTCCAAGTGTGTGGATCATCTTTGACTGCTTTCCTAGGCCATAGCAGAGAGCTGGATTGGAAGTGGAGCAGCTGGGACTCAAACTGATGCCCATATGGGACGCTGGCATTGCAGACAATGACTTTACCCTCTATGCCACAATGCTGGCCGCTCATCTTTTTTATAACTGTCCTTTTTTATATGAGTACACCCTTCTCTTTATTTTGTTATATAATCTGATTTCCTCATGGAATTTCTGGGTGTTCATATTGTCTCTATTAAATATCTTCTGTATTAGGATTGCTAACTCTTATACAGCCAGCATGAAATATATAATTTAAATCAACACATCACATCACCTTTTTAGAAATGCCTGTAGGCTCAAATTTATTACTTCCAGCTTTTAATTCATTTTCAGAAGTGATTTCATTAAATTGCATATCACACTGACCACAGCATCCCCTTCCTTAGCTAGTATTAACTCCTGCTCCTGAAGGATGTGGTCATTGTCTCAATGCAATGTTTCCTGTAATCTCTAGGGCAGGGATTGGTGAACCCCTGAAGGCCTATCTGGGCTGCTATTTTTGTAAATAAAGTTTTATTGGAACACAGCCACATCCATTTATTTATATATCATCTGTGGCTGCTTTTGCATGATGGCACAGGTGTATAGCTGTGACAGAAGCAGAGACCATATCCCACAAAGTATAAAATATTTATTATCTGACGCTCTGCAGAAAAAAATTACCAACCCATTACTGGGTCTTCCTTAAAGTGCAAAATTAAACCTCAGATAACTGAACTCCTCAAAGATTTCTTAACCTTCTGGGAAACAATTCTGTCAGAAAGAAAAAATCAGATGCCCTGTTTTAAAAGGATTAATCTTCTTGTGTGTTTAGATAATTGAAATCTTGTATCACTAACATATCTTGCCTTTGTGCCAGTTCTATGATTTCTTCAAGGAGCTATTTGCAAGATCCCCTGTCAGGCTAGGATGCTTGGAGGTCTCTACTTACACTATGATACTATTTTGTTTGGTTTTTTTTTTTTTTTTTTGCTTTCACCCAAATTCTCAGCTGTATATACTTGCTCATGAATTTCCTTACACATTTATTCCTCCTCAAATACCTTCTATACAAGCTTCTATTTTTTATTTTTTAAAAAAGATTTATTTAGTTATTTGAAAGGCAAATTGACAGAAGATCTTCCACCCCTGGTTCACCTCCAGATATGGGCCAGGGGATGGGCCAGGTTGAATCTAGGAACCAGGGGCTCCATTTTGGAATCCTAATTGGATGGCAGGAACTCAAGTACTTAGGCCATTATCTGCTGCCTCCCTGTTGCTTTGCCTGGAAGCTGGCCTGGAAGTGGAGGTGCCAGAACTTGAACTGACATCTGATATGGGATTGAGCATCCCAAGTGTTGACCCAGCTCTCCAGGAAGGTAGCTGCTTCTGCCTCCAGGGAGCAAAGAACTGCATATGGTTTAGATATGGATGGTGGCTCGAGGATATAACA
Organism: Sylvilagus floridanus; assembly: GCA_949820135.1. Classification (NCBI taxonomy): domain Eukaryota; kingdom Metazoa; phylum Chordata; class Mammalia; order Lagomorpha; family Leporidae; genus Sylvilagus; species Sylvilagus floridanus. The sequence continues at coordinate 24,996,204 of OX463230.1, forward strand.
GATGAAGTCCATAGTCTGGGGATTAGGCAAGATGCAGGACAGATAGGAACCTAGAAGTGACATATACAAGCTAGGATTGGATATTGCTTTTTGTAGTTGAGTGTATGTTGCTGAAACAAGAGCATCTTCAAGATGTTGAACACCAACAATTCTCTGGTATGGTCATTCTACCCGTGTCCATGGCCTTCTCATTTGCTGCCTTCAGAATTTGTCCCCTTCTCTTTCCCACTCCCTGGTGTGAGTGTGCCCCTGGTGAATTTATTTCCTCTGTAAGCCACAATTGTGTGCAAACATGTCTTGGCTTTTCCCTCAGACTCTTTTGCTTATTCTTGCCTCTTTCATTTACCTATTCCTGTCACCAGTCACCAAAATGTACCCTTTTTGTGTACCCTAGTTTTCTTTTTCCATGAACTCTTCAAATTGAAAGGAAGAAAATATTTTAGTCTGGAAAGAATTATGTAAAAAGGACAGTTAATGGATTAATGTAAAAGCCAGCCATTCTGTATCTTAACAGTAGGTCATTCACAGGACTTACTGCAAGAACCATTAAAATCATCAACAGGTCATTAGTGCTGACTTTGAACTAGCTCATCAAAATCTCACTATTAATAGCTTTAATAGCTTTAGAAATGGTTTCAGCAGGCTTGACTTTAATAGTGAGGAATGAAAATTGGAACAGATGCCTGTTGAGCTGGGTGGGTTTTAAAGACCCTAGGGAAGTTCAGGGTGTGTTGGGGGGGTCTCCCCCAAAGAGTTCGGCTAATGCTGTAGAGGGCGGTGTATTGAGTTTGCTCATAAAGCATTTCCTGGTGCCACTGGCAGTGCAGAAATAAACTGGAAGAAAGACTGGCCTGACCTGCTTAGCCATATGTACACTCCCCAAAATGGTGGAAAATCAGAAAAAGAAGTCAAGCTTTGAAGATTCTGTCAGAAAACATCTCAAAAACGACAGCTGTCCTACTTTCTTTCCCAGTCCTTTCATGACATAACTGCTCTCATTTTGTTAGCGCTTCTTCCAGCACTGTATTCCTAAATTACTCCTTAATTTCTTCCTGTTCCGTTAAGCTTTGTATAATAGGATTTTGCCGAAAATGGAGTCTTCTTGGGTCAAGTTCTACAGGAGGCCTTGGACATAGTCAGTAGCCAGAGGTTGGGAGGTGCCCATGGTGTTCTCAAGGAGGAACCAGGGCAAGGAGTCGGTACCCTAGTCAAAACTGGGCAGTTGTTACAGCCATTTAAGAAAAATGTCCTGGGTGGACATTTGGAACAGCAATGGTTAAGCCGCTGCTTGGGATGCCCTTCTCCTATTTGGAGTGCTAGTTTGCATCATGGCACCTCTGATTCTGATACAGCTTCCTGCTAATGCTCTTCGTGGAAGATGGAAGTGATATCTCAAGTACTTGCATCCCTGCCACCCGCTTGGGAGACCTGGGTTGAGCTTTGGGTTCCTGCCTGCCTTCTGGTCCACACCTTGATGTTGCAGGCATTTTAGGAGTGAACCAGTGGAGGGAAGATCTCTCTCTGCGTTGTTCTCTTCCTTTCAAATAAAATGAACACAAGTAAAATTTCAAAAAAAATCAGTTAAATGTCTTCTTAGTGTAGGGAAGGCTTTTTTTTCCCCAAGTGTACATTATAGGATTCTACCTCTCATCTGTTATTAGGCAAAGGTTTCTTTTGTGCTATGAAATATTAGGAAGGGATTAGCATTTCTCTTTGTCTTCATTTTCTGTTCTGATTATGGTCCTAAGGAATGGTTTAGCCATGTGTCTGGGTATGAAGGGGAGAAGAAAGGAAAATACCATGTTTGCACATTATGGTTGCATAACTGTGGAAATGAAACGAAATGTAGATTAACATTTAGAGAAGGCACAGAAAAGCTTACATAGAAATGGAAGGGTTCAGTAGAACATTACCTGCTTTGGGGGGAATCTGAAAAGTTGTCATGGTACAGGAGATACAGCTGTAGATACAGATATCACTATGGAAATGGAGATAGATGGCCCTGTTTACCCCTTCACACCTCTTTCATCTTCCTCTTATTCCACTTTGACCACTGGGAGACCAAATACTGGAGCCTTGGTCAGTAGGAGACCTGACAGAGTGGCCAACAGGGTAAGATTGGGTGAGCATTCCTTTAGTTCCTGCCATCCCTGCTGAGCTGTGGGTTGAGAATGGCTGCCTCCTCTCCCAAGGGCCACAGCTCCCTTAGGGTAGCCCTACTCACAAGGCAAATTGTTATGGAGACTGTGTGGAGTGACAGAACTTGAGTTGGACTGAAGATTGGCTGGCCCTACCCTTACTCTTGGTTTTGTCTTTTGTCTTGCAAATATGACCCTTAGGAATGGGGTGGTTTTTAGCTTCTAGCGAAGGGGGGGGGGGCTCATGTGCCTTCTACTTGGGAAAGCAGGGCTATTGGAAGAGAAGCTAGCATGTCTTCAGCATTCATCCCTTTGCCTAGATGCATTTTTATTACATTTTCCTAAACGCCAGTGAATGTGTTCTCTCTTTACAGAAAGTATGTGCCTAATAATTCAGACAATGTACCATAGAGGTTACTTGTGAGGGTTGTACCCTGCTAATGTCTGGTGTGTTGTACTTTATGCAATATAGAATTTTAATGGCATTAAAAGTGCCTCATCTCATTGCAATCTCATGTCTGGTTCTCCGCCTTCACTTTAATTCTAAGGTTAGGTGATTTTTTTTTTCCCCATTGTGTGAATATTAGAATACATTTCTTTCCCTCAGAAAAGTGTCAGTGTGAATTCTTTTCAAGTCAAATCTAAACACTGTGATTTTTAAACAGCTTGCTTTATCTATGGTGGTGTTCTTACACTAATGTCTAAAAAGTATTTTGAGGATTGCTGATGGGTCAGATAAACAGAATGTTTACTCCAGTTTGAATAGAAGCTGCATCTGTATTGGTTGGGCTTTTTTTTTTTTTTTTTTTTTTTTTTTTTTTTTTTTTTTTTTGCAGTCCACAGAAAAGGATATGAGTTAATTTCAAGGAAACAGAAGTATATTAGACTTAAAGGGAAAGAAAAGGAAAAAAAGCAGGGTGCTTTCAAGGATGTAAGTAGGAACTAATAGAATGTTTTTCTAGAGATACTCTGCTGGAATAAATGGTGATTGGTGGTTCTGTGTCTTTGTATGGAAAAATATTTGTGGTATTTGGCTTAACATCCAAATGCCGTGGAGAGAGCCTCATCTTGGCCTGGCATGGGGACCTTGCCCTGGCGTGGGGACCTTGCCCTTGCTTTGCTTGGGAGGACGCAGCACCCTGACAGTCCCACGGAGACTTGATCCACTTGGGGAAAGACTGTTTCCCAAACTACCACTTGGGTGCTGCTACCACCGGCAGGAGTTCGGTGCCTGGCAGGCAAAACTGGCAGATGTCCACTTGGGCATCTCTCTTTAGTCTTCTGTTTATCTCTCTTCCAGATCATTAACTAAGATGTTAAATAAAACTGGACTTAGCACGGGTGCCACAGGCTCCCCACCAGGCATTCTTCTGCCTGTGTACATCATCATTGATAATTGTTCATTTGCCTTTAGTCAGACGTGAGCCTCTGTGATGAGCTTCACACTCCTGCCAGTTTGAATATCATGTAAGGAGTAAAATTTCATGAGCTGCTGTATCAGTTTCTGTTGTAGAGTCAAAATGTATTATGTTGTTGACTATGTGCTCCTCTCTACTAATCTTGTAATCCTAACCCAAATAACCATTCAGTTTGGAAGAATGCCACATGGCCACTTCATCAGATTTTCCTGGCCAGTTTCTGTTGTGTGAGGACTTGAGCTAGGACAACCAGGGCACCCTGCTATCTGCCATTTCTGGATAATGAACTGGAGATGCAATTCCCATTTCAAATGACCTGCTGAAGCACTTTAGTGCCCTCTGAACCATTGAGGAAAGATTGAATTAGACTCAGTATAGCTGTGTAACCTAAGCATATTTTAGGTTCTTCTAATCAAGTGAACACTGGTAATGATAATGGCTAATATTTGTGGGGGAGCTCCCTACATACTGGACACCTTGCTAAATGTTTCACCTGTACTGTCTATTTCTAGTCTTCACTCCAGTCCTAATAGTATAATTATGATTCTCATTTTCCTTATGCAGAATACTTATAGGCAAAATAACTTGGCCAAATGTATGGATTTTAAATACTTAAACATTTATTTTATATGCTTTATGTATAAATAAGTAACCTGTATATTATATAATTTAACCACACTGTTGTTGCTTGTGCTCGGTACTTACCCATCCCATCCATTTAGCAACTGATTGGTTGACTCAGTGAGTAAGGTACATATCAAACCTTCTGTGGGCCAGGCACTGAAGGAAGCACCCCCCAGTGCAGAGCATTTAAATGATCATACTTAGAGATCTTCCCTGCTAATGAGGAATTTGGCCTCATAGGTAAGATGTGAATGGAAACCCTCACTTCATTGATGCTGATTATGCTATTCATAGACAGTGTACAGACTTTCAACTTGCCTGATAGTGCTGTACTGTCTGAAATCCCCTTGGGAACAGGAAGACAGGAGAAACTCGGACATAAGTATGTACAGAGACAGACACACAGTATGTCTCTAAGTCTTCCAAACTATATGTAATGGCAGAGGAAAGTGGAAACAAGTCCTTCAGGTTCTGAGAGTACAATGTAAAGTGATTTATGCAAGACTTATTTATCTTAAATTTTGTTTTGTCCCAAAACATTTTTTTAAAGATTCACTTTATTTGAAAACCAGTTACGGAGAGAGGTAGAGATGAAGGGGAGGGGGCCTCCTAATGTGCTGGTTCACTCCCCTGATAACCGCAATGGCCGGAGCTGCGCCAGAGCCAGGAGCTTCTTCCGGGTCTCCCACGTGGGTGCAGGGGCCCAAGGACTTGGGACATCCTCCACCACTTTCCCAGGCCATAGCAGAGAGCTGGATCAGAAGAGGAGCAGCCGGGACTAGAACCGGTGCCTATATGGGATTCCAGCACTTCAAGCCAGGGCTTTAACTTAAACCACTGTGCCACAGTGCCAGTCCCATCAAAACCTTATTTTAAAATAAACCTTTCTCCATAATATTTCAATGATTATTTTAATACAAATTATTTTAAAAATTTGAGAGACTGGAGGCAGTTGCTGTGGCACAGCAGGTTAAAGCCCTTGCCTGCAGCACCAGCATCCCATGTAGGTACTGGTTCAAGTCCTGGCTGCTCCACTTCCAATCCAGCTCTCTGCTAATGTGCCTGGAAAAGCAGCAGAGTGCTTGGGCCCCTGCACCCATGTGGGAGACCCGGGACACGCTCTTGGCTTCAGATTGAGGGCTTGGTTCCAGCTCTTATGGCCATCTGGGGAGTGAACCAGTGGTTGGAAGACCTCTCTCTCTGTCTTTACCTCTCTGTAAACTCTTTCCCATAAAAAATTGAATCTTTTAAAAATTTTAAAAATAAAAATGAGAGACTAGCAAAGACACAAAAGAGCTCCCATGGCCAAATGTCCACAATGGTTGGGGCTTGGCTGGAATCAGTCTGGAGCCATGAACTCTATCCTTGTTTCTCAGGTGGGTGGCAAGAAACCAAAATTTGAGTCATCACTGCTGCTCCCTGGGATGGGAAGCAGAAGTCAGGAGCCGGAGACAGGTACAGAGCCCTGGCATTCTGATGTGGATCGTCAGCATCTTAACCACCAGCTTAACAACCCTCTCCTAAAGTAAATTTTAGAAGTAAATACTATTGAAGGAAGTGGCCCAAGAATACGCATCCTGTATATTTAGGTTTTATATATGCCTGGTACTCTCAGGAGTTGATTCGTGTGCTCCAATTTGAGATGCATAGGCCAGACTGATGGATAAGTCAAGTGCAACAGAGCCACCAGTAGATTTTGAATGAAAGTGATTTAATACAGGGCATTTGAGACTTTGAAAACCTTTGGTAGACAGGAAAGCTGTTTTCAGGAAAAATGCTGTTGACTGCAGTGATAAAAGGGGATGTTTCTCAGGAGATGCCTGAAGTCACCTGGAGGTACCAGTGTCCAGGTATTTGTCCCCAGGTGCACATGGAGCACAGTGACTTCTAGTTCCCTTTGCTTTGTGCATCTCACCCTAGTTCTGTTCACTGGTGGAATCTGCTTACCATCTTGCCAGCAGGGACTTCCTGGGAAAAGAAGTTTCTAGGCTTCCTGAACTTGGCATGCAAGAGAGATCTGAGAATACTGTTGAGGGTTAGCTACCCAACACCAGTACACAAGGACATCGTGGCCCAGAATGCAGCCCGATCATCCCATTCCCTTTTTCCCTGCCTCAAACCTGTCCTCCAAAGCTGAAATTGGAAACATCTGGCCCATGACCATGTAAGGCCCACGAAATCACTTGGTATGGCCCTGCCAAGGCAAGCACAAGCATGACTCGAAATTCAGTAAGGCTGTGCAGCTGGCCAGTTTTTAAGTTGATTTCATATGGGCCACAAATGATGTTAAAATATCCAAAGAGCCTTTGTAAGTAAAAAGGTTCCCCACCCCTGCTTAAAGCACCACCTTGAGGAGCGGGGGTAGCCAGGAATGTTTCTGAGAGGACTGGAACAGAGTAGGGAAATTTCGCTCTACTCCTCCTTTTTACTTCCTCTTCCGACTCTGTACCTTCCTGACTCTCTCAGCCCCTTCTGGTGACAAGAAGGGCTGTCAGTCCAGGACTGTGACTGAATTCTCCAGGGCCTCTTCTGAGATAAGCTCTTTAGTGGAGACTTGGAAGAAAATCTGAATTGATTGAAAGGATTTGTGGTGTATTTCTCTGTGGGAATGTGATCTTCCTGTGGTAAAGGAAGTTAAGTGCTCCAGCCAGTTCATCAGCACCATCGCTGGCCTCATTTTCGAGATCATTCTGATAGGGGTCTAAGAAGGCGGCAGCGGCGGCGGCGGCGGCGGCTGCTGCTGCTGCTGCTGTTTTTTCCTTCTGAGCTCCTATCACCCTTCTGAACAGTGGGCCATGGGTCTTTCCAGGAAGGCCTTCCCTCATCAGCTTCCAGTTTGCAAGCAAGATCTTGGCCACCAGCTTTGTTGGGTTCATTTAAAAAATATTTGAGAGGGCAAGAGGGAGAGAGAAAGCAAGCCAGCCAGAGGCAGAGAGACAGAAACAGAGAGAGCTCCCATGGTTCCCTCTCTAAACGCCTGCATCAGCGGAAGCTGGGAACTCAGTCTTGGTCTTCCATGTGGGTGGTAGGGTCTCCACCACTTGAACCATCCATGGCCTGTTGCCTCCGAGGGAACATATTAGCAGGAAGCTGGCATCAGAGATGGAAACAGCCCTCAAACCCAGGCACTCTAATATGGGCTATGGGTGTCCTAACAGGTGGCTTCACTCCCAGACCAAACACTGCCCTGCTGGGTTCATTTTGGTGCTTCTCTACCTTCTTGTAAATGACTACTGCCAATTTTCACTGAAAGTAAAGTAATTCATTTAATTTACGGAGCTGTATCAGACTTTTTTTTATTGTTATTTTTAGAGTTGTCTTTAGGCATCTAATAAAAAAAAAGATACCCTAGATCCTCTACCTAGAATCTTCCATGTCAGGGCCCATTTTAAGTGTACATGGGGGAATGTTAGTTTAGAAAAGTTTTAATTTTAGCCAAGTTGTAAGAGACACAAATGATCTAATTTACGTGGGTGTTTCATTGGAATAATTGAAATGAAACCTATAAAGAATAGAGGAGTTTAATCCTGCACTTGGTGGTTCACTTTCTGCATGGATCAGATATTAGGACTCTGTGGAATGGTAAACTAGATTCAGGAGGTCACTAAGTGGTTTGAAAATGGACTCTGACTCAGAGGACTGGAGGGAAAGAAGGCCAAATCTAAAGGTTTGGCTATAAATGGGTTCATATTTAGAAATTGAGCACATAGGTTTGGAGCTTCGGATCTATTTTAAGAATTTCCCAGAATGGAGATTCAGAAACCAATGTATCCTCTCACTAGCTAGAGTTTAGTTAGAAGTCTTTTTTTTTTCTGAATGAGATGAGTATTATACAAGTGAAATAATTAAAAATAGGTTAGTTGAACTCTTAGAAGTTTTGAGTGGGTAGAAAGATTGAGAAGGGTCCTGGAGACAGAAAGTTGACTTTCAAGTTAATTCTTTTGGTAGTCAATCATTTTGGAACAATAAGTCCTGTATAAAAAAGAGGTTCCAGTATCATCATGGGGGTTTATGAATCAATTATCCCAAGAATGTTAGAAGAGGAAGCAAATAACCATCCTTATAGTTCATGTTCTTTTCCCTTACCCAGTGTCTCATTGGAGTGTGAAATTCATAGAAAATGAAAGAATTGGGGTTGGTCAGTGCTGTTTAAGACTAATACTTAGGCAAAGGATCTGCCGTCAAGAGTTTTAATTTCACTAAACGTATCCAGGTTTCAGAGCACCACACTCCCATTAATGAATACGTGCATGGTAGTTGGTAATCAAATTCAGTTGAATGGGATTACTATTTTCCGTATGTATTCACTCAACGTTAGTACAGCACAGAAATCTTGTGAAGTGTTACTGTTTCCCTTTTAAAAATTAGAAAACTGAGGTGCAGAGGAATCTGGGGTTTTTGAATGCACACAAGTAGAAAAGGGCAGAGCTGGCGTTGAAAGCTAAATCTGATGGCAAGTCCAATGTTTTTTTTTTTTTTTCTTCCTGTGCTGCCCTACTTGGTCCCAGTTTCTAGGGACCTGAATTCTATCATTGATATTGCCAGCTGACCACTGTGATGTCTTTATTTGGGAAAATCCACCCAGCATGTCCAAGAAGCCTGGTGAGGTGACCTAATTTATCAGGGTAGGGGAAAAAAAAAGAATCCCTACCCCCCAAAAAATGTTTTTCTAGCATATAAGATAATAAAGCAGGAATGAATACGTTGTATAATCTGAAATTGCCACTTAAAATGAAACATTCTCACAAAAATGGAACAAATGTTTTTCATTCAAAAATCATAGGCTGCTTTTGGATATATGCTTACCACTAATGTTATGGACTTGCCTTGGGATATTTTAGCTTCCTTCTGGGTTTTGGAGTGAGTTCGCATTCCTTTTTTTTTTTTTTTTTTAACAGGCAGAGTTAGACACTGAGAGACAGAAAAGTGTTCTTTTTTCCGTTGGTTCACCCCCAAGTGGCTGCTACGGCTGGTATGTTGTGGCCGGCGCGCTGCGCCGATGCCAATCTGAAGCCAGGAGCCACGTGCTTCCTCCTGGTCTCCCATGTGGGTGCAGGGCCCAAGGACCTGGGCCATCCTCCACTGCCTTCCTGGGCCACAGCAGAGAGCTGGCCTGGAAGAGGAGCAACCGGGACAGAATCCAGTGCCCCAACAGGGACTAGAACCACAGGGTGCTGGCGCCACAGGCGGAGGATTAGCCAAGTGAGCCAAGGCGCCAGCTAGAGTTTGCATTCTTAAAACTTGGTTTCCTAGGCATGGGTTAAGAATCTGATAGAAAAACTTCTAGCTAGTCTGCCTTTACCTTGGTGGTAGTCTCCATTTGCTTCTTCTGCATCACTATATTGTACTGTAGTTTAGAGCCACTTTTAGATGCTGGACATTCTTAGTAAATGAACTGTCATTTAGTGCCTTTTGTATTTGGAAAGTATTACAACACTTCACAAGACAGCCAGCCACCTTAATGGGCTCCTGCTCCAATACCTTTGGATCATCACCAAATAGATAGCAGGCTATCTGCAGCAACAGTGTGGGTGGCCTTTTCCAGGAAAAAGCAAACGTGGCTCACATCTATGGTGGGTTTCTGGATCTTTGAAAAAGATGTAGCGTCCGCAGTAGCAGGATTGTGGGGTTTTGTTAGTGAGACCTAATCTGGAGCCTTCTCACTATGGTGGTGGTTGCATAAGTTTGAAAGAGGCCAAGGGAACCAGGAAGGACGGGAAGCCCCAAGAATCTTCAAGGTGAAAATGGGACCAGTGTTTGGGTTTGCTCCCTGGTGTGGAATGCTTCCTTCTTTATCTGTGCTTCTGCCCTCTTCCCATGTTCTTCTCTTCCTCATCCTTGCCTGGAATATTCCTGTTCTGTCTTGGCAAGGCCTCTCTTTTCCCCATGGCAGGTGTTGTCTGTGTTCCTAGATATCTGGTGTAGACCTTGTGCTTTGTGTGTGGTGACTCTTTGTTACAGATCTGTCTCTAACTAAACTTTGAGCCCTATTGTCATCTGTGCCATCCTGTTTGATAGATTGCTCAAATGAGCAGATGAGTCTTCTGTGCTATCACCAACTTTGTCTTACTTGCGCCAAGGATTTCTATCATGTTTTGCTTTTGTCTAGGGCAACTAGGCTGAGAAGAGTCCCCACAACACATTGCCTATCCTGGAATAAAGGTCAGGGAACTATGGGAGGCCCAGGCCTTCCGAACAGCAGGATGAGTCTTCTTTTTGTTAGTGCCAATATCGACTTGGCAAAGGTGATAATTTGTTTATGATTTCAGAGCTAACAAACTTCCTGACTTAAAATAAAAGCTAACTTAATATTCTTTATTGCTTCTTGGAATCTGATCTTGGCAAGGTTAATGTAAAAAATATTGTGAAGTAAGGTAATTCTGGTGGAATTTTTGATTGAGTGAAATTGAAATGCTAAGTGGGTCCCCAGCCTCTTGCCCCTCATTTCCAGTCAGTGCACTGGCTGGTGGTTACTGAGCTGGCCTGAGCTCTCTTCGCTTTTGTTGAGGACACTTTAGAATAATTTCATTGCAGGGTGACTTCTTGCAGACTATTAAAGAGGTAGTCCCAGTTTATGTGTACTCTCCAAACACTGTGAACTGGATGTGTGTGTGTGTGTGTGTGTGTGAATGTTGACTTTTATCTGTATTTAAAAAAAAGATCTTTCAGTTGCCTAGTGATTAAAGAGGCATTGGAAATACAAGGATATTTCTAAAAGTTTGTGGGAAACAACAGTTTTTGAAATCCATGCATACCTTTTCCACAATAGGTATTTTTCCATGAACTTTTTGAAGATCTCTTGTAGTCCTTGAGTGATTCAGTTTCTCTGTTCCAGTAAGCCAGCCTTGGTAGGAGTAATAAAGTCCAAATAGAAATGCCAGCCGAGTGGTTGTAAGGTTCAGATGTCTTGTGTGTGGAAGAGTGGCTGCAGTTAGCGCTTGGGCAATAGCTGGAGATGGCTCTACTGCTGGGCTGTCCTGTATAGTAGCCACCCGTGATGTGTGACTATTCATTTTTTTAAATATTTATTTATTTATTTGAAAGTCAGAGATACACAGAGAGAGGAGAGGTAGAGAGGGGAGAGGGAGAGGGAGGGAGGTCCTTCATCCAATGGTTCACTCCCCAGATGGCTGTACTGACCAGAGCTGTGCTGATCTGGAGCCAGGAGCCAGGAGCTTCTTCCAGGTCTCCCACTTGGGTGCAGGGGCCCAAGGACCTGGGCCATCTTCTACTGCTTTTCTAGGCCATTGCAGGGAGCTGAATCAGAAGTGGAGCTGCTGGGTCTCGAACTGTCGCCCATATGGGATGCCAGCGCTTCAGGCCAGGGGGTTAACCTACTGCACCACAGTGCCGCCCCGAGTGACTATTCACTTTTAAAGCAATTAAAATGCAATGAAGAAAAATTTGGTCTCAGAGGTGCTGAGCCGCATTTCACTGGCTCACATGACTGCTGTATTGGACACAGAGGGTATACATTTCCATCACTGAAGAAACTTTTTTGGGCAGTGTTGTTCCAAGGTGATGCAAACCCATAGTGTTGCATCTTCTGTAAGATGCTTGACTTTCCCAGAATGGCCAGGAGCAGTCCCTGGAGGTGTAGCTTAAAATACAGAAGGTCAGCAAATAGATTGGGTCTGCCTGTGGCCAGGTGTTGGGTGATGCCCATGGGTACAGTGAGAAGGTATGAAATAGATATTGGAGCAGGAGGAAATAGTGTGACTCAGCCTCAAATTGGAATCTAAGTACTGTGCAACTAACATGTGCCATGAGCTATGATGGCTGCCTGTGCCTCTGTTACCTTATTTCCCCTTCTAAGATAGTGTCCTGGTTTTTACAGATGAGAGAGCTAAGGTTCAGAGGCATGGCACAGAATGTCATGAGTAGAATGAGGTTAGGGTTCAAGTTGGAACCTTGTGTTCCTAACTCCTACGTTTGGTGGTTTTGTGACTTTGGGGGAGGACAAACGGGCAGGTGAGCAAGAGGCCAATCCTTAAAAGGGGAGGAATTGACTTGAAAAAATCGAGGTGGTTGCTCTGTTCACTAGTCCTGAGAGCCTGGCACTTTCATGAGTTGATGCTGAATGGGATTTTTCTTTCATGGGAAACCTAATGAATGGAAAGAATCTGCTGAATCTAGAAGCAAAGATGAAAATATAAAGATAATTATTATCATGGAGCAGATGTTGTTCCATGTGCCAGGCACTGTTCTAAGCATTTGGTATAACTTATGTTATCCTCTGAACTACCCTATTTTACAGTTAGGAAGCCAAGGTTTAGAAAGAGAAAGTGTTATCTAAGATCATGAGGAATTGGCTCTTGAGAAACAGTTATCTCTATTTGTGGCCATCTCAAATGGCCCTGGAGCAAGGAAGGGGATGTAAATCCTTGAGGTCCCTGGATGTCATGCAGCAGGGAGCAATGGAGAGTTGCTCTGTCTTCACAATCTAGCATTTCATAGTCACACCACCCAGCAACAGCATCTCTGTAAGGCCCAGACAGAACCCACCTGCAGGCGGGAAATTGCAGAGTAAGAGAGTGTAACTTCCCCTTTCAGATGGTGAATCCGGGGCCTGAAGGAGTGAAATGGCTCACCCAGGGCCTCATGGGCAGCAGTGCCAGCAGCTCAGGCCTTTCAGCATACCTCCCCTTGCTGCCAGCACCACAGTTTTAACCCCTTCTTGGGTGAGCTTGCTCTCGAAGGGGACAGTGCTGACACACTTCTGGAGGTCCTCCTGTGTGAGTTGGGGAATTAAAACCTCAGGCGTTTCACTTCAGCCATTCCATGTGTATTTCCAGTTATGTGTGAGTAGAATAGACACAGAAGGGCATGAGCATCAGGGTGTTGAATGAAAGAATCTAGTATTTAAAATCCTATTTTGATGCTGATATGTTTCTGTGCTTTCAGGAGTGTTTAGTTTTAGAAAAGGAAATGTGGTACCTGTGACTTTAACAGATAGAGGCGGGACCCAGATTGTGTGTACTCTGAAATCTGTGCTCTCCCCTGTCATGGTGGTCACTCTTTTTTTTTTTTTTAAGATTTATTTACTTGAAAGGCAGTATTATGGAGGAAGAAAGAAAGGGGCAAGGGGAGAGAGAGCGTGCGAGCGAGTGCGAGTTTTCTATCCTCTGGTTCACTCTCCAAATGGGACTAGCCCTGGAGCCTGCAACTCCATCTGGGTCTTCCTGTGGTGGTAGTGGTCCAAGCACTTAGGCCATCATTTACTATCTCCCAGGTGCATTAGCAGGGAACTGGATCCAGTGTGGAGCGGCTGGGACTTGAACTGATACGTGGATGGGATGCCAGTGTTGCAATCAGAAACTTAATCTACTGCACGTCATTGTTGGCATGGGTGGACGGCTGAGCTTTTTTTGCAGATCTCTCTCACTTCTTACTCACAAAGTGCAGTGGGAAAGGAGGTGTGCTATACAGTCTTAAACCCATTGAGGTACAGGGCTCTAGCTGTAGCCAGTATGGCCAGGAGCCTGTCTAATTACTCATCTAAGCAGAGCCTAGGAGGCACGGTCTCAGGGCTTTGTAATGCAGTTTTGGCTTCCCTGCCTCTGGTTTCCCCACATTGAGGGGGCACAAAAAGCCAACAGTTATATTGCAGTTCACAAAGTGCACATGCGTGAACTCTTGTCAAATCAATGTGTGAAGGATCTTAAATTCACCCGCATGTAGAGATGAGGAAACAGACTGTTTAGAGCCAGTTCATACAGAGAAAAGTAGTCTGAACCCTGCAGTCCGAGTCTGAAGACCATGCATGCTCCTTCCACACCACAGTCACCCTGACTCTCGGGGAGAGTAGTTGTAATTCGGATCTGTCTGGCCAATGCTGTCTCCCTGTGCACAGGTGCAGAGCTCTAGGTGAGGCCTCAGATGGACCTGTAGCTCTCATGGGGCTGCTGTGCTCTGAAACCTCAGTGGCGATGTCCTGCTGGTTGTATTTAATGTGCAGCTTCCATACCAGTGTTAGTGCCTTCCAATATTGTTCACACATCACCCCTCCTTTAAATGCCAAACATTGGAAATTAATTTGCTTCCCCCTCTCCCTTCGTGTATCCCTCATCTCTCTCTTTTCTTTAACCTCTGCTCTCTCCCCTGTTTTGCTTATTGCTTTCTCTTGTTTCTCTGAGTGACAAGAGCCCCTAGCTGGTTGTTATTCACTGCATTCAGTTGTTAAACTGTGCCTGGAGTGTATGCCAGCCTGGGATGGACACACTGTGGCATCCCTTCCATCCTAATGAGCTCCCTGTGCTGCTGCGGCAGGTGCCTTTCAGTGTAGCAGCCTGTGCTGAGTAAGGGGCTGGAGGAAGAGGTGGGCAGGGGCTTCCATGGACTTGGTTAATTCCTGCTCATTAGCTGCTGGCTCCCTTGCAAGGGTCAGACACTGCTTTCATCTCTGCCTTCTGGAGCTGCACCGTGTCGCAGAGCTTTGCTGAGCTGATGGCATGGGCAGTCAAGCCAGTCATTTTCCAGCTAAAAGCTTTCTTCGTACAAGAAATAGTGTGAGGAGATGGAAAAACACAGAAGGAAAAGGATGGAAGAGCCCAAACTGAACTGTTGCTTGAATGCCTTCCCGTGAGCGTCTGTAGCTCATCCACCCTCTGCAAGAGATGGACTATGGCTGTGGACACCCAGCTTCTCTCGGGAAGTCATTAGTGCCGTCCTGTTTGAGGCTGTGTGTGGACTGGCGTGGGGGAAGAGCCTGAGGTCTCGATGAGGAGCATGGCAAAGGGAGGAAGGACAAGTCATCTTCGTTCACAACCATGGAAGAGTAGGGACCTTCTGAAAGGCAGCAGATAGGATTATGATTTATTCATGGGTTGCACAGGTGGCTAAAGAGAGCTGTGTAAAGAATAACAGATGCTGACATGAACTCCACGAAGACTGGGAGTGGATTCCTGTCTTTACCTAGACCAGAGCAGACGTCAGAAGCTCATTTGTTTTCCTCTTTCTTTGGCTGGGGCCCCTTGGAGTTGATTTCTTGATGATCCCCTCTGCCCCAAACTTCTAAGAAGGAGTTACGTTCAGGTTCTGACATCTGATCCTTTCTTGTGTCCTCAGGCTGAACCACCCCTGTGATCATTCATTCTTTTGTTCCCTTATTCAAAAATGTCACCTTATTCTCCTTTAGGCTCATTACCCCTTATTTTCCCCCTGTACATTCTCTACTAAACGTCAGAGATACAAAGATGAATGGAGTACCGTTGTTTTCCAAGAAGTCGTGATCTAGTGGAGGAGACAGACAAGACTCAACACTGTGCTAAGTGTCCCAGTAGAGGGATCTGTAGGGTCTTAAGTTTGAGTACAGAAAAGGATCTAGAGAAAGGGCAGTCCAGGGAAATGCAGGAAGGCTTAGGAAATGCCTGTTAAGAGAAGGTGATACTTAAACTGGAGTTTAATGCCGAGATAAGAAGGGAAGGGTATCCCAGGAAACCTTAAGCGTGCAAGCTAAGGCAAGGAGATGCAAACAGAGATGACAAATTCGCAAACCTTCAAGTGAAGGACAATCCATCTGGTGTGAATGGGTTCCTGAGGGATGCCGAAAGATGAAAGCAAAAATCTATGAAAGGTGCAAACTGCAGAGATCACTTAATGTCATAGGAAGGGATTAATTTGAATGATTCCTGAGAGCTATGAGAATCCACTGAAGAATCTTTAAGCAAAAGGGGACACAGTGACATGCATGTGTAAAAGAAACATTCCTTAGGAAACAGTGTACAGGTGGTGGCTCAGAGTGGGTGGGAACTGGTGGCAGGGTGTTTGCCGTAATCCTGGCCAGAAAACACAAAGGTCTGGGCCAGAGCAATGGGAGATAGGGAGGGAGGACTCCAGTAAAGGAATTCACTGTGGACAGGAGGAGCTGCACCTGTTTGGAGCCAGAGAGAAAGCAGAGAGAAGGCTTCTTATTGCTGCTGCAGTCATCATCGTACTCATGTGCTTTCCCCATTTCATCTAACAAATGCAGCTCAATTTTCATCCCTGCACATAACACCAAGGCATTACGAAGACATTGATTCTTATAAATAGTCTCTGGAAGAAATTTGGGAGTGTTTATGTGTGTGTCCTATCAGTTTTAGAAGACTTTAAGCTCTTCAAGGGAGGGCACACAGCATATTTATCCATCTATAATGTGCAGCATTCAACACACCAGGGATACTTAATAAGTGTTTAATAGTAATAAGATCTGAGCCCCAGGAGCATTATTATATTTGTCGGTAATGGAGTAACCAGTTTTGGAAACAGTTGGCTAAGTTAACATTTTACAACAAAATCTCAATTATTTTAACTTTAGAACACAATGGAACCTGTTCCTGAAATTACATAAATGGCTTCTGCACTCAGTTCATGTAGGTGAATATTTTGCTTGGATTAATGGAATATTATTTTTAAAGATAGTGGAAATGTTACTTTTAAAATAATCTCTACTTAATCAATAGGTCTTCTGACATGAGCTTTGCACGTTGATGGCTGATATTTCCTCATTCAGATCCCGTCTCTTCTGAGTTTGTATAAATTGGAATACATACCACGAATTTCCTCTTGTTTCCAGTGTTCCTTTCCTTTCCTGTTTACCTACTGGTTCTGCTCCTCTTTGTTGCTCCTATGTGTTGTGCCCACACCTTCAGGCCCTTTCTTTTCTTACTTCTTCCTAACTTTTACTAATCTCTGTCCCAGTTTAATACAAGTAAATCATCAGCCGCCTGGCTGCTGGATGCAATACGTTTTCACAGTGCATTAGCACTGGGCATCAGACCGTGCTGTGTCCATGTCTGTTAGCAGACATCGAATTGATATCTTTTCCTGAGACTTTGATAAGCCTAGCGCAGAAGTCTACTAGATTTAAAAACCAAGCTCATTTCCTTTCCTCTCTGTCCGTTTGGGCTTTATATCCCTAGGACACATGGTGCATACCCGGTGGCAGTCACCTGATGGTTTTTGTATTACCAAGCATTTGGGTGTGAACAATAGACTTTTGAAGGAACCTGCAACCTTACATCATGGTTTTGGAAGCTGCTCTCATGATAACATATAAGCCAGTGGCCATTTATATGGAGGATAATGTGTACACAGGATCCCAGGGCTCCCTCTTGTCATTTCTCCTACTTACTAGCCATTCTGGATTTCACTGAACTGGTCCTTCTCTCCTCCAACTGTGCCACATTGTGCTTTGTGTTGCTCTTGTCAGACCACTTTGGAATATACTTTCTTCAATTCTAGTCATTCCCTGGATATGCACGGGTGCATTTTATGAGAAATCTTAAGAGGAGATGCTTTGAAACAAATGATAGGAAAAAAAATGCTGAGGGAAATGGTATTACTTAGCTTTTATAGGGTAGGATATGACAGTTGTCTTCAGGTATTCGAAATATCAACATAGGGAAGGACATTAAAAGGATTCCATGTCTCCCTAAGTAGCATGTCTGAGGTAAGGGGAGGTGAAGTTCAATTCTTTACAAAGAAGGGCTTTTGCATATGATAGTAAAGAATTTTGCTTTGTTAAGCTTCTTGAGTCTAACTCCACCACTAGCCATGTTCCTTAGCCATGTCAACGTGGTTAAATTTTTCTTAACCCTTCTAATTTTCAGTGTCTCTACCTGTAAGATAGAGACACAATTAGTATGTACCCTATGGATTGTTAGTTTTTTGATGGCATAAAACCAATGACATGCTCTTAGCATGAAGAACACAGTGATAATGCTGGCTATTAACAGTCTTAACTGTCTCAAGGTGGCATCCATGGTTAACAGCCACTTATAAGGATTCTTATTACAATAGGTACAGCAAAAAAAAAAAAAAAAAAGTTTTCAAACATGCAGCTCTTTGGAATCTTTCCCTATGGTTTTCTTAACTTTTTGGAGGGAGAAAGAGATTAGTGGGACACTGGGAAGACTTAGCTTCCAGAGCAATTTTTTTTTTTTTGACAGGCAGAGTGGACAGTGAGAGAGACAGAAAGGTCTGATCTGAAGCCAGGAGCCAGGTGTTTCTCCTGGTCTTCCATGCGAGTGCAGGGCCCAAGCACTTGGGCCATCCTCCACTGCCCTCTCAGGCCACAGCAGAGAGCTGGACTGGAAGAGGAGCAACCAGGACGTAATCCAGCACCCCAGCCAGCGCCGTGGCTCAACAGGCTAATCCTCTGCTTTGCAGCGCCAGCACACTGGGTTCTAGTCCCGGTCGGGGCGCCGGATTCTGTCCTGGTTGCCCCTCTTCCAGGCCAGCTCTCTGCTGTGGCCTGGGAGTGCAGTGGAGGATGGCCCAAGTGCTTGGGCCCTGCACCCCATGGGAGACCAGGAGAAGCACCTGGCTCCTGCCATGGGATCAGCACGGTGCGCTGGCCACAGCACGCCAGCCGCAGCGGCCATTGGAGGGTGAACCAATGGCAAAGGAAGACCTTTCTCTCTGTCTCTCTCTCTCACTGTCCACTGTCCAATCTGCCTGTCAAAAAAAAGAAAAGAATCCGGCGACCCAACTGGGACTAGAACCCAGGGGGCCGGCCCCGCAGGTGGAGGATTAGCCTAGTGAGCCGCGGTGCTGGCCTCCAGAGCAATTTAAGTAGCATACATCATCTTATGATGTTTAGGAAAAGGAAAGTATATCGTGTAGGGCATCAGGAGTTCACAATAACTGGAGCATGGGGTAGAATGAGTGAAGATGTCATTCTGACTTGGCAAAAAATGGAGTTAGGATTTCTTTTAAATGTACTTTTAGGGTTTTAAAATATACACATTTCCAACTAAGGCATCTTTGGGCAATAATAAGTAAAATATCGTTTGTGTACACTCTTTAAGGAATGAATGCATGTTTTATCCTGAATTTGGAGAAACAATGAAATCATTATTTTTGAGACCTTGTTTATATTTTTAAGAAAAATTGAAGTATGACACGTAAAAGTGCACAAATTTCAAGTGTATAGTTTGAAATTTTACATATATCTGTACATATGCCCATGTAACTATGATGCAGATAAAGATAGAAAAGGGTTCCTTCATGTCCCTTTTCAGGTAATGCCATCCCCTAATTGGGCATAACCACTGTTTAGATTTCTGTCAACCTTAGATATGTACTGCCTGTTCTTGGACTTAACATGAAGGAAGTCAACCACTAGTAGTCCTCTATCTAGAAGCTCTTGCTTCACATGTTGTTACTATTTTTCTTTCTCTCTCTCTCTCTCTCTCTCTCTCTTTTTTTTTTTTTTTTTGGCAGGTAGAGTTATAGACAGTGAGAGAGACAGAGAGAAAGGTCTTCCTTCGGTTGATTCACCCCCCAAATGGCCGCTACAGCTAGAGCTGCACTGATGAGGAGCCAGGTGCTTCCTCCTGGTCTTGCATGCGGGTGCAGGAGCCCAAGCACTTGGGCCATCCTCCACTGCTTTCCTGGGCCACAGCAGAGAGCTGGAATGGAAGAGGGGCAACCGGGACTAGAGCCCGGCGCCGATATGGGATGCTGGGCCGCAGGTGGAGGATTAACCAAGTGAGCCGCGGCACCAGCCCCTCTTTTTTCTTTCTTTTTTTTTTTTTTAAGATTAATTTATTTTATTTGAAAGAGTTACAGAAAGGAAGAGAGAGAGAGAAAGGTCTTCCATCTGCTAGTTCACTTCCCAAGTGGTCTCAGCAACCAGAGCTGGGAGCCCGGAGCTTTCTCCAAGTCCCCCATGTAGGTGCAGGGGCCCAAAGACTTGGTCCATCTTCCACCGCTTTCCCATGCTATAGCAGAGAGCAGAATCAGAAGTGGAGCAGCTGGGATTTGAACAGGAGCCCATATGGAATGCTGGCACTGCAGGCAGCAGCTTGACCTGCTGTGCCATGGCACCAGGGCTGTGATTATTTTGCATTGTTGCCTATATCTAGTTTATGCACGATGTATCTTATTTCTAAATAACTTACCATTTAGAATAAATGGTTTCATTACAGATAAATTCGTGGAAAAAATGTGAGGCTAGGAGGAATCTTCTGTCCATATTCTTTGATTTACAAATTAAGTATCTGAGGCCAAAAGATACTAAGTATCCTGCCTGGTTAACTGATGGCCAAGTAATGTTATGGTACATTGTACCTTCACAGAGATAGATAGATTGCAAACATTATGTATATGACTCTTACTGGGAATAGTGTCTGAATTATACATAGAAAATGTGAGTTATTTAAAATTATAAATTACCATGATACAAATTAATCCTATTCACTATTGGCCTGGCTTCTTGCACTGCATGCAGAATTTGACAATGACATTTTTTGTAGCAACTTATTCTATATTCTGATTGTCTAAGTCAAGGAAAACTTTGATACCAAGTCTACTCATCCAAGTTGTGAAGCACTGTATACATCAAAATGGAGTTAGTTGATTTTGCTAGATGAAATCTTGAACACTCCTTTGTACATTCTTTCACATTCAATGCATGTGTGTACATACAAGCATAGATATACTATCTGTAACAGATCATGTGAAAACCATACATTTCCTAGGATATAACCATTCATTGCTATTTCATCAAGCGGGTAATTGTCCTCAGTCTTGTTCCTGAAACTCAAGAATTTTCTTAGAATTGATTGAATGCAGCAAAATTGTAATATGGAGGAGGAGATGGAAGAGTGGCACAGGAATTGTCCTTCAATGTTCAGAACACTTGAAGCTTTGGTGCTGGAGGGTAGGTGAAACCTTGGCTGCCTGTTGATTTGTGGATTAGTTTGTGGTTAGGTGACTAGATACAGGAAGGCATGTATTAAGCAATGGAAGTGTTTTAAAAAGAATATTTTATTTCTAGAATTATGGCAATGTGACTATTCAGTTATTTGCTGCTAAAACCAAAGAAAATGCTATGGTAAAAGTTTGTTGTCTTGGCAGCAGTGTTGTGCGGCAGCTGCTTCAGCTGCCATTTGTAATGCTGGCATCCCACATGGAAGTGCCATCCAAGTCCTGGCTGTTCTGCTTTTGATCCAGTTTCCTGCCAATGTGCTTGGGAAGCCAGTGGATGATGGCGCAGGTGCTTAGGCCCCTGCCACACATGTGGTAGACCTAGATGGGGTTCCTGGCTTCTCCTTGAGCCTGGCCCAGCCCAGGCTATTGTAGCCATTTGGCCAGTAAATCGGTGGATAGAAGATGTCTTTCTCTCTGTCCCTCTCTCTCTGATGCTCTGCCTTTAAACAAATACACAAATGAAGAAATTCTTCTTAGAATGATGTTGTCTTAAAAGCATCAACTTGCAGTGAGAAAATGTAGAATCACATGCCTGAAATCTAGTAGAGATAGAAGCAATGTGATCTCCATTTACCCAAGGACATTTGCTGATGCTAGAAATTGAGCTACAGTTCTGGTCTGACTGAAAATGGCAGAACCAAAACTTGGAACTCGGTGCAAGTGGGAAACCTAAGGAAACCCTCTCCTACTGAGCTTGAACTAGAATTCACCTGTGATCGCATCCCTAGGCAATTCTGTAGAGAGTTGTCTTGAGACTGAGTGGAAGGGGACAGAGGATACAGAAGCAAAAGAGAACCTGTCCCTGAAGTTATAACCATGGCTGGCTCTTGGCCCACTGAAGTACTTAGACTATGTATTAACATGTATGCTTGGTACAAAAGCTTCCAGCGGGGATTTAGTTTGAATAGGTTCTAGGTTGGCAGTACTCGATAGTACATGGACAGAAGCCGATGAAAAACTTCAGGAACTATCCTCCCATTCCTCTGTTTTCAAAGGTAGTAGGCAGTACGGTCAAAGAAAACGAGCATACAACAGAACCAGAAGGAACAATAGAATACAGAAACAAATCGGTGAATTCTCCAGACTTTGGTAGCATTGAGCATTTATTATGAAATAACTGTATTACTGTATTTAAAGAAATAAAAGAGAAACTTAAAAATATCTCCAGGATCATATGAAGATATTCTCAAATTCACAGAACTAACTAGAATGTTTAGAAAAAATCTGGAAGTAAAAATTCATGCAATTGACTCAGGAGCTGATTTGAAGACAGTTGAAAAGAGAACTAGTGGATTGAAAGATAGAGTTGAAGAATTATCTAGAAGGTGGCAAAGGGAAACATTTACCACTGTCTTCCATGTACATAACTGGAGTTCTAATAATGGTGAGGAAAAATACAGAAAAAAACCCCATATTAGAAGACAGTACCCAGGATTTTCTGTGGTCACATCATAATGGTAAAAAATTAATTTACCAGAAATATATGACAATTTTGAATTGATACATACTCAAAAACATGGCTTCAACATGTATATGTATATTTTAAGTGCACAGAGCTATAAGAAAAGTCAAATCCACTGAATTCAGAGGCCTAATGAATACTAAGTAATAAAAATACATACATTTAAAATATGTCAAAATGGCTTCCACCTTAAAGTGTCATCATAATATTGCAGCAGGAAATCAACTAAGTAATTATCTTAAAGAAATTATAAAAAGATAATCATGAAGTAATGACAGGTAAACTAACTCTTGACTTCTTTATAGCACCAGAAGATAGAAAATATCTTATGTGCTCAAAGAAAATTACAGGTACAGAATTCTAAAATACTAGTGAAGTTGTCTTTTTTTTTTTTTTTTTTTTTTTTGAGAGGTTAGTGTTACAGAGAGAAAGATCTTCCATCCTCTGGTTCACTCCCCAGCTGGCTGCAATGGCAAGAGCGAAGCAGATCCCAAGCCAGGAGCCAGGAGCTTCTTCCAGGTCTCCCATGTGGATGCAGGGGCCCAAGGACTTGGGCCATCTTCCACTGCTTTCGCAGACCATAGCAGAGAGCTGGATTGGAAGTGAAACAGTGCCCATGTGGCCTGCTGATGCCGCAGGCAGAGGCTTAACCTAGTATACCTAGCACTAGCCCCTGAAATTCTTCTATTAAGAATCGACTAAAAGTTTTAAAAATTAAAGAAATTTAAAAACCAGAATATTTGTCACCCAGCAAGTATTCGTTAAAGGATCACCTAAGTGTTATATAGTAGGACCAAGAGCCCAAGTTGAAATAACAGAATCAAGAGTAAATAAAGAAGTGAATAATTGAGTAAACCTAACTGGATGTTAACCATTTACAATAACAAAAAAAGGCAAGTGATCAAATGAAAAGTGGGAAAACACATTTTAATATATTAATGCATGTATAAAATAGGAAGCTTAATGGAGTGCAAGTATCCTAAGACACTGTGTGTTCTGATAGGCAAAGTGATTAATTTTATACTTTAATAAATTAGACATGTCTTAATTTCTAGGATAATAACTAAACCAAAACCAAGTAAGAAATTTATAGTAAGAAGACGGGAAATAAAACTGATAACAACTTTCAATCATCCCAAAGAAGTCAGAGAAAACAAGAGGTGGAACAAATAAAATGACAAACTTAAAATCATAAATCTATGCTCCATAGTTATAGTAACTAAAAATGATCCAACTGGAAAATTGTGATTGGATTAAAAAATCTAGTGACATACTGTTTGTAATGGATATATCTAAAATATAAAGGTTCTGAAAGAGTGAATATAAAAAATTGGAAAGATAAATTCCATGTACACATTAACCAAAACAGTCTTGATGCTGTTACATTAATATCAAATAAAACAGACTTCAGGTAGATACGTTGTGTCAGTTGACTAGCATTTTAGCTTGCTGCGAACTTAGTTTATATGAAGCTGGGAGAAAACTTCAGAACACATATCAAAATTAATAGTTGCATAATGGGAAACAAATATTTGCAATTATAATAGGAAATTTAAATGTTATCTTAGTCACTGATAATCAAACAGACCATACAGAGAAGATTTGACTAATGTTATTAGCAAATCTGACACAACATGTATACAAAGCACCACAGTAAAAAGCTGCTGAGTTAATTGTTTTCAAGTATGAAACATGTCAGAAACCGACTATTTACCAGATATAGCTAAAAAGACAAAGAGCTTGTTCTTTCCCATCACAGCACAATTAAGCTAGAAATAAAACACAGATGAATAACTATGCAATCTCATTTTGTGCTCATAACTCATGTGTTAAGAAGTCGCAATGGAAGTTTAGAAACAATTTTGAAGTGAACCACAATTAAGTCTACATATTGTTTTATGTAGGATGAAGATAAAAGAATCCTTAAAAGGAACTTTAATCTTTGTAGATTATATATAAATTTTTAAAAATATTTATGTAAAAGGTGGAATTACAGAGTGGGGGGAGAGACAGAGAGAGCTCTTGTATCTGCTGGTTCACTCCCCAAATGGCTGCAACAGCCGGAGCTGGGCCAATCCAAGGCCATGAGCCAGGATCTTCTTCCTGGTCTCCCATGTCGATGGCAGGGGCCCAAGTACTTTGGTCGTCTTACACTACTTTCCCAGGCACATTAGCAGGGAGTGGAATCTGAAGTGGAGCGGCTGGGACTTGAATCCATATGGGATACCAGCACTGTAAGTGGTGACTTTACCTATTATGCCATAATGTCAGCCCCTATAGATATTTTAAAAATTTATTATTAAAAAAGAAAAGCCTCAAATTAACAAGTCAGATGTTTGTCTTGTGAAGTTATAAGGGAAATAAAATAATCTGAAAGACTATAGCAGGAAGAAAATAATCTAGATAAGATTAGAAATTAGAAATTGATGATAGGTATAAGGTATTCACAAAGTAAAGGTTTTTTTGGTTGCTCAAAATAAATCCATATGTTTACAAACCTCTTCCAAAGCAAGTCAACAAAAAATAAGGCGCAAATAACTTGAGGAATACAAAAGGGATGTATTATAAATGCTACACAAAAGATACGAAATTACATATTAGGCCAAATTATTTAGAAAGTGAGTCAAAGTAGGAAAGTATTAGAAAATTTAACTTATCGATACAGATTCAGAGAGATAATCATTAAAGCATGTCATTGGTAATAAATCTTCTATAAAAAGTGCCATGCTTATATGGAATTGACAAGGTTTATCTACAGATTTAATAGATGGATTTATTGACAAGGTTTCTATCATTTATCAAGCATAAATTATTTCATTAACAAATTAGAAAGGTATTTCAATAGATGCACTGGAAACATTTGAAAAACTTCACCTTCCATTTATGATCATTATGAACTCTTAATAAACTTGTAAAATATTCCTTACCCTGAATACCTACAAAAAACCCTTCTGATGCAGATGATTGTGAAATACAGAAAGCATTAACTTTAAGAACAAGGCAAAAATGCACCATGTTTCTACTTTGATTCAGTGCCATGTTGATAGTCTGCTCAGTAGGCAAGAATGTGAACACCACAGAAATAACTTACACATCAGAAAGGCACAAACAAAACTATCATTGTTTTCTGATGATTTGGACATGTATACAGAAATAAACAAAAGTCAAAATGACTCATTAATAGTGTCATAAAAATGACCACAGAATACAGTTAACATCTACAAAGACCACACCGAATAATACCAAGTATAATAAATATAAGTAAAGGGAAAAAATACCAAATTTACATATTGGAAGACTCCATAATTTAGGCTATTTTCTCCAAATAAAGTAGGAATAAGTTTAATCCAAATCAAACTGCAGATTATTTTTGAGAAGTTGACAAATAGATTCTAAAATGTACTTGAAAGTCCAAACAGCTAAGCATAGACTTAATATTCTAGAAGTATAAGACCAACTTAGGAAAACCTACTCTGCCAGATATGAAGGCTTATTTTAAAATTTAATAGTGGTAATATTTTTGCAATGGTATACAAATATGTCAATGGATTGGGATAAAATGTTTCATGAACAGAGCTTCACTTGTATAGCTACTTTATAAGTGATAAAAATACATGGTAGAATCATTATGGGGAAAAGATACACTTTAAAAAATTAGTGCTGGGAAAATTTGAAATTTATCCAAAAAAATGAGTGTCCTTATCTCACAGTATACACAAAAATGAATTACATGTGGCTTAGAGTTATAAATGTGGAAAGTAAAATACTAAACCTGGAATCTCTCATAAAATTGGAATAGGAAAAGATTTTTTTATATTAGGAAAAATACTTCCAATAGGAAACCAAAAATTTGATACATTCAACACTGAAGATAATGAAAAATAAAAGATCAGTGTAGGAAAATGTTTTTATAAGATACAGCTGATATAAGAGATAATTGCTTGTGCCATCTAATATGGTAGCCAGTAGTCACTGTGGTTGGTTATTAAAGATTTAGGTATTTATTTTAAAGGCAGAATTATGGAGGGGAGGGTTCAATTTTCCATCTGCTTGTTCAGTCCCCAAATGGCCAGGCCCAACCCTAGCAGAAGCCAGGAGCTAGGAGCTTCATCTGGGTCTCTCACCTAGGTATAGGGTCCCAAGGACTTGGGCCATTTTCCAGTGTTCCCAGGCACATTAAGCAGAGAGCTGAATGGGAAGTGGAACAGCTGGGACTTACATTGGTACCCATATGGGCTGCTAACATCACAGGCGATTGCTTAACCTTCTATGCCATTTTTAAATATTTCCATCTACTTGAAAGAGTCAGACACACACACATATGTATTTTTAACTTGCCGAAGCCAGGAACCTGGAACCCCATCCAGGTTTCCCTGATGGGTAGCAGGGATACAAGCATTTGAGTCTTCATCTACTGCCTCCCAGGATGCCTTAGTATAAAGCTGGATCACAGAGTAGCAGGGATTTGAACAGCCAATTGACATGGAATGCCGGTGTCAGAAATGATGGTTTAACCCACTGTGCCACAATGTCAACCCTAACTTGTGCTTATTTAAATTTAAGTAAATTTAATTTAGATAGTAGTATTGGCCCTCACTAGCCACATTCAGGTGCTCATTCGTCGTATGTGTCTACTGCCTAACATACTAGACAACATTGATAGTTTATAAAGAATATATGTCCAGAATGTACTAGGATAGTGCCCCTAACTTATATCCATTTACATTCATGTAAAATGCATAATTTATAAGGAAATGAATATTATGTTAAGAATAAAAAGGACAACTCTTTTTTTTCATTTTTCCCCCAAAGAAACCTTTTATTTAAAGAATACAGACTTCATGCATTTCGTAAGTACAACTTTAGGAATAAAGTGATTCTTCTCACCATAACCGCCCTCCACCCACTCTTCCACCTCTCTTCCTCCTCCTTTTCCCATCCCTAATCCCATTCTCTACAATTCTCTTAAAATGAGCAAATAGTTCCTTTTCAGAAAAGGATATGTGAAAGACCAATAAACACATGAAAAGATACTCAATACCATTAAGAAGCAGAGGCATGCAAAATAAAACCACTGTAAGTTGCTACCTATACTCAAATGATTGACTAAAAATTCTTTTAATCCTGACAACGCTGAATGTTGGTGAGACTGTAGGAAATAATAAAATCTAACATTTATAGATTCTTTAATGTGAGTCTGGCACTTTTAACCACTATGCTATGTGCCTTGCAAAGATGTTTGGGACAAGAGGAGACACCCCCTCTGGAAAGTCCTGCCTCTTCCATTTTCATTTGGATTGAACATGGCTTGAATAAAACACTATCCTGATTGCCCTATGACCACTTTTCAACCTGGCACTGCCTCACTTACTTTTGCCAGATCATAGTGTCTTATTTCTACTGAACATTTTCCAGTTTCTCTCTCTCTCTCTGAAAAATTTTTTTCTTCTAATTTGAAGACTTTTATTTTTATTTTGAACAGAGATGGGGGTCTGCACAAGTTAGTCTCATGTCAGTTTAATTTTGAAACATTTCATAATCTTTTTGGGGTGAATCAGAGTTGTGTTCTAAATTTGTTTCTATTTTATAAAAATTTGACCTGAAGCAAGTTATTGGTATCTGTGAATTTTAAGTTTTCTCATCTGGAATAATGGAGGAAGTAATAATTTTTGGTAAGTGGTAGATGTAACAGTCATAATAGCAATGGTATTAGTGGTCATTATGATTAGTTTCCATAGAGTCTGTGTCAGAAAATGTAACAGGCAGACAAGGAGGGACCACACTCTACCTGTTACGTTCTCTCTACCTCCAGCAAACAGCATGATTTGGTCACATTTTTGGCTGTAGAATGGCAACCAGAAGTGCTCCCCTTCTGTGGCTGAAAGCATGAGCCTTAGGATAAGCCAAGCTTGGCCTCAAATCCTTACTTTACCATTTATTAGTGGCATGGTCTTTATTTATTTATTTGACAGAGTTATAGAGAGAGAGACAGAGATAAAGGTTCACTCCCCAAATTGCCGCCATGGCCAGCACTAAGCCTATCCGAAGCCAGAAGCCAGGTGCCTCCTTCTGGTCTCCCATGTGGGTGCAGGGGCCCAAGCACCTGGGCCATCCTCCACTGCCCTCCCGGGCCATAGCAGAGAGCTGGACTGGAAGAGGAGCAACTGGGACCAGAACCTGGTGCCCATATGGGATGCTGGCACCTCAGGTAGAGGATTAACCAAGTGAGCCACGGTGCCGGCCATGGCATGGTCTTGGACAAGTGATTTAACCTATTACTAAAAAGCTTTAGGCCGGCGCCGTGGCTCAACACGCTAATCCTCTGCCTTGCGGCGCCGGCACACCGGGTTCTAGTCCCGGTCGGGGCACCGGATTCTGTCCCGGTTGCCCCTCTTCCAGGCCAGCCCTCTGCTGTGGCCCAGGAGTGCAGTGGAGGATGGCCCAGGTGCTTGGGCCCTGCACCCCATGGGGAGACCAGGAAAAGCACCTAGCTCCTGGCTCCTGCCATCGGACGAGCGCGGTGCGCCGGCCGCAGCGCGCCGACCGCGGCGGCCATTGGAGGTGAACCAATGGCAAAGGAAGACCTTTCTCTCTGTCTCTCTCTCTCACTGTCCACTCTGCCTGTAAAAAAAAAAAAAAAAAAAAAAAAAAAGCTTTAGAGGCAGGCATTTAGCCTAGCAGTCAAGACACCTACATCCCAGATCAGAGTACCTGGATTTGATTCCTGGCTCTACCTTCCTGATAATGCAGTGGTGAGGATTCAAGTAATTTTGTTCCTGCAATCCACGTGGGCCACCTAGGTTGAGTTCCTGACTCCTGACTTCAGCTGTGGCCCAGCCCCAGCTCTTGTAGGCACTTGGGAAGTGAACCAGTGGACAAAAGTCCCCCCACCCCTTGCTGTCTCTCAAATAAATAAATAAATGCTTTGATTACTAATGTAGCTATGCGCATAAATGTCACATCCTGTTGATTGACACCTAATTAGTATTCAATGAATGCTGCTATTTTCCCTAGGTTTATTAAGTACCCTGGTACATCCCACTTGCAGAATGTGGATTTAGTTAGTTCAGAAAGGAGAGTAACATGTTGAAACTCCTGTACATCCAATGTCAGTTTCTTTTCCATCCCTTTTCCTCCTCCTCATTACACACATGCCCTTGATCAGTGCTGGTTTCAGGTAACCCTGTCTTGAGGGCAGCAGTGGAAAGTGGGTTGCTAGAAAATAGGACGAAGTTAGGAAACACCAGGCCCAAGACATAATTCTCCAGAAGACCCAAGTAGTTGACTCAGACTGAAAAAAATATTTTCATGATATGTCTAACTTCTATTAATCATCTATCTCTATCATCTGTTTCTGATTTATTGGCATAATTTAAAACAGCATTTAAAGAATTTAAAGACACAGATACTGTTATTACAGAAAAGGACCTTTAAAATTATCTACTACAACATTTGTATTTTCATGAGGGAAGACTCAAGGGCCAGAGTGAGAAGTGTCTTGCCTGAGATCTCATAGCTATGTTCTTGCAAAGTCTCACAGTCTTTGCACTCAGCAGGAGAGCCCACAATTTCTGCAGTTTGAAAGCTGAATTAGAATGCAAAC
The DNA here is from genome assembly GCA_949820135.1 of Sylvilagus floridanus. Classification (NCBI taxonomy): domain Eukaryota; kingdom Metazoa; phylum Chordata; class Mammalia; order Lagomorpha; family Leporidae; genus Sylvilagus; species Sylvilagus floridanus. The sequence continues at coordinate 25,026,147 of OX463230.1, forward strand.
AGCTTCAGAAGACTTTCCTGGAAAATGATAGCAAAAGAGGTTAATATTTTATTCTGAAATCTTGTCAAATATTGACGACTTGGGAGTCTCTCCGCTAATCATCATCTGTGCTCCTTTTTTTTTTTTTTAATTCTTTTAAAAGAGAGAAGGAAAGAGATTTTCCATCTGCTAGTTCACTCTTCCAAATGCCCACAACAGTTGGGGCAGGACTAGGCTGAAACCAAGAGCCAGGAACTCAATATGGGTCTCCCATGTGGATGGCAGGAATCTAGGGTGTTCATTAACAAGGAGCTAGAATTAGAAGTAGAACCAGGACTTGAACCATGTATCCAGATACATCACGTGGGCATCTCAAGTGGTGTCCTAACCATCATGGCAAATACTCACTTTATCTGTTTTCTTTGTTACACAGCAGTGCCTCACTCCTCTGTGCTTCCTTATTGCTAGCTTCGGGTTTTTCAAGTCCAGTAGGGTAGAGCTAGGGGGTCTTTGGCTTAGTCTTCTAATGGAGGAAGGGAAGGATGGGAGTAATGGGTCAGGGCTCTGAGTGAGGCTATAGCCAGAATGGGGCTGTAGTTTCCTTGTAGTAGAGAGGCTGAGGAAATACTCGTTTACTCAGTCCATAAGAAACTTCTCTAACACCTCAGGCTTTTCCTTGTTTGTGTCCATTTTGAAGAGGTGAGTCGAGGAAGGAAAGCAAGTATGACAATTAAACGGGGCGAGGGAAGGAGAAATTTGAATATTTACATTACTTCAAGTAAGTAACATCATCCTCATCATAATGTTTTCCATAATAAATATCTGTTATGTTCCAGGCATTTTTCTGGGTTACTTTACATACATATACTATCTCATTTAATTCTTGCAAGAGTTCTGCAAGGTGGGTGTAATTATTTCTACTTTACAGGTGAGAATTATGGCTCAGAACGTTTAGAAGGTTACTCAAGGTCACTATTTGTGTATGCAAAAGTCATGCTAGCCTTGTCTGTAGTCCTTGATGGGTGGTGAAATAGATATACAGGTATGTCATAGGTGAATATAAATATGAGTGTATTTATTATGTCATTCCAATACTATATACACACATATAGTTAGCTTGCTTATAAAGTGATAATCTTTGTTTACAGACCCAGTGTTCTTCACACATTTTGTATTCTGGACTATTCTTTTTTAAGACCTTGTCTAGAAAGTGATGAGATCACTGTGTGAATATAATAAAAAAATGGATTGGGATTTTTTTTTCTAAGCATACTTATGGAAATCATTGCCACGTGGTTGTACATTGTATTCATTTTAGATACATGTTTCAAATTTTATGAACAGCACCATGGCATTTATGATTGCTCTGTTTAATCATTCATATTTTCATAACTTCAGTTTTTGCAAGATGATCGCAACAGCCTTAAATTTAGTAGCCTTACCTAAAAGGGGACAGCAGGAGGCTGAAACGCCATTAACCTGTTTTTGTGCCCCATTTAAGTGTCGATCTTCCTTCCTTCCTTTATCTCTTACTATTAAATAGCTGGTATAAATATTTGAAATATATATACATAAATACAATGTATAACTTAAGGCCAGTGGTGATACTGCAGACTGTTGAGGTCTATCTCCCATTGCTTTACTTTTTCTTTGGCCATCCTGTCCCCTTCTTGATTCTTTTCCAAACATCTGCCATGATCTTTAATTTCAGTCCTCCATGGACTTGTCATAGCCAAGTTCTTCCTGCACCTTAGCTGTGTCAGCTCTGCACTCCTGTCCCAATCTTCCTCACTATTACTCATTTCCCCCTGGCACTATCTGCTGTTCTCAGCACTGTTTATTGCCAAAGGAGCCTTCTCATTGCCAGAGCCTCTGTTAAAGTTCACCTCACCTCTGAAATCGCACTATGATCCTTTGTTTGCATGCTTTGTTTTCTGTTTTGTTACCAACACTGAGTTTCTATCTATAGAAAATATTTGCATATTGGATTTTCCTGAACCGTATAGTTACAATATTTGTATAGTATTGTATGGTAATATATAATACATGCACACTCATTTGATAAAAGTTCACTGGCTATAAAGGGAGCTTAGGGGTTCTGCTGAAGTGGTCTAAGTCATGACAATGTCAACTCTGCTATGTACAACAGTTCCTTATTTCATGGGCAAAAGGACTCTTAGGTCAATAGGCACCTCCTTCCAAATTTAGAGGAAATGCCTTAGCATAAGATCTAATGATCTACGTTAAAAATTTTTCTTACTAGGCTAATCCTCCGCCTGCGGCACTGGCACCCCGGGTTCTAGTCCCGGTCGGGGTGCCGGATTCTGTCCCGGTTGCTTCTCTTCCAGTCCAGCTCTCTGCTGTGGCCCGGGAGTGCAGTTGTGGATGGCCAAGGTCCTTGGGTCATGCACCTGCATGGGAGACCGGGAGTAAACACCTGGCTCCTGGCTCCGGATCAGTGCAATGTGCTGGCCATAGCGGCCACTTAGTGGGTGAACCAACTGAAAAAGGAAGATCTTTCTCTCTGTCTCTCTCTCTCTTACTGTCTAATTCTGCCTGTCCAAAAAAAAAAAAAAAATCTTATGAAGCCCTCAGGTAATAAGCTTAATAAGCCACCCTGAAAAACTTCACTTACGCCATTCACAATGAGCAAGAATGACAAAGCTGAGCCTGGCCAGGCTCATGTGAATGAATAGTAAAATACTTATTATCTGGAGAATTCAGTGGACAATTTTCACCTGCTTTTCTGTCAGTTCTCAAGAATTTGTGAATATTTTGGCCTTTCAAATTGTGGAAAGAACAGTTTTGATCTTAGAATATTTATAAAACAAACTGCTGTGGTCCCTCTGTCTGCTGGTAGAAATACCATGACCACTCGGGTCTATTACACACATGTGGAAAGGCTGGTCTTCCAACATCTGTTCCCATTCCTCTGAGGAAAAGACACAGAATGGTTAAAGTGAGAGCAGTCCTTTCTCTGGGTAGGGGTTGATTTGACTGCAACTTTATTTCTTTTTTTTTTTAACTTTTATTTAGTAAATATAAATTTCCAAAGTACAGTTTATGGATTACAATGGTTTCCCCCCATAACTTCCCTCCCACTTGCACCCCTCCCATCTCCTGCTCCCTCTCCCATCCTATTCACATCAAGATTCATTTTCAATTCTCCTTATATACAGAAGATCAATTTAGTATATATTAAGATTTCAACAGTTTGCACCCACGCGGAAACACAAAGTGTAAAATACTGTTGAGTACTAGTTATAGCATTAATTCACATTGGACAACACATTAAGGACAGAGATCCTACATGAAGAATAAGTACACAGTGACTCTTGTTGTTGACTTAACAATTTGACACTCTTGTTTATGGCATCAGTAATCTTCCTAGGATCTAGTCATGAGTTGCCAAGGCTATGGAAGCCTTTTGAGTTCGCTGACTTCAATCTTATTCCGACAGGGTCATAGTCAAAATAGAAGTTCTCTCCTCCCTTCAGAGAGAGGTACCTCCTTCTCTGATGGCCGGTTCTTTCCACTGGGATCTTACTCGCAGAGATCTTTCCTTTAGGTTCTCTTTTTTCTTTTCTTTCTTTCTTTTTTTTTTTTTTTTTGCCAGAGTGTCTTGGCTTTCCATGCCTGAAATACTCTCATGGGCTCTTCAGCCAGATCTGAATGCCTTAAAGGCTACTTCTGAGGCCAAAGTGCTGTTTAGGACATCTGCCATTCTGTGAGTCTGCTGTGTATCCCGCTTCCCGTGTTGGATCGTTCTCTCCCATTTTTATTCTATTAGTTAGTATTAGCAGACACTAGTCTTGTTTATGTGATCCCTTTGACTCTTAGACCTCTCAGTGTGATCAATTGTGAACTGAAATTGATCACTTGAACTAGTGAGATGGCATTGGTACATGCAACTTTATTTCAACTTTCCAATTTCTTTTTTTTATTTTGAAGATTTTATTTATTTATTTGAGAGGCAGAGCTAACAGAGACAGAGAAAAGTCATTCATCTGCTGGTTCACTCCCCAGGTAGTCACTACAGCTGGAGCTGCACTGATCCAAAGCCAGAAGCCAGGAACTTTTTCCAAGTTTGCCACGTGGGGGCAGGAGCCCAAGCACTTGGGCCATCTTCCCCTCCTTTCCCAGGCCATAAGCGTAGAACTGGATTGGAAGGGGAGGAGCTGGGTTACCAGCCAGTGCTCACATGGGTTGCTGGTGCTTAAGAGGCTTAGCTTACTTTGCCACAGTGCTGCCCCCCAACTTTCAAATTTCTTGCAGTCCTAGCATAGCGCTGGGATATAAACAGCACAATATAGATTAGTGGGAAACCTGCAAATTAGGCCTGCTATTGGCTGGCCAAGTGAGCAAATATTTTAGCTTCATCATTTCTTTACAGGTTCAGTTTCTTCATCTGAGAAAGGGTTTTGAACTAAATTAACTCAGAAAACTTTGAGTTGCTCTAATAATCTTCAGTGGGTGTCTAAACCATACATTCACAAAGTATATGTGCCTTTATATGCAGACAAAAGGGATTGCAGCACTTTAAATGAACTTGTTAACTCCAAATTAGATCATGATTCTAACTTTACAGAAATGATTCTTTCCAAAATGATTCATGATGTGATTCCTTTAAGGAGAAGGAAATATGTGACCCTAGACAGATTTAAGCACTTAACTTAATTTTATCCAGCTAATGGGGTAAATATTTCATATGCTTGTAATTACTAAATCACAACTCAGACTTAAAAAATTTAGTGGCATTACCTAAATTGGGACAGAAAGAGGCTGATGCTCCATTAATCTGTTTCTCTGCTTCATTTAAGTTTTATTCTGCTTCCTTTCTGTGTTTCTATTAAATAGCCAGTCAAAGTCCTTGAGCTATTTATATATATAATTTATAATATTAATATTTTTCTGGTTATGAAAATAATACTTATAGTTGAATATTTGGAAAAAATGTAAAAGTTGGCAGAAACGAAAAGAAACCACTCAAATTCCAAAAAAGATGATCGCACTCAACATTTCAGTATTTCCTTCTTGTATTTTCCCATGCATTTTTAAACAGATGGAATATCATTTTTGTGCTTTTTTGATTTAATATTACAATATAAACATAAGGATTTTTTCAAAGTTATTAAAACCTCTTGGTAAACATAATTCTTTAGGCTATTTAGCATTCTGTCATGAAGCTATAGCATAATTTACTTAACCACCTTCTTACTGTCGGGCATTTAATTACTTTCAATTTTTCACTATTATAAATTATACTGCAGTGAATATCTTGGTGTATAAAGCTTTATTGTCTGTATTTCATATTATTTCCTTAGGATAAATTGAACTACAGGGTCAAGGGTATAAACATTTTTAAGATTCTTGATCTATAATGCCAAATGGCTTTTCTAAATAGTTTATACAAATTAACATTCTTTATAGCAATATGTGAGTGTGCAGTGTTCTTTTATGTCCTTGGCTACTTCTTTGTAAAAACAAAACAAAAAAAAACCTTTATGATATTGTAGGCAAAAATTATGCCACACTGCTGTTAATTTTTATTTCTGTAATTACAAGTTACATTGAACATGTTAATTGTAGTTCTCTTCTGTTAATTTTCTGCTCACATCCACAGCACATTTTAAGCTGTTTTCATATTGATGAAAAGAATTCTGTGTCATCAGTTTATAAATCAGATCAATGCAAACTTCCATCTTCTTTTAAAAATGTCATATTTAGTTGTGCTTTTTGTTCTTGGCTGATTTTTTCCCCTAAAGTTCCTCAAAATCATAGCTTTGAATAGTAAGCTATCATGATGTACTTCTGAGGATAACTGTAGATTAAATTTATAGAAGTGAATTTAATGTGTATTTTCAGGCCAATAGCTATTAAATAAAGGGAGATGTGTCTTTTCACAGATTTCCAAGTAATTGATATAGTGGGGTCTGTAATTTTGTCAAATTTTTGCTGATGTGCTTTAATTAATCATGACTAAACAAACAATTTAATGAATGGTTAGCCTCTATTCCATTTCCCCCTTTTTCCATATGGATTATTTGATTCAAAATCACATTTTTTCATGCTTTATTTATTTCACTAGACATAAGAATTTAAGGAATTTCTAATGTCAGTAAAAACTTTTCAAGAAATAGCGTTTAAAATTTTTTAATTTTATGTAAGTTATACAAGTTTCATGTGTTTCCTATAGACAGATTTAGGAATATAGTGATACTTCCCCCCTACCCTCTCTCATGCCCGCACTCCAACCCTTTGTCTTCTTTCCTTTCACATTCTCACTCTTAATTTTTACAAAGATCTATTTTCTGTTTACTTAATGATGGTGCAGTTAACCTACACTAAGTGAAAGAGTTCAACAAATAGTATGAAGAAAAAAAAAATCGCTGTCTCTCAACAGAAGGGAGAAGGGCTATAAGCAATCATCAAATCTGAAAATGTCCTTTTCACTCTAATACTTTACATTTTAAGTACTCTTAGTTACCTTGGATCAAGGAAAACATATGATACAAGAAATATCATTTTGAATGGTTCCTGCTACCTTCTTCCCTCCATCATCTTCTGCATCATTCTTCTCCAGCACAGGAAAATCGGGAACACACTTTGTCCAGCAGTTGTCCATATGATTAGAAATCAATGTGTGTGCAAACCTCATGAATATTTTATTGATAACAGTGGTGAAATAGTGTGTGTGCCATTTTAAAATATGTCTGTTTAGATGTAATTCAAAAGCTGTTCAAAACAATTTATTCAAATTTATTTGTACAAAAGCACTTAGATATAGGCCAAGTGCTAGTAGTCATTGATGAATGTTGATCAAGTCAATTTGAATATTGAACAAAGCAGAGAAACAACTGAATGATTTTCAAGCGATGGGGGATGTTTTTGGTGAGGTCATAACTCCATCCTGACTCCAAGTTCTCACCTCTGAAGTGTGTTGCTCTGAGCTTTGAATCTCCTCTTCCATGAAAGAAGGTATTTTTCAGGGAGCTGAGTGACAGAGTTTAGAGAAAGCTTTAGGATGCATTCTCTAAGATGTTAGCAATGTAGTGTCTTATGGTGGGCTACTTGGATAATCACCATTCCTGCACAGTCCTGGTAAGTGTGGGCTATAGTTGACCCTTGGGAACTCTAACTAGAAGCTTGGACTCTCCCTGTATTCTCATGTAACACACAGTTTTTGAAAGTGCTTTGTGTTTACAGGGAGAAGTGAGGTGGCATTCTCTGCCTGGCCTCTGCCTGTTCTGCAGAGCTAAGAGGAATAGAAATTGTTAAAGATCAGAGACAAGGGCAGGCTTCACTTCGTTCTGGCCTGAGTATGGTTTTGTTACATAATGCCCAGTAATCTTGGGTCCTCACTGGTCCCTGAATCACTTAGCAATCTCACGGATCCCAATCTCAAAACAGAGAAGATAAATCTAGGCTGTGCGATATTTCATTATGAGATTTTAAATAGTTTTAAAAAATAATGTTCTTTATAAAGGCTCACTAGGACTGGAGAACCATGAGGACATTATATTGAATTTGACATATGAGTATAAGCATTAAACACAAATTAGAACTGGGCCAGTGGGAGATGAAACTTCGGATTTCTTTCTTCCTCTCTGTCATTACAGCCCTGAATAAAAACCTTCCCTGAGAGTTAATATAACGATTTCACCTTTGTTCACTGGGATAGTTGTGTTTAGTCTCTGAAGTTCCAATTCAATTCATTTCAGCACTCATTTATGCAAGAGTCACTAGGATGGCTTTTTTGAGTTTGAATCTAGCCTCTATCATAGACTAACTGTAAGATCATGGGCCAGGATAGCTGTCGTTGGGATCAAATGATGTGCCCCAGGTGAGTGCTGAGTATGGTGCCTGCTGTAAAGTAAGTGCTATGTGAATGTTCATTACTTTTGTTAGATTTTATGATTCTAAAGGGCAAGGCTTCTCTAAGGTTTATGATGACTTAGAAGAGTGCCTTGGACATAGTAGGTAAATAATTGGTGAACCTGGCTAGTTTCTTCAGTAGCCTGTCTTGGATAAGAGCACCTCTTTGGCTTCTTGTAGCTCTGGTGATGGTGATGGTGGTGGTACTGGTGGCAGGGACTACAGATAGAATTTACTATGCTATCGCTGAATAAAGGATTCAAATTTGCAGCCTGACGGCTTTTGCCAGCACCATTGTAAATTTCACTTTATAAAGCTTTGTAAACTGTACTGTCTTTTTTTCATTAGAAAGGTTGTGTGGCTGATCTATACAGTAGATGAGAACATTTAAATTTAGAATTACTAAGGAGACTGTCAGATTCCATGAAGTTAAGAATAAAATTCCAAATTGGCAGTGAAGCCGTGTGAACTTCATTGCATTTGTAGCACACCTATTGGAAGGCACTAAATAATGTCTTGGAATGACCATTATAGGTTTAAATGTGATTCAGTGAATCAGTGGAGCCTGTAATTTTCTCAGGGCTTTGAAGCTTAGTGAAGTTACAAGATGGTTGAGACCTTGAAGGGAGGAGGAGGAGAGCATTGGTGCAGGGTGTAAGGCAAATGCTCTTACTTCTTGAATAGGAATCACTGTCCTGTTCAAAGAAAAATGCCCCCCCCCTTGGCAGAAAACACAGATTTGCATATTATTCATGTGCATTTGCATATTGAGTTCAAGAGGCTCTATCTTCAAGTATGTAAAATAAATAGTGTAATCCTCTGCAATTGTGTTCCAGTCCAGTATCCAGGGCATTGCACAAATGAAATACATAACACATTTAAAAATCACATTCCAGAAGATGGCAATCGCCTGAAGGTGGCTGTGCATCAGGAATACTGACAGAGCAGAGGTTGTCTGGTGTGGCTAGGGTTTAAGATCAGAAAAGCCCTGCCTCAAGTGTCCTGACCTGCAGTGGTTGGCTACCTTAGTGACTGTGGACCCACAGGTGTTTGCAGCTTCAGAACCATGCTGGCTTCCCAAAGTGGAACATCTGCAGTGTGCGCCAATGGCACTGTTTTATCTTCAGTCCTAACTGGGCTGGGCAGAAGTCACACTGGTCACTAGCTGCAGACCTGGCACTTACCATCCATTCCATGTTTGCTCTCAGGGGCCTAAATGGCTGAATTGGTTCAGGGACCAGAAATGAGATAAAGTGTGGTGTGAGGGGGGCGTAATGCTCTCCTTCCTTCAGTAATCATATACATAGGAAGAAGTAATGTTCGCTATATAAAATGCTACTGCACACCAACCCACTGGCTTCTTCCTTCAGCCAAACTGCTGCCCATGAACCTGTCCTAAGTAGACATCTAGGCTGCCGCTGGGTTTGTGGGGAGTGTTAGTACCGACCATTCGGTCAGCATCAGTCAGCGGGATTTTGAGACGCAGTTTAGATTTGGCAATTTACAAATCCCCAAGATGGCTTTCAGAAAACTATAGTCTTCAGTAGGAGATTCAGGGTCCAGGAGTTCCTGATGTGATTTTCTAGAAATGATAGGTAAGTGGGCAAGCTTCATGGGAAGGAAAAACTAGAAGGGTTGTAGAGAACAGATATATGGGGGGAGAGAAAAGTACTGGAAGGGATACTGATGGACTGGGAGTAAGGCGTGGCAACGCATCCAGGAAAGGCGGACCCATTTATCATCAGTGTTGAAACAGTGTTCTTGATGTCTTAAGCTCATCCTCCATGCAGATTGTCTTTTGGGTACTGTGGGATCTTAGCAGTAGGAAAATAGGGCTTGTAGGGGGCAGGTGAGATCAGGCTGATCCAACAGTAGGGACAATCTGAAAAGGAAGTGAGTAGAGTATGTACCAAATCAAGGGGTTCAAAGAGAGACAAGGAACTCAGATCTGGACCCCTCTCTTGCTGGGTATCTGGAAAGCCCTGAGTTCTCTTAGAAGGAAGATACTGGCATGAACCAAGAAAAGGATCAAGGCAAAACTCCAGCTATACAGTAAGGGATTTGGGAGCAACCACAGAAGCCAGGTAAGCTAGACATACAATCAGGATCAACCCAGCAGGTGCTGCAGGAGAGGCTGCAGCCTGGTGAGCAGCATGGTCAGTCCTGGACCTCCAGGCGCAGGAAGGACAGAATTAAGGTGAGAGGACCTGAGGGTCCTAGCCAGTGCACTAGCCAGTGGTCCTAGCCAGTGCCTCAGTGTAGCTTTGCTTATAAGGTTAAAAGTGATCAGGTTTTCCGATCAGCAGGTGCACTTTGTTCCTCTGGTTGTTTCTCTGCACCATTACTGCTGGGTAATTTCTTTTCTTTTCTTTTTTTTTTTTTAACTTCCAGGGCTCAGATCTGCTTGTGGGAAATGCTCCTCTTTTTATCACTTGAGTGAAAGCCAGGGGTATACCTGTCTTCCCAGTGTAAAAAGCAGTCATTAGTGTCTTTCCCTAGGAGCTGGGAGGCTAACACAACCATTCAGGAAAAAATGGGTTAGACATAGTCTTGGGGAACAGAAATACTGTACAGCTATTTACATTTCTGATTTCATATGCCAACCTCTCTCTCTCCATTTTTATTTAGGTAAGTCACTTAACCTCTTGGCCTTGGTTTGTCCATTTACAAAATGGATATTTAATGCATACATATCTTGTAGAGGTTTTGTGAAAATTAATTAGGTAAATGTTTTAAAGTAGTTGGAAGATGAAGCAGTACATGTTATTAAGTTGTGTAATTATACTGCATTTACCTGAAATTCCCTTACCATTCTCAAATATAAAAGCATGCTTATACCATATCCCAAGCTTAAGAGATAGATGGAAAGTTGTTTTCAGTGCCTGAATTTGCTATGTACATTACCTTTTGGGTTAAACAAAGCCATCTCTTTGACTTTTTTTTTTTACATTTGATTTATTTATTTATTTATTTTTGACAGGCAGAGTTAGATGGAGACAGAGAAAGGTCTTCCTTTTTCAGTAGGTTCACCCCTAAATGGCCACCACAGCCTGTGCGCTGCACCATTCCAAAGCCAGGAGCCAGGTGCTTCCTCCTGGTCTCCCATGTGGGTGCAGGGCCCAAGCACTTGGGCCATCCTCCACTGCCCTCCCGGGCCACAGCAGAGAGCTGGACTGGAAGAGGAGCAACCAGGACAGAATCCAGTGTCCTAACCAGGACTAGAACCCGGGGTGCCGGCGCCACAGGTGGAGGATTAGCCAAGTGAGCCGCGTCACTGGCCACATTTGCTCTATTTCACTTACTCCCTCTTCCTCTCTAATTTGTCTGCCTTCTCTCTCCAACACTAATTCAACTGTTGCCTCAACTGATTTGGAATTGGGACAAGGTGACAACAGACTTGTAGAAGTGGGTGAAGGTGGACTTGGCTTTGTGTCAGTCCTGGGGCTAAGGTCATGGCCACTAAGACAAAGCCATTATCACCATACATTTGAGGACGTGATAGCTTGCTTTACATTTCTGAGAGAGAAGGTATTATAGGTACTCTTCTACTTTTAATGGGGTTATACCCTGATAAATCTATGCTGAGTTGACAATATATTAAGTCAAAAGTGCCTGCAATACACCTAGCCCACCAAACACAAACATCATAGCTTAGCAACACAGCCACTCCAATACCTTTGTATCCCCTGGTGATCACAGGCTAACTGGGAGCTACAGCTCATAGAGGGCTGGATGGCATATCCTTTGTTCAGGAAGAGATCAGAATTGAAAATTTAATACAGTTTCCATTGAATGCATGTCACTTTGGCACCATCATGAAGGTGAAATATCATAAGTTTAACTATTGTAAATCAAGGACCATTCATACATAATTGTAATACCTGGCCACAAAGCAAGCTTCAGAAGTAAATGCTCAAGAGGTACTGGTCCATAGAAGCATTTATTGGCCTTCTTTTCTTTCCAAGATTATTCCAAAGAAATATAATACATACCATCTGCAACTTCCCAGCCTTCATTACTCATGTACTGTAATTACCACTTTATCTTAGATGGGCAGATAAGTATAACTGAGACTGAAATAAATACTCAAATTATTCTGGGAGGAGGTCACTTTGACTAAAGAGTTGATTCGTTCTTTTAAAAGTTCCAATTTTGAAGCATTTCTTTTTCTGCTTCCATTCATAGTATCTTTCACTGATCTTTTTGCAAGAATTCTAGTGAGTTCACACATTATCCACCCCTGCTCAATATTATTTTGTTGTTGTTTGTATGTGTGTGGGGGGCAAGATTGAGAGAAATTTTCTTTTCCTATGAAGCTTTTCCTATACTTAACTTATGAAGGCATTAGATTTTATACAGATTCACTAAGCTGCATGTACACATAAAATGTATGTATTTGTCTTTACAGATCTTAGCTATCCATAAATTTTTTAAAGATCTTGTTATTCAAAGTTTTGTAACTTGTTTTCTTTGTGTTTTTTTCTTTTGTATTACTGAAAGTTTTTTCTAAAGCATTTCAGCTTATTTTTATAATTATTTTCTGGCTTGAAATTTAATCGATTTTCATGTACTAGCATTTAAAAGGATGTATACCATAGTGATTGAGCACATGGATGCTGGAAATGACTACCTGGGTTTGTATCCCAGCTCTTTTTTTCAGTAGTTGTGTGATCTTGGGTTAGTTGCTTAACTTTTATGTACCTTGATTTATTCCTATGTTAAATGGGGCTGATAATGGCTTTGCCTTATAGGGTTGTAGAAAGATTAAGTGAATTAGTATGAGTGTTTCAAGCACTTGGAGCATGCATATCCTAGAATTAGTGCTGTGTAGGTGTTTATGAATGAACCTCTATTGTGGTTCTCTGATATTCCGAATCATTTGGTTAAGAAACACTGAAGCCCATGGAGCTTGTGTGAGTTAGGGTGTTTAATTACAGGGTAAAGAGTGTGGTCCTCCAGAGGAACCTGGACAGGGAGGTGGGCAAGGACAGGATGGCCTGCAGCACCATGGCAGCTGCTCCCCTTGTTTCCATCCCTACTGGCTTTGGAAATTGGATGCCTTGTCTCTGCCTCTCTGTGCCATCTTCAGTTTGTGGTTGCCACCTGGCTTTTCCACTTGTTATCAGCATACCTTACTCAGTATCAGCCCAAATGAATTCCAGGTGAAAGGTATACCATGCCAGTCTGTTCAACCTTGCTGGTGCATTGTCCACACATAACTTGGTGAACTCATCTTTGTTCCTATTTCAGTTTTCCTACTTGCGGAGCTTGGTCAAAGACCTAGCTGTAGTCCACAGCTAGAGGAACTGTGGTGATATGGAATAGTGGGAGCAGTGCCTACACCTAGGGTACTTCTTCTGAACAGCTTCCACTTTTATGAACTGCATGAACTGTGGCTTTTCACATTTTTTATTAATATATGCAGAATGAAATGCACTTAATGTCGAATAAACACATACACATCCATCAGTTAGTATAAAACTTTGAACATCCTTTACCCTTACAAAATTATTGAACTGATCTGTTCCATTCCATTGAAACAGTGCAAGTTGTGACCACAGTTTGAAATACGGTGTTCCAAGTCTTATGTGTTCTTTTTTAACTTTATTTAATAAATATAAATTTCCAAAGTACAGTTTATGGATTATAATGGCTCCCCCCCATAACCTCCCTCCCACCTGCAACCCTCCCATCTCCCGCTACCTCTCCCATTCCATTCGCATCAAGATTCATTTCCAATTCTCTTTATATACGAAAGATCAGTTTAGTATATATTAAGTAAAAATTTCAACACTTTGCACCCACACAGAAACACAAAGTGAAAAATACTGTTTGAGTACTAGTTACAGCATTAATTCACATTGGACAACACATTCAGGACAGAGATCCTACATGGGGAGTAAGTGCACAGTGACTCTTGTTGATTTAACAAATTGACCTTCTTGTTTATGGCATCAGTAATCACCCTAGGCTCTTGTCATGAGATGCCAAGGCTATGGAAGCCTTTTGAGTTTGCCGACTCGATCTTAATTTAGACAAGGTCATAGTCAAAGTCGAAGTTCTCTCTTACCTTCAGAGAAAGGTACCTCCTTCTTTGATGGCCCATTCTTTCCACTGGGATCTCACTAGCAGAGATCTTTCATTTAGGTCTTCTTTTTTTTCCAGAGTGTCTTGGTTTTCCATGCCTGAAATACTCTCATGGGCTCCTCAGCCAGATCTGAATGCCTTAAAGGCTATTTCTGAGGCCAGAGTGCTGTTTAGGACATCTGCCCCTCTATGAGTCTGCTGTGTATCCCACTTCCCATGTTGGATCCTTCTCTCCTTCTTAATTCTATCAGTTAGTATTAGCAGACACTAGTCTTATTTGTGTGATCCCTTTGACTCTTAAACCTATCAGTGTGATCAATTGTGAACTGAAATTGATGACTTGGACTAGTGAGGTGGCATTGGTACATGCCACCTTGATGGGATTGAATTGGAATCCCCTGGCACATTTCTAACTCTACCGTTTGGGGCAAGTCAGATTGAGCATGTCCCAAATTGTACCTCTCCTCCCTCTCTTAGGCCCACTCTTATATTTAATAGAGATCACTTCTCAGTTAAATTTAAACACCTAAGAATAATTGTGTGTTAATTACTGAGTTCAACCCATAGTATTAAGTAGGACAAAAAATACTAAAATGGATAAAGTATTAAGTTTATCAACAGTGAGGACAAGGGCTGATCAAGTCACTGTTTCTCATAGTCTTGTATGTTCTGGTAGAGTGGGGAACAGTCTAACCATGTTAAATGTGTGTTGTCTGCTACACTAGATGAAAATACTTCAATAATTTATGGAAAAAATAGTTAAAAGATAAATTGATTCGGCACAACAATTTTTGAAATCCATGCATAGGTTTTTCATAACGCACATTTTCTGTGAATTCTTTGAAGACCGTTTCTGTGCCTTGACTTCCTTTCCTCTCCCCTGTGCACGAATACTCTGTCCTATGAATAAGATGTACAGCAAAAAGGCAGTTTCTTGGGGCTCTTACTCAACTCTTAGGAAGGCTGGTAGATTCCTAAGCCAACACATACAGATCTCCTTGGGTTTTCTTTGTGATAATGTTACCAACATTTCTCCAACCCTACTATACTGGCAACACTGGGATAAGTGAAAGGGGGATTAGGATAAGAAGCCATGAGGGAGGCACATGGGGAAGATCATTTACATGGAGAGTGAAGTAGACAGGAAGAAGGGAAAAGTGGAAAGTTTCATATTAATGGGAAAAAGTGGGTTAGCTTTGGGGAATTTGTTACCACATCCACTAGGTGGTCTTGCAGGCATGTGTGCTTAGATTCTCACTTTAGGGATAGAAGTCCCTTGTGTGCCATCTTCATTTAATTGATACTTAAGTCAGTGTTTTTGGCCCCAACTTCCCTTTTCCCCCTGTGATTTAGTCTTTGTCTTTTATTGTCTGCAGGATTTTCTATAATTTTATACTGCTGATAACTGGAAATTTATATCTACTACACACAATTTGTGGTCCAGATGCTCTCCCATCACTGAATTCTTCCCCAAGTCTTGGGGTAGGGAGGAGTTATGATGGTTTTAGTGTCCTTACTGTGCTTTAGTTCTCATCAATTTCAGATATGTAATCTATGCTTCAGCCATTTTCTGTAGCCTGATTATCTCCAATTGATAGCTATACTACATAAATAACTATGACTTACCACTTTCTGTTACCTCTCGTTCAGTCTCACAAACTCTGAAGAAAAGAATCTACTACCTGTGCTATTTTAATTGCATCTCTCCCTTCTCAAGTCTGTACTGTGAACAACCAAGCTCTTAGAAGGAATTTCAAAATTAGCGTGCAAAAGAGTATTTCCTATAAAGGAAATGGACCAAAAAAACCCCCTCATATACATATACATTTTGATGTTAAAAATTCATATTAGAAATAACAGAAAACTTCTTTAATCTGGTACAGGGCATCAGTGAAAACCCTACAGATAATATCTTGCTTACTACTATAAGACTGAATGAGTTACCCCTGAGATTCAGAACAAGACAAGAAGGTTCCCTGTTGCCACCTCTATAAAAATTATATTGGAGGCCCTGGTGAGTGTTGTAAGACCTGAAAAAAGAAGTGACAGTAAAATAGAAAACTTAGATTCATAGACAACATGAATTCCTTGTATAAAGTAGCAAACAATGTACAGAGGGGGGAAACTAAACCAATTTACTAAAATGAAGTTAGGTTTGTAAAATCACATGACATAAGATCAAAATATAGAAATTAATTACATTTTAATATAAAAATTATTTGATATTCCTAGAGAATAAATTTTTATAAAAATCTGACTCAGTATATAGACGTGTATTGTCAAATTTCATGACAACATAAACTCCATCAAAATCTCTAGAGGTTTTTTTTTTCTGTTTTGGTAGAAATTCATGACTGATTCTAAAACTGATAATGAAAAAGCAAAAAGAATCCAAACAATTTTGGATAAAAGAATGAAGTAGAATATATCATGCTTGATGCTAAGTTTGCACATAAAGCAACAGTAATTACGGCAATATGATCATGCTATAGAAATAGATCGGTGGGGCTGAAGAGCGGCTACAAGTGGGACCACACACTGGTCAACTTGATTTTTTTTTAATTTATTTATTTGAAAGGCAGAGTTAGGGACACATACACACACACACAGAGTGAGCAAGCGAGAGCGCACTTCTACTCCATTAGCTCCCTAATCTACTACACCATTGTGCTGGCTCCTGGTCACTTGATTTTTGACAGAGTTAACAGTGTAGTGGAGTGTGGAGAGACTTTTCAATACGTGGTGCTGGAGTAACTGTACCTCCATATGCAAAACATATACAAGTGAACGTCAGTGTTTTTATCTTGCATCCTGTTAAAAAAAATTAGCTAATTAACTAAAAAGGTTCCATAGAACTATTTAAGTATAAAACTCTGAAACTGAAAATATTTTCAAACAAAACAGGAGAAAATCTTTTCTTCTTGGTATATGCGAATATTTCCTGGATATACAAAGAGCATGATTGATAAAATAATTTGAAAAACTAGAATTAATAAATAAAAACTTTTGTTTGTTAAAAGTTATACTTTGGAAACATATTTATTAAATAAAAGTTGAAAAAAATAAAATAAAATTTTATATAGAAAAAGTTCATCAACAAAATGACAAGATAGGCTACAGAGTAGGAGAAAATATTTGCAAAATATATATCTTACATATGTATGTAGTGTGGTATACATTCTAATACAATATTCCATCTATAGCACATTCTGGAAAAGGCACAATTGTAGGGAATCTAGAAAATAAGATCAGAACAGAGTGTAAAGGACTAATTATGAACAAGCCCTGGAAATTTCTGGGCTAGTAGGAATCCTGATTATGGTTGTGGTTATGCATTCTAAATGTTTATCAAGAATGTACACAACTGTAAACATGAAAGGGTGAATTTTGATGTGTGCAAATTATTCTTCAGTAAGCTGGGCTTAAAAATTTTGTATTAGCTAAAATTTACATATTAATGTATACATAAATGAATAATTTGTCAATTCTATGTAGTAATAATAAACTTCTACCTTCATATAGTGACTTCCAGCTTATTAACTACTTCTACATCTATTTTCTCCTGTAATTTGTCACAACCCTGAAACATAGACATTACTGCTCCCATTTTACAGTTGAGCCACTTTTCTGAGGTCCAGTGAGGCAAAGGTCACATAGCAAATCTTTCTTAAATCCAGGGTATTCTTGCTTTTCTTTTCTTTTTTAAAAATCTACTTATTTGAAAGGCAGAGTGACAGGGAGGGAGTGAGGGAGATACCTGCTGTTCACTCTCAAATGGCCTCAATTGCTAGGGTTGGATCAGTTCAAACCCAGGATCCTAGACCTCCATCTAGGTCTCCCACAAGGGTGGCAGAGGGCCAGGTGCCTGGGCCATCCTCTGCTGCTTTTGAAGGCATATTAGCAGGGAGGTGGAACAGAAGATGAGTAATCAGCAGTTGAACCAACACTTTAATATGGGATGCCGGTGTTGTGTTGTGTGTGGTTAGTTAACCCAACTGTGCCACACTCCTGGCCTCAAACCAGAATTTTCCATTGATCTCTCAATGCCTTCTTAAAAAAATAGATTGTATTTGCAGTTTTGAAAGCATTTTTGGATTTTTAGGAAGGCTGACTTGGCTGCTCTTCTCTCCCCTTGATTAGCTGGGATTTCCTGTGTTGCTGCCTCTGTAATGTTCTCTGGTCCTGACCATTCCAAGGAACCTCCTGGTGCACCACTCAGCCATCTGTCAGAGCCCCGCCATTTCCTGCAAAGTGCAGATCTCCTGGGAAAACTCTAATGAGAAACCCAGACTCATATACCCTGAAGAGGATGCTGGGACACGTGTGTTGGCACATGTGGCACATAGTATGGTTTGTGCCATGTTTAACCCCTGTACTATTTCTTCATCTATGTCTTGGAGCGTTGTGTAAGAAAGTTTTCTTGACTCTGGGATGGAGAGACAGAGGCAGTTTGGAGATTTGTGGGATGAACCAATGCATAGGTTGGTAGCCATGGGTGATGAATTAGATGCAGTGGTGAAGGCTTAGGAGCTCCCTCAATTAAACTCGGTGGGACTCAGACTGAATCAGTTATGTTTCTGTCAAGCTCTATCACTGCATCTCTGTGCAGATTCCTGAGGGAAGATGAGGAGGGAAGATGTCAGCTCTTAAAGACAGAAAAACGTACCATGGCAAGCAAGAGAAGAAAATGATTCTGATGGGGCTATTTTGAGATGAAATGAGAGAAGAAGCCAGAGGTAAAAGGGTTGAAGGAAAACATCAGGGCATTGCAACAGGTGATGGAAGAATTGGGTGCTAAGTAGAGTAAGTAGCAGGATTTGACTTAGACCTGAATTTAAATTAGACAAAGGAAAATGACAAGGGCACAAGAAGAGCTTGTGAAAATGTTGCAGGCATGTTAACCTTGACGTGAGGCCAGGCAACTAGACAGATGGAAAGCAGTGTAAAATGAAGCCTTTCTTTATAGGATAAGGATGAGTAAGATCTGAATCATTACCTCACTTATGGGAGGGAAGTGGTGGGAGTCATGGTTAAATCCTGAGTAGAAGGGTTGGCATTTAGCCTAGTGGCTAAGACATTAGTTACGATGCCTGTATCCAATACTGGAGTACATAGGTTCAAATTCCACTCTGGATTCCAGTTTCCTGCTAAAATACAGCGGGAGATGATACAGTAGTTAGGTCCTTGCCATCCACCTTGGAGATCTGGATTGAGTTTCCAGGTCCTGGCTTCAGTTCTCGCTGTTGTGGACCTTTGGGGAGTAGACCAGTGGATGAAAGCTCTCCATCTCTGTCCTTCTGCCTCTCAAATAAATAAGTAAATATGTATCTTTTAAAAATCCTGGATAGAAATGGAACGGCCCTGGAGAAACAGGAAGAAGATGGAGAAATAGTGACCCACAGGAGGAGAGAAAGAGGTGCCCAAAGAGAAGTCAGGTGCAAGCTGACCAGGAAATGCAGTGAGGTGAAGCCTTAAGAAAGGTGGTAGAGTGCAGGAGAAATGGATGAAAAATCTTGTCAAGCACAGCCAGAGGAAATTAGAACAGCAGAAAAAGAGGCGACTGGAGTTGTTCATGAACATATTGTTAGTGACTTATGTCAAGGTGGTTTTGGTAAAATGAACGGATGAAAGTGTGAAGACACTCCAGACAAACTCTCAAAGAAGGAATTTTAAGAAATAGATACTTTAGATACAAGATGAGAAATAGACCAGAGAGGATAGAGTAGGAGAAGCAAAATGAATGAAAATCAGATTCTCTTCCTCCTCTTTTATTTATTTATTTTTTAACCTGCATGGATACACATAACCCAATACCACTTCATCCACCCAAGGGAGGCAGGAGAGAATTTTAAAAGTGAAAACAGGCTGCCCAGCATGAGGGATGTCAGAGAGGTGTGGGGCAGCCTTTGCCTGAATGAGTGAGAACACTTCAGGGAAGGAAGGAGCTGAAGTAGATTTAGGGTAGAAGTGAGAGAAGAGTCCCTGAAGACAAGGGCAGCTTCAGACTGTGTCCCAGGGTCATTGACTTTAGGTTCATGTTACCATGGGGGGAAATATTCCTGTTGAGAAGAAAGCTCTGTGAATGTTATTTCAATCAAAATCACTTGGGTACATGCTGTTCCCTAGCATTTGAATTACTTTGTCATGACAAAATTGGGGTCTTCTCAACACTGGTGGCTTATTTGCTGTTACTGGGAGGCAGGGAAAGAATTTCTGCACTGTCAGAAGCCAGCCCCGTTGATTTTCCAAACAGCTCTCAGGGTAGCTACAACTTCATTTGCCTTGGAAGTTAAGAATCAAGTGGATGTAGTGATGAGAGATCTGTTCCTTCTGCTACTGTTAGCTCATTTCTATCTCCTCTTCGGCTTTAGGTGTAAGCACCTTAGTTGAGCCCCCAGATTCCTCTGTGTATTATCTCCTGCCTACTCTGTTAATGAAGTCTTGTTCCAGCCAGGCCTAGAGTGCCACTGCCTGATGTGCTTATGCACCCCTGCTTGGTTACCTTACCTTAGACAAACTCAGACCTTTGCAGCCCAGCTCAAAGGCTACCTCTTGATAAAGTTCACACCCAAGCCCCCCAGAGTGAGCTCCTGCTGCCCTTGTCTTTCTTTTTTTTTTTTTTTTTTTTTTTTTTTTTTTTTTTACAGGCAGAGTGGACAGTGAGAGAGAGAGACAGAGAGAAAGGTCTTCCTTTGCCGTTGGTTCACCCTCCAATGGCCGCCGCGGATGGCGCGCTGCGGCCGGCGCACCGCGCTCATCCGATGGCAGGAGCCAGGAGCTAGGTGCTTATCCTGGTCTCCCCATGGGGTGCAGGGCCCAAGCACCTGGGCCATCCTCCACTGCACTCCTGGGCCACAGCAGAGGGCTGGCCTGGAAGAGGGGCAACCGGGACAGAATCCGGTGCCCCGACCGGGACTAGAACCCGGTGTGCCGGCGCCGCAAGGCGGAGGATTAGCCTGTTGAGCCACGGCGCCGGCCCCCTTGTCTTTCTAGGGTCTGCTCCCTAGCACCTCTCACACATTCTGATGGTCTACACACACTTCCCGCATCCTGGCAAGTGTGTGTGTGTGTGTGTTGTCTCCTAGGTAGACATGTTGGTTCCTTGTAGGCAGAGCTGAGTCTTGATTCCCTGACACACTCCACAGGGTTCATGCATTAAGGTTTGTTGGTTTATTGGACTTTTGAAGACAAAGGGGGATAGATAGGAGTGATATGTCAAGTTTTATTTTCAAAATACACGTGGGAAGGTTGCAATGACTCTTATGGTACTCCCTGTAACTTACGGTGGTGATTTCTACCTGTGGACTTGGATGGTTCTAAGAAAAAGGAACACAGAACAAAGATGAGACAGGGTACAATCTTGCAGCCAGACCCAATTTATTCAAAGAAAATAAATCCACAGAGGCCAACCAACTGTCAGTGTGAACATAGATTGAACATGTAGCAGAGGACCCAGACCCCAGGGGCTGGGCTTTTTTATATCTTAGGTGGGCTATGAATCATGGTGAGGGTAGGGGCAGTAGGTAGAGGTGAATTCCTCCATACAGATCTTTCATGTTTGGCCCACTGGCTTTCAAACCTGGGGGAGAATACAGGATGTGAGACAGAACTGGTGTCTTGCAAGAAGGCAGGGGTAACAAGAACCTAAAATGGCTGAGGCTCAAATCCTTGTTCCATCAATAGTGAGTCAATGAGGAGTTTTATGTAGCCTCATTGAGGCATGGGAGAGGAGACAGGCTATTCCAACTGGTCCCGGTGCCTAAGCTCATGCCATTTTTATTGTAACGGTGGGCATGGTAATTCAGACCTGAAATACATGTTATTCTAACATTGTCAAAATGCTTGATTGAGAGAAAACTGTTTTTTAAAAACAAGAGGCCAATGTTTTGGCATAATGGGTGAAGCTGCCATACGTGATGCTAGCATTCCATATGGCTGCTGGTTCGAGTTCAGGCTGCTCCACTTCGAATCCTGCTCTCTGCTAATGCCTGAGAAAGCAGCAGAAGATGGCCCAAGTACTTGAAGCTTCTGCCTCCTGGCTTCTGCTTGGGCTAGCCCCAGCTGTTGCTGCCATTTAGGGAGAGAATTAAGGGATAGAAGATCTATCTCTCCTCTCTGTAACCTTGCCTTTCAAAAACAAATCTTAAACCATATAAAATGTGAATGGTAACCAAATTGCAACAAGAATATTTGAAAAAACTCATGAAAAATAGGATTAAAACATAAGTTACATTTCTTGCAAAAAAATTGAAACCCATATCTGAGTAATTTTCAAAAAGTCAGTGGAAATGCGTATTATCAAAGAGGCAGCTCAATTCACAATAGCTAAGACATGGGATCAACCTAAATGCCCATCAACAATAGACTGGATAAAGAAATTATGGGACATGTACTCTATAGAATACTATACAGCAGTGAAAAACAGTGAAATCCAGTCATTTGCAACAAGATGGAGGAATCTGTAAAACATCATGCTGAGTGAAATAAGCCAATCCCAAAGGGACAAATATCATATGTTCTCCCTGATGGGTGACAACTAACTGAGCACCAAAAAGGAAACCTGTTGAAGTGAAATGGACACTATGAGAAATAGTGACTTGATCAGCCCTTGACCTCACTGTTGATGAACAACTTAATACTTTATCCCTTTTAGTATTTTTTGTCCTACTTAATACTATGGGTTGAACTCTGTAATTAACACACAATTATTCTTAGGTGTTTAAATTTAACTGAGAAGTGATCTCTGTTAAATATAAGATTGGGCATAAGAGAGGGAGAAGAGGTACAATTTGGGACATGCTCAATCTGACTTGCCCCAAACGGTAGAGTTAGAAATGTGCCAGGGGATTCCAATTCAATCCCATCAAGGTGGCATGTACCAATGCCACCTCACTAGTCCAAGTCATCAATTTCAGTTCACAATTGATCATAATGATAGGTTTAAGAGTCAAAGGGATCACATAAACAAGACTGGTGTCTGCTAATACTAACTGATAGAATTAAGAAGGAGAGAAGGATCCAACATGGGAAGTGGGATACACAGCAGACTCATAGAGTGGCAGATGTCCTAAACAGCACTCTGGCCTCAGAAGTAGCCCTTAAGACATTTGGATCTGGCTGAAGAGCCCATGAGAGTTTCTCAGGCATGGAAAGCCAAGACACTCTGGAAAAAAAAAGGACCTAAAGGAAAGATCTCTGCTAGTGAGATCCCAGTGGAAAGAATGGGCCATCAAAGAAGGAGGTACCTTTCTCTGAAGGTAAGAGAGAACTTCGACTTTGACTATGACCTTGTCTAAATAAGATCAAGTCGGCAAACTCAAAAGGCTTCCATAGCCTTGGCATCTCATGACAAGAGCCTAGGGTGATTACTGATGCCATAAACAAGAAGGACAATTGTTAAGTCAACAACAGGAGTCACTGTGCCCTTACTCCCCATGTAGGATCTCTGTCCGGAATGTGTTGTCCAATGTGAATTAATGCTGTAACTAGTACTCAAACAGTATTTTTCACTTTGTGTTTCTGTGTGGGTGCAAAGTGTTGAAATTTTTACTTTATACTAAATTGATCTTCTGTATATAAAGAGAATTGGAAATGAATCTTGATGCGAATGGAATGGGAGAGGTAGCTGGAGATGGGAGGGTTGCAGGTGGGAGGGAGATTATGGGGGGGCATTATAATCCATAAACTGTACTTTGGAAATTTATATTTATTAAATACAAGTTAAAAAAGAATCACGCATGGACTTCAAAAATATTAGCACTAAAATGAACTTATTTTTTAATTCCATATGATTCACAGCTTTTCATTTTCTTAATTTTATTTTCCATATATTTGAAAAAAAACTCAAAGCTAACTGTCATTTTTCCATGAAGCGTCGCTTTTATATTTTTTTGTTGCTATACTTCTTTGTTGAAATTTTGGTTTGTAATTTGTGTAGTCTTTGAATATTGAGTGTTCTAAAGCTCAATATTTTAATGAAGCAAATTCTGGTGGAACCAGAGGACTAAAAGCAAGTCAGGGCTCCATTAACTAGTGTGTTTCCTGTGCAGTGCAAAGAGCCATTGAATGGCCACATTCTCCTTGGTGGAAACACTCTGCCTTTCTCCGAATTTCATTTTGTAGTCATTTTAATAATTGCTTGGTGTATTTTTCTGACTCCCAATGCTTTTACATTTCTCATTCTTAAAATGCTGGCTCCCAAGGGCTGTTCCCTTGAAATATTCTACAGATGTTTATCAATTCCTTGCAGAGAGCCAGGCACCTGGTGAGCATCGCTGCTCATTGTGCTGCCGAGCAGGACCTGAGGATAAGCAGTGTGCATTATCAGGAGAGGCCAGATCCTCTGCAGTGACCGGGGTGCTGCTGGAATACAGGTCTTACTTTGGCCATTTTGAACCAGAGAGAGGCTCGTAGGCAGGTTACGGAACTCAGGAAGAATCTGTATTGTTTATGGTCAGAGCAGAAAACAGATGGCCAATTCAATTTGTTTAATGTGGAGAGAGGTCAGTGAAAAGACTGTCTGCCACGGTGTGCATGGAAACCTCAAGAAGTCGTAGTGTCCTAGAGTGAGTAGCAGCTTGAGATGCTATGATCTCAAGGGGGGCTCTGTGCAGAGGGTCACTGAATGAAGCCATGACCTTCAGCCAAGTGACAGTCCCCAGAGGACCAAAGTGGGAGGCAAGGAGATTCTATAGCCTACTCTTACTCTGCTGGTTCCCACCACTCTCCTCTTGTCTTCTCTGTTGGCCAAGCACAACTACAAGCCAGAGGAATGCAAGCTGTAGTCTGCAAGATACAGTCCCAGAGAGTAGCCCTTGTGTGGTGAGTGAAAGATGTAGAAAACAGGAATTTATTTATCATTTTAAAAAAGTAGAAAATCACTCTCAACTGCCAGTTCACTCCCCCAAAACCCACAATGGCAGAGGCTGAAGTCAGGAGTGCATAACTTAATCTGGGCCTCCTGTGTGACTGGCAGAGATCCAATTATTTGAGCCATCACCTACTCTCTCCCATGGTGTTCATTAGCAAGAAATTGGAATTGGAAGGTGGAGCCAGGTATTTAACCCAGCCATCCGGATATAGAACTCAGACAACCTAACTATTGTCTTAACCACTATGCCAAATGCCTACCCTTGGAATTCACAGGATTTTAAACCTGAAAGATTTTGATAACAAATCCATTCTCTTATTTCACAGATAAAGACATAGAGCCATCAGCTTGTTCATGACAGAATCATAATAGGGCCTAAAATTTCTGAATCTTCAGATCTCTATGATTTTTATACCATTCTGCTTGTATGTTAATTTTGAGGAAGAGAGAAAGGAGAAAGAGTAAGACAGTTAAGTTTAATTGTGATTAAAGCTGTGAATAGATTTTCAATTTGACATGTTAGAGGGACCTAAGTGAGTTCAGAACTGAGTTACAATTGCTCTGTTGATGGGGACACTAGAGATGGTATTTTATGTTAGAGAAAGTGGGATTGTGCTTAGAATTGGCCTGATCATCAGCCAACTTGGATAGTGCAGAATTTTTTCCCCCCTCTATTGATTCTGAGCTGGCTATGGGGCTGGCTTGTGCTCTCGCTTCACGTACTCTTCTTGCTCTCTCTTTTTAACGATTTATTTTATTTGAAAGGCAGAGTTACGGTGATGGGGGAGAACACACACACATACACTCACACACACACACACAGAGCTTCCATTTTTTGGTTCACCCCCAAATGGCTACAATGTCCAGGTCTGGGCCAAGCCAAAGACAGGAGCCAGGAGCTTCTTCCGGGTCTCCCACATGGGTTCAGGGGCTCAAGGACTTCATTAATCCTCTATTTCCTTTTAAGGCACATTAGCAGGTCACTGAATCAGAAGTGGAGCAGCTAGGACTCCTATAGGATGCCAAAGTTGCAGTTGGTGGCTTTACCCACTGTGCCACAACGCCAACCCCACAGGGCTTTCTTTGAGGTTGGGTTTCAGGCTTGTTGTAAACCTATGTTCCAAGCTGAAGGCTGATTCATATTTGAGGCATACATGATTCACCACTCAAACCATTTTAGAAATCAGAGACCCACGAAAAGACCCAAAAATTCATACCTTGAGTAGGCATTGACTTACATGTGCAGATAAATACCTGGAAACATAATTACCAGCTGACACAGTGACCTGGGGATGAGCAGCCCATAAATTCAAGGAGTTGGAAATGGAATTGTTGCTTTTGGTGTTGTCCCTTGTGTTCATCTTTTGGAAATGAAGGACCTGCAGCAGTGTCTTTGTTGATCAGTGGAAACTCAGTATTTGTATTGTTCAATTAATGCCACTAACAAGTGCTTATTGAGCACCAGCCATATGTCAGATACTTTGCGGAGTACTGGAGGAAGATAAGGCAGACAATCATAATCCCACCTCACTTCATTAGTTTTCCAGAAAAGCCATTTGCAAGCAAAAGTAGCAAGAATTGGGTTCTGCCTTCCTTGTACTTCTGTATGCCTTGCCCATACTATTGGTGAGTGAAGATATGGATTCCAAGTATAATAGATGATTGTGTGTTATAGATGAAGTTGTCATATTACTTTCTGTAAAATTTGGCTGGTGTGGGGAATGGAGGGAGTTAGTGCTGGCTTGCCCTGAGGTTTAAAATCTATTTTAAATATTGTTTTTATTAGATATCAGATTGTTACTTACAGACTTTTTGAAATAGCCTATTTCTAAGGTCAGTGGAAATTGTGCTAAGCTAGAGTAGAAAGTGGGAGGGAAAAAGCTATTTCACTCCTTTCTAAGGAATTTAAGTCAAAAGAAGCTCCATTTCTGCTACTGAACAAAATATATTCACATCCAGTGAATAAATGTCAGTTACCTGCTATTTTCTAGATGATTTCAAGTAAATTGTTTAATATTTGCAACCATTCTATGAGGTGACTATAATAATCCCCATTTTATAAGGATGAAAATGAGGTCCAGGTGAGTTAGATAACTTTGACTCTTACTTATCTTGGGAAAAAAAAAAAGAGTAAATTGTCAATTCTAGCTTTTTCGGCTTTAGGTCCTTGCTTTATTCATTGTATTGTAAAGCCCTTCTAAATAAGATATGATCATTTTTAGAATCTCATCTATTGTTTTCATTACCATTTCCTACTCCTGTGTTAGCACTTAGCTTGTTACTCTACTGTTCTCCCATCTGGGCCTGGGAAGCTTCATGTGGTACACTGGGCATGCTCTATTGTAGCTCTTGTCATGTGATACTGTGATCTCCTGTTTGTCTGTCTTGGCTTGTAGACTAAAGGCTTCATGTAGATTAGATCCCATTCATCATTGGATGCCATCTTCTAGCACATTCTGTGGCACATGGAAAATGATCAATCAACATTTGTCAAATGAGTCAGTTTTCACAGTAATTCTGAGAAGGCAAGTAGTATCTCACATTTTACAGATGAGGATCAGAGAGGTAAAGAAACTGATCCAAGATTACATAGCAAGTTAAGAGTAAATTTTAAATACATGCTCATTTTCCTTAAAGCTTGGTTCTTTCCACTGTAACACAGCATGGTTATTATTGCTGCTTGGGACTGGGGTTTTTGTAGCAAAGGCTTTGTTGAGGGATGCAGTGGCTTGGAATGTGCTTAGATCACTAGATTATTTTGGTAGTGGTAGGGACCTTGGAAGTGTTTGGTGTGTTCTTTTTTTTTTTTTTTTTTTTAGCACCTACTTGGAAATTTACTTCAGCACAGGCTGTTTATCTATTGCTCAGAACAACAGTTTTATGATAGGTACCTGTAGGTTTGGGGGTCTGTCCCACGACCCTACTCTCCAGTGCCCTCCTAGTACCTTCCCTTGACCTCCTTCTCCATTGCTTTTTGATGCCCTGCTTCTGTGCTTGACTTTTGTTGTCCCACCTACTTCATTGCCCATCCCCCTCTTAATAGTCAGTGACCAGAGACAAGCTGATAATTTTTATTAGCACTTGAAAGTGCTGTTTTGCTGTTAAACCAATACGCACAATTGCCCTAATTTGCTGCCACACAGTAATGATCAGAATTGGGTTTCAAAAGGTGTGGATTTCAGCAGGGCTACCCACACTGTCCTTGGAGGCATATAAATTAATTATAATTAAAAGCCACGTGAAGATGTTAGAAGAGAAACTTTGAGCAATTTTGATGTCTTCTCTTATAAAATGTTGCAAAAAAAAAAAAAACAGTTCGTAGTTACTGCTGGCAAGAGTCCAGATAATAATCTACATTGGTATTACAAATTTCTATTAAAATGCACACATGTAAAATGATTTATAATCCTCTATTAGTTATCTGTACAACCCTTGTGTCAAGAACTTTGACAAGAGAAGTGATACTTCGGCTTTGTGAAAACAGAAGGGAAAGAACAGTAAAGCCAGAAAACCTGGGTTTGCCACTGGAAAAGTGTTGGAAAACAAGGAAGGAGCTTGGGTGGTAGGTGGTTGGTCTGGTTGGACCGAGTAAGAACTAAGAGTTTCTTATCCGGTATAAGTCCTCAGAAAAACTTGGTAGAATTATCTCTGCTTTGATGGCCCAAGTGCTTGGGCCCCTGTTACCCATGTGGGAGAAGTGGATGGAGCTCCCAGTCTTGGCTTTGGCCTGGCCCCAGTCTTGGCTGTTGTACCCATTCTGGGAGTGAACCAGCAGAAGGAAGATCTCCCTCTCCCTCTCTCCCTCTCCCCTTCCCCCATCCCCTTCCCCTCCCTCCTCCTCCCCCCCCCCCCGACCACTTTTCAAATAAAAGTAATTCTTAAATATCTCTGACAGGGAAGGAACTGCTGCCTTTAACTGTGGGAGTAGTGAGGACACCTTCTAGATAGCAAAGGGAGCCCGTAGTCTTAGGAAGAGCAACCACATCTATATTATATAGGAGGACTTGATGGTTCAGTTGCTGGGTCAAGGGTTTGGGTCACTTTTGCCTGTGTCTTTCCTCTTTCTTCCATCTGTCCTATTCTATGACCAGATATTTTTCCAGAAGTGAATTAAGTAACGCTTCGTTTTGACTATCTATTTACACCATTTGTTATGGCTGTGATATGTGGAAATGTGGTTGGGTGGCTCTCCACAGGAGTGTGTTAGGTAGGCTAATACAACAACAAGACTAAGGAACACTCTCTATAGCTATGTCAGTTACTAAATTTTTCTATTTCTATTAAAAATGTGTGTAGGCACTTAACCTGGTGTTTAAGATGCTGATTGAGATGCCTCACCATGGAACGTCTCGGTTTAATGCCCAGTTCTGGCTCCTGACTCCAGGTTCCTGCTAATGAAGATTCTAGGAGTTAGCAGTACTGGCCTAATTGATTGGGTTCTTGCCACCATGTGGGAGACCTGGATTGTGCTCCGGATGCCTAGCTTTATTTCTGAGGCAGGAGGCATTTCTAGCATTTAGGGAATGAACCAGTGGATGGGCCTCTTTTCATTTCTCTCTCTCTGTCTCATTAAAAATAAAAAGAATTTGGCATGTTTGTAGCATGTCCAGGTAGATGTTTCCTTCTTAACTGGTTTCCAAGGGGCAAGGTCTTGAACCAGTGTTAGAATCCCCACCTTATCAGGATTTCTTGTTTTGTTCCTTTTGAAAGAAAAGGAGAAATGACTCAAAAGCTCTAAAAGACTAAAAGAGTAATGGCTGAGAGGAAGAGAATGACAGACACCAGAAGTATTTGATTTCAGTTGACTCAGAAACTAAGGTTGGGGCTTTCATGTGCTATTTCTCTAGATTCAGATGTTGGGTAATTTAGAAGATCACAAATGTAATTAAAGGATTGGAATTACATCAATTACATTTGCAAATGCCCTGAGTATTTGCCATTGCATTTTTGCATTTCATTTGATGGATATGTGAGTCTTGTTGGACATATGCGGTACTCACATTTACTGTTGGAGGTGGCTGCTAGACACATTCATTGCCAAAATCTGGCCCAAGATCACCTCATTGCTTCAACATTCATCCTGCTCTCACAAATTTTAATTTAGAAAGTACAACTTAAAACCTCAAATTAACTTGGAACCTAAAATTTTAAAAATTATGTTAATGAAACATTATTTTGGATCTGTTCTGCAGAGCTAACTTAATCATAATTCTTGGTTGATGGCACACTTTCATTATTGGTTCAGTTAAGGACATTATGCTTTATATACCATTATTCTTCATATATTTTAGATTAACCTCATTTCTTTAAAAATTCTACCATAATTTTTATGAGGATTTCTTTGATATTCTATATCAGTTCAGGAGAAAATAGAACTTACAGTGATATCACATCCATGAATGTGGCTTGTAGTTACATTGTTAGTCTTCTTTCACTTCCTTGTTTTTTTCTGTAGAGGTCTTTAGACCCTGATTTGTTAATTTCTAAGTAGTTCAGAGTTGTTTTTGCTATTATGAATGTTATATTCTCAGTTGATTAGAAGAAAAATACTGATGTTTTTAAAGAGGATCATTTAATAGCCCTGTGCTCATTAATTCAAATAGTTTTTAAATTGTTTTTGGTTTTCTATATGGATAGCTGTATTGAGTTCATATAATGCTATTTCTTCTTTCTTTCCTTCCTACCCTTAAGGGTTTTGTTTTCTTAACTTATTTATTAGAATTAACAGTAGGACTGAAAGCATTAAACTTGCCTTTTTCTCAATGTCAAAGCAAATGGCACTACAAGTTGTCAGTATGTAAATCTACTAGGTCAAGACTGATGTTCTTCTTCACTTCTCTATTTAAAGAGATATTTGTTTTGCTTAAGCAATTTTTAAATTTCTATTAACTTTTATTTAATAAATATAAATTTCCAAAGTACAGCTTTAGGATTACAGTGCCTATTTCCCCCCATAACCTCCCTCCCACCCACAACCCTCCCATCTCCCGCTCTCTCTCCCATCCTATTCACATCAAGATTCATTTTCAATTATCTTTATATACAGAAGATCAACTTAGTTTATACTAAGTAAAGATTTCAACAGTTTCTTCCTACACAGATACACAAGGTATAAAGTACTGTTTGAGTACCAGTTTTACCTTTAATTCACATTGTACAACACATTCAGGACAGAGATCCTATGTGGGGAGTAAGTGCACAGTGACTCCTGTTGTTGATTGAACAATTGACACTCTTGTTTATGGTATCAGTAATCACCTGGGGCTCTTGTCATGAGTTGCCAAGGCTATGGAAGCCTTTTGAGTTCGCTGACTTCAATCTTATTTAGACAAAGTCATAGTCAAAGTGGAAGTTCTCTCCTCCCTTCAGAGAAAGGTACCTCCTTCTTTGATGGTTCTGTTCTTTCCACTGGGATCTCACTCGCAGAGATCTTTAATTTAGATGTGTGTGTGTGTGTGTGTTTGCCAGAGTGTCTTGGCTTTCCATGCCTGAAATATTATCATGGGCTTCCCCACCACCACCATAACCACCCTCCCACCCACAACCATGCCATCTCCCACTCCTTCTCCCATCCCATTCTTCATCAAGATTCATTTTTAATTATCTTTATATACAGAAGATCAACTTAGTATATACTAAGTAAAGATTTCAACAGTTTGCTCCCACACAGATACACAAGGTATAAAGTACTGTTTGAGTACCAGTTTTACCGTTAATTCACATTGGACAACACATTAAGGACAGAGATCCTACATGGGGAGTAAGTGCACAGTGACTCTTGTTGTTGACTTAACAATTGACGCTCTATTTATGACATCATAATTGCTCAAGGCTCTTGTCATGTCATGAGATACCAAGGCTATGGAAGCTTCTTGAGTTCACCAACTCTGATCTTATTTAGACAAGTCCATAATCAAAGTGGAAGTTCTCTTTTACCTTCAGAGAAAGGTACCTCCTTCTTTGGCCCGTTCTTTCCACTGGGATCTCATTAGCAGAGATCTTTCATTTAGGTCATTTTTGCCAGAGTGTCTGTCTTTCCATGCCTGAGAAACTCTCATGGACTTTTCAGCCAGATCTGAATGCCTTAAGGGCTGATTCTGAGGCCAGAGTGCTGTTTAGGGTATTTGCCATTCTATGAGCCTGCTGTGTATCCCACTTCCCATGTTGGGTTGTTCTCTCCTTTTTAATTCTGTCAATTATTATTAGTAGACACTAGTTTTCTTTATGTGATCCCTTTGACACTTAACCCTTTCTTTATGATCAATTATGAACTTAAACTGATGATTTTAACTAGTAAAATGGCATTGGTACATGCCAACTTAATGGAATTTGGAGTCTCGTGGCACATTTCTAGCTCTACCATTGGGGTAAGTCCGAGTGATTGTGTGCCGAACTGTACATCTCCTCCCTCTCTTATTCACACTCTTATTTTAAACAGGGATCAATTTTTAGTTGGATTTAAACACCAAAGAATAATTGTACGTTAGACAGTTCAACCAATGGTATTAAGTAGAAAAAGAAAATACTGACAAGAATAAAATAATAAGCTGTTCCTCAACAGTCAGGACAAGGGCTGATCAAGACATTGCTCCTCATAGTGTCCATTTCACTTCTACAGGTTTGCTTTTATGTGCTCAGTTGTCACACATCAGCGAGAACATATGATATTTGTCCCTTTGGGACTGGCTTATTTCACTCAGC
This sequence comes from Sylvilagus floridanus, assembly GCA_949820135.1. Classification (NCBI taxonomy): domain Eukaryota; kingdom Metazoa; phylum Chordata; class Mammalia; order Lagomorpha; family Leporidae; genus Sylvilagus; species Sylvilagus floridanus. The sequence continues at coordinate 25,058,659 of OX463230.1, forward strand.
ATGATTTTTTACAGATTCTTTGATTTTTGTTGCAAATGACTGGATTTTATTTTTTTTACCGTGGTGTAATATTCTATAAAGTACATATCCAGTAAGTTTGTTATCCAGTCTTCTGCTGATGGGCATTTAGGTTGATTCCATGTCTTAGCTATTGTGAATTGAGCTGCAATAAACATTGAGGTGCAGACAGCTCTTTGATTTGCCAACTTCCTTTGAGTAAATCCCAACGAGTGGGATGGCTGGGTCATGTGGTAGAGCTATATTCAGGTTTCTGAGGAATCTCCAAACTGTCTTCCATATTGACTTTACCAGTTTGCATTCCAACCAACAGTGGATTAGTGTGCCTTTTCCCCCACATCCTTGCCAGCATCTGTTGTTAGAATGGCTTACATTCAGAAATCAACTAACTGGGGTGAGATGAAACCTCATTGTGGTTTTCGTTTGCATTTCCTTGATGGCTAGTGATCCTGAACTTTTTTTCATGTGTCTGTTCGCTGTTTGGGTTTTCTCTTTTGAAAAATGTCTATTTAGGTCCTTGGCCCAACTTTTAAGTGGATTGTTTTGTTGTTGTGGAGTTTCTTGATCTCTTTGTAGATTCTGGTTATTCATCCTTTATCAGTTTAATAATTTGCAAATATTTTCTCCCATTCTCTAGGTTGCCTCTTCACTTTCCTGTTTTGCAGTGCAGAAACTTCTCATTTTGATGTAATTCCAATAGTTAATTTTTTCGCTTTGACTGCCTGTACCTCTGGGGTCTTTTCCAAGAAGTCTTTGCCTGTGCCTATATGTTGCAGGATTTCTCCGATGCTGTCTAATAATCTGATGGTGTCAGGTCATAGATTTAGATCTTTAATCCATGTTGAGTAGATTTTTGTGTAAGGTGTAAGGAAGGGGTCTTGCTTCATACTTCTGCATGCAGAAATCCAGTTTTCCCAGCATCGTTTGTAGAATAGGCTGTTTTTGCTCCAGGGATTGGTTTTAGCTCCTTGATCAAATATAAATTGGTTGTAAATGTTTGGATTCATTTCTGGTGTTTCTATTTTGTTCCATTGGTCTATCCATTTGCAGAAACCTTTTATTTAAGGAATACAAATTTTATATTTCTCATAAATACAAATTGAGGAATATGATGATTCTTCCCACACTCTACTTGCTTTCCCACTGATACTCCCACCCTTCTTCCTCTTCATTCTCCTATTTCCATTCTTACTTTTCACTAAGATCTATTTTCAATTAACTTTATACACAGAAAATTAACTATACTAAGCAAATAATTCAACAAATAGTATTAAAAAAGCTTGTTCCTCAACAGTTGAGACAAGGGCTGTTTAAAGTCGATGCATCTCAAAGTGCTAATTTCACTTCTATAGATCATCCTTTAGGTGCTCTGTTAGGTATCATAGACAGGGAGAACATAATGTATTTGTCTTTTTGGGCCTGTCTTATTTTACTAAGAAAGTTTCCAAGTTTCATCCATTTTGTTGCAAAAGATAGGATTTCAATTTTTTAACTGCTGTGTAGTATTCCATGGTATACTGACCCCATGATTTCTTTATTCAGTCTTGAGTTGATGGGCATTTGGGTCATTTTATAACTTAGATATTGTGAATTGAACTGTAATAAGCATGGAGGTACAGATGATTCTTTCATATGCTGATTTCATTTTCCTTGGGTAAATTCCTAGGAGTGGCATGGCTGGGTCATATAGTTCAAATTTCTGAGGTATCTCCATACTGTCTCCCACAGTGGCTGTACCAGTTTACATTCCCAGCAATAGTGGATTAGGATTCCTTTTTCCCTACATCCTTACCAGCGTTTGTTGTTTGTTGATTTCTGTATGAAGCCATTCTAATGGAGGTGAGGTAAAACCTCATTGTGATTTTTATTCACATTTCCCTGATGGCTAATGATCCTGAGAACTTTTTCATGTGTCTGTTGGCCATTTGGATTGCCTCTTTTGAAAAATGCATGTTTAAGTCCTTTGCCCACTTCTTAACTTGGTTGTTTGTTTTGTTGAATTTCTGGATCTCTTTATAAATTCTGGTTATTAATCCTTTATCAGTTGTATAGTTTGCAAATAATTTCTTCCATTCAATTTGTTGCCTCTTCACAGTGCTGAGCATTTCTTTTGCAGTACAGAATCTTCTCAATTTGATGCAATCCCCTTTGTCATTTTTTGATTGCCTGTGCCTCTAGGGTCCTTTCTAAGAACTCTTTGCCTATGCCAATATCTTGCAGGATTTCTTCAATGTTCTCTAATAATTTGATGGTATTGGGTCCTAGATTTAGGTCTTTAATCCATTTTGAATGGGTTTTTGTATAAGGTGTAAGGTAGGGATCTTGCTTCAGGCATCTGCATGTGGGGATCCAGTTTCCCAGCACCATTTGTTGAAGAGACTGTCCTTATTCCAGGAATTGATTCTCACTCCTTGTCAAAGTTAAGTTGGTAGTAGATGCCTTGGCTGATTTCTGGCATTTCTATTCTGTTCCATTCGTCTATGCATCTGTTTTTGTGACAGTACCAGGCTGTTTTGATTATAAGTGCGCTGTAGTATGTCTTGAAATCTGGTATTGTGATGCCTCTGGCTCTGTTTTTGTTATTTAAGACTGCCTTAGCTATTGAGGTCTCCTGTGTTTCCATATGAATTTCAGCACCATTATTCTTCTACATCTTAGAATGTCCTTGGGCTGGCACCGTGGCTCAACAGGCTAATCCTCCGCCTTGTGGCGCCGGCACACCGGGTTCTAGTCCCGGTCGGGGCACCGGATTCTGTCCCGGTTGCCCCTCTTCCAGGCCAGCCCTCTGCTGTGGCCCGGGAGTGCAGTGGAGGATGGTCCAAGTGCTTGGGCCCTGCACCCCATGGGAGACCAGGAAAAAGCACCTAGCACCTGGCTCCTGCCATCGGATGAGCGCGGTGTGCCGGCCGCAGCGCGCCATCTGCGGCAGCCATTGGAGGGTGAACCAATGGCAAAAAGGAAGACCTTTCTCTCTGTCTCTCTCTCTCACTGTCCACTCTGCCTGTCAAAAAAAAAATGTCCTTGATATTTTGATTGGTGTCATTTTGAATCTGTAAATTGCTTTTTGTAGTATGGACACTTTGATGGAATTGATTCTTCCAATCCATGAACATGGAACATTTTTCCTTTGTGTTGTGTATCTTCTTCTATTTTTTTTTTTATTTTTGTGGTAGATATTTATTGAGCTCCACTTCATTCTTTTTTTAACTTTTATTTAGTAAATATAAATTTCCAAAGTACAGTTTATGGATTACAATTGCTCCCCCCACCATAACTTCCCTCCTACCCACAACCCTCCCATCTCCCGCTCCTTCAAGATTCATTTTCAATTATCTTTATATACAGAAGATCAGTTTAGTATATATTAAGTAAAAATTTCATCAGTTTGCACCCACACAGAACATAAAGTGTAAAATATTGTTTGAGTACTAGTTATAGCATTAATTCACATTGAACAACACATTATGGACAGAGATCCTACATGGGGAGTAAGTACACGGTAACTCCTGTTGTTGATTTAACAAATTGATACTCTTGTTTATGGTGTCAGTAATCTCCCTAGGCTCTCATCATGAGTTGCCAAGGCTATGGAAGCCTTTAGGGTTTGCCGACTTCAATCTTATTTAGACAAGGTCATAGTCAAAGTGGAAGTTCTCTCCTCCCTTCAGAGAAAGGTACCTCCTTCTTTGATGGCTCTGTTCTTTCCACTGGGATCTCACTCGCAGAGATCTTTCATTTAGGTGTGGTTTTGTTTGTTTGTTTGTTTGTTTTTTTGCCAGAGTGTCTTGGCTTTCCATGCCTAAAATACTCTCATGGGGCTTCTTCCATTTCTTTAATGTTTTATAATTATCATGGAGATCTTTGACATCATTGCTTAAATTTATTCCAAGGTATTTGATATTTTTGTAGCTATTGTGAATGGGATTGATCTTAAAAGTTTATCTCAGGGGCCGGCGCCATGGCTCAATAGGCTAATCCTCTGCCTTGCGGCACCAGCACACTGGGTTCTAGTCCCGGTTGGGGCGCCAGGTTCTGTCCCGGTTGCCCCTCTTCCAGGCCAGCTCTCTGCTGTGGCCCGGGAGTGCAGTGGAGGATGGCCCAAGAGCTTGGGCCCTGCACCCCATGGGAGGCCAGGAGAAGCACCTGGCTCCTGCCATTGTATCAGCGTGGTGCGCCGGCTGCAGCACACCGGCCGCAGCGGCCACGGGAGGGTGAACCAATGGCAAAGGAAGACCTTTCTCTCTGTCTCTCTCTCTCTCACTGTCCACTCTGCCTGTCAAAAAAAAAAAAAAAGTTTATCTCAACCATGACATTGCCTGTGCATATAAAGGCTATTGATTTATATGTCTTGATTTTACATCCTGCCACTTTACCAAACTATTCCATAAGTTCCAATCTCTTGGTGGTCTTTTGGATCCCCTATATATATATAGTCATGTCATCTACAAATAGGAATAGTTTGTCTTCCTCTTTTCCAACTTGTATATTTTTGATTTCTTTTTCTTGCCTAATAGCTCTGGCTTAAACTTTTAAGACTATGTTGAATAACAATGGTGAGAATGGGCTTCCTTTTCTGGTTCTAGATCTCAGTGGGAATGCTTCTATCTTTACCCCATTCAACAGGACACTGGCCATGGTTTTGTCATAAATTGCCTTAATTTTGTTGAGGAATGTTTCTTCTATACCCAATTTGCTTAGAGTTGTCATCATGAAAGGGTGTTGTATTTTTTGAAATGCTTTCTCTGCATCAATTTAGATAATCATGTTTTTGTTTTCAGTTTGTTTCTGTGATGCATCACATTGATTTGTGAATGCCAAACCATCCCCGCATACCTAGGATAAATCCCACTTGATTCAGGCGAATGATCTTTCTGATGTGTTGTTGGATTCAATTTGCTAGTTTTTGCTGAGGAATTTTGCATCTATCTCCATCAGGGAAATTTGTATCTAGTTCTCTTTGTTGTAACTTTTTTAGGTTTAGGATTTAAGGTGATGCTGGTTTCATAGGAGTTGGGGAGGATTCCGTCTCTTAAAATTGTTTTGAATAGCTTGAGAATTATAGTGAGTTCTTCTTTAAATGGTAGAATTCAGTGAAGCCATCTAGTCTTGTGGTTTTCTTTGCTGGGAGGGTCTTAATTATTGACTCAGTTTCCATCTTGGTTATTGATCTGTTTGATATTTTCTGTGTCTTCATGGCTCAATTTAGGTAAGTTGCAAGTGTCCAGGAATCTCACATTTTGTTGGCAAACAGCTCTTTGTACTAATTTCTGATGATTCTTTTTATTTCTGTGGCGTTGGTTGTTATATTTCCTTTTTCATCTAATTCTATTGATTTGGGTCTTCTCTCTTTTTTTGGTTATTTGGGCTAATTCTGTGTCAATTTTGTTTTTGTTTTCAACAAACCAGCTCTTTTGCTATCTTTGGGTTTTTTTTATTCAATTCTGTTGATTTCTTCTCTAATTTTAAGTATTTCTTAACTCCTACTAGTTTTGGGTTTGGTTTGCTATTATTTTCCTAGGTCCTTGAGATGCATTAATAACTCGTTTATTTGGTGTCTTTCCAATTTCTTGATGTAAGCACCATTTTCTATAAACTTTCCTCTTAACACTGCTTTTGCTGTATCCCATCAGTTTTGATATGTTGTATTTTCATCTTCATTTGTTTCCAGAATATTTTCATTTCTCCAGTAACCAGCTGTTCATTGTGGAGCATATTGTTCAGTCTCGATGTGTTTTTATGTTCTAGAGATTCCTGAGTTGTTGTTTTCCAGCTTTATTCCATTGTGGTTAGAGAAGATGCATGGTATTATATCATTTTTTTAATTTGCTGAGGCTTGTTTTACGGCCTAGCATGTGGTCTATCATAGAGAAAGTTCTATGCGCTGGTGAGAAAAATGTGTATCATGAATCTATAGGATGAAAAATTCTGTAGATATGTTAGGTACATTTGGTCCCTAGTGTTAACCAGCTCTGTTTCCTTGCAAATTTTCTGTCTGGGTGATTCATCTATTGCTAAAAGTGGGATTTTGAAGTCCCCCATCAATATTGTATTGGAGTGTGTGTCTCCCTTTAGATCCATTAACATTTATTTTAAATACCCAGGTTCACTGTAATTATGTGATATATTTATCATAGTCACATCTTCCTATTGAATTGATCCTTTAATCATTACGTAGTGCACTTCTTCATTTTTAACAGTTTTTATGTTAGTCTATTTTGTCTGATATTAGGATGGCTACACCAGCTCTTTCTTGGTTTCTGTTAGCATGGAATATCTTTTTCTGTCCTTTCACTTTCAGTTTGTGTGTATCTTTATTGGTGAGATGTGTTTTCTTTTAAGCAGCTAATAGATGGGTTTTCTTTTGTAATCCCTTCAACCAGCCTGTATCTTTTAATTGGAGAGTTGAGGCCATTTACATTCAAGGTGACTATTGATAAGTAATGACTTGGCCCTGTCATTTTTCTATAAATATTCCTATTGCTTACTTTGGATTTCTTTTGTACTTTTACTGGGAGATTTTCTTCCTTCACCTTCTTTCATAGTGATGACCATGTTTCTGTGTTTCTGTGTGTTGTATATCCTTAAGGATCTTTTGTAAGGCTGGATGAGTGATAACAAATTATTTAATTTCTGTTTGTTATGAAAGGTCTTGATTTCACCTTCATTCAAAAATAACAGCTTTGCAGGGTACAGTATTCTGGGTTGATAGTTTTTTTTTTTTTTCTCAATACTTGGACTATATCTTGCCATTCTCCACTAGTTTGTAGGATTTCTGATGAGAAGTCAGCTGTGAGTCTAATTGGAGATCCTATGACAGTAATCCATCATTTCTCTCATGCTCATTTTAGAATCTTTGTTTTACTGTGGAGAGTTTGACTAGAGTATGTTGTGGTGAAAATCTTTCTGTGGTCATGTCTTTGAGGAGTTCAATGTACTTCCTGTACTTGGATATCCCTTTAAAATTATTTCACTAATAAGACCTTCTAAACCTTTCTCTTTCCACACCATCAGGAATTACTAAGATCTGTGTGTTGGGCCACTTGATAGGATCCCATGAATCTCCAACGCTGTTTTACAGTTTTTGTATTTCTTCTTCTTCTTCTTCTTTTTTTTTTTTTTTTTTGGCCTGACTATAAAATTTCCAGAGATTTGTCTTCTAAATTGGATATTCTTTCTTCTGCCTCAGTGAGTCTGTTCTTAAGGCTTTCCACCATATTTTTTATTTGTTCTATTGAATTATTCATTTACAATATTTTGTTTTGATTTCTTTTTAAAATCTCAATTTCATGGGAAAAATTTTCATGTCATGTACAGATTACTTTAGTTCGTGAATTTGCTTCTGATTACTTCTAAGTAATCCTACGATCAATTTTTTGAATTCTCTTTCTGGTATTTTGTCAGTCTCTTCACATTCTAGTATTTAAGTGTTGTGTTATTCTGAGGTGTCATGTTGTCTTTATTCTTGTTTCTTGAATTACTGCATTTATTATTAGGCATTTGTAGTGATACTTTTTGGCATTTTTTTTCCTCCTGTGATGGCTTTTATCTTTGAAGTAAGTCTCTGTAGCTTAGTGGAGTGACAGCTCTTTCAGTGAATACCCAGAGGTGAGTGCTGGGGGTGATCAGAGAGCTCGGTTCAGTACTCCAGGGTGATGGGAGTATCACTAAGTGACACCAAAGTTGGGCATGGTCAATCTTCCCTCTCTCTCTCTCTCTGTTTTTTTAATCAGAGGCGATGTTTGTTTAGCTCTGTTGGCATAGTCTCATGCTCACCTTCTCTCCTCAAAGGAGACCAATGCTGAGTGCTAGCCTCAGTGGGCGATACTCTTTTTATCTGCGCTACTACAATAACCATACAAAGGATCTATTTAGTGCTCAGTGTGAACATATAGATTCTGCAGCCATGACCCTCACCAGGGAATCGGGGAGCTCCAAGCATGTGGAGCCGCCTAGATTGACTGCCCAAAGTCCCATCCATAACCTGCTCTCTACCATGCATCCACAGTGTTTTCACAGTCTCGGCACACAGGACTCCCACAGTCAGGAGCACCCAGCCTACTTCAATTCTCCCAGCTAGACTTAAGTGTCTCCTCTGAGCTGGTTGCTAGGTGGGACAAGAGTTGGCATGGTTAATGCATGTATCCAATATGGTGTCCACCCTAACACCAGTTGCAGTGTGGTCGGGGAGAGAGAAATGTACCCCTCATTTTTTTCTCTCAAGGTTGGCCAAGTACACTGTTCCCCATAGGGCACCAAGCCAGACTCCCACCAAACTCTTCCTGCAGCTTTATTGCCAGTGCCATGGGCTGCTGCAGTCTGGTCTTAACCTCATTCCAAAGCTGGTGATGAGGATCCTGGCTACTGGAGTCCTGAGTTGTGCACTTCTACACACTTCACATAGGTCCCTCTAATTTATGTGTAATTTCCTCTACTGTTTGCTCCCTAACTCTTCCCTGAGACTGCACTCTATCCACTTTTTTTTTTAATAAAAACTATCTTCCCCTCTTATTTGCTTCTTATTTCCTTCTTAGAGTTGACTCTGTTTAGTGTTCAATTAAGTTCAAATTTAATTATAGCTTATCATATTTAGTTGTCTTATAAATGTATTGAAGTAATTTCCTCTCTAAAAGTGTTTTAATTCTCTAGACATTTGGACATTTAGTATTTTCTTTGCTATTGTATTCAAAGGACTTGTTAGTTCCCTTCTGAGTTCCTCTTTAACTTTAGAGTTATCTAATTACAAGTTTAAAAAAAGTTTCTGGATATGTGGTATTATTTAGCTTTCCGTTTCTTTTAAAGATTTATTTATTTGAAAGGTAGTATGTCACTTACACACACATACGCGCACACACACACACACACACACACACAGATCTTCCCACTGCTGTTTTACTCCACATACGGTTACAACAGCCAGGTATGGGCCAGGCTGAAGCCAAGAGCCAGAAATACCAATCCTAGTTTCCTATGTGGGTGGTAAAATATTTAGGCCATCCTCAGCTATACTCCTGCATCAGTTAGCAGGGAGTCAATCAGAAACAGAGCAAGCAGCTGGGATTCAAACCCATGCTGTGATATGGGACATGGTCGTCACAAGTGGTGGCTTAACCTGCTGTGCCACAATACTTGCACCCCTTTTGCCTCCTGTGTTTTTCTGAGAGATGGAAAGAAAGAGCTGCTTTGTTTACTCCGCTAAATGCCTGCAGTGGCCGGGGGACTAGAGATAGGGGCTGGGAATGCAATCCGAGTCTCTCATGTGGGTGACAGGAATCCAATTACTTGAACTATCACCACTACCTCCCAGAGCATTGAAAAGAAGCTGGAATCAGGATCTAGAGCTGGGAATCTAACCTAGAGCTCTTATAGGGGTTGCAGGTGCCTTAATGGGTGTCTTAAATACTAGACTAAATGCCTGCCTATAGTTACCTTTTATTTTTAATTTTTACAGGAAAGAAAAATAACAGTTGTTTCATATTGATTCTTATTGATGCATTATAGATTTAATATTTTTATCTAATAAAAAGAACATGTATTTTATATTTTATACGTATTTCTAGGAAACTAAGGTTGTAGTTCATGCTTTGTTTATTTTGATCTTTCATGTCTCTGTTAATAAGATCTTTTGTCTATTGGTTTTGTCTATTTCTCCCCATATAAATTTTAGTTGTTGCTTGATATATGTCAAGACTGTGTCTTTAGATTCACACATGTTCATGATTGTTATATCTTCTTGGTACCAGTATGTAACACCTCTCATTTTCCTTTTGATATTTTTTCCTTTTAATATTGTTTTGTCTGGCTATTAAAATTTTCAGATATTCCCACATTATCTGTATTACCTTCACTTGACTTACGCTGTGTGTCTCCTTGTTTCTTCACTTTCTAAGGTGACCCATTATAGGCCTGTGCATCCTAACTTTTTGTTTTTACTGGTATCTTCAGAAACTGGACCTGATGATGGAATAATACATTTTTAATCCCAGTTTTACTTACTGCCTGTCATATTCCAGTCATGATCTTCCTAATTGAATCACTCTGAACAGTGTCCTGACTGCATTAAAGAGCGGTGCTTGGGAACTTTGGCTGAATTGTCGATTCAGTCACATTTCATCCTGCCTGTTGGGGTTACCCCAAGACTTGATTTTCTCTGAGAACTGGCTTAATCTGGCTCCTTACCCTGATGTGTTTTCTTAGAGTTTTTTGTGAGCCACCTGCAGACTGTTCCTTGCCATAGTTGCCCTGTGCTGGTTACAGGCATGAAGATGGGCAGTTGTCCTCTGCTTACTGTCACTCTGGGGGTCACTCAGCCCATGCTTTAAGAAAGCCATGTAGGTGATTGTTCATCTCCCTAATCCTGTTGCTTGGTTGCTGGTCCTGCTTGTGCACATTGGTGCCTGAATTCACCACATGATTTAGATAAGCTGAGCTCCGCGGATTCTCATTGCTGGCCCTGGCCTGAATGATTCTTCCATTCTGCTATGTGACTGGTAAGCTGTCAGTGGAGTTTGCTGCTACCCTGAGGCCATTATGTGACATATTTTTCAGGAAGTTTTATCACTCAGGAAACTAATATCTCTTACCCCCTGTGCAGTTCCTCTTAACATTCCTGTAAGCCTCTGTAGTTCTCTGCACCCCACCTCCCACATGCTCACTTTGTGCCATCATAAATAGCTAGGCTCCTTGAACAGCTTCTATAGAAACTTAAAGGTAACATCCTTTGCATCTGTAGAGTATTTTATACTCTTCAAAGCATTTCCCTGGACATATCATCATTTGATCTTTACAAAATCCTTCCAGATATGTAGGTTAGGTATATTTTCCTAATTTCACTGAAGACAAAACGGAAACAGTGATTAGGTGAGTTTTACATCCTCAGAGACTTTGTTAATATGGAACTGAGTTAAAACCCACATGGGCTTTCGTTGGTGATTCATTCATTCATTCATCTGTTAATTCATCCCCTAGAAGCCTCAGAATGGTAAAAGTAAGGGCTTTGGGGTCAGGTATATTTAGATTTGAAACTAGGTACTGTCCCTTGTTAGCTGTGTGATCTTTGTCATGTGGTTAACTTTTCAGTATGTTATTTCTAATACAGGGAAAATTATTTATAATGTTTATACTAGGATTTAATAATGGATGAAGATTACCTGGCAATAATAGTGTATTGCACACAATAAGTTAAACTATTATTGCCCAAAACTGGTAAAATATTGGCAACTTTTGAAAAGATTTATTTTATGTATTTGAAAGGCAAAGACACAGAGAAGTATATGTGGGGGAGAGAGAGAGAGCGAGTGAGCGTGTGAGCACACACTAGCAATTTTCCATCTGCTGGTTCACTCCACAAATGGTTGCAATGGCTGGGCCATGCCAAAACCAGGAGCCTGGAATTCTATTTGGGTGTCCCATGTGGGTGGTAGGGGCTCAAATACATGGGCTGTCTTCTGATGTCTTCCCAGGCATGTTAGCAGAGAGCTGGATCAGAAATGGAGCAATTGAGATCCCAACCAGTGCTCATACTGGATCCCCATGTTGCAGGTGGAGATTAACCTGCTGCACCATAATACCAGCCACAAAGATTGGCAGTTTTATATGGTTCAAGCTAATGGTAGAAATTTAGTACTGGTTATCATTTATTGAGTCTTCTTTATTACATAAAAGGTTCTTCTAGACTCAGAAATGTAAATTGAAGTGAGACAAGATATTTTCATGTGTCTGTGTCTTCCACTGCACTGTGGTCCTGAGGGGATACAGCCTATGTCTGCTGCATCCTCAGCCCAACAATGATGTTTGCTAGGAAGCAAGTGCTCAGTAAATACTAAATGGAAAAGGCCCCACTCACAAGGAGGTTATCCACTTGATATGATCAGCAGACATAATCTTGTAGTGGTAGTGGTAATGAAGTAAGAGTATGTATTTACGTAGGGTATGACGAGAGCTTAGTGAAGCAACACTCATTCTGTGGTAGGGGGAAGCATAGTGGGGAGGAGGGAGCAACACTTCAGAGAACAGATGCAGCAGCACTAGCTGTGGTTTGGCTAAGGAAGGGAGCAAAATCACTTTGCTTATCTTGGACTTCATGCTTTCTCTCAAAGAACCTCTGTCTAATGTTTGCCATTGAATGTATATTCAAAGCAGTCTCTTTGTTTGTGTCACAGTCCCTCTGTTGCAAGTATCTCCTATAATGTATTCTTTGTAAAGTGCTTTGCTCTATGCAGACCATAAAATAGATGTTCGGTAAAACCAGAGTCTATTCTTCAAGTGTCACAACTAGCCATTGCATAACAAAATGTAATATATTGTGTGAGAAGAAATAGAAGAGCACAAGAGATATTTTAAAGAGAGCAAATAAAACATCAAAGTGGGAGAGTGTAGAGTGCATTAAAGTTAATAAACTGTCATGGCAGAGTGGACCACTTTTAAATGTGAAGGAATCTAATTTAATGATTTGTAAGAGTGGGATTAGAATCCCACTGGAATGAAGTTAGCTACTAGTTTTACCAGATTTTAAAATTTTTAGTTCTCCTTGAGAATCAGCCCTTAGAATTGAACAGAATATGAGAGAGACTGAGGGAGAGAGACAGAGACCGAGAGAGAGAAGGAGAGAAAGAGAGAGTGTGTGTGTGTGTGTACAGATGCTTCAAAAAATTCATAGAAAATGTAATTAAAAGATAAGTTTAGTGGCAAGCATTTAGCCTAGTGGGAAAAACACATTGGGATGCTTGAATCACATACCTGAGTCCTTACGTTCAATTTTCAGTTCTAGCTCCTGACTCCAACTTTGCGCTAATAGTCTAGGAGGCAGTGGTGACTGCTCAAGTGAATTGGGTTCCTGCCACCCGCATGGGAGACTAAGTTGAATTCCTTCTCCCAGCTTCAGCTTTGGCCCCAGTCTAGTCCCCTGCTTTGCAGGTACTTGGGGAGTGAACGTTTGGACGGTAGCTCTTTCCTCTGTTTTTATCTCTCTGTCTCTATCTGCTAAAATAACTGAGGAATTTTTAAAAACAAGTTAGTTAATTTTGGTGTTAAAAACTTTAAGAACTCATAGACATAGATTTCAAAAGTTCATAAAAATGAATATTAAAAATTTTGCATAAATTTTAATTTTTTTTGCACCAAGATATAATCTTTTAATTCATGTTTCCTGAGTTTCTTTTGGAAGTTTGTATGTGTGTATGTTTTGTCCACAACTGTTTTTTAAAAATTTATTGATCTTTTTGTAGGAGAGGCAGACACATACACACACACACACACACACACACACACACAGAGAGAGAGAGAGAGAGAGAGAGAGAGAGAGAGAGAGATACTGCAGTTCACTGGTTACTCTCCAAATGCCAGTAAGAGCTGAAACTCAATCCAGGGACCCAAGTAGCTTAAGCCATCCTCTGCTGCCTTCCAGGGGGTGCATTAATGAGAAGCTGGAATCAGGAGTGCAGTTTGGAGTTGAGCCAGACACTCCAGTATGGGATGTAGGCATCCCAGCTGGCAGCTTCATGACTAGGCCAAGTATGGGCCCCAGTCCTCGGCTCTATGAGGTGCTGCTGCTGTCTTCCTCCAGAGATGCATTACTACTCAACTCTCCGTTTACTGATACGTTTCTTTAAACTCTGGGAGGAAGAAGTTAGGTGCAATTCGTTGCCTATCAACCTGGTTTTCAGGGCTTAGGTAATTATAGCCACTGAGATAGGAAAAATGTCAGATGTAAGCTTTTGCCCAGCCATGAGCCACTGACAATGCAGCTGCTACAGATCTCCTTGTTTGTTGGCAATGTTGAAGGGTGACTGTTAAAGCAAGGGTTCCAAAATGTTTGCTGCCAAGAACTACAATTCTGTGCTTCTTTAGCCACAAAATATCCACAGTATCTTTGACCTGAATCATGAATGCCTTTTGCAGTCGATCTGGTCAGCCTGAATAAGTCCTTATCTTTACTTATTGAACGCTTACACCACTTTTTTTCTTTATTTGTTGGCTAAACTATCAGTGTTTGTGGGACCCTAATATCTCTCCTTTCTTCAGACAAGGAAGCTATGTTAAGCAGCAGTTTGATTGCATGCCGTCTCTGTAGAAGAATGAGAATCCTTGCTCTATTTCTGGGTGCCAATTGTAGCATGTTCCCTTGGGTTATAACAATGCCATGTTAATGTATTGGTATGTTGGTGCTAAAATGACAGTGACTTTGGATCATTACATAACTGGTTTGAGATTCATTTTCTCCTTTTGAGTAATGAGAATAAAATGTCTAATTTAGAGGGCTTCCATGTACACCAATGAGTTTACATATGAGGAATGGCCAAATATCTTACACAGCATGTAACAGCTGTGCAATAAATGATCATTTAAAATAAATCAAAACAACTATTAATAGAACTAGTTCTGTTAAAGCCAGAGAAGTGCTTGGAGAATGATGAGAAGCATAAAAAGAAATGACCAAGGCTTATATTCTGTGGAATGCTGTGTCTTTGGTCTGGTGCAGGGTGTAAGATTTAGAAGCATATGTGGAAATGAAAAGGCAGGAGTTCATTGTAGGTGAAAGGTGGTGAATTGTATGCAAATAGGGAGGTAGTTACTGCAGAGAAGTCATTGCTACATGATGCCATTGGGAGAAAAAATTAAAAACATTTCAAAGGTGGCTCCAACATTACTGCAGCTATTACCAGGATTTGTCGAAGTTAAAATAATTTGAAGTCTAAGCAAATCAAAATGTACTATTTCTTGCAGTACAGCAATTGAAAATATGAAAGGCAGAGTGGTATAAGGCATCTCGGTTCAGGTTTTTTCCACTTCATTGGTTCATGGTCTCGGGCAGATCGCTGACCTTCTTTGAACTTTGACTTGAGCATCTATAGAATGAAGAAAATATTTTTTGTTTTTACAGTAGCCACCGAGTAATCATGATGATCAATGGCAAGGACTAATTAAAAAATATCACCTGGATACTGGTTGTTCTTGGGATTTAATATTAAGAGCAAAGATATTAAAATGGCTGTTGAAGAATTTTCAGGCTGTTCTTTTTTTTTATATAAAGCTTTTATTTAAAGAATATAAATTTCCAAAGTACAGCTTATGGATTACAATGGCTTCCCCCCCCATAACTTCCCTCCCACCCACAACCCTCCCCTTTCCCTCTGTCTCCCCTTCCATTCACATCAAGATTCATTTTCAATTCTCTTTATATACAAAAGATCAGTTTAGTATATATTATGTAAAGATTTCAACAGTTTGCCCTCACATAGCAACACAAAGTGAAAAATACTGTTGGAGTACTAGTTATAGTATTAATTCACAATGTATAGCACATTAAGGACAGGGATCCTATATGATACATTTTTTAATTGATTAATTTTCTATGCAATTTCCAATTTAACACCAAGTTTTTTTTTCATTTTTAATTATCTTTATATACAGAAGATCAATTCAGTATATACTAAGTAAAGATTTCATCAGTTTGCACCCACACAGAAACACAAAGTGTAAAGAAATTATGGGACAGGCTGTTCTTCTTGAGGCAAACATGAGCTGAAGGTAGCAAGAATGTGGGGCTTCCCTATCTGTGGCTCTCCCCATCCAGCGTTTCCAACCCATGGTTGGTGGCTGGCCTCTGATGAGCCCAATTTTGCCACTCAACTTTGACCTCTACCAAGAGCAATTCAAGGATGGGATATAAGCAGAGAGCCAGGGTCACACAGCAACAGCAAGACCCCCTCCTGGTCATCCTTATGAGCTTGCGCTAGGCCTGATGACCCAGGAACGCTTGCATTCTCTGTCCCTCAGTTGTCCCTGTTTGCTGCTGATGGCTATAGCAACTGCATCTTTGTATTGCTCAAAGATTTCTGAGGCTTTTGAAAGCTGCTTTTTCTCTGATTCTGCTGCGCAAACACCAGAGATAAGAGAAGAGGCTGGTTGATAGAAGTTGGGGTGGATGATTAGTGAAAGGAGCTCAGGTCCTTGACTTATACTGTCTTGCCTCTTCACACACAGAATCTGTAGCGTGGATCCTATCTTAACCATGCTCTCTCCTTCTCTCTATTTGCAGGGAGTCGAGAAGTTGAAGATGAAGCCCAGAGCAGAGTGCTGTTCTCTCAAGTTCTGGTTGGTGTTGGCTGTCCTGGTCGTGTCAGGCAGCAGAGCTCGCTCTCAGAAGAGCCCCCCCAGCATCGGCATTGCTGTCATCCTCGTGGGCACTTCAGACGAAGTGGCCATCAAGGATGCCCACGAGAAAGATGACTTCCACCATCTCTCTGTGGTGCCTCGTGTGGAGCTGGTAGCCATGAATGAGACTGACCCAAAGAGCATCATCACCCGCATCTGTGATCTCATGTCTGACCGGAAGATCCAGGGGGTGGTGTTTGCTGATGACACAGACCAGGAAGCCATCGCCCAGATCCTGGACTTCATTTCAGCACAGACTCTCACCCCCATCCTGGGCATTCACGGGGGCTCCTCTATGATAATGGCAGACAAGGTAAAGAGGGCTGCGATGTGAGGATCCTGGGGGCGGGATGGGGGTCTCTGTTGGGGACTGAATGCTGCGTTTGTTGGAAGGTGAAATTCGGTTGTTTAAGATGAAATTTAAGCAGAATGCATTGACTGAGTGGGTAAACCAGGTGTGATTTGGAGATGAAAGTAAGGGAAAGATGTTGGTGGATGAACTCCCATGGTTCTTAACAGGTTTGCGTGTCCATTGGTTTGTGAATGAACCCTCTGAAATGACTGAGAGATGTTTCTTCCCATAGGTTTATGAATAGCTTCTTCAAAACGTTAAAATATGGCATACTGTATTATCCCTTGGTAATATTTGTTCTCTACCCTCCACCCATTCTGGTTTCAAGAATATAAAAACGAGGCCAGCACCGCGGCTCAATAGGCTAATCCTCTGCCTTCGGTGCCGGCACACCGGGTTCTAGTCCTGCTCGGGGCGCTGGATTCTGTCCCGGTTGCTCCTCTTCCAGGCCAGCTCTCTGCTGTGGCCTGGGAGTACAGTGGAGGATGGCCCAAGAGCTTGGGCCCTGCACCCCATGGGAGGCCAGGAGAAGCACCTGGCTCCTGCCATTATATCAGCGCGGTGCGCCGGCTGCAGCACACTGGCCGCAACGGCCACTGGAGGGTGAACCAATGGCAAAGGAAGACCTTTCTCTCTGTCTCTCTCTCACTGTTTGCTCTGCCTGTCAAAAAAAATAAAAATAAAAAAATATATAAAAATGAGAAATCCTTAGAGGCAGGTAATTTCTCTCCATGAAGATACAAATGTCACAGGGAAGTCATTCTTGCTAAGGTATCTGTGTTCATCCCACACACTGGTCTGCTTCTGCTCATTCAAATGGATTTTAGTCCTCAGAACCACAAGCAGCCATTTGTTCCCCATGCTAATAATGGAAGCCAGTGGTTCATAACCTTGGCTGCACATTGTAGTAGCCTGGAGAGCTCTTGGTCCTACTGATGCCTGGGTTCCCTGTACCCCACCTCAGCTCCAAAGAATCTGATTATTGCCCCAGGCTTTATAATTTTTATAGGTTTGCTGGGTACAGAGGGTATTTGACCAGAGACCTCAGGTTGCACATTCTGCATCTCATGTGGGAGTGCCTGTTAGAGTCCTAGCTCCAATCCCAATTCCAGCTTCCTGCTAATGCACACCTTGGGAAGCAGCAGGTGATGGTTCCCGTAGTTGGGACCCTGCCTCCCACATGAGAGACTCAAGAATGGGTTTGTAGTTGCTGGCTTCTGTGTGGCCCTGACCAGGCTATTATGGGCATCTGGGGAGTGAACCATCAGATGAAATCTCTCTCTGTCTCTCTCTCTCTCTCAATCTCAATCCAGCCCCCCCCCCCCAATTTTTAACTGGTGGGGTGAGCATTTGGTGCACTAGTTACATCATGCTTGCGATGCCTGTATCCTATATCTGAGTCCCTGATCCAAGCTGTTGCTCCTCTGCTTCAGAACCAGTTTCCTAATAACAGGCACCCTGGGCAGGGCAGCTTATGATGGCTTAAGTGTGTTCCTGCCATACATGTTGGAGACTCTGGAGATTCTCACTACATTCCTGGGCTCCTGGCTTTGGCCTGGCCCAGCCCTAGCTGTTGCAGGCATTTAGCAAGTCAACTAGCAGATGGAACATCCTTCTCTCCCTCCCTCCCTCCCTCCCTCCCTCCCTCCCTCCCTCTCTCCCTCTCACGTAAAATGTGAAAAAAATGATAAAGATAGTAAATTAATTGTGGGGTGGGGGATGCTCACCAGGTGATTATAGTATGTGATTAAGTCTGAGAACCACTGCTTTAAAGTTCAAATAAATTGCAGCCTCTCCTGTGCTAATGTTAGATTAATAGTCAGAGTAATTATCATCTGACATTGCTTATTTCTAACTGCACAAAAAGTGTTTTGTTTGGGGTTATACTTTGCTTTTACATTTTTCCTTGCTTTATTAATTAGAGTTCATTGCTTAGGTAAAGCTCTCCTCACACACATATTGTCCTTTGTAATGATTTGTATCTTAGAATGGTTCATTTCCCTGTCAGTGCAACATGTATCATTTTGCTTTGGATTGCTACAGTTGTCTCCACTGCCTTGATTTTTGTGCTTAAAAGACATGCTATATGGTTAATGATGTTTGTAAACACCTCAAACCCAAGCACACACACCACAAACATGCTGGTTGGCCAACTGACCCAACCATCACAGTATAAAGACTTGGTAGAGACTGGAAATAACCTTGTATGACCACTACTGCCGTCTGTCGGTGGCAGGCAGAAATACCTAATTTCTGTTGTAGAGTTTCCTTTTATTCAGTCTGGGAAAGGTCAAGTTGAAGGTCTGGAGTGGAGAAACTTAAGCAGCATGAAAAGAAGTTCACAGGGGCACAGGTGCAGATGTCAGAAAACAAGTGCTGGCACAAGTAGCCTATAATAAGAGAAGTGGGAGAACAATGGAAAATGTAGACTGTGGCAAAACCCATTGAGTTTTTGATTCAGGTAGATTTTTTTAAAAAAAAAATCAATGTCCTTAGCAAATTATATTTTCTTTTAGCAGTGGAATTTTGAGGTCACAATATTGCATTGAAAAATACTGATATGGACAAGTTTTCCAATTCTTTTGTCCTAAATAAGAGCTGAGCATACTTCTTTTGAGAGCATACAGTTGAAAATGATTTTTTTCTTTTGCTTAAATGGGCTATGGTGTGTCCTGACATATGCCCCCAGTAGTCCATACTGAATGATGCTTGTATTTCTCATCTCTTACAAATATGCAACAACAATTTAAAAGTATAAAGTAAGCTATAGACTATGTGGATAATTGGGCTGTTTTTGTTCATGGCATATCCTAGGTGTTTTGAGAGTGTTGACCATAGGATAGGCACTTGGTACTTTGTACTTACTGTGTTTATTACTGTTAACTACCCAGTGAACTGAGCTTGTTTAATCTCCATCCTAGAGATGGGATAGGTGAAGCTCAGAGAGGTAAAGAACAAATTGAAGTAGCAGGGACATTGACATTGGTTGCTGGCTCCCAGGACCCTGTGCTCTACTGCTGCTCTAGAAGATAACACAGCTGGTGAAGGTCTCATATATCCCCTTTGCTTTCCTTCCCTCTGTTACACAGCATTATGGGGGATGCTGTCTGACTGAATGGAACCACCACATAATCCTCAATAAGTAACAGTGGAATCTAACAATAGGAAAGCATTGGCAAGGATAAGAAATGGTGTAGAGAGCCCATTGACTACTGTATTTTAGGGCTAGCCAGGAGAATTGAAGCCAGTAAGGCAGACTTTTGCAGGTCACTCTCTGTCATGAGATTCCCTCTGGTTGCTGCCTTATTTTTCCCCATTGCTACCACATCCAAATATTTCAGATTATCTATCCTTTTCTCCATTTTTTAAAAAGGAGGTGGGCAATGATTTTCAGGCAGTTTGCTAAAATAGCTCAAATAATATCTATAACTGCTTTTTGACCTGAAGAGTTTCTAAGAGGTAGGCTAGAAGAGAAAAAAGAAGACGGGAAGTCCTACCAACTGGAAAATGGGAAGCTGCACCCCAAGAGTCAGATAGCAGAGTGGGTAGCTGCAGAGGAGCCTGGAGCAGGAACACGTGGACTTAGGGGGTCATGGTGCCAAGACTCCCGGCAACCATGCAGGGGGATATTCATGGCTTAAAGGATTTGCAGAAAGGCAAATAGAACCCTCAGCTCTGAGACACAAGTCTTTGAAGCAAGTCTCAAAAATAAAACACCTCAAAATCTAAGGTTACGTTTTTTTTTAAACAGTAAATGTTTATTTTTAAGTACAATGACCATATTTTACAAATATAGAATGGGGACGTACTGTTTGACAATGATGAATAGACTATGGGGTAATGGGACAAAACATCTGAAAGTGGACCTGATGCAGAAAATCTAAGATATGTAACTCGGCTGCATTTAAGGCTTACATCAAATGTCAGAAGAATGAGAAATAAGCCCTCTGCTGTGCTTCCCCCTTCTGGGAGTAGGTAACTGGCACTCATTTTTAACATCTTTGTTGCTCTTGTTATTAGTTACCTTTGAATAAAACTCCCTTGTTAAGTGTCCTTGTGGGAGATGTATTATAGGGATATATTTCCAGTATTCAAAAAGGGGCTTATTTTTTTCCTTGGAGAGACAGAGAAAGATAAATCCTCCCATTCACTGGTTCACACCCCAAATGTCTAGAAGAGCCAGGAACTCAATCCAGGTGTCCTGTGTGAATGATGCAACTCTGTCACATGAGTCGTCATCTCCCCACTGCCTCCTATGTCTGAATTAGCAGGAACCTGGATTGAGGAGCCAGAGCCATAAACTGAGCCCAGGCACCCTGAGGCACAGCATGGGTGTTTTAATTGCTAGGCCAAATGCTCATTCAAGGAATTTTTATGTAGGGAACACAGCATTGTTGCAAAGACTTTTGCCAAAGTAGAAAGTTCAGTACTTTGGAATTTGGTTCTGATAGCAACTACTCACTTTTCTGTTTATGCTAATTAATGGAAAAAATATTCATTAGTGCTCTGCATTCCTAGTGAGGTAGTGTGCCTTCTACTCTAGTGCAAAAAAAACAAGGGAGCCAATGGAGTAAAGCTGTTAAAAGCTCAGAATTTAGCTCCGTTCTGGTTTCAGTCTGTTGCTTCCTAGATGTCAGAATCTGGACTTAGTTGTCATCCCTTTACTCGGAACCTTGGTTTTTATGCCTGTACAGTGGTGATGACAAACTGTCATAGGGCTGTGGATATCAAATGAGGTAGGACATAGCAAGTGCCTCACTTGGTGCCAAGCATCACTTTGGCAGGTTGAATAGAAAGTTGTGTAGACTAGATAAAGTGAGAAGGTTTCATGATACATGGAAATAATGGGCATGGGATGTGGCACAGACAATTATCCAGACAGTTGTGGAGACCAAGGAAGAAGAGCGCTCAGGTGAAAATATGGGGGAGGGGTCTGAATCCATGGTTGGTCCTGAGCAATGAGGGAAGCGGAAGTGGTATGAAAGGCTGCCATGGCCCAAAAGGACACATTCTGTTAAAGAAGAGCTCTCATCAGGAAACACCTGCTAGGCACTCGTAACAGGAGACTGTTTGGAATAGAAACAGAGAATGTTTACAAATGTATGAGGTATTTTTTGGCAGTTCTCCACCTGAATATAAAGAACCTATTTGTTCTCCCTTGTTATAATTGCTTTTGTTTTCCCCAAGATTATGGATTTAGGTTGTCTGTCTAAATCCAAATAATGAACTAAAGCTAGATGGATTTCCATGATTTTTTTCTAGGAGGTTTCTCTACTGAATGGCTGAAATATTTCATGGGTTTTCAAATTTTAGTTCAGAGAAGTTAAGTCACTAATTCAGTGTATCACAATTAGCAATGGGACTGGAATTCAAATCCCGGAAATGTCAACTTTGAAGCCCATATTTCTGTTCTACAGTTCTGCCTCAGAAAACATTGAACTAAGAATTAGAAATCCTGGGGTCGATGCTGTGGTATAGAGGATAAAGCCACCATCTGCAGTGCTGGCATCCCTTATGGGCACCGGTTTGGTTCCTGGCTGCTCCACTTATGAGCAAGCTCTCTACTATGGCCTGGGAAAGCAGTAAAAGATGGCCCAAGGCCTTGGGCACCTGCACCTGCATGGGATATCCGGAAGAGGCTCCTGGCTTCATATCGGCCAGGTTCCGGCTCTTGGGGCCTTTTGGGGAATAAACAAATGGATGGAAGATCGATCTCCCTCTCGATCGATCTCTCTCCCCCCTCTCTCCCCCCTCTCTCCCCCCTCTCTCCCCCCTCTCTCCCCCCTCTCTCCCCCCTCTCTCCCCCCTCTGTCCCCCCTCTCCCCCCTCTCTCCCCCCTCTCTCCCCCCCCAGTAGGCCTGAACTCTACCCATTCCTATCCTCCGTATAGCCTTAGTTGTCATTCAATCTATGTAAACCTCTATCTCTATCTGTAAGACGGGGACGAAAGTGACATCCAGTTACTGGCATTGAGCATGGTAGTAAAGATGCTGCTGAGGACACCCACATTCCACGTCAGAGTGCCTGGCCAGGCTTGAGTCCTAGCTCAGGCTTCTGATTCCAACTCCCTGCGAATACACATCCTGGGAAGCCACAGATGATGGCTCACGTACGTAAGTCCTTCCCTCCATCCGAAAGACCTGGATTTTCTTCTCAGCTCCTGGCTCTGGCCTAATGCAGCCCTGGCTGTTGTGGCATTTGCGAAGATTTCTCTCTCTTTCTCTCTGCCTTTCTAATACATAAAACTAAAAGATAAAACACCTAGTTCGTGGTAGGTAGTGGCCTTATGAAGCAATATACTCAGTATGTGCTGTCTTTTATTTTCATATATCACACCTTTCCTAAACTATTTGAGGGAAATGGGATCCCAGTTTCCCCCATTAACTGCAAGAGGAAGCACTCGGCAAGGTAATATCCTGTACTTTGGACCCGGTGAGTGAGCAGGAGCTCAGTGGGTTCTGCCTTGATGGCGATGCAGTTGCTGACTGTGGCATCATCATGGCTTAGCAGGAATTTCAAAGCAAAGATGTACATTGATTTCAATAAACTGATAGACATAGGATCTAAGTGATGAAGATAAGTCAAGAATGTTTTTAAAAAAAACATTAACAGAATAAAATAGGATTTGAATTCAGTGTCATTTGTGGATTGGGAAATATTGATATATAAGAAAAGTGAATTATTGAATGGGGAAGTATTAAATACATTAGCTAGGAAGTAACAATATAGATACAGGAGGAGAGTTTTAATTTACTAAATGTCACTGGCTAATTTCTTAGTGATTACACTGAGTGCTGGGAAACTCTCTAGATTGTGATTTATACATCAGAAGTACATTTCTATTCCCTGTTCTGAGGTTTCTGTTTCTCTGTCTTTTTGCCTTATTTTGTATTTTATTCAAAATTATGTTCTGACTCTAGTTGAGGGGTCCATCATGCAGGAGAATAATGTTAAAGACCATTTGTATTCAACTTTTCTGGGCTCAAGAGCATTTATTGCTCCAATTCTGTTTCAGAAGTGCAAAGAAGGCCTGGTTATCATAAGTGAAGTTAGAATGAGGAAGTTGAACATTGATGATGTATTTTGTCCAGCCCTGAGCTAGTTGCTTTAGATATGTTATCTCACTTAATGTTTTCATTGAACTTAAGAGACATGTAGTTTGTCTGCATTTTACACGTGTGGAAACGATAAGCAAAAAGATAAACTGTTGTCCAAGACCTTTAGGTAGCAGTTAGCTCACAGTAGGTTAAAGAAATCAGTGTTTCTGGATGCCTCAAGACAAGGAATCTTCTGACAAAGCATGCTAGGCTGGTCCAGAGACTTGAGGAAGTCGGGGTTAGCATTGGGGGTTCTCTTGGTACTTTTGTCGTGGTTGGGAAGTGATTGAGCTAGCTCTAGGTATCATGTTCACACTCACAAAATTAAAAAAGGGGTGGGTAGATATTAGATCAGGAAAGATCTCCTTTGTATCTTTGATCTCATGAATCCAAACAATGTCCAGTGGCTGACCTGGTGGAGGTTGCAGGTCCAGGTCATGAATGTGGCAAGGAAACAAAAGGTGGGTACGGCTTTGGGTTAGTCAACAGAGAGTCTCTCAGAGAAAGTCAGCGACAACCTTGGAATCCAACCAGTGTCAGTGTGATTCAAACCTGCTCACTCACTCGCTCTGTTTTTTGGAAAGGCAGAGAGGGAAAGATCTTCCATATGCTGGTTCACTCCCCCAAATGCCTGCAATAGCCAGGGCTAGGCCTGGCTGAAGCTGGGAGCCAGGACCTCAGTATGGGTCTTGTGCATGGGTAGCAGGGACAAAAATAATGAGTCATCATCTGCAGGAAGTTGGATTGGAAGCAGAAGGGACTCAACTCTGGGCACTGCAACATGGGATGCAGGCATACCAGTTGGCGGCCTCACCAGCAACACAACACCACCTACCCCAAACACAGATTTGTGTGTTTCAGTCTTTTCCAGAACTTGGACTTTGGTTCAGCAATTCTTTCTTTTTTTCCCTTAATTATCAACTTACCCATAATTACCAACTTTTTCTTTACCATCATCTTCTCTCTTAGGGATTCCTAGGAGATGTTCAGAAATGTATGAGGATGTTTTTTTGGATGGTATAAAAATGGTATAATGACTGGTGTGTATAGTCCCAGCATTGAGAACCTGGAGACCAGGCATATTAAGTGTCCTGCAGTGTATGTTTTAGAATCCTACAGTCAAGAATATTCTTGCCCAGGGTGGGCATTTGGTGCAGCAGTTACAATGCAACATTGCAATATCAGACACCCACATCTGCTTTTGGAGTACCTAGGTTGGAGTCCCAGATTTATTTATTTATTTGAAAGTCAGAGTTACACAGAAGAGAGAGGGAGAGGGAGAGGTCTTCCACCCTCTGGTTCACTTCCCAGTTAGCTGCAGTGGCCATAGCTGCACTGATCCAGAGCCAGGAGCTTCTTCTGGTTCTCCCACATGGGTGCAGGGGCCCAAGGACCTGCGCCATCTTCTACTGCTTTCCCAGGCCATAGCAGAGAGCGGGATCAGAAGTGGAGCAACTGGGTCTCTAGCTTGCACCCATATGGGATGCTGGCGCTTCAGGCCAGGGTGTTAACCTGCTGTGCACAGTGCTGGCCCCCCACCTGTGCTTCTGATTCTAGCTTCATGCTGATGTGTGTACTGGGAGGCAGCAGGTGATTGTTTAAGTAATTGAGTCTCTACCACTTACTCAGGAGATCTGGACTAGGTTTCTGACTCCTGGGCAATTGGGGAGTGAACCAGTGAATGGGGATTCTGTCTGCTATTTGTCTTTTTCTGCCTCTCAATAAAATGAAATTTAAAAATAAGACTTACTCCCAAATGTCAATTGGGCCTCAACTGAAAAAAAATCTCCGTGGTCCATCAGCATGCACAAATCACTGTCCTGTTAACAAACATAAAGGAGTTCCTTGATCCTTATTCTTCCTTTCTCCTCCTTTTCACAACCCCGCTCCTTAGGCACTTTCTCATCTCTCTCTTTCTCCAAGATGCAAAGCTCAGTGGACTTTCAAGTATTTCCGTCTTCTGCAGCGCTGAGCACTGTTGAACCTTTTAGTGCTGGTCATAAAATCGAGTTGTCGAGAGCACTGAGAATGAGTGGACTTTAGAGCATGGGTGGGTCATCTCCATCGAAATGTCTAGGGAGCCAGTTGGATTTGGGCCAGAAAATAAGGTGGAGGATTTGGCTTGGACACGCAGATATGAGTCTTGGTAGCAGGGACAGGGAAGTGGAGACCATGAGCACAGGTGAGATGGCTTGGAGTGAGCTTGGGAGAGGAGGGAGTGACTCAGGGGCAGGCCTAGGAGTGTGCCACCACGGAGGAGTGATGAGAGGTGCAGCTGATAAAGAAGGCAGGGTTCAGTTATTAGAGATCACGAAGAACAGGGTGGGGCCAACGTTGTGGTGTAGTGGATTAAGCTGCCATCTGCTACACCAGCATCCCATATCAGAGTACTTGTTCAAGTGCTGGATGCTCTATTTCCCATCCAACTACCTGCTAATGTGCCTGAGAAAGCAGCTAAAGGTGGTCCAAGTGTTGCACCTCTGCCGCCCGTGTGGGAACCCAGACGAAGTTCCAGGCTTCCGGCTTTGGCCTGCCCTAGCCTAGCCATTGCAGCCATTTGGGGTGTGAACCAGTGGATAGAGGATCCCTTCTATGTTTCCCTCCCTCTCTTTCTGGCACTCTGCTTTTCAAGTAAATAACAAGTATTAGAAGAACAGGGAGATAGACACTGTAGAAACCAAGAGAGTTCTAGGAAGGGAGGAATTTACCATGTTTGGTCCATTCCCTTCTCTCAAACTGTAATGAGCCTTGCTCGGTCTACCTTGTCACATCTCTGGTTGATCACTCCCACTGTCTGCACCCTGCCCTGGCAAGAGGCTGGCACCCATTGTCTCTTAACTGTGCTTCCACGTGGACGCTTTCAGAGGCTCTGATTGCTACATTTTCACTAAAGACTCTGCATTGGCTCCCCATTGTGTGGCTTTGTGACTTCCTCTGTGATCTGGGCCCAGGTCACCTCCACAGTTTCTCTTCACTGCCCCCCCTCCCCCCCGGAGGGATGTCAAGCCACACTCAGCTTTTCCCAGCTCCTGGATGGTCCTGGATGTTTGACATCTCTGGGCCTTTGTGCCACCTCCACTCCTGAGAATGTCATCTTCCTTGTCCTCACGGAAACACCTGCTCCCTTTCAACTAGAAAGCACACTGCTGCGCTGTGAACCCTTCTTTTCATGGAATTACCATTTGTTTTTGTGCTTTTCACTGTGCTATATTTGTGCATTTATGATTACTTGTCTTGTTTTACATGTTGTTCTCCCCTGCTGTCTAATGGGCTCATTGTAGGCCAGGCCCAGACCTTAATAGACGTGTTCCCAGCATACACCATGGTGTGGGGTGTGTGACAGCTCACTTTCATTAAATAACTGACACCCATGAAACTGTGTGTGCCCCCCCACCCCAGTGTACACACTGCAGTGGATTGAAGCATCTTCCTTCTGAACATGTGGCCGTGTCCTAACCCCTAGATCATGTAAAAGTGACCTGATTTGGAAAGAGGAGTCTTTGCAGATATAATTAAGGATCTCATCATGAGATCATCTTGAATTATTCAGGTGGGCCCTAAATTCAATGACAGTTGTCCTTATAAGAGACTGAAGATGAGAGGATGCAGACACATAGAAGGTCACAGAAAGAGAGGCAGAAGCTGGAGTTACTGAGCCCTCAGCCAAGAAAGCCACTGGAAGCTGGAAGAGGCAAGGCAGGAAGTGCATTTAGGGCCTTCAGAGCTAGGTTACCCTGACAACACTCTGAGTGTAGGCTTGTGGCCTCTGGAACTGAGAGAACATGATGCTGTTATTTTAAAGATTTATTTTATTTATTTGATAGGAAGAGATGTGGTGAGAAAAGGAGAAACAGATTTTCCATTCATGGGCTTACTCACAAATGATCCAACGGCCGAGGCTAGGCCAGGCCAAAGCCAAGAGCCTGAAACAACATCTGGGTCTCCCTTGTGAGTGGCAGGGTCCCAAGGACTTTGACCATCTTCCACTGCTTTAGCAGGGAGCTGGATTGGAAGCAGAGCAGCTGGGACTCAAACTGGCGCTCACGTGGATTCCAGCATTGCAGGCCGTGGGTTAACGTGGTACACTACAATGCCAGACCCACTTCTGTTGCTTTAAGCCACTAAGTGTTTGGTCATTTATTGCAGTCATCCTAGAAAACTAATAAATACCCTAGTTATGGCAGGGGGAGACTCCAAAATATCACTGCCTGGGTTGTTCCCTGACTTGCACACTATTAACTGTGACCTTTGGCAAATTGCTTAACTTCTCTGAACCTTCATTGTCTATAAAACAGGGATAAAAACAGACCTTGTTTCTTAAGGTTATTAAAAGTGCTTTGGAAAAGCCTCGCAAAGAGTAGAGATTGGTAAGTTGTGTGGGTATGAGAGGAACTGGGGACATTTCTCTGGAGGTCAATAGAGGCACAAATCATCAACACTAGGATCTGAGCTCACCTAGATCCAAGGCAACTGGGTGTGCACTGACCACTGAGCCATGCCAGGCCTGGAGCAATGCTGGAGGGGTGAGGTCTTGGCGTACCTTGCTCCCCTTGGCGTACCACCACTGAGGCTCCGGTGGAACTGTGGGGCGGTGGAGTTTGTCTTTCAGCTCTAGTGTTTCACGTTGTGCATTCCCCCCTGTAGTCACTTTTTTTGTTTGTTTATGTGCATATACATGAGCATCTGTATGTCTGTTGGCTTTCTTTTTCCTTTTTAAAGATTTATTCAGGGGCTGGCACTGTGGCGTAGTGGGTAAAGCTGCCGCTTGCAGTGTCAGCATCCCAGATTGGCATGCAGGTTCAAGACCCAGATGTTCCATTTCCAATCCAGCTCACTGCTATGGCCTGAGAAAGCAGAGGAAGATGGCCCAAATGCTTGGGCCCCTGCACCCATGAGGGAGACCTAGAAGAAGCTACTGGCTCCTGGCTTCAGATAAGCACAACTCTGGCTGTTGCAGCCAACTGGGGAGTGAACCAGTGGATGGAAGACCTTTCTCTCTGTGTGTGCCCCTCCTCTCTCTGTGTAACTCTGATTTTCAATAAATAAATCTTTTCTGTGGCCCGGGAGTGCAGTGGAGGATGGCCCAGGTGCTTGGGCCCTGCACCCCATGGGGAGACCAGGAAAAGCACCTGGCTCCTGGCTCCTGCCATCGGAGGAGCGCGGTGCGCCGGCCGCAGTGCGCCGTCCGCGGCGGCCATTGGAGGGTGAACCAACGGC
The DNA here is from genome assembly GCA_949820135.1 of Sylvilagus floridanus. Taxonomy (NCBI): domain Eukaryota; kingdom Metazoa; phylum Chordata; class Mammalia; order Lagomorpha; family Leporidae; genus Sylvilagus; species Sylvilagus floridanus. The sequence goes on from OX463230.1 coordinate 25,087,495, forward strand.
AACGGAAGACCTTTCTCTCTGTCTCTCTCTCTCACTGTCCACTCTGCCTGTCAAAAATAAAAAAAAAAAAAGTTTTATTCATTTATTTGAAAGGCAGAGTGTCAGAGACAGGGAGAGGAAAGAGATCTTCATCTACTGGTTCATTCCCCAAATGGCTACAACAGCCAGGGCTGGGCCAGGCTGAAGCCAAGATCCAGAAACTCCACTTAAACATGAATAGCAGGGGCCCACGTACTTGGATCATCTGCTGCTTTCTCAGATGCATTAGCAGGCAGCTGGATCAGAAGCAGAGGTACCCAAGACTCAAACCAGTGCTCTGATACAGGATGGCAATGTTGTAGGTGGCGACTTAATTTGCTGCACCAGAGTGTGGCCCCATGTGTTTGCCAGGGCAGTTGCCGAAGCACTTGCTGGAACCCAGCTGGCATCTCCCCTTTCCGACCCACTCTCCTGTGCCTTCAGATGTTTCTCCTTCCCTGTGCTCAAATCAAGATGCCTCTTTCCATTCTCTCGATTCCCTTTCACTTCATCCTTTGTGCAGTCCTGATGCCAACTATAATTACTCCTAGTACTTTTTTATTAGCTCTCTCTCTTGCTAGACTGTGAGCCTCCAGGGTAAGGACCATGTCTTTTTCATCTTTGTATTCCCTGAGCCTAACTTATAGCTTGGCACATAGCAAGCCCTTATTACACATTTCATAAATGTATGGATGAATTAATTATTTAGGGGCAGCAGATGTCAGTTGCAATTAAGAGAAAAGTATTTTAAACCCAAATGGAAATGGATGACAGGATTAATCTCTCTGACTGCTGGCAAACCCATTCCTTATCTCTCTAGGCTATTGTGTCTGTTACTCTCCCCTTACCTCTGGCCAGATACCCGCAGTCAACTTGGCACTCACATCTAGAGTTGCCACATTCATGTCCACTTCATTTCTAGCAGGCAAGAGGGCTGCCTCTGGTCGGGGGTGCCTTCTGAGGGATCACAGCAAGTTTGTTTTGTCCTGAAAGCATTTGGGTGACAGAGACCATCTTGACCTTATTGGCACTCTCTCAAAACAGGAAGCAGAGAAAAAAGGACCCTTTGTAAAAGTTTTGAAAGATAAACATACTCAGTTCACCTGACATGCTAATCAACAAGGTATCACCCCATTACATTTAATCAATGCAATTAATCTCTAAAGGTCGGAGCAAGAGATTTTGAAATTTCCTTTAGCAAACAGCTTCCTTTCTCATTTATTTATGCGTTCATTCAAGAAATGTCATTTTGAAGTATCTGCTGGGTATCGGGAGCTGTTCGAGGTCCCAGAGATATAGTCAATAAGAGAAGTGTCCTCGTGAAGTGCTGGCTGGCGGTAAACAGAAAATAGTGATAAGTGCTTTAATGAAAATGGCAAGAAAGAGTGATGTGTACTTTAGTTAGGGTTGTGCACGAATGCCTCAGAGGAGGTTACTCTCTAGGTTTGTATGATAAGAAAATCAGGACATGTGAGGATCTTAAGGGTGGTGTTTTGGCAGAGACAACAGCAGGTGTGAAGGGCCTTGAGGAGGGAACACGTTTTATTGTTTCTGATGTTTTTATTGAGCAGTGTGAAAGTCAGTGATGTAGAATGGGGGGGAAGTGCTGTATAGGATCTTGAAAGAATCTTGGCATGAGGTTGGATCTTTTTCACTCCATTCTAGTTGTACAAGAAGACTGTAATTTGACTTACATCTTTACAGAGGATGGAGCATAGATAGAGCTTGAGTCTGACCTAGTCCATGTTGTGTGGCCTTAATACTTAGGGCTGGATAAGTCCTAAAGAAGAGAGGTTCATTTAGCTTGTAATTCTGGAAGCATAGAAGTTGAGGGTCATGGTTCTTCTGGTAAGGATATGATGCCATGTCACAATGTGTCAGAGAAACAGAAGAGGAAGCAAATGAGTACCAAAGTGGGAGAGAGAACAGAGAGAGAGTCTGACGTGCTTTATTACAACCCATGCTTGCAGTAAGCAATCTTGTCCTGCAAAATAAGAGTCATGCTTGGGAGACCTAACCCAGTCTCTTGAGAAAGATATTAATCCATTCACTGGTGGTTCCCCAGTGACCTAGTTGCCCCCCACTTTGTACTACCTCTGCAAAGTTCTGCCACTTTTTCAGTGCCATTGCCTTGGGGACCAAGCATGAGCACTGGGGAAACATGCAAACTGTAGCAGAAACATTTTGAGTTTCAGCTTCACCTTTCAGAAGTCTGTAACCTCCTGCCTTGTGTGGATTCTTGTGATCTGAATGATTTTTTTTCTGGTGTCTATGATGGTTTTATACTCATTAACCTTAAAGAGCTATCATGAGGATTCAATGAAATAGCTTTGAAGTAATTTGTTACTCTGCCAAGTACACATCTGATTTTGAATAAATGGAGACTATTATCATTTCTACTAGGACTAAAATATATGTTGCTCTTAAGTAAGGCATCCTTCTCTTTTGATATCTATTGATTATATAGTTTTTGTTTTTTTTTAAATTTATTTACAAAATGATTAGCAAAGCAATGTAGGAAGTTGGAAGCATTATGATTGTCTTTCCTGTAACTTGATAGCTGCCTTGCCTTCTGAGTTTTTGGTCTTCCCATGTATTTAGTGTCCCTTGGCCATTGCCTGTATTTTTGTCTACATGCTGCAGATGGCTGTCACTTCCCCTCATCCTATATGGGCATGATGTACTGAGATGGGTCTCACAAGGATTAGAGCAGCAAGGGGGAGACTTTCATTGAGTGTGTGGGTGCTAAGAGTGGGAGATAGTGCAGTGGCACAGAAGGCCAGGGTAGCTGGCCTTGAACTGAGGATTACTGGCACACTCCCAAGTTCTGGCCCACCACCATGTGTCTTGGATTTATTCTGTTGTCTTGACAACATGTCCAGAGTTGTAGGGAGTAGCAGCCCTTAACCTTTCAGTATCACGTTGCTAGGACAACAGACTTCATGGAAGCCAGGCTCTACTGTAATTCTGCCTGCTGCTGCCATCCCCTGCCTCCTACTCCTGCTGCCCACTGTTTCCATTTGCATCCTTCTGCTTCTCTTGCCTTCATAGAGGCACTGTCTGCTTACTCCTTCCAATGCCCTCCAATCCCTATGCTTTTGATTCTTATAAATACTCCTATGTTCTTATTGTTCATATACAAGCAAATATAGGTGGAAATTGAGTTTAAAAAAAAAAACCAAAGAGGAAAAGGAGCTTGACAGAGGTTAGATTAATATCTGGTAGTGGTTCTTAAACTGACTGGACCTTGGAATCAACAGAGGAGTTACTGTATATTATTATTTTAATGTCGATTCCTTAGTAAAAGGTGAAAGATTTATATGATCTGAAGATAAACCAGAGTATAATATAGGTTCTTTAGCCCATACCCAAGCATTCTGCTTAATGGGTTTGGGGCAAAGCCTCATTATTGCTGCTTTTATTAACTTCGTCCAGGACTAGGTTTGGGACCCACCAGTGATAGAACATATCAGGTTGTGTTGAGGTTATGAGGTTTGGTGATAGATCAGGATCTGTCTGCTGAGCTTTCTCTGTATGGGCCTTGGTGCAATGTCCTTGTGTGGCTACTTAACATTTAGGAAGAGGAAGAAGAGTTGGAGAAAGATACGAAGAAACTAAAGGAGATGTGGAAGAAAAGGAAGGAAAACAAGTGAAGAAGCAGTGTGAAAACTCTAAGAGGCAATGAACTGGAGATGATGAAAATCAGTCAGCAGACGTCAGGTTCAGTGATTCTCTCGTCTGTTTTCAGGTGTAGTCTGGCTGTGAAGGGATGTAGAATTAACATGCTCTTTCGGATATGTCTTGAATCCTGGGTTTTCCCTGGTTTAATAGGAGACTATGGTGGGCTAGATTTGGAGTTTCACAGAAGTCAACTTCATTCTATTCCCCTTTCCAAAAAGCGAAGGCCTTCTGCTATTGGATGCTGCTCTTTGTACATGATGGTGATTTGCCAGCGTGTAGCCAGTTTAACATTGAAAAGAGATTTAGGCAGCAGAATTATTTTCCTTTTAAATATGAAGAAACAGGGTCAGAAAGCACAGTGGCCCATTTTCTCACACTAGTGGTGTCAGCATGGAAATTGGAGTTCTTGTCTGAATAACCATGAAGCCCACAAATTTCACCAATGCGCATCACTTTCTCTTGAACACTTTACTTTATTCAGTTCCATTGGGACATTAAAATAGATCCTGTGAAGAGAATATCCCAACTCTCTGAAGTCTCCAGGAGATAACAGGAGTTAGGGAAAATTTTATTCTTTCCTTTATTGATTGGGACATAAGTATTCAGAATAGGAGAACAGCAGAAGGACACAAGAGAGAGGAAAGGAGAAAGGAGGTTTAGAAAGGTTTAGAAAGGAGAAAAGAGAGAAGCAGCAGAAAGGAGCAATTTGTTGGGTAGGCAACACTGTCAGGTCTATTCCTAGTCTGATGTGGCTGGGACTACAACTGCCTGGGAGCTCCAGTTCCTTCCAAATGTGGGAATCTCAAGAGTGATCTGAGATTCTGGAGCTCAGAACACTTCCAAGTGGATATCCATGGATTTCACTGCAGGATCAGATCAAACTCTGCACTGACATTTCTGGGATTTGGGAATATATATATTTTTTTTCTGGCTGGGTGTGTGTCAGGAGAAAATGAAACCAAATGTACGGGGCCAGCACTGTGACTCACTTCGTTAATCCTCCGCCTGCGGCACTGGCATCCCATATGGGTGCCAAGTTCTAGTCCCAGTTGCTCCTCTTCCAGTCCAACTCTCTGCTGTGGCCTGGGAAGGCAGTGGAGGATGGCCCAAGTGCTTGGGCCCTGCACCCGCATGGGAGACCAGGAGGAGGCACCTGGCTCCTGGCTTTGGATCAGCGCAGCGCCAGCCATGGTGGCCATTTGGGGAGTGAACCAATGGAAGGAAGACCTTCCTCTCTGTCTCTCTCATGGTCTATAACTCTGCCTGCCAAATAAATTTTTAAAAAAATCAAATTTACATCAGTCAAGGTTCCGAAAGTGTGTCTCGGGAGATGGAAAGTTGACACAGAAGCAATAATGTCTTTGCTGCACTGTCTTGTAGAGCTATAGGTCTCAGAGTAACCTTTTTCTTCCTATTATTTTGTTAAAAAAACTTTTCTCATATACTTGAAAGGCTGTGTGTGAGGGGTGTGTGTGTGTGTGTGTGTGTGTGTGAGAGAGAGAGATTTTCTATTTGCTGGCTCACTCATCCTGTAACACAAGAGCTAGACCAGCCTGAATTCAGGAGCTTAAAACTATGTTAGGTGTCCCACGTGGGTGGCAGGGGTCCAAGCACTTGAATCATCTGTTACTACCAGAGCATAAGCAGGACAATAGATTGGAAGCAGAGGTGCTGGCGCTGAAACCAGAGCTCTGATATGGCTTGTGGGCATTCTGTGGTGAGCATTAACCTGTTGCATTTCAACATCTGTTCCTTTTCTCACTTAAAAGATATTATTTTTTTATTAATTTGAGAGTCAAACAGGTAGATCCCATCTGCTAGTTCATTCCTCAAGTGCCCATAATAGTCCCAGTCTGGGACAGGGGCTGAAATGGGGATCCGGGAACTCACTCTAGATTTTCTATGTGGCTGGCAGGGACCCGAATGCCTGAGCTGTCACCTGTTGCTCCAAAGGTGTGCATTGTCAAGAAGTTAGGATTGGGAGCAGAGCAAGGACCGAATCCAGGCACTCTGACATAGGATTCAGTGACTCAAGCAGCACATGGACTGCTAACCCAGATGCTTGCCCCTCTTCCTACTTCTTGAATAGTCTGGATACTGAGCTGTAACTGCTGTTACCTTGGACTAAGATCCTCAGGAGTTACTACAGGTGGTGTCCAAAGTTGGCTTCGACTGGCCCCTTCCTCAGCACCTTCTTGCTGCCCCTGTCTTCATCAGCTACTCTCCCTGTTCCTTAGCTTGATGATCACAGGCCTGTTTATGTGCAAGCCTGGGCTCAGGTGTGTGAACAACATCTGTGTCGGGGTAGCTAGACAGATATCTAGGTATGCTCGGGCAATGCATGTGGGAGGTAGTTACCATCCAGTAGGGGAGTTCTTTACAAAGGAAGAAAGCCCCTCTATCTCCTCACCTCTTGACTGAGACTATGCAGAGCACACAAGCAGACTTGGTACGTATTTGCTGGTGATGATAGATCCTTTGAAATCAGATGGGAACAGGCCATATGCTCTTGGAAAAGGGCCTACATTGCAAGGTGGAATGGATGAGTGAGATGTGTTTTTGCAAGTTCTTTTCAGCTTTAACATCTGTGATCCTGTGAATAATTCTCTTCCCCTTGGCCCTGTCTGGCTGCTTGCCTGGAGTCTCTGCCAGGGCCCTCCTCCCTACCCCCACACCATTCTGAATGGAGATCATTAAGGGTTTCCCAAGTGGATGGATGGCTCTGGAAGCCAGACGGGGGACTAAAGGCAGGAAAAAAGATCTGAATCCTGGTTAAAGGGATTCGGACAGGGAGTGTGGTTGCAACAATCCCCAGAACCAGGCACTCTGAAGGTTACAGAAGTGTTTCTCAGGCTGAACAGGCACAGGCAGAGCAGCAGGATCTAAGTCAGCTGCTCTGCAAGGTTGAGAGGGGGAGGGCCAGTGGCCAGAGTCACAGTTCTTATCCCACTTGCCTGCTCACTGCATCATTTCCCAGATGCGTTCACTCCATCCGGGTCACAGAAGCTAAGAGACAGGAACACTTCTCTTGTGAACACCAAGGTCTCTGATCTCTCTTGCTCTCTGAGACTACCCTGTGGCTAATTTTACCAAGGGAAGTAATGTGATTCTTCCATTTGGCCCTGCAGTTTCTGTGCCCAAGGGGAAGTATCATCAGTCAATGAATGGGAGGAATTCATCACCCCATGGGTCATTTTAGTTCCTCCCAAAGGGAGACAAGTTCATTGATTGTTATGAAAACTTACTTGAAAAGGATAGGAAAGGGTACAGTTGTCTTTCCTCCTGGTGCTTTGGCAGAAGGGTGTGCACCCTCCCTGTGGAATATTCTACCACTGGGCTCCCAGTGATCCGAGAGAGAGGCTGCCTAGTTGGTGTGGGGCCCTCTGGTGCTTCTTAGAGTTGCAAGTATCTGGAGCTAGCTCCCTGTCTGCTGGGAGAAAGCATGAAGGCTCGAACAGGGTTCTTTTTTGTGTTTCTTGAACTTCCAAGTGGCAAGCAGGGCTACCTTTGTCATCCAGATCTCAAGGGTGACCCCTGGGAAGAGTTAAGCATCTGAAAAAACATTGTTAAAATCTTGTTTAAAATTGCATTTCCCTGCCTTCTTCTCTTCCCTTTTGACAACTCCCACCTCATTTGGTCATCCACTGTCCCACTCCAACTCCCTGCATTGCCTACTGACTATAGTCCAAGGACTATATAATTCAGTCCTGGGTCTGTCCTCCATGGAGCCCCCCAAGATTTCCTCCCTACAAGTCCATGTTTTTATTGCAAACTGAAAATACGATCCGTACACCTAGTCTTTGCCATGGACTAGGTAGGTGGACAAGAATGACTGATGAGCTATCCTTTTCCATCTTGACTCAGGGGAAGAAATTTGTAATGGTGGCATTCAGAGCCTGTTGGCCCAAAAGGGAAATAGATATTTCAAACAGAAGGTACTTTCTGGACTACCAAAAATCATGCCATTCACAGAGAGCCTCATCAATCCTAGCATGGAGCCAGGCTCCACGGGGAGACCTTGCAGCAAACAGAAACTCTAAAGTGCACGACTTGAGAAGGGTGTCAATTGTCCTCAGCTGAACAGAGGAGAGTCAAGATCTGCTCTGGAATCCTGGACAGCAGTGGGTCTATTGAGGCAACAGGGCTTTGCAACTTCTCCTTGGAGGTAGAGGAGAACTAAGCAAGTAGAAATGGGAAGCCGAGGTTAATCAATGAACTCAGTTTTCCACACAATGGAGAGGGCTCACATCCTACTTTTTGTGTTAGGAGCACCCAGGCGGCTTTTACTTCTACCATAGACTAAACTCTTTGCCTATCTGCTTTGAGGGCTCCTTTGGTCTTCTCTGAAATTCTTTGCCTTCTGCTCTTCCCTGTCCTCCTTTTCCTCTGTGCTCTGCTTCCAGCTCCCCCACCATCTCGTTTCTGGTTCATGTTTCTCTGTCCTTCTCTCACCTTGTCCCCTCCCTGTCTCCTGTGACCCACTCTTCCACATGACTTATACTTTATATGGTGCACACAGCCATCTTCATGCTTCATCCTGTCACAGTCCAGGTCCCTCAATGGCCTACCTATAGACCTGGCATAGTTAAAAGTTCCCAGGTGGTCTGCACTTGACTTCTGGAGCTGTCAACATTAGTTTTATCATCTGTGGCAAGTTGGTTCAGTTGGTTAGAACTTGTCTTTTAATGAGGCCAACCAAGGACTTGTGTCCTATCTCTGTAGGACCCCATTACCTCTGCCATTGGAAGGAGAGAACTAAGCTCCAGCAGTCACTTTTCTGATTCCAAGTGTGGATCACAGTGGGAGTCTGGGTCAGGAATTTTGGCTGGATTAATCCTAATTGATCGGTAAGGGATGGCAGTCATATACATATATAAATTTATGTATATTTTAAATTTATTTTTTCATTGACAGGCAGAGAGACACAGTGAACTCCTATCTGCTAGTTTACTTTCCAAATGCCCACACTGACTTGGTTTGGCTGAGGTTGACGCTAGGAGCTGGGAACTCCGTTCATATCTCCAACAAGAGTGGGAGTGTGCCAGTTACCTGACCCATCACCATTGACTCCGAGGACCTGCATTAGCAGGACGCTGGAATTGAGAGCCAGAGACAGGGATCAGACCCAGACATACTGATAGGGGACACAAGCATCTTAACAAGAGTTTTAACTAGTAGGCTAAATACACATATACACATCTTTAAAATTAAACTTTATTTGAGATCATTACAGATTCACACTTGATCATTTTAAAGGTGTGACAAGAGTCTGAGTTCAATCTAATAGAGAGAATTCAGGGTTGAACAGACCTGGATTCAGATTCTGCCCGTCTTTATTCTGTGAACTTAGCCCTTATAACTCTCTCGTGCCTCAGTTTCCTTGGCTGTGCAGTAAGGAGAACAACGACAGCATCTCAAGTCTGGCCTCTTCCAGCCTCTCTTGTTCATGGGTTGATTTTGTTGCACTGTTTCATGTCATTGGGTATTTTATTTTTGAGCAATGCTCTAGGAATTGCCTTTTCTCTTCCAGTTTTATGCTTCCTCTTCTGCCTTCCGGACTTAGCCTGTTCGTCATCTATTTCTTGCTCTCCCCTTCAGCTGTCATTGAATTTTTGCTTCCTTCAGAAATACATTTCCTGATCTACTTCCCTGTCATTCACCATTTCTGGGCCCTCAGTGGCTTCTGGGGGAATGTTCAGCTCTTAATTATTTAGAAGCATGGGAGGATAATTACAGAAATGCTTTAATTACTTTTTTCACACAAATGCTCAAAGCTTCAGCTGGTCTAGGTGATGGTGGAGTGGGGACACATCTGCAGGAACACTTGATTTAGGGAAAAGGGCTGGATTGGGTGGGTTTGAGGTACAGAGAGAGCAATAAGCTAACTCTACTACGGAAGTTAGAATCTCACTTGTCAAAGGACTGGGAAAAAGAATAGGTGATTATATAAGGTCAGGTTATATACAATGGGAGGTATATGTCACCAATATTTGAGGTGAAGGGAGAGAGTAGGGCTAATTATTCTTTTAACTTATTTAATAAATATAAATTTCCAAAGTAAAACTTTTGGATTATAGAGGCTTTTTCCCTTCATAACCTCCCTCCCACCCACAACCATCTCCCATCTCCCACTCCCTCTCCCATCCCATTCACATCAAGATTAATTTCTGGCCGGCACTGTGGCTAACTAGGCTAACCCTCTGCCTGCGGCGCCGGCACACCGGGTTCTAGTCCGAGTCGGGGCACCGGATTCTGTCCCGGTTGCTCTTCTTCCAGTCCAGCTCTCTGCTGTGGCCCTGGAATGCAGTGGAGGATGGCCCAAGTCCTTGGGCCCTGCACCCACATGGAGACCAGGAGAAACACCTGGCTCCTGGCTTCAGATCGGCACGGTGTGCTGGCTGCAGTGTGATGCTAGAGCGGCCATTGAGGGAGTGAACCAATGGTAAAGGAAGACCTTTCTCACTGTCCACTCTGCCTGTCAAAAAAAAAAAAAGATTCATTTTCAATTATCTTTATATACAGATCAATTTAGTATATACAAAGTAAAGATTTCAACAGTTTGCACCCACACAGAAACACAAAGTATAAAGTACTGATAATTCAGGACATGTGGACAATGCAGTGGGTAGAATATTGCTACTCATTTTTTTCTGGACTTTATTCTTCTTTAGCTTACTTCATGGGGTTGAATGGAAATACTCAACTCATGGCAGGAGGTGTTACAGTGGAGTCTAAACTGAATGACCAAGTCAGGAGGCCTGGTTCTCAGCCTTGCTTTGTAACCAGCCGTGACTATTTGAGTTTGGGCAAGTCCCTCCCTCTGACTGGGCTTCATTTTGTTTGTCTGTAAATGAAGGAGTTGGAACTTACAATTTATTTGTGAAGCTTCTGATACAGTGTCTAAGAGAGGAGGATGTTGATTGAAGAAAAGTGAGCAAATGAATAGAGGGGAAGCCGCCAAAAATGTGAGCAGATTCAAGGACAACAAGAAAAATGAGCAATGGTGGCACAATATGAAGATGTGCGGTCAGATTATGAGGTTTCTTTGAGCAGCATCCATGTTGACTTTCAGTTTGGGTATGAAGAGGATTGCAAAGAGAAGACTGTTGTTCCCTAAGTGCATTGGGATAAGGAAAGGAAACTCTGGGGAGGGGGCACCTTGTTTTCACTCCCACCCCTATCTACACTTCCCCACGCAGAGTGTGGATGAACGTGTTGGCTTGCGGCCCTGTGCCGTCGTCCATTCATCCTGGAAGTGGTCTGAGGGCACGGAGTCTAGTGCTCTTCTTTCACAACGGAGGACACTAAGGCCAAGAAAGATGAAGTGACTTGCTTGAGGCCACACCTCCATTCTCTCTAGGAGGCGCCTACTTTTCTGGATTACCAGGTCAGTCTCTGGTAAAACTTTAACCGCCATCAAATACTACGCAGCTAGATAGTATCATATAATGAATTGTGTTCTCTCCTCTCCTGACTAGAGGTGAATACAAGGGCAAATTGAAATTAGGATGAGGGAGAGACGTCTGATATTGTAATGTGGCTTGAAATAACAGACTAAAAGTATATTAACAAATGTCAGATATTGATAAAAGTAAACATCATTTGAGTTTTTGGACCATTATAATATAAAACCTATATATTGAACATTGCAAGAAAGAATTTTGATAAATGTAAGCAAGACTATGGAAGGGAAATTTAGGTAATAAATTCTATGTGGTTGAGACTCTTCAATAATCAAAGGAAAGTACAGAAACTGCTGGGTCCCAGCCACTCGCAGGTCATACATAGAGAGCTTTTCCCTTTGCTCCAAAAATGGAACCCCAAGGTTCCTTGTTTTACTCAAGGACTTGGGGAAATTTGTAGTGTAGAGGGTTGAATCTGGAGAGTTGGTAGGCTTGTGGAAGGAAGGCAGAAGAGGATCAGGAGAGAGATGTGAAAGAAGCTCAATGTTATATGTGGTTGAAGTAAGAGATAAAGATCAACAATCAGAAATCTTACATTTTTTAATGATTCACAGTTTTCAAAGTGAATTTATATACTTTGTCTTCATTCAGTGCTCATGAAAATAGTGCAGGATGAGAACCTGAGTCTCAGACTATGCTCACCATCCCCATCATCCCCATAAGATAATTTAACTGATACATCAAAGATGGTGACATTGTAAGTGGCAGGGGTAGAACTGGAATCTAGGTCTCTTGGCCTTTATTTAGTACCTGGAAGAGGAGAGAACCACTTGAGCCACAATGAAGAATATTGCCAAATGGTGGGTGAAGTCAGTCCAGGGGAGCCATGTGGAGTCCAGAGGGTTTGGCCACAGGAATTCTCTGTAGATCTTGGCTGATGAGCTTTTGCTTGGATGGGAGGAGAGGATTCAGCAGTTACTTACAGAGAAATACTAAGCTAACATGCTGAAGAACCCAGACATATTCCCTGGGATTGGGAATTCATGGATAAAGATGCACAGAGATGAATTTTAAAATAAGGGGTTAAGCCTCTCTGTCATGCACAAAAGGGATCACTCTTCAAGCAAAGGAGGGCAAACTCAAGTCTACAACACAGCTTCTTATCTACTCCCTCTTGAGGGGGGAAAGAGTCACTAGGAAAGCTTTTCCCAGGGGTGTACTGAAACTTGTTCTGAACAAAGCCCTACCTGGGCTGGGAAGCTTCCCCTTCATTAGCACTTCATTAAGCTTTGTCAGATGTAAGCCTCCTAGCCAGATCCTGGCAAGGGACTCTTACTGAGGTGATAATGAGGAGAAAATGTACTAGGTTTTTGGCCTATTCCAGAGTTGTTGAATGTAGGCTAAGATATATTTTGATAACATTGGCTGTAAAATGGGTATTGAACATCACTTTACACTGGGTGGTGTAAATAGACTACATAGGCACAAACAGAAAGAGACATGCATGCCAGTATGCCATGACGCAATCCAGAGATTCGGTGATTTATTGCAAACAAATCATAAAAATCTGCATCATTTTAGACTTAACCAATGATAGGATCGTGATAGATTTACAACTTGCTCCTCTGATTTTTTTTTAAAAAATACCTCTTTCAAAAACAGACTTAAGGATCTGTGTGACACTTGGCATGTGAGTGCCTTCTGGCTGTAATATTTATCAGCTAACAGATGCTCTTAGGAATAGATGATCCTCTGGCCGGTGCTGTGGCTCACGTGGTTGATCCTTTGCCTGCGGCGCCGGCATCCTGTGTGGGCTCCAGGTTCTAGTCCCGGTTGCCCCTCTTCCAGTCCGGCTCTCTGCTGTGGCCCCGGAGGGCAGTGGAGGATGGCCAGAGTGCTTGGGCCTCTGCACCCGCATGGGAGACCAGGAAGAAGCACCTGGCTCCTGGCTTTGGATCGGTACAGCGCCAGCTGTAACCGCCATTTAGGGGGTGAACCAACAGAAGGAAGACCTTTCTCTCTGTCTCTCTCATGGTCTATAACCCTACCTGTCAAAAAAAAAAAAAAAAAAAAAAACATGGTCCTCACTTTCTAGTAGCTTCCCTAGTGTCCCCCAAAGTCCTGAGACACTGATGTAGTATCCTGTGAAAAACTGAAGGTATGGATATGTTCAGGCAAAAAAAAAAATCACTTTGAAGAAGCTTTTAATTTGATCATACACACACAAAAAAAGGGAAAAATATTAAGATTGGATCCAATGCAAATGTCCCCTGAAGCACTTGAAGTGGACTCAGTGGTTTGAAATCATATTCTTAGCAATCAGCAAGCTGGTATCAATGAACATTTTGGGAGAGAGAGGGAGAGGGAAAGGGGTTCCTGTGTATGAGGATTCTGGAGAACAGATCAAGGAGCAAAATGTTGTTTTCAACTTATTTCTCCTGGGCTCAGCGTTGATATTGTAGTTTTTTAAAAAGTAGTGTTTGGGCAATAATATATATATATATATACACATATATATATATATATACATATATATACATATATGTATATATGTATATATATGTATATATATACATATATATGTATATTATGTATATATATATAAATAATACAGATTTTCTACAGAAACCCTAATAAGCAATGAATCAGAAGAGGAACTGGAAAAGGAAGATTCCCATGCACTGCTATGTGTAGAACGTTATGTGTGTTACCTCATTATAATTCTCTTCACTACTGTTGCTGATGAAAACCCCCCTCAAATCCATCTTACTTTCACCTGCTTTTCATGATGAACTACAAGTTCATCATCTTCTCAAGTCTGTGTTCAGAAAAAAAGGCAACATCTTGATAATTTCATCAAATTATGATTAGCTCCTTGGAAAGTGGCCTGTGATTAATTCATTCAGCAAATATCATTGAGTGTCCATTATGTATTAGATGTGGCACAAATCACCAAGGGTACAGTGGAGTTGGAGGAATAGATGGGTAGAAATAGGACTTTAATGAATAGTAGCATGCAGAATGCTTCACTAAAGGAGAAACGCATGGAGATTAAGACAGAATTTGAGAAACCAAGAACTGGGAGTCCATCATAAAATGCTTGCAGTTCTGAACTTCCAAAGCCAGGCATGGTAAGTTTGAATGTTTTTAAAGGCCTGTCTCATAGGGCTAAGAAAAATAATGCATAGTACACCTGCTAATGATATCAACACTTAGTAGGTGGTTACTCACCAGTCTTGATTGAATGTGAATTGAAAGCAATGAAATTAAAAGTCTCACTCACAATACAATGAAAACTCCATGTAACTTAATCCAGCAGGGAGCTGGATTGGAAGAGGAGCAGGAGAGGACATGAACTGGTGCCCATATGGGATACTGGAGCCGCAGGAGAAGGCTTAGCCTAATAGACTACAACACTGCTTCAGCATGATGAGTCTTTATTTTCCCAATTAGAAATTAGTTTGAAACACTATACTGCATCTTCTTTGTAATAAAAAAGGGGGTGTGGAAACATGGGAAAACTGAAATCAAAGCAAAACTATAAAATGTATGATCTCGGAATAAAGGACAGTTCCTTAAATTGAATACACTTATCTGTGTCAACAACTCGCTACATTGTTCCTCTTTTTTTCTCATCCCTCTGTGGGCCAATGATAACTTTATCATGGATTTTCACTGATCCATGGACTAGTGTTTGGGAGGCACTCCTGTAGATATTATTGCTGGAGGCAGTGTTTCCAAGGAAATTGCTTCTAAGAGCTGTGGGTGCAGATGCGTCCCCTGAACTACTGGTTTGGAGCCTGACAGGTTGGAGGGGGATCTCTGCTCATCCCCTGCTTCTCTGGCAGAAATTGCAACACAGCAAAGAGAATTGCACGGGGGTTCATGTGGCGTATCATTATCTCTCTCAGTGAAGGGCCGATGAGGGGCAGGGAGTAGAGGGAAGTGACTCTGGTGACTTCAGCAAGCCTTTTATCTATGTCTTGTATAACACACTCATCAGTAATCTCAGGAGAGGGGAAATTTGGACACAACTTTGTTTTTTAAAGATTTATTTATTTGAAAGGCAGAGTTGCAGTGGCAGAGAGAGGTCTTCCATCCTCTGGTTCACTCCCCAAATGGTCACAACAGCCAGAGCTGAGCCAATCTGAAGTCAGGAGCCAGGAGCTTCTTCCTGATCTCCCTAGCAGGTGTAGGGGTCCAAGGACTTGCGCCATCTTCTGCTTTCTCAGCCCATGGCAGAGAGCTAGATTGAAGTAGAACAGCCAGGACTTGAACTGTCACCCATATGGGATGGTGGCACTGCAGGTGGTGGCTTTACCCACTATGCCACAGTGCTGGTCCCTGGACACAACTTTCTGATTGGAAGGTTATATCAGATCTTCAGGGTACAAGAGAGGGGGCTTGTTTTAGGTAAGAAATGTGGCACTAGTTTGGGCTTTTCCAGTGGGAAACTGATCTTGGGCAAATTCCTTCATATACCGGATCTCAATTTCCTCATCCATAAGATGAGCATTGCATGTCCTGGGGCCCATTGAGTTGTCTTTGGTCTTTAACAAACCAATAGTAACTTTACCTTTATCCATAACTAGGTTGTAAACAACAAAGAAAAATTATATTTATGTTTACACACACACAGTGGGGCTCAGAGTTAATATTAGAGTAGCTCATTGATGTGCAGTTATGTCATACTGCTCTAATATCTATTTATAAAAAGATGAAAACTATGATTACTTAATAGACTCAAGGATATGGGACATTCTCCATTTCCATAGTAGGAAGTGATTTTTGCTCACTCCTTTTTGCTTCTGGGCTCTGGAGAATCAAGCTGAAGCAATTCTTCATACATTCACTTTTTAGAAATGTGTGAAAAATGATAGGACAAGCAACTCAAGACATTAAGAGAAAAAAAACCTAGAATATGTAGCATATGAAAAATAAAAATCAGGTAGTGTTATTTTAAAAATAAGTCAAAGAGCAGATATTTAACCTAGCAGTTAAGATGCCTGCATTCGACATTGGAGTACCTGGTCTCAAGTCCCAGCTCCTGGTCCTCGTTCTAACTTCCTGCCAAAGCAGCCCATGGGAGTCCATGGTGATGCCTCAAACAGTTGGATCCCTGCCACCCATGTGGGAGACCTGACTTGTGTTCCTATCTCCTGGCTAGTGAGCCTTTCGGGGAGTGAACCAGTATATAGGGGCTTTCCTTCTACTTCTCTTTCTTTGTCTGCCTAACAAATTCACAAATAAATAAATCTAAAGAAACTTCCAGTGATTTTTAGACATAAAAAGGTACAAAATGATCTAACTTGAACTAAACATGTACTTCGCTGGTTGTATTATCTTTTGTTACATTTATTTTCTAATTTAATTGCATTATTCATTCCAATGTCACATTATGACATTGTTTTCATGTTTCTCTAATCTTACGTGGCCCTATTATCCCCATTTTATGTGGACGATAGGGAGTACTGACCAGATTGCCTGTCAAGTGAGAGGTACAGCCAGGATTTCGACCAAATATCTTTGGCTCCAAATCACAAAATTCTGCCTCACTGGTATGTTCATCACTGCCATTTCCCAAGGCAAGATCGGCATCCAAAGCACTTTCCTCAGCCCTGGAATCTCTCCTTTCCATCAGGATGACCTTGAACTCCTTTCCAGCTCTGTTTCTAGAATGCTTGGATTCTTATTCGGTGAACAGGTTCCGGAGGGCATGAAGCTGCCCAGTGAGGAGGGATGCAGGGGAGCAGGCTGCTGTGCACTGGGCAGGGTACCTGATGTCCTGCAGGAGGGCGAGTGAGGGATGCCTCACCATTTGTGGTACAAGTGGTTTGGTTCTTGGTTAGGGGATACACTCATTCTTCCTCTGGGCTGGGAGAAACATTACATTTTATTCTAAATGATTCGAGTATAAAAATATCCTGTGGTTTCTATATAATATAAATACGTATGCATTGCAGACTTTCTATTATGGAGATTTGTTTTTATGTTCATTGAATGAGCTGTACTGGCCATTCAATAAAGAAAGCTTTGCCCTGGTTATTAGTCACTGAAGAAGGTGTGTTTTTCAATAGCCAATTGATGCTGTTAGGTGGCTTTTAATATGCTCCTTATGCTTGATTCTTTGGGCTTTTCTGGTGCCTGTCCTTGCTGAGGACTGTGGATGATGGTGCCATCAATCTGAGGCATGGAGTCACAAGATCTTTGTCTGACACCTGGGTCTTTGGTTTGGCTCTGCTTCTTGCCAGCTTTATGACCTTGGGCTGATCACTGGACCTCTCTGAGCCAAATTTTCTTTGTCCATAAAATGATAATAGATGATGTAATGATGGAAATGAGGTGGAGGACAGCCCTCTGCTGAGCATATGCCCGTGTTAGGTTGGTGGTGTTACTCTGATTAGAGGGAACTGGAAGAAAAAACTCGGGGCTTTTCATCATGACAGTTGCATGTGTGGTCGTTTCACCCAGTGGAACCACTTTTACACTTCTGTCACTGGGAAGAGGCCAGACATTTGCTCTGTGTGCATCAGTCATGTTCAAGTTACTTCTGGGCTCCATCACCCTTCCTTGGCTCTTTCTCAGCCCTTCTCCAATCTATTTCCCTTGTGCTCTGGATGTCACCTATGTTATGCCATGTAACTCATTTTCAGTGCTAGCAAATTGGCAAACCAGGCTGCTGTAGAGACCCCTGGGCTCTTTGTTTCTGCGGAAGCTTTGTATATGCGCATGCTTTGCAGAGCCAGAGAAGACTT
Source organism: Sylvilagus floridanus (assembly GCA_949820135.1). Taxonomy (NCBI): domain Eukaryota; kingdom Metazoa; phylum Chordata; class Mammalia; order Lagomorpha; family Leporidae; genus Sylvilagus; species Sylvilagus floridanus. The sequence continues at coordinate 25,105,352 of OX463230.1, forward strand.
GCCCTCAGAATGTGGTTAGCAAAGGTCAGAACACAGCAGTCCTTGATGGCACCTTCTTTGCCGTGTGTCTGCAGAGCAAATGCCTGTCAGGGTTGGCAGGAGAGTAGTCTGGCCATTGGGGGCCTTGTTCAGTGACTGCTGTTTGATGAACTCCTCAAACAAGTGTTTCAGAGTGGGCCAGATTGTCAGGGAGAGTGAGGGTGTGAATGCTGGAATGCCTGGAAAATAGCCTTCACGGGATAAAGAGATAGGTTTTATGCAACCTTGCATCAACAGGGTGCCAAGAGAGCTGGAAGTTCCCAGTGTGCAACTGCCCTGAAATACTCTGAGCTCTGGAGCAGAACCTCTGGCTTCCCTGAGCCCACCTCCTCACCTCTTCTCCACCGCGCATTGTCCAGGCCAAGCAAAAAGGTCTCCTGTGTCACACTTGTTCAGCACTGACCACCAGGAAAATGTGTGTTTTGACCCTGTTAGTTCTCAAGGGGGTGATGGAACAGCCTAGATAAACTTGGGGGTTGTGGGAGACACAGAAGAGGGGGTGGAAGCCCAAAGGTTAGCACTGAAATCACAAGAGGCCGTTTAAGTAATGTAGTGAAACAATGCATGGATAATTCAATTATTTTTAAAATGCAGGTTAATTCAACTGAGGAATAGAGAAGCAGGATGGCAGGAAAGGAAATCAGAATTTGGCAAGAAAAATAGTGGCAAAGTCCCTGAGTTCTGAGATAATAGGTTGCTTCAAACAGGAACGTTTCTCCAGGATCCGGTGGATTTAGAGTAGGTTCCCCCCTCCCCACAAAGAGAGTGAGGCATCCAAGGGCATATCGGAGGCTTAAAGGGTAGAAAGTGGGCCACACAGATGTTCTGTGCTGTGACTGGCTCCTCTGGGCTTTGTCTGGAGTAGAAGCTTAGGTAGTGAGGTTGCAAAGTGCTTCTTGCTTTTCCCTTTCCTTTCTCCTGTTTGCTCTTTATCTCTTAATCTTTCCTGTTATCATACCTGAGATGTAACCTTTTGCTCACTTAATTTTGGTAAAAATGAATGATTTTACTTTTCCTCTTGTGACTCCCTCCCAAGTACTCTACTTTAAAAGATTTATTTGAAAGGCAGAGTTATAGACACACATGCACGCTTGTACACACACACACACACACACACACACACACACGGAGGGAGGGAGGGAAGGAAGAAAGAAGGAGGGAGGGAGAGATTGACATTCATTGGGTCACTCCCCAAATGGCCACAACTGGAACAAGCCAAAGCCCAAAGTTGAGAACTCCACCCAAGTCTCGCAAATGGTTGGCAGTGAACCAAGTACTTGGGCCATCTTCTGCTTTCTCTGGCACATTAGTGGGGAGCTGGATGAGAAGTGAAGCAGCCAGGGCTCAAACCAGTGCTCATATGGGATGCTGACATCACAGGTGGCAGCTTAACCCGTTACACCACAATGCTGGGCCCCCTCCCCAAGTTTTTAAATCCCTTGCTGATTTACAGAGATTCAGTTAGAGAAAAGAATTACAATCAAGGAATATATGGAATGATATTTTCTATTAAACAAATATTTGTTCACATTTATTAGAGAGGCAGTGAGCCCAAGGCGGTGCAGAAGAGGCCGGGAGTGGGACCTTTAGTCTGCTCATGGCTTTCCCTTAGCCAGGTTCCTTGCTGCACCATGGAAATGTCTGTGCTACACACAGACCTTGTGTTTGCTGTGCAGAGCAACTTCAAGACAACCCAGGAAGCCCAACCTTTCACCGAGGCCGCCAGTGCCAAGCCCCTCTCTGTGGAATCCTGAGCCACTACGGAGGAGAGGGCAGGGCATGGTCCAGAGGAGTGAATTTGGGGGTGGGCATCTGGCCTGGGGTAAGAGGCTCACTGGAGTGTCTAGGTGCCATACCCAGCTCCGGCTCCTGATTGCAGCTTCCTGCTGATGCAGACCCTAGGAGGCAGCAGCAATGACTCTAGTAGTTGGATTCCTGACACCCCATGTACATGGGAGACCTGGATTGAGTTTCCAGGCTCCTGACTTTGACATGGCCTATTCCTAGCAGCTGTGGGCATTTAGGAGCTGAAATAGTGGATGGGAGCTCTGTCTGCCTCTCTGAATTTGAATGTCACGGTCAGGATTTGCTGGTCCCTGCCTATTTGAATTAGAATAATGATGCCAAGCTTGTGGAGTTACCAGAGAAGGAGCCACCTTACCTCACTTGAACACTCAGGGCGAAGCTCATCTGGGAGGGGAGCCTGCCTCACTATGAGCCTATGAATGGGCCAACCTGGGTCTCAGTGCACAGGTACCCCATTCAGTCCCCATAGCAGCTGGGTGAGGTGGGCATTACTGTAGGAGAAGTTCAGGACTGGGGTGAATTGTGGTGTGAGCCAGGCCACAGACATGGTAGAGGACATGCCCCTGAAAGAGATCCAGTCTAGACTGGAGGGCATGGCACCAGGAGAGGAGCTCCTGGAGGAGCGGTGTGGTTTTGTTTAGCTTGGAATCTGGTGATGCCTCCTTTTGGGCCTTGAGGGTTGGCGACGAGGGAAGACAAGATGGGTCCATCTGGGCTGTGGATATTTATGGAATGGACATTTCCCAATCCTGCACAGCAAAGCCAGTGGAAATTTAATCTCCATATGCAAAGAATAAATCTATAGAGAAAATGATTAGATGTAAGCTGATGACCACATAGAAAGTGAATTCTCCATCGTCCAACATCTTGCAGGAACTCACTGGGTTGCTTGGAAACCCCTAACCCACACCATTCCTCGACTGGGCACTTGAATGGGCTATGACACACGCAGCCCTGCACTTCGCAGATGCTGGCTTGCTGCTGGAGATGTTCAGCTCACTGGGCCCTCTTGAGAGATCGGTGGCCCCAACAGAGCATAAAGAAGGGGAAGGCAGGGTGGGCAAGGAGGCCAGAGGGGACAACGAGGGAAAGGGACTTGCGGACAGAGAAGGATATGCAACAATGTGGCCAGCAGTGTGGTTGAGTAGTTGCAAGGTGAAATAAATGCTGAACATTAAGTACATCATTTGGGTAATTAATGTTCCAGATGGGAGAACAATTTTATATTCTTATTCATATTTTCCAAAGGTTCAGAGGCACTCAGTAAACTGTTTCCTGAATTGCTGTCATCACTGGCTCGCTCCCAAAGGACCACACATGGCATAACTTCATTTAGGCACACTTTCCAGGTGGCTTTCTCGTGTCTTTGAGAAATGAAATGTCTTTTCCCTTCCGCCAGAATTCCCAGCTAGTGTGTCTTGAATGGTTTACAGTTGTGGCCAAATTATTGCTCTGCTAGGCCCTTGTGCTATCTAGTCTCCTTCCTCTTTTTTTGGGAGACCACAAGCCCTCAGGGGGCCCTGGAAAGAGACATGGTGGGGCTGTGATGTTGGCCCGCAGTTCTGAGGGTTGTCCTGGGCAAAAAGGTGGAGGTGTGGGTTAGTCTCTCTATGCCGGTGGGAGAATCTTTATTCAGATACAGGTTAACTATATGCAAGTACGACCTCCAGCTGCCCAGATCAGAGAGGAAAGATCCGTTTCAGAACTCACAGCTTCACTGTTTGAATTTTCCCTTGAAGAGTGGGCAGACCTTAGGCATCACTTCCCTGTGTCCCTGGGCAGGCTTCAGGCCTCTTCTTTCTCTATCCAACCCCCCACCCTCCTTCCTTTCTTCTTCTTCATAGTTGAACTATTTAACACGATGTTTAAAGGCATGCCTGGCTGCCTTGTGGAGATTCAGGGTTGCCATGGCAATGTGGCCTGTTTCTCCAAATTAGGACATATTCCTGCTGCCTTTTCTTTCTTTTTTTTTTTTTTTTTTTTACGTGGTATGTTTCCTCTCTCACCAAACTCCTTTGCTTCCTTCAATCTTTCCCTGCCTTTCTCCCCCAGAATGCTAATTTAAGTACCTTTCCCCAGAACTGGATAGGCCTGGAGGCTGAGCAGACACATTCCTGATGAGCTGCCCACCATCAGCCTACACCTGCCTCGTGGGTCTGTGTGTCTCTGCTGTCCAGTGGCCTTCAGAGAGTCCTCTCTGCCAGGTGCACGCCTGATGCCTGTTCTGTCTCTGCTGGGCTAATAGCAAATGAATTTGTTTGATATCAAACTCTTCTGTGAATGGGAAGAGGAATGGAAGTGATATCCACAGTTGGATTTGAGATGTTATTTCTCAGAAAATGCTTCCCAGGCCTATGATCCTTTTCAGGGATGCTCACCTGATGAGTGATATTTAGGATAAGAAGGGTGCATGTACCTTGTGTTTTCCTGTGTGACTAATTTTAGGATCCCAAGGAAGTATGAACTTCGAGAGAGCTCTATAAAATGAGGGTAATGACAGAAATTGGGCAACGCTGGGAAGTCAGGAAAGGAGGAAGGGGCTGGGAGAGGATGTGTTCCCTTCATCGGGATTCTTTCTGCTGCATGGACTGTAGGTCACCCTTTGAGGCACGTGAATTACTTCCTGTGATAAAAATGGGGAGGAGAATCAGACAGATTTAACTCTCATTTCTTTCATTTTCTTTCATGGTGCTTTGTCCCCTATGGCACATGGAAGGCCAATCAGAAGTTTCCCTTAGCCCATGCTCAGAGCACAAGTGCACAAACTCAGCTACATTTTTGGACCGCCTGAAGAATTATAAAACGTACCAAGGCCTAGGTCCCTCCCACAGAGAAACAGATGTAACTGTTTTGGGGTGCAGCTTGGGCACAAGAACATTTTCTGACAGAGCTTTCCAGTTGATTCCAGTGTACAACAGAAGCTGATATTTTTTCTGGCTTGGTTGGGGATTGGTTTTGGAAGATAGTGACTGTGGCCTTCACACATGTAGTTGTAAAGCAGCCATTTCTAAAATCCTTGGACCAAAGGCACATAATTCTTAGGTTTAGTTCATTCAAACCTTCCCCTCTCTTCTCTGCTTATCATAGAAAATTCAGGGTCACTGCCTAGACCTCACAAAACATCCCCACTTTTTTTTTCTGTGGAAGTAGTGAGGGAAAACACAACCAAATTAGGTAAACGATGTGGGAGCAGACGATGGCCACCTGCAGGTGGGCTGTGACAAGCTGTAAACATGGACAGTATCAGGGGTTGCTAACGTTAGGGCCAAGACGGGAAATAACACACTAACATGGTCACATGTGAGTCAGAAGATGAGGCTATTAGTCGTGAGCCGGGAAGAAACGTGACTTGGCCTTTTGATGTGCTTCTGGGGTTTGACCTAAAGCTGCTGATGGATCTTCCTGTGGATGGTCTCTTCGAGTTCTGGAAGTTAAATGAGCTGTGTTTTCACTTTGCTCCTTTTTCTTGCAGCTGCCTGTAGGCATTGGGCTTTGGTATAGTAAGAAATAGTGAGCCTTCAAATGGTAGACTTTTGATCACATGCAGAAAACATCACTAGAATGACTATCAATTGTGATTTTTCTTTTTCTTTTTCTTCTGGTATTTCCACTAAGAGGAGAATCTTGGTGTGGTAGGAAGGGCCTGCTTTCTCATGAAAGGTTGGTGTGGTGTGGAAGTTGTTATCCCATGAGGACTTCAACTTCTCCTATGTACAATGAGGTGGGTGGGAAGGAAGTGAGGTAGAGGAAGTCAAGGCCTCTTCCACTGTATGGGTGTTAGTTCTATCAGTCTCATGTTGGCACCTGCTGTTTGTGAAAAGTTTCCTACCAGGTGGCATTATGCTGGCAGCCCCATCTTAGACCAGCGTGGGAGATAACTCAGATGAGAGGAGTTCCAGATTTGGAGTGTGTTGGTCTCAGGGGTCATTCAGGAAAATCAATCCAAACCCACCTGCATTTGTAATAGAACACTTGCTCAGCTAGCTCCTAAAAGAACCATATTTGGGAATTTTTGAGAAGCTAGAGAGCAAAATTAGCCTAGTAGTTAAGACACCTGTGTCCCACATTGGAGCACCTGGCTTCAATACCCTGTTCCAGCTCCCAACTCCAGCTTCATGGTAGCGTAAACTCTGGGAGTCAGTGGTGAAGACTTAAGTGATCGAATTCCTACCACACATGTGGGAGACCCAGATTGAGTTCCAAGTCCATGCCTTCTGCTCCAGCCCATCCTTAGCTATTGTGGGCACTCGGGGAATGAATTTTCAGCTGATGACAGCTGTGTATATGCACATTTGTGTATATGTGTCTTCAGCTTGTGCCTCTGGAAAATGAGAGGAGAAAGGTGAGGTTTGGAGGAGATGAAGAAGCCTCCTAGGCCCATGTAGACTGTCCTAAAGAAGTTGTAGGATGTTTATCTTTTTGAGAAGACCAGGCCTAGACAATGCACCTAGCAGTGCCTCCAATCGTCTGAATGGACTGTTGACATTAGATAGCAATCAAACATCTTCCAAGCTCATGTTGAGGATATACAATGGGTTAATACTCATCTACATCCTTTGCCTACTTTCAGTTTAAGGGATAATGTTTAATGCCATTGCACATATCAAGCACTATGCAAAGCACTGTACTGAGGAAGCTTGCAACACAATAAAAATAATACACCCTTCACAGTGACTATCTGTGTGTCATCCAGTATATAAAGTTATCCTCATGTTGGCCCCTTAACTCCCATACTATTTGTTCATGGTAAATTTTATCCATCACAGTGACAATTTCTTAAATTTATTAATTATCTATTTGCAAGGCAGAGTTACAGAGAGTGAGAGAGATTTTCCATTTGCTAGTTCACTCCCAAAATGACCACATTGGCTGGGACTGGATCAGGCCAAAGCCAGGAGCCTAGAACTCCATCTACGTCTCCCATATGCAACCATCTGGGGAATGAACCAGCTGATGGGAGATCTCTGTATTTCTCTCTGTAACTCTTTCAAGTAAATAATTATTTTTAAAAATAATAAAGGAGACTAAAAATATTTCAGCAGGGCCTGGTATTAGGCAGAGACCAGGGCCCTGTAACATTTGTTAGCTGCAGGGATTAGAGGGACTTGTCATCAGGTTCCCCCACATGAGCCTCTTTTGCTCTTTTCTCCTATTCTTGCTGATTTCTAGTGTGTGCCTTTTCTCCTACTACATTTCAGTCTATTTCAGTCCATGCCATTAGTTTAAAATTTATTTTCATTTTATTTGAAACCAGAGAGAGATCTTCTGGTTTACTCTCCTAATGCCTGCAACAGCCAAGGCTGGGCCATGATGAAGCCAGGAGCCCAGAACTCCCATCTGGGTCTCCTATGTGAGTGGCAGGAACCCAAGTACTTGAGCCAATATCTGCTGCCTCCCAAGATACACATTATAGGAGTCTGGATTGAAAGTTGAGGAGCCAGACATGAGAGCAGTTACTCTGATATGGGGTCTGAGTCCCCTCTAAGTGGTGACTTACCCACTGTACCAAACACCTGCCCTCATCTCATTTATTGAGTATTACTACGTATTACAGTTTGCTGTCTCTGTGTATAGCGTTCAGTTTTTGTTCATGTGCTCCATGCCTGTTGGCTAGGTATTCAGGGTGTTGGTTGCTAATCTGTAAGAGCAGATCATCAGCACCTAGTCAACAGTGAAAATTCGCTCAGGTCTGTCATTGTCACCTGGAGCAACTTAGAATTTACTTGCACTGCTTTAATATAGAATCAGGAAATACTTACCTGCATTATTTCACAATGTATCAGTGATAGGTGGATGGAGATGGCTAGGCTGCTGCATACATTGAGCCTTTCCTGCTGGGCTTCATTTTCTCTTCTCTTGTAGAAAGATGACTTTGTAAGAAGGGGTCTGCAGGTGGGACTGTTGCCTGACACTGAAGCCTCCTTTGATAGAATTTAGAGCTTTTATTTACCCTGTGTGCCTGCTGCTGTCCTATGCCTTAGCTTCTTAGTTAGGCATAGGGGAAATAAAGCATGAAGGAACTTCTTGAAGTTCTTGAAAAAATGGAATAAAAAAGATTATGTTTTCCATGAACTTTACAAAAACTCCTTGTATATAATATTTCTTTATTATATTTGTATATCAATATTTATATATATTTGGTCATTCTTCCTCAGACAACATGTTTTAATATAAGCTAATGTTTGTGAAAGATGACCTAAGGCTTGTTTGCTACATAGATGATTAGGGCATTTGTCTTTTGACTGTATTCTCTGTAGCTTGTCTACTGTCTTCATTTTCATTAAGAAATGAAAGAGTTTATCTCTTTAGGGGTTTGTACAGGATCATAAAGCTGGAAGTCATATTATGAAAGACTTATTCCTCCAAGAAGCAAAAGCTGACCTTGTTTGTTTCAGTGTTTGCCATACTTATAGTTACCCTACTTGAAAAAGTCTGTGTGCTAATGATCTATAGTCCTAGTCACAAAAATAGTGTTACTTGGTCATAGCACAAGGTATAGTACGTTTATTGACTTGCTTCTGCTTTTGTTTAGACCTCTCTGGGGTTTTAATTCCTTACCTTAAATACCTCCCTGATTTTGTCAGATATCATACAGGTGGGAGTCTGAAAGAACTCAGATTGTTGACAGATCTCATTTTTTCTGATGACACTGTGACAGACTTGCCATCTCTGTTTGAGATAGTGGGTCTTGGGTGCTTTGCAGAGTGGATTAGACCTGCCACACTGACTCACAATCCCCTCACTCATCAGCTTACCAAGCTGCTTCATCAATTCTTCACATTGTCACAAAATATTGGGAAGAGGGGAGGAGGATTCTTTGTTTGAGGAGGCTTCTTTCTTCAAGCCATGGAGCTCTCATAGATACTCCATAGTATGAATGGCGAATAGCAACATGGGACAGAGACAATATCATGGGTCATAGAGCAAGTCTCAAAGACTGAAGCTGATTGAAATCTTACAAAATACATTTTGTGGTGACATCAGAATTCCACAGAACTGTATCTGCAGTGTTCCCAAAGTGTGCAAATTAAACAATGAGCTTGTAAGTAATAAAGGGTCAAAGAAGAAATCACAGGGGCCATTTGGAAATACTTTGGACTGAATTACAGTGAAATAAACTTATACCAAAATTTGAGCAATAGAGTTGATGCAGTACTTAAAGGGATGTTTATAAAATTAAAAGGTTATTTTACAAAAGTCTACAGTCAATGATCTAAGCTTCATCTTTAAATATGGAGAAAAAGAAGAGCAATTTAAACAGAGAAAAGAAAAAAACAATAAAGTGACAGGAAATCAATAAAACAGAATGTGGACAAATGAGAAAGTAAGTCAATGAAATCCAAAGCTAGATCTTTGAAAAGATTGATAAAATTGTTAAAACTGTAGCAAAAATGACTAAAACTTAAAGATAAAACTTAAAACCAGTATCAGACATAAAAGAAGGATTCTGCTATAGATTTTACAGTAATTAGAAGGCTAATAAAATAATATGACCACTTTTATTCCAATAAAATTGACAGTTTGTAGAAGTGGAAAACTTCCTTCAAAGCCACAAATGTACTAAAGCTCATTCAAGAAGAAAAGATAATCTGAGTCACTCTACGTTTATTCTAGAAACTGAATTTCTAGGTAAAATTCTTCTTACAAAGATAATTCCAGGCCCAGATGGTTTCACTGGTGAATTCTACCAAATGTATGAAGAAAGATTCCACATACACTCTTTGAGGAAATAGAACAGAAGGCAACATTTCCTAACTCATAATTAGTGATCCCTGGGTACCAAGATATTATAAGACAAGGTATGATAAGATATTATAATAAAACTACATGCTATCATTTATTTTGGACATAGAAGCAAAAAGCTTCAACAAAATATTAGTAAATCAAAACCATTAATATATAAAAGTGTCCAAAAGAGGTTTATCCCAGTAGTGCCATATTGGTTTAACATTTGAAAATTACTGTAATTTACCATATTGTTTGGAAGAAGAGACAAAAGCCATGTGATCCTCTCAAGAGATACAGGAAAAAGCTTTGAAAAAACATTGAACACTCATTCATAACAAAAACTCAAGCAATGAACAGGAGAAGGAAACTTCTTGAATCTGATAAAGGTCTTTATGAAAAACCTGTGGCTGCTGTCATGCTTTTTCCTAGCTCTAGAAATAACAAAGATGTCTGCCTTTGCTTCCTCTGCTCTACATTGAGGTTGTAGCACGTGGTAAAGTGTAACAAAGAAAGAAAATGTACCAATGGACAAAGAAGAAATAAAATGATTCTTTCACATATGATAAAAATTGTATATGGAAAATGATTTTCCTTCACATATGATAAAATTTTATATAGAAAACTCTAAGGAATTTACATAGAATCTCACATGAATTTAAGAAGGTCACAAAGTACAAAATCAATCACAAAATCATCATAGTTTTATATTTTAAAATTTAAATATTTTCACTTCCATCTCTAGATTCATCTCAATCCTTATGGGCTTTCATTTTTTTTCTGATAGAAATTGCTCTCATTATAAAAAGTTTGTGAAAATACAAAGGACTTAGAATTTAAGAAGAACAAAGTTGGAGGAGTACTGCTTTATTTAAGCTTACTAAAAAGCTAAATAATGGTGACAGTTTGATATTGGCATAAGATAGACCTATAGATCAATAGAACAGAATAGAGATTATAAGTGGACCTATATTTACATGTTCAACTGATTTTTAAGTAAAGACACCAGTATAATTAAATAAAGGCTTTTTCATTAAGCACATTGAATATCCATATGGAAAAAGAAATTAACCTCAACACTTAAAAATATCTTTAAGAAATTGAAACTATATTTCAATTACTAGGTTATATACTTTGGGTGTCATTGATGTAAGAAAGATTGGAACGCCAATAATCAATAATCTAAGACAAGGCATTGTCCCAATACCAAAAGATTTGCAAATATATGCATACTTATTTATTTTATCTTAAATATATGATATAAATATTCTTTGCTGTAATGAGAATTTTTTTCCCCTGATCTTGTCAGATAAAAGAACTTATACTGTTGTGTCTTTAGGTTTTTGTTGTAATTTTACAATGTCTTTATGTTGTTTAAGACTTAACAGAGGCATTGTAAAAATGCTTTGCACATGGGATATCCTCAGTGAATAGAAGTTTTTAGTATTACCCTATATTTTTGTTCCTTAGCTGTTAATTTCATTAACCTTTCTCTGACTCCACTATATTGTAATTACTTTTCTTCATGAGCATACTTCATCTTACCCAATAGATAAGTGCATGGACTGAGCCTGTACTTACAGCCTCACGACTAAACTCCAGTGCCTGATACAAGGGGACTTCAACCAAATCCATGGAAAAACAGCATTAAATGACAATTCGATGCATATTTGGTTTTCATAACAATATCAATGAATTTTTGAAGACCATTTATATGTTTAGATCTTTGACTATTTCTTAACTGAGTGAGAGTGTTAAAAAATCTTAAGACTTTAAACCCAACTCTTTAGGAAGTGCTTACAATTCAGAAAAGTAGTGGGGAGGGACAGAGCAGATGAAATTGTTTAGAAATGCATTCCTTGATTTTTATTTGATTTGTTACCATATATATGCTAGAGTTAGGACATATTTCATGGCTGAGATTGGGAATATTTATGGCCAGTTCCTTGCTGCTTCATTGCCTCCCATGTTTATGCTGTGTATTGGGGAAAGTTGCTAATGTGTAGAAGTCTTGAAAACTTCAAGGAAGTTATTTCCTTCCTTTGAAGTTTGTTAGAAAAATCTGGCCTTGGATAGGATGGTAGGCTTGAAATTCTTGTGAGTTCACTAGATTATAACTATTTGTGGATGTTGTCTTATTCAGTCATAGAGCTGCAAGGGACATTTCATAGTGCTTGATGCTAAATTTTTCCTAAATGACCAATGGTTCAAGGTTACTATTCAAGGATTCAAGGCCAGGATTGATCCCAGGCAAGTGGTGAAATGGGCTAAGTGTTTTATGCTCATTCCTAACTCTTTTTGAAGTAGCACTGTTGTGCCTATCTGCCTTTTGCTTTTTTCTCTGGAGCCAGGCCTAACCTCATGCTCAGCTGGCCATTAAATAATTCCTAATAGTGGTTAACTGATCATTAGAGCAGCCCTTGCTTGGAAACATTTTTCAGATACTTGTATTTTAACTACAGACATTTCAAGGCAGAGGGATGCATTTCACAATTTTGGGGGCCAGGAATGATCTTCCCCAAGTATGTGATGTGTGTAAAGTATGTGTTGTGTGCTAAGTGTGTACAAGGGAGTAACAGATGGCTCCACACTGGGATCCACTTTTGTCGCCGGGTTTCAGAGCACAGGAGAATGACTTTGAGGAGTCAGAGGAGCTCCATGTAAGAAAGGATAATTGAACTTGGCCCGGAAACAGTGATATTTGGGAGGAGATTTCTGGTGGAAGACCAAATGGGGGAGGCAGCCATTAAAAAAGCATTGAAAAGGAAGGCATTGCCAGTTCTGTGGCGTAGTGGGTAAAGCCACTATCTGCAGTGCCAGCATCCCATATGGATGCCAGTTCGAGCCCCAGCTGCTCCACTTCCACTCCAACTCTGTGCTGTGGCCTGGGAAAGCAGTAGAAGATGGCTCAAATCCTTGGGCTCCTGCACCCACGTGGGAGACCTGGAGGAGGTTCCTGGTTCCTGGCTTCAGATTGGCACAGCTCTGGCCACTGCGGCCAATTGGAGAATGAACCAGCGGATGGAAGACCTCTCTTCTCTTTTTTTTCTCTTTTTTTCTCTTTTTTTCTCTTTTTTTCTCTTTTTTCTCTTTTCTCTCTTTTCTCTCTCTTCTCTCTCTCCTCTCTCTCCTCTCTCTCCTCTCTCTCCTCTCTCTCCTCTCTCTCCTCTCTCTCCTCTCTCTCCTCTCTCTCCTCTCTCTCCTCTCTCTCCTCTCTCTCCTCTTCCCTCTCTTTCCTCTCTTCCCTCTCTTCCCTCTCTTCCCTCTCTTCCCTCTCTTCCCTCTCTTCCCTCTCTTCCCTCTCTTCCCTCTCTTCCCTCTCTTCCCTCTCTTCCCTCTCTTCCCTCTCTTCCCTCTCTTCCCTCTTCTCTCTCTCTCTTTTCTCTTCTCTCTCTCTCTCTCTCTCTGTCTCTCTCTGTGTGTCTCTCTCTCTCTCTGCCTCTCCTCCTCTATCTGTGTAACTCTGACTTTCAAATAAATAAATCTTTCAAATAAAAAAAGGAATGTATTACAGAAAAATAGAACAACTGTATAGAGTACAGACATGAAAGATCAGGGTGTATTTTAGGAAAATGGAGTGGTTCTGGGCAGCTGAGGCCAGTGGGTGATGATGGGATGGGATATTAGAAAGAAAATAAAGAAAGAATCAAGTTGGAGAAGATTGTCAAGGTACTTGAATTCGATCCATTGGAGTAGTACCTTTATCCTGTGGTCAATGGAATTTAAAAGGGGAATTGGAAAACTCTCCCTGGGAGCAATGTGGAGGGTTAGTTTTTATAGACAGGGAGAATAGTAATCATGCTTTGAGAGAATCTAGCTAAGAGATAGGGAAGCCACAGGAGTGACGATATAGGGAAAAGATTATTTTTTGGTGGTAAAAAGACAGCACTGAGAGTACTTAGTGACCAAATTCTTCCTTATCCCAGTTTGTTTATTCCTTGATTTAACCAGAATTTGTCTGCCTTTCCAATTCCATGTGGGCTCGGCATCATGCTAACTACTAGAACAATAAAGTTGGCATGGCTTCTTCTTCAAACAAGCTCACCCTTTAGTAAGGAGGATTCACATTTAGCAATTAAAATGCAATGCAATTAATATTATGATCCGGGTACGCACTGTGTAGTGCCAGAATACAGAGAGAAGAAATGTTTCTAAGAAGCTCCAAGAAAGTAAACCCAGTGTTTTATTCACTGTTATATCCCTGGTACTTAATTGAATTGGGGAGCTTACTAGCTGCTTGATAAATATCTTTTGAATAAATGCATAGGTTTGGGTGGGAGGGTAAGTGGGCAGGAGAATGGCAGTTTCTTCTCTACTTTATTGTACGCCAGAAAAGGGACCTTTCTCCTGGTTTTGAAAATGGTAAGGTCAGAATATCTATGGCGATATCCCTGTCTGGTAGCTAGGATGGCACTAGGTGTTTGGCTGTAGATCTGGTCTTTCTTCTTTTAGGAGCCCCTGTGGACTAGTTGGAGGTTATAAGCGTCTGAGAGCTGGTTAGCCAGGGTAGGGTCAGCAGAGTTCTTTTTTCCCTTAAGGAATATCTTGGAATTTTGTGAAGTCTTTTGGAAAGTCTCGGCATATTTCATCAAAGATAGGGAGAACTAAAGGCTTTGTTCAAACTTGGGCAAGAGATATAAGGAGTGTAGCATCCACCCAGGATCAGGAAGCAAATGGGAGAGTTCTGGAGGAAAGTGAAACCTGAGTATAGCGTGGGGGTTGGTGTTCTTATTCACCAGAGGAGTCTGTTTCATTGTTGACCCTGGAAGTTCCTGATGGGAGATAGACCAAATCCAAAATATCTGAATTGTAACTCTGAGGTCCAACAAGTTCTGAAAACTAGTACACCTTTTTTTATTTCACAGGTAGAGTTTATAGACAGAGAGACAGAGAGAAAGGTCTTCCTTCCATTGGTTCACCCCCCCAAATGGCTGCTATGGCCAGAGCTACACCGATCTGAAGCCAGGAGCCAGGTGCTTCTCCTGGTCTCCCATGGGGTGCAGGGCCCAAGCACTTGAGCCATCCTCCACTGCACTCCTGGGCCACAGCAGAGAGCTGGACTGGAAGAGGAGCAACCAGGACCAGAACCCGGCACCCATATGGGATGCTGGCGCTACAAGTGGAGGATTAACCAAGTGAGCCATGGCACCGGCCCCACTAGTGCAATTTGTGTTTGTTTATTTTATTTATTTTTTTAGTGTTAAAACCTGACGTGATATGAATTCATTTGGCAACAAAATTTGTTGTAAATTGCTATGAAACTATTTGTAGACTTAATTTAATCTGAAAGGTGCTCATATTTATGTTTTGTGGGAGCAACATTTTCGTGCTTGATTACAGGGTCTTGTCACAGATACTTCTAGGATGGTGTTAAGTGATGTTTGATAAAGGAACTCTATTACTTTTTAAAGAAACACTTATTCATTTGAGAGGCAGAGCTATGGTCAGAGAGACAGAGGAAGGTCCTCCATCTGCTGGTTCACTCCCCAAATGGCTGCAGAGCTGGGCCAGGCTGAAGCCAGGAGCTTCCTCTGGGCCTCCCACATGAGTGCAGGGGCTCAAGCTCTTAGGCCCTCTTCTGCTGCTTTTCCAGGCCATTAACAGGGAGCAGGGAGCTGGATCAGAAATGGAGCAGCTGGGACTTGAACCGATGCCAGCGCCACAGGCGGAGGCTTAACCTATGCCACAGTGCCATCTCCTCTATTACTTTTTTAAATCTGATAACTTTTGAGTGATGATATCCGCCCTGCTTCTGGGTCTTTGTCTCTAACTCTGCCTGTCAAAAAAAAAAAAAAAGAGAGAAAGGTCTTCCTTTTTCCGTTGGTTCACCCCCCAAGTGGCCGCTATGACTGGTGAGTTGCAGCCAGCGCACTGCGCTGATCCGAAGCCAGGAGCCAGGTGCTTCTCCTGGTCTCCCATGCGGGTGCAGGGCCCAAGGACCTGGGCCATCCTCCACTGCACTCCCAGGCCACAGCAGGGAGCTGGACTGGAAGAGGAGCAACCGGGACAGAATCCTGCACTCCAGCTGGGACTAGAACTTGGCGTGCTGGCACCACAGGTGGAGGATTAGCCTAGTGAGCCATGGCACTGGCCACTCCTAGGCTCTTAAAGAAAGGATTGTATATTTATTTTTCCTTTCAGTGATTAGTAAAGGCTTTTGGACAAGGTGACTGTGGATTCGTTTTTGAATATGCATAGGATCTTGTTTTGCTTCTTAGCTAGAGTGAGTATTGTCTCCTGTATTAGTTGGCTAGGACTGCCAAAGTAAAATGCCATAGGCTGGTGGCTTAAGCAACAGCAGTATATTCTCTGAGCGTTTGGGAAGCTGGACGTCCAAGATCAGCACAGGTTTGATTTCTCCTGAAGTCCCTCTCCTTGACAGGCAGAGGCCTCCCTTCACTGTATCCTCAACAGGGTCCTCACTCTGTGTGTGCACATCCCTCACATCTCTGTGTCAGGATCCCCTCTTGTAATGACCTCCGTGAGATTGGGTGAGGGCCCGCCATGATGGCCTTATTTCAGCTTTATCAGAGCAGTGACAGTCTCTTCAAATACAGCCACATGATGATGTTCTGGAGCAACAACATAGGCATTTTTAAAAAAATATTTATCTATTTGAAAGTCAGAGTTACACAGAGAGAGAAGGAGAAGCACACAGAGAGAGGCCTTCCATCCTCTGGTTCACTCTGAAGCCAGGAGACAGGAGCTTCTTCGGGGTCTCCCATGTGGGTACAGGGGCCCAAGGGCTTGGGCCATTTTCTGTTTCCCCAGGCTACAGCAGAGATCTGGATCAGAAGTGGAGCAGAGACTAGAAACGGTGCGCATATGGGATGCTGGCACTGCAGGTGGCGGCTGTACCCACTAAGCCACAGCGCCGGTCCCAACATAGGCATTTTGGAGGAACACAATTCAGACATAAAACTCCCATGGGGTGTTTGGAAATGTGTTAATGTATTCTTAGGAGTTGCAGTGAGTGTAGAGTGTTACTCTCACTCAATGGGCAGTGCCAGGATTGCTAAACATATTGTGGTATAGGAGAGAGCCCTGCATGACAAAGAATTGCCTACCATGGAGACCAACAATTCCACTGATGGAAGCTCCAAGGGGAAGGTTTGGCTCAGACCCTGGGATAGTATCCATAATGATGGCTCTGTGATTGATAGAGTGTGCCCTTCTTAAACTACTTTCTACTCTCCCTTCTTCACTCCCTTCTCAGTTGGTTCCCTCAATCAGCATGCTTAAGCCCCATGAAGCTGGTATAATGAACAAATGGATTTAACTGTAGAGGGCTCGGGTGGGAGTTTTGATTCCCCAGTTTCTGGGAATAATGAGGAATTTGTGCATCCTGTTTTTCCCTAACTCATCTGTGACTCTTAAACTGAAATAACAACCCCCCTGTTAAAAAATGACTCTTGCCTTGCCTCTGGGCTTGCACTGATACAAAATACAATTGCATGCAGAGCTTCATACAAGTTCTCCAACAACCAGGGCATGGATTAGTAGCCAGAAATATGCCTCCAGCATGTGAAGGCTCTCGCATTTTCCCGATTGGCCTTTGGTTTCAGCTTTCTCCCTTTTCTGTCCTAGGGGTCCCTTGTTCCTTTCTGCCCTTTGGTAAAAACAAAGGTAACAGGATCATTCAGTCTCCCTTTGTGGTTGAGAGCATTGTAATGCTCTGCAAATATGATCATGCTCGTTAGAGTAACCATAGGTTGTTAATTAAACTATAAACCAATGTATCATACTGATGTTAGGAATAACAAACAAATGAGCCTATTTCATAGGCATTCACTGCCCAGACAGCATTCCATTTATGATTTCTTGAGTCATGCTGAATTATTCAGTCTTCGTTTTACAATTTCAACATCTAGGAGAAACAAAAAACTGTAACAATTGCCACTACAATACATAAATAAAAATGAATAATTCAGAACTCCTGTCTTATTTTATTCTCCCTTGTCTAACTGACTGATCCCAGCTTTGCTTTCTATTTCACAGTACTCAGCGAGGTAGGCAGAGAATTTTCAGTTTTAGATATAAAGACGTAGAGCCTTTGAGTGATTTGCCCCAGAAGAGCCATTCCTGAGCTGCTAGAAACCCACAGCCTGATTTAATCCTCTTTAATGTATAACATATGTATACATATATATAACATATAACATGTGTATATGCATACATACATGTAGTTGTGACTACATCAGCTTTCTTGACTATTCATCATTCATCAAGATATTAAAAGCAATCAAAACCTTTTGCTGATCAGTGAGATTCTCCTATATTATGTTCTGTAAAAAATTTTCCTAGCAACTGTAGCTTTGAGTTCTTAGGTTTTATGCATTTGTACATTACACATGTGCTAAGGTCAGTGTTCCACGTTCATTTTATCAGGTAGAGAAAACTGAAACCAGGAATGGGATTCCAAGAGTGGCAGCTGCAATCCCCTCGCTGGTGTGTGGGCTCGGCTGCTGGGCCAGGAGCCTTTCTGATGTGCTCTGTCAAGTTCCCAAGCATCTGCTGGCTAACAGGAATCCTGACCTTTGGTTTGCTCCTGGTCAGTGGGCACTGCTCCAGCTCAGAGCACACACGTTGCAGAGCTGGATTCCCGACCAGTGCACCCGTGGCTGCCACTCACTTCCTCAGAGATCAGAGAAAAAGCACGAGGGATACAAATTTTGCCAAAGGGCCCATGTTCCCTTCGGCAGGATTTTTCTACCTGATTCTAGAAGGCCATTTCCAAACTTTTATTCTAATTTGAAAATCATAACCAAATGGTAGAAATGGAAAAAGAAAATCCTACCCAACCCTCCACTGGCCACCAAATGTAATGATTAGGGAAAGAGCTCATGTGTACTCTAATAATTGACTCTTAAGGATTTATTTGCTGGCATTCCAGGCAGGCAAAAGTAGATAACTGTGCCCAATGAATAAGATTAGTTAGCCCATCTCATTAATATATTACTTGGCAAGATTTTTAATTTTGCAATTTGAAGTGTAAGGATTGTGATCTTGATAGATTTTTGTTTTTCACTTGCTTACCCCGTCCCCTCCCCTGAAAGAGGAGGACGTATCTGGATCATTTTTTTCTTTTCTGTCATGGGCATTAATGTATATTAAGATAACTGGATTAATACCTGGCAAGCCCCCACCTCTGCACATAGCCTTTAGTCGTTGGTGGGGGAGTTGGGGCACTGTGCTGTGGAGGTGGGTGTTGGAGAGAAAAGGGAGAGATGCTTCAGTTTCGGAGGCCTGGAGGCACAGAGTCACAGAGAGCTGTTTCCATGGCAGTGCTATGGAAACCAGGTTCTGCCTCTCACTCCTTCCCAGAGTGGAATTTCCATGCTTCATGTAGCATGGGCTCCAAAACAGCCTGCTGGCATCTTATCCAAGCTGACGTTCTCTTTGCAACCTCATTGTAACCCATTGTTCTGGCTGCTTTTAAGTGGGGGGGGGAATGGAAAGTAGGAACTCAATCCAAAACACAGGTATGAACTCTGAACCCTAAACCCGCTGTGCTTTTACTAGTAAGTAGGATAGAGAGAAAAAGTTAGTTTTACTGTAGATCGGTTGTCATTTCTGTAAGCATCTACTTCCTGGGTTGCACTATGTAGCATTGTTAAGTCTCATGATATTGTAGGAGTCAGTTCCTTGCATTTATTTTTTCCCTTAATTTGTAGAACTAGGGGTGCAGGATTTGTCTCTTTAGGACCCTTCCAAAAGAAGAGGAACGTTCCATTTCTAGTTCCTAGACACATATGGTGGTCTAATCCTTCATATGATTTGTACACATGTGCTGTTTTTCACAAATGTGGACCAAATGAAGGACCACGAATCACTACAAATCCTTCTTGAGTTTGCAAATGCCTCTCCAGTATATGCATTGTTGGCAGTGGGTTTGTGGCATCATTTCATACATGGAGAATAGCAGGTGTGTGTGTATGTGTGTGTGTATGCACATGTGCTTCTTAATTGGATCTCCTAATATAGGATGTTGATTTACATTTGCAATTATCACCTACTTGTGTTCTTTTAATGGAAAGATCATTGTGTAAGGAATGACGTCAAATAAAGCCCATGAATACAAGTACCAGAAGAAAAAAATGCTAAATTCTACAGGCACATTTTTAGAATGAGAGGAAGAAAATATACAAGTATTTTGATCTTACCTTTTCAAATCAAGAGTAGGCATAGTGGGTTTTTATATATGATACTAGGTAAAATGGTTTAAATTAAGATCTTATTTTGGTTAGATTAAAATCTGGCAACCTTTTATTTTTTAATTTACATTTCCAGTTCTCATGTTACATAGAAACATTTCCAATGATCCTTTATTAGAATGTGAAAATATGTTTTTTACACTCTTTAACCTCTCTACCATATATAAATTTGAAAATGATCATAGAAAATATAATTAAAATTTTATTTTGTTGCATAAATTTTGAAATCCATACATAGTTTTCTCATAGTGCAGGTTTCTAATGAACTTTTTGAAGACCCCTTGTATATGTGAACACGCAATAAGTTTGTAAGAGGGGCTGATGTGACATTCTGTATTGGAGCACTGGTTCCTGTCCTGGCTGTTCCACTTCCTATCCAATGTGCTTGGGAAAGCAGTAGAAGATGGCCCAAGTACTTGGGTCCCTGACAGCTACATGGGACACCCTGATGGAGTTTCCAGCTCCTGGTTTTGGCCTGGATCAGCCTAGGCCTGAGCAGCTATTTGGAAAGTGAACCCATGGATGAAAGATATTCTCTCTTTACCTTTGAAATAAATACTTTTTTTAAAAAAAAATTAAAAGTTTGTGGAAAATGAGATTAAAAGACTAGTGTACTTTGGCACAAACATTTTTGAGATTCATGCTTGTTTTTTGTACAACATATACTTTCCATGAACCTTTTGAAGAGCTTTGTATATCCCCAAATCTCTATTCTCTAATGACTGTTTCCCTCCTCAATAAACAAACCATTATTATCCTTTTAATTATTTATTTGAAAGACACACAGAGGTAACTCATACATGCACGCATGCACACATACACATACACACACACACATACACAGATTGCCTCATCTGCTAGTTCATTCCTAAAATGCTCCCTGGAACAGTTGGGATTGGGCCAGGACACAGTTAGAAGTCAGGAACTCAATCCTGGTGTCTCATGTGGCTAGTAAAGACTCAACTTCTTTTTTTTTTTTTTTTTTTTTTTTTTGTGACAGGCAGAGTGGACAGTGAGAGAGAGAGACAGAGAGAAAGGTCTTCCTTTGCCGTTGGTTCACCCTCCAATGGCCGCCGCGGCTGGCGCGCTGCGGCCGGCGCACCGCGCTCATCCGATGGCAGGAGTCAGGTGCCAGGTGCTAGGTGCTTTTTCCTGGTCTCCCATGGGGTGCAGGGCCCAAGCACTTGGGCCATCCTCCACTGCACTCCTGGGCCACAGCAGAGGGCTGGCCTGGAAGAGGGGCAACCGGGACAGAATCCGGTGCCCCGACCGGGACTAGAACCCGGTGTGCCGGCGCCACAAGGCGGAGGATTAGCCTGTTGAGCCACGGCGCCGGCCAAGACTCAACTTCTTGAGCTATTGCCTGCTGCCTCCCTGGATGCATTATTATCAAAAAGCTGGAATTGGGTGCCAAGTTAAAACTGAAATCCAAGCACCGGGATATGGGATGCAGGCATCTCGAGCATCTTGGAGGCTACACCAGATTTCTGCCCCTTTAGTTATTTTTCATCATTTTGTGTCCAAGGAATTTGTGTATCCATGAATTCTCAGTCATTATGGTTCTGTTGTGGTATCACAAATTCCTTTATGGTTTTTCTGTTTGTTCTGGATGGTGCCTTTGCTCAGTTCAGTACTGAGAGACATTCTTGCCTAGTTTTTTATTCTAGAGGCCTTTGCCTTGTGGTTGAATCCCAGTATCAATACATAGAGTTGATCTGTGGGAAGGTACCTTGAGAAATCCTTCAACATTTGTTGCCCATCTGTCCTTGTCACTCATTTATTCAACTAGTATTTAGTTATCCTTTCATTCATTCAACTACAGATGGTTCCTGTGTGCATAAACTGTGTGGTGTATAGGTCATATCTGAGAAGGCTGAGATATATTACGTAAAGTTGGATGGAATTACTGTTACTGCACTGTCTTGACATATAAAGGGCCATATTATAGGTTTTAAACTAAGACAAAGGTTCAGTATAAAAAAAAGTCTGGAAAGGCCGGCGCCGCAGCTCACTAGGCGAATCCTCTGCCTGCAGTGCTGGCACTCCAAGTTATAGTCCCTGTTGGGGTGCTGGATTCTGTCCCGGTTGCTCCTCTTTCAGTCCAGCTCTCTGCTGTGGCCCGGAAGTGCAGTGGAGGATGGCCCAGGTCCTTGGACCCTGCACCCACATGGGAGACCAGGAGGAAGCACCTGGCTCCTGGCTTCGGATCGGCACAGTGCGCCAGCCACAGCGGGCCAGCCGTGGCGGCCATTTGGGGGGTGAACCAATGGAAAAGGAAGACCTTTCTCTCTGTCTCTCACTATCTAACTCTGCCTGTCAAAAAAAAAAAAAAAAAATGACAGGCAAAGTTAGAGGGGGGGGGTTCCTTCCATTGGTTCACCCCCCACATGGCTGCTATGGCCGGCATGCAGCACTGATCCGAAGCCTGGAGCCAGGTGCTTCCTCCTGATCTCCCATGTGGGTGCAGGACCCAAGGACTTGGGCCATTCTCCACTGCACTCCCGGGCCACAGCAGAGAGCTGGACTGGAAGAGGAGCAACCGGGACAGAATCCAGTACCCCAACAGGGACTAGAACTCGGAGTGCCCGAGCCGCAGGCGGAGGATTTGCCTAGTGAGCTGCAGCACCGGCCACGAGGTTGACATTTAAAGATAGATTTAAAAAAATCAAAGAGATTAAATGTAAAGGAAGAGGTGAAAATAACATTTACAGACAGGAAGAACTAGAAAATAAGAACCCACACCCTCTCAGTGTTCTGAAGTTGCTGCAGAGACCAATTTAATAGCCACTAGCCGCATGTGGTCATTTCAGTTTCAGTTAGTTACAGTTAAATAAGACAAAATTACTCACGCTATCATTTTGATGTCTTGTATGTGTTTATACTACAACAACCTTGCACAAGCATACTTTTCATCTGATTGTTTCTTGGTCTCCTTCACCCTAGCCCTCCCTCACTATGCCCACAAAATGCAGTTTGCAGCAAATGCTAAACCAAGCTGGAAATTCTTTCTGTATGCTAGTATACATTTGGCACCCATTTCAAATCATTTTAAAACCTACAATAAAATCCTAAACAAAAACAAACTTTTTGTATCATGAGCTGTAGTTCATCTGCTCAGTAGCCACATGTGTATTGATTTTGCAGTGGATAGCACAGATGTGCATAGAATATTTGTGTTGTCGTTGGAGGTTCTACTGGATAGTGCTATAAGGTCTAGAAGAATTTGTTCATGAAAGAGAGAAAATCCATTAAGGGAACTTGAACTTCCTTAGGAAAATCTGTAATGATGGAGAAAAGGTCTGGGGGCTTGGGGATTCTGGTTATTCGCTGAAGTTCATTAGGTCTCTAAGTGCTGAGCCTTGTGGCTGTTCTGTAACTGTTAGTGACCTAGTAAAATGTCACAAACTCCAGGACATGTAAAATGAGCATCACTATAGAAAAACCCCTAATCTTGTGGTGACGCTGGTCTCCTCAGCCATCCTCAGTGGCCAACGTAGCATTTGGAATCTAGCCTGGTCCTTTGTGGTCCCCCTAGCTGAGTGTTAGTGGACACTGAGGGATTCATGATGAAAAAAGCCATCATTTGCCTGCCTTCACATCTTTTGATAGAGTTTTTCGTATTGGGCATGAAGTTCCTAAATACAAACCCTTCCCAGGGTCCCTGGAAACTCAAACATTTGATCCTAACTCTAAACTTCTGCTGTTTCTTCCCTGATGATTTTTTTTGTCTATGGTGACTTTCCTGTTCGAAAGGAAATATTTTGGGGGATCCTGGAGGTGGCCCATTTGTTGTGTTCACCTCTGAGTCATTTCCCATGTTGATGTGAAGAGTTGGTGTTGGTATGTGAGAACACACATGCATAGAAACGCATGTACTGTTAGTCGTCTTAGTTTTAAATTCTCCCCAAGGTGAAGCTACTTAGCTTACTTAAAGCAAGGACAAGAAAAATTAAACATTTCGAGAAATGCAGATTTGTTAACAATTTTGTAAGGTTGGACACACCTTTATTGAGATGTGTATATGCGCTTGAAAAAAGGAATGCATTCTGAATTGTTCACTCCTTTCACTCTACATTTTATTGAATGAATTAACACTTTGGTATTAGGCAGGCTTGGGTCTAAGTTCTATGTAAATACCTTTTGGCAAGTGCCTTCATCTTTTTGACCTTCTGCCTTCTATGCTGTAGAACTCATAAAGTGGTCATTGGCATGAAAGGAGAACATTGTAAAGCACTAGCATCTAGCAAGTGCTCATTGATGCCAGCTGTTAGTGTTACTGTTATTTTGCTGCTTGCACTACTGCTGCTGCTATTGTTGCTAGAAAATACTTTATCCTCATCTTACTTCCAATTCCTGGTACCCAGAATCATGGGAGTGTAGTCGTTTGGTACTGAAAGCATTCTCGTGCTCTCTTTGGCACTGAGTTCTCATTCTTGCCCCATTCTTACTCCACTCTAATACCATAATACTGTTACTCAGTGTTCAAATGAATGATTCCAAATAGCTTTATTGCTTAGTCTTTACTTTTCTTGTTTCCATTTTTATATAATATTTCCCCCAAATTTCCACTTACTTACCTCATTGTTGTAATTAGGATACCAGTTTGCCATACTTTGTGAAATGCCTTTTCTGATACCAACACTTGTCACTTTAGAGAGCAAGTTCCTCATATTTCCATTCCTAATACAAATGGTTCTATAGTTTTAAACATTATGCCTCTCTATAGATACTCAGATCAGCTATCTGGTCTTCCTATTCATTTTCTTCATTCCCTTCCTCACTCTCATTGCTTTCAGACATTATGATCTAATCTCTTGCAGCTGCCTCAGATTTAATAGAGGAAAATAACCCCTGAATTCTTTATTCATTTCATTTCCACCTTTTATTTTCTGGACTCTGTACTGTTCTTCCTTTATTGAATGCAAAGGACTGTAGCAGAGAATTTTGCTCACAGAAAATGTTCAGAGTTGAAATCGATTTAGTAGAAGATGAGAAGCAGAAAAATGAAAAAAATGTATGTACTGATGAAAATAGAGGTTAAAAAGAATAAGTAATGGGAAATACTAATATGATAGGCAAATAAAATTTAGTCTGAATACTTGATCCCAGAAGTTATTTTAGTCAACATTTTGGCTAAAAAACTTTTCCCCATGTAGAAGAAAAACATCTTAATGTTTTCTTGCGATTTCATCTGTTGGGCATACACCTAGAAGTAGTGCTACACAGTGTCTTGTACAAAGTTTGAGGCTTAGTAAATATTTGTTGAATTGATTTTTATAGAGATTGGATTGATTAACTGAAAAATGTAGCTGGGCCTTTGAACTATGCTGTGTCATAAGAGGCAGCAGAATATATGCATACTTAAAAAAATCTTCTAGAAGTAGTGGCCTGGGTCATGGAGTCCTTGGGGAAGGTAAAGAAATCTGCAGACCTTCTTGAGAGTATCCATTTATCAAATTATTGTGGGATTTCAGGGAATTCATGTAACCCTTGAGGCCCATTCATAAATCCTCGGTTTAATATCCATACTCCACTTTTATTTCTCTTGATACCTTTATCATTCCTTACCTCCATTGAAAGATGACCTCTTGGGACAGGTGTTGTGGTTCAGTGGGTTAAGTTACTTCTTGGGACAATCATGTTCCAAATTGGAGTGCCTGGAAGTGAGTCCTACCTCTACATCTGACCCAGTTTCCTCTAATGTACCTGGGAGGCAGCAAGTAACAGGCCAGGCTCTTGAGTCCCTAGAGCCTATGTGGGAGACCCACATTGAGTTTATGGCTCCTGGCTTCAGCCTGACCCAGTCCCAGCTATTGTATGTATTAGGAGAGTGAACCAGTAGATGAGAGATCTCTCTTAATATACACACTCTGTATGTGGATGTGTGTCTCTTTTTAATTTTTTTTAAAAATTTTATTCATTTGAGAGGTAGAGTTACAGACAGTGAGAAGGAGAGACAGAGAAAGGTCTTCCTTCCATTGGTTAGCTCCCCAAATGGCCACAATGGCAGGGACTGCGCCGATTTGAAGCTAGGAGCCAGGTGCTTCTTCCTAATAACCCATGCCGGTGAAGGAGCCCAAGCATTTAGGCCATCTTCTACCACTTTCCCAGGCCATAGCAGAGAGCTGGGTTGGAAGAGAAGCAGCCGGGACTAGAACTGGCACCCATATGTGATGCTGGCACTGCAGGTGAAAGATTAACCTACTGTGCCACAATGTCAGCCCTATGTGTCTCTGTCACTTTGATTTTCAAATGAATAACCTTAAGAGATGACCTCTGTGCTCAATTCCAAACCAGAAACCTTAGTGTTATTCTCTCTGCTCTATCAGCATAATGTGTTAATCACCTGATCTGGTATATTCATATATTAAGTACAAAGTGTTCTGCTTTATGAAAGAAAACTCCTGTTGTACCACTGAGCTAAGTAATACCACCCAGAAGGTCAATTGTGCAGACACAGGGAGTACTCGGATTGATGGTGCTGGGGCAATAGTCACCATATTTTGTGCAAGACAATACCAAGTGCAAATAGAGCCTGTTCCTTGCAGAAAAGGAATGGGAAACACAGAGGGTTTGGTTTCTCACTATAAACTCCACTTAGGCATCTTTCTTATTATCCCCTTCCTGAACATTTATCCATGTCCAATATCCATCTGATTGAAGTTAAGCCTCTGTTTTGGGCCAGTTACCATAGGTGGCAATGGCTAATGACCAGAAAAATGAATTTTGCTACTGAATCCAATAAATTATTCCTTCTCAATATGACACATAACTAATGTTCCATTGCTCACTGCTCCCTTCATCTAATTCACAGCCAGACTTTCAGACCAGGTGGTGGACTGTTATTTGTGGGGCTGTATCAGGGGTGCTGGGAAGAAGGAAAAGACAGATTTTCTGCGACTCTTTTCTTGGACAATATGAGCAGACAGGCCAAAATTTAGATAAATTAACAGAAGCAAAGAGTATTTTTCTTTCTCTGATTCATCTGAGTTAAGAGGCATCAACATTTTTGAGTGCCTACTGTGTGTCAGACACTGTATAGGTGGTGGGAGATCAAGAACAATGAGGATACCGCATCTGCCTTGTGATTGTTTACAGTGGGTATCAACACACCCATTGTTCATTCGTGGTAGTTGGGATTACTTCACTTCTCAGGGCCTGTGTTAGGGGATTCAGCAGCTGGAAGAGTACAT
This sequence comes from Sylvilagus floridanus, assembly GCA_949820135.1. Classification (NCBI taxonomy): domain Eukaryota; kingdom Metazoa; phylum Chordata; class Mammalia; order Lagomorpha; family Leporidae; genus Sylvilagus; species Sylvilagus floridanus. Next base: position 25,132,329 of record OX463230.1, read on the forward strand.
GGGCTCCTCTCGCCAATAATAAAAGTCTGTACGATGATCAGGTTATCATTTGACTACATACATTTACCGACTGTCTACTACAGGCTAGCTCTTAGAGCTGCTGAGTGGACAAGATAGAATCCTTCCTTCTCTGAGACTTACCCTCTAGTATGAGAGACTGTTAGAAAACAATACACAAAAATGTGTCTTGAGGCAGAGTGAAGTACTGGGAAGCACATAAGCAGGGTCAGAGACTGAAGAATGACAGTGGTTGGGAGAAAGGTCACCTAACAGGAGGGGAGGGAAGGTTCTTCAGAAGAGGTGCATGTGTGGGCAGAGACCTGAAGGGTGGGAAGAGCCTTCTGGGTTCACAAAGGAACAAGCACAGAAGCCCAGAAGCAAGGATGAACTTGGCAAAGAGGAAGTCAGGGGCCTTTATGTTTACAAAAGTGTACTGAGTGCTGGACGACAGTTAGGGGTGGAGCCTGGGGTACAAAGGAGAACGAGAGACCAGTTCAGGCAGGGTTATTAATTCCCTCAGTGTTCATTTAGAACTTTAGGTCCCAGCTTATTCTGAGGGTGAAATCCTCTGCTAGGGGGATTAGCTTATTTCTCTCTTCCTTTCTCTATAAAGCAACCCTTCACAGTGGCCATTGCTAGGCTAACAGTTCACTTTACACATTTTTTCCCTCTCTTTGGCAAGTGGTTCCTTACTTTACAATAGGATTTTGAGTAATAATTCCCATGATTTTCTAGCATTCCCTATAGAAGTAGCATTCAGGCATACATCATTATCTCTCTCTCTCCTCACGAAAGCCCTGCAGTGGGAATATTTAGTGTTTTCATGTTACAAATGAGGAAGTAAAGCTCTGAGAGAAGTGCCCCAGGTGTGGCCATGCCCTTCTGTTGTAGGGATCTGGGCCTGATCATGGGCCTGCTGGCCTCTGACCCTCATGGTCTTACTGCTCTGTGTTGCCTTTTGAAGAGTTCAAGGGCATGGGGACATTCAGGGGAAGTTAGGAAATTGGTTTTCCTGAGGATGGTATTTTTGAGGTTCTCAGTGTGGGGGCTGCTGTACCACCAGGAGGCATTTGGCAATATCAGAGGCATTTTTGGTTGTTTCAGCTCAGTGTGCAGGTGTTTCTGGCATCTCTAGGCTGGAGGCCAAGGACACTGCTAAACATCCTATGATGCACAGGACAGCCCCACATGGAAGAATTATCTTGCCTCACATGTGCCCAAGCTGAGAGATTCTATCCAGAGCCGTTTTTCTGTGTTCCTGTTGCATATCCATAACGTGAATTAGATGCACCTTGTACTTTTGTGTGCTATAGACCGTGCTTGGTTAAGTGTCTTTGCTCTTCTGCGGAGAAAGTGTGGTCTCATAAAAGCTACTCTATTGTCAATCTGCTCTTGTTTTGATCAGTGACTGGTTGTCTTCTGGACTTTTTAATTTTTCCAATTTTTATTTATATGAGATGGGAGAAGGAGAGAGAGAGAGAGATGAACTAGGGTACCATCTGCTCCTTCGCTCCCCAAATGCCTGTAATGGCTGGGACCAAAGTTAGAAGGTCAATCGGAGCTCCTATGTTGGTGGCAGGAACTCAATCACTTGAGCTGTCACTGTTACTTCCTACAGTGTGCATTAGCAGGCAGCTAGAGTCAGGAATTGGAGATGGGGATCAAGCCTGTGTACCGTAGTGTAGGATGCAGGCATCTTCACGGCTAGGCCATCTTGTCAATGGGTTACTGATCTGTAGGCCTGAGGAGCCCCAACTCACTCTGGGGCCATTCTGGTGAGGTGCAGAGATTCCTACTGGATTGCTCCACTGTTCCATGCTGTGTGTTTTTCTGGAGTGGTTCAGTTCAGTCTAGCAGTACAGGAAAGGTCCTTCCTACAACGTTGTGTGCATTTGGAACAGGTCGTACTTAACTCCCTCCCTGCTACCAAGCCTAAGGTGGCCTCAGAAACACTGAGATTTAGGAAGACTTGGAGTAGTAGTTGGGATTCCAGCATCTCGTGTCAGAGCACCTGGGTTCAAGCCTAGCTCTGTTCCTGATTGCAGCTTCCTGCTAACGTGCATTCTTTGAGGCACTTCTCTGCCTTCTAAATAAAGTACGTAAATAACTTGGTGGGGAGGGGGGTGGGAATCTCTGAAATTTAGAACATGAGCTAGGAAGCAAATTGTCCCCTACCAGCCAGCACCCCTTCAAACTTTAAAAACACTGATGTGCACTGGAAGAAAACACACATGAAATCTTCATACAATCTTAATGACTTTCTCAGTTGTCAACCTAGCATCATTTACAGCTGCCATAGTGTATGGTCCTATGAAGGCAGCAGGCCGTCCACATATTTGCATTGATCTGTGCAGTGTATAGTGTCACTTGCAGTCAGCATCTGTCTCTAGGTCAAGGGGCTCATTGCATTGCTTATACTAACAGATTAGCGTTATCTTTCTGTGCTGTCACTTATCAGAAGAGCAGTGCAGGGTGGGTGGGTAGGTGGAGGTCCTGATTCCATGACCGCCTTGGTCCAGGAAGGGGGGCACTTTGGCAGGCTGAGGGTCCTTGACACGGTGCCCTTTTTATTCCGAAGCCTCTTGTACCTTTACTTTCCCCTGACTTGCCTGACTACAAGAATGCTGGCTGCTTAATAAACGTCTGCTTGTAATATTCTGAAACAAGGAGGCTAATCAAAGGCCCTGTTGTGCAGAACAGGGACACGGAATGACAAGATTAATTTCCGTAATCAAGCAGCTTAATTTGGACACTGTTTCCCCCTCTCTGTTGCTGATTGAAATTGAGGCAAATTTCGCTGTGGTGAGATTCCATCCTCGCCTAGGAAAGCTTACTGGTACTAGAGGAGGAGAAGCAAGGTGACCGTGGTCAGAGAAAGGAGGGGAGGAGAAGTGTGATGTGATGTGAAGTGTGAATAAGTGAATGGAGGAAGCACGTCAGTGGGATTGTTCTGGGGGCCTCTGCGAGGAAGTGGTGTGCCCCATCTTGACATGTTTCCATCAGGGAACAGACATGACAGCCATCACACTCGTACAGCCGTGCCATGTTTGGGCAGAGGATACCATTGAAATCTCCTGATCCAATGACCTTTTTGTCAAAAAACAGTTCCAGAAATGTTAAGGAACTTGTACCTTGTTCATTAATACCAAGCAAAATTTCAAGATAGGAAGTCAAGAAGGTTAAGCAGTCTTGTGGGATTTACAGGAAAATAAATGATACCATGATGATGAGCCTTGTATTTGTATAAAGTATTACAGTTTACAAGGTGCATTCAGTATGTTCAAGTGCAGACCATATTGCTCAAGTTAGAATTTGAACTGAATATTTTTAACACTTATCTCACCCCACATACAAAAATCAAATCAAATGGATTAAAGATTTAAATACAAGACCAGAAGCAATAGCTATTAGAAGAAAGAAATAGAGGAAGAGCTTCGTAATGTTTGGGCAAAAATAAAAAAAAATTAACATGATCCCAAAAGCACAAGTAACAAAAGCAAAAAAAAAAAAACTAGTCACATAGCATTGCCTCAAACTATAAAGCATGTGCCCAGCAAAGGAAACAACAGGCTGAGGAGACAACTCACGAAATGTGAGAACATTATTTGCTAATCATACATTTGATAAGGGATTAATTTCTAAGGAACTTAAACAACTCAATAGCAAGAAAGCAAATAACTAGATTTTTAAAATGGGCAAGAGGCCTGAAAAGACATTTTCTCAAAAGAATATAAACAAATGACCAACAGACACATGAAAAAAAAATGCTCAGCATCGCTAATCTTCAGGGAAATGTAAAGCAAAACCACAATGAGATAGCACTTCACATCTGTTGGAATGACTGTTTCCAAAGAAACAAGAGGTATTAAGTGTTGGTGAGGATGTGGAAGAGAGGAAATCCTTGTACCATTGGCAGGAACGTAAATTAGTATAGCCATTATGGACAGTAGCATGGAGATTCCTCAAAAACTAAAAACTAAAAGAAAAAGAGTTACCATATGATCCAGCAATCTCACCACTACATATCCAGGGAAAATGAAATGAGTATGTTGAAGAGGTAGCTGTACAGCCATGTTCATTTGAGCCTTGTTCACAATAGCCAAGTTAATGTAAGCATCCTAAGTGTCTATCAGTGGATGAATGGGTAAGGAGAATGTAATATATATGTATATATATACAGTGGAGTACTACTCAGCCTTTAAAAAGGAAAGAAATCCTGTCATTTGCAAAAAAAAAAAAAAAAGGATGAACCTGGAGAGCCATGTGAAATAATCTAGGCACAGAAAGATACATGCTGTGTTATTTCACTTATGTGTGTGATCCGAAACTCTTGAACTCATAGAAGGAGAGAATAGTATGGTGGTTACCAGGGGCTGAAGTTAGGGGTATTGTGGAACTGTTGGTCAGAGGATACAGAATTTCAATTAGACTGTGAGAATAAGCTCAGGAGATGAGTACAACATGGTGACTGAGATAATAATGTATTATACAATTGAAAATAGCTAAGAGAGTAAGTGGGTTTTAAATGCTCACAATACAAAACCCCTGAGAATGTGAGGTAAGGTATTTGAGTTAGAATTCTGCGTTGTATACATATAGCACAGCACCATGTTGCATACCATAAGTGTGTACATTTTTGTCAATTAAAAATTTTAAAAATTTGAACTGAATACTTTTAGGTTTTTAAAATGATATATAAATGATATATAAATGATCATAGCCTGCATTCTTTAGAAAAATAAACACCTCATCATGGGGATTCCAACACCTCCCCTTCTCTGGTGCTGCTGTTAGCAGTGGAAAACATTGCTTTTAAGGGAAAAAAACTCTTGTAGTTTGGGGTAACAGCAGTATTTGAGCTTTGACCTTTGGGTTTTCCACCTCCAACCTTGTCGAGGTGCTGGGATTATCATTCACCTTACCCTGTACAAACCCTGGTTTCTGATGGAAAAGGTGGCGAGATGGGTTGATTTGCTGACAAGTAACTGTGTGGCTGTAGGTTTATTCTAGACTCTGTCTTGGACCCTTGGTGAGTCATTGAATCTTTCTGAGCTTCAGTGTCTTAATTGTGAAATAGAGATGACAATATTGATCTGCCTCACCGAAGAGTCATTCATCAGTGATTTTGCAAAAAAATAAATACTAAAAGATAAAATAAATTGATTCCTAAATAAAATATACATAGTAGAAACTAAATCAAGGTCAGGCCAGATTAAAATTTATAGTAAAGCAGCAAGTCTCTGTGTGTGTGTGTGTGTGTGTGTGGGTGGGTGGGTGGGTGGGTGCATTGCATTCACAGAGGGTCAGATCAGTGCCCAGGAAGTCCATAGCCTCAGGTTCAGCCCAGTGAGGAATACCACTGTGCACAGTAAACCCACCGTCTGAACCAGGACCTTAGAGAAACTTGACTGGGTCCATTTTTCACTAAAAAATATTTGTTAAATAATGAGCAAGGCTTTATTGCTACAAAACAGTCTTCTAGACTTCACGGATTTCAGAATTTATTGATGGAGCCAAGACATAAACTAGTGTATATAATATAAATCTCTATGGGAAACACTGCAGGAGCTATAAAACTAAGTGTTATGGATAAATTCAGGGGAAGTTTTAATTAGTAGAACCAACGAAAGCACACTGAGGACATGGTGTTTGAATTCTGTGGATTTCCAGGGGGCAAGACCAAGGGCAAAGGGGAGGGCAGTGTAAGTGGAGGACCTGGCCTGACCCACTACGAAAAGTATCATAACTTTCCAGAATGAAGATGTCCAGCTTTTGGATTTGTGTTGAACAAATGTAGAAGCAAGAACTACAAAATAGGTGAGATTGTTGAGAACCCTAAGGATTATGAGAGGAAAAATTATAGGAATAACAACTTAAAATACTAACAAGGCACCAATCTTCCTGGCTTGTGGAACAGAGCCGAGCATGAAAAACCAACTTAACGAAATGTCAGTGTAGGGTGGGAGGAAAAAAAAAAATAACACAGGCCATTGACAATGCATGCAGCATCAAAAAGATTTGCTAGCAAAAAGAGAAGGGATCAGAGAGAAGATGTGGAAGTTTGACAGGTTCATCCTTGACCACACAGCAATGCGACTATCAGCCACACGACATAATTGGGCAGGTTTGGAGAGAGCTGGCAATGGGTAAATAATGAGTGGAGCACTTAACAAGGTGACAACTCACACTGAGCACAGCATGATTCCCTGGACTGTACCTTAAATAGAAGCACAGGGAATCCAGCGGCTCCTTGGGAGGAACATGCCTGCAGTTTGCCAGGCCGAAGGGCGAAGGCCTTTGTGGACTGCCTTTCTACAGCAGCTTGGGCTCGGCAATGGGCGTCCCCGTGTGGGTCACTGTTTCTGCTGGAGTTTGTCTTTGCTTCGCCTTCCCCGGGTCCTGACCTTTTCCTCTCTCTCCGCAGGGCTGATGGTGTTTGCTGTGTGCTCAGCTATAAAGTGAAAGAAGGCTTTTGAAAGTATTTTTATGCCTATTCACAATCTCCTAGATTTCTTATACAACAGTACTTTAGAAAGTTTATGGAAAACGGCATTTAAACATATATTTATTTTGATGGAAAAATATAGAAATTCATGTTTAGTTGCTTCATAATATACATTTTCCATGAAATCTTTGAAGACCTCTTGTATGCATGGATTCAAGGTTTTGGGTTTTTTTTTTTTTTTCCCAGAAAAATAAGCTTGTTTTTAAATTCCATAATTCCAGGAACATTTGAAATTACTTTTAGAGTGTCTGTTTTTTTTTAATTTTTAAAAAGATTTATTTATTTACTTGAAAGTCGGAGTTAGAGGGAGAGGGAGAGGGATGGAGGTAGGTCTTCCATCCACTGGTTCACTCCCCAGTTGGCTGCAGTGGCCCAAGATGTGCTGATCCGAAGCCAGGAGCTAGGAGCTTCTTCCAGGTCTCCTACATGGGTACAGGAGCCCAAGGACTTGGGCCATCTGCTACTGCTTTCCCAGGCCATAACAGAGAGTTGGATCAGAAGTGGAGAAGCCAGGACTCGAATTGGTGCCCATATGGGATGTTGGTGTAGCTTTACCCGCTACACCACAGCATTGGCCCCCTACATTGGTTTAAAAATATTTTGGTTTGGCATACATGGAAAATGTTTCTAAAACATCATAGTAAAATAATTTAAAATCTAATTCTAGGGACAGTTAAAATTTTGCCTGGGACTCCCATATTTCATCTCATATGCCTGGGTCCAAGTCTCAGCTCTGTACCCGATTCTAGTTTCCTACCAATACATACCATGGGAAGCAGCAGGTTATGGCTCAAGTATGTAGGTCCCTGTCATCTATGTGGGCAACTCAGATTGGTTTCCAGGATCCTGGCTTCAGCCTGACACAGCCCTGGTTCTTGTGGCATTTGGGGAGTGAACTCATGAATAGGCACTCATATTTTCTTTCTGTCTTCCTCTGCCTTTCAAATAATATAAATAAGGAAATAAATGCATAAATCAGTACATTTTCAAAATCTAACTCTAGGGAATAAGTATTGTGGACTAACCAGAAGGGGAAGAGAACTGGGGTTTTGAAATATGGGTTGGAATCTCTGCCCTGTTTATTAGTTGTCAGGATTATGCAAGTCACTTAATCTCAGTAATCCTTAGCAGGACTATGAATAGTAGTGATGCTGTATGCACAGGGCCTAGCCCAGTACCTGGCCCATGATGGGTGTTTTACTTCTTTTAAAGTTAAGTATAACCTTAATCATGTTCCTTGTTACCAGGGAAGCAGCATCCATCTATATCTATCTATCCATCTATCTATTTATCTGAAAAGCTAGAAGGAAAAAACCCAGACATCATCTCACCAGATAGTAGTTAGCACTCAAAACATCTTTCAATGTGTAATATCAAATAAAAATGAGGTCATACTGCACATATTGCTGGTATCCATGCTTTTCTGTTTATCACTATATGTTGCTTATCCTTTCCCATAAAAGTCTTTCCACATCATTTCTAATGGCTGCATAAAATTCTGCAGTTTAATTCCTATTTTTTGTAGTATTTTTAAAACTGGAGGATTTTACAAATAATACAATAATGAATATTCTTGAAAAGCTATCTTTTTATGTGTTTTCAATGATTTCTTTAGCACAAATCTGTAGAAGTAGACTTGCTTGGTCAAATTGTCTCAACGTTTTTTGGCCTTGAATATACATGATCCCAGAAATTAGATTCCCAGAAATTTTGAGCTAGCCTGACTGTTCATCATTCATATGTGGGAGATTCTCTTCTCTCCCTCTTTGTGATAAAATCTTTGCATACTTAAGGCAAAATGTTATTGCTTAAACTTCTATTCAGTTGACTTATTAGTGAGGTTACTTTTTAAAATATATTCAATAGCTATTTGACTTTTTTTTTTTTTGACAGGCAGAATTAGAGAGGGGCAGAGGGAAAGGTCTTCCTTTTCCATTGGTTCACCCCCGAAATGGCCACTATGGCCAGCGATGCTGCGGCGGGTGCACTGTGCTGATCCGAAGCCAGGAACCAGGTGCTTCCTCCTGGTCTCCCATGTGGGTGCAGGGCCCAAGCACTTGGGCCATCCTCCATTGTCCACCCGGGCCACAGCAGAGAGCTGGACTGGAAAGAGGAGCAACTGGGACAGAATCCGGAGTCCCAACCAGGATTAGAACCTGGGGTGCCGGCAATGCAGGCGGTAGATTAGCCAAGTGAGCCGTGGCGATGGCTGCTATTTGATTTTTTATTTTGCTTTTCTGAATTGCCTATATTCTGGTAGGTACTTTCAAATGGACATTTTTCCTCCCTTGTCTATTTGCCTGTTGTTCTTCAGTCAAGAATTACTCTTTGCTGTGCTGTGTTTTGTTTCTTTGGCTAGGTTTCAAACTCCTTAGTGTAAGATTTTTTTTTTTAATTGTATCTTGATCACCCAGCACAAAGTAAGGACTAAGTGTGAATGGGTGGGTACCAACTGGAAGGATGAGTGAACAAAAGTGAGCATTCCCTATCTGTTCACCTGGACTTAGTGAGGTCTGTGGAAAGTAGGTGATGGGTCTTGGCTAAGCCACGTGTACAGTGCTCAGAGGAGTCCCCAGGGACCAGAGTAAAAGATGAGTGACTTATAAGATAGTGCATGAAGGGAGCCAGAAATCCTGGTAATGTTCTGAGTGGTCAGCCACAGTTCAGATAGAGACTGAATGAGGGACAGCCCAACGCAGGGTTACATTTCTTTTGTCAAGATTTTTTCTACTGGACATCTTGGAATTATTCTCTCTGGTTTCTTCAGTGATTACTGCCCCCCAGAAGGCATTCTTTGGCATGGAATGGGTCCTTGTTGTAATTATTAGTGAGAATATTATTTTCCTTTGGCCAAGACTGTTCTCACAGTGGGTGTTGGAGCCACTTCGGTGGGACTGGTTCTCTGTCTCACAGTCTCAGGAGGTTGAACCCAGTGCTTTAGGACATCTCCGAAGCACTCCCTTGGCTTCTTGGTCTTTCTCTTTGGAAGTCTTATTTTCTGAGCTTCCCATATGTATAAGGAAAGTTGTGGGAATACAAAGAAGGAGTACTAGATATAAACAATTTATAGATTTTTTTAAAGATTTATTTATTTTACTAGAAAGAATTACACAGAGAGAGGAGAGAGAGAGTCTTCCATCCACTGGTTCACTCCCCTAATTGGCCACAACAGCCAGAGCTGTTCCGATCCGAAGCCAGGAGCTTCTTCTGGGTCTCCCACATGGGTGCAGGGGCCCAAAGACTTGGACCATCTTTTTTTTTAAAGCTTTTATTTAAAAAATATAAATTTCCAAAGTACAGCTTATGGATTACAATGGCTCCCCCCCCCCATAACTTCCCTCCCATCCACAACCCTCCCCTTTCCCGCTCCCTCTCCCCTTGCATTCACATCGAGATTCATTTTCAATTCTCTTTATATACAGAAGATCAGTTTAGTATATATTACGTAAAGATTTCAACAGTTTGTTGGGCCATCTTTGACTGCTTTCCCAGGCCATAGCAGAGAGCTGAATTGGAAGTGTAGCAGCCAGGATTCGAACAGGTGCCCATATGGGATGCTGGCACTGCAGGTGGCGGCTTTACCCAGTGTGCCACAGCACCAGCCCCCAATTTATAGATTTTAAGAAAGTTATATGAGAAGCAGAGAGATAAAGAGCTCTTATCCACTGGTCACTTCCCAAATGCCCACAATGGCCAGGTCTGGATAGGAGTCAATGCCAGAAGTTTGGAACTCACTCTAGGGTTCCCACATGGGTGACAGGTACCCAGTCATGTGAGCCATCACCACTGCCTCCCATAGTTTGTATTAGCAGGCAGCTGGAGTCAAAGATCAAATCGAGGTACTTTGCTATGGAACATGGGCATGTTAATAGCTAGGCTAATCACCTGTTGCCATTTAAAGATTTTTGATATAGGGATCACAAATTGTGATCTGAACACATGGCAGATTGACTTATATAGTCAATATATTTTGGTAATATTTGCATAATATGTTCCATATAATGTATTCAATGAATATCTGCCATTCTTATGACATACAACCTAAGTTTAAATTCATGTTTACAAATCAAAAATTATATGTTGAGAGGTGGGTGTTGTGGCACAGCAGGTTAAGCTGATGCCTGGTACAACCACAGTCAATATCAGAATGCCTGGGGTTGAGTCCCACCTCTACTTCCAATCCAGGAGCCTGCTCAGGCACCTGGGAGGCAGCAGATGATGGTCTAAGTACTTGAGCTGCTGCCACCAGATGGAGTTCCTCGCTCCTGCTTTTGTCCTGATCCAGCTGCAACTGTGGTGGACATTTGGAGAGTGAACCAGCAAATGGAGTCAGTCAGTCAGTCTCTCTCTCTCTTTCTTTCTCTCTTTTTCTCTCTCTCTTTCTCTCTTTTTCTCTTTCTTTCTCTCTCTCTTTCTCTTTCTTTCTCTCTCTCTCTCTCTCTCTCTTTCTCTTTCTCTTTCTTCTCTCTGTTTCTTTATCACCATGCCTTTTTAAGTAAGGAAAAAAAAAAACAAGTATATATTGATAAAACAGGTTTGGGTTTATTACAAATTGTACATGTTGCTTGCCTTTGTTCCTTTGACAGTTTTATAAATCTCACTTACTAGTCATTCATGCAGGAAAAAAAAATAAAGCCCCTTGGAGGATTTATTCTAACTCCTCTAAACTTAACATTTGCTTATCTCCAAGATTATTTTCTTTGAGGTGAATAACATAATAGACCTTACATCTTACATCACTAACATAATTTATTTACATATTTATATCAGAATAAGGCATGACATTTAAAATGTCCATGCAATAGAAAGTGAGTTTTTGACATTTGTTCAGTTTATTGGATCATCCAAGTCTTATGACTTAAGTTCATGGTAAATGGTTTAATCTGTGATAACCAGCTTGGTCATCTACAAATGTAACATTAATTGGACCATGAATCATTATTTTTTCATTTTAATAATATGCTTCACAGAGACACAATGCTCATTTTATCTTGAATTTCTGTTCTTGTGAATTCAGAAATGTTAATACTCTAGGGAAGCCCCAAGGGGTGGTTATAGAAAGTAGTAGTTTAGATAATCAGTGGAAATTTAAATAAGCAAATGGTCAATAACTAAACACGAGTAAACATGTATATGAAGAAAAACCAGAAGAGGTAGTAATAACTTTAAAGCAACTTTAGCAAAGGGTGATAAAAATGACTGGGAGTTTGGATAATAGGAATTAAGGTTAACAAAACTAGAAGGGCAGATGGGGCTGGGAGATGAAAGTGCATAGGATGGTGCCATGCAGCTGAGTGACCATTGTAGATACACCGCAGGAGCCTTCCAACTGCCCTGGGACAAAGCTGGGAGGCTGCAGACCTTGCCAGGACCACAGACACTGCTGTGGGGACTCCAGGTCCAGAATAAGCCAACCGTCAGTCAGCCATCGGGTTCCGAGGTTACAATAGGAAGTGTTCCTCAGGGGAACAGGACTTGAGTCTCCCTCTGGCGGAATTATTGGATGCTGAGTTGAGGAGCACAGTGGCATGGGTTGGTTGAGCTGCTTTATATTCAGTAGTGATCCTTTATGATCGCTGCACAGATGGCTTGTATTGGTCACTAGGGTCCCCTGGGAGACAGTCCCGCAGAGCTATGACACCTTCTAGGCAGCAGTGAGGTCTTGGGTCTGGCTGATTTTCACATCAGAATCTCAAGTTCCCTCCCTCCACCTGCTTAGCACACTGCCTGAATGCACACACTCCCCTCACTCTCACTCCAGGCAGTGTCTTTAACTCTCCTGCACCCCCTACCATCTTTTGACAGTCAGTTTTTCACATAAACAATCCCAAGGCTCCTGACCACCACCCCCTTCCCTCTCCTCCCTTCACTCCCTCCCTCCTGCTGATTTGTTATTATGTACTGCAGCTGCCCAGAGGATTTTTAAATAGACCCATAATGGCACAGCAGCCTCTCTTGGAAGTTTAAATATACCCTTCTTGTTAATCTTGTCTGTGGCTGCAACAGGAACAGCACCTGGAGAACAAGACTGTGGGCAAGAGAACTTTGGGGTGTGGCCCTGAGCGCTCCGCTTAGCAATCTTTCAGGTGTCCTTGATCTGAGAGCATTTGAACTCAGCCTGAGTGGATTTGGTGCTGGATCCACAACCACTGGAAGTGTGAGCACGGTGCAATGCCAGAGCAAAGGAGACCAGGAACCCTGTTACCCTCAGAGATGAATGTTTTTAGTCATAGATAGCCTTAGGTCCTAGGTGGGGGCCTGGAGTAGGAAGAGCTAATTGGTACCAATTACATAGATGGCTACAACTTTTTATTTCTTCATTTTCATTGATTTGAAAGACAGGAAGATAGACATAGGGGCAGAGAGAGACAGAGATCTTTCATCTGCTAATTCACTCTGCAAATGCTCACAATCGCTAAGGCTGAAGCCAGGAGCCTGAAAAACTCAACCTGGGTCTCCCACATGGGTGATGGGAACCCACATACTTGAGCTGTCACCTGCTGCCTTCTAGGGTGTGCATTAGCAGGAAGCTAGAATTGGAAGCAGGGTAAGGACTTGAACCCAGGCACTCTGATATGGGCTATAGGTGTCTCAAGTCATGTTTTAATATCTATGCAAAACACCAGCCCCTATGGCCACAACAGAGGCTTTCAAGGTGCAGTATAACAGCCTAACAAACAGCTTCCCAAGGATGTGATGAACAGTTAATGAAGTTGTTCATGGAGGGAAGAAAGACAACAGGTTCTAGCCCCAGCTCCCAATCTGGGTGAAGTTTTCTTGGATTAGATTTAACAACTGTCAAACCCTGATATTACTAATTCAGTCTTCCAATGAATATTTATTGAGCTCCAGGTAATTGTGAGGAAGATTTTGAAATCGATGGAAAAAAGACACCACAGGGAATGGAGGGACCTTATTAAATTCAAGGAGGTCTTTAACACCGGAATGGCAAACCATGGGAACAGAGGTTTTCAGGAGGATGTACCCATTGTCATCTGGCTTAGTTTTTTTCCCCTGTAGAAATGTTCCTTGATGTACTGCTTATCTAAGGATAGGAATGAAAGACAACAAGCATTTTATCAAAAATCACTTGAACTCTGGAGAGGGTAAAACGCTTTGCCAAACTCTCAGTTTTGATGGAAAGGATACAGGTTGTATCATTCCTTCTCTTATATGAGAGAGGAGGCTGAACAGATAGCAGGCATGTGAGACACTCAGTTCACAAAAGAAGACTCTACCGCAAGCTGATTAGGTGGTTTTGTTATGGTTAATCAGCTGGTGAGTTGTGGGACTGGAACAAGTAGATCCAAATAGCACTGTGTATTATGCAGCATCAAAAATTTGATGGTTTTTATTTTTCCTTAGTGATTGAATGACACCATTTGCTATTTTCCACAACTTTACAGCCATCAATTCACCTTAAATAAATGCACAAAAGTTATCTAAACATTTTAATAAAGAGCTCATCGAGGAAGGGGAAGGATGAAGGAACAGTGTTAATGAGTTGAGTATACTTGATCCTGAAATACAGCCTGGAGTTTTGTGATTCAATAATCTGATCTCTGGGTGGACATCTGGGGCAGCAGTTAACGTGTCGCTTCGGATGTCTGCATCCTACATCAGAATGCCTGGTTTGAGTCTCAGCCTCACTTCTGATTCTGGCTTCCTGCTAATGTGTACCCTGGAAGGTGGTGGTGATGGCTCAAGTACCTGGGTCCATGCCACCCATATGAGAAACAAGAATTGAGTTCTTGCCTCCCAGCTTTGGCCTGGCACAGGCTGGCTGTTGCAGGCATACAGTGAATCGTAGGAGATCTCTATTTGTTGCCTGTATCTTTCTTTCAAATTAATAATATACATGTAGTATTATGTATTATAAATATTCATATACATTACACTTGGAATATGATAACTATTGCTTTATTATGTTATTGGGATATATATATGTGTGTGTGTGTATATATATATATATACACACACACACATATATATATGTAATCGTGAGAACTGGTAGCAGGACCTTGTTAGAAAGGCAGGAAGTTAGGTTCCCAGATCAGACCTTTTGAGTCACAGCTGTGACTTAGAACTAGCAGTGGGTGTGACTGACTAGGTTGGGAGGCTCCTAGTGACCAGAGGCAGCCTGTGTAATGATGGAATCAACTATTGTCCGGATATACCTGCAGCAAAATAGCGGGAAGTCAGAGAGGACAGAAAGTGTCATAGGAGGGTGTCACTCTGGCTAGCATTTTTATGTGGGAGAACCATTGAGCCTTTCTTATCATTATGTGATAATGTTTCCAAAGATCATGTAAAACTCGTTAATGTAGTTTTATACTCATTAAATCAGGACATCTTTCCTGTGTTGTGAATTATGAAACCCTTATTGTAGTTTGGCTTATTTAATAGCTTTTACTCCTGTAAGGAATTGGAGGCAAACTGGTTGTTACTTTACTCAAAATCTATAGCTTTCCACACGTTTACATAAAACCAGACCTATAGGAAATGGCTAAACAAGTTCTACCAATATTCTGGGAACCACTAGGATGTCTCCGAACTGTTCCCTGCGAGGAAAACAATAATCATTGCCTTTCCAGGTGGGTACTGCTGTCTCTACGTTTCACTATCATTTTAGCATAGGTACAAGGGGTGGTATCTGCTGTACTCTGAATGTTTGTGTCTCTCCCAAAAAACAAGTGTTGGAATCCTAGCCCCCAGGGTGAGGGCTGTAGGAAGTGGGGTGTCTGGGGTGTGTCTAGGTGACAGGGGCAGAGCCTTCATGAGACTGTGTTGAAACAGGCCTGAGAGAGATCCCTTGCTCCTTCCACCAAGTATGGCAGGTGCCGACTGGGAATTGGAAGATGATCCCTCCTTGGGACCTGCATCTGCCAGCACCTTGACCTTGGACTTCTTGGCCTCCAGCACTGTGAGGAATGAATTTCTTTTGTTTATAAACCACCAAGTCCATGGTGTTTTGTTAAAGCAGCCTGAGTGGATGGAAACAATGCTTTTAATCGTCTGTTTATCATTGTGTGAGAGAAATAAAAAAAGCCGAATTCTTTTTTTAAAGATTTATTTATTTATTTGAGACGCAGAGAGAGAGAAGAAAGAGGGCTTCCATCTGCTGGTTCACTCTCCAGATGGCTGCAATGGCTGGAGCTGTGCTGATCCAAAGGCAGGAGCCAGGAGCTTCCTTTGGGTCTCCCATGTAGGTGCAGGGGCCCAAGGACTTGGGACATCTTCTACTGCTTTCCCAGGCCATAGCAGAGAGCTGGAGCAGAAGTGGAGCAGCCAGGACTTGAACTGCAGGTGGTGGCTTTACCTGCTATGCCACAGCACTGGTCCATGGATTCTTTTTTGCTTAATTTATTTTCATTTTACTTGAAAGGTAGAGACAGTAAGATATATTCCATCAGCTGCTTCACCATCCAAATCCCTGCAGTAGTCAGGGCTAAGCAGGTATCCCATGGGGTTGGCAGGTTCCTGAATACTTGGGTAATCATCTGCTACCTCCTGTGGTGTGCATTAGCAGGAGCTGGAATTTGAAGCAGAACCTGGATTTGAACCCAGGCACTCTGATCCTTGCATGTGGGCATCCCAAGCTACATCTCAACTCCTGTGCCCATCACCTGCCCCAAAGCTGGATGCTTTATCCTGCTTTAAGGAACTCGCCATCTAAATACAAGGTCACTTTAAAAAGTTCATGACAAATGAATTATTTTGAAAAAGATGCATAAGCTTAGATTTTTTTCACCAAAATAAACATATCTTTAAATTCTGTTTTTTTCCACCAACTCTTTTTAAAGATTGATCTGAAAATCAGAACTAGAGAGAGAGAGAGTTGGAGAAACACAGGGAGATCTATCACCTACTGGATCCCTCCTCAAATAGCTCCAACAACCAAGGCTGCACCAGGCCAAAGGCAGGAGCTTCTTCGGAGTCTCTCACATGAGTGGCAGGGGCCCAAACACTTGGGGCATCTTCCACTTCTTTTCCTAGGCCATTAGCAGGGAGCTGGATTGGAAGTTGTATAGGCCCGGTGCTGTGGCACAGCAGGTTAATGCCCTGGCCTGAAGCACTGGCATCCCATATAGCTGCCCATTCAAGGCCCAACTGCTCCACTTCCAATCCAGCTCTCTGCTATGGCCTGGGAAAGCAGTAGAAGATGGCCCAAGCCCTTGGGCCCCTGCACCTGCATGGGAGACTTGAAAGAAGCTCCTGGCTTCAGATCGGTACAGTTCCTGCAGTTGCAGCCATTTGGGGAGTGACCCAGCGGATGGAAGACCTCTCTCTTTCTCTCCCTGTTCCTGTACCTGCTCCTGTCCTGTCACTAACTTTCAAATAAATAAATAAATCTTTAAAAAAAAAAAAAGTGGAGTAGCTAGGACACAAACTTGTGCCCATGTGAGCTTTACCCTCTACACACAATGTTGGTCCCTCCACAGTTTTTTTTTTTCAAGGTTTATTTATTTATTCAAAAGGCAGAGTTAGAGAGAGAGGGATAGATAGAGTAATTCCATCTCATGGTTCACTCCCCAAATGGCCCCAACAGCCAGAGCTTTGCTAGTCCAAAGCCAGGAGCTTCTTCTGAGTCTCTGACATGGGTGCAGAAGCTCAAGTGCTTGGGCCATTCTCCAATACTTTCCCAGGTACATTAGCAGGGAGCTGGAACAGAAGTGGAGTAGCCAGGACAAGAACCGGCACCCATATGGGATACCTGCATTGCAAGAAGCAGCTTTACCGAGTACACCACACATGGACCCTTCCACACATTTTAAAAAATGCCTTCATTTATAGAAGTGGAAGAATCATGGGGCTGGTGTTGTGGCACAGTGGATTAAGCTACTGTGCTTCTGATCCAGCTTCCTACTGATGTAGGGAGCAGATCATGGTCTAAGTACTTAGGCCCCTACTACCCAAGTGGGAGACCCAGACAAAGTTTTGGCTCCTGATTTTGGCTGCAGACATTTGGGAAATGAACCAGTAGATGGAAGATGCCCCTCTCTTTACCTGTTGCTCTGCCTTTAAATAAGATGAAAAAATTAACGTTAAGAAACTTAAAATACATTCTAAACATATTAGAGTGAAACTTGAGACTTCAAAAGATAACAGATTTTAAAACCTTCCAGCAAGAGAAGCAGAGAAAAAAATCATCCACAGAAGAGCCAGATCAGACTGGTACTGCCTGTCCCTGCGCTGGTACAGCACGTGGACAAGGAAACCTTGCCCAGAAACACTGAGGGGGAGAAGTCATACAATTAGACTTAAGTCATACACTTAAGCTGCCTCCTGTGATGCGGGCATCCCAGCTGCTCTGCTTCCAATTGGCTCCCTACTAATGCACCTGGAAAAGTGGTGGAGGTTGGTCCAAGTACTTGGCCCCTGCCATCCACGTGGAAAACCGGAATAGGGTTCCTGGCTCATGGTTTTGGCCTGGTCAAATCCTGGCTATTGCAGCCATTTTGAGAGTTAAACAACAGATAGAAAATCCCTCTCTCTATTGATCTCTTCTTCTCTCTGTCACTCTGCCTTCCAAATAAATACAACTTTAACAAAAGAAGTGGAGGAATCATATTACTTGTCATAGTAAAATCTTTGTGATGAGAATGCACAAGGCAGGTATGACCAGCAGTTAGGAAAATTGGAGCCTTGTACCAGTTTTGCCACTACATTTGTGCCCCTGGAAAGTAATTTCTTTGTGTCTCAATTTCTCATCTGATAAATTGCAAAATTTGGACTAGATGGACTTTCTAGTCTTTCAATTAAGGTCCCAGACCTTTGGCAAGATGGCAGATCAAGTGATGGATGGAACAGCCGGGCTGCCGGGTGGAAGAGGCATGCCACAGAAAGCCTATTTATCTCACAAAGGGTTATAAAGGAGTTGATCTTTTTCCTTTATAAGGTGTCTTAATATTTGCATTACTAATTGCCTGGTTTCAAGGCTAGTAGACATTTTAGTTTCACATGGTCCTGAGAGCTTTTCTGAATTGGGCAAAGTCTTGTCCAGTGACTTCTTTTTTTTTTTTTTTTTACAGGCAGAGTAGACAGTGAGAGAGAGAGAGACAGAGAGAAAGGTCTTCCTTTTGCCGTTGGTTCACCCTCCAATGGCCGCCGCGGTCGGCGCGCTGCGGCCGGCGCACCGCGCTCGTCCGATGGCAGGAGCCAGGAGCCAGGTGCTTTTCCTGGTCTCCCCATGGGGTGCAGGGCCCAAGCACCTGGGCCATCCTCCACTGCACTCCTGGGCCACAGCAGAGGGCTGGCCTGGAAGAGGGGCAACCGGGACAGAATCGGTGCCCCAACCGGGACTAGAACCCGGTGTGCCGGCGCCGCAAGGCGGAGGATTAGCCTGTTGAGCCACGGCGCCGGCCCTGTCCAGTGACTTCTAAGCATACATTTGACCTTAGGGCTTCTCTTTCTGGTCATCTTCTCTTCTCTTACAAGGTGAGTGAAGGAGAAATAGTCGTGGAGTCTGGCTGATGACCCAGATTGATCAACACAGAATGGGTTAGAGGCCTAGAGTTTGAGATTCTGGCCCTTGGCTTTATAGAGTTTGTGGGTCTGGTCTTCAGTAGTTGGCTGGATTTTCAAGAGAGGAAGTAAGTAGGGTCTTCAAAATGATCATAGAAAATGTGCAATATGAAAACACCATGTGTAGACATTTTTTGTACCAAAATAAACTGATCTTTCAATTCCATTTCTATGAACTTTTTCAAGTCCCTTTGTGTTTTCTTAATAAGAAATTTCTGTGTTTCTGTTCACCTTTCTTTGTTGCTGTCAGACATATGAGATATTCCACTAACAGCTAACACTTATGGAACTCTTACTACCTGCCTCGCACTATAATGTACTTCAGATGCATTATCTCATTGAATTTGTACAACATTATAGTTGTATTTTATTATTAGACCCATTTTACAAGTGAAAACATAGTTTCAGAGAATTTATACTAAGTGGAATAGTGGAAGGGGCAAGTTCAAGGCAAGGCCAGATCCAGCTCTTTCAAATGTAAAAACATTTGATGTACAGGTATATATATGTGCCACTGCACCAATCTGACTTTCTTTTCTAGATCTAAGCTATGTTTAATGGTCATACTGCCCTCTTAAACCTAACTAGCCCTATGCCATTTTGCTATCTTTCTTAAAAAGATTTATTTATTTTATTTGAAAGGTGGAGTTAGAGAGAAAGAGAGATGGAGAGAGCGCTTCCATCTGCTGGTTTACTCCCGAAGTGGCAAAATGACCAGGTGTGGGCCAAGCCACAATCAGGAACCAGTAGCAGCTTCTGGGTCTCCCACATGGGTGACTTGAGCCATCTTGTGCTGTTGGATCAAAAGTGGAGCAGCCGGGATTCGAATTGGCACCCGAATGGGATGCCTGCATTGCAGGCAGCAGCTTAACCAGTTACGCCACAATGCTATCTTGATAGGATAAATTTTCCTCTCTTATTACATTGCTACCTCATTTAGCATAGTGTCCACTAATTTCTTTCCTTTGATTAATATAGATGGAAACACCATTTTACTAAACACTTTTGTTCCTTTTAGCCATTTTTCATTTGCTTCTGATCACGTGATTATGTGCTGCAGTCATTCTACATTCTAGTGAATGAGCAGAACTGGTCTCTGATTGCTCCTTCATGTCCAGAAGCACAGGAGTTGTCCAAGGAATCCTAGGGCTCAGGCGCCCTACCCAGCCATCCCAGAAGCTGGCTTGATGCATGGGGGCAGCTCTCTTCCTGGCCAGGCTAGTTAGCTATGGAGAAGTGGCGCTGAATTGCAGCACATACCTGCAGTGCAGTCTGGCTTCAGTGCCCAGGAAGACGAGGTAGTGTGGAGTCCATCTGGACCCAGAGATCACCTCCTGGGAGGATAAAGCCTGAATTAGATTGTCATGGCTGAACAGAAAAGGCATTGTGTATTCCGAGGCTTGGCAAGTCGGGAAGCACTTGCCAGCATTTTGCTAAGTTTTATCCTCCCACTCCAAGGCTAACATTATTTATTTTTAGACTCATTTCTTCTGATTACTCAATTGTCTTGAACAACTTCGTGAGAAAAATGGTATCTCTGTCAGACAATTGTAGATGGATTTCTTGCTGGAAATGTACTAATGTCAAAATATTTTGCTTTCTTTTGGATGCCACTGAATCTTTGTGACCCCTTGGGGTTTTTTGGTAGGAAGGTGTCACAATGAAGGAATTAACTGAGGGCTGATAGTGTATTCTGGCAATAGCTCATCTAGGTGAGCATTTAATTTAGGAGGGAGATGCTTTTGCACATACGCTGAAATGGATCTGACACTGTGGAGATGGCCACTGGCCTGTTGCCATGGAAACGGAGGTGGTCTTTTTTCAGGAACGTAGAAGTGTGTCACCTCTTCTATCCTTTGCCTTAACTTTTATCCACTTCCGTTAAAGAATTGAGGACATAGATTTTGAAAGAATTAGAAACCTTTCTTCCTCCCATTTCTACCTTGTCCAAATCCTGGTTGGAAGCCGTGACTTGGCTCAGCTTCTGAGCATAATCGCTCAGTCTGCAGAGTCCCTCTCGGAGTATAGTGTTCAGATGTGGGGCCAAACCGGAGGAATGGCTGGAAGAGCCAAGGCCAAGAAGGACTCACCCAACCTGTGGTTGTCGGTGAAGAGAGGTGCTGAAGGGAGGTTACAGGAGCCCCTTGGGAACTGGCAAAGAAAGGGTCCAGATGTGGAAGTGCAGCCAAAAAAGAATGCGAGGAAAGTAGCATTGCATTTGGCTCCGTCATTGGTTTCTGAACAGAATGAACTTGAACACTAGAGGGAGGGTGCTAAACAGTTGTAGGATAAGCACATCTTGCAACTTTCTTGAGGACTAAGGATTTGTGAGTTGTGTAATTTTATCCAGCATATTCGGGTCCAGCGTGGGATTAGCCTGGATTCCAGGCATCACAGATGCACTTAGATATATAAGGTGTGGCACCAGTATCCCCCAGCCTCCCATTTTGTGAATGCATGATACCAGGAACAGTCCAAATCTCATCGATTCTTGCTTCCTCCTACTCATTTAAGACCACAGTCCCTCACAAAGTCATCCTTGCCTGATGCGCTTTGGGGAGTCCTGAGGAAGGTATGTTACAGGTTCACAAGCAGTTCTGATGCAAGTGCTGCTGAGAATGGTTTTCGTTCCTGTGGGTGTCCTGCCATCTGCTATTGTTTTCATTGTACTAGGCACTACCTTCTCTGTTAGGTGCGGGTATCAAGCACTCTGCCTCTAATTGGGTCTTCTTCCAGACCCTGCTCCCTTCCCCCACTGAAGTCAAGTCTCCCTCAGGATATATGGCTGCCTACTAATCACCTTCCTTGAATGCACCGGTGCCATCGCAGTGCCAAGGCACTGTGGTGAGGTCTGTGCAAGAAAGATTCCTATTACCGGATAGGTTATGCATGGTCACTAAAGTTAGATGCTCAAGGTATAACATCATAACATCTTGGAGAGGTTTTTTTTTTTTTTTTAGATGTATTTATTTATTTGAAAGACAGTTACAAAGAAAGAAAGATCTATTTTCCATATATCTGCTGGTTCACTGCCTAAATGGCCACAATGACCAGGGCTGGGCCCAACCAAAGCCAGGGGCCAGAAATTACATCTAGGTCTCCCACATGCATGGCAGGATCCTATGTACCTGCACCATTCTCCAATGTCTTCCCAGGGTCATAGGCAAGACAGCTGAATCAGAAGTGGAACTAGGGCTGTGATACGGGATGCTGGTGTTGTCGACAGTGGCTTAACACACTGTGCCACAATGCTGCTCCTCTTGGAAAGGTTTTAATTAAAAAGTTCCTTTACTCTTTACTTACATTCTTTCCTTTCTTGTTCCCTGAGGATCCACTTGCCAGACTGGAGAGAGGTTTAAGTAATCGCAATCATAGTGTCTGCTAAATCATTCCTCCAATCCCAGGACTTGAGCTTTGTGAATAGCCTGAACTTCTTTGATTCCTTTTGCCTTAAGATAACTTCTCCTTCAAGAAGTTCCTCCATTTCTAATGAGAGTTGACTTTTACTGAGACCACCCCCGCACACACCTCAAATATTCAAGACATGTCCAAGTGTTGGTTCCAGGGCTGACTCTGGCTAGGTAATGACCTCCATGGGTCTGTGTGGGTTCAAGGACATTGGCCCTTTAAGAAGTGAGAGACTAGCCTCAGGCAGCTGAAGGCCCACTAAAAGGCACTGGTTGTGGAGTCTGAATTCATGGTTTAATCCTGACTCTGACACCTGCTGGCCCACAGCCTCGGGCAAGTCCCTCAGTACTCCAAGCCTCAGTTTTCTCTACGAGAGAGCTAAAAATTCCTACTTCATCAGGCTGTTGAAGAAATGAAGGAGCTAAGAGAGGGTGATTTGCTTATGGTTAAGCCATAAAATGGTAAGAAAATGTGAGGCATCCCATCAAGAAATGGAGTGCAAAGTGTCGTCCATGGTGCAGTCTTACGTTTTTTGCCATTAAAAAGGTGGCCCTTATTGTTTCAGCAAAGGTCATAATAGAGTAGCTCTATTATGTCAATCTTTCACAAGAGATGGCATGATTTCTGTTTAAGCCCCTAATTCTCCCTGTATATTTTTTTTTTCTTTAGAGCTACTCTATTATGACCTGTGCCGAAACAATAAGGGCCACCCAGAAGGTGCCCTGAGCCACTTTCTCCTCTCCTTTGTGTTGAGGGCAAGCGCTAGCCTGAGTGTCCTCCTGAGGCTGGTGTCCCGCTCCAGGGCAAAGCGCCAGCCTTGTCACTTCCTCTGGAACATCAGCGCTGGCCTGGCTCCGCCTCTCACTTTTGGCCTTGCTCGCTGGGTCCTTAATTCAACCTCGGTCTTGCGCGTGCCACAGTGCCCACCTAACATCCCGCTTTCAGCCCTGGCCTGTGTCCTAATTTCACTCGAACGCCTTCAAGAACGAGGGCTGCCATCTCCTTTAGATCCATAGTTCCTACTATGGATGGGGGTACTTCAAGAACTTTGTGGTTACATAGAATTAAAAGATAGTCTTATTTTGATGCAAATTTCTTCACAGTCCATGCATTATATTTTTTAATAATACGAATTTTCCTTGAACTTTTGGAAGACTTGTTGTATGTTATAAAATCACTGCCCAGCACCAATGGGCATTATCCCTGACCCTCCAAAAACAATGGAAAAGAAAGGATTCTCCACAGAGGGTTCATGAGAGATGACTGCTATAAAATGTAATTACTCCAACAGCTATGGAAAATCTAAGAGACCTCTGCATGCCTCTTGTGCTGTTTTTAAATTGAAAATATCTATTTAAATCTCTCAAAAGGGGAAACAAAAATTTCATCTGGATTAAGTGGACTTCAGGAACAGTGTCTTAAAAAATTAAAGACTTTCAGTTTGCTGTTATTAAATGTGTATATATATTCCAGAAAAGCAGAGATTGTGAGCTCAGAGATGAATCCAATTGGAAAGACCCCAGGATGAGTCCGACAACGAGGCCTGAGGGACCAGCACTGCAGGAGATGAGAGGATACAAGAGGGTCAAAAGTCTGCATAGAGAGGGCTGCTGCTCAGGGCTGGGTCCCTGCAGTGATGTGACAGAGACTGCAGGCCTTACAGGCTGCAGATGAGAGGCTTTTCATGAAGGGACTGTAATGAACAGGCAGGTGAAGGCCAGGAGAGTTGAAGATGATTCGGGCCTGGACAGGACAGTATTTTGCATCCTCCAGTTTCCTAAAACTTGAGAAAACTGGATAGAATGCTTCAAAGAAAGACCTGTCCCAGATGCTACGTCAAGAATTGAGGCTCTGTAGGGAGAGTGATGACAATGTGACCGTGCATTAAACTCATGCTGAGCAAAAATAAGCTCTGTGGTCATGTGTTCTGGGGCCTTTCTGCATTTTAGTCGAGAGCAGTTGTGCACCTAAATGCATTGCATCAGAAACTCTGAACTAAAGAGGGGAAGAGGATGCTGGGGAAACAAAAGATTGCTTTTCAGAGGCAAGTACTGTGGTGTAGTGGATAAGGCTGCCGCCTGCAGTGCTGACATCCCATATGGGCGCTGGTTTGAGTCCCAGCCGCTCCCCTTCCATCCAACTCCCTGCTATGGCCTGGGAAAGCAGTGGAAGATGGCCCCAGTCCTTGGGTCCCTGCACACATGTGTAAGATCCAGAAGAAGCTACTGGTTCCTGGCTTTGGATCGGCACAGCTCCAGCAGTTGCAGACATCTAGGGAGTGAACCAGCAGATGGATGACCTCTCTCTCTCTCTTTCTCTCTCTCTCTCTGTCTCCCTCTCCCCACCCCTTCACCTCTCTGTAACTCTGCCTCTCAAATAAATCTTTGGATGATGATCCTAGCAAAGTCATTCCTGTTAATACCATTGGTGGTGGGGAATGCTGAAGGACATCCTATTTAATCAGATTTTTTTTTTTTTTTAGAAAACTACAAGCTAACATTTCTTGAACACCTACTTACACTCCTTGCTTTGCGAAATTTTAATGCATAACCCTAAGCCATTTAATCCTCCCAACAGTCTTCATACAAGAGCAGAGTTGTTATCCATTTATAATGGAAGAAACCAAAACTAACTGGTTAGGCAACTTCTCCAAATATTAAGAGCCACTAAAACAACAACAGCAGAAAAAAAAAAAAGGGAAAAATGTACCACCAAATAGTGTACATTTTAGGGTCTGTTGGGGCTTTGATGAAGACTAGCTTGGGGGATGGAAGGAGGCCAAGGATCCTCAGGCATCCTTAGCACCCTTACCCCTCATCTAGCTGCTTTACTTGAGCCATCTTTAAAAACTTTGGCCGTAGTGAGGGTGGCACATGCACTCGTCTTAGGGTCACATCCTTCTGCAGTTCTAGCACTTTTGTTCTGGATTGGTAATGGGAGACTGCGATTGCACTGTTGTCAGTGATTTTTCATGTCATTCTGATACCATGACATGGGTGCTATTAGAGGCCGTTGTTGAATGTAAGAGTTTATAACCTTCGACACCCAAGGCTATGGATAAAATGCTACTTGACTCTTTTAAAAACATTCTGTCTTGTTTAATGAGGTTTTTAAATGTGTTTAGGAAGGACAAGTTGGGACTTTTAAAGAAGCCTTGGCAAGACGCTCCAGAGGTTTAGCTGGGGATGAGTTGGAAAGTGCAGATAAGCCATTAATCAACGGTCAGCAAATTAAAGCAGTTCGACATTTGCAGGTTTATTGCTCTGTTGCTAGTTTTGTCTTTTGCTTGCTTGGAGGCTCTGAGTACTGCAGGCCCTGCTGGTCAGGGTCAGAGGTAGCCTGCCTTGGAGAAAAGGGAAATGGGTCTTCGGCAGTGAAGATAGCTCTAGCAGCGTCCTCAAAGTTCAAAGGGAGATGCTTGGGCTGAACTACTAATGCCTTCCCTAGGAAAAACCACCTTTCTGTCTGGGAGCAGGGGTTAACCATTAGGGATTAATGCAGGGGAAGCCTCAGTACAGGGAAATTAAAGGTTCCTCAAAGAAGAGAATCCAAAGTTTATGTAAGATACACATGAAATAAAGTTCCTAGCGGGTCGCTCCCAGGGGATTTCTGTGGCTAAGTAACTGGAAATCATTTCATTTTCCTTTTCCGTGGAGATCTCATGTTTAAAAACAGAGGTGTTGGGGTATATGACCTTTAGGACTTCCTTAAAAGCAAAACTTCTGTAGTTCAGCAAATGCTTGGTGAACGTTCAGTATATTGGAGAAATTCTTTATGCCTATGTTTTAATTAAAAAAATTTTCATTGTATTTGAAAGGCAGAAACACAGAGAAAGAGACAGAAAAAAATCTTCCATCTGCTGGTTTATTCCCCAAATGCCTGTAACAGCCAGGGATGGACTAGGCCAGGAGTCAGGAACTCAATCCTGGTCTTCCACATGGATGGCAGGGACCCAAAGTACGTGAGCCATCACTGCTTCCTCCCAGCGTACACAATAGCAGGAAGCTGCAATCGAGTAGAGACAGGACTTGGAACTTGGCATTCCGATATGGAACACTGGCATACAAAGCCGTGTGTTCATTCCTGTGCCAAATGCCTACCCATATGCCTAGATTTTAGATTTCATTTTTCCAAACAGTATATAAAGGTTATAATCCATGGAAATGAGAGAACATGTTATTATTTTAATGGTTACATTTGCTAAAAAGTTAGTTCATTCTCTGAACACTATCATGCCCCCTCTAATATTCCAGGAATCCATTTCTTTCCCATAAATTCAACATTTTTCTTAGGAACAAAGTGGAAAGCTTCATCACACACCATCTCATTTCCTCTGATATCTGCCTTACTTTGGAAGAAATATTACAGATCCCAACCTCCCCATCTGATCCTCCTTCCAGCTGCCACAGAAACTACACTGATGGAGCCTCATACCTCTTCCTCTTCTCCTCTCGGTTCTGAGATGTCAGGATCCTGGAACCAAAAGGATTTAACATTCAAAGGGGGGGTTCCACTGGACCCAGGGAGGCCTGTGGCTACCCAGAGGATTCCTAGTACATTTGAGCTAAGTTGGTATTTGCGTGCTGGCATGAAGTTGCAATCATCACTTATTAAATTGGATAAATGGGATTTCAAAGTGGTTAACTGAAGAGTTAATTTTTGAAAAGTGATTTATTTGTTGACTGGGTACTCACCAGCCTAATCCATGAGATAGAGAAGTTGAGGTCTGGGCCGGTGCTGTGGCTCACTTCGTTAATCCTCCGCCAGTGGCACCGGCATCCCAAATGGGTACCGGGTTCTAGTCCCAGTTGCTCCTCTTCCAGGCCAGCTCTCTGCTGTGGCCCAGGAAGGCAGTGGAGGATGGCGCAAGTGCTTGGGCCTTGCACCCACATGGAAGGCTGGGAGGAGGTACCTGGCTCCTGGCTTCAGATGGGCACAGCGTGGTGGCCATTTTGGGGGTGAACCAGCAGAAGGAAGACCTTTGTTTCTCTTTTCTCTCACTGTCTAACTCTATTTGTCAAATTTTAAAAAAAGTTGAGATCTTTATTCTTAGAAATGTGGGATTTCTGAAAGAGTGCTCCTATATGGGTGGGGAAGTATGTATACCTTTTCCTTCTTATCGTAATTATAAGGAAAAGGGACACAGAACAGAGGGGAGACAGGATATGAATGCACAACTAGAATGAATTTATTCATGAAAAATAAATTTGCAGAGGTGGTGGCCAACTGCCAGTGTGCACACACACTGAACATGTGGCAGAGGGCATAGTCCCCTAGGGGCTGGGCCTTATATATCTTAGGGTGGGCTGAGGATCTGGAGTGGGGGTGGGGAGCAGTAGTCAGAGGTGAGTTTCTTCATACAGGATTTTCAGGTTTTTGTAGGCTTACAAACCTTGAAAAGAATGCAGAAGATGGAGTGGGGAAAGTATAAGGTGTGAGAGTGAATAGGTCTCTTGAAAGAATGCAGGGTAATGGAATTCATTGGGGGATTTGATTTACTTTCAGGCAAGAACTAAACTGGCTGAAGCTTATGTCCTTGTTCCATCAATAATGATCAGGACTAACACTGACAAGACTAGACAGTTCAAGAAGAGAAAAGCATAACACGTTTATTTCATTAATGTTCTGTGTGACATAGGAACCTTCAGAATGAAGGCCCAAAGATCCAGGGACAACTGTTTTCATTCTTAGATTCGATGAAGAATAGAAATGAGATTGGACAGAAAGATCTGAATTAATGTAGAGCCAGGTCCGTGGGTTCAGATTCTTCTTGGCTTCTCTGTTTAGCCTTCCTTCCTTCCAGGGTGGGGAATGAGAACCCTGTGAGTTACTATCAAACAAGTTGAGGTGAGAGAATTTATGGCAGCTTTTAGGTAGAAAGGTGGGGGGAAAGTTGGAGTAATATCTGGGTTTTTTGGTTAGCTTTAGATGAATAAGGTTCTAGTTTCTAAGACCCACCTTAGGGAAGAATTCTTGGTTTCTGTGGTCTGTCTTGTGGGAGAAAGGAGAGGGGATTAGGAGAAAAGTCAAGGCAGAAGGTCAGGAACAAATCTGGCTTCTGAGGTCTTTCCAAGATCCTTCAGTTCAAAGTACTCTACGAGTTGAAGTGTCGGACTTTGGGATATTATTTTCTGAGCTCCAGCACTCCTACTAGCATACATTGTATCTTAAAACTTGATGGTGATTTATTATTACATGTGTTAGAGTTATGAGTCTCAGTTATGGACCTAAATGAGGCTAGTAGGATATATGACATCATTGGATAATTTGGAAATGTTATGAACACTCATATTTCTTGCATTTTGCCCTATGAGATTTTTTTTAGCTGAATTGGTGATTATTTCTGGTTCATTTCCCTGGCACTGCCTGTCCTTTGGCAGAGGTGCCAACAAGCTATGACACTGCATAGTGGGAGGGGGCTGACAGGGAAGCGGTTGCTTGGTTAGGTTGGGATTTGAGGAAAGAATGTCTGAGGCAGTGCAGGTGTTTCTGGAAGGGAGATGCCTCGAGTTTGAGTCCCTCTTTTTCCACTTAAGAGCATTGGCAGCAGCAAAGACTTGTCTTCCTGGCCATTGTTTTCCTGTCTCCTGGATTATATAAAATAGAGTCCACACTCTCTGGTCACGATATGTGTGATGTGCAATGAATGGCCGAAGAGCTCAGGAATTGAACTGAACTTCTCCTGTTCTGCAGGGACTCCTCATGAACTGGAGAAAGTTTTTGCAAAAAGTATTTAGCAGTGCTTGCCTTGGCCTGGGTTAGGCCTGACTCTGCAGTTCATCCAGTTACCCATTTCTATTGGTCTTAAGGGGGAAAAACGTAGAAAAACCCCTCTTTCCATGAAGCAGAGTTTGGGGAGGTAGGGGATGAACTGAAAGCCACAGGTGAGAGCTGTCTATCAAAGTTTCCTCGCAGGAAGTGAATCCCTCTGCACGTTTTCTTTTCTCCTTAGAAAGCTGCATTTGTTGTCTGTCTTTTGTGGAGAGTCTCAAACTGGGAGGACTAAGCACTCTTGAATAGACCCTTTCTCCTGCTCCCTCCACAGCCCCTGCTGCTCTCTGTGGCTGCCCCCACCCACTGCGC
Organism: Sylvilagus floridanus; assembly: GCA_949820135.1. Lineage (NCBI taxonomy): Eukaryota > Metazoa > Chordata > Mammalia > Lagomorpha > Leporidae > Sylvilagus > Sylvilagus floridanus. The sequence goes on from OX463230.1 coordinate 25,161,850, forward strand.
AGCCTGCATTGGCAAAGAAAGGGAATGGACAACCGGCACAGCAGCAAAACAAGCCATGTCGGTTTCCCTTTGAATTAGTAAAAGAGCTGTTTCCAAGCTGACATGGTTCACCCGGGTGTGTATTCCACCAGGGTGGTTTTCTTTGCAGATTTTTTCCCCAGTCATGAAAGTTGTGAGAAAATCTGGTCCATTTATGGTTCAACAATCCTGTATTTGTCCCACAGACCAATCACAGGCCTGCTTTTCCTATGTGTCTATGCCTGTCCACCAGCACTAGGGACTACGGAAGTCACAGAGACAGGGAAAGGTGATAGAGGTGATAGAGACCATAGAGATGAGATCTATCCATTGGTTCCTAAATGACTGCAGTGGCCAAGGCTGGGCCAGGCTGAAGCCAGAAACCTGGAACACCATCTGGGTCTCCCACATAAGTGGCAGGGGCCCAGATTCTTGGGCCATCTTCGCTGCCTTCCCAGGCACATTAGCAGGGAGCCAAACCAGACGTGGAGCAGCCAGGATTTAAACTGGCACTGGGAGGCCAGCACCACAGGCAGTGGCTTAACCCCAAGAGTGCAGCTCTTGAAAGGCAAGTGTGGCACTCTGAGAGGCAGTTAGATAAGAGAGGGTGAGATTGGTGTGATGAAGGCACCAATGCTACATATATTGAACACAAATATGTAAAATTTAGTTCAAGTTTATATTAACAGGATCACTGGGTGGACTTTTTCTGACATTTGAATTGAATTAATCTCCAAGTTATTTTAATTTTGTTTTAGATTTAATTTCTCTCTCTAGTCCTGGAACCTTGCTAAATAGCTCAGGGTGATTATAGCAGTGAGAGAAAATGGAATTCACTTGCTTAGTTCAGTTTAGGCATTGTTACTGGAAAAACATGGGCAAATGCAGAACTCTCAAGCTCTGCTGGAGAGATCAGTTAGTAAGTACGTTTTCCTGGGCAGCAAAAAATGAGCACGGCATTGGAGAACTCAAAATATTGTGATTTATGACCCAGTCCTGCTGGTGTTCTGTAACCCTGGACAAGTCATTTAACTACTTGGGGCTTTTACCTTATTTTTTTACATAAATATGGGGGGTTCAGATGAAATCCTGATGCTGCATGGTATATTGCACCCTGAATTTCTACAATTGAACTTTAATTCTACCTTAGTTTGATACGAGAGTACTTCCAAAATTTCATGGAAAATTGCACGTTTATTGTTTCAGAAAATAATTTGAAATTCATGGATAGTATTTTCAGAATTCACAATTTCCATGACTTTTTTGAAGATCTCTTATACACTTGGATTTCAAATATTTTTATATTAAAACTTATTTCATAATGCCATTTCCACAAACATTTTGAAATACCCTCATATTTGACAATAGATTGGTTAACCTTTTTAGTCTCATTTTGCTTGTCTATAGCATGTGGAAAATAGTAATCATAACTATGTCATAGGATTGTTGTGACAATTAAAAGATAATGCATAGAGAGTGTATAATATGATGCTAGCTCATAGTATTTGCTTAATCAGCATTGTCGGTCTTGTTAGTTTTATATATTTTATATGACATGTCGTGGAAGATTAGCATAGCTCCTTTGAGTGGGTGACTTTGAATAAGATTGTGGTTGCTGTAAAATTACAAGTACAACTTGAACAAAAACATGGTAAGTAGAAGACATGCTTGAGTGGTAGAAGCAGGCTGCTGTGACTGGGGCACAAGGCCTGTAGGAATTGTGGTGTGAGATCAGACTGGACATCAGGATGTTTGGGCAAAATTATGAGATGATTGGCTTCATGAGCAGTTCTCACTTTTTTCTGTGCCTGATATGAGAGGCTTAAACTTTTTGAGGAGGGACTGACATAACTACACATATGTTTTATGATAACTCTTAGTACTATACAGTTGTGGTTAAAATAACAGATGCCATGGAATCAGCTAGGGACTGGTTTCAGTGGAAAATCTGAGAAATGAATGAGGACTTTATTGAGTAGGGGCAAGAACTTAAAGTAGTGAAGTGGAGGGAATAGAGAAAGGGCACATATGGACATATTATTGAATTAATGATAAGGATTCTTTTGCCTTTTAAATTAAGTTATTAAAAACCAAAAAGGATCACAAAAAATTAAGTCAGTAACAAAGAACATGAAAGCAATATTGAACAGGGTATGTCAATTTGCGATTATTGGATAATCTAGGCACAACTTAGTGGCCTAATGCAGCAGCTATTTATTTTGTGTAGGGATAAGAGTCACCTGGACAATTCTGATCTCTTTTGAACTCACTCATGCTTCTGTGGTCAGCTTTGGATTGAGTATACATGTTTGGTCATCATTATTTGGTTCTCTCATGTTTGAATGCCAGCTGGTTATAGGCAGGTCCATGATAAGCCTAGTTGGGGCATCTGGGTTCTTTGACACCTGATCTCTCATCCTCGAACAGGATAGCCTGGGCTTATTCTCATATCATGGCAGGTTTCCAAGAAGGCAGAAATGTGCAGAGCTTCTTGAGGCCTAAGCTTGGAGTTGACACAGTGACACTTTTGCCACATTACAATGGCCAAAATGAGTCATTAGGTCAGCTTAGTCCAAAGCATACAGAAAGAGACTATTTTTCTTAATTGGAAGAACTGCAAAGTCACATTGCAAAGAAGTGAATATTTATGGGGTGACCACTGATGGGGATATTATTCCATTCAGTCTTTCTCATTGGAAGAGTTCGAATTGAGCTATTGTGTTCATTTAAAAAATGTTTGTTAAGTGCTTACTAAGTTTTAGTCACTACTCCAAGCTTCTCCTATCTTTAGGAAGCTTCCATTTTAGAAAAGAGGCATCTATATAGCTAACTGTGACACAAAGGGAGGTGTTCTGTGTTAGGTATACATTTATTTCTGCCTTCCTTGTATCTATAAAGCTGCAAAATCCTGAAAACATTAACTCCTCCAGCTCAGGCTCTCCTGCTTCCTGAGCTAATCCACAGGATGTCTGTCCAGCAGGTAGATCTTAGAGTTTTACTGTTTGGAATGGGCTTCTTGGTTTCTTTGAATAATCTCATTTCACTCCTTTCCTCTGATCATTTTGTGTAATTACATTGAAACATATTCTTGTCCCATGGGAGAGCCTAGAGCCTGTCATTAATTTCCCTGTGTATTCAGATTCCAGGCAGCTCCCTTTGTCCATGTGCCCCAGATTTCTTGTGCCTAGGTGGTTGGTGTCCTTATTATAGGTGTGTTTTAGCCTTTGAAATATTTCTCTGTTAACACCCACCTAACTGCCTATTGCTTGGAACAAAGGGCTGAGTTTCACCCTACTGTCTGTTCTTTTCTGAAGATCCATTCCTGTCAGTAATCCTCTTGTCCCATATTTTGGAGATCAGTAGAATGCCTGTAACTCATTAAATAGGGAATCCTGTTGCCTGTACGCACAGAGCAGATGCTGTGCATGCGATCACGCTCTTACTCTCTCTCTCTCTGGTATAGCAGACCTGTCTTTTCAGTATCCTGCCCCTTGATAATTGAGATGTGGAAGTGACCTGACTTTTCAGTAGAGGCATTGAGTAAAGTGATACTTTTGCTGACTTTTGGTAGCTACCACATTATGAAAGTGTTTAGTCTTTATATCATTTAAATTTGGTAATGAGTATACAAATTATAGTGTTTTATACTAATAGAGTTTTTATATAAATTGCTCATTCAGTCTTGGAAAATGCTTTTCTTTTTGGAATGACAGTAGGCTCGAATCAAATCTTTGCTATTATCTACACGTGGGAGAGCTCCAGGCACTTTGATAGTGTCTTCTGTTCACCTGAAGACTACCCACATCCATTTTCTCCATCTCCATAGCCCAGATGCTAGACTGCTACTGTATCTTACATTCAGATTCCCTGGGCCACTGCTCAGCTGCAGTGTTGACCTTCAGCAGAGAAGCAGGTGAGCTGAAGAGTATGGTGGGGAGATAAAAATATGTGGGTGATCCAGCTCTAGAAAAAGAACCTTCCAACGTTTGCTTCACCAAAGTGAAAGGCAGCTCAGGACTGATGTGCAAAGCAATAGGATCAAGTGGTGAGAGTTCTTTTCTCCAAATCTGCAAGAAATGAGCCTCATTATGTTATTGTCAGAAAAGGAACCATGTTGAGTCATCAGTCTTAAAACCAGAAGATCTGGGAGATATTCTAGAATTCTTTATTTTACTGTAGTCTCAACTCAAAGACAAAAATCTTATCTTAAAATCTGACAAATCTATCCCTTGAGAGGAGCAGAATAATAATATCATTCTTAGCCTCAGTGGCAGAGATTAGCTGCATGCAGAAGAGGAAGTTTTGTCTACAAGCTTTTTGGAAATGTTGGGAGTCGCAGAAGCCTGGTCTCTGGCTGTTATCAGGAGTGCTTGCACATTTGCGAGTGTGTGTGTGTTTGTGTGTTCTTCCCCTACTTTATCCTATGTGACCCACATAGGCAGGAGGACTGAAAACTCTTCATTTTTCTCTGTAGCCTGTTTCCTTCACTAGACAGCTCTGCTAACTGACCTAGGCTTTCTATTTATGGAAAAAGCGAAGCCTATTTCATCAACTTGGTCGGATTTTGATTCTGTTTTACGTTCAACCTCACTAGTGCGAAGTCCAGCACATAACCTTGTTGACATAATTGATCTCCAGACACACAAGAGCTGAAGTGTGTCTTGAGTAATAACATATGCCCTGTGATGGAGCTGCGTATATATAATCACCTTGCATTTATGTTACAATGACAGACCCAATGCATTTTGTATTTTACTACATAAATACCAGTGTTAACAGAATTTAGAAGAACCTTGAAGGTCATTGAGTTCAACTTCTTATCCAGTGTAGAAATATCTGACAAGTGTCCTTATGACTCTTAGGACATTTTATGTGGCAGAGAACTCACTTGGATGGTCAAGGGAATTCTGTTAACGTGTGAGATCTTCTATACACTGAGACAAAATTTATGGTGCTCTATCATTTGGGCTGAGGGTCATATGCTTCTCTCTGGAGTCCAACTCTTGCAGCGTATTTGTGCCTCCAGCTCTCTTTTTATTATTATTATTATTTTTAATCTTTTAACTCCTACACAGTCACTGAGTTTTCTCTCCTTCACCCCTGGCAGCCTAAATTTCTTTAGCTCTTTCTCAAATGAATTGATTTTCAGATATTTCATGGTACAAACTTGATCAAGGTACAAATGATCAATTTATCAGTGTGTTCTGTTACCTGTTGAACACAGTAGACTGAGCATAATTGTTATTGTTATAAATAATTATTTGTTACATCACTTTTCTGTAAAAGCAGCTTGAGACAACATTAACTCTTTTGGTAGCCTGACTTCTCAATATTACAATTCTCTGACCTCCAAAGTAAACCAGCTCCTCCCTTTGTGGTTGGTTTTACATTTAGCCCAATTCAGTATTATTTCCCTGGGTTTGTCTCATCATGCTAGTCCACTCACATATCTTGGAAGTTTGACTCTATTCTTCCAAGGTTATCAACTGCATATTTCTAAAATTAGTCAAAATATTCTTCCCTGAGCTGTCAATTAAGGTGCTGCATAAAATAGGGCTTCAGTAAGGATCCTTTGGTTACCCACCAAGGATCTCCCCCTACAATATTTTGCTGTCTTTTCCAGAAGAACTGCACAAGGATCTTCGTTGAATGTCCAGCTTAAATTTTATATCAGAAAATATTCTTTCCTAAGAAAAATCAAATATAGGTTCATACTATGTATATAATATTGCCTCCATGATATTTCTCCTTATTTTTTGCAAATTTCAACCATCATACCTCTTACCTATGCAAATATCTCATGTTTTGTGGTAAAACCTGCCCTTGCAATGTCTTCTCTGGGCCCTGAAAAGGATCCACTTATCTCTATGAATAATATCATATTACTTAGCTCTGCACACATATTTGTTCTTGGATTATCTCTGACTCTTGACTTTTGGCTTTCTCCTCTACAAATGCTCCTGCCATCTAGTATTATAAGCTCTGTTGTTTGTTAACAATTTGGCCCTTCATAGAACGGGGTGGTTCTTAATCTATTTGCTGAGACATAGAAGTACATACATACAGACACACACACACACACACACACACACACGGAGGGAGGGGGAGGGAGGGAGGGAGACAGAGAATGAATAGAATGCTACCACTCAGTGGTTCACATGAAAATGACTGCAATGACTAGAACTGGGCTGGGCCAAACCTGGGAATCCAGAACTAAATTCGGGTCTTTCACCTAGATGGCAGAGACCCTGAACCATCCACTGCTGCCTCCCAGAGTCTTCATTAGTGGGAGGCTGGAGTCAGGAGCCAGAGGCAAGTGTTGAACCCAGGTATTCTGACAATGGGTGCAGGCATCTTAGCCAATGGCTTAACTCCTAGGCCCAATGCCCACCCCAGACCTGGATTCTGTACCTTCCCTTCCTACTATTCTCCAGCCACTCCTTAATTGCCAACTCTTCAGTCATTAATGTTCCTAATACTCCTGGCACCTACAAGGTTGTTTTTAAAGGAATTTTGGAAAATAATGCATCTGCTCTTCCTTGTTGAAATGAAGCCATGGCTGGGGATGGATATGGCACCTGCTTGAAGGCCGCATAAATAACATTCTGTAATGTTTGGGAGGGTAATTCAGGGTGAATGATTTTTCTCTAGCTGCAACTTCATGAAATACTGGCTAGAACTCAGAGAAGTTGCTTACAAAAATGAGAATACTGGACTTAAAACAAGTAGCTCTCTGGTAAATAAGAATTCAGACTATAGATGAATAAAACTGTACTTTCCACTGTCCATGTACTTGGGTTTTACTTGGCTGATTTCAGTTTTGTGTTACCTTTGAACTATCTAGGCCAGGATTGGCAGCATCTAATTAGCTAAAGATACAGCACTGTTCTAGGTCATTATTTTTCCAACTGAGAAAACCCGGTGACTGAGAAATGAATTCCTACAGAGAGAATTATCTTAATACAGTGACATCAGTTCTTTTGGATATTAAATAAAAAGTTAGAAAAGTAGAGAGTAGGGGCTGTCATTATGGCACAGTGGGTTAAGCTGTTTCTTACAAGGCTGGCACCCCGTATCCAAGTGCCTGTTCAAGTCCCAGCTACTCTGCTTTGGATCAAGCTTCCAGCTAATGTATCTAGGAAGACAGAGTAAAATTGCTTAAGTTCTTGGGCCCCTGCCACCCTTATGGGAGACCCGGATGGAGTTCCTGGCTCTGGGCTTTGGCCTGGTCCAGACCTTGATGTTGTAGCCATTTGGGGAGTGAAGCAGTGGCTGGAAGATCTCATGCTTCCTCTCCCTGTTGCCTTTTCATATGCCTTTCAAATAAATACATAAATCTTTTTTAAAAAATGAATGGGTTTCAAGGAAAGCAAAAATTCTCAGAGCACTGGTCTTGTATTGAAAAATAAAACTAAGAGTGAAAGATCAAGTAAAGGGCAGAAGTTCTTAAAATAACAGATTGCAGGTGATTCAACAACAGGGCCGATTAGTGAGAGATGGAGCAGTATTTTCAGCCAAATAAAATGGGATCAAGTAAAGTCATTCCTGATGAGCCACTGAACGAAAGTACATATGGGCAGCACCTGTGTGCTTGTGCAGTTGCTAAAATATAGAACTATAGTCAGCCCTCTACATCCTTGAGTTCTGTATCCACAGACTCAGTCAGCTGTGGATTAAAAATAATTTTTAGGTGGCTATTGTGGTCTAGCATTTAAGTCCCTGGTTGAGACTCCTACATCTCATATTGGAGTGTTAGGGTTTGAGTGTCAGCTCCACTCTTGATTGCATTCTGCTAATGCGGACTCTGAGAAGCAGCAAGAACTGGCTCAGGTAAATGGGTCCCTGCCACCTACTAGGGAGACCTACATTGAGTTCCTGCCTCCAAGTTTTCGTCTGACCTATCTGTGGCTGTTTTGGGCATTGGAAAGTAAACCACCAGGTGTCTCTCTCCCTCTCCCCCTCCCCCTCTCCTCTCCCCCCCTCCCTCTCCCCCTCTCCCCCTCTCTCCCCCTCCCTCTCCCCCTCTCCCCTTCTCCTTCCCCCTTTCTCTCTCTCCCTCTCTTTCTCTCTTCCTCTCCCTCTTCCTTTCTCTCTCTCTCTCTCTCTCTGTTCCACATTTTAAAAATACATTTAAAAAAAAGTCTGAAAATGTGCAGACTTAAATTCTTTTTATCTGAGAGGTAGAGATAGAGACAATGATGGAGCTCCCATCCATTGGTTTACTTCCTAAATGTCTGCAACAGCAGAGACTGGGCCAGGCCAAAGCTGGGAGCTAGGAACTTGATGCAGGTCTCACACAGAGGTGGCAGGGACACAGCTACTTGAGCCATCTCTTCTTAAGGTGTGCATTAACAAGAAGCTGGAATCAGAAGAATCAGGAACAGAGTGAAGACTCAGACTCAGGCACTTCGATCTGGGGTGCAGCTGTCCCAAGGGATGTCTTAACCACTGTACCAAATACCCACCATTTTGTACAGATACCTTTTTTCTGTTTTCATTATTCCCCAAACAACATAGTATAATAGCTATTTATATAAGCATTTACATGGTATTAGATATAGGTAATCTAGACCTTAAAGTACGCAGGAGGATCCTGTAATTATATGCAAACAGTATTCCCTTTTCTGTAAGAACCAGAGCATTTGCAGATTTTGATACCCATGGGTGATCTAGAACCCATGCCCCACATATAACAAGGGAAGACTGTGCTGCTACCATGCCAGTGGGTAAACAGCAGCTGTGCCGAGGCCTGTGAGAGTCCCTGGGCCTTCTGTGGACTTCCCGATGGGTCGGAACCCAAAGGGCTAATCCTGCCAGAACAGGGGCCATAAAGCTCCATCCATTTCTAGGTCTGGCTTCAGTTCTGGCTGGCTTTTGAAGGTGCCATGCCAGTCTCCAAATATGATATTCTTAGAATTGTAGTAATGAAAAGTTTGCACCTAAGGTTCTGGTGTCCTACCCACCCTCCTCTTAAAGATAATCACACCTAACCTAGAGTAGTCAAAATCTTGGAAACGGAAATTATAATGGTGGTTTCCAGGGCCTGAGGTGAGGGAACATGAGGAATTATAGTTGAGCAGGTACAGAGTTGTACTTTAGTCCTGTGGATAGACAGCAAAGCATAGCATAATGGATATATTTAATGCCACTGCACATTTCAAAATGGTTAAAATGGTAAAATATATATATTTACCGGAATTTCAGAAAATAATGATCATACCTAGAAAAAAAAATGACATGTCACCACCTAATCCAGGTTATAAGAAAGACCTAACTATAGGGGCAGTTGTTGTGGCACAGTAAGGTACCACTTGGGGCACCCACATCCCATATTAGGTTATTCCACTTCTAATCCAGCTTCCTGTTAGTGCATCCAGCAGGGCACCAAGTGATGGCTGAAGTTCTTCTCCCTGCCATCCCTCTGTGAGAGTTTCTGGCTATTGGTTTTAGCCTGGCCTAGCCCTGGCTACTGTGAATATTTGGGAGTTGAACCAGTGAATGGAAGATCTCTCTCTCTCTGTCTCTGTCACTCTCTTTCAGGTAGATGAAAAAGCAAATAAACATTTTAAAAGATAAAATTGAAAATGGCCCATGCTATGGGAAACAATAGCCTACAGCATCTCTAATTTTATGTAATTTGTGCCATCATATAATCTGATTGAAGGAAACTGTTTTCTATAAGTGAGAGTAAAACAGGCTTCAAAGGAAGCATCTTGGAAAAATCTACTTAGAGTAGAAGTAGAGTTTGGGCAGCTTCAGTGTGGGGAGAAGCTGTTGTGTTTGACATACAAAAGAATCAGATAAATAAAATGATAAAGGGCCAGTGCTTGGTGTAGTGGGTAAAGCCACTGCCTCCAGCACTAGCATCCCATATGGGCAGCCGGTTGCTCCACTTCCGATCCGGGTCCCTACTAATGTGCCTGGAAAAAGCAATGGAAGATGATCCAGGTCCTTGGGGCCTCTGAGTCTCCCATGGGAGACTCAGAGGAAGCTCCTGGCTTCGGATTGGCCCAGTTCCAGCCATTGTGGCTATCTGGAGGGTGAATCAATTGATGGAGGATCTCTCTGTCTCTCTGTCTACCTCTCTCTGTCTCTCTGTAACTCTGCCTTTCAAATAAATCTTTTTAAAAAAAGATTAAAAAATATATTTACTCTCAGAGGGAAGGAGGCTGAGAGGGGAGAGGGAGAGAGCAGAGTGAGGGTGAGCCACAGAGGCAGGGCAAGTCCTCTCTGCAACAGCTTTGCTTTCCTTGAATCTACTCAAGACTGTAAAGTCACCAAACACAGAATAGATGAAAGAGAGACACTTCCCTTTGACATCAGTTTCCTGTTGGTCTGGGGATAACAGTAGCAAACAATCAGGGCAGATGTTGGAACTAGGAGACAGATTGGGCAGCAGTAAGCCACAGGTGTTACTTCACGTCCGGGGAAGATTTTTGACTCAGCCAGCCTCAGAGTTGGTGATTGGACCGCAATCAGTAAGACAGGCCAAGAAGAAAGGGCATGGTCTGACTTGAGAGCTACAAGCAGATACTCAGCACCTTCAATATCTGGGACATGTTCTTACTGTCAGTGTTTTTTAGAGAAGGGGACCTAGGAGAGAAAATAATGAATCCTGAGACTCTGAGGTGAAGTTGCCTGTGTTCTCCGGGTGCCAGCAGTGGGCAAGCACCCAGGGATGTGGCTCCTTCTCTTTAACCCTAGCCATTGGAGGTCTTGCAGCCACTGCTGTGGGCCTGTCTGCTCCTGGGTACTTGTTCTACAGAGCACTGGGGGTGTTGTGGGAAGTGCTTCAGTGCAGCACTGGTCTGCCTTCCTTTCACTCTTTCACTGACTTGCCTTTCCCCAGCTCAGCGCACCTGTCCTGCAGATCCCCAGCTCAGGTGAGGTGGCCTGAAATTGACCTGGAACACAAGGGGGCCCAGAGGCTGGAAAAGATCCAGTGGCCAGGATGCATGTGAGGGTGTGGCAGGGTGACTACTGTTGAGGAAATAGGAAGCTGGTGAGCAGAGGAAGCTGATAGCTACATTCCACGGCTCTTCTCGGGTCTATTTTTAACTTCACTTTCTCTGTGTGGCCTTCCTGTGTACAGAACCCAACCGTGCCTTCCAAAGGAGACTTGGGCCCCAGCATCCATAGGCAAAAGCTCTTCTTACTCAAATTCTTTTTTGCCTCTGGGTCAGGACCAAGGCAGGGCCACTAGGTTAATGGAATGGGGCTCTGGATTATCTTGGCTTTGAGAGCTTTGCACCTTTGGGAGGCCCATTAGCGCACCCTTGCTCCTCTGCTGTGTTATAACCGCCCTCTCGCCCACGTCCTGGTGTGCTTTGCAGCTACATGCCAGCAGTCAAAGCCACATTTGTTTAAGTGCAGAGGTGGGGGTGGGAAGAATAAAAGCTGTGAAAATGTTAGTTTAAAGGAGTTTCCGGGCTCTCACCTGGCTTCTTCTCTTGCCTCACTGGGCTCTGATAGTTACGTTTCTCTGTCTTTTCTTTTTTCTTTATTTTGTTCCCTGTATTCATCCTTCTTAGAGGCTGCTGTTTACTTTTTGTCCCTAATTCATATTAGTTCCTGCTCCCCAAACCCTACAGAATTTCCTTTGTGTCAATCTGGTTTATTTTTGTCATTTTCTCCTGAATATTATATGAAATGACCTAGCACATGTACATTGTAGTGTAAGATCGTATTGGTTTGTTAATTTCCAAAGACTTTTTGTTGCCTGGTTTGTGAAGTCCAAACTGCCTCCAGGATCCCTAGTTTCCCCATTTTTGAAATGGAAATAGTGTTTTATGTGGGGAAAAAATGTAGTTAATAAACATGAAAAAATTTTAGCCTCACACTAACCAAAGATAGGGAAATTGAACAATGACAGATCACTTTCTAGCTATAAAGTTTGCAGAAATTTTGAAGACCGTATTAGCTCTGAGGCTTGGTGAGATCAGCAATTTTAGATACTGCTTATGCAAGTGCAGAACAAAGCCACATTTTTGGAAATAATGTGTAAAAATGTATTAGTGGGGGCTGGTGTTGTGGGGTAAGTGGCTGCTTGCAATGCCAGCATCCCATAAAGGAATGCCAGTTAGAGTCCTGTCTGCTCCACTTCTGATCCAGCTCCCTGCTAATGGCCTGGGAAAAGTAGCAGAAGATGGTCCAAATGTCTGAGCCTTTGCCACCCATGTGGGAGACCTGAATCAAGCTCCTGGATTCAGCCTGGCTCTGCCCCAGCAATTGCAGCCTTTTGGAGAGTAAACCAGCAGATGGAAGATCTGTCTGTCTCTCTGTCCCCATCTCTCTGTGATTATACATTTCAAATACATAAATAAATCTTTTTAAAAAATGTATTAATGACTTCTAATTTTTTCAAAGATTTATCTTATTATTTATTTGAAAGACAGAGTTACAGAGAGAGATAGAGACAGAGAGAGAGGTCTTCCATTTGCTGGGTCACTCCCTAGATGGCCACAATGGCCAGTGCTGAGCTGATCTGAAGCCAGGAGCCAGGAGCTTCCTCCTGGTCTCCCACATGGGTGCAGGGGTCCAAGCAGTTGGGCCATCTTCTACTGCTTTCCCAGGCCATAGCAGAGAGCTGGATTGGAAGAGGAGCAGCTGGAACTAGAACCCACCACCCATATGGGATGCTGGGGCTTCAGGCCAGGACTTTAACCTGCTGTGCCACAGCACCAGCCCCCCCTCCCCCCATTTTTTAAGATTTATTTTTGGCCGGCGCCGTGGCTCAACAGGCTAATCCTCTGCCTTGCGGCGCCGGCACACCGGGTTCTAGTCCCGGTCGGGGCACCGGATTCTGTCCCGGTTGCCCCTCTTCCAGGCCAGCTCTCTGCTGTGGCCCAGGAGTGCAGTGGAGGATGGCCCAAGTGCTTGGGCCCTGCACCCCATGGGAGACCAGGAAAAGCACCTAGCACCTGGCTCCTGCCATAGGATGAGCGCGGTGCGCCGGCTGCAGCGCGCCGGCCGCGGTGGCCATTGGAGGGTGAACCAACGGCAAAGGAAGACCTTTCTCTCTGTCTCTCTCTCTCACTGTCCACTCTGCCTGTCAAAAAAAAAAAAGATTTATTTTTATTTATTTGAAAGAGTTACAGAGAAAGGTAGAGACAGAGGGAGAGGTCTTCCATCTCCTGGTTCACTCCTCACATTGCTGCAATGGCTGGAGCTGCGCCAATCTGAAGCCAGGAGCCAAGGGCTTCTTCCGGGTATCCCACGTGGGTACAGGGGCCCAAGGACTTGGGCCATCTTCTGCTATCCCAGGCCATAGCAGAGAACTGGATCAGGAGTAGAGCAGCTGAGACTAGAATTGGTGCCCATATGGGATGCGGGTGCTTCAGTGGAGGGCTTTAACCCGCTGCACCACAGTGCAAGCCCCTACTTTTGTATTGCTAAAATTCTTGGTGGATTCCTCTTTAATTCTACTTCAAAGAACCTATGTTCATGACATCAGCTATATAGACAGAGAAATACTGACAAATGAAAGCCTCACAGTACTGGTTCCTGAGAACTTAGAACCCAGCATTGTGCTATGAAAGGACTTCAAAAAGTTCATGGAAAATGAGATTAAAAGATGAGCTTATTCTGTGCAGTTTTTTTTTTAAACTCCATGCTTGTGAAAATTCCTCAGTTCAGGAGGCAGATATATTTTTTTAAAAAAGACTATGAACTTCGAATGTTTTGTGTCAAAATAAGCATTCCTAAAAAATATTCATTTTCCATGAACGTTTTAAGGTGCCCTCAAAAGTGCTTCACAGGTGCTGTTTCACTTGTCCTGCGCAGTAGATGTGTCACTAAGTTACACGGATGAGGCAACCATTGCCAGAGGGTAAGTCATGTGCCAAAGAGGCTGTAGACCAGACTCCAGTTCTCATGTGGATATAGATAATCTTCCCATAAAACTTCTCTTTTTTTTTTTTAAAGATTTATTTATTTATTTGAAAGGCAGAGTGAGAGATCCTCCATCTGCTGGTTCACCCTCCAATGGCTGTAATGACTGGGGCTACGCCAGGAGAAGCCAGGAACCCAAAACTCCATCTGAGTCTCCCACATGAGTGGCAGGGGCCCAAGCACTTCAGCCATATTCTGCTGCTTTCCTGGGTGCGTTAGCAGGGAGCTAGATCAGAAGCAGAGCAGCGAGGACTCAAACCTGCACTCTGATATGGGATGCTGGCTTTGCAGGCATTGACTCAAACTGCTGAGCCCCAAGGCCAACCCCTCGAGCTTCTGCTGTTAACCCTGTGCTCTTCTGCGGTGCAGTACTTGCCTATTTTATTGTTTTCCTGCTTACCTTTTTTTCTTCTACTTGACCATGAATGCTTAGGCAGGAAGCTTCTATCTCTATCCTCAGCCTCCAACCCAGGGTCTGGCATTTATTAGACATTTGGTAATTATCAGCCTTAGGGACAGCCTAACTGAAGCTTTATTGTCCCTGGGACCAATCCCTCATTGATGAAATTGCTCCCACTGCTGGAATTGACCTTTCACTCTGTTAATACCTGGTAATAAGCACTGGCAGCGCAGTCACCAGCACCATCATCTCCTTGCCTCTTCTCCATGAAAATGTTCCTAATTCCTGATTATGTGGGATCCTTGTCCAAGTCCCGTAACATCTGTATGTGATCATTCCATTTCAGTTTGCGTTATTGTCACTTCCACATTCCAGGTGTCAGAACTGTTTTGATTAAGGATGATTTCCCATGGCTTCCTGCATCCTCCTTTATGTCTAGGACAGGGCATTTCATACAGGAGGTGCTCAGGGAAAGACTGAATGTATATACTCTGTCTTCAGAAGTCAATATGTAAGGGCTGAACTATTCATAAAACATGTCCCCAGCCACAGCTCTTGATAAAATGGCTTTCTCAAAGCACTGCACACAGTATGAAGCCACTTGAAACTTTGATTTTTGTGATCTTTATTTTTTAATATGAGAGGCACAGAGATAGGAGGGGTTGGGTGGGGTGATAGGAGGAGAGAGAAGAAAGAGTGAGTGTGCTCCCATCCACTGGTTCATTCCCCAAATACCTGAAGCAACCTTGGTTGGGCCAGGCTAAAGCTGGAACCTGTGAATTCCATCTGGGTCTCCCATGTGGGTGGCAGGAACCCAACTTCAGGAACTCTTTATCTGCCACTTCCCAGGATACACGTTAGCAAGAAGCTAGAATCGAGAGAGTAGCCAAGACTTGAACCCAGGAAAATCCATATGGGGTGTAGGTGTTCCGTGTGCTATCTTAACCTCTAGGCTAAATGCCCACCCTCAGTTTATATGTTTGACTTTGCAATATCGGCAGACTGGAGGGTGTTAATATCTTCTGCTGGGCCCCTGTACTCCAGTTAAGGCCTGCAAGATCAGATTAAATACCTACTCTAGACTCACCCATTCCACTGTTCCCATTCGTATGACTCCTAATTTGCATCCTGGGACAACTTGGAGCCATGGTTACTGAGTATTGGGCAAATAAACCACAATTGCCAATTTGAAGGTTCACCTTTTACTACATTATACTTCTGTTTTTTCACTTTTTGATAAAAAAAACTGTTAGCAAGCTATCTAAATTGGGTCTGAAGGGATTCTATCTTTTCCTTCTTTGTGACTGGTTTTGTACCCATTTGTGTCCGTCATCAGCTTGGGATATAAAACAAGAGCCATGTCTTTTATTCTGTAATTTACAACTAAAACTCCCTCCAAATTGTATTAGAAGGAAAAGCAATTTCAGCCTCTGAAGGTCTCTTTAGTGTCCACCTGGATTCTTCAAAAACCTTAATGTACTCAGGCCATGGGTCAGCCTGATTCTGGCTCTCAGAGAATCGGCAGTTAGAGCAGGTTGTTAGGCGTCTTTGTTTGACTTATTTTTCTGGTGCGCCCTAGGCTTGCAGTTTCAGGTTAATGAATTGGCTCATCCGCCGCACCTAAGGCAGGACCATTGTTCCAGGGTGCCTGACTCTGGAAGGACCTTCGGCTTCAGCCTTGTGCTGCTGTGACTGGCCTTCCCCTCTGAGCCTCTGGCCCCTAGGGTGAGTGGGATGTGCTCTCGGGTTCCCTTTCCTCTCTCGCATGGAGACCTTTTGCCATTTTCCCTTTCCTGTCTCCACTTGTCATATCAGTCTGTAGAAGAATAGATTGACTAATGAATAGAACATTTGGGTGTGAACCTCGCCTCTTCCAACAGAATCCCTGAATCTTCCTTGTCTGAATCACAAGGATTACTTCCGTTGTATCCCAGAGTCTTCTCTTACTCCTCCCCCAGAAAAAAAGGACTTTTGATTGCCTTTGAGCACTTTTGGGGAGATGCAGCTTTCTGTTTCCAGGGGATTCTCTGTGCCCCTCATAGAAACAGCCAAACAATGTTGAATCCCTTGACG
Organism: Sylvilagus floridanus; assembly: GCA_949820135.1. Taxonomy (NCBI): domain Eukaryota; kingdom Metazoa; phylum Chordata; class Mammalia; order Lagomorpha; family Leporidae; genus Sylvilagus; species Sylvilagus floridanus. The sequence goes on from OX463230.1 coordinate 25,178,231, forward strand.
TCATGACCTGCCTTGTGTTTATTTAACAGGTGTGTACTCTGAATGTAAAATCTTTGTGATGGCTCCTTTTGGCCTCTTTTGCATGTGTACACATAATACTGTGCAGGTGTATGCATGAGTACACTAGCTATTTCAGGCAGTGTAAAAATATAGTTCAGGAAAAATCAAGGAAAATGTAGGCCTCTAACTAGAGAAACTTTTGTTCCTTTAATAGAGTCTCACAGTTTCTATGTGACTGGATGGGAAGACTTAGCAAGTATGTGTGTATGAGGCACTGGGTGGACACATGGAAACACTGTTCATTTCCATTGGGTTTTAAAGATTTATTTGAAAGGCAGAACTGGGGGGGGGGGGTCAGTCTTTCATCCACTGGTTCACCCCCTAAATGGCTACAATGGTCAGGTTGGGCCAGACCAAAACCAGGAGCCACAGCTTCTTCTGGGTCTCCCTTGTGGGTGCAGGGACCAAAGGGCTTAGGACATCTTCTGCTTTCCCAGGTGCATTAACAAAGAACTGGTTTGGACGAGGAGCAGCCAGAACTCAAACTCCAGCCCATAATGGGAGGCTGGTGTTGCAAGTGGCAGCTTTACCTGCTATGCCACAATGCTGGTCCCAACACCGATCAGTTCTGCAGTTCTAACTTTCCCTTCCAACCCATCACACCATTGAACTGGGTCTGTTCAATAATTCCTAGCAAGCTGGAATTTGACTATGAAATTTACTCATGACCACAGCGATATCCCTGGGGCCTCCCAGGGAATGCACCCTGGAGTACTTACTTCATCATTGAGGGTGTGGATAAGAAAGGAAGTGGAAACTTTGCTAAATGAGAATATATTTGTGGTAGAGCATGGAGTAGCTAAATGATGGGGAATAGCACTGGAAAGTGATTTTTTTTCTGTAAATCTGTAAGAGTATTTAAAAATTAGTCTCTTTACAAAGAAAAAATCTCTTATAAGGTTGCTACATGAAATGTGATAGGGTGTCTTAAGTGATTCAGATGTTGAATGTCAATTTTTATTTTTTATCTCTTCTTACATTTAGTGCAGGTATTTCCACTGTGTGGCATGATTTCAGTACTGCTTCTTGTCAATAGGAATTATTTTGCGTCATTTTATGTGTACTTAGAGAATTTTATATCGTAAAATTTTCATTAGCTGATATTAGATAGATACTTCAATACATGCATTCTGGATAATGAGTCATCAGAGAGAATCATAGATTTGAGTGGTGCTAAAGGCCTATGCTGGGGGAATGGATGATGGATTAGAGTGAGAAGTGGATCATTTGAATCCTTTCTACTCAGAGCAAGCCAACTGTGAATGAGCAAAAAGTGTATGGTATTCTTCAGATAGGATGGAAAACTTAGATTGGGGCAAGCCTAGAGAAAATCTGTGCGCTTCACATTGGAAGAAAAACATGGTTTCCTTCAGGTAGTGAAGAGAAATTGTGGTTAGTAAAAATAAAGTATGCTGATGGTAATGAGGTATCCAGATGTCACCTGCCAGACCTACCCAAGGAAGCTAGTTCATCTGAGACCAGATGGAATCTGGGAGCAAAAGCTGAAGATGATGACTTTAATCATAGTAGCCTAATATTGAATAGTTTTTTTTTAAAATCTATTTATTTACTTGAAATGCAGAGTTTTATACACACAGAGATCTTCCATCCACTGGTTTACTCCCCAAATGGCCACATCTCACACATGGCCAGGACGCAAGCACTTGGACCATCCTCTACTGCTTTCCTAGCTGTATGAGGAGAGAGCTGGACCAGCAGTGGTACAGCTGAGACTTGAACTAGTACCTATGTGGGATACTGGCACTGTAGTTAGTGGATCAGTCTGCTGTGCATTGGCCCCTCTTCACACATTTGGACAGTAAGAAGCAGAGAAGAGACTCTTGGGCTGTAAATTATAGCAGTCATCTGGTTGGCTAAATGACTTAAAGTCATGGGAAGAGTCAGGGGACCCACATCAAATGTGAGAAGGTAGAGTGTTCTCTCTGAGGATGACTTTGGAGCCCATGTGTTGTGGGTTACATTGAAGATCCAGTCACACCTAGAGATTGTTTGATCAAATATGGCTGATCGTTAGATGACAAGGACAATAAAAATGATGACGAACTTAGCAACTTAATCAGTCTGTAAACCTTTGTGAGGTAACTCTTCCTTGCTTATGTTCTTGGCAATTGCATGTTGTCAATAGATTCATGCTTACTGAACCAGAGAACTGACTGTGTGCCAGGAACTGTACTAAGCATTTTAGTCTCTTTTAATCCTCTTTCCAACTCTATAAATTAAGAATTAGCACTTTTATTTTCTAGATGAAGATGAGCTTGGATAAGTTAAATAACGTGTCTAAGATCACATGGCTAAGAAATATGTGGATTTGAATCCTTGATTCGGATTCCAAATCTAGTACTTTTTTTCGTAGCAGTCATATGCTTCTTCACTTTTTGTATTTGCTGCTTTGTTAGCCTGGCTTCCTCATAAATCTTTCCTTTAAAACCACACAGGTTTATAAAGAGAGAAATCTAAATTTTAGATTTTTTACTTAGGAGTGAAAGTGATGCAGTGGTGGCTACAGCAAAGGCTGCAAAATCAAAAACGTTAAGGGCCCTGGGGATGAGACATGAGGAGGAAAAGTTTTCAGGGATCTCTGGAGGCCAAGTGCCCCTTGTTCTTGTCAGACTGAGTCTGTCATAGAATATCTTTAGACCATTATTGTCAGGAATAGATAGCATACATCTTCCTCTGTGTGGGAAGAGTTTGTGGCTTGCTTGTATTGAGATGCTAATCCCAAGAGCTCAGTTAATGTTTGACTTTTAAATTTCACTGCCAGCAAGTAACTCTGTGGCCTCCTCTTACATGCCAGACTTGAATAAAATCTATTAAATAGTTCAGAAACAAGTCTTTGTTCCCTTTTAAAAATATATATTCATTTACTTTAGAGGCAGATAAATACAGGAATAGATGAAAGAAGCAGGGAGAGAGAGAAACAAATGAACCTCCATCTCTGGTTAATTCTCCAACCCAAATGTCTGCAATGGCCAGGGCTAGTCCCAAGCCGAAGCAAGGAGCTGGAACACAGTGAGACCTTCCATGTGGGTGGTGGGAACTTGATTACTTGAGCCATTACCACTACCTTCTAGCATCTGCATTAGCAGGAAGCTGGAGTCAGGAGCCTAAAAATCGGTATGGGACCCAGGAACTCTGATGTGGAATGTGGGTATCTTAACTTCTAGTCTAAAGGACTACCCTGAAGCTAGTCTTCTTGACAATGGCTCAACTACCATTTTATAGAGGGTAAACTTAGTATTTTATCTTGTTATATTCTGATACTCCCCAAATGAGCCAAATTTGGTCAACATCAATGAAAATTACTCTTTTGAAGATATCATGGACAGATAGGTCAATGTAAATTGCCTGATGATTCAGAAGAAACAGAACTCTAACTTTGATGGTCAGAGTCAGTTCTCCCATCCTGAATTTTTAAGAATGTGGGAATGGTGTGATTTCAACAGTGCACAGAATAGCTTTATGTACAACAAGGAACAGGTGGAGTCTGGGATGAGTTTGGCTCCGTTGAGAGCATATTGATAAGGTGCTTGAGAAATAGGACAACATGTGAGAAATTTCATTTCCTATAGTGTTAACATTTTAGAAACCAGGAACCATATTCAGATGAGCAGAAATTCAAGTAAAACAGCAGGTCAGACAAGCAACTCATTTTCTGAACTGTTGAGCATTTGCCTGAGGTTGCATGAACATCTTTCCCAAATACCTAACGGAGACTGGGTGAGTCTCGGTGGCTTCAGACGATGTGGAAGCAGCTGTCTCCTCGTGAAGTATCACGTGAGTCAGTTCATTGCGTTGTTGTGGTACCATTTAAAGTGCCTGATACCATCCGCTTATATTTTAGGTTTGAAAGCACCCTCTGATTAACTCTTGAAATGCCAGTTAAAGGGATGCAGTGTTGTTAGTATCTGTCAGCTTGCTAGATCAAATAGGCTTTATCTCTATATAAACTGTAAATTTCAAGTATGTAATTTGACATTATCTCCAAGTAAATTGTACCTACTTGCTGTGCCCAGTTCTATGTTAGGTGTGAGTTATATGGTGAATAAACACTGGTGACTGAAGAGATAAAAGAACAGACGGAGGCATGCAGCCAGTGTGTACTCTTGCACCTTCAGGGATGTGCCTGGGAGCTCGGGAGTATGTGCTCAGAGCTCTGAGTAAGAATGCGGACAGCTCGCCATCCATCTTTAGAACCGTGTGACAAAAAGCCACAGTTGAGTGAATACTGCAACCAGCCAGTGGATGAAAACAGAATGGGGAATAGGCAAAGGGCCTTGGGCAGAGTTGGGAGCGTTCTGATGTAAACGACCTTGTGTTACCAAGAGGACTCCAGCCAGCCAGCCTTTCTGCTCCAGTAGTCTCAGGTACAGGGGCCACACCTGACTTAGACAGCAGCACTGCTCTGTTGAATTAGGAGCAAGGTTAAACTCATCTAGGCAGATGTTTGCCCCAGGAAAATGGGAAGCTGTGAAATAAATTCTGAAAATGAGGCTGTAAAGCTAGTAAATAGTAACTAGTGATAGACTTTGTAGTTTTAAACCTTTTTAATTAGCAAAAGCAAAGACCAACTGAGTTATTGCACAACAACAAAAAACTGAAGCAAAATACCAAGCAATTTATTAAGATGTATGCAGAGAAGGTTAGAAGTGTGCAGAGACTGAGGTCACTCCAGGGCTGACAATCTACTGGATCTCTCTTGAGGACATCATGGACTGTATTTTTAAAGGTTCTGACTCTCACATTTGTCTGATGCACTTCCTGCCCTATTTCAGGCTTCCTCTGCCGCCCTAGGATTTCTGCCTCCTGGCAGTTTCACGATGCTCATGACATGGGTTTCTCATGCCCCCTCTCTGTTTCATGTATAGGTGAAAGATCTCACCATTCTTTCATGGTTTTTGGATTCAGATTCCCGAGACAAACACAGCGCCTGATGTCCTTGGCTTTTTGTCCAGCTGGGTCTATTCTGTAGGCATGGGGTACTTTGAACAAAGGCTCTTTCAGCCAGGCACTCACTCTAACAGTTTCTATGCTGAACAAAGAATAGCTGAGGTTGGGAAAACGGAAGTTAATCCAAAAGGAATCTTGGGTGTCATGGATGCGATTTGCTTGAAATATTGGAGGAGGAGGCTTGACTGGTTCTGGCTTTAGAAGTCATTCACTGAGCAAAATGGAAATCCTCTTCCAGTGCATATTTAATAAATTCAACCATTTAAGTCTTCAGATGAAGAGTTTTACAGTGAACAAGCGGAGAATTTTTGCCTTGATGTGAAGGAATGGAGAGGGGGACTTGTGAGTTTTCCTACTTTAGAATGGAGAAGTAAAGAGACTTGAGGAGTGATGGACTTTTCTTTTTCCTTCCTTCCTTCCTTCCTTCCTTCCTTCCTTCCTTCCTTCCTTGGCAGAGTGGGCAGTGAGAGAGAGAGAGAAGGGTCTTCCTTTTTTCCGTTGGTTCACCCCCCAATGGCTGCTGAGGCCAGCGCACCGTGCTGATCCAAAGCCAGTAGCCAGGTGCTTCTCCTGGTCTCCCATGCGGGTGCAGGGCCCAAGGACTTGGGCCATCCTCCACTGCACTCCTGGGCCACAGCAGAGAACTGGACAGGAAGAGGAGCGACCAGGACAGAATCTGGCGCCTCAACCAGGACTAGAACCTGGGGTGCCAGCGCCACAGGCAGAGGATTAGCCTATTGAGCCGCAGCGCTGGCTGGACTCTACTTTCATCCCCCAACAATTCCAATGTTGAGAACTTATTTTAACTAAGTTCTTGGTCTGATGGAATCCCTTCATGGGAGGCCTTTTGGAGATTATTGTCTAGATTTTTTTTTAATCATCTTTGTGCTATTATGAAGCTTGGGAATATGAATAAAAGGAGACCTGTCATTATCATCCCCAATATCTTTACTTGTTGGGTACAGCATAACTTGCAAAGTGAGCACTGGTTTCAGTTAACTCTGGTAAGTTCTTATCTGTGCAAACAACCTAAGCATCTGCATGCAGACAGTTACATTTTACCTGGCCCTACTTATACCTGGAAGCATCAGTGGCTCATATTGTTTCCTGCTTTTGGAAAAAGGTAGGAAACTATAACTATGGGGATGACACCATGGCTCACTTGGCTAATCATCCACCTGAGGCGCCGGCATCCCATATGGGCACTGGGTTCTAATCCCAGCTGCTCCTCTTCCTCTCCTCTTTCTTTAATAGATATCAAGTATTTTGAGAACTGATCACATTTAAGCGGTCATCTATATATTTTTAAATGCATGGTGTGCAGGAATTAAGCAATTGAACTGGAGAAGGCAAATTTGGCATTAGGCTACTTTTGTTAAGTTGCCTGGATTTAAATTTACAGGCATAGATCATTTCTATGCAAAGAGCACTAAAATTAGTGATTGATCTCCTGACTAGTGCATATAATTGGAAATTATTTGAGGGCCAGAGGGAAAAGACTAGTGTAAAGAAATCAAATATATTGAAGGAAAAAGAAGATACTAGGAGTTATCATTCCCTTAGCTTTTCTGAAGGAATACTGAAAAGAAATCTTAATAAAATCAGTTTGTAATCATTTGAAGAGAAGGTTTTTTAACTGGGTAGCCTGACTTCATAAAGGACAAGTCCTGTCATACTAATCTAATCTTCTGAGATGAAAATGAAAGGCTGGGTAGATCAAGGAAAAAGATTTATATATAATTCATTTAGACTGTAGATAGGATTTGGATATAAGACTCCATGGTATGTCCATCAGCCCCTACCTTGCTGCCTGATGCTCATTTTCCTCCTGAGGACAAATATAAGGCTCAATTCAAGGCCAGTGTTGCTTATGTTTTAGCCTCAGTCTGGCATCTGAATTGAAATGCACCAGAGTTCAGTTTGCTCAGTGTGCAAAAGTGGTAGCAGAACTGGCAAGGAAGAGGGATCAGTACAAAGAAGCTACATACTGCTCTCTCTTCCTGTCACTCCTGTTACAGTAATATTCTAAACTTTGCATTATCATTTAACTTAGGAAGGTCATCAGTTTTGTATGTTTTGATTCTTCAAGTAGCTTGTTGTGGGATGGTGACTTATACTTCAATTCAACTTGCCACAGTATCCGATAAGCACTTAATGAATGTTGGAGAACTTCAAAAATTTGTGAAAATGGAATTAAAAGATGTTTATTTTGATCTACAAGAATTTTGAAATCCATGTGTATGAAATCTTTAAAAAGTTCATGGGAAATTTGTACTATGAATATGCATGGATTTCAACTTTAGTTTGCCACAAAATAAATTTACCTTTTCATCCCATTTTCTATGAACTTTTTGAAAAACTTTTGAGTGTGATTGATGAGCAAACAATAATTTTATAAAGAACCAGTTGTATGCATATCCAACAGAAGAATACCACGGATAATTTTTCCAAGGCCATTACTAGGTAGTGGTGCCAGTGGAAGGAGGCATCAGACGGAAGCTTAAGGAACTCCTGAAAATAATCTGTATTGAGGCAGGGGTTAAGCCTTTCCTAGACAACTGTGCTTTAAACAACAGTATGCACGTGGTTCAGATGGGAGCCACAGAGACAAAGGAAGGGAGCTTGAGAACGCGTGGTGGGTTGCATGCAGCTCTGAGACAGATCTACCCAGTCTCTCTCTTCAACAATGACCTTGGGCAAGTCATTTAACATTCAATCTTTCTATTGGTAAATCACAGGGAGTAAAGGGCTTACTGCATAGGGATATGGGGACTAATTTACATAACATAAGTAGCACCAAGCATACTGTGAGCAACTCAATATTTTTATAGCAAGTAAACGGTAAGAAATGAGAAACGAAGGGTGTTGGGCCCAAAAAGAAAAGGCTGAGAGTGGGTTTAACAGCAATCTTTACATACAAGGTAATGACAAATCATTATCATCTTGACATCAGTTTGGTAACATTTTTATGGGCTTCTTATGTGACTTTCACTAAGGAAGGACAGCAGGGAATTGGGGTGGTCACAGATGAATCTCTGAAGGTCATGGTCACTGCACCAGCTTGCTTACGTAACTGAAGGACTTGGACAATAATCTTGCTTCACTGCACATTCTCCTGGACTGTTTTAACTGTGGTCCTACTCTGAGCTGGACTGAGTTTTCTCAGGCTGTGCTGGTTAACATCTGTTCTTTGATGTCTTGGGCTGGCATTTAACAGTTTCAGCTGTGTTTCAGGCATACTCAGCACCTTTTGGCAGGACCGAATTAACATCCAAATGTCATTGCTGAGCCACAAGGATGCCCCCATTTTGTTTTGTTAGCACGGTTCAGAATTCACAACCAGCTAATGTGAGCCTGATCACTTCAGGTGAGTTGCTTTATTGCCAGTTCTAAAGATAATGAGCCTGCATGTAAGACTCATACTTGTCTGGGATGATTCATCCATAGGCAGAGGCCCCGCGGTGGGGGATCCAGATTAACAGCTAATAAATGCTGGCGTCTGATTCTAACAAAGCCTCTGCACTCCAGAGTCTGACGAGGATGGGGAACGACGAAGCCCCGAGTTGCTTTCTGTTTGAAATGACAATCGGCATTTCCTTTGGATGATCTCTTTCTCTGCTTGCTTGCTTGCTTCCTTCCGTCAAAGGGAAGCTATTTGGGTGAAATGCTACCAACCATGGAAAGGTCAGAGACCACTGGATGTCCTTTAAAAACAAACAAGTTTCAAAGTAAGAGTGCATAAATGGGCCATTATTTTACTTTTTCTTGCTGGAAAAGACCTTGATGACTTTAGTTTCTTTTCTTGGATAGTTTCTGCTGCTTATCTTGGCCCAGCCAATCTCCTGAAGTCAAGCTGAGATGTTGACAACATTTCAGCTACCCAACGCCCTCAACTGTAATAGGAGAAACGCTGACCAGGCCCAGGGTTTAGGATTCTGTGAACTTAGTACTGCAGAAAAGGGAAGGCCAAGAACAACAAATTCTCAGCATGGACTATAGTACTAGTTACAACAGTGACAAGATGAGTTCTAATGATTTGGACAGGGTCAGTACCAGTAGATCAGAGGAGCCAGGCTGGGCCAGAGAGAGTGACCGTTGACCGTTCAGAGCTCGACCTGCAGTGTTCTGCATCTTTTATGCCAAATATTCCTACAGAACAGGGAAATGGATAGATGGTATCATGGGACTATGGGCAAAACTGGGTGAGAAAAATGGTTTTAATGTGGTTTTTTCCTGTATCAAGTAAGGAGCTGGGCAACCATTCTAATAGATTGTTTTGTACTCCAGTGGCATTGTAAGATATTCCTTTTCCCACCAGAGATGGAAAGAAAATGAAGGTTAAGTAATTAGGAGCTCTGAACTCTTCAAGATCCACCTTTAATGTGAATAGCCAGCAGTTATAAATGATGCATAGTAAAAGTAATTCTGGTTAAGAAGAGCAGTTTTCAGTGGAAAGCAGGTAAAGAAAATATAAAACTTAGATGCAGCCAATCAAATACTGGACACTTGTTATTACTCCATGGCAAGACAGGTAGGCTGACATCTGAACAACAAATCTAGGGAGGGTCAGAAAGCGGGGGAAGTTGGACTTAACCATGACTTTGGGTTGGAATGGAAACCAGCAAGTTCTGAGTATCCTATTTAAGACCAAATAACCCTCTTGCTGTAGTTCATACTAATGCATGTGTATGATACCGTAGTGGACAAGGCCACACACATGTCTTGGTGCTGGTAATGCAGTAACCATTCTGCTACGCAGGATGGGAAAGGGTGAGATGGTGTTTGACCTCAGCGGGCAGGGAGAAGGGCTCGGCATCAGTAGGCAAGGCATTTTGTCAGAGCCTGTAGAGAATAACTGGGCTCCTTATCTGATAGAGGCTGGAATAGAAATGGGGCCATGAGGTAGCCACTTAGTCCTTTGGATTGGGCACCTGAGAGGTACATGGTGAAGAGGCTTCCTCTGGTGGCTGTGTCTGTATCTGTATCCAGCCAGGCTCACAGCTGATACTTCAAATACTGGACTTAAGAGCGGCCTAGTCAGCTTCAAGAGATGGTGTTGGTAAGGATACAGTCCAGTCTTGGTTTAATGGTTAAAAAGCAGTGCTAATAATGGAGTGAAGCTGAGACAGGCAGGTGCTGACAGTTGTTGAAGATTATTTATGATAATGTGCCTATATGAAATTTTCTCTTTTTTGTGAACACTTCAGTGTGCATTGCTGCTTTTACATGGATGACCAGATTGCTTTGGGAGATGTGAATAAATTCAAAGCCAGTTTGATTGTGAACATCCTTGTGTTACTATATGTGAGGAAGTAGCAATCAGTTTTCCAGTCTAGAGACCTAGGAGAAGTTGTCACTGGATATTTGGTGAACAAAACATTCTCAGAAAACTTGTCTCTGGAGTTTTCTGTTGGTGACAATGGCTGCACCCAGTACATGTGATTGATCTAGATTCTAAATAAAGGGACAGAAGGACAAAGAGCTCTTTGTTTTCCAGGGATCCCTTGAAGAGACACCTGTGTAACAAAACCCTGGACCTAGAACCATTTGGAGCAGCAGATGAAGATTAGCACTCATAGCATATAATCAAATAAAAAATTGTGTGTGTGTGTGTGTGTGTGTGTGTGTGTGTTGAAGATTTATCTATTTGAATGACAGAGTTACGAATGGCGAGGAGGAAGGAGGAGTAGAGACAGATCATCCATCTGCTAGTTTGCTCCCCAAATGGCTACAGCAGCCATCTGAGTATCCCATGTGGGTCCGGGAGCCCAAGTACTTGGGCCATTCTCCACTGCTATCCCAAGTGCAATACAGGGAGTTGGATTGGAAATAGAGTGGCAGCACCCATCTGGGATGCCGGCACTGTATGCAGCAGCTTTACCCACTATGCCACAGTAGAGGCCCCTACAATGCATGCTTTTTCTTAGTTATTGGATTTCATTTTTATGATGCCTTTACTTTTATTCTATAAATGCTCCTATCTATGCTGGTACTGAAAACTCTCAATTTTTAAATTTGTCTAAATTTAGTCTGATATTGATAACCCTACTATCTAATTGATTGATTGTTTACTATTTTTTTCTCTATGCAATACATTTTCTCCTATTTTTTCTATTCCTTTACCTTCACTCCTTGAGTTTACAGTGTATTTATTCAGTCACAGGACTTGACTTTTGCTGAACTTGTCAGCTTGCACTTTTATAGAAATGAACCTCTTAATAAAAATACAAGTCAATCCATCTGAGAGTTATTTTGATTTGCATAATGGAGGAGGCCATAGCGAGGAATCCTAATTTAAAATGAAATGAAATAGCCTTGTTAAGTTTTTGGCAGCCCTGATGCCTTTACAGAGAAATACCAGCACATTCCAGATGGGCTGTTAGTGTTTTCCAGATCCTTTGCCCCTCTACTTTAATTCTGGTATCCATTTGAGTATCTGGAGAGAAGGACCCCACCTTTTTAAATCCTTCCTCTCTTATTCTTATTGCCGTTCTTGACACTTGTAAGCTTTCTTCTTGCTGTAGGATTGCCTCTGGGACCTAGACTGTGAGGAACCTTGCAGACATTCTCAAAGTGAATGCCTTGAGTTTGTTTGTTAGCTGTGACTTTCATTTAGAGATTGAAGCACATTCAAAGGGGAGACTCAATCAGGGAGGAAAATGGGGCAAAATTCAAAGAGGAAGCAAAATTATCTTCTGAAAGAACAAATAGGAAAAGAATGCTGACTTCTGTGGGGGTGGTTTAGTGATCCAGAGCAAATCTTCAATGAGTCCCATGTGCTTGAATCTCTCTTCATGGGTTTCTGAACACCCAGAGTCTTTGTGTGCTAGGGTTGAAAGAGAAGAATGAGGGGCCAGTGCTATGGTATAGCAGGTAAAGCTGCTCCCTGTAATGCTGACGTCCCATATAGGTACCAGTTTGTGTCTTGGCTGCTCCACTTCTGGTCCAGCTCCCTGCTAATGACCTGGGAAAAGCAGCAAAAGTTGGTCCAAATGCTTGGGTCCCTGCTTCCCATGTGAGAAACCTGGAAGAAGCTCCTGGCCATGTGGCCATCTGGGGAGTGAACCAAAAGACGGAAGATCGATCAATCAACCTCTCTCTCTCTCTCTCTCTCTCTCTCTCTCTCTCTCTCAAATACATAACTAAGTCCTTAAGAAATAGAACAACGAGTCTGGTATTTAATAGGCAGGAAAGATCATGATTCTCTGTTAATCCACTTCCATTGTGTGTTTCAGTCATAATTTTTCTGATCAACGTCAAGGCTGAAGAAATTTTCCCTGTTTTGCAAGACGTTGGATGCAAAGTTGTGACACTAGTCAAACCCATTCCAAGTAGCTAACTGCAGCCTTAGTCACCTGAGAAAATGATGTTGCAAATCAGCATTTCTGGTCGTCGGAGAAAGTGATCTTTGGGGTTTGGATGGGTACAGAAAAATATTTCCCTTTATTTTGGGAGAAGAATGAGATTTTGTCTTCCATAGTCTGCTGAAGGAATGCAGAAGGGCTGCTCTGGGCTTCTCTCAGCACACCTGCAATAACGCTGGCCCCTCATTTTTTCTACACTTGATTTCCAGATCTGGAGCTGGTGGCGAGCATTTGCAGTGAAAGCTTCACGATTCTAGCCGTGTATCAGATACAGGTTCTTCTGAGGAACTGAATTTAGAAAAAAAGGAGGATTTCCTGTATTTACATAATGGATAGAGACTGGGGTGGGGGTGGGATCAGATTTATTTAATCTGGAATTACACCAGTGTGTTAGCAGGATCATAATCCCTGTGATGTTATAAAATGCTGATTTGAATCAGTGGAAGACTTGAAGATACCAGAAAGGTAGAATTGCAATTGGATGGTCAACAAAGATAAGCTAGATTTGGAAAATTATCTGTTTGCAGCATCAAATACCCAGTTTTTAATTTTTTTAAAATTTATTTGCTGGATGGGCAGAGAGACAGATGAAGAGGTTGGGTGGGGGGAGAAAGGCAGAGAGAGAGTGTGTGCATCTGTGGTTCACTCCAAAAATGCCCATAACAGTTGGGGATGGGCTGGGGCCAGTGCCAGGAGTTGAGAACTCAATCCAGGTCTCTCATGCAGGTGTCAGGAACTCATCTACTTGAGCCAGCACCACTGCCTCCCAGGGTCTGCATTGATGGGAAAACGGAGTTCTGAGCTGGAACTGAGAATTGAACTCAGGCGTTCTGGTGTGGGACATAGGCATCTGAACTGCTAAGCTAAATTCCTACTCATTAAGTTTTTTTATTTTTATAATTTTTTTTATTTGACAGGTAGAGTTATAGACAGAGAGACGGAGAGAAAGGTCTTTCCTCCATTGGCTCACTTCCCAAATGGCATCCACGGAGGGCGCTGCACCGTTCTGAAACCAGGAGCCAGGTGCTTCCTCCTGGTCTCCCATGCGGGTGCAGGGGCCCAAGGACTTGGGCCATCCTCCACTGCCCTCCTGGGCCACAGCAGAGAGCTGGACTGGAAGAGGAGCCACTGGGACTAGAACCCAGCACCCATATGGGATGCCGGTGCCACAGGCAGAGGATTAACCAAGTGAGCCATGGCGCCAGCCCCACTCATTAAGTTTTAAAAGGGCATCCTACTACTTTGTTGAGCATAGACGAGAGGGGATTGGAGTAGAGGCAGGGAAACCATTGGGAGGCTCTTCATAGTGACTGGGGAAAGGAGGTCAAATGCTGTTAGCAGGTATGGATAACTGAAACTTGATGTTGGAATTGGCAATATCAAGGTCACCACTGGATTTGACCAGAGAAATTTCATGGAGAGGTGGGTTCAGCATCTGATTAGAATTGCTTTAAGAGAAAATGGGAGAAGAAGGTTTGGAGGAAATGAATATAGGGGATGCTTTTAGGGAGTTTGCTGCAAAAGAAATAAATAGGTGCCAATAGCATTTTCTGCTACCCTGATTGGTAGAAGGGTATCAGGGATTTTCTGACAACAACAAAATTTTGAGGGGCAGAGAGAGAGAGAGAGAGAGAAAGACCTTTCATAAATGTCCACAATAGTGACCAGAGTTCTCGAGCTATCACTGCTGCTTGCCAGGATGCACATTAGCCCAGGCAGTCCACTATGGGATGCAGTTATCTCAAGGGCATCTTAACTGCTAGGTCAAACGTACCCTCACCACCCCCAGCCCCGTGTAAAAAAGTACAGTTTACGTGCAACGGCTCAGGCATACTTTGTTTCCGAGAGGTAGATAAACACCATCAACCTAGAGATTCAGAACTGAATGAGACCATCAAGGTCATTTCAGCCAATTTTCCAACCAATAAAAGAAAGATATTTGTAATATTAATGCAACAAGCATTAAAACCACTTTTCATATGCCCCCTAGGGATTTGGAAATGAATAAAGCATAGTTCTTGCTCTTGAGAAACACACATTTTTTAGTGGCAAGAGGCAAGCGTGTATGTTTTACTATGTGACAAAAATTATGATAGAGGCATACACACAATGTAGGAAAAGTCCAGGGAGGTAGAATTAGCTTGACCATGGGAAATGAGAAAAGGTGTCGTACAGCAAAGAGCTGACATTTGAACTAGTTCCTAATGGTGTGTGTGAAGTTTTCCAGAGTTATTGAGGAGAAATCCTTTGTCAGCTGATAATCCAGCTCCATTTGAATGAAGATAATGACAGAGTTCACTACCTTCTGAGGCCCATTCAATTTATAAAAAAAAGAAAATGGCTCTCTAATTGTTGCAGGTGTATTTCTTTTATTGCGTCAAACAATGCCTTTTAATGTTTCTACTCACCGGTTCCAGCTCTTCTCTGGAGGCATCAGGCAGATTTATCTTTCTGCCATCAAAGTCATTTCAGAATTTGAAGATAGATGGATATTATATTCTCTAGGGAGAGTATCCTGGAGATACTCACTGTGAAAGGGAAGGGGAGATTGGGGAGGAACAATCAGAGGGAGAAGTCCAAGTGGGATGCACTTTTAATCGAAGCTCCAACCAGTTTTCTGGGGATTTCTGAAGATAGATCAACCCTTTGGAGTTGCCTACAATTAGGGCAAGAAGACTAAATTATTATACCTCCTTGACAAAAAACAGTTGGTAAATATTAAACATGAAGGGGACATGACCTTGCACGAGTGGCATTCTTTAGCTGCTGTAGTCCCTAAAGTGGAAGAGCTGAAAACCTACTGGCAGAGGCACTGTTGACAAATGAAGCAACTAGTCCTCTCTTTCTAAGGTGAGTTAGTAAGAGATGTGAATGATATGGAAGTAGAATCATGTTGTAATATTAATTATTTAGGAAATTATTACTCAGGCAGATTATGGGATGAAAAAATGTTTCTAAATGTGTCTTTTTTTAAAAAAAAGTTTATTTATTTAGAAAGCACTACAGAGAGAGGGAGAGATGGAGATCTTCCGTCTCCTGGTTCACTCCCACGTGGCTCCAGCAGCCAGTGCTGGGCCAGGCTGAAGCCAGAAGCTTGATTTAGGTCTCCCACATGGGTGGCATGTGCCTAAACACTTGGACTATCTTCTGTTGCTTTTCCCAGGCCATTGGCAGGGAGTGAGATCAGAAGTGGGACAGCTGGGACTGAACTAGTGCCTGTATGGGATGCTGGCATTGCAGGCAGTGGCTTTACATCACAATGTTGGCCCTGTGTTGTCTTCTTAGCAAATACAACACCAACACTAAAGTGATGGAGGTCCAACAGAAAGGTTGTAGACTGGTGGAGTCTAATCTGCCTTCCCTGTGCTAATTGCTCATCTCTCTGAAGGTGGCCTATGATACAGGGATGCTTTAAAGATGCACTCATGGGCATAGCTGAAGAAGACATTCCTGCCACCAATTTGAGAATCTTCACAGGAGGAGGGGATTGCTCTAAGGATCCATACATGTCAACATTTTGCAATGACATTAGGAGATAAAAGTATGAGAAGGTGTAGCACAGGGAGCTGCAAACTGAATTACATCTCCGACCTTCATCCTAGATCACTTGTGATCACAGTGCATGCTGGATGCCTGCAAAGATGGATGCATGGCCACCAGTCCTTTCCACTCCATGCACACATGAAGATTGCTCTTTGATTTGTGGCTATAGCCATAATTTGCAAAGCCTGTCACTGTTTGCAACTTATAGTTAGCCCAGAGCTTTGTTGAAAAAGAGCTGTTCCATTCCCAATTGCTGTACACCAGATTGATGTGTCAACTAAATTAATAACACTGGACTACTCATTATACCAGGAAACATTTGCCCAAGCTATAAGTCTGTCTCTTGATTTCTGTTTGGCTTTGTTCACTTCCCTTTGGTGCCAGATAAAATGGTCATATAAGGCATCCTGATTTAAATGAAGGCTTGGTGAGATAAAATGTTTTAGATGAGTAAGGATGAGAGCAGAACAATCCAAAATGGATGAAGCTGTGTAGGACAATAGAAGAAGAGGATAAGCTCAGGATGTGATGCGGAAATGATGGCACTGGGTTGGTTTTTCTTTTCTTACTCTCACCATACGTTGGTCTTCTTCACATGGTCGTTGGCAGTGTGTATTTATTTATTTATTTAAAAGTCAGAGTTACATAGAGATAAGAGAGGGAGAGAGGGGAAGGGTGGGAGGGAGCGAGGGAGGTCTTCCATCTGATGGTTCACTCCCCAGTTGGTTGCAATGGCCAAAGCTGTGCCAATCTGAAGCAAGGAGCCAGGAGCTTCTTCTGGGTCTCCCACTTGGATGCAGGGGCCCAAGGACTTGGACCATCTTCTTCTGCTTTCCCAGGACATAGCAGAGAGCTGGATTGAAAGTGAAGAAGCCGGGACTCAAACAGGTGCCCACCTGGGATGCTGGCACTTCAGGCTAGGGCATTAACCCGCTGCACCACAGCGCCAGCTGATAGTTTACAAGCTCATTTATACTTGTAAGAGAGTATCAGAGGACAACTAATTGAGGGGAGGGTCAGGTTGGTATTTCATGCTTGATTTTCTTTTAAATTCAGTCTCATTTGTGTGTGCTCATTCACTGTGAGCTTCCACAGTTTTCTCTCAAGGTTGTCTCTTGCCATGCATTTGAGATGCCCTGTCTATGACATGTGTATGTACTCAAGAATTTCCTTATGATAAGATCTGTTCATTTATTACACACCAGCTATGCTTGCTTCATATGCAACTGGGATCTCTTTCATCTTAAGGTATATTTGAAAGCTTTTGTCACTTTGCTAAAACCAGTGGGCTGGTGGAAATTCGTGTGATAGTCATATCTCTAATCTGAGAATCCCAAAAACTCCCTTTAGCTAGAGGTTTGACAAAAAAAAAAAAAAAAAAAACAAATGGGTATTTCTTTAAAGTGACACCTATTCTAGATGAACTCTGTCCTGGCCTCCCTTCCCTGATGTAATGGTTTACAGTAGGCCTGACCAGTCTGGAAATAACTAAACTTTATTGTCCTGGATTCCCACTTGTCTTAATGCTTTTGGGCTACTATAACAAAATACCACAAACAGCGTTGTTTATCAGCAACTGACATTTTTTTCTATTCTGGATGCTAGAAATCTAAGATCAAAGTGCCAGCAGATACAGTGTGTAGTGAAGCCCCACTCTGTAGTTCCAAGATGACATCTCTGTGTCCTCACAAGGTGGAAGGGGCAGAGCAATTCTCAGGAACCTCTTTTGTAATGGCCCTGCCTTGTGACCCAATCACCTCCCTAAAAGCTCCATCTCCAATACCATCACTCTGAGGGTTAGGATTCCAACATCTGAATTTGCAGGGAAACACACACATTCAGATCTTAACACACTGCATCTTAGAACCCAAGGACAAGACCAGTTGTGCAGTACTCATACCACAGGGAAGTTCAGGAACTGACCAGGGTATAGAGTGAACACAGGTGTTATAATTATTCAATTCTGAATTAATTTTCTTTCCCCTTCATACCCATTCTTGGTGCCCAATTTTACCTGCTTTTCTGAATTCTGGGGTCCTAAAAGTCCCCTTTGCAACTCTATCTTTAATTCCAGAGGAGGAACCCAGGATGAGCAATGCCATTTTGCCCTTAGCTGGAGGACTCACCCCCATGCAAGCAAGCATTTCCTGCTTTGTTCTTGACACCCTGTGGAAAATGGAGAAGCACAAGCCATAATTCGCTAATATAGCTCTGGAAGAGCCAAGGCGTTGGCAGCACTCACTGCCGAATCAGGGTCTTTGGATACCAGCTGGATATTTCCCAACCTGTATTTTTTTTTCAATAGAAGGTGCCCAAGAAATACTCAGCAATTTCTCAATTGTACAACAATATGTTCCCGAACTAAGCAATCACTATATAATTTTGTATAAAGGCTCAGTTTCTTGGTCTCCTGTAACTGTACTTTGGAGCTCTAGTTGGGGAATACAAAAGAATTGCACCTTGGCAACAGACATAATTTTGTGAGCTGGGATTGTTAAAAAATGGAGATGAACTATAGGTAGAAGGTAGATGCTTGGACTAAGAAAAGAAATACCAAGTGGAAGTTAGGAAAATGGACCAAGAGACAAGGCCAGGAGGGTATCTGTTTTGTGATTTCAGATTCTTTGAGCCATTAGGTAGGGAAGCATGCAGGGTTTAGCATCAGGACAGCACATGAAATACAGTTTTTAACATGAATTCTCTTTCAAAAGGCAGGAGAGAGCAGAAGACGCTCAGAGTTGACAGAAAGGTGTGTGTTAAACACTCAGGTCATACCAAACCCTGTGGTGTTATAAATGTAAGGGAAAGAACAAACTTCTATATGTTGCTCTAAATTAAAGTTTAATCACATATGAATTTAGATACCAGTAATTTTAACTTGTAGTTTTGATGGGCAGTTTGAACCTTACTCTAACTTGCGTATCTTATGAGAGCAGAACTAAGAGAGGACACTAAATGTGCTGCTAAATTACCAGTTATATGCTTATAGAAGACTTGCACTACTTGTACATGCTTCTTGCAGTGAACCATATTTGAGTATCATCCTCCTTGTGAGCCAGTGAGCTACCTCCACAGATAGGTTTAAGTGTAGGCTGCTGGCATTTTGGATTATTCATTCTGTGGCTGAGTGAAACACATCCAGAATCAAGATATTCAAAAGCCTTGAAAAATGGAAAGTGCGTGCATGTGTGTGTGTGTGTGTGTGTGTGTGTCTGCATGAATGTGTATGAATTTGTATAACTCATTTGACAGCAAAACCTGACCTGAACTGACATGAGCCCCCTTAGAGTCTTTTATTCCACTTTATGTGATTCTTCACGTGTTTTTCTTTAAAAATATTAACATACTTGATTTTGGGGAGCTGCCCTGAGCTCTGGCAGTGGCCACAGGATTTCAGACAAGAATATAGACCTATGTTTATTTCTTTGAAAGTCTAGAGATAGTTTACAAAAAAGTATTATAAAATATTGCAATTTGAATAATTAAGGCATTTCATGAAAAAAATTGAAAGGCATTATATTAAAAAATATCAAATGGTGGCAGATGGTTGTATTTGATTAGCTGGAAGATCTCTATCGCTATCTTCAACTTGATTTTTTTTCTCTTTTTTTGCCTTTTGCTATTCTAGGATGAATCCTCCATGTTCTTCCAATTTGGCCCGTCCATTGAACAGCAGGCTTCTGTGATGCTCAACATCATGGAAGAATATGACTGGTACATCTTTTCTATCGTCACCACCTATTTCCCTGGCTACCAGGACTTTGTAAACAAGATCCGCAGCACCATCGAGAACAGCTTCGTGGGCTGGGAGTTGGAGGAAGTCCTCCTACTGGATATGTCCCTGGATGATGGAGATTCTAAGATCCAGAATCAGCTCAAGAAACTCCAAAGTCCCATCATTCTTCTTTATTGTACCAAGGAAGAAGCCACCTACATCTTTGAAGTGGCGAACTCAGTAGGGCTGACGGGCTATGGCTACACATGGATTGTGCCTAGTCTGGTGGCAGGAGATACAGATACCGTGCCCTCAGAGTTCCCCACTGGGCTCATTTCTGTATCGTATGATGAGTGGGACTACGGGCTGCCTGCCAGAGTGAGAGATGGGATTGCCATCATCACCACTGCTGCTTCTGACATGTTGTCTGAACACAGCTTCATCCCCGAGCCCAAAAGCAGTTGTTACAACACCCATGAGAAGAGAATCTACCAGTCCAATATGCTAAACAGGTGAGTTTGGTGCGAGGGCCTGGTGATGGTAGAGTTTGGAGGAGAACTTCAAAGATTGTACTGCAGAAGTTATGGGAAGAGCAGTTCAAGAGGGCAGCAGGTGGGAGTGTAGCCCCTGTGGTGGCAGTTGATCATGATGATGAGAGTGTTTCAGATCTAAACCTTGCTAAATTGCATCCTTATCCTCAGTGATACAAAGCAGCTCCCACTTACTAAGTCTTATTGTGTGCTGGGTGTTACCCTAGGTGTTTTGCATATTTGGCCTCATTTAATCCTCCAAACAATTGGGCAAGTTTTAAAAATTGTCCTTGGTTTACAGTACCAGAGAAAAAGGCTTGTAGGTGTAAATTGTCCAAAGTCACGCTGCAGTGAGTGGGTTGGTCTGGTTGATCCTCTCTAATTCCTGATTACTTGAACCATTGGGAAAGATGCGATAGTAGACTTAGAAATAAGGAAGTTACAAGTCTACTTACATTTGGTACATTGTTGTCCTATGAGGGAATGGAGAGTAATATCCACGGATCTGTGGGCACTTGAATAGAGCTCTTCCCTTAAAGGAATAGGTTTGGTTTTCTCTCCTTAGCTTCTCTGCTCCCTGCCTCTTAGAGTGAAAGTTCTGCTGTAGCAGCAGCTTTTTTTGTTGCTCTTAGTCGTCTGGTTTTTCTAGCAAGACCAAGGTATGGACAGAAGTTTGTTCTCTGCCCCTCAGCCGTAGTAACCCAGCCATGACTGTAGTGTCTACTCCTAAGGGTAATAAATGACTGTGTAGGGTAGGATATTCTGTGCCATGTGTTTGTGATTTGTATTGATAAAAAAAAAACTCCAATGGACGTACCTTGTAATAATTTGATCAAAATAGAGGAACACCAAGAAGAAAATAAAAATGGCCTTAAACCCAATTAACCAGAGATAATTGTTGTTGAAATAATTAGTGAATATCCTTCTATATACCTCCTCATGCATATGTACCTATGTGGGGATAATTCCATAATTTTACATGAGAGGAAGTATAACTAACTATGCCTGCTGTTCAAGCACCTAGCTTTATTTCACTCAATACTGTGTTTTGGGCATACATTTTAAGTTTACTTTAAATTATATCAAATATACAAAAAGGTATTCAGAAAAGCTTAAGGCATACTCAACTATCCATTCATTGAGCTTAAGGAATAAAATATTATAAAGTGTTCTGGGAATAAGAAAGTGCTTTCAAGAACAGGTGTTTAGCTTAACAGTCAAGGTACCCACATTCTGCATTAGGATACCTGGGTTTGATTGCTGGGTCTTGCTCCTCACTGCAGCGTCCTGCCCATGTCGACCTTGGGAGGCAGTGGTGATGGCTCAAGTAGCTGGGTCCCTGCCACTTGTGTGGGACATCTGGACTGAGTTCCTTCTGAGCTCCCAACTTCAGCCCAGCCCAGCCCTGGCTGTTGTGGGAATTTGAGGAGTGAGCCAATGGATGAGAGCTATCTGTCTGTCTGTCCTCTCTCTGCCTCTCAAACATAAGTAAGTATCCATTTAGTGCAGGCTGAATGGGTACCTGCTTACATTTGTTTAACTTCTTGAATGGAGTTGGACACTGGTCTCTAGGATAAGTTCCTGATTCAGGATTAAAATTGAAAGCAGTTTTGAAGTAACTGTACCTGTTATCCGTGCTACTATTTGCCCACCTTTTGCTTTCTGCTCGTCTTGCCACATCTAGATGCTGTCTTGTATTTGTACTTAGTTTCCATTCAGCCTCCTTGGTAGTTGCCTTTCAGGGTTCCAGCACACTCCCCCTTCCCCCACCTCTTTGAAATGTAGAGTAACATGGAGAGAGAGAGGTCTTCAACCCACTGATTTGTTCCCCAAAAGACCTGGCCTGAAGCCAGGAGCCAGAGGCTTCATCTGGGTCTTCCACCTGGGTGCAGGGGTCCAAGAACTTGAACCATCTTCTGCTTTCACAGGGAGCTGGATCGGAAGTGAAGCAGCCAAAACTCAAACAGGTGCCCATACGGGATGCCAGCATTGCAGGCAGCATCTTAACCTGCTACACCACAGCACCAGCCCCACTCCCCTTTCTTGACCCATCCTTTCAATACAGATGCTTCTCTGGGCTCTGCCAAGGTCTTGTCTTTTCTCATCCATTGCCAAAGTATACAGTGGGTATGTGTACATTCTACAAAGTGACATCTGTAACCAGAACCTCATTCCTGAGCTCTTGGTCTTTCCCTTTAACTGTGGACCAGATGTGTTCCCCTGGATAACCTAGGGCCTTAGAACTCATCATACCCAAGGCTGAACTCCTTGTCTCATCTCCCACTACCCTCCCACCCTCTCCTAGCCAAATCTGTACTGCCTGTAAAGAATGCATCCTGTTACCAAGTTGCCTAAAATAACAATTTCCAAGATGTCCTTGATTGCATATGCCTGAGACGTCATAGCCAGCCATGCCATTTTCTGTGGACTTCTGTCCTCCAGTGCCTCTGGGATGCTTTTGCTCATTTGCATCTCGCCAGCCCTCTCCCAATCCACCTTTCTTACTTGCGTTGCTGCGGGGGCTCTTAAATTATCACAGTTCTGTTTCTTTTCAATCTATACTGCAGCCAGAGTGATCTAAAATGAAAATGTGATTGCAAAACTCTTATGCCTAA
The DNA here is from genome assembly GCA_949820135.1 of Sylvilagus floridanus. Taxonomy (NCBI): domain Eukaryota; kingdom Metazoa; phylum Chordata; class Mammalia; order Lagomorpha; family Leporidae; genus Sylvilagus; species Sylvilagus floridanus. Next base: position 25,201,026 of record OX463230.1, read on the forward strand.
TATCTTTCAGTAGCTTTTTATTGCTTCTATAATAAAGTCCAGTCTCGTTAATATGGTTTATAAAGTCTCTCACAGCATGGGCTCTGCTGGTCTTTTTGCAATGGGTTTGTGCCATTTTTTACCTTGAACACTACCTTCCTGCAACACTAGACTTATTTTAGTTCTTCAAAGCTTTGCTGTATCCACAGTCACTCTCAGCTCTTTGCTCCCTCTGCCTTGGACATACTCCCCAATGCGTCCCTTCCCATCAAATGCAACTGTGTTCATGCTCCTGCATACGCCTCATTGTATTTGTTTCTCAGGCTTCAATCTTGGGCATCACTGCAGCTGGAATGTCTGTCCCAAGCCTTGGACTTCCATCGCCCTGTTATAGGCCATCATTGCATCTTGTACTTTTCCAATAAAGCCACTCTTCAGGAGCCAGTAATTACATGCTCTGTGAACCTTCCCTGCAGGTTCTGTGAGTGCAGAGACCTTCCTGTTGCAGATGTGAGTTTTCTTCTTCTGCTCCTTTATAAGACAACACAGATTCACTTGGAAAATTTACTCTTGATTCTATTCTGTAGATTATTGTCTTCTCTGCAGAGTGTAGTGTTAAATTCAAATATGGGAGGCCAGCATTGTGGCACAAGGGTTAAGTCAGTGCTCGTGATGCTGACATCCCTTACTGGTTGGAGCTGGTTGGAGTCCTGGCTGCTCTGCTTCTGCTACATCTTCCTGCCAGTGCACCTGGGAAAATAGTGGAAGGTGACCCAAGTGCTTGGGCCCCTGCCACCCACATGGGAGACCTGGATGGAGTTCTAGGCTCCTTGCTTTGGCCTGGTTCAGCCCTGGCCATTGTGGCCACTTGTGGAGTGAACCAGTAGATGTAATATCTCTTCCTTTCCCTCCCTCTCTTTCTGTCACTCTTCCTTTCAAATAAATCTTTACAAAAGCATCAAATCCAATTCATATTATTTCCCCAAATATTTGCTAACTAAAACCAAAGCTAACCATGAAGGAATATTGAGACTACAATATCTGCTAAACAACACAAATAAATCAAGTGAATTATTGTTACCTTGAAGTCCATAAATATGGCCCAGAAATGCTTGCTTTTATCTTAAGCCTTGGGTAAATAGCAATCAGCAGATATTATCATCTCCTGCTTACTTGGCTTATTTTATGGTAGAATGTAAATGTTGTCCCTGAAACCTGGTCTCTGGCCACCTGTCTCTTCAACCACAATTGGTTTGAACTGTTGTTAGCATTTCTGTGAGCCCCCAGAGATCTTCAAATGGCCCTGCAGGAGGCTGCTGTCTTCCATCCTCTGTTCTTTAAAGGTTATTGTCCAGATGGCCATGGATGCCCACCTGCATTGTCTCAAGGACAGTCGTCCTCAAAGCAACCAGGATTGTACCATACAGGTTGTAGGTCAATTCCTCAGGACCCAGGATGGAGGGCACAGAGAGAGAGATGGTGATGAAGAGGGGGGCAGGTGCAGAGAGACACAGAGATCCTTTGCTGGATTTCCATGTTCTGGCTGAGAAGTGTTGCCAGACTGCTACCTGCTTCTTTACCAAGAAGTTTCCTCTCTGAGCTTTCTCTCCCACCCCAGTTCCCTGACTTTTCTGGGGGCCGAATCGCCTGCCTGCAGCACATCTTCTCTGCGATGTCTCCACTGTCCATATAATCACATCACTCACTTCTCTGTGATGTCTTCTCCCTCCTCTCTTCCCAAAATATCTTACAGTCCTTGATGACATCCTTAGTCCTCTTGGGAATATTAAGGTGCTTTTCTACAAGGATCCATAAAGTATTGGAGTCAACTAAGGAGGATTGTCAAGAGTTATCCCGAAGGAGTCTGAGGTGTTATCTGTCACCAGGTACTGCCCCCTGCAAATCATCCACAGGATTCAATGAGGCACAGTCAGCTCCAGCTGTTTTGACCTATCCTAGGCTGCAATCAGACTCTCCCTCCACTTCTAGCTCTGGTCTCACTAGGGTCACTCTTTTAAATAACAAACCAACAGCCACACCATTTAGCCACAGCAGGAAATCTTTGGAAATAAAATTGCTGCAAATGGCTGGCTGTTCTATGGAGATGTCTTTTCTTTGCCTGCTGCTCCTCTTTCAGCAAAGGCAGCTGGAAGAGGACTTCCTATTTCTAGGAGTGATCTGGCCCCAGGAGGATACTGGGGTCTAGAGGGAGGAGAGTGGCTTCTCCTCTGACCCTCTGAACAGGTGTCACAGACCACTCTGCAGTTCTCCTTCCATGTGGGGACAGGTCACAAACCTGGATTTTGGGAACAGGGATAAGAGATTCTAGGATATCCTTGAATCCCAAAGAGAGACACACATTATGAATGATTCTTTTGTTACAGGTCATCAAAAGTATCATTCATTTCAGAGACAGCCCTTAAAATGCAGTATTTATATTCACCTATTAAATTGATGTTATTTATCAAATGTTAAATTCCTTACTGGTAACTTGTTTTTTTTTAAAGATTCATTTATTTATTTGAAAGGCAAAGTTACAAAGAGAGGGAGAGACAAGGAGAGAAAGAGAGAGATCAATCTTTCATCCACTAGTTCACTTCTCAAATGGCTCCAACAGACAAGGTTCTGCCAGGCCAAAGCCAGGAGCCAGGAGTTTCATCCAGGTCTCCCATGTGGGTGCAGGGGCCCAAGCACCTAGGCCCTCTTCTGCTGCTTTCCCAAGCAAATTAGCAAGAATGCTGGATCAGAAGTGGAGCAGCTGGGACTTGAACTAGTGCCTGTGTGGGATGCCTGAGCTGCACACTGTGGCCTAACTCACTGTACCACAGTGATGGCACCGTTAATAACTTTTTAACTCCTTGAAGTTTGGCCAGCTGTATATCTGGTGATCATATCTAGGTAGCCTCTGGGTTGGCTGGAGAAGGCATGTTCAGAGTTTCAAGGAAAATATAAAACTCAGTTAAATTTGAATTTCAGATAAACAGTGAATATGTTTAAAAAGTCTAAGTCCAAGAGCTGGCACTGTGGCACAGTGGATCAAAGCCCTGGACTCCAGTGCTGGCATACCATAAGAGTGCTGGATCAAGTCCCAGCTGATCCACTTCCTATCCAGCTCCCTGTTGATGTGCCTGGGTAAAGCAGTAGAAGATGGCTCAAGTGCTTGTCCCCTGCCACCCACATGGGAGACCCAGATGAAGTTCCTAATCTTGGCCTGGCCCAGTACTGGCCATTATAGCCATCTGGAGAATAAACCAGTGGATGGAAAATCAATCAATCAATCAATCAATCTCTCTCTCTCTCTCTCTCTCTGACTTTCAAAGGAATAAACAAATCTTTTTGGGGAAAAAAAGGAAGTGTTTGGATCAGTTGTCTAAACTTACATCTTTGGTCCCATGAGTTAGGGAGGATTTGTCAGCTATTAGGGGCATACGTTTCTACTTCTCATTTGTCACTTCCTCAGGGAGAGTTAATGGATATTTCCCTTTTCCAAGTGCACACTAATACTTCCCTGGTTTGTTTCTGTCACTCAGCTGATGATACACCTGCCATATACTTATAGGCTCTCTTTGTGTCCTGAGAACCTTATTGCTTTTACTCTTCATTGAGATAGGTAGAAAGAACAGATTTCTGTTCTGTGATCTATGGATCTTAATACAGTAAACTTACACATTTTGCTTAGTTTTTTTTCCTTGCTGTCCTCTGTTTCCCTGCTCAGTGTTTTATTCTGCACCCATTTCCCCTAATTCTTCCATCCCAATGAAAGTTGCCATCGTACAAAGCTGGGGTCCTCTTTCAGGCTTAGCTTTTGAGGGATGGGGAATAGAGGCATTGAGTAACTGATGTGTAGAAAGGTACTTCATTAAGTGCTGTTTAAGAGAGAGCTGTGATGAACACAATCGTTCTACAACCTTGAACAGAGTCTCCATCCTTAGAATCACTGTTAGCTGGATTGTTCCCATGGGATGTTCACTTGGCTCTGTTGGCCTGCAAAGTGCTGAGAGGTTAAGAAATAACGAGAAATTGAGTCAATTAGTTTTTTAGACACTACGGGCAAGAGCTGCTCCACTATTATACCCATCTCTCAGTTGTTATTAAATGTTCATTGAGTGCCAAGCATAGGCAGATTTATGATAAGGCGAGTATGTGTTATGAGTTCCTTGAAATTAATCTGATTTACATGTGACCCAGACAAAAGGTTACATGCATGCATAGTTGTAAGTGGAATAACTGGCACAGTGGCCCTTCACCTTATTAGAGAAATGCTCTAGAATCTAAGGAAAGCTTCATTTTCATATGAAATATTTAATAAAGTGAGACACACCTGTACATTGAAGGAGAAAATTTATGTGCTCCACAGTGTAAGAGAACATATAATTTGGAGAAATAACTGAAGAATCTAATAACTATCTTAAAAGATATATTCAATGTTTATTATAATTTAGGTATGAAAAGTACGCCTTCACTCTTGATGGCAGAATGACTGAAGGTGGGGATTATTCAAACTCCTCTATTTTCTTAGTCTTTCACATTCTTCATTACAGATTCACAGCAAGTGGCCTTTCCTGATTCCTTTAAACTCCAACCTATGAAAGACACTCACACGTGTTTAACACTGAGACCTCAACATGATTTTTTTCCTTAATTGTTATTCTATGGCTGACTTCTAAGAGTTAAAATTTACCCAGGACATAGGTGGTATGTGGTTTTCTTTTGTCTTTCTCTTCCTCCATTCTGTGTCTCCCCCTTCTCATGCTGTATTTTTGACAAAATGATTTATGATTTGGAGTAGAGGGTAAGGACTAAAGAGGGAGAAGAGTGAGTGGGGAGAGCCTTGCATGTCAGTGAGCAGGAAGAGACCAGAGAAGGCCCGGGTGGTACATGGTCTGTGGGAAGTTCTGGGGTGGTGGGAAGCAGCCAGGCAATGGCTCTCAGCAGAGGAGGCAGTGAAATCTAGTTCTGTCGCATACATTTTGTCTGAGGAGGGATGAGTGCTGATGACAATGGTAAGGGTTAAGAAGGGCATCGAAAGTATCTTCAGATCAGCCCCAGTTGTCAGGCAGAGTGCACAGTTAGTAATGCCAGCAGCGATTGCCTTTTGAGTCCTTGCTGCCTCCCTGGAATTGCGCAGTTATCTAACTTAACCCATGCAAGAACCTGGAAGCAAATATCCTTAGGAGACTTTCCTTGATCCCTGTGTTTCAAAGGGCAACTTGAACTTACCACTTCCCAAGTACTCCCTGTCCTCTCTCCTGCTTGATTTTGCTCTTTGGCACTTATTTAACATCCTGTGTATATTTTATTTTTAAATACTGTGTTGTCTGTCCCTCCGGTTGAATTCAAGCTCCCTGAGAGCAAGATTTTTATTTTTCAACCTCTGTAATTTTGTAACTATTTTATTTCCAGCCCAGGGCCTGATAAAGTAGGATCTGCATGAATATTTATCAGATGAAACATGAATGAAAAGAGGAATTGTTATTCCCATTTTGTATGTTTTTATGAAACTGGAGCCTCAGGAGTGTCCAGCTCAGGCTTCATGTTGCCATGGTCTGGTCAGGATCTGCCTCCGGGGCTCTGATTTCAGTCTCTCACTGAGCAGCATGTTAATGAAGCTTTAAAGAAAACTCGGCTCCCTTAGAATCAGAGCATTAGTGCTTAGCTACCCAACCCTCACAATATCTGTCTTCTTAGCAAACAGATGGTAGAATGGTGACTGGATTTGTACCAATATGGAAATGCAGTCTCAGGTGGGTCACTCACCTGTTGGAGGCCAGGCAGGCCCAGAATTCAGGTGTCCTGATAAGACACCTTTACTGCACACACTGCCTCTTAGCTCCTGGCCCTGTCTTTAGGAGGGCCAGCAATCAGCCAGGGCTTAGCTGCTACCCTTTACCCTGGCTTGGTGGTGTCCTCGAAACTCTTGGTCCCTAGGTTTTTACCCAAACAAGGGAGCAAATTCACAGTTAATGGGAATTGATGCTGGTATTATTTAAGAATTGAGTGGGAGTCGTTTCTCCATCTGTTCTCTCTTCCCACTAGAGGATAAAGGCTGGCTGGGTGGGGGTGAGGGTGGGGGCGATTTGCCAGAGAGCTAGCATGCTGTCATTTATGGTTAGACATACATGGGTGGGAAGCCTGAGTGAGGCCTGGACCACAGCTGGCCAAGGTCAAGCTCACCAGATAGGCATTTCTTGAGAGCAGAGATAAGTGTGTGGCTTCTGGATCTCACCTGTCTGAAACAGATCCTGGTGTGAGTCTTTGTTTTTTCTGTGATGTTGCTACCAGGGTTACATAGGTGGTCGTGTCCTGGAGAAAATTGTCCTGGAGTGGGTGTGGCTGCTAAGGATTTAGAAGAAGCAAGGCATTTGGGATGCCTGCTAGGATATTGGATGCAGTGCTGCAGACAGAGAATGGGGAGAAGCCGAGGAAGGGTAGAGCAGGAGCTAGGGGAGAGGGCCCTCCCCAAGGCTTTCAGGGTCTCGTAGGTGGCGCCTCTTCTTCCAGGAGGGCTGGCGGAGTTAGCTCACCCAGACTGGCACCAGTCCCCACGCCGGGCCGGCTGGTCACACATGAAGGGGCTGCTGCTGACAGGTTGGAGCTCCCTGCTGCTGAAATCTGTCCCCTCTTGTCCAGCTTCCACAGCAGCAGCCGGCCAGGGGCTGCCGACAGCCTTTCTCGCTGCTCAGACCTTCTGTTCCCTCATTCATCCCTGCTCTGCAGCCCACCCCCTGTCACCCTTCATTCTTGTCCGTCTCTCAGGAGTTTTCTGTTCATTGATCTTTTTCTGCCCCCTCTTCCTTTTCGTCAGCTTTCATTTAAAGATTTGAAAGTCTTTGGCCTGTTAGGCTCATAACTGACCCTAGGTAGAATTCTCGCCTGTGCACTCCCATGCTTGTTTGTACATGTGTTATCTAACCAGACAGCATCTATTTATACATGTGTATTTACATATGTCAAATGAAGTAGAGCATGATTAAGAGAACTGGATAAGATCTTTTTACCTGCCACACTCCCCTAATTCTTCCTACCTGTTAAGTCTGTAGAAGTGATGGTGTGAGAAGGATTGAGTATAGGATAGACACTAGGAAGAGTCCTATACAATGGCTTGCCTGGAGTTAGTGCTGATGAACAAGTTATTTTTTCCAGTCTGATTCCAATTTTTAAGTCTTGATGGTTGAAAGGGCGGTTGCTAAGTAACTCTCACACATTTATTGTTTGGGCAAAGGAGGTAGACTTAGCAGTCATGTCATTCTATGTATTTTTTTGTGTGTGAAGTTCTAGATATCTTCTTTTTCCAAAGGAAAGCTTCTCTTTGACAAAAAAAAAAAAAATCCATGGAAGCCACACTGTGATAATATCATATTCAGCCTATGCAGTCCTTTTCCTAATTTCTTAGAAGAGATTATAAGTGAAGCCCAGATGAGAATATGGGCCAGCACATATTTAATGTTGGGCATAGAAAATCTGGTGGTCAGAAACTTCAAGTTGCTCATTATTATGGCTAATCATGACAACAAAAGTTAACATTTCCATACAGATCATCTTTGTGGCTATTATATCACTAAATTGTTACAATAAACCTTTTATTCACTGCTTGGACTGACTGGACATCAATAGAGAAGACTAAAATACTTGTTTTCTTTTCCCAGTGATAGTTCCAGACCATCCCACTGACAATTTTTTTTAATCTTGCTTAAACAAAAATCTGACAGGAACTTCTGTTTAGACAAAAACAGCATGCTAGAAGGATATTATAATTCATTATTATGTATATTTGTATAGTGTGTCATATTTCCCTCATTGTCTCTAGACAAAAGTAAAGTGTGAGGGTGTGTGTGTGTGTGTGTGTATGTGTGTGCTATATACTATGACATAAAATAGTGACTATTCCACAGTCACCTGGAGTTGTCATCCTCACTCACATGTTCACACATAGACTTGACTCTTTACCTGAAAGAGAAAGAAGATCACCTATTCAGGAGCCTTGTGTATCTGTAACATAAGCAACAATTGTGAAGAAAGTAAAACAGGGCTCTGAGCTAAAATAACTGACGTGAAATTCTTGCCGTAAAATGAATATGGTTCCACTCATAGCTCATTGACTAATTTTACTTCCAAGGCACTTGTGGAGTAGTTGCGTTAGCTCTGGTGGGGAGTTCCAGTTACCCAGTGTAAACAAATCACATAAGCACGTGGTGTGGTCCCAGCATGATTGTCGGGGACCTGGAGACTTGCTAGGTTTTTATTCCTTTATCTTTGAGTGTGGCCATCATCCAGTGGCCCACCAAGATGGCCATGGAAACTCCAGTGTCAAGGAGATGATTGAAGTTAGGACAAGGGGCAAGTTACTTCCCTTTGAAAGCAATTTCCAGGAAGTCCCACCCTTTACTCATACTGATTGTTGGTCAGAAATCAGTAATGGACATGATCAGCTACATGGAAAACTAGGGAGGTCTAGTTTAGTTTTCAACTTGGGCAATAAAACACCAATCTAGAAACCAGTGTTCTGTTAACTAGAGAGGCTCAAAGCTATATCTTTAGTCTCTGATAGGTTTTCTTACCTGATTTTCCAGATAAAAGCTTAGAAATAGCAAACACAGTAACAGGAAGCAGGTAGGCAAGGTGACAGCATTAGTCAATATCAAAAGGAATAGAAAGGGTCAGAGGATGATAGGGAAAAAAAAAAGCAGAGACCCCTGAAAAAGCATAGTTACCTAAGACCCTGTGGGAAATACTATCATATTCTCAGAAAGCATATACCCCACCCTTGCCCTTAAAATTCCCATAAAAGGAAATAGCATAGTCATTGTTAAGTCATCAATAAGACTGCAAATTATATTGATTATCCTTAGTTTAAGAAATAGAACTCTATAATACATTTCTGAAATTTTCCACTAAAATGCTTCATATAATAATAATTTTAAAAGCTTAGTACTTAAAAATACTCAGCTTCAGCAATCTAGAAAATTTACTTAACAAGAGGATTATTGAGAGAATGCTCCACGTGCCAAGTGCTTTATATAGAGTAGCTTAATCTTAAACGTGCGGCACAGGGGTGCTATTACCTCCATTTTTCAGATAAAGAAACTGAGATCCAGAAAGATTACATCACTGGCTGTTTTCCTTACAGATAAGGTTGGGCCAAGAGCACTTTGGCCCGTGTTGTCCATCGTTCAGGACTCTTGCTGAGAAGGCTGAGTCCCTCAGGTGTGACTCTGATGGATGTGAACACATCATTAACCCTAAGAACACAGTGGCTTTATAACCAGAGCGGGTTTTCTTTTTTTTTTATTTATTTTTTATTTTTTGACAGGCAGAGTGGACAGTGAGAGAGAGAGACAGAGAGAAAGGTCTTCCTTTGCCATTGGTTCACCCTCCAATGGCTGCTGCGGTCGGCGCGCTGCGACCAGCGCACCGCGTTCATCCGATGGCAGGAGCCAGGTGCCAGGTGCTTTTCCTGGTCTCCCATGGGGTGCAGGGCCCAAGCACTTGGGCCATCCTCCACTGCACTCCCGGGCCACAGCAGAGGGCTGGCCTGGAAGAGGGGCAACCGGGACAGAATCCGGCGCCCCGACCGGGACTAGAACCCGGTGTGCCGGCACCGCAAGGCAGAGGATTAGCCTGTTGAGCCACAGTGCTGGCCTGGGTTTTCTTTTTGGCATTCTGCTAAGTTCTTGTCCTGCCGACTAGATTGAGATAATTCAGAATCCACCCAGAAGCACCGTCCCATCTATACAATAAGGATGGCTATACTTGGGGCACGGTGGGTTAAAGCTGCCGCCTGCCATGCTGGCATCCCATGTGGACACTGGTTTGAGTCATGGGTACTGTACTTCCCTCCATGTGGGAGACCAGGAGGAAGCTCTTGGTTTCAACCTGGCCCAATCCTGGCTGTTTTGGCTTTTGGGGAGTGAATCAGTGGGTGCAAGATCTCTGTGTCTCCCTCCCCTCTGTAACTCTTGCATTTCAAATAAATAAAGTAAAAATCTTTAAAAAAGAATAATAATAAAGGTGAATTAACAACAACAAAAACAAAAGGAATGGTGATACTGAACCTGTTTATTTTCTGGGCTATCCTGAAGTGTGTGCCCATTTCTATTTACTGGTCCTGTCTCAGATTCTCAGATTTTGCTGATCTCTTCCTTTTCCCATTAGAAAGAATGATGATGATGATTTTTAACTTATTTGAAGAATATATTAATGAGTTAGGGTTTTGTTTGTTTTTTTTTTTTTCTTACTCAACATGACTCTCTCTGGGGCCGCTCTAAAGCGTAGCTTTTTGTCTGGAATGGAATAAACGTGACTTCTAAGCATTTAGCCATCCTCCACTCAGATTATTAGTTAGCAGTTGCTGCAAGTTAACCACAGGTCTGACAGAAGGCAGAGGCAATGAAGAAAAGTAGCGAGAAGAGGATAGCAAGTACTTCAGGCTCTCCTGCCCACGTTGGCCATGGCCAAAGAGGCGGCTGGCTCTGCTCACTCGGGGAGCTGACAATGTCGGCTGCAGCTCATCTCCCGTCTCCCCTCTCTCCCTGGAGGCTGAGCCCTGGTCGTAGTCTCCTACATTGCCCAGCAGGAGAGTGGGAAGACACCCAGGCAGTCCAGTCATGCCCAGTGGGGCCAATGCTTCTGGTTGTACCCAAGATCGCTGGTGGCACTCAGCGCCAGGGATGCTTCAGCAAACCTGAGCAACTAGGGTGCTGGTGGGGGAAGGGGCACACCCTTAGTGAGCCCCCAACCCCACCTGCAGGCCAGCTGCACACCCTCTACTCAGGAGATGCCAGAGGTGAGTGGTACTTCCGAAAATGCTTCACAGCCCTGGAGGCAGTCCTCAAGCCCTGGCCGTGGGCATCCCTGGCAGTCCGAGAGGATGGGTGTGGGGTGCTGTCCTCCCAGGGCTTGTAAATCTTCCACAGGTCCCATGTGATGCGAGGTTGGACCCCCATGTGTCGCCAAATCATCACACTCCCGGCGACTCAGTGCCCATCAGCCACCTGCACCATCTCTGGGCACTCTGATCCCGGGAGGCAATCATGGTTACTGCCCATCCCAAGTCACCTAGGTTTGCAGGCCTGCATGTGGTCACTCAGCTCAGCAGCCAGAAGGGCCATTGCTGGGTGAGCTTCCTGCTGCTGCTGTGGCTTACTGTACCTACAAATAGCCCTTCATTTCCATTTATGTGCAAGGAGAGTAAGAAGGTGCCTGGGGTGGGAATGATGCAGAGACTATGAAACAGTCACTCCTTGGCCTGAAAACAGGCTCTCTGCATTAAAGAACATTGCAGCCCCCCACCCATCGTGCAAACCCACGGGATGGTGTAGAGAGCCCGGCAGCTTCCCCCTGCCCAAGTCTGGAAGAATGGCCAGTGTTCAGTAGGCAGAGAGGTTTTGTCTTCCCTATGCATGTTGACCATGCAGTGCTAGGTGCTTGGTGTTAGCAAACACCAATGGATAACTCAAACACCTGCTAGTTTACTTCTCAGATGCCCATGATAGACTGTGTGCCAAGTCAAGATGAAGCCTGTAGCCTGGAACTCAGTCTTGATCTTTCACATGGCTAGCAGGAACCCAAGCGCAGGAGCCATCACCTGTTACTTGCCAGGGTGTACATCATCAGGACTTCAAATCCAGGCACTTTGATATGGGTTGGGGGTGTCCCAGTGTTGTCCCAGCTATTGAGCCAAATACCTGCCCCTGGATGATTATTTTTTCTAAACCTATTTCTGGATATTCCTAAGTCTGTCAACCCACATATGGAAAAACACCAAGTTGCAGTCTTTGCATGTCTGAAAGTCCTTGGAACTGAAGTGGGTGTGGATTTTCTGTTCTGGAATCTACTGAGGCTCAGAGGGGTTACAGGCACACAGCAGAAACTGTCAGGGACATGCAGTAAAGCGAAACAAGACCTTGGCCTCTGTCAGGATTTACAGATGTCCTCCAGAGCTGCTGTTCATTTTTGACAGGTCAGATAAGTTTAGTCTGTTTCAGGCTTATATTCAGCCAGAGACTGGAGCAAAGTTTATATATCGACACACACACACACACACACACACACACACACACACACATATGGATATACATATATATACACATATATATGCACACTTGCACATTATTGAGAGTGGACCAGGTCTGATGTGGGCACTGCTTTTATGCACCTCACAAAGTTATAAGCACTCTTAGTTTACTTGGTGTCACCTTCAGTAGGTGTTTGGGCTCCTTTTTAATGTACTAAACCCCATGTGAGGCATTGGAGAGACCAACACCACACAGCATCCGAGTATTTGTTCACATGGGTAGTGAGGTGTCTGCAGATGGGATCTTTTCACTTGCTGGTTTGAATTTTTTTCTTGGGACAACATGAACCGCCCCAAGCGGCTAGCAGAATGATATTAAGGAACAAAAATCAGAATTTTTTTGGCTAAAATAATCAAGTGTTTCCTGTTATTCCTCACATAAGCCCCTAAAGGATCCTTTCTGATGCAAACAAAGACAGTGCAGTTGAGGAGGAGAAGAGAAAGATTCTAGCAGAGCTGATTCTAGTTTACTTCTTTAATGTCATTGTCACAGATCATTAGCCACCTGCAGACTCAGAACTTCAGCAGAGAATATTCTTTTGAAATACATCAGGATCCCCTCCCCCACACACATACACACGCACTTTGTGTGCCTACTCATCAACAAGTTTAAAAATAGGAACCCTGGTGTTGCCATGACACCCAGTGCTACTCAGCAGCCTGCCTTTTCCCTCTGCTATGATTTCACTTCACAATGCGATTTAGTGAGACTGGCTCGGAGCGGCCTCTAGCGGCTGCATCCTTTGGGAAGAGCTCCCTTGGCCAAAAGTTCCGCTTAATTCCTACATTCACCCACTTTAGCCACGTTGAGCACTGTGGGTTCTGAGATGTTCTCCACATGATCAGCTTCTGTAGAATCTGTTTTCTGATCAGCCATGAGTCACAATCGAGTGGTCCCTACTGTGTGCTCAGAACTGGGGACAGCAGCCAGTTGGCTGGCATCCCATAGCCATTGGGAGCAGAACTGGGTGGGAGCATGAAGCAAAGTGCGAGAGGTAGGCAGTGGTGGCACATGAAGCAACCCAAATCAAACAGGTCAGTTGTGCTACTCCGATGTTAACATTTTTCTTTTTCGGATTAAAGAGTCTCCTAAAATGTGATTACCTGATGGTGATTCAACAGCCTGGAGGAAGTGTTGGCTGCTGCCTTCCTCCCATGCTGTTTTCACGAAGCTTTTGGTTCTCTCTTTTTTTTTTAATTATTTTTTTTTTTGACAGGCAGAGTGGACAGTGAGAGAGAGAGACAGAGAGAAAGGTCTTCCTTTTGCCGTTGGTTCACCCTCCGATGGCTGCCGCGGACAGCGCGCTACGGCCGGCGCACCGCGCTCATCCGATGGCAGGAGCCAGGTGCCAGGTGCTTTTCCTGGTCTCCCCATGGGGTGCAGGGCCCAAGCACTTGGGCCATCCTCCACTGCACTCCTGGGCCACAGCAGAGGGCTGGCCTGGAAGAGGGGCAACCGGGACAGAATCCGGTGCCCCGACCGGGACTAGAACCCGGTGTGCCGGCGCCGCAAGGTGGAGGATTAGCCTGTTGAGCCACGGCGCCGGCCTAATTATTTTTTAAACCCATAAAAGTTGTACATGATTATAGGATACTGTGTGATATTCCAATACAGGTCTATATTGTATAATGTCTAATCAGACATACACACACACACACACACACACACACACACATCAACCTGCTCAAACATTTCACATTTATGTATGGTAAAAACACTCAAAGTCCTACCTTTAATTTTTTATAAAAAAAGTATAAAGTAAATTTACATTATCTTTAGTCACCTGACTGTGCAAAAGAATCCCAGAGGTTCCCATGCTTATCTAACTGTAACTTAGTACCCATTAATCACCCTTTTCCTCTCCTTTCTTCCCCTTTACCTTCCCATCTGGCAATCAGCATTATACTTTTTAAATTTATATAAAGGGAGCACATTTCATGCATTTCATATATACAGTTTTAAGAGCATAATGACACTTCCCACCCTCCTTCTCTCCCTCCCACCCTCCTCTGTCTTTTCTTATTTTTAATTTTCACCATTACACTTTTAACTTCTATGAGATCACCATTTTTTGAGACCCTACACATGAGTGAAATCATGCAATATTTGTCTGTGCTTGGGTTATTTTTCCTAACATAACTCCAGTTCCATCTTTTGTCTTTTTTTTTAATGATGGAGTAGTATCATATTGTGTGTATGTGCCACATGTTCTTTGTCCATTCAAGTTCCTTTGGTGTTTCTCAGTCCTAACTGTATGTTACAGTTTCCTGGGAAGCTTTGATAATCTATATGGACACCAAGGCAGCACCCAGCACAAATTTGGATTTGGTTGGACTGGGAAGGTTGAAGAGACTGGGAACTGACACCCAGTAAAGGTTACCAGGCTGATTGTAAAGGGCAGCCAGGGGCTGTGAACTGTTGTTCTCAATTCTGCAGTCATTTTTGTGCCCCCAGTGGCCAGGATAGCATAAAAGGCCATGATAACATTCAGGTAAATTTGAACTTGGTGATCCTGAAAGAATTCCTTCCTTTGATTCCTTCCTGATGACTGATCGAAAAATTGTGATTGCCAGTTAGTGTGATGAACTTCAAGTTCTGGAAAGGGCACAGGGTATGAACGTTCCATCAGCGTTAATCCTGTTGCAGGTGGACGCAGTGACCTCACGTGGTTTTTTTCCTCTTGCTGACACCCTATGTGTCTATTTTATGCAGAGACGTGTTTGCATCAGTGAAGCTGACAACATCAGCATCAAAACAAATTTGACTTTCAACGGCATTTCTATTCCCCTGTACGTAGACTAAATCCCAAAGAAACAGAACTTTAAAGCTCCAAATTTGATGTGTCTGCTGGCCTTGATGAGAAATTGATGCTTTGCTGAATTTTGGAGCACACAAGTGGTTTTAAAATGAAAGTTATTAGCACTGGAAAATGATGTTCTTTGTATTACTACACTGTTATTATATTTAATGGAATTGCTCCCTAAAGTGCTGCAGAATAAAAGGAGAAACAGTGTTTAGAGTGAGGGAAACACAAAGGGGGAGCCAAAATAACCAAAGAAATGGTGACTGTCTACCTTCCAACTCTCCGCCTGAAGCTGGGCAAATCGTGCTTTAGGAAAACCAGAGAGGTTTCATACCATGTGGCATTTTTGTGGCTCTGAATGGGCCCAATTTTGCCAGTGTCTGTGTGGGAAAGACCAAGGCACAATTTGGAAATTATTATGTAATAATACAATGATTTTTATGCAAAATCTTATAATTTATAATATACTATATATTACAATATATATTATATATAATATGCATCTTGTATTTTTCAGATGAGGGTGATGCCATCAGTATGATTAAAGTCTTAGGAAGCTTTATGTGTGTCCAAAGAAATAAGATGAGAAACAAATGCTACCTTATTGTTAAGGATCTCTGCTTTGTGGCAGAGCACATGGCATGGCAGACCCTCCAGGCACACTTTCCAAGTAGGTGATTAGTAGTGGCAGTTATCATTGGCTTTAACTCTTGCCTTCTGCTCCCCAAGCCGTATCTCCCACATTTGCCACTAAGGTGGACAGATTGTACTTCTGCATCATGTCTTTAAGGCAATCAGACCTAGGCTTTGTGGGACAAACAGGAGACAATAAATACAGACTCCACATCTAGGCTGTTCTACGAGCTTTATGGTGTCTCTTCACAAATAACAGAACATCCAGGAAGAACTAATCACTATTAAGAAGCATTAATTAATTGCTAGACCAGGTATTTCCCTCTTTTGCGCTCGACCAGACATTTCTTCTAAACCAAATTCTACTGTTTAGCTTGGATCCTCAAGGTTTGGTTGAAAATATCTTTTGGAGGCAGTCAAATCCTTATTTTACATAAGCCCAGTGACTGCTGTAATCTGATAACAGGATTTTGAGTTTAGCTGTAAGTTTTTAAGTGTACAGAGATTTTTCTGGATTTCATATCAGGGGAGCACAGGGCAATATCGATTCCTCTGTTTGAGGTTAAGGGTGGGTGAAAGGAGATGTAGCTACTATATTGCATCCCCGAACAGTTATGGAACTGGGAATTGAAGCAGCCAAGAACCTGTGGTCACTTGTAATGTCCCCTATATGTTAAGGGGTTTCTTTTCCTTTGCCAGTATTATTTTCACCTGGCCTGAACTGATGTCAGTCTTCTTTGAGAGCCCAGCTCTTTGGTGTTGTCTTGAGAATCAGATAGGGAAGAGAAAAACCCAGAGCACCTTACCTTGCTGGCCTGCATACACCTGCAGGTTGCATCAAAGGAATGACCCAGAAATGCCATATGCTATTCTGGAGGAGCGAAGGGTACCTCTGAGGGTTGAGTGGTCACCTGTGCTTTCTTTTTACCCTTTCCTATGGGAGATGATGGTTCATGTGTCTCAATGTCAGGAAAACTGAGAAATGTATTTTTCTATTGCAAAGGTAAAATTAAGTGGAATAAAGAAGCAAATATAGCATATGAGTCAGCCTTTGAAATCTTTTGGGTCCCGTGGAAAGGACACACATGCTAAGACTTTCAGTCTGTCAGCCCTAGCAATGCCATGTGCTTCAGACTGAGGTTATTTCTTTTCCAATTTTTTTTTCTATGTCTTCTATTCCTTCCGATCCCTGGGAAAGGATCCTACTTCTCCACACTTGGTTGTACCAGCTGTCAAATCAGTTATTCTGGTTATTAGTTAGCAGCAGGGAAATACATCTATAAAAAAGATATTGACAGGAGACATAAAGGAACAGGACATATCTTAGGAGAAAGAGGTGTTTCAGCAATAAATAAAATCAGAGTCTGATCCTGTAATGCCTACGTGCTGAGTCTCTGATAACAGAGCCCCAAGTCTTGCCTGAACTGGCCTATTGTAAGGGGATAGATCGTGCAGGAAGAGGAGCAGCTTCTGCCTTAGCATAGCAGCACTGTGCCATGAGGAAATGAAAACCCTGTGTCGGTGAATTTAACTCGGAGGTAAGGAGGTTGTCTCCCTGAAGGGGGATATGCTCGAAATTCTCAAATATATTCTCCTTTCCTTCACAAAGGAGTAAGAATCAGAGGTTGTTCAGACATCAATTCCAAAAGTGTGGCAAAGGCCTCAACGAGCATCCTCCAGGAAGCCAACATCTGATGTTTGCCTTGGATGACGAAAAGTCCATCCCCTTGATGTCTGTACATTTTTAGGTGGAGAGATTCTCATTGAAGACCTCAAAGTGGCTAAATAGTCTTTCTCAAATCAAGCTGGGAATGAAGAAGAAATTGTAACCTATGTCTTATTAACTAAGATTCCAGCATACTGCAGGTAATGAAGAATTGGATAGCTAGAGCAGAAAACTAATTTTCCCACAGATCTCTAGTGACACCCTTTTATCCATTGGATAAGGTCCCCAGTCCTTAGCAAGCCAGGAAAGGCCCTTGAATATCTGGTTCCAACCTTCATGGTAAGATTTATTTAATTTCATTGCCTCACTCTTTCAACTACACACTTTAACCAAAAATACACTACTAATGATCAAACTCCATCAAATGGTGTAACTGGCCATTCTCTAAATTTGACTACTCCAAGTATCTCCATAGGATATTCTCACTAACGTTCCTCTCTTTCAATTCCCTGGGAAAGACATCCATGACCTTGAAGATCTAACTCAAGTGTCACCCCTTCTATGAAACCTTCTCTGAGAATTCCAAGCAGAATTAGTCATTCTTCTTTTTATTCTCCCATAGCCCTTTGTTCATATCTCTGTTGTAGCACTTAAATGTGCCAAGAGTTCAAATTAAAAATATATCTGGGATTGTCTAAAGCTTGAAAAGCCTCATTCATTTTTGTAGCAGCCCTAGGACTCATTGCACAGTAGACATTTTTTCTTGCATGAAAATGTGAATGAATCCATAAAGAAATGAAAGCTAGAATTTGTTCATGTTGAGTGAAATACTGATTATTGTTCTTAAAGATTAAATGGGCTATCCTTCATGTTTGGAGATGATCTTTCAGATTTATTGGTAGAAATATATTTTTGGCATTCAACTAGTTTTCTGTGTGTAGAGTGTTCACATGGTCTTATGCCTCTTAATCAGTATCACATACTTGGAAGTGATTTCTCACTGCCCATCAATCCATTTACAAATGCAGCCAATCAGACTACCAGAGTTTCTGCACAGTACCCCTAATTTAAGTCCCTCTTTCCTCTCCACTTGCATAGTATCTATCTTCATTTTCTTGTGCCTAGATTTCTATAATAGGACAATATAGGTCTCTTTGATATTACAAAATTCATCTTGTCTATTATTGGTTTTATGTATTTTTAGGGATTTATTTATTTATTTGAAAGTCAGAGTTACACAGAGGAGAGGCAGAGAGAGCGTGCTTTCATCTGCTGGTCCACTCTCCAATTGGCTGCAATGGCCAGAGCTGTGCAGATCCAAAGCCAGGAGCCAGGAGCCAGGAGCTCCTTCTGGGTCTCGCACATGGGTACAGGGGCCCAAGGACTTGGACCATCTTCTACTGCTTTCCCAGGCCACAGCCGAGAGCTGGATGGGAAGTGGAACAGCTGGGTCTTGAACTGGCATCCATATGGGATGCTGGCGCTTCAGGCCAGGCCGTTAACCCACGGTGCCACAGTACTGGCACTGGTTTTATATTTTTAAAATAGCATTTGGATCATTTTACTTATGTGATGAAGAACCTATGACAACTTGATATAGCAAATTGAAACTTGACATGTCAATCATCCTTCCTAGATATCATTGACTAGATCTCACATTGCCTTCTGTAAGTGCTCTTGTATAGGCACATTCTCCCATGTTGTCCAGGCAAAGTGATAATAGGGGGAAGAATACTTTAATTGGAGGTCTAGCTTTGTTACTAATTTACTGTGTTACTTTGTGCAGGCAAGCCATTGTACCTTTTCAGACTTTGTTTTTTTTCTCATGGGTAAAATAATGCCTCAGGAGAGATGCTTGCTTAGAAGGAAAGAGTTTGGCATAGATGAGCCTCTGATCCTTTTTATTCTAAAGTTCTTTGATTCTTTGATTAGATGAGGGATTGGACTTCTGTTTCCTTCCAATCCTATGATCAGTGAAGAGGCATGAATAGGTTTGAATCCAAAACCTTGGCCTCGTCCATACCACACTATTATACAGCAGCTGACTGTGTACCAGAGGGCAATGGCGATTAAGGGCCTCTGGAAGCAGGCCCCTTGCATGGACAACACCAGGAACAATCTTTTTTTGGCTTCGTTTTCGTTTTTCATTCAGGCTAGCTTTAGATTCACTTGATAAAGTAAAATAAATAGGCCAGATTTGATTTCCTTTGATTGAAAAAATTTATTTTATATTCTTCCTGCTTCAGTAAACACTAACCTGCAGTTACTCACAGTTTAGTTACACAATTCTGGCTGCCTGAACTCCTGGATTCTGCTTGCTTCTCAGGCCTAATTTTTGGCCTTTTAAAAATATTCCTATGGTTTTCTTAAAAAAATTCTCTGGTCTATTTTAGTTTTATTTGAAAGGCAGAAAGAGAGACAAAGACACACAGATGCAGAGAGATCTCCCATCTGCTGGTTCACATCACAAATACTGTACCAGCCAGGGCAAGGTCAGGCTGAAACCAGGAGCCTGTGACTCCATACAGAGCTCCCATGTGGGTGGCACAGATGCAGGTACTTGAACCATTATCTGCTGCCTCCCAGGGTATATGTGAGCAGCAAGCTGGATCAGATGTGGAGTAGCTGAGATTTGAACAAGGCATTCTGATTTGGGATGCAGACATCCCAAGCAGTGACTTAACCATTGCACCCAATGCCCTCCTCCTTTTGTCTTTTTAAAAAACATCATTTGAAGTTGGACAGGGTAGGTCAGGACAAGGATCTCAAACCACTTTCAGGCCAGCTTCTTTTTTCTTAGAGGTTTTCACTAATAGGTTTATTCAACAAGTTAAAGGTTGATTTTTTAAAAACACTTTATATTAATGAAAGAGAACAGATTTCATGTGTTTCATAGGTACAATTCTAAGAAGATCACCATACTTCCCTCTCTCCCTTCCTTCTTCAATTCCCCTTCCTTCTTTCCAAGGTTGAATTTTCATGATATGCTACCATCCACCTTATGCTTCACTCCTTCTCAGGTAATGGCGGCCTATCCTTACTGTAGCATGTGAAATTTGCAAGTCATCTTTGTCTTCCTTCCTTTACTCCCTGCACATAATCATTTTTTCTAATCTTACTGGTTGTATAGCAAAATATGTTTCAAATTGATTGACTTGTTTCTGTTTTCCTATAGTCACTATTAAATATTGTGTGTGTGTGTATGCACGGGTATGTGTGCGTGTTTCTCTGACTAGACTGTTAACTCCATGTTGGCATGGATGTGTCTGTTTCAATCAGTGTTGTATTTTAATAGCACTTTAATTGGCTCAGAGCAGGCACTCATTATGTATTTGTTGAATGAGTGAATTGACTTAAGGTAATTGTAAAATTAAGCTTCAAATTATCTATGGACTTGATGTCCTCTGGGCTTTTGGATTATCCGTTTAAGACTTTGTTTCAGGCTCTGTTCTTAGATTATTTATATTTTGAACAAATAGTGCAACACCTGCTCCATGCACAGAGCTGTACTCAGTGTGAAGTAACACACAGCAGGAAAGTACATGATCTGATTCACTTCGGAAGTTGATGTTCGTTCAAGAGGCAAAGTTTATATACCCACAAGATTGAATAAAAGTGAAAGGTAAAATATAATTGTCTCATGATTATTACAATTCATATGCTGTTGTAGAGTGGAAATTGTTTATGCAGGCCAAAGTGATAGCCTTAATATCTTGGAGGAATTGGAAGCAGTAGCCCTTGACCTAGCTTCAAGATATGTAGAATGTAGAGGTTTGGGGGAAGGTAACATTTCTCTGAGTAAGAATAATAGTATAAACAAAGATTTGCACTTGATACTTACTATTCATGTGAGGGTTATATTAGGATCAACTTCACCTGAGTGAAATCACAGACAAGTCATAGGAATTAAGAATAAAGGTTACAGTGGGACAGAGCTATTCTCTCCAAAGGAACATACTATAGTTGCATAGGAACTATATTGAGAGTTGGCATGTAATTGTGTGACTTTAATCAAACCACTTGCTCTCTCTAGGTGTCAGTTTTCTCGTAAAAAGCAAACAAAACAGTGTTGTAAAGAGAATACATCAGTAAAAAGTAGAATTATATTAACTTTTTAAGAAGTTATTTATTTTGTGCTGTGCTAGATAAAGTCACCACCTCCTCGCTGGCATCCTAGATGGGCACCAGTTTGAGTTCTGGCTGCTCCACTTCCGATCCAGCTCCCTGCTAATGTGCCTTGGAAAGCAGAGGAGGATGGGCTAAGTACTTGGACCCCTGCACCCATGTGGGAGACCCGGAAGAAGCTACTGGCTTTGGACTGGCCCAGCTTTGGCCATTGTGGCCAGTGGATGGGAGATTTTCTTTCTCATTTCTCTCCCTCTCTCCCTCTCTCTCTCTCCCTCCCTCTCTCTCTCTCTCTCTCTCTCTAACTCTGCCTTTCAAATAAACCTTTTTAGAAAAAATTAATTTATTTGAAAGCCAGTGAAACAGAGACAGGCCAAGAGAGATTTCCCTTAGCTGATTCACTCCCCAGATGCCTGCCATAGCCAAGGCTGGGCCATGCTCAAGCCAGGAGACAAGAACTCAGTCTGGGTCTCCCACATACTTTAGCCAACACCTGCTGCCTCCCAGGCTGTATATTAACAGGACGTTAGAGTTGGCAATGGAGTCAGGACTCAAACCCAGGTATTCTAATGTGGGATGAGGGTATCACAAGTGGCATCTCCACCATTATTTTAAACACCCTACATTCACTTTAGTTATAATATGTTATGATTCTATAGAGTAAATGAACTATAAACCATGAATACTTTTTTTGCTGTAAAATCATTACTCTATGAAACATCCTGTTTAATTCTTTAATCTCCTGCTAAAACTGAATGGGTATTACTATCAACCAGTAGATCATTGAGAACACTGAAGGCTAGATTAATGTCATTGAACTTTATTGTGAGAGATAATCATAGGAATGACTTGATGAAATAGTTGTGATTAAATGGTTGTTTGGAGATAAATCTTGAACTACTATATGAGAAAATGAAACAAGAGTCAATCAACATGGCAAGATAAGCCAGACCTTTAATACATACTTCAAAATGTGAGATGACAAGAACCAGAATTTAGCTGGACATAGAGAATGCAACAGAACCTTGGAAGACTGAGATTTTAAGATTATAGAGATGGGGATGGATCAATGAAGCTTGAGAAGCTGACGTGGGGACCCATTTTTCACAGAAGTTCATCAAATTCTGAGCTGAGGGCTGGACATGTTAGTGAGGATGTCTTGCAGTGCTTACAGCTACCCTGTGTATAACATGGAATTGCAGATTTGAAATTCATCAGCAGAGCTGATAAAACTGTCAGCCTAGCTGCAGGGGGATGAGCTCTCGCAGAAGACTATAGAGAGAGAAGAGCATTGTTCAGACTGAGCCTTGGACATCTACAGTTGGAAGGGAGGGATGATACTGTCACACAGCCTGGAGGAGACTTGGAGGCAGCTGCAGAGGGGTGCATGATATTGACGCAGAACAAAAAAGAAATGCTAAAAGTATTTTAAGAAAGGAAAGCGGTCAGTAGTATCAAATGTGGCAGCCAGCACAGGCATTTGGAGGCCATATGTATCTTTTATTTCCTATATTTTACACATGTAACTATCATTAACCAAGAATTTATTTCAGTTTTAAAAAATTACATTATGTATTCATCTGAAAGAGAGAGGCAGACTAACATGAGATTTGAGGCCCTTTGTACATGATTAGAAGCCACAGGGAATCTGTCAATATCCTGGATCCTGTTTTCGTTAGCTGAGTGTATACGGCCTGTTGCTTAACCTCTCTGGGCTCTCAATCTGTTAAAACAGAAATGACATGAAAGACTTCCGGCAGTCTTGATGCTGGTAAAATAAGAGTGTGTGCAAAGTGCTTAGCAAGGAGCATGATAATGAAAGTGCTCAGAATACATAGTCATTATTTTTGCTATGATCTCGTTCAGCTTACTTTACTCAACTGCCCCTGCTCATATGGACATTAATAACTGAGAACTGAGTGGAAAACGATGTTAAGAAAGAATAACCACTAAAGACCATATTTTCTCTCTTGTTTTCCAAGAGGGACAGAGTTCTTCCACTATAGTTTCACAAGACATGAATATACATGAAATTTGGACAATTGCTTATGTTTCTGAAATCCTAGCATGGGGATTAGACATTTGTAAGGAACACCAAAGAACAGACCTGGGAAAAGCTCCACAATGGGAAGAATGAAATTCTCTTCGTCTCTCAGCTTGAAGTGTCTTACTGATGTTGGAAAGGGAAATCATCCTGGAAGGAAAAAAAAGGTGTATATTTCTCAAAGCAAAGATGCATGTGCTGACAATTTAGGTTTTTGCCCAGAGATGCTGGCATTTTGTTTCTGGGGGTGGTTCTTATGTTTCCAACAGTGTTCCCACTGCATACCATGTTCTATCCTCCTCGCCCTTCTCCTCCCACCCCCCTCCCCATATGTCTTCCTCTTTGTCTCGCCCACCCTACTCCTGGTTTCTTTCTGTCTCTCTCTTCCCTTGTAGGTTATTTCCCTTCAGCATGAAATCTGTCACAGAACAGAGGATTGCTTTTTCCAAACCCATTTTCCCATCGCTTCACCTATTTCTTTGCTGGAAGTTCTTGAATGAGCAGGAGGTTAGGGAAGCAGTCTTTTCTGCATCTTTGGTTGTAATCCTCCTGTGTTTCTTTTCATTTGGCGCTGCTCTTCCCATCTTACCATTCTATTCTCATGATCATTCTTCCTCCAACTGTATCTCAATGACTAGGCTATTCTCAGTCTAATAATTATCTGGACTTGGAAATCTTCATCAGACCAATGCTGGCACAAACAGAATTACACAAAAATGGGAGGGACAGGAGGAAGAAAGGACTCTAGGAATGAGTTTGGACATGGCTAAGGCTGACCTGAACAGCTGGGTACAGTTGTGGGAGTGGCAGTGAATGATCTTGGACAAAGCTCTATGATAGATAGTGTGATACACAGTCTGCATTAGCTGCTCTTCCCCAGAAAGGGAAGAACTGGTAGGTTATTGTTAGGCTGTCCATGAACAAGAATAGCATTGTGTGACGTGAGAGGGCACTTTTGTATGGAGAGCATTGTACAGTTGGATGGCGAGAGAAGTGGGATTTTTTTTTTAAGTGAGTGACTACAGAAAAGAAAATAGTGGATATCACTTTGTGCAAAGAGAAGTCCAAAGAGGGATAAAAAGGGTAGAAAAAGTGAGATTCTCCAACAGATAGGTTACATGGACATAGAGCTGCGCAAGTTTTCAGGTGACTGTTGGTGATGCTGGCAATAGCAAATTGTATTCTGCCTGTCTATTCATCCAGTGTTTATTGAGCATTGGCTTTGTGCATGGCCATTGACTGCCAGGTGCTTAGATCCACAAAGTTTACACCTGCTTCCTGCCATGAAAGAATTCTGAATATTGAAGCACACTGGAGACTCTACCAACTGGCATCTCCTTTCTCTGGGACTTTTCTCCAAGCTTCTTCTTTTCCAGGTTTTATTATAATTTTTGAAGCCCAAAACTATAGCTCTATGAATAATTCCTTAGGGTTAAAGTGCCTACAAGACAAAAGGCTAGCTTGGGATATCTACAATTTGACTTAGTCTTCATTTTTTAGTATATATCATGAAAATATTCTGGTGTATTGGGCTTGTGGACACTCTTTCAGTGATGAAAAAACTTTAGGCTTTAGTACCCCTTTCTTTTCCTTCAGAAAATTGCATTGATTCCCACACTCCAATAGTCTTACCCAACAGAATCCCAACACAGAAACCTGCTACTCAGAGCATCATTCTTAGGTGACATTATGAGGCATGAGCTGATGAATGAAAGCAAAATTTCAATTCAGAGAGGGCAAAAAGTCATTTATCCATTCTTTATTCAACCACCATTTTCTGACAGCCAACTCTTACTAGTTTTGTAAATACAAAGGGAAGAGACAAGGGTTCTTGTCCTTGAGGGTTTCACAGTCTCCAGTGAGGGAGGAGGCTGAGAAAACAGCTGTAATACTAAATGTGATCAGTATTATATGAACCCACAATACTTCCACATGAGCTGATATGAAGGAGTCGGTATAGGCATGCCAGCCATGCCTAGGAGATGGGAGGCATAATGAGGTTCCTGAAACCCCTACATTCTCCATTACTAGCGGGTTTACATTTTACCACACGAGGCAATTATTTAGAGTGATTAATAAGAACATGGTCTCTATTTCCTAGACTTTTTACTCATGTCCTCCCCAGTTCCAGCAGAAAAATTCAGCACTAGGTAGATCCTTGTGTCTTAAGAAACAATGACCTTCTGAATCTATAGCCTTGTTATTATTTAACACACCCATTAGAAATCATATCCAATATGTGTTTTTAACAGAACTAATAAACATTATTACGATAACAGGATTTATAGACTTCTTAGTTTTCAGGGCACCCGCATGTATGACAAATAGACTCGTCAGAGAGTTCAAGGAACCCTCTGCCGACTCACAGCTAATCAGGGAGGAAAAAGAACCTAAAACACCCAGTTTTGAAGACTCAAGTGAACAGATGAAAATTTCGATAGTTCCAGTGTTTTTTCTGTACAATGTTAATGCAGTGAAGCTCCACGGGGAAACTGTAACTCCACACATCAGTAGAAGAACACATAGGGACCACCACTGAGACATGCACTAGAGTTGAGGGATGCTGTCTGGTACCAAGGCCTGTTGTATAGCACCTGGAACTCCCAGGACCTGCACATCACCCCACACTCTACCTCAGCCTTGCACAAGCCACTTAGCTTCTTTGTGTCTTACTCTCCTTATCTGTAATGATAAGGAGAATCTCTAATGCAGAGAATGCCTACATGCTCCCTAAGATTAGGAGCCCAAATGTTGAAACCAGATGGCCTGTATTGAAATCTTGACTCTGCCACCCTCTAGTTGTGTCAGCTTATGCAAGTTATTGAATTTCTTTAAGACTTGATTTCCTTATCTGAGTAAAATGGGAACAATAACTGTACCTACCCTATAGGATTGCTATGAGTATGAAATAAGATAAATTAATAGTTTTTGATTAAACATAGTGTGACTTAGAGTAAATGCTATATAATTGTTTCTGAAACTTTAAAAAACGGCCCCTTCAGCTCTAGGGCATTATGAGCCTTTGAAGCTTTGTTATTACTGGAAGTGGAGAAAAATGTAACATTTACAAAGGATCTGGTTGAAAAGAAGAGTGCTGAAATGGCAAAGAGTTGTGACAACTTCAGCAGGAAAAGTGAGAGGGGCTATCGCATAATAAGAAATTGGCTATTTCATGGGTTTGGGTGGAAATTCATGGGCTACAATCTTGGTAGGGAAGCCAAGGGAGCTGAGGTAATGCTTTGGGCCTCCCAGAAACAAAGCAGAGTGATAGAAGAGATGCAGGAAACTCAGGTCTGGTAACATTACCTGGGAAATCATTATCAAGTTCATTTTGTATGTAAGCAGCTGACCCCCTCCTCTGCGTATTCTAGATGCCTACCCTGGTTTCTGGGCTCCCTCATCCTGGCCAGGTCAGAATTTAGGGTCCAGTTCTGCTGTGGTGAGCCCTCTCCCCTTTTAGAAATTGCTCCATATAGACCTGTACTTGTCTAGTTAGTGTTGCTTGTTAAGCAGAGAGAAAATGAAACTACTCTGGTTGTCAGCCTTCCCATTTGGTGACATGTTCCCATTAATTGGTATATCCAAATAAGTCCAAGCTCGAAGGAGACAGAAGCCTAAGGAGTCTGTGGATCCAATCTGCTTTGTTTGCTTCCTTCTTGATCAAGTCATGTGTACTGCTCATGCTGTGGTACAACTTGTAACTCTTAGCTGCCAGGTTAGCTTGAGAATCAGTTATTTAAAATAGGGACCAATATCCTTGGCTTTCCCATCTGTATGACTGGGAGAATACTTTGCAAATGTATTGTGATGATTAAGTAAAATAAAATGTGTGAACTCATTAGATTCAGCACTGCCGCCCCACTGCCTTACTCCTCCTCTTCCCTCTCACCTGCCCACCCTTTTTTACCCCTCACCTCCCACTGTATTGCTTCCCATTCTTCCTTTCTCTGTATATTCAAAGTGGCACAATCTGGTGACTAATTCCTGATGGCTCTTTGATTTCCCCACAAGAGTAGCTGCTCCCTCCAGGGGACAGTGTTGTCCTGAGGCTAGAGAGTGACAGTGGAGGAAAGCAGTGTTCTCAGGGAAAGAAGAGCAGAGTTATGCCCAAGGAAGAGTGAGTTCCAGGGATGCAGGGCTTTGCTAGGCACGGAGTGAAAGGGTTACAACTCCTCTGTTGCCTGATTGTTCTGCTTCAGTGACTGGTGTCCATTTCACTGCCCTCTGAATTTACTGATGCGGGTGAAGGGCAAAGAGGAGGAAATTATTAATCTCTTAAGGACCCACTGTGTCATAGATATTTTAGTACAAGGTGTAGGGTAGAAGCTTTGGGAGCCAGTGATAAGGCCTAGAGCAGCCTGAGGATTCTTAAGCTTGTCTCAACCCTTACGCAAGCAGTTCCTATTGGAAACAGGCATAGAGAGCAGAAGTTGGGGACTAGGAGACAGGCGGAGAAGGAAGGGAAGCCAATGGTAGGAGCTATATTGAGCTGCTAACCGCTGTGAGTGACAGGTGCTTGATTCCAACAGAACCATTTAGGAGACCCTCAAGAAATGCCTCTCATAACAGTAGGATAATCAATTTGCGATCCCCCAAAATATATTCATTCTAACATTCTTACTTTCTAAGCTTCTGACTCATTTTTCAGTAGTTTATCAAAGTCATCCCATCATTTATGACTTCATTCACTGTTCTGGGAACCCAGGAGCACAATAGGGGCCTCCAGGAGCCTTTGTAAGGAGCTCGAACCTCAATTCACAGGGAAGTTTTCCCATGCCAGTAAACGCATGATCCCACCCTAACCCCACCCCATCTAACTCCCTCAAAATCTGCTCCTACACGGACTTCCTGGTTGCTGCACATCTATAATTAGGCTTTTTTTTTTTTTTGGGCAGTTCCTTCAGGGTATAAGCTATTTCTTCCCAGCTATTCATCCCATTCTAGGGTCTTTATTTTCCAGATGTAGTTATGCTGTGACCAGACACAAGTTATTGGCCTGGAAGGCCTGAAGGTTGAAGAGGGTACATACTCAGGAGGACAGGGGTCATACTGACAGGCACTTACCTTGGATAGTTCTTTCCAGTCTCTCAGGAAGAGCAGGTGTCTTTATTCCAGCAAGAAGAGGAGGACCTTCTTTTGTCTTTGAAGAATTTTCAGGAAAATCTTACCTCACTGTCTACCTGAATGTCCTCATTCTTTTCCTGTTAGGATTTTCACACGGGAGGTGCACTGAGGTTACACATTTACAAGGATGTCTCAAAACATTTGTGGGAAATAGACTTAATAGATAAAAAAAATTTAGTTGTAGAAAATTTGAAAGCCATGTGTAGTTTTTTTTATTAAAAAGTTTGTGGAAGATACATACCATGAAAAAATTAAGCATAGATTACAATTTTTGTGTGTGTGCCAAAATGCACTTATTTTGTCCATCTATTTTTCACAAATATTTTGAAAAACCTATGTAGTTTCTTGGTAGCATTGTCAACTTTACAACCAATTCTTGGGTCTAGTTTTCAGCAGTCTTCCTATATTGACAATTGGTTAAATTGGCCTTTCCACTTTTCTTCAAGCCTTGTATATTGACAAAGCCAAACCAACTGCCCATATGTTCACAAATGAAAGCCACCCCCCCCAAACCCAACATATCACTTTCTGCCTCAGACTCACTCCAGCCAATGTTAGGCGAGAATCTCCATTTATTCCCAGCAGTGTAGTCTTCATTAACCCCCACATTCCCATCTTTCAGGCCCACTTTTGAGATCTACTACAGATATCAAATACTTGCCTTAACCTCCCTTGAAGGGAGAGAGTGAAACAAAGACTTAGATATGCAAGGTTTTCTTGTTTGTTTAAAGTTATTCCCTGGAGTAGGAGTTAGAGACCAGAAAAGTGATACAGGGAGGGAAAGAAAGTTGGTACAAAGATGCATTATTGGGATGAGCATTGATGAGGGCTAGTATTCCTTCATCCTGCCAGAGTACTTAAGGAGTCTTTTTTTTCTTTTTCTTTTTTTTTTTTCTGACAGACAGAGTGGACAGTGAGAGAGAGGGAGAGAGACAGAGAGAAAGGTCTTCCTTTGCCATTGGTTCACCCTCCAGTGGCCAGCACGGCTGATGCGCTGTGGCCAGCGCATTGTGCTGATCCGAAGCCAGGAGCCAGGTGCTTCTCCTGGTCTCCCATGCGGGTGCAGGGCCCAAGCACTTGGGCCATCCTCCACTGCACTCCCAAGCCATAGCAGAGAGCTGGCCTGGAAGAGGGGCAACTGGGACAGAATCCGACACCCCGACCGGGACTAGAACCCAGTGTGCCGGTGTGGCAGGTGGAGGATTAGCCTATTGAGCTGCGGCGCTGGCTAGGAGTCTTAAGAAATATGTGTTAGAACTCTGTACTGACAGATAAAGAGGGAAGCATTATCTCTTTCATTTCTGGTTGTCTATGTGAAGGTGCCCATTCCTTTACCAGCATCCCATGTCTTGGTGGCACAGAAGCCCCATGCGATGAAGCTGAAGTTGGAGAGCAGGTCCACGAGTTGTGTGAGGTTGTACATGAAGTTGGCTGAAGCACGAGCAGAAAAGTTTATAACTTGAATAGCAGGTGTGTCAAGAGGACTGGAAAGGGTTACAGCATGGTGTCTGGGCCTGCCCTGATGAAGCAAAGTGCCTGGAAGCAACTGCAAAGCTGCACTTTCTCCTCCAAGCTCAAGAGACACAATGCTGATGACAAATGCAAGGATCTCAAACTGTCACTGGGTTCAGCTCAGCGTTCCTGGTACATTTTCGACTATGCTAACTTTCTCCCACTTCAAAATTACTTCACACTCTCTCTTGTCACTTCGAACCTATTACATTTCTCTAAGTCACACTCTCTGCTGGTATATTTGCCTCATATTTCATTCAGAAAATGGAGTTCCTCTGCCAGGAACCTGCTTATTTTCATACAACCAAATCTACCTGCCTACCCACCTCAGTGCCCGTTCTTATCTCTGTTTCTATTACAGACCAACACCATACAAAGAGAAAATTCTTTGAGAAAATAAAAGATTGTAGACCCAGCTCTTCTGGATGCTTGTATTTTGAGTTCCAACCTTTATCTGTTTGAAGGATTTTGCTACTTTCTCCCTCTCTACCATATCATTTCTACCAGCCAGAAATAAGTTCTAGGACCTCCTCTACTAACTAAAAACCATTAACAAAAATCCTTGACCATGCATTTGCCTTTGCTACCTCCTTATATTTGTTCCCTTTGATTACAAAAATTCTGGAAAAAATGGTCTGTAATTGCTTTATCTACTTCCTCACATTTTGTGCTCTTCCTTAATGCATTTTATTTGGACTTCCATTCATACCACATTAATGGAATAGCTCTTGTGGTTCTTGTTGAAGTCACCAGCAATTGCTGTGCCAAATCCAGTAGTCAGTGCACTGTGTTTTTGTATTCTCTGTAGCAAGTGGTGCAGTTGACAGTTTCTTCTTTGAAATATTTTATTTCCTTGTTTTTAGAAAAGATTTATTTGATTGCCACAGTTATAGAGAAAGAGGGAAAGACAAAGAGATCTCCCATCTGCTGGTTCAATCCCCAGAAGGCCTCAACAATTAAGGCTGGGCCAGGCGAAAGCTGGGAGCCTGGAATTCCATCAGGGTCTCCCACGTGGGTGGCAGGGGCTACTTTCCCAGGAACATTAGCAGAGAACTGGTTCAGAAGTGGAACAGTCAGCGCTTGAACCAGCACTCAGCAGGATGCCAGGTTGTTGGCAGTGGTTTAACCTGGTGCACCACAATGCCTTCCCTTATTTCATTCCCACAAACTGTCCAATTGCTTTCAATCTTTGCTAGCTCCATTTTTTTCTCGTCATCTCTAAATGTTGGCTGCCCAAAAGGGCTCTGTCTTGGGCTCCTTATTTTTTTTTTTATTTGTTGATACACGTCTCCTTAGTCACTTTGTCTAATCCATGGATTTATTATCCTTTACATGCAGTGGCTTTCAAATATATGTCTGCACTTAAACCATTCCAGAGAACTCTTGACTGTCTAGTTTTCTATTGGGCATTTCCACACTGTTTTTGGTAAGCACCTAAAACTTTACATGACTGAAATGAAAATTTGTCTTCCAGGGCAGATGTTTGGCATAGTAGTTAAGACACCAGTATGACACCTCCATTTCATATCAGAGTTCCTGGGTTTGAGTCCTGCCTGGCTGTGGTTCCCATCCTAGTTTTCTGCTAGTGTGCACCCTGGGAGGCAGTAGATGATGGTTCAAGTGGCTGTGTTCCTGCTGCCCATGTGGAAGATCCATGTTGAATTCCTGGCTCCTGGCTTTGGCCTGACCCAGCTACAGCTGTTATGGGCCTTTGAGGAGTGAACTAGGGATGGAAGATCTCTATTTGTCTCTCTTTCTCTCTCTGCCTTTCAAATAAATAAATCATTTATAGAGACATTTCTTTCCCCTTACAAATCACCCCCTTTTTAGTCTTCCTTGTCTCAATAAATGCTAAACCAAAGCAACTCTACAAAATTGAACTCAAATTTTTCTTAAATTACCTTTTTTTTCTATCCAAGACATAAACAAATGCTACTGAGCCTGTTGTTGCATCATATCATCTCCTCCCTTCTCCACCAACCACCCCAGTCCAGGGACCATACATATTCTTCCTGGATCTTTGCAAGAGTCTCCCAGCTGACCTCTCCATGTAGCAACCAGAATGATTCTTTTAGAATGGAAATCAGATGATATCACTTAAATACTCCAGTCACCTCCTGTCACATATAGAATAAAACCCAAGACCTTCCCCATGTTTCTTTATCGATTTCTCTTGTCTTGGTATATTTTCTTCCAGTTCCATTAGCTTCCTTCCTTTTCCTCAAATATGTCAAGTATCTTCTTGCCTCAGGGTTCTTGAAAATGCTGCCCTTGATGCGGTTTCCGTGTTGCCAGTTCACTCTTTCCATTTAGATTTCAGCTCAACTATTACTTGCTTGGAGTGAACTTTCCTGCCTACCCAATACCAAGGAGCTGCCAGGTCACTACCTTTTGTATGGCTCTACTTACTTCTCTGAATATCTGCAACCATTAGTTAATATCTTTATCATCTTCAATTTATGTTTTGGTCTATTACCTATCTATTCCTTTTGACTTAAGAGTCATGAGTCCAAGTCTGTGTCTAACTTCATGTCAATTTAAGAAGCACTCACTCCATTATGAAGGACATAGCATAGGTTAAAGGAACTGGTGCTATAGTATAGTGGGTAAAGTTGCTGCCTGCAGCATTGGCATCCCATATGGGTGCTGGTTCTAGTCCCAGCTGCTCAATTTTGGATCCAGCTCCCTGCTAATGTGCCTGGGAAAGCAGTGGAAGATGACCCAAGTGATTGGGCCCCTGTATCCAAATGGGATACCCAGAAGAAGCTCCTGGCTCCTGCCTTCAGCCTAGGCCAGTCCCAGCTGTTGCAGTCATTTGGAGAGTGAACCAGAAGATGGAAGATATCTATCTCTCTCTCTGTCTCTCTCTCTCTCTCTCTGCATCTGTGTGCACTTGCACACTCTGTCTCCCAGTATCTCACTCTCGCTCTGCCTTTCAAATAAATAAATAAATAAATAAATATTATTTTTAAAAAAGGAACAAGGAGGTGGAAACTGTGCACTTACTCTGCAAGAACAGCTTCTAGACAATTCCTTTAGTATTGCTCCTTTGAGCAAGATTTCTGCCTTCCACTTCCACCCTAGGCACTTTATATGTGGAAATTCTGAAAGCCTCTTCTCTTTTACTAAACTTCAGAGCTTGGAGGGTCTTTGAATAGCAGTGATAGAATAGCCAGAAGATTGGGGCTTATCCTGTGTTTTTCTAACTCTTCAAAATTTTCTGGTTAGAAGGAAGTCAATCAGGGACTTTAGTTCACAATTTTCAACAGACTACACTTTGCTTCCTGGCAACAGTGTGCACCTTAGCTTACTGCAATACTGGTGAACGTTAACAAGGACATGAGTCTACCTGTAAATTAAATGCTAAGTTACAGATCTTCAAGATGACTTTTGACCCTAGCCAACTTGACATCTGCAGGATGTTCATGCAATTCTCTTTTCAACACAGTAAGTCCTGCTTACTGGTACAGACACTCTGACAAGTGCCCTAAAGGTATGCCATTTTTTAAAAGTGAGAATCTAAGAAAAGAAAGACTGCTTTGTTGACTGTGCCAGAACTGAGGGGCCAGACATCCTGTGGCAGATGCCAGGACACAGGTGCCTGGAAAGTGATACAGCCAGGAGATTATCCACACAAGATAACTTTTGAATGAGATAAAAATGGGCCAACTGGAATTTACCTATGTCTTCATTAGTCCAGAGGAATGAGACCCAGGCTCATCTTTTTCTCTTTGTCTCTACTTCCCCTGAACTTACTTTAATTTATTTAGATTTCTACTTTCAATTTATTTGTTTGCAAGACGGGGGTGGGAGAAGGGGTGAGGAGGAAAAAGAGACAGCAAGATAGATAAGATAGGTAGATCTCTCCCCATCCATTCACTCCCCAAATGTCCACAACAGCCAGGGCTGGACTAGACTGAATCTAGGCGCCCAGGACTCAATTTGTTTCTGTCATATGAGTGTCAGGGACCCAAGTACTTGAGCCATCACCTGCTGCCTCCCAGGGTGAGCATTAGCAGAAAGTCAGAATAAGAGAGCTGGGACTCGATCTCAGGCACTTGGATATGAGGGTCAGGTGTCTGGATTGATGGCTTAATTACTGCACCAGATACCTCCTCCTTCCTCCATACAATAAGCAAACCATTCCATCTCTAAGGCTGGCTCGTTCCCAGCTTCACACAGGTTGGGTTAATTGTCCCCTCTTTCCATTTCAAGGTACACAAGATCATTGAACTTGAAGCCTTCTATAATCATGCTGTAGTGTTGTGAATAAATAATTTTGGTACTTGCAAGCAAAGACTCCAGACTCTGAATGGACAGGACTACTAACTAATGACAGTGATTGCCCTAGAAAATTGTCCTCCATTTCTATGAAATAACAAAAGAATTACCTCCTCTCCTTGTGGCCCTAAGACAGGTACACTTTTAAAAGGACAAGTAAGTGTAAGAATGGATTCTGAAAGAGATATAGTGTAAAGATGCTAAAAGTAGTTATGTAAATTGATTCCTATGGTTCTGGTTTATCATAAATTGTAGATATAGAAAAGAGACCTTCAGACCATGAACAGAAACATTGGCATGGCTGCTGGAATCCCTGCATGTTGTTCTTTAATGATCTCCTATTCAGGTGCCATAGCTGTGTAGGTTCATTTGGTGATTTGGAGGTCAACTACTGTGACCACTGTTTTGGTTGTTAGGGTGGGATTCTTTTATCTGGAGTTCTGCACCAAAACTATTGTTTGTTAAAACTTATTAAAGAATTTAGACAATTTTTTTCTGAAAAATTGGTACTATGTTTATGCTTTGGAATTTATAATGAAAGATATTGAGACCTGTATGATTATCTGAATGAAGACTTTTACATTGGAGTATTCATTTGATTGGGAAAAGGCAAACAATCATGAAGACCAAATGCATTGTGTATGGCTTCATATAGGAGATTGATCCAGGAAGCAAGTGGATCTGAGTGCAAAAGGGAAAGTAAGAGTGGTGAGGTGTACCAAGAATGTTCAAGAATGAGGCCTGCTTTGCTGGCTGTTGGGTTGTGAGGTTAGCTCCTGGTTCTTGGGAATAGAAGACAGTGTGAGTGGTAATGGATGAAAGTGAGTGTGTGAGTGGTCCCAGTGTACGAAGGGAAGAATTCATTTGGAAGCAGGTGTGTGGATGGGTGGAAGTGGGCCTCTGACCCAAACTGACTGGTTGAGACTTAGCATGTCTTTGAGCCTAATAGGTGGGTCAAAGCTCTTATGTATCTTACTTAAAATTTTCTTTTTTATCTGAGAGGCAGAGGCAGAGACAGACAGAGCTCCCATCTGTGGTTCACTCCCCAAATGCCTGAAACATCCAGAGAGTCAATCTATATCTCCCACATGGTTGGTCAGAACCCAACTATTTGAGCCATCACTGCTGCCTCCCAGGGTGCACATTAGTAGGAAACTAGAGTAAGGAGCCAGAGCTGGGCATCAAACCCAGGCACCTCAATATGGGACCTGGGCATCTTAGGTAGAATCCTTACCACTAAGCTAGATGCCTACCCTTTTGTGGATTTTAGAGTGGGACTGTGGTCATTAGGCATTTTCAGTCATTATGCATCTGACTGAGTAGGAGCAAGGTGCTCACTGAAGCACATTTTCTCCTTTGTGTGAAGTGACTGTACCCCTTTTTAAAATAATACACCAAAGCCATGTAATCAGTGATATAGCATGGTGCATTAACTTGGTCATCACCAGTAAGCTTAGTCTCATGTAACAGAATTTGCCTACGAGGGGTGTCATGTGATTCATTTCAGAAGCTGCTATGCAATACAGCAGGAGTGTTTCTTCTGTTTACATTTTTAGCGTCTCCAGTCCTTCAAGAGTTTCCTGGAGAAACTCCCTAACACCATAATATGCTATGAGTCAAAGCAAGTTAATTGTACTTGTGTATATGACAGCAAGGACTTCCTGTTTTTCTCTCTCTCATCTGCCCCATTCATTGGTACACTGTTTGGGTTCATGTTTTTGCCCTATTTATTTCTTGGTACTTTCTCCTCAGCACTTTATGGCTCCTTAAATACTCTCAGTTGAATTTCTTTTAAATTTTTAAAATTTTCAGTTTATTTGAAAGAGGCAAAGAGAAATGAATAGAAATCTTCTATTTGGTTCATTTTCTGAATGCCTAAAACAACTGGTGCTGTTCGGGGCCGAAGTCAAGAGTCCACAACTCATGACAGGGACCTAAGCACTCGAGCCATCACCTGCTGCCTCTCAGGGTGCACACTAGCAGGAAGATGGATTGGAAGTAGAACTGGGACTCAAAGCCAGGTGTTATGATATGGGATGCAGGTACCTATTTTAAGGTTTACTTACTTATTTTAGAAGGCAGAGTGACTGGGAGTGAGGGAGAGACAAAGAATGACATAGATCTTCTCTCTGCTGGAAGTTCATTCCCTAAATGACTACAACAGCCAGAGCTGGGCAAGGTTGAAGCCAGGAGCCAAGAACTTTACCTGGATCTCCCACATAGGTGGCAGGGACACAACTACTTGAGCTGTCATCCACTGCTTTCCTAGGCACATTAGCAAGGAGCTGAATAGGAAATGGAGCATCTTGGACTTGAACCAGCACTATGATGTGGGATGCCAGTGCTGGAAGCAGAGGCTTAGCCCTCTGCTGGCTCCCTCTGTGGCATCTTAGCTGCTGCACTGAACACCCGCCCTTGTTAAGTTTCTTTAGCGAGCAAACTTGGGAAGCTTTGTCTCCTGACCTTCGAAAAAGAGAACTGCATCTCTCCCCCTGGTCTTCTGGAGAATTATAAAGAAGGTGAGCAGCCGAAGTCCTAGGGATTAGACAGAAATGTGTGTGTGTGTGTGTGTGTGTGTGTGTGTGCGCGCGTGCACGCATGCCTGTGTGCATGTGTATTTGTGTGTGTGGTGTATATGTACCAGAATAGGAGGCTAGGCTCACATCAAGTATAATGGTTGTTTTTGAAGACATAGACTTTCCTTCCATAAAGAGAAGCAGGGAATCATGATAATAGATTCAAGGGTGAAGAAGCTCATGGAGGAGAGACAGCAGGAAAGATAATGCAGAGAAAATGGGAGAACACACTTGGAGAAGGATTCTTGCTGGGGTGGGCTTTTGGTGCAACAGTTAAGTCACTGAGGTTACCCGCAATGCATATCAGAGTGACTGGTTCGAGTCCCGATTCATCTGCTTTTGATTCAGTTTTCTGCTAATGTCATCCTGAGAGGCAGTAGGTGGGGCTCACGTACTTGGGTTCCTGCCATCCACATGGGAGTCCTGGACTCCTGGTATCCACCTGGCCCAGCCCTAGCTGTTGTGGGCATTTGGGGAATGAGCCAGCAGATGAGAGATCTTTCTCCATCTTTCTCTCTACCTTTCAATTAAAGTAAACTTAGTTAATTAAAAAAAGAAACATGCTTTCTGGTCAAGAGCTACAATTCAGTGTCTGAACTCAGGTACTTGTGTCCCCTCTGGGATTTGTAGTCCTTTTTCTTCTTTGGAGGGAAGCTGTCCGTGCAACTAGCTCAGGAAACTAACAAAAAAAAAATTGCAGCCAGAATCAGTCCATTGTCCACCTTGGATCGCCTCTCCTCTCTAGCCATACTTTTACCTACACCTCCATTGTTTTTGTATTTTTCACTAGTGATTTCTGACAGTGAAGCCTAAGGTAGGGTGCTCTCTGGGAGTGTGATGGGGTAGGCAATCTATATAGATCCAGGCACGTTTGTTGACGTTTTCAAAAAAGTAGATTGTTCTTGTGGGTCCTCCCATTTCTACTTTATTATCATCTACCAAATATTAACTGAATCACCATTGGGTACAGATTCTGGGCCGGGAGTTTCATGTCCCAGCTACGGAGGTAGGCACCTTGACAAAGATAATCATATTTGGCTTGTGTCATTCTACTGAGGAGAAAACCAAGGCTAACAGTTAGTCCAAGAGTTGATGATGGAGATAGTATTCTAGCTAGGCTTCCTGGGTTTAATTTTAGGTTTTCTGTACTGCCATGCTTTTATTTCAAGTAAAAAAAATTGCATTACCAGGAATTGTTATGATCTGCCTCTTTTCTGAGCTTCAGTGTTTTTGAGATTCCCAAGTCTATCAGGCTTCATAACCATTTACTAGCTATTTAACTTGCTTAAAACTGTCCACACCTCAGCTTTAACGATTGTATAAAAAATTTGTAAAGTTAAAGGTTTCTGTAATGATTAACATATATGCATGTACACATGCATGCATGTGTGCATATATACATAATATTAATGTAATAAAATTATTACATAGTAAATGCTGGCCCCTTTCTCTTATTCCCTGTTCTGATGAGCACTCATTCTTCTTACTTTCTGTGATTGTACAAAATTTGGTGATCTTCTGTAGCCCTTTTTGTTATAATCAAAGAAGTGACCCCTCTCATATTTGACCACATCAGGTTAGGCACAGTATGTAGATGGGGTGAATGGGAGTACCACCCTCAGTCACAAAGACTAAACACACCACATTTGGACATAAGAATGGAATGAAGGGGATACTTCTAAGTCCTCTCTCTTTAATGTTTTCCGGAAGAACATCTTAAGACATTTGTTTTTCAGAGAGCAGGTTAATTCTTCATTTGGAAAGGTGAGAAAGAAGAATTCCTTCCACTGAGAGCATTTCTTTGCTTCTACCTCTCTTTTCACCTCCTTTCTGTATCTCTGTCTTTCATCCTTCTTTAAAAATTCAGCACCCATCTCATGGAGGATGATTCTTGGCACTGCATTCTCTTAAAAAGTGCCTCGTATTTTGCTTGCCACGGTCTACTGTGACAGTGATGTGTTGGCCCATTCAGCCATCGTCCTTTTCAAAGAGTGAGATATTAAAAGTCAGGAAACCTTGTAGAAGGTGCCACTGTGAGATAGCTGTGCACCCTGAGAGCTTGGTGCTTTTTCATTTTCAGTGCTTAGATTAGTCCTGGCTCATAGCACAGCCATTTATTTCAATATATTACTGAAGTTCTTTGTCCTCTGTGAAGTCTATTCTGACTTGACCCCTTCACTCTGCTCTCCTGTCTATAAACTTGCACAATATTTCCTATTGCACCTCTCCAATTCCTTTCCGGAATTTAATCACTGGACATTTATTAGGAGTCTGTTTTATGCAGAGCTCTGTACTATTTACTGTAGATACAGAGTAGACTAGATCTATTCTTATCCCAGGAATAACCTGGGGATTCTTTAGGTCACCAACTGTCCACTGAGACTTTAGTTACAGGTTTTAAAAAATAGTGCTACAGGGGCCGGCGCTGTGGCGTAGTGGGTAAAGCAGCCTCCTGCAGTGCCGGCATCCCATATGTGTGCTGGTTTGAGTCCCAGCTGCTCCACTTCCAATCTAGCTCTCTGCTGTGGCCTGGGAAAGCAGTGGAAGATGGCCCATGTCCTTGGTCCCCTGCACCTGCATGGGAGACCCAGAGGAGGTTACTGGCTTCTCGCTTTGGATCTGGATTGGAGCAGCTCTGGCTGTTGCGGCCATCTGGGGAGTGAAGCAGGGGATAGAAGACTTTCTCTCTCTCTCTCTGCCTCTCCTTCTCTCTCTGTGTAACTCTTTCAAATAAATAAATACATCCTTAAGAAAAATAGTGCTACAGAAAGGGTATTTTGTTGCCCAGTGATTTTGTACTCAGATCATTAAGAACAGGGCAACTATGTGTCAGCAGATATTATGGGACAAGTACACAAACCAACTGGAGGTAACACACCTTCAGCACTACATTGCATATGGATAAAATTCTTCAGCTTAAAATTCTGTGTATATTGATGTGGAACATTATAATGGCTCAAAAGGAGACTTTCTCTATGACATCATCGTGAGCGGTTTGCTTTGTGTTGTCCCCAAGGGGATCATATTTTGCATATACTTCTGGAGTGTTGTCATCTTTAATAGCTCCTTTGAAAGATCAGAGTTCAGGTTTCCTGGGATCCTTCTTTCAGAGCATAAGCCTTAGATTTCCTAAGATGTAATTTTCATCTGCACAGTCACTATTCTCAAAACTGGAGAAATGTAATTCAAGGGGCCATTCATTCTACTTCCTCACTCATTCATGTATTTATTCATTCATTTGCATAATCATTTATTCACTGTTTATTGAATGCTACTTTTCTTGAGGGTTAAAAGTGAAGAGGTTTTAATGTTCTTATGCAAGAATATTTCTGAACAGCCTTATGTTATTAAGAACTTTCACGGTTGTTATTAATTTCCACCAGAAAGAATATTGTTTCTAAGTCTATTGGTATAATACGTTTGACTTGAATATTGCTAGCCAGAATCCTGGAATTCCCTTTCTGCCACTTCTGTGTTTTTCTAGGAGATGTGAACATAACATGGAAGCTAGTAACTGGGAGGCTTCAGAAAAGTGAATGAATGAATACACCATAGTTACTCTCAGAATGTTTCACTATTCAGGTCACTTAAAAAACTTGTTTGAATCTTGTTAGCGTCCTTGTCGTCTTCATTACTGTCATCATAGCTACTAGCACCAACATCGTCCTTCAGTATCTAGCACCCAGGTGGGTGTGTGGCACATCAGTTAAGACACCACCTGGGATGCCCATCCTATGTTGAGTGCCTCTGTTCAAGTCCTAGCTCCACTTCCAATTCCAGCTTCTTGCTTATGTGTATACTGGGAGGCAGCAAGTGAAAAGCTCAAGTTGTTGGGACTCTACCACCTGTGTGGGAGATAGGGCTTGAGTTCCTGTCCTCTGGCTTCAGTCTGACCCAGCCCCAGGTGTTGTGGGCATCTGGGACAGTCAACCAGATGTGGACGATCTCTGCTGTCTGCCTTTTCAATAAATAAAAATAAATAACAATTTTTAAAAAGAAAGAAATACTAAAACAAGCCCTAGTATCACAAGACCCATGCAATAGTTTACTGTAATGACTAGACCCTGTCTTCAGGAATTTGGTACCAAATTTCATCTTTAAAATGTGATGACAGTGCATAGAAACAGATATTTGGATTCTGAAATCTCTTGGGAAACTCTCTACTTTGGTTCTCTAAAGAAAGGGTTTCGTTGTGTTGTAAAATAGATTCTTGGAACCTTTGGTCTCCTGAGTCTGTCTATTCCTTCTTGGGGTAGGAGGAAGGCTGGATAACCTCCTAGAGTTCCCCTTAGGGAAACTTGTGATTGGGAGGCAGTGTCACCATTATTCATCAGAGTTCAGAACCCACACAACGCTTAGGACTCTATGGAATGGGGGAATTTTACAAAGGAGCTATGACCTCCTTTTCAAAGGACCTGAAGTCTGGTTCAGCTTTAAATCATGAGCATAGAAATGTAATATTTCTTAGAATCCCCAAATCCCTAGAGAAACTATTTTTCCCCAGATTCTGTAAAGAATTATTTTTTGTTTAAAAATCTCCTCCATATCAAGCTTCTATCATCGACTATTCTCCCACCCCTACCCCCTGTATCAGAGGAGGCATCTCACTGAATAGATCTCTTGCCTCCTGTTTGCTAGGACTTATTAAAAGAGCTGACTGCAAACAGATTTTCACTGCCTCAGTGTGGACTTACATCAGGTAGCACCCAATAAGACTTGACAAGCTGACATCTCCAATCCATCAGCAGTGATGGGTTGGGAGGGAGGATGAACAGGAGAGCATCTTATTCCCGCCCACTTCCAAAGAGGCAGTCTTTGGTTGAGCAATATAAGGTCCATTTTTAGAAAGCTGTTTAATTTCTGAGTTGGAGTTCTAGACATTTTAACTTTTAGAATTTGGGGCTGGAAACAATACCCAACTTGCCCATGCTAAATGATACATGTTTTAGGTCACAAAGAGGCAATATCATGAGTCCTTAGGAGGAAGGAAAAAAAATCCATAGGAGACTCACATGACAGAGCATCTAATATAATCTGCACTGCTACCCAGACAGGCTGCCTAACAGCATTGTGATTGGTAGTAAGGAAATCTGCAAACCCAGATTTCCAAATGCATATGCTGTGCCCCAACTTCTGCTGTATCTTTCGCCTACTTTTCTATCTTAAGTGTTCATGACACTGATTGATAGAAAATAAAAGCAAAACCTCCAAGCAGCTTCTGAGTTGTTCACATACAGAATTTTTCTTTACATATGGAATGGAAGTATTGATGCGTGGGATTTTTTGTTTTATTAAGGACACGTTAGAAACCCTGGTGGATCCTTCCTAAGGAAGAAATATTTCAGGAATGCTCTTTCATTGGAAGAATATGGATACTGATTTCTGCTTACTTTTCAAGATAATTAGAATCTTTGCTTCTTTTGGAAAGAAGTTGGTAACTCTGTAGAAGGATATCACATAGTGCCTGTCTTGTGTAATATGAGAACGTCTTGGGTATGTGCGATTTTAGCCACTAAGGTCAATGTTCTTTGAAGATCACTTGCCAAAATTATTAGGACTAAGAGGAATTGAGATTTAGTGGGAATGAAATCCCCATTGTCTGTTAATTATGTTTGCTAGGAGCATACAAGTAGCACATCAAATGCATTGTTTGTGGAAATAAAAAAAGGTCATGTTATTAACTTATTCTTCATTGAAAATCATTCTAAGAAGTATAACACTTCTCAAATTTATTATAACTGTTTCACATCTTGTTAATCTGTGTTATACTCTTTAAAATTACTTACATTCTGTGTATGTTTCCATTGTTTGGAGTCTTGCACGAGATGGTAAGCACATTGAAAGAGAGGGCTATGTGACATCTATCTTTAATTTCTGATATCACTTAAAACCCACCTTATACACAGTTATGTTCAGTAATATTTATTGAAGTAAATTAAATTGAAATGAAGAAACATCTACACTGTAATATGATCTAAATATAATTAAAGGCCAACGGAAGCTAAGTACAAGAATTGATGAAAGATTTGAAGGTGACTGGAACCTTGGGAAATATTGACCATATTAGCTTTGGCTTAAAATTTTAAAGTTAGAAAAATGTATACCCTGTTATCACATGGCATGTATTTCAAAAGCTTCTTGGAATGATTGACTTTCTATGATGGTCAAAGATTCTAAAAGAGACTCTAAAGATAAATTCCTAGTGAAAACAAAGTACACTAAGGACTTCAGCATACAGGGAACTTCAAAAAGTGAATGGAAAATGGAATTTAAAGATAAGCTTATTTTGGTGCAAAAGTTTTGAACCCCGTAAGCATGAGGGGTCTTCAAAAAGCTCATGGAGATGTGTATTATGTTTCTTCAGAAATTCAAAAATAAATCTACCATGTGACCCAGCCATTCCACTCCTGGGAATTTACTCCAAGGAAATGAAATCAGCATATGGAAGAATTATCTGTACTCCCATGTTTATAGCACATCATCAACTCACAATAGCCAAGATATGGAATCAACCCAGATGTCTATCAGTTGATGACTGGATAAATAATTTACAGCATGTATACAAGATGGAATACTACTAGACCATAAAAACAATTAAATCCTATCTTTTACAACAAATGGATGCAATTGGAGGCCATTATGCTTAGTGAGACAAACGAGTCCCCAAAAGATAAATATCAACTAATACACAGAGTACAAAAAAAATTCATGTATATGAGTGAAATTGACATTTTAAGATTTGGTTATTGTTTATAGTCTTTGAATATACACTTGATGATCAGTGGTTTTTCTACTTACTACCTGTTGAATTACTTATTTAGTGAAGGGTTAAGCTTGTGGTTATAATATAAATGGAAAGTATGTCACTGTAAAAATTAAAAGGAAGGAGAAAGGAGAGTGGAGTTGAAGGGAGGGAGGGTAGGGTGGGAAATATCATTATGTTCTTAAAACCGTATGCATGAAATACATGAATTTTGCTCCCTTTATGTAAATCAAAAGAGAAAAAAGAAAAATATGTTCATGTATTTCATTTTTTGCTCCAAAATAAATTTATATTTTAATTCCATTTTCTCATGAACTATTTGAAGCACCCTAATATTTGAGGTGCCTGTTTAGTGAATTTTATTAAATGTCTTTATGGGTATAACCCACCCCTCTACCAAGACATGGAACATTACCATCACCAATTATTCCATGCCTTTTCCCCATCAATTCCTACCCTTCCATGCATACATAGGAAATGACTTTTATGATTTTTTTTGCCATAGATTAATTTTGTCTGTTTCAGAGTTTCATATAAATGCAGTCATAAAATGTATATTATTTTGTATTTGCTTCCTTTGCTTATGTTTTGAGACTCATCCATGTTGTTGTATTTATCAATAGCATGCTCATTTTTTAATCTTAGTAATACACCATAGTATAAATATACCAAAATTTGTTATTTTCTGTTGATGGACATTTGAGTTGTTTTCAACTTTAGACTATTTTGAATAAAAATGATCTAAGCATTTTTGTTCATAACCTTTTATGGACATATTTACCGAGTAGAATTGTTGGTCATAGGGTAAGTATAGGTTTAGTTTATATTTCAGGGCCAGCACTGTGGTACAGTAGGCTAAGCCTCTGCCTATGGTGCTGTCATCCATA
Organism: Sylvilagus floridanus; assembly: GCA_949820135.1. NCBI lineage: Eukaryota > Metazoa > Chordata > Mammalia > Lagomorpha > Leporidae > Sylvilagus > Sylvilagus floridanus. The sequence goes on from OX463230.1 coordinate 25,245,493, forward strand.
TGGGCACCAATTTGAGTTCTGACTGCTTCACTTCCAGTCCAGCTCTCTGCTATGAACTGGGAAAGCAGTAGGAAATGGCCCAAGTCCTTGGGCCCCTGTATTTGTGTGGGAGACCTAGAAGAAGCTCCTGGCTCCTGGCTTTGGAACCAGGCACAGCTCTAGCTGTTGCCACCATCTGGGGAGTGAACCAGTAGATGGAAGACCTCTCTCTTTGTCTCTACCTCTCTCTGTAACTCTGTCTTTCAAATAAATAAAATCTTTAAAAAAAAATTATTCTGGCACACAAAGGCTTTTGAAATCCTTGCATACAAGGAATCTTCACAAAGTTCACAGAAACTGCATGTTATGAAAAAACCATGCATGGATTTAAGAACAAAATTTTGTAGCAAAATAAACTTTTTATTTCATTTTTTTCATGAACTTTTTGGAAATCCCCTTGTATAGCCAAACCATTTTACATTCCCACTAGAAATGAATGAATGATTTGTCAACAGAGGGGCTATGACACAGGAAGTTGGAGGGCTAAATGAACATGAAAGAAATATATCTGCAGAAACACTAATTTTTTTTTGTCTATGGGTGTGGTTATCAGAATTCAGAAGCTCAGAGGTGGTGCCCCATGAATCTGGTAGAGTACATTGGACTTAAGGAGGAAATATTGCTGAAATGTACTTGCTTCCTGTTTCTAAATTTTTATTCATTTTCATTTTATTTGAAGGGGGAACGGGGATAGAGAGACTGACCCTTCACCCATTGGTTCACTCTCCAAATACCCACAGTAACCAAGGCTGAGTCAGGTGCAAGTCAGGAGCCTGAAATTTAATCTGGATCTCCTACAAGGGTGGCAGGGATCCAAGCACTCAAGCCATCATCTGCTGACTCCCCGTATGTACATTGGTAGGAAGCTGGATCAGAAGTAGAGAGGCTGGTACTCAGACATAGGCCCTCCGATGTGGGATTCAGGTGTCCCATATAATGACTTAGCCGTTGCACAAAATGGCCAACTCTCATCTCACTAACTTTAAGTTCACTGGCTCTTTCCTCTCCATCAACATTCTAGTCACTGAGCCCATCCAACTGACTTCTTTTTTTATCCTATTATATTTTTCAGTTCCAAAATTTCCATTCAGTTCTCCTGTATGTCTTCTGTGTCTTTGCTGATACTTTCTATTTTAACTTGGTTTCAAGCATGATCATGATTGCTTGTTTGAGTATTTTTGTAATAGCTACTTTGAAATCTTCATCAGATAATTTCAACATCTGTGTGATCACATTGTTGGTGTCTCTTGATTGTCTTCTCCCATACAAGTAGAAATTTTCAAGGTTCTTTATAGGCTGAATAATTTTGGATTATACTCAGGATATTTTGAATGATGCTATGAGGTTCTGAACCTTGCTTAAAGCAACTTGTTTGGTAATACTTCGGATTCTGGTGTTCTTCTCAATCTGTTTGTTGATTTTTCAGAGACCCAGAGTCACTGTGCCTTGCATTCTGTTAAGGTTTTATAGTTGCATTCAGAGGGAGACAAAAGTTGGCTTGTCTTGACTCCATTTTATCTGGGAACAGACCAGTAAGTTTGGATTTTGAAAGTACACATTTGAAACATAAAAAAAGCTACTTCTCCACTATGTGCCTAGGTTTATTATTTATTATCTGGTTATCTTTGTTAAAATTTAAGCTTCAGATAGATGGGCAAGATACTTTGTTCTGTGTATGCCATAGAACTCAGACGCTGTTCTGGCGCTAAATAAATATAAGAAGCATTCAATAAGTGCCTTTGAGTGAATGAAAAGAAGCTAATAAACAAGGAAGAATCTTGTGTACCCTGAGCAGTACTGTAAGATAATTAGAATGACCAGTATCTGTGACCTTAATTAACCTTGATTAACCTCTCTGTGTGTGGTTAGTTTTCTTTCTCTGATATGATCATAAATAATATTTATTTTATATAAATAAAATATGTAAAATATTTTGTACAAAAGTGCTCAAAAACCACAAACTTAGTGGTTTCTTTTCATTGCTGTATAAATGCAGAGATTACAAAGATAAAATATAAAGCAAGAAGAGTAATAAAAAGATAGTCATTTCATGGGGAAGTTGTTTATATAAACACGGGACAAATGAAAGCAGAAATAGTCCACTTCTGGGACAGATGTTGGGATACCTGCATCCCACATAGAGTTCCTGGGTTCAAGTACTGGATCTGTTCCCAGTTTCTTGGCTCCTGCTGATGCACACCCTGGGAGGCAGCAGGTGTGGCTCTCACACAGGTGGGAGACCCAGGTTGAGTTTCTAGCTCCTGGCTTCAGCATGGCCCTGCCCTAGCAGTTGCAGGCATTTGGGAGTGAACCAGCAGTTGGGAAAACTTTATTTCTGTCTCTTTCAAATAAAAAATGAATATATGTAAATTTTTAAAAAGGACATACATACTTTCAGTTCCTCTTCTCTATTAAAGACAATGGCCTTCAAGTGAAAAGGAAGAAGATCATAGGCACTGAGGTTAGGTGGACTTTGTAGCTAATTTTACTTATCTCTTTTTAAAAATATTATCCATTTGAAAGGCAGAGTAACAGAGGGAGAGAGACAGAAACAGGGGAAAGAGTGAGAGGGAGGTTGATCTTTCACCTGTTGATTTACTCAGCAAAGGCCGGCAACACCCAGGGCTGGACCAAGCCAAAGCCAAAGGCATGGAACTCCATCCTGGTCTACCATGTGGTGGCCAGGACTCAAGTACTTGGATCATCATCTGCTGCCTTCCTAGGCACTCTAACAGGAAGCTGACTAGGAAGCAGAGCGTAGCCAGAACTTGAATTGGCACTCCAGTATGGGGTGCAAATGCTCCAAGAGGTAGCTTAACCCTCTGTGCCACAATGGCCATCTGCATTTCATCTCTTTGAGGTTAGACTTAGTTTTCTCTGTTTAATGAGAAAAATAATTCCAACTCCCACAGGGCTATTTTAAATGTGGCAGAATAGAAATTATGGGGGTGGGAGGGAGGAGTGGATTTAGATGCTTCTCTTTCCCCAGCCAAAGACAGTCTTATCATTGCCAGCTCCATTGCAAAACCAAGTAGAATGTGCAGTGTTAAATTGGCAGCCTTATTTGTTTGGCTGCTGTCAACCTTTTGGTTCTGGATAGCTGGGCTTGGTTTGACACAACTCTGTGCGTGCTGAATCATAGCCTTCTCTGCCTGCCTGTGACTTCTGTGATCCCTGCACACTGAACACCACATCCACTAGGCATCTGGCCTTGCTTGGAGCTTCAGCTTGGGTCCACACCAGCGCAACACTCTACTGAGCTCTGTGGAAGACCTCAAAGCCTACTTCCTTCTCCCACTATTGCCTGATAACCTTACTGAATGTTTCATCTGTTACACAATGCATATTTTTTTCAACCAAAAAAGCTTTATCTTTTTTATTCTTTCTTTTCAGGCATTGAATAGAAATGTCACAACATTGTTTCCAAAAATGTAAATGAGGACATTTTTCCCTTGGTGCTGCTGTCCAGCATGTAACCGTGATTTATACGTCATTACATTCTCTGTCCTTTCCATGTTCTGTACCAAACATGATCTCGGTGAACATTTCATAGTTTATGCCTTCTGTATACTCATGCAAGAGATCTAAGTATTCAGAAATTGTGCCTCGGGGCAGGCATTTATCCCAGTGGTTAGTAAATGAAAGGTTAGGATGATGGCATCCAAAATTAGTGTACCTGGGCTCAGTTCCTGGCTCTGGCTCCTGACTCCAGCTACCTGCCAGTGCAGACTTTGATAACTGGGTTCCTGCTATCCATGTGGAAGACCTGAATTGCATTCCTGTCTTTCAGTTTTGGCCCTGACCCAGTCCTGGACTTTGAAGGCATTTGGAGAGTAAACCAGAAGGTGGGAGTCAGTCTATCTGCATTTTCAGATGAATAATAAAATAAATTTAAAAGGAAATGATGCCTAAATTTCTGGGATTTAATTGTTCATTAATATTAACACTATTTAATTTTTATTTAGACTCCAATAGCATTGTAAAGTCCATGGGAAAATAATGTTAATTTCTTAGAGATTACATAAACAGCATATAGAAAATTGTCTCCTTTAAGTATCTTCAGTTCTATTTGTAACTCTTTGGTATGTGGCTGTTGAATTCAGGGAGAAGATGCAGAGAATAAATAGGCAAATGGGATTAGAAGTTCTTCTCCTGAGTCACAGGCTGTTTTTTGCAATGTGTCTTGTAGAGAGTGTGAGCACTTGCTTTGCATATTGTTCCTAATGAGATCTTCCCAAGATGCTGCCTGATGCTAGGGAAGATCTGTTCACTCTGGAGTGAATCCCTCTGGATGAAAAAAGACTACAAGGCCTTTGTGAATAGGGTGAGGGGTAGCAGCATTGATATCTGGTAGCTTCCTTCTTCAAGACTGAAAGCAAAATGAGGCTTGCATTGACATTTTTGGAAGGGAATTAAGGCTAAGGATCCAGACCAAAATTATAAAAACATTTTCATTTTTATTATAAAAATGCACTTTAAAAATTCATTGCTTCTTACCTGAGTGCCCACAGATTAGGAGAAAGACTTTTAAACAGAAGCTTCTGTGTCAGCTCTCAAGGGCAGCAAGGAGTGAGGGGTGAGGAGATTGATTTCCACTCCACAACCTAGGTCAGGTGAAGAGGTTTTATAAGTGGCAATGAACATGGTGGTAGTTCCTGAAAGAATTGAAACTGTCCTGGAACCCTGCATCAAAGGGAGAGAAGAAGCCCATGGATAGTTAAATCTAAGATGTTTTGGGATAAGAGCTGGCACAAATGTCTGCTGTTGTCATGGACTTCCCAGTTTGCAGTCCCCATAGCTGTGTGGAGCAGACACAAGCAATAGTCAAAGATCCCTGGCAGCCTAGCTTGGAGGATTTTGTAAGTCTTCCTGGAGAAGGTGGCTTCTGAGATGGGTTCTCACGGTGGTTAGGGCTCTGATGGTCATACATGGGCAGGTTGGCATTTCCATGCTCAGGTCAGAGGATGAAATGAATGAGACTTACTTGGGCCATTCTTCTAACAATCTACCATAGGGCTTGAGACCAGTGTGGGGGGGGGGGCATGATGGTGATTGGAAAATATCATTAAATAGTGAGTCTACTTTATCTTTTCATTTTCTCTACTTATTGAGTTCTGCTTAAGTTGCTAGAAGAAACTTTATTCCACTTCTAAGCTTTTAATGTCTCCCACTGAGCAAGTGTGAATTTCTGTATTTCTCTTTTGATCTTAGCAGAGCTAGGATACAATCATATTGGTGGATGGCACTTCTGATGTCTATTCAGCACTTAATTCTACCACTAATCCCTGCTTTTCTTCAGCCTTATTGATCCTCAGCCTTTTGCCAGTTCCAATTTATTCCTGTGATCAATGAGATACCGGTAAACACTGTGAAAGTGTTATCAAGTCAAGCATTTGGAAGGGGCCTCTGGAGGTCATTGTGCCGATATGGTAGATGATTGCCAAAGCCCACTAAGACTGAGGTATTCTGGGCTGTGGTACAGTGGGTTAAAGCCCAGCCTTCAGTACTGGCATCTCATATGGGTGCCAGTTCAAGTCCCTGCTGCTCCACTTCTGATACATCTCACTGCTATGGCCTGGGAAAGCATTGGAAGATGGCTCAAATCCTTGGGCCCCTGCAACTACATGTGAGACGTGGAAGAAGGTCCTGGCTCCTAGCTTTAGATCAGCTCAGCTTTGGCTGTTGCAGACATCTGGGGAGTGAACCAGTAGATGGAAGACCTCTCTCTCTCTCTCTCTCTCTCTCTGGCTCTACCTCTCTCTGTAACTCTGCCTTTCAAATAAATAAAATAATGTTTTTTCTTTTTTTTTTATTTTTGACAGGCAGAGCGGACAGTGAGAGAGAGAGACAGAGAGAAAGGTCTTCCTTTTGCCGTTGGTTCACCCTGCAATGGCCGCCATGGCCAGCGCTCTGTGGCCAGTGTACTGTGCTGATCCGATGGCAGGAGCCAGGTGCTAGGTGCTTTTTCCTGGTCTCCCATGGGGTGCAGGGCCCAAGCACTTGGGCCATCCTCCACTGCACTCCCGGGCCACAGCAGAGAGCTGGCCTGGAAGAGGGGCAACCGGGACAGAATCCGGCCCCCTGACCAGGACTAGAACCCGGTGTGCCGGTGCTGCAAGGCAGAGGATTAGCCTGTTGAGCCATAGCGCTGGCCAGAATAATGTTTTTTCTTTAAAAACAGTGAGGTGTTTATAGCTTCCTCGATGGGGTGAATGACAGCCTCCTTTTAAGTCGTTCCTTCTAGTATTTAATCAGTTGGGAGATTTGCCTTGTCTAATTGCAATTATTCCAGATTAACGCATTTGCCCTTGTGTTGCCCACTGCAGGCATGGATGGTAAATGATCCCGACTTCACTAATAACAACCCTTGGTGAACTTGAAGACAAAAATCTCATCATCTTTCTGTCCCTCCTATCTAAACAACCCTGATTTCTTGCAAGTACTCAACAGATGGCTTATTTATGTTTATTTAGACATTTTTATTAAAGTATTTGGATCTCTTGACTCTCTCCACATCACTTTAAAGTGGTTATTATAGTAAACAGAAATTTAGACTGAGTGCAGAATCACTTCTTGGGAGTTCTCATTGATGGTTTTCAATGTGAAGAAGCTCGAGGATCATTTTTTCAAAAAGGTGTATTTACTTCTTTGAAAGGTAAGGTTAAGAGAGAGAGAGGGAGGAACACACACATGCATGGGGAGGAGAGGGAGAGGGAGAGAGAGAGAGAATATGAGAATGAGAGAATGAGAATGAGAATGAATCGTCCATTTGCTGGTTCTCTCCCAAATGGCTGCAATGGCCAGGGCTGGGCCAGGCCAAAGTGAAGAGCTTCTTGCAGGTCTCTCACTGTTAAGGCAGGAGCCCAAGCACTGGGGCCATTTTCCTCTGCTTTCTCAAGCACATTAGCAGGGAATTGGATCAGAAAAAGAGCAGGTGGGACACAAAATGGCACCCACATGGGATTCTGGCATCTCAGGTAGTGGCTTAATCCACTACACCATAATGCCAACACCTTGTGGGCCATTTTTGATGAAAATAAAAGACCTGGTGTTAGAACCATGTTATTAAGTGAGGCCACTGGTGATACAATTCATTTTTTATTCATTACTGTTTTAACAGACTTAACCTCTCTGTGATATACCTGCATATCATGGGAAACCCAGTGAACATAGTTCTGAGTTTTTCTGCCATGAAACCCCCTTTAAAAAAACTTATTTCTTTGAAAGTTAGAGATTCCATTCACTGATTCACTCCCAAATGCCTGAAAGAGCAATAGCTGGGTCTGGCCAAAGGCAGGAGCCCAGGAATTCAATCTGATCTTCCACAGGGGTGGCAAAGAGCCAAGTTTTTGAGTCATCTTCTGCTGCCTCTGAGGGTGTGTGTGAGGAATTCCAGGAAGCTGGAATTTGGAGCAAAGCTTGTACTCAAACCCAGGCACTCTGATATGGGACACACATGTTCCATGCAGCAACTTAATCACTGTGCCAAACATAGCTGCCCCTGAAAATACTTCTAAATTATAAACCTAGGGAAGATAACACACTATCTTAAAGTTGTCTACTCCTTTCTTGTCTGATCGACTTGAGATTATTTCCCCCAATGCATTTTAGAGTACCTTTTACAAAGACTCTGAAATAATGGATGTGATGATTACTACAAGTAACTAAGAGTATACAGCATTCATTTCCTCATGCAATGGCTTTGTGGTTTGTGGAGAATTTCAGGAGATAATAGGCTATGGAGACAAGCTAGGGCAAGAGACCAGAGGAATACATTAAATACTTCCTGAGTAGTAGGTGTATGCTAGGTGCTATGGATTTAGAAAGCGGAGTACAGTATGCTCAGTGTGTTACTATCAGGAGAAAAGAAAAAGAATGGATAAGCTCATCAAGTCAAAGTATGCTTGTATGATGACATCATAAGCCACCAGGGAACTGGAACAGGAGTAATCTAATGAGGTGTTATCTGGGGTTATTTCACCAAAACCAGTCATGTGGCATCAGTTTTTCAAGAAGAAGCCAACTGGCTCTTCAGAATTTGAGGCAAAGTAAGAGATGAGGAATGAAAGTATCATTGACGTGCATTTTATTTATCAAGGAAGAGATTGTTGTAATAATTGTTAAAATAAATTTGAGCTTTCACAATATACAGGAAAAGCAGTTCGAAGTTCATTTATACAAGGGGACCTCAAAAAGTTCATGGAAAAATGAAACTGAAAGATAAGTTTAGGAGTAAGGTGTTTGGCCCAGTGCTTAAATGCTGTTTAAGATGGCCACATCCCATATCAGAGGGTCTGGGTTTGAGTCCTGGCTCCACTTCCTGTTCTAGCTTCTTGCTAATGCATACCTTGGGAGGCAGAAAGGAACAGATCAACTGTTGTATTTCTACCACCAATGTGGGAAACCTGGATTGAGTTCCTGGCTCCTGGCTTGGACCTGTCTCAGTCCAGACTATCATGGGCATTTGGCAAGTGAATGAGTGGATAGGAGCTGTGTCTGCCTTTCTCTCTGCCTCTCAAATAAGCAAAAATAAAACTAAGACGAGTTTATTTTTGCTGCAAAAGCATTTTTGAAATCTATGCATTTTTCATAGAACTTTTGGAAGAACCTCTGTACACATTCATTTAACCCTGATCACACAATGAGGCCCATCTGTTTTATCTCCACTTAACAGAGACAGAGCTACAGAAACAGAAGAAATCTCATGGAACTACATGGTGTGGTGGGTCTGAGTGGCAGGGAAGGAGTTTACCTGGAGGTGGTGCCAGTAGGACTGAGGGAGATGGGGGGCGGGCACTAGATTGGGTGGGTATGTGAGTGCCTGTCAGTGGTGGGGATGGCACTCAAAGACAGTGTGATCCAAGAAGAACAGGAATGCTAATTCAGTGTGTTTCTGAAACAGGATGACTGGCAAGGAAGAAGAATCTGTAGGCTATGTTGTATTTGGTTGGAGTCGTTGAGAGACACTGGGTAGACTGCATGTGCAGGATGAATGGTGAGAGCAGCGTGCGTCACAGGGGTTCATATCCTTTTACTCAGCCTGTCCTTCTCCATTCTTTTTCCTATTTAGAATTCTGTTCCCCTCTAAGATCCCTCAGAGACCACCTGCCCAGGCCTCATCTCCAGCTCTGTATGGCTAGAGTATGGCTCCTTATCTGACCCACATTCTCCTCATGTCTTATACCCTTGGAGCACCAACATCACTGTCCACTTTCCAGTCTCCATCAGACTTTTCCTGACTGATGGTGGCCATACCTTCTTCTCTCCTCACAACTGGAAAGGCCATCTTCATGGCCCCAAATGCCTGCAGTGACTGATACTGGGTCAGGGTCAAAGCCAGGAGCGTGCTCTGAATGTGTGGTTCTCTTATGAATTCTCTGTGGATCTAGGCTCGTGTAAATTTACCAAGGAAAAAAGGAATATTTTGAGATTCTCTCTTCAAGGGAGAGATCCTTGCAAATTAAGATTATAGACATCTTACAACACTGTTACTCTGGATGTGTTTGTCGTAGCTGAGGAGGATTCAGGCTAAGATCTTATGGGAAAAATTTGCTGAGGATGATAATGGAAGAACTGTATTATGCATGTGAAAGATCCATGAATTATGAAATGCTCATTATCCAAATCTTAATGTGATTATTTGTTGGCAAACTTCTGACATTCTGTTATTGTTGATTATTCACATTAAAAACAAAATGGCTTCTTAGAGTTTGTGGGGGCCGGTATTGAGGGGTATAGCAAAGACTCACCGGCGAGTTGCATGTGAACTTTTCAGTAGGCCTTCAAGATTGTTCTCACAGCTCCTCTGAACCTCTGCTTTGCTTTGTATTTGTCTTTCATCCAAAGAATGACAAAAGGAGGCAGTGTTCAGGAGGGTGGGTAGCATTCTCACCCAGATCTTTGAGTACTGTGATTGAAGGAAGCCACAGGAACTGGTTATAGCAGTTCCACATGCGTTTCAGCTTGGCAATCTTGGGCCTCTTGTGATCTGGCCTAGGTAATACAATTGTGGTTAACTCAGAGCAGGCAAGGTTGTTGTAACTGGAGACAGAACCTTAGACATCTAGTAGAGCAGCAACCCTGTGATAGCGCTGAGTTAATGTATCTCACAAATAATAGTTTCATTATCCGTATTAGTTAAATGAATTTTAAAAAATAACCGAGGGTTGTGTATTTGCCATAGGGGTTAAGACACCACTTGGGATGCCCTCATCCCATTTAATAGTGCCTAAGTTCACTCTATTCCCAATTGATGCTTCCTGCAAATGTGTTTCCTGGAAGGCAGCAGTGATGGGTCAAGTAGTTGCGCCATCTACATGGAAGACTTAGGTTGAGTTCCTGACTGATAGTTTCAGCCTGACCCAGCCTGACCATTGCAGGCATTTGGTGAGTCAAATTCTCTCAGCCTTTCAAATAGCTAAAGAAAATAATTAAAATATTTTTAAAAAAGGAAAATTTAAAAGTTATAGAGGTAGGCCAGTGGGCTTTATAAGCTCAGTTTAAAGGGAAATTATTACTTTGATAGAATTATGAAAAACCAGTGAATTTCAATTTCATTAGTTCCCTTAAAGTTTATTGGAATAAAGAAAATAAAAAAAGACAAAAAAATAACAAAAAGAAAACAAGAAGAAAAAAAGAAAAAAAAAAAAGAAAATAAACTAACCTAACCAAAACTCGTAAGAAATTGAAATGGAAAGTAGTCAGTAAATACTTTGTTATCAGTTGTTCCATAGCAAATAACTCCAAACTTACTAGTTTAAAAGTTTTGGAAGAATGTTGTAGCATTATAAGGACAGCTTATTTGAGCTCCAAGTGGCATCAGTAGGAATATTTGACCAAAGCAGAAGGGTTCACTTCCAAGATGGCTTTCACATAGAAGGGTACTTCAAAAAACTCTTGAAAAATAGAATTAAAAGATTAGTTAATTTTGCTACCAAAAAAAACTTTGAAATCTGTTCATATGAAAGGTCTTTGAAAAGTTCATGGAAAATGTAGATTGTAAAACAAAACAAAAAAACTTTTGCTGAGTTTCAAAGTGTTTTTAGATCAAAATGAAATTATCTTTTAATTCTATTTTCCATGATATTTCTGAAGGATCCTCATATATCTGGAAACTTTTTGCTGTCAGCAGGGAGATGCCCAGACTTGATTCTCATTCATGTGGGCCTCTCCACTTGACTTCACTATCTGGAACAATGTCACTTGCTGTGTTCTCTTGGTCAGAGCAGTCACAGCTCATCCCAGATTAAAGGGTGGTCAGGGATAGAGGTGGAGGATAGTAGATAACCTCATGCCAGAGGAGGAGGTAGACAATTTGTAGTTATTTTTAATAAAGTCTGAATATTCCCTGGAAAACATCTGTTAAAAATATTTAGCAATCAACTAGTTGTTCACCTTAAATTCTCACTCTTGTAGGAAAATTGTAGTTTGCTAAATATCATGGGCCAAGAGGAAGGGTGTAGTGTTTGACCTCCTTAAAATTTCCATCCATCAGGCCAGCATTGTGGCACAGGAGCTTAAGCCGCTGCTTGTGATGTAGCATCCCATACCGGGATGCTGATTGGAGTCCCAGCTGTGCTGCTTTTGATCCAGCAGAAGATGAGCTAAGTGCCTGGGCCCCAGCCCAAGGGATGGAGTTCCAGGCTCCCGGCTTCCACCTGTTTCAGCCATGGTCATTGTGGGAGATGGAAGATTCTTTGTCCATCTTTGCATCTCTTGCTGTCATCCTGCCTTTAAAACAAATAAAATGAATCTTTATAAAATTTCATCTACTCCCCTTCCAAATCCTGATGAAGAAAAACTACATTTGAAATGAAAGCAAGATGCTTACTATGCAGAAGGCATTGGATAGTCGCAGTGTGTACCTCCTGCCCTGTCCTCCCCATTCACAGCACATTGCTGCCTGCTGCTTCTCCTCTGTCAAAATGTCCCTGCTCAATCACAGTGAATTCCCTGGTAAGTTTACAAACAAAGGAGTGGCCGGGTTCTAGTCCCGGTTGGGGCGCCGGATTCTGTCCTGGTTGCCCCTCTTGCAGGCCAGCTCTTTGCTGTGGCCCGGGAGTACAGTGGAGGATGGCCAAGTGCTTGGGCCCTGCACCCCATGGGGGACCAGGAGAAGCACCTGGCTCCTGGCTTCGGATCAGCACAGTGCGCCGGCCGCAGCGGCCATTGGAGGGTGAACCAATGGTAAAAGAAGACCTTTTTCTCTGTCTCTGTCTCTCACTGTCCACTCTGCCTGTCAAAAAAAAAAAAGTGAATTACATGGTCTCAGAGGCTAGTGTCACAGAAGCTATGGGTGCAAACCAGTGTTAGCTGTCAAATGTGTTGATTTGAACAAAAGATGATTGTTTTTGCCCCTTCCTGGTGTGTTTCTCTTCTTTACAGTGTCATCAAATACCCATTGCCTATTAGTGCCAGGCTGTATAGCGTGCTACTTTGTCTGTAATATAATATTGCACTTTGGATACTTAGGAGAAGAAATGTCTGAGAGACACTTGCCCAGTGTGTGTAGTAAGTGTTGCCACAGGTGGGGCATAAGTTCAGTCTTCCTAATTCCATTTTTTTTTTTATAAATGTCATTTATTTGAAAGGTAGAGGTACAGAAATAGAGACATCTTCCATCCACTGGTTAACTTTCCCAATGCCCACATCAGCAAGGGCTGGGCTAGGATGAAACCAGGAGCCAGGAAATCAGTCATGGAAAATGCATGTTATGAAAAATTGATGCATGGATTTAAAATATTTTTGCCCCAAAATAAAATTATCCTTTTGTGCAGTTTTCTATCAACTTTTTTTTTTTTAATGTGAGGGCAGAAAGACAAAAAGAGTGCTGCTCACTGGTTTGCTCACCAAGTAGCCAGCTGGGATTGGACCAGATGAAAACTGGGAGCCAGGAATGCAAGCAGATTTTCTGTGTGGATGGCAGGGATCCAACTACTTGAGCCATCAACCTGCTGCCTCCCAGGGAGAACATTAGCAGGAAGCTGGAGGGAGGAGTTGGAGTCAGGGATCAAAGGTAGGAACTCTGATACAGGACATGGGTATCCTAACTGTCACATTAACCAGTAGGCCAAATGCCTACTCCCCATGAACTTTTCGAATACCCTGAGATTTAATGGAGTCGGGGCATGGAGGCGGGGAAAGAGACGGAAGGAGAGAGAGAAGTGATAAGAAAATCAGAACAAAAAACATTCATTTCTATCCACACTTTAATACAGATATTTTACTTTTATATGATCTTATGTATCTTTATACAATTGTCATAATATATGCCCAATTTTTCCATACTTATTTTAGATAATTGGAATTATTTTGATCAGTGGAAATTTTCCCAAGTTTCTGCTGGCAACAAATCTGAAACAAAATAAGTTAAAGCAGAAGGCATTTACTTGAGGTCTCTTAAGTAATTGCAGTGCTGGGAGACACAGGGTCTAACAGCAATTGGATTGGGTTCTGAGAGAGGAATGAGAAGGGTAGCATTTTAGAAGGCAAAAAGTGCAATTGTGCCAGTTGTCTTGCATGCATTATTATCGGGGGAGGCAAATGATGAGTTTGTTTCTGTGTTGAGAAATCTGCCATTTGGCCGGCGTCTTGGCTCAATAGGCTAATCCTCCGCCTTGAGGCGCCAGCACACTGGGTTCTAGTCCCGGTCGGGGCGCTGGATTCTGTCCTGGTTGCCCCTCTTCCAGGCCAGCTTTCTGCTATGATCCGGGAGTGCAGTGGAGGATGGCCCAAGTGCTTGGGCCCTGCACCCGCATGGGAGACCAGGAGAAGCACCTGGCTCCCAGCTTCGGATCAGCGCGCCATCCACAGTGGCCATTCTCTATCTCTCTCTCACTGTCCACTCTGCCTGTCAAAAAAGAAAGAGAAAGAGAGAGAGGAAAGAGAGGGAGGAAGGGAGGGAGGGAGGGAGGGAGGGAGGGAGGGAGGGAGGAAGGGAGGGAGGGAGGGAGGGAGGGAGGGAGGAAGGAAGGAAGGAAGGAAGGAAGGAAGGAAGGAAGGAAGGAAGGAAGGAAGGAATTTGCCATTTGTTGCTGTGTGGCACCTGCTGATGCAGTGATAAGATTTTGACCCAGACCAAAAGTGTTCAGTTGAGGGCATGCATGAGCTCTGTTTCCTCAGTGGCTCCCTGGCTGATATTGAGGGCTCTGAGCCCAAATGCCACCATTTTGTGATCTCATTGCCAACTACATATAATAAAAATTTTCATTTGTTATAGAATCCTCTATGCAGGTCATTAAAGTAGACATTAGACATTCTGTTATTGTTAAAATACATTTTTTCTATATATGAAATTTGCATTGTAGAAACACTTGGAAATTTATCTAAGAATACACTTTTTAAAATCATACCTGGAGAGATAGTATTGCTCTATTTGGAACTATTTTGTCCCAGGCTTTAATGTATGTTCTAAATATATTCTGTTAATTTAAGCATGCATGTCATTTTATGGTATGCAAAATTGAAGTTATGCCTTCAAAATAACTTCAACTAATAGTTGCATGTCTCCACAGAACAAAAGTTTTGAGGAATTCCCTGCTGTATTGTATTTCTATAGGGATTCCCTGTTGGAAGGGTTTCATTGTTTCAACAGGGCAGGGATTATGTCGCCTACCTATAGAACAGCATGCATATGCATCCCCCAGCAGCATGTGTTATGTGTTCATTGCCTCATCAACCACAGAGCAAGGCCAGTGTGATGTGGAGAGGTGACCTCCAGCTGAATGTTGAAGCTGGAAGAAACAGTGCTACTCCATGTAGCAGTGGTTACATCTGAAGGATGTCTAAGCTTTTTGCCTAGGAGTACCATCTAACCAATGGAGAAGAGTGTGAGGGTCTGTTTATCATCCTACACATGTGCTGTGAAAGCAGGTATCTGTTACTTTGGTGCATATGGCCAATTCACATGTTGAATCAGGTATGGAACTTCATTTCCAAGAGAAATAAATACTACATAACTACATATCACAACAAAATGCAATTTTTAGGATCATCATTTTCTTCTTTAACAGTAAAACAGTACAGTTGGTAGAGGTTAACTGTTTGGCCCCTGTACTGAAATATTTTTAAAATGTGAAATTCTTTAAATGCACAGGAAAGTACAGAAAATACTAACACAGATACCATGTTTTCACTGCACAGAGTCAATGGATGTTAACATGGGCCATATTTACTTCCTAACTGTTTAAAGGACTACTTCTCTGGTGGACATATCTCCCCGCAGTGTGATCTCAGAAAAACCTTTTGGGATGAGAAGCCTATAGGATGGAGCCCTCCTCTTAGTAACTACAGTATTCACTGAAGAGAGAATTAGACCAGAATGGGGAAATGGAATCAGATATTGCCCTAGGCTGTATGGGTGAATGGGGGAAAGGGGTAGGAGTGTAGGCTCAGCTAGATGTTATTTGCACCATCTGTGAGTGTGCCACAAGCCCCAGTAGCCTCAATACTTTCTTCTGTTTTTCTTTTCCTCCTCACAGAGACAAGCTGCTGCCTGAATTGGATGAATTTTAAGGTTAGGGTTGCACACTAAAAAAGTGAACATTGAGACTTTTCCCATTCTTGAGTTGCAAGAGTAATTCATGGCAACTTAGAATTTACATCTTGGGGAAAACTTCTGTCTTCATTGCATTTGGGTTAAACAAGCCTCATCAACCAGGGTCTGGTTTTCCAAGAGCGTATCATTCAGGCACTGATTATCCATTTTGTGAAGTTTCTAGGTCTTTTGCTTTGCACCCTCTCTCCCCCTGCTGGGTTTTGGTCATTTTGCTGCTTGTTAGGATTTCCACCAGCAGGTAGGGAGAAGCAAGAGAACAGCTAAAGCATTATTAAGTTTTGCTTCATGATAGGGCTCTAGGAAGAACGCAGTGGGAGAGACCTCAAACCCTTTGCATACAATGAAGTTTAGAGTTATCTGCTGATTTTGGTTGCTTTTGCCCTCCCTGTCTTCCATTAGTACTGGTAATAAAGAGTTGACTTGCAGAAGAACAGGATGGAAGGGTACTGCAAAATATAGCCAAATCGCAGCAAGCCATGACTTCAACTTGGCCCTGTAATATCTTGCTGTAATGAGATGGAGCCTGAGTTCATAGGAGTTCATTGAAGTATCAAATTGCTGTGCAATCTTTCTTCTCATTCAGCATAGGTCTAGCATACTTCAGAATACAAGTTTTCAAGTAGGGGTGAGACTGTGTGGAAGGACAGGTTCTCTAATCACCTGGACAACTTTGTTAAATAATATGCACTGATGGTATCTTTGTAGGAGAGTGTGGACTCTTTACAAACTACTGTGCTGGTCAGCTCACATCCCACTGTGCAAAATAGATGCTGGTGGTTTTGAGAAGGCTTGAGCAGGAACAATGAAAATAGTTAAGGGGACACTAAAAAGGCGAAGGAATCAGAATTCTCAAAACGGAGGGTAAGAGGACTCCCAGGGTAGTGGAATAACTTCTGTTGCATATTTATATCAAAGGTTCCTAAAGGGAAGCATTCTTCAAATCCCTGCTGGCATAATCTCCTAACATGCACAGTGATTCTGCTGTACCCCTGCCTGGTCTTTATTAATGCTCCAAGCTCCTTTGCCTTCTGTATTCCCAACTCTTCATTCTTCCTCTTCCAATTTTAATAAGAACCAGTCAGTTCATCACAGGCCTTGAAGCCCTAAGGAGGTTGTAGTTATAATATAGAAGGCGAGAAATGCAAGGTGTCATACAGAACTGTATGTCTTACTGTAATGGGAGCAATTGATGTATTTTAAATTCACTACATTTCATGTTTCACAATCATCCTCCAACATCCAATCACTGTTTCTACCACTGTTGTTCAAATCTGTACTGTTTGTCTTATCAAGAGGATGAGCCCCTCAACTTTATGCCAAGAATTATTTTCCCTTAACAATAACAAAATTAATTAGAAAAATTAATTGGATTGCTTATCTTCCCTGTTTGAAAACTTATTCCTTGTTTTTAGGGATGTAGCATCATGTTCAAGACCTTAACAGTTGACCTTGTCCCTCTTTGCAGCTGAAACCCTGTTTCTGTTTCTCCCTGCCCCAGTTCTCTCATTTTCTCCAGCTGATCCTGAAGCTGTAGCTTCACCTTGCCCAGGAATGCATGTCTTACAGAGAGCACTCGCTGAACTGTCGATCCCTTTCTTTGCCAAGTGAACTACTCATTCTTTTTTTTTTTTTTTTTTTTTGACAGGCAGAGTGGACAGTGAAAGACAGACAGAGAAAAAGGTCTTCCTTCGCCGTTGGTTCACCCTCCAATGGCCTCCGCGGACAGCACGTTGTGCTGATCCAAAGCCAGGAGCCAGGTGCTTCTCCTGGTCTCCCATGCGGTTGCAGGGCCCAAGCACTTGGGCATCCTCCACTGCACTCCTGGGCCACAGCAGAGAGCTGGCCTGGAAGAGGGGCAACCAGGACAGAATCTGGCGCCCCAACTGGCACTAGAACCTGGTGTGCCAGCGCCACAGGTGGAGGATTAGCCTATTGAGCTATGGCGCCAGCCAAACTATTCATTATTTAAGATGCAGCTAAACTAGCTCTCCCTCATGCTGCCCTATGCTCCTTCCCCACACTGTGACACCCCACCCCTCCACGGTGCTCCCAGCTCCTTATAAAACTGCTATAGTACTTAAACCACTGTATGTGTAGGATTTTTCCTCTTTGGAACTGTGCCCCATTGAGTCATTTGTTGCTGTGCTATATTCCTGAGAGATTAAACAGTGACAGGTCAGTATTTGGAAGGGCACGTGACTGAAAATTTGATGTAGATTTTGTGCCATGGTTTTATGTATGACTGCTGGGCTGTACCTCCCAAATGCAGATTATTTTATTTCGTTGATAAAGACTTATTTCCTATCTGTTTCCTCTCCTTGGTGAACTGAGCAGGACAGTATTGAAACCAGAGGAAATCCCTCTGCAGCCTTCTATAAAACAGCAAACTCCTTTTCCCTTATCATTGACACCTCTTTAAATCCTCCTCATTCTTTGAGTCAGTCATTTTTAAGCAGGAAACACATGTAGCCTCAACTCTTGTGAAAGGAAAGGCAAGGAGAGACCAAGAAAAAAAAAATCATTATCTTCTACTCCACTCACAGAAAGACTTCACTTTCCCCAACCCTGGAAAAAGGAAAATGAGAAGAAAGCATTCATTTTTCCCAATAATAATGCCATGTATTGTTGTTACCTGTTTTGGTATTAAAATGAAAGTGTAAGAGTAGACATGTGGTCAGCAATATCAACTTTTGTAGATACCTTTCTGTTTACATGCCAGACTGTGGGGACGATCTTTGGTGGCAGAAAGTATAGTTTGAGGATCAAACTTCAGTTTTAGTTCGGGTCTGTCATTTACTAGCTGGATGACTTTGACAAATCAATCATATCTCCAAGCCGGTTTCCTCACCCATAACATGGGATTACATCAGGTCACGAAGACAATGTACCTGTAACAGTGTAACTGCCCCGGGACATGAGGTGGCTTTCCTTACTGTCTCCGTATTTGGAGTGACAGAGACATCATGAGTTGCCTCACCTAGTACATTTCACTTTTTCTAGGCATTGCTTAATTTGGGAGAAACTTCTTCAGATGTTCTATTGCATAACCCCAAATCATGGTGTTATCAGAAGGTAAGAGAGCTCAGGTTTGAGATAAGTGACATCAAGGGTTCCTTTGACTTTCCTGTGACTTTTAGGACAAGGTTAGGATGCAAGGAAGTATGAGGGGGCTTTAAAAATTCATGAACCATATTATTATTTTTAATTTCCTTTTCTGTGACCATTTAGGAGCCCCCTGAAACCTCTGTGTCTTCTTAGGAGAACAAACACTGTGTTAGTTTTTCATTCAAAATGTGGTTCTTTATTTTACCCGAAACCTAACTGTTCTCACTAATGACGAGGTCATCTGATATAAACTGTGTTCTCTTTTTTCCCCACTTCGCCTCTATCTGCCCTCTCCCACAATGTTTAGAGGAGAGCAGCTCTGTGAGCAGAGTAGTGTGTGATGAGAGCTTGTGGCAGACTCATTTTTAGCGCTGGATCTTTTTATGAGGAAGATCTCTCTGGCATGTTTGATTCTGCCATTCCTGGGGGTGAGGTAATGTTCACTTCTCCACTATTTGGAAGGCAGAGAGTAGGGGAGCCACCAAGGAAAGGAAGGAGGGACATAGACTTCCTTTGATGATGTCCTTACTGTCTACACAACAGAACTACCCAAGGAACTTTAGAACTCATGTTGTCACTCTATTATAGGCAAGTTGGATTTTTGTCTGTGCAGTGTGGCTCCAGAATATGTATTTTTAACAAACCCTCCAGGATGAATGTCAGGGAGAGCAAACTAATGGCTTACAGATATCATTTACATCATTCATAATTTTGTTTTTTTTCTTGGCTTCAATCGAGGGCTCCAGAAGCTCCATTCTTACCACCCTGAGACCTTCCTGAATGAGATCTGGATTTGACAGAAGCAACACGTTAGATGAATTCTCACTTAAACTGGAGCTTTGGGTGTGGTTAGAAAAAAATGGGAAGAAGAGTTAAATTCCCAAAGATAATTCATCTCCTCTAGGTGGTTTTTGTCCATTGCTGAGAGCTTATCTTCCCTCTCCACCAACACCTACTTATGTGGATCTTGACTGACTTTGGCAGTTCCCTGTATATGCAGTGTGGTTGCCATGGAGATGGTATCCTGCCTGCTGCCTGCTGCTTCATCTTCCCTCCATCTCTTCATTTCTCTCCAGTGTGTGCTTGTTCTCTCACGTTTCTATCTCTCATACACACACCGCACCCTTTTTGTAATTGACAACATCAAACACAGCATTCCTTCAAGCTGTTTTACCACCTTTCCCCCAATCTTATCGAAGGTGTTTTTAACTTCATATCATCAAAGCAACCCGGCAGAGACTAGAAAAGAGGGAAGGAAATTGACTTAAATGCTAAATTCCTCCAGGTTATGCTAGGATTACCAAGAATTTGGGGGAATTCAGGCAAGTTTTAATCAAATTATCTTCCCTCTGCTTTCACAGGGATCTTTATTAAGGTGTATATTACCTTTCTGATTTCCACCTGGGCTACTTCTTCATGTACTGGTATTATCTACAAAGAAGAAAGCCTTCAACTCTGAATTTCCCACCAATGAAATACTCACTTTGGGCATTGTTTGCATTGATCTAAATGCATCTCTTTAGTTAGAACCTCAGTTACCAAGAGTTGGGCCAGTGTGAAAAGGATATTTATATGAATATCAACTATTCAGTCATCCTCACCATGCAGTGGGCTGCATAGGGGATGTGGAATGGGAAGGGGTAGGAGAGGGATTTTGTAGTTATGTGCTTCTAACTATGTGAAATTGAAAATAATTATCACTTCCCCCACAGAAGATATTTTTATTTTTCTCAAATATTGAAAAATAATAGAAAAGAAATGAACTTCCTATTTTTAAAAATTTTTTCTTTAAAGACCTTTCTCCCCAAACGAACAAAGTAGATTTACGTTAGAAAAGAACATTGAACTATTTCAGATTTCCACAATGTTTTGATTTCTAAAACTAAAAAATATAAAAAATACTGCTAGCAACTCCAGTATAAAGTAATTTTATTTCTTTCTTTCTTGTATAACAAAATATTTCAGGAACAAATAGAAATCACTTTTATATGCTGGTCATTGTTTATGTTCGCTTTAGTGTCTGTTCTTTCTAGGGGCCCAAGACCACAGGCAGAGGCTGGAGATTTGGCTCGGTTACAAGATTCCCATGGGCAGAACTGTTTTTAAGGGAATTAATGACAGAAGCATTAGAAGGAGAAAGTTTTTAAAGGGCTTGTGATGGGGCCAGCGCTGTGGCAGAGCAGGTAAAGCCACTGCCCACAGTGCTGGCTTCCCACATGGGCGCCAGTTCTAGTCCTGGCTGCTCCACTTCCAGTCTAATACTTTGCTATGGCTTAGGAAAGCAGTGGAGGATGGCCCAAGTCCTTGGGCCCCTGTGCTCATGTGGGAGACCTAGAAGAAGCTCTTGGCTTTGGATCGGTGCAGCTCTGGCCATTGTGACCAGCGGGGGAGTGAACCAGCAGATGGAAGATCTCTCGCTCTGTCTCTCTCTCTGTCCCTGCCTCTCTGTAACTCTTCCTTTGAAATAAATAAATATATAAATAATAAATATTATTTTAAAAAATAAAAAAGGCCTATGGCAGAATGACACCTCTTTATCACGTTGTTTTTAGAAAAGAAAGATTGTAGATATATGTTCATTATAATTTGCCTTTCTGTAAATCAATCATTGGAAGAGTCCTTTTCATCCACAGGGAATTGATACTCAATGCCAGGTTGTGTGTGTGTGTGTGTGTGGTAGGCATATAAGGTGTGAGGGCAGGGCTGGAAAGTAGAAGAGCTCCAAGGGGAAGTTTTCCAGACTAGTCTGCTGGAAATTTGAAACAAATCAATAGATATTTATTGAATACTTACCAGAGGCAAGGAACTATTTTGGATTCTTCAATGAATAATAGAAGGATGAAATTTGATTCTTACCTTTGAACAGTGTTTTGTCTATCATGCATGACACAACATAGACACTTAAAAACTTAAGCAACAAAAAGGAACAAAAGAGGTCAGGTAAACAATGAATGAAATGTTGAAGTGTGTTCTGGAGGCTAGAGGAGACAGGAGGGGAGAAGGGCTTGGATGGACACAGAAGTGTGGAGAGAGGTGGAGAACCATGTGAGTCTGTGAGCATGAACAGGATTTGGGTTATACTCAACTGAGAGAAAATTTTCAGGCAGGAAAATGGGAGTCATGCTCAGGAAACAGTGAAGAAGCCACTTGACTTGCACAAGGCTTCAGGTAGCTGGGCCAGCATGGAGAGGGCCTGGACTGAGGGCAGATTTCGACGCTGGCCTTTGGAGATTTTTGAGCATGTAGTGGCATACCATGAACAAATATTATACGAAAATGAAGTGGGAGTGGTCTTGGGGGGTGGGGAGAATGATGAATACAGAGGGCT
Organism: Sylvilagus floridanus; assembly: GCA_949820135.1. Lineage (NCBI taxonomy): Eukaryota > Metazoa > Chordata > Mammalia > Lagomorpha > Leporidae > Sylvilagus > Sylvilagus floridanus. The sequence goes on from OX463230.1 coordinate 25,267,521, forward strand.
TAGGAAGGGGCTGTTGCTGATATGTTGAGAAGACAAAAGCCTGGAGTAGGATGAAATTTGTCAGAGGAGAAGGGAGGGAACAAATGCAAGAATTGTTGTACAAAGAAAGGAAAGTTTTGGGAGGTTAACGGAGAATGGGAAATTATGAAAAGGATGATGTCAGAGATATGGGGAAGGTTTCCAGACTAAAGGAATGAGGCTAGTTGATATTTTCTGAGGGCCTACTATGTGCCAGCATCTTTTCAAAGCTTAGAATTAATATTCAGTGTGAAGAAGGACATAGGGTGTTAGGTATTCTGAGAGTGAAGATAAAACACATCAATTTCAGGCACTGCTAAGTCACCTAGTGGGACACTTGCATCTCATATACTCGAGTCCCAGCTACTTTACTTCTGACCTATCTTCCTGCTTGTGTGCACCTTGAGCAGCAAGTGATAGATCTAATACTTAGATCCCTCACACCCACATGGGCAACCCAGATGGAGTTCCAAGCTCTGGGTGTGATGTGCATTTGGAGGAGTGAACCAGTGGATGGAAGAATTCTAACCATCTGCCTCTCTGTCTCTCTGCCTTTAAAATAAAACAAAAATACATAAATTTTGAAATGTAAAAGGCGTTTATAATGGGGGAGGGAATACAAGCAGAAATGGCCAGTGAGGGATGGAAATGGGAGGAGACTAGAGGTTAGAACTGGAGGTATAGACTTGGGACTCACGCAGTTAAAAGAATCAGTGCCCCGAGAAAGGCCAGCACTTGCATGAGGAGAGACATGTGCTGAATTTCCTTAAAGAAAACTGAAAAATAAAAGCAGCTGGCAGAGGAGGTAAAGGGGCAAACATAGAATAAGGAGGGCCAAGGTAACAGAGCAGTGTAGGAGAGAAACCATTTTCAAAGGAAAGAGACTTTCTACACTGTCGGTCTGTGCTGACATCAAGCAGTATAAATATGAAGAATTATCTATGTATTTGATTATCTGGATCATAAGTGTGGTTCTCTCTTTTTAACTGAAGATAACTGAGAATTGATTATAGCTCCAAAATTACTTTAATATTGTATTTTTTATTCCAGAAGGAATTTGGATATTTTGTGCCAAACCAAGATCAACTTTTTCCAATCTTAGCTAAATAAATATTCTAGCTTTTGTTGTCTGCTTCTAACAAGAACTCTAAGAGTATAGTCCTGGGCTTCATACTGACTTCCTTCCAGTGTGTGACCTGAGAGTTAATTCCTCCGTAAGTCCACTCACACTGCTTCATAGTTTGCTCCCTGTTTTCTTATAAGGCAAATTAATTCCATTTCTTCACTTTTTTGGATGCTAGTGCTTGTGAAATAGGACAGATTGACAGCCCCTAGAGAATAAAGTCCTCTTATTATTCTGTGAACATACCTCCTGACCACCAATGTGCTGCCAGTGTTTCTTAGGGCTGAAGAAGGCCTGTGTGGTTAGTACTCTTCCCAGTGGATCTCTTTTATGATACTGCATGAGGGATAATAAAAAGCAATCAGTGGAGTAGAATGGCGATTACCAGAGGCTGGAGGGGGTAGGGGGAAGGGAGGGAGAGATGGAGGAAGGCTGATAAACAGAGGATCTTCAAAAAGTTAATGGAAAATGTGTATTACAAAGACTGTTCATGGGTTTCAAAATGTTTTTCACCAAAATAAACTTGTCTCTTCATTCCATTTTACTGCAAACTTTTTGAACTACACTAGTACGTTATAGTTAAATGGGGGAAAGAAATTCTGGGTATTCTATTGTACATTAGGTTAAAAATAGAGAATATACTATATATTTTATTTTATTTTTTTAAATTTTAATTATTCTCATGCTATTTTAATTGTTTTTATAACACTTTTATTTAAAGAATATAAATTTCCAAAGTACAGCTTATAGATTACAATGGCTTCCCCCCCTATGACTTCCCTGCCACCCGCAACCCTCCCCTTTCCCACTCCCTCTCCCCTTGCTTCACATCAAGATTCATTTTCAATTCTCTTTATATACAGAAGATCAGTTTACTATATATTAAGTAAAGATTTCAACAGTTTGCCCTCACATAGCAACACAAAGTGAAAAATACTGTTGGAGTACTAGTTATAGTATTAATTCACAATGTATAGCACATTAAGGACAGAGATCCTACATGATATATTTTTTTAAATTGATTAATTTTCTATGCAATTTCCAATTTAACACCAAGATTTTTTTTTTCATTTTTAATTATCTATATACAGAAGATTGATTCAGTATATACTAAGTAAAGGTTTCATCAGTTTGCACCCACACAGAAACACAAAGTGTAAGAATACTGTTTCAGTACTAGTTATAGCATTACTTCACATTGGACAATACATTAAGGACAGATCCCACATGAGACGTAAGTACACAGTGACTCCTGATGTTGATTTAACAATTTGACACTCTTGTTTATGGCGTCAGTAATCTCCCTAGGCTCTAGTCATGAGTTGCCGAGGCTATGGAAGCCTTTAGGGTTCGCCGACTTCAATCTTATTCTGACAGGGTCATAGTCAAAGTGGAGGTTCTCTCCTCCCTTCAGAGAAAGGTACCTCCTTCTTTGATGGCCCCATTCGTTCCACTGGGATCTCACTCACAGAGATCTTTCATTTAGGTCTTCTTTTTTTTCCAGAGTGTCTTGGCTTTCCATGCCTAGAATATTCTCATGGGCTCTTGAGCCAGATCTGAATGCCTTAAGGGCTTATTCTGAGGCCAGAGTGCTATTTAGGACATCTGCCATTCTATGAGTCTGCTGTGTATCTCGCTTCCCATGTTGGATCATTCTCTCCCTTTTTTTGATTCTATCAGTTAGTATTAGCAGACACTAGTCTTGTTTGTGTCATCCCTTTGACTCTTAGACCTATCAGTGTGATCAATTGTGAGCTGAAATTGATCACTTGGACTAGTGAGATGGCCTTGGTACATGCCACCTTGATGGGATTGTATTGGAATCCCCTGGCACGATTCTAACTCCATCATTTGGGGCACGACTGATTGAGCATGTCCCAAATTGTACATCTCCTCCCTCTCTTATTCCCACTCTTATATTTCACAGGGATCACTTTTCGGTTAAAATTTTAACACCTAAGAATAATTGTGTGTTAATTACAGAGTTCAACCAATAGTACTAGAATAAAAAAAATACTAAAATGGATGAAGTATTACATTGTACAACAACAGTCAGCACAAGAGCTGATCAAGTTACTGTTTCTCATAGTGTCCATTTCACTTCAATAGGTTTCACCTTTGGTGCTCAATTAGTTGTCACGGATCAGGGAGAACATATGATATTTGTCCCTTTGGGACTGGCTTAATTCACTCAGAATGATGTTTTCCAGATTCCTCCATCTTGTTGCAAATGACCGGATTTCATTGTTTTTGACTGCTGTATAGTATTCTATAGAGTACATGTCCCACAATTTCTTTATCCAAATGTATGCTTTGAATTCCCTGTGATCTTTTGCTGTGAGGTTCTCTTCGTTTACCTTCTTTCATGTTGATGGCCGTGTTTCTGTGTTTCTGTGTGTAACACATCTTTAAGCATCTTTTGCAGGGCTGGACGAGTGGCAACAAATTCTTTCAATTTATGTTTGCAATGAAAGGTCTTTATTTTACCTTCATTCACAAATGAGAGCTTTGCAGGATATAATATTCTGGGCTGGCAGTTTTTCTCTCTTAGTACCTGGGCTATGGCTCGCCATTCCCTTCTAGCTTGTAGGGTTTAAAAAGACCTGAAGAAAATATTTTAAATGGTTTCACCATATGAAATAAATGTTTGAATGTATATATACATATATACATATTTACCTGATCTGACCATTATACAATGTATGCATATATCAAAACAGTACACAGTTCTCCGCTAATACGTATAATTTTTATGAAGTTGATAATAAAAAAATCTGATGACTGCTACTATTACTAAGAACTCAGATTTTGGAGGTAGTATTTGGCCTGGCAGTTAAAGCCACCAGTTAAATAACCCATGTGCCTAGGTTCAATTCCTAGCCCCAGCTCCTGACTCCAGCTTCCTGCCAATGCAGACCAGTGATGGCCCAAGGAGCAGGATCCCTTCAACTGATGTGGAGTTGAGTTTCTGAATTGAGTTTCTGTCCCAAATGTGGCTATGGCAGGCATTTTGGGGATGACCCATAGGATACGAGCTCTCCCTTCTCTTTTTCCTCTCTCTCGAATAAATAATGTTTTTAATTAAAAAAATCACAGATTCTAGAGAATCATACAGTATTACATAGATATGTGCAATTTTAAATCATTAGATTAAAATAAATACGAAATAAAGAAAGCAACAGAAAGATTGCTGTTGACAATATAATGATTAAGAGTCCAGTCTGTTGGCACATTCAAATCTGGGTTTGCGTTTTAGTTTTACGACATTAGAAGTTTATGACTTCACTGTTTTCTTACATTTTTTCTTGTGACAGTATAGAAGGAACAAGGGCTTAAAATCACTCAGAACTAGATGTGTTCATGTCTTATACCAACAATCTGAGCCTTCTTTATTATATTGCCTATTATTTTATAGCATGGCTGAGATAATTTAAAATAATACAAAGCATGAAGAACAGAGCTTGATATGTGCTCAATAAATGGTAGCATTGTTGGATTTTTTTTTAAAGCAGTCTGAGCAGAAATATAACTTTCAAGCAATTTTACTTATATGGTAGAAAACTACCAGACATATTCACCTTAGGAGACAAAACTCTGAAATCATATGTTGACAAGGGGAAAAACATATTTTATATCTAACACTAAACTACAGTTGGCTTTTTTCCCTTATTTGGTTTGTTCTGGAAATGCAGCTCTTAAGGGCAGTCGGCTTATTCTTACTTTCATTTGTGTGGCAAAAGATGAAATTATAGCAGAAAAAGATAAGTCACCACTATACTGGAATTTTAAAGTTGTTAAAGGAGTGGGACTTGATTGCATTCAATTTGACCAGGTGTCAGAACATTTAGGAGGAGCAATCCAATGAGAAGTACTGGGCTGGACCCTACGATGGAAATTCCAGAGGCCTTGGCATGGAGGTGATTGTCAACTCCTTGTCTACAAATGAGTCTTTCTTTTTTTTAAAGAGTGATTTATTTGAAAGGGAGGAATGGAGAGAGAGAGAAAGAATTTTTTCCACTGGCTGATTGCCAAAAAGGCTGCAATACCCAGGGCTGGTCCTGGCTGAAGTTAGGAGCCCAGAACTCTGTCTAGATCTCTCATGTGGATGGCAGATCCCAGGTAGTTGGACTATCTTCCACTACTTTTGCAGGCACATGATCAGAGAGCTGGATCAGAAGTGGAGCCTCCAAAACTTGAACTGGTGCTCATGTGGGATGTGCCATCCCACGTGATGACTTAACCCATTGTGCCCTGCAAATAAATTTATTTGCCCTGCAAATAAAATAAATTTTAAAGGGAGAGATCACAGACTCATGATTGAGTCTTGGGGTGGCCTCATTTAGGAAGCATAGAATTAAAAAGGACAGAAAAGGATAAAAGGCTAGCTGGAGACATAGATGATCCTATTTTAAATAATAAGCAAAGGCAAAGAGAATTACTGAAAAATTGGGATAATCCACTGTTGGGAACTCTATAATGTCAAGGAGAATGATGATAGAGTAGAACCTACTGATTTGAATTTTTTGTTGACCTTGCTTTGAATATTGATTGCTTTGTTAGAACAGCTTCAGTAGAATGACAGAGGCAAAAAGCCAAGGTTGCAAAGGTTTAGGAATGCGGTCTGATGAAGCAACAGTGGCATGAGGTATCAATTACTGTTTTCAAGTTTGTAATAAGGGTAGAACACGGATCTCATTTTCAGAGGGGTTGTAAGATCCTTTTGTGACCTGCCCTGGTCAACAAAGAGTTAATGGTATAAATACACTAGTAATTTCAGAAGCATTAAAGAGCATGTTTCCATGGAAACATCAACCTACAGAAAGGAGAGAAGGAGCTAGAATCCCCTGACAAAGAAGGAACAGCAGAGTTCTAGCCCCCACACAGTACAGCAGAGAGAGATGATTGCATGTTTCTTTCAGCTTCTCTGTGAAGATGCAGTTGGGGGTCAATAATGCTATCCTCTTGAGGATTAGGAAAGAGGGAAATGGGGTTTGGTTTACATGACTCTAACCCTTACCTTGATTGAAGCTCTCACTCAAAGATCAAGTTCATTCTAGAATATTAGAAAATATCAATGGGTGTCTTTAGCTAACTACTCAAATAAATAAATTAAAAGGTTTGAATTTCCCCTGATCTCCCTATTCTAACTTGGTCTAGAAACAGTGCTATAGTGTGCTGTGACTTAGAAGAACATTTATGGAAACATAAAGATGTGGGTTTGGCTGATAACCTTTGACCAGTGCTTTTATATTGTGGTTTCCATCTTGGTATATTCTCTTCCATGTGAATATACTGTTTTCTGTCATGATAACCCTTTAACTACCAACCATTGCAAATTTCCTAAACTCTAAAAACCAAACCTACTTTTAGGGGTGGTCCTCTTAATGACCTATATAGAATAGCCTAGAAAGCTCTTAGACTGTACTACAAGAACCACATTAATAAAATCCCTATTGCTAACTAGCCTCCATGACAGTTTACTTTTTCCAACCCCCTCCTATATTACTTTTGCATATTTTTTGTAACCAAGTCTTTGCTTAGACTCTAGACTCAAGATATGGTATTATTTTCTACTATATGGGATAAGGTTTTACCCATGTGGCAACTGTGGTTCATGAATGAGTTTTCTCAAGTCAGAAATGTATTCTTGAATGATTCAACAGTGTCTATCCCAGTGTCTATCCCTCTATCTTTCATTCACAGGATGAAACAAGCATGGGGCAGCCACTTCCCCTAAAACCATTAGCTTCACATGGGCATCTTGAGTAACTGTTGGAAACCTTACCAGACCCCTTGCAATATCCTGGCTTTTTTTTTTTAACCCTCTTACCCTTCCCATTCAAGTAAATTGCTTCTAGACATTTTCACTTGCAGCACTCTGCCAACCATTATTGAAAGCCTGAATTCTAACCCCCTTTCTCAAGGTGGCAGTTTCTTACAACCTCGACTCCCTGTCCCTGTAACTGAAGCCATTACAGATCATCACCTATTCATCATCTCTTTTGCTTTGCCTTCAACAGAGCTGCTAGAGAGACTTGTGAAACTAAGCACTGTCTTAGTTTTTACAGTGGGGTATTTAGTATTTACAGTGGGGTATAAATACTTAATATTTACAGTGGGGTAAGGACTGTATATAGAGGTATTTCCAACATGTTGATTTTTGTTGACCACCTAAAATGGAAGAGAAAGTAGGGAGAGGCTCCGTAAGAGGGAAAACAAATGAAGGGAAATCTAAAGGGAGATATAATCTTTCTTATTCTATGTGTGATTTGATACCCATATCACCATGGATCCTGGATCAAGAGCTTCTTGAGTAAATATAGCTAGGGTTTCTTTGCATATTTCTGAACTTTCACAGGGAGGAAGAGGCGTCTGCTCAAAATTTAATCTCTTAGAAAACTTTGGTCAGTCATTATTTGGCTAGTTTAGCATAACCTATGAATAGTTTTCATGAGATAAAATGAGTGTTAGAAAGGCAAGCATTCACCTTAAATTATCAGCAGACAAAAGGAAGAAATAACAATGTGTTCAGTAACTGGCTTGCCTTTGACCTGTCTTGCCATTTTCTCTGGAAAGGTCTCATTGCTTAGTTTTCATTCACTAGGACACATACCAACATATTGAACACTTTATTTGTTGAAGAGGAAAAATTATTCAATTTAAAAAAATATTTATTTGAAAGACAGGGTTACAGAGAGAGGGAGAGACAAAGACAGAGAGAGGTCTCCTATTTGCTGGTTAACTCCCCAAATATCCACAACATCTAGGACTAAGCTAAGCTGAAGCCAGATGCCTGAAACTATCTGCATCTTCCACATGGGTGGCAGGGATCCAAGTACTTGGACCATTATCCAATGCTTTTCCAAATATACTAGCAGGAGGCTAGATTGGAAATGGAGCATCTAGGAGCTGGAGTGGTAGAGGAGCAGCCCAGACTTGAACTGACACTCTGGTTGGATGCTGGCATTGCGGACATTGGCTTTATCCACTGTGCCACAACACTGGCCCCTCAATGTTTAAAAAAATATTATTTATTTGAAAGTCAGAGATGGGGGAGAGGGGGAGGGAGAGAGAGATTGAGAGATCGCCTATTCACTGTAAGCTGGAATAGGGAGTGGACTGAGGACTGGATATGGGATGTGAGCTTTCCAAGCAATGGTCTTAACTGCTATGCCCAACACCTACCCCTGCTTTAATATTTCTTAAAAGAAAGTGATTTAGTTTATGTATATCATGGCAATAAGGAGATAAAAGGGAAAAATATCCTATGACAATAATACCATCCAGAAAAGCTACTTGATTCCTTCCCACTGGGAAGTTCTATGTCTGGATATCCCAGGGCATCTTCACAGGGCACATTTCTAGCAAAGGTGACGAGAGGCTGTGAGCACAAGGAAAAGGGGAATTCCTTCTCCATGGCTGAGTTCTCTGCACAGAACTGAGACACAGCATTCTGCACACTTGCTTAATTGGCATCAAAAGGCAGAACCACTAATTCCCTAGGGAAATGAAGTACATTCTCACACAAGCAGGAATGTATTTTTCCTAGGGGGAGTTTAAAGAAAATTCACCATGTTCAAATTAGGGCTGTGACATGTAAGGGTGTAGGTCGCTTTGAGAAGTGATTTTTTTCTAGACTGAAATTAGGGAGATTTGAGTTCATCTCTCACCTTCTTTGCAAAGTGAACTTTTTTATTTATTTTAATTTTTGACAGGCAGAGTGGACAGTGAGAGAGAGAGAGAGAAAGGTCTTCCTTTTGCCATTGGTTCACCCTCCAATGGCCGCTGCGGCCAGTGCACCGCGCTGATCTGATGGCAGGAGCCAGGTGCCAGGTGCCAGGTGCCAGGTGCTTTTCCTGGCCTCCCATGGGGTGCACGGCCCAAGCACTTGGGCCATCCTCCACTGCACTCCCAGGCCACAGTAGAGAGCTGGCCTGGAAGAGGGGCAGCCAGGACAGAATCTGGCGCCCCAACCTGGACTAGAGCCCGGTGTGCCAGCGCCGCAAGGCGGAGGATTAGCCTATTGAGCCGAGGCGCAAAGTGAACTTCTTGAGGTAGCAGGATTGATTCCTCACCACTAAACACCTCGCATGGGGTAACTAGTCATAGTAGGAAAAAGCAGATGTTCCAACACTTAATGCTTTGGGATAATATAGGAAATTGAGGAAATTGCCAGTGGTTTTAGAGAAAAGCAGAGATTAATGAATTGGGAGACTCAGCCTCAGAATTCAATAGGCAAGAGATGGCAGCATCTCACAGGACATGATGTGAAAGTCTCTACACATGATGACATTCTCTGATATCTAGCCAATATAAAAAGAAGCCATAATAATCACAGTAACTGCAGCTAACACACAATGCCCATTCTGTGGCAGGTGCACTTCCAAATTCTTAATGAATATGGCAACACTTAATACTCCCCCTAATCCTGTGATAGGTAGGGTTTTTATTTACATTTTAATGGTAAAGAACTTGAGGCTAGGAGGGGTTAAATAACTTGCAAGGTCACACAGCTGCAGAACTAGTGGGTCCAGGATTGCACAGAGCTCAGGTGACCACTCTGTCCTTGCTTTTAAGCTCCTTACTCCATTGTTGTCTGTGGAAAGGAGGTAGAGGTGTACATTTTGTATGAGGGGGCTTCAAACAAGTTTAGAAAAAATTGAATTACACAATGATGCGAATTTTCCATGACCTTTTTTGTAACCCCTTTATAATGCTGTATTCTCTTAAATTTCTCTGTCTCTCCCTTTTGTTTTTTTTATCTGAAGCTTACAAATTTATTGACATTCAGAAACATTAAAATAACAGTGACTAAAGTTATGTTTAAAAAGTTGCTATTAATATATAGAGAACATATTTCCTGTACATCATATATACAATTCTAAGAATACAAGCAGTCTTCACTGTCTTTCTCCTTCCCTTCTTTCTTCCTTTCCTTTTTTCTATAATTTTTGCAATAGTCTACTTTCAATTTACTACATAATCACAGGTTTAATGCAGACAAACAATAATATTCAACAAGTGAAAAATGAAAAGACCACTATTCCACAAGAATATAGACAAGAGCTATAAACAATAATCAAATCCTAATATATTAGCTTTATTCTTACATATTTTTTGTATTCTATATTATATTAACTACCACATACAAAAGATCCCTTTTGTTTCTTACATCTCACCACTAAGCATTGTGATCATTGCTCAGGCTTTAAAATTCCTTTAAATGTAGGATATCATACTAACGAGAACAAGATCCATATGATTTTATTTTTTTATTTAAATTTTTATTTACTTATTTAATTTATTTGAAAGGCAAAGAGAGACTCAAAAAGTAAAATGATAAAAGAGAGATCTCCCATCAGCTGATTCACTATGCAAATGCCCGCAATGTCCAGGGCTGAGCTGGGGTGAAACTGTTAGCTGGGGACTCCATCTAGGTCTCCCACTTGGGTGGTAGGGACCCAACTGCGTGAGCCATCACTACTGCCTCCCAGGGTGTGCAATTGCAGGAACTTGGAATTGAGAATGGTGACCGGACTTAAACCCAGTCACTTGAAGATTGGACGTGGGCATCCCAAGCAGTATCTCAGGTGTCAAATGCCTGCCCCAAGCCCCTCCTGAGTTTAATCCTAGATAGACCCACACCTAAATCCAGAGGAGAATTGCTGCCTGGCTGTGGCCTGCCATGTTCACCCAACTTGGTGAATTGATACAGGTGGCTAAAGAAGAGGCCATCAAAGCTGGTAGCAGAGCCACCCGGAATTCTCATTGATTTGATGATTGATCAGAAATAACATCTTTCCAGAAGAAAGTGACTATTCTTTTCTTTCTTATTTCCAAGCAGAGATTGTTGGGTGACTCCCAGTAATCCTCCTCTATTTTCTTTCATTTCAGATGAAATGAATTCATGGCATTGAGTTATGAAACAGAATCCGAGTAATAGCTCTCAGAGAGTTTTCATTGTCAGGCCTCAGGGACTGAAGATTTTTTCTTTGTAATAAGTGGGGAATTGTCACATTGCCATTCACTTCTCCGATGAATACAGTGCAGTCCACACTACCAAGGGGCCAAAGCCTGCTCTTCATCACCACTAGGGAATAGGAAGTATATTAAATTTATAGGGGCCCGGAACAGTGACGTAGTAGCTTAAGCCTCTTTCTGCAGTGCTGCCATCCCATGTGGGCACTAGTTCGAGTCCTGGCTGTTCTGCTTCTGATCTAGCTCTCTGGTGATGTGTCTGGGGAAGCATCAGAAGCTGGAGTAAGCACTTGAGTCCCTGCACCCATGAGGGAGACCCAGAAGAAGCTCCTGGATTCTGGCTTCAGTTTGGCCCAACCCCACCTATTGTGGCCATTTGGGGAATGAACTAAATGAATCAGTGCATGGAAGAGTTTCTCTGTCTCTCTCACTCCCTTTCTCAACTCTCCCCTCTCTCTTCATCCTTTCTCCACTCTCCCCCCAATCAGTCTCTAACTATGCCTCTCAAATAAATAAATAAATCTTTAAAAAGTAAATTTGTATTACTCAGTTTTTAAGATGTCTGTTTTCATTATTTATTTATTTGAAGCATACACACACACACACACACACACACACACACACACGAAGAGAACTGCCATCTAGTTTACTTCTCAAATGCTTGTAACAGCCAGGGCTGACAAAGCCAGGAGCTCAGAATTCAATGCAGGTCTTCCATGCAGGTGGGAGGACCCACATAACTTGAACTATCACTGCTACCTCTCAGGGTTCACATTAGCAGGAAGCTGAAGTCAGGAATGGAGCTGCAACTGAAACCCAGCACTGTGATATGAAATATAGGCATCCCAAGTGGTGTCTTAATCACCAGAAAAATGTTTAGCCTCAAGAAACTTTAATATCTCATTAGGTTAACATCACTAATTTAGAACTTAAATAATTAGGATATGGACTAGCCCAAGCTTGAACTTTTCATGATTTGCAAAGAATGATTTTGAAAATAAATTAATTGTATAAACACATTTTACAGAAAATGTTTAATCCACTGGAAGACTGGCTATTTTTAACCTGTTTCAAGTAATTATGAATTAATATTAGTCTATTCATTAAATGAGTTTCCCTGAGGTCCTCGTTATCATTTTGCCTAAATAAAAGGACAGCTTCAGAAAGTAACTATTTCTAGCTATTTTGTGCGATAACATGGTTTAGTATTTTCAAATATATATTATATCTTAAAGGAAACTTTTTTTTGTGACAGGCAGAGTGGACAGTGAGAGAGAGAGACAGAGAGAAAGGTCTTCCTTTGCCGTTGCTTCACCCTCTAATGGCCACTGCAGCCAGCGCGCTGTGGCTGGTGCACCACGCTGATGCGAAGCCTGGAGCCAGGTGCTTCTGCTGGTCTCCCATGCGGGTGCAGGGCCCAAGGACCTGGGCCATCCTCCACTGCCTTCCCGGGCCACAGTGGAGAGCTGGCCTGGAAGAGGGGCAACCGGAACAGAATCCAGCGCCACGACCAGGACTAGAACTCGGTGTGCCCGTGCTACAGGTGGAGGATTAGCCTATTGAGCCGTAGCGCTGGCCAGGAAACTTTTACATTTAAAAATTACTAAAGTGATAGACATACAGAGAGAACTCCCATCTGCTGGTTCTCTAGCAAAATACCCCTAACAGCCAGAGCTGGGGCAGGTTGAAGACCGGGAAATCAGTCCAGGTCTCCCACAGGGGTGCAGAGACCAGTCTACTGGAGCCATCACCTGCAACCTCACAGGGTGTGCATTGACAAGAAGCTGGAACTAGAAGTGGAGCTGGGACTCAAGCCTGGGTGCTCTGATAGTGATGCAGGTGTCTTAACTGCTAGGCTAAACACTGACCCCCTCAAAGAAAAGCTTAATAACTTGTTGAAAACCCTTTCTGTTATGAAGAGATCATTATTGACAAGATTAAATTCACATAGCTTGACAGGTTTTCACACAACAAATAAACTGGTATATCCAGGATTTAAGCTGAGGTCATCACAGTGTCGTGTCCTTGTTCTTAAACCACAGTCTTCTGCAGATGATGGGAGTGGGAGTTGGAGTGGTGGTGTGTATATGTATATGTATATGTGAGTGTGAGTGTGTGTGTGTGTGTGTGTGTGATAGAAAGTATATCTGCTGATATACTCCCCCAGTGGACACAATAACTGGCGCTGGTCCACGTAGAAGCCAGGAGCTTGGAACCTCTTCTGGGTCCCTCACATAGGAGGCAGGTACTCATATTCAACTGCTTTCCCAGGCTAATTAACAGGAAGCTGGATTAGAGCAGCCTAAATTTGAACTGGCAGTCATTTAGGATGCTGGTGTCAAAGGTAGTGGCACAACCAACTTTGCCTTGACACTGACCCCAATTCTATTTCCTTTCTGTCAGTGTTCTGGGGCATTGTCTAGACTTTCTCAATCATATGAGAGTAGGATGTCTTACTAATGAGAACAAGCTCCTGGGGCTGATCCCAGAAGGCAGCAGCTGCTTACTGGCCATGGCCTACCATGTTGAGCAGACTACACTGGGTTCATAGTTTTGTATTTATTTTGATAAACTAGGGAAAAGAATTTTCAATTTAATCTATCTGAACATGAGTCTGAACATTTTATTTTTGGATATTCTTGATTATTTCCACCAATATTGGTCGCTAATTAGGTAAATTTTAAAAGTTTTCAAGTTCACTATTCTATTTTAGTGCTATAAGAAATTGTTCCTGTTCTTTTCGGAGAAAAGGTATATTTTTAAAGGAGACATTGGTCATCTAAAAGATTTGTGACTTAGCCATTCAGACAATAGAGTTAAAACATAATAGCCATAGAGTATTAACTAGATAAAATGAGAGATGACAGGTATGAAAATCTGCTGTACTAGGAAAATTTCTTTTGCTGATATATATGCACCTATAACATCATATTGTACACCTAAAATCTGTATGATAAAATATTTATTGAAAAAAGGAAATGTAGAGGTAGAGAATCTGTCAAAGGGGCTACCTTGTGATTCTCTACAGACGGGGGAGCTTGAGGCTGTGGAAGGTGATATCCCAAAAACACAATGTTGCAGAGTTATAGATTTTTCAGAGCCAGAAAAAGGTAAACAGAGGGTAAAGAATTCAAGTCCCTTGCCCACAACTGTGTTCCTTTCCTTTGTTATTTAACTTTTAATATCTGGATAATGGACATGAAAACTAGAGGAAACTGCCATCTTCTTGAGGCATGGTGGTGAGTGAGAAGACACTGCACTGGGGATGAGGACATCTGAAATTTGTTCCCAGCTCTGTCATCTGGTATTGGTAAAACCACGAACCCTTGTGGATTTATCTGAAAGTAGAAGGATTGGGTGAAGTGGGATGCCATTTCACTCTCTTAACCACATAAGCACGTTAAAAATCTGGTGCTTTGTAAGAATGTGGAGAACAAAGTAAGGATTGTGGTGCCAAGGTTCTTGGTTGCCTGGACAAATTCTGGGGGAACTCCAGGTGCCTCCCACACAGGGCATGTGCCTACGTCATTGCCTAACTATCTGTGCAGTGGAGTGGATGAGCTTTGAGCAGCATCACCAATGTCAAAGAGGCAAAAGGGCTTGTGATCCTCAGCTTGATCCCATTAAACTCACTAGAGTGTGACTTTGGCCATATAAAGCAAATGTGTTGGCTCTGAGCCCATCAGGATTCTGAGACTCCTTCTCAAAAAGGAGGCAAGCAGGAAACAAGACACAATGTTTTATTCAGTCCATCTTAGGGATCTATGTGTATGATTAAGGGCATGGTATATGACATGAAAGTAATAAAATCTACATTTGAACCTGACTTCAGCTGGTGACATCATAAAGACCTGGACCTGAGAATCCAAAGGTTTCACCTCCAGTCCCAAACAGGAACAGTCGTTTTGCATCTTGAGAATGTTTTCTCCTCTCTAAAATGAGTATTCTCAGTGGGTGATTTTGAAATGTCTTTGTAGTCCTAGCAGTGAGATTCTGTATTGTATTAGAATTTTATTAGACAAGCCTTTGGGTTTCTTAGGGGTCATACTACATCCTAGAGACAGATCAAGAAAATTTTGGTATCCCAAACCTTGATAGAAATTCCAGGAAATTAAAATCTTATGAATAGAACTTCTGAACTTGGCTGATACATGAAGCTGGGATTGCTGACTTTGTCCCTGAGGATGCCATGGCTAGAGAAAAATAGAATAGCTATAGCGTCTCTTAATTCAACTAAAGTTGAATCCTTTAACCCAGGATTGACACATAGAAGTTTTGAGGTTTTAATTAATATTCAAAATTGATGACATATAATCAGAGTAACTAAATGAAATGCCTTCAAATCTTATGAAAAGTTAAATTGATTTATGTGAGCTTTTGACCAACTTAATCCTGCATATGTGGAATCCAATCTCCATTCCCAGGGACACTCCACTAATAATTGGGTCTTATTGAAATTTGGGTACCACACTTTTATCATTAAGGTTCAAAACTAAGCTTTTAGGGTACTCAAATCATGCTAATATATCTTTTTTTTCTGAATGTTCCCTATTAACAACCTGAAGTTTGCATTATATATATTTTTTCTATCTACTGTTTCATTTGGTCATCACTACAATCATGTCTTACAAGATAGAGGTAAAATGATGTCTCCATTTTAAAGAGAAAAAAATGGAGATTTGGGTTCCAGGGTCACATGTCCAGAAGTGGCCACACTCTCAATTAATCTTCTGCATTTCCCATCACCAGTGAATGGACTGGTTCTGCCTCTCAAAGGGCATCCTTGCTGAAGGGTAGTGTGTAGGTGCCGGCTAAATGGTATCTTACCATAGGAATTCCTCAGAAAAAGAGAAAGTGGATGATTAGTGATTAAGCTCAAGAATGATTGGATGATACTTTGGAGAATAATATTTTGTGTGTGGTGATACAATGTTAATATTTTGATACACATAAAATACTTGAGAGGTGATCAGGTAGATAAAATGAACTTGCAGAGCTGGAAGAGAATGAAAACCGGAAAGAAAACAGCACCCCAAGAAAATCAGAAGACTCTAGAGCAAGAATAACCAGAGAAAATTAGCTATAGGCCAGTTACATTGCCCCTGAATGTGGTGTATTTCCTGAAAGTTCAAATTTCTCAATTTATATATCCAGTTCAATGCTGTCCCCTTCAAAGAAATCTTGAGAGGTTATATACTTGTTCCATTCATGCTGCTTGTTAATTGAATTATTTCTGGAGCTTCTCTTTTATAATTGCCTTCTGAAAATGGAAACTTTCTTTTCAGTATTCTTAATGGTGTTTTAGATAAAGTCAGAATTATTCAGAGTCACGTCTAATGAAAAGACGAGTGCTTAAGCCAGGTAATTTATTTCCTTCCCTTTCTTCTTTCCTCCTTTGCTCTCCAACCTCTTCTCCTCCCATCCTCCCTTCCTTCCTTCTTTCCTCCCTTCAAAAAAGAGATGGGGCCAAATTATTTTGTGTTACTCATAATCCTTCTCTGAATATTTCAGAAATTATTCAAATTTATGCAATATAGTTATAGTTTAGAGCATTTTTTCTAAGTGAATGCTGTTGGTTACTTAAATCAATTTTGTTAGTTTAAAATATTCTGTCTTGTTTTTAATTATAGCACCTAAAATGAATTCTCTCAGGCTTTTGGTTGGGGGACTGGTGTCGTTGCCAACTACAGGAGACCTGCATATTATCTTCAAGCTAGTGTTGGGCTTGGGCAAGTAGCTCCGAGCTAAGAGATGAGGAATGGGGATGATGCTGGATGGGGCATTGAGTTGGATTATGGGTGCTATGGAGGCATCCAGAGAGGAGACAAGATTGTAGAGGGGGGATCATGAAGCGATGGTGCACGTTGACTATGTAATACAGATGGAAATGTTGAACTTGATGTTGCATGTAAGAATTAAGGTGGGATGGTAGAAAAGACTGGAATCTGAAGGTGTTGCTGAAAATTATTACTTCTGCTTCCAGTTATCTGTAACATTTGACGAATAATTTAACCTCTCTGCACTGTTTGCAAACCCACTATGTTGAAATTATAGAACTGAATGAGGTTAAGGCTTCCTTAAAAATTAAAACTGATTTTATAAGGGATAAATGATATCCTGAAAAACTTCTGTGTAGAAGATGGGATAGAACATCCAAAGAGAAAAGAGCTGTCACATGGTTGCAGAGGAGTAGATTTCAGCTTCATGAAAGACCTATTCAGTTGTGAGGTGGCTGTTTTGAGAAAGGAGGAGTGGTTGTAAGTTCCCAACTGATGAAAGTACTCAAGAACATTGACGGCAGGCATAAAGTGTTAGGAAGTGGTGGGTACTGATTTCTTAAGGTCTCTTTCAGTTTTAAGATTCTTAGAATCCATACTCTTTTGAGGTCTTCTGTATTCTTGGTTGCATTTATGAAACTGGATAAGATCAAGGAATGACAGGACTAAAAATCCAAGGCAGTTCTAAAGTCATAAGTGGTCCATGAGGGTTTGGTTTATGCTGTCTAAACATGTTTATGATTGCCAGGAGCATATGCATGCTAGCAACTTTGTTGTTTAACCTGATGTTACCTGGAAGAGTCAAAGAAGAGTCTCCTAGTTTCATTGAATCAGAGGACTTAAAAGAAGGACATTTCAGCTGCCTCCTCTGTCAGTGTCATCACAGTTATAAGATGCTTCTGTCTTCTCTTCAGCACTGGGCTGCAGGCTCTGAAGTAGCACATCTTCTGTGAGCAGAGAGCTGCTCATTATAGATTTCTCACCCCTTATGGTAAAGGGATATCATTTGCCATTTGTCATGAGCACTGTGGTGATACACAATGCAGAAACTGCTCATCAGATCACAGCAGACAGCAGGGGCATGGGGTAGCCTTGGTGCAGCTGTCCAGGAGGAAGATCATGTCATTGGTCTGGCTCTGGTAACCTCCAGAGTTTCAACTAATTTAGGCAGATGTTCCCAAGGAACTCTCTGAAGTCCCTATCCCTCATTTTCCTACCCTTAAGATTTTCTGTTCACTTACACAGGGCAGTATCCCTGGTTTCCAGATGTATCCTATGATACCACATAATGGCCTACTGGATTCATCTCACAACTCTTAGAAGTTGGGCTGAGGAAGATATTAACTAATGATAAAATTTTTAGTATCTCTAGGATGTAGTGAGACCCTATGCTCCCACATGACACCTCTCTTATCTTGGTGCACATACCCACTTTCTTGTCTCTACCACTTCCACACTTTAGCTCCTTTCCTGAATAATAATAATCATTAACATTTAATGAAGGTTTACTATGCACGATGCCCCTTGGTAAGTACCTAACCTAAGTTATTTCATTTAAGCCTTCCCACCCTCACAAGGTGGATTCCTTTATTTATCCACTTTTTGCAGATAAAACAAAACAAAACAAAAAACAAAGGCTCAAAAAATGCTAAGCAATTTGCTCAAAGCCATAGCTATAGATGCAACTCAAAATACTTATTTAAAATTATTGTTATCTTTCATATTACTTTTTGTATGAAAACTTGATTGACTGCATTGCCTAATCAAATGGGAACTACAGGAATACCAAGGTTTATAATGATATCTGTATATCTAGCTATTGGTTTGTCTCTACCCAGCTTTATTTCTACCTAACTATCTTGTCCATATACCTTCTTCATTCTTTTAACCTTCCATTTATTTTATCTTCACAGGTATCTGATCAATGTCACTTTTGAGGGGAGAAATCTGTCCTTCAGTGAAGATGGCTACCAGATGCATCCAAAACTGGTGATAATCCTTCTGAACAAGGAGAGGAAGTGGGAGAGGGTAGGACATGGCTTTTTTTATTCTTGGGCAAAGCATGGGGGTAGGCCTGGCAGGTTTTGCAACACATTAAAGGAAAATAGCCCTTTGGTTTTGGTCCCTAGACCTGGGAAGCGAGAAATCATGCTTTAAAGATAAAGAAGAGCTAGCAAGTTCTCAAACTTGCATCTTCATTTCCTTGCTATTTTGGCTAATCAACGGGTTGTTTTCTTTATGTATATTTTAGTTTGATATTGGTGATTGCATTGCTGTTTGAGTCATGACCTTCTTTTAATGGAAGAGTATATATGTGTGATGTAATGTCATTTGGTGAAGAAACTGAGTCAGTGGTACAATTCTGAAGTTGTGTCCTGCACAGGACTTCTGGAGGCCTATATAAAGACTAGTTTATAAGCAGACAAAATTGGATCTTTGGTTCAGAAATGTTGCTATGCAAGACTCTGCTCAGAATCTCTCCCACTGCCATCCAGTCACAGGGTTGGAAATTCAGCCATTAGAAATTAAATTCTGTGTATGTTGGGCTTCACAGGTTCAACTCACTCATCTATTTAGGACCTTGAACAAATCTGTTAGCTATACTTTCATACTTAAAAAGGTACCCTGTACATAGTGAGCCCTTGGAATGTATTTTCTTTCCTTACTAGTCCAGTTTCTCAGTTAAAACCAGTCATCACTGCTTTTTTCTCCAAGTGTCCTCTGCAAGGCACTTGGCACTTGAGACACCTTGCTGAAAAGTGGTTCTGTAGGGATTCAGAGATGCTGCCCTCTGTGCCTCATTCTAGAAGAATCTCAGACCCCATCAGCATTTGAAAGTTCAGAGGTGTCTTAGTCAAGAAACACCTTTAATTTTATTTAATATGGCATTTCCCAAAATTATTTTGCTGCAGGACTCCTTAGTTCATGCTGTTCACATTCTGTGAAAACACATTGGAACACTGATTGAAAACAAGTCCCACAAAATCCTTGGATCAATTGTCTGAGGACAGCCATCATGCTGTCAGCATGCTTCTGACCACAATGGACACCAAGCTGTGTATTTATATAGAAAGTAGCCATGAAAAGAGGTGGAGACAAATGTTTGAAATTCAGAGCCTTGTCCTGGAGAGGCGTGGACAGCCAGCTGTGTAAATGCACATAGGCAAAACAGGAGGTATGTGGGTTAGGCAGTGAACATGGGGCCTACTTCTTCCAAGTTCAACACCTCAGGCTCTCATCTAATTGCTTTTATCAGGACACAACTCCAAGGCTGAAACTGTCTGATGTTCTTGATTAAAGTCACCTTCCCGTCATCGAGTATACTTTGTTTAGAAATGCTCTCCATCCCAATCAGGCTGCCTTTCACTGCTGCCATGGAGTCTTAACTCCAGAAGTGTTTGGGCCCCTCATGCGTAACAGGCACTTCTAGATATCTCCAGAGGAGTGGTTATTAACAACTGAGACTTCATACATGGATCCAAAGATCATCCAGCAGGGGTAGCTTTTATGCAGAAGACTCAAGATCCTGATCTCAAGCAGGTACATCTCACAGTTGTCTTTGCTTAAACAGACACACTTCCAGTCTGTTGACTTCTCTTCCTGAGGCTGGAGTCTGAGGCTTGTGACCCCATACCTTTCCATAATGAGACCCTTCCTCCTGAATTTGAAATGCTTTCCTCTTCATTTCTAGCTTTACTTGCTAGCTTTTGGATTTATTATTTACTTTGTATATGAGGCAGGAACCATGTGATAAGTTTTAAACAGGACTTCTTTTCTCAGTCTCCTGCTTTATCCCTTTGGTCAGTTCTACCCAAAGCTGCTAGAATGAGCTTCCTAGTGCACAACTCTAGCATTCTTTCTCTGCCCAAACCCATTCAAGGCTTCTATGACTCATGGTTTGAGTCCATGTTTTGTCTGTTTTTGCATTCAAGCCTCAGGTCTGTCTTCCTAGGCCCGTCTTCTCCTCCTTGTCACTTCTGTTTCAGCATCAAGCTGTACTGGGTTTCATTCTATTCTGAGAATGTGCCCTTGTGTCTCTGACTCCTATACTAATGTTATGAAGTTTCTTTCCCCTGGAATGAATTGTCCAGTTATCCAAATCATAACCATCCTTTGAGCCCAATTAAAATGTTTCTGCCCTCCTTCCCCAATCTTTGAGTTATAATCCCTCACTCCCTTCTCCCCTGTAGCTTTGGTCCATACTTCCATGAAGCACCCATCATTTTGTGTGGTGTTAGAGCTATATGTTGTAAGCCTGCAGAGGGCAAAGGCCATATCATTCTATCACTTTGTCTTCACAGCAGCCTGGAAAGGTGTGTTGCATATAGCCATTCAGTAAATGTTTGTGGAATGAATGAGAGCCATTATAGAATGAAATCATGAGTTCAAAATATATCAGTAAAAATCCAAATTTATGCTTATTGCACTTGACAAAATAGCTAGACTTTTTA
Source organism: Sylvilagus floridanus (assembly GCA_949820135.1). NCBI lineage: Eukaryota > Metazoa > Chordata > Mammalia > Lagomorpha > Leporidae > Sylvilagus > Sylvilagus floridanus. The sequence goes on from OX463230.1 coordinate 25,288,868, forward strand.
GGAGGAGGAATAAAGTTAGTATGTAGATTGAATTTTTTAAAAGATTTATTTGAAAGTCAAAGCTAAAAGATAGAGGGAGAGAAAGAGAGAGAGAGAGAATTTTGTTACCTAGTTCACTCTCTAAATGGCTGCATCAGGCAGACCTGGGCTGATCTAAAGCCAGGAGCCAGGAGTTTCTTACAGGTCTCCCATGTGGGTACAGGGTCCCAAGGATTCGGGCCATCCTCCTCTGCTTTCCCAGGAGCATTAGCAGGGAGCTGGATGGAAGTGGAGCAGCTGGGACATGAATAGATTGAATTTTTTATAGATCATACATTAAATGTACTAAAGAAAGTTGCTATTTAAAGACAGTCTGTAGTTAATCTTTTCATCAAGCATTTGGAGAGGAGTTGAGTAGAAGTAAATGAGTAGAAGTTTTTCATATTAACTTGGTTAAATCAGGGAACATTGTTGAGGATAGATATTAGTGATGGTTGAGTTCACAGTGCCACATGGCTCTAGTGCCATACCTGGCTCCTGCTCACAGGTGAACCCTAACAAGGGCTTCCAAGTTTAGGAGCTATGTGGTGAGGTGAGGGAGGAGGAATACAGAAGAAAACTGAGTTTTTTGAAGGATTATACCTCCTAGGGCAGATTTGTCTTCTTGTCGCTTAGGTAAGTATCATCTCACCGGAAGACTTCCCTGATGATCCATGCTGAACTGGCTGTCCACTCACTCCATTAGGGTTAGGGTTAGGCTTAGGCTTATTTTACTATTCTAAAAAAATTTATATACTGAGGGAGGGAGAGAGTGAGTTATCCCTCGTTAACTGGTTCATTCAAATGCCCACAGCTCAAGTTAGGAGATGAGAACTCAATAGGGTCTCTCATATGGGTGGCAGGGAATGAGGTACAAAGTCCATCACCTGCTGCTTCCAAGTGTGTATGCATTAGCAGGAAGCTGGAGTTGAGAGTAGTGCTTAGACTCAAACCCAAGCACTTTGATATGGGATGTGGGCATCCCAAGCAGTGCCCCACCACTGCACCAAGTGTTTGCCCCATAATGCTTTACTTTAATTTTCTTCAGTAAACTTGTTATCCAGTGCTCTGTTCTTTGGTTTCTTGTTTGTTTATTGCCTGTCTCTTCACATGGGGTGGATGTTTCATAAAAAGAAGGGCCTTGGGCTTCTCTGTAATTCTATTCCTTAAGAAGAGTTTCTTGCTCACAGACACCAATCAAAATATTCTTTTTAAAAATATCTATGTATTTATTATTTCAAAGACAGAGTTACAAGGAGAGGGAGAGACAGAGAGAGAAAGAGATCTTCCATCTGCTTCTTCACTCCCCAGATGGCCTCAATAGCCAGGGCTAGACCAGGCAGAAGCCAGGAGCCTGGAATTACATCCAGGTTTCCCATGTGGCTCCAGGGGCCCAAGCACTTGAGCCAGCTTCCACTGCTTTCCCAGGTGCATTAGCAGGGAGCTGGGTTGGACTTGGAATAGCTTGGACACAAACTGGTCGCCATATGGGACACTGGCATTATAGGTGGCAGCTTAATTCACTGCACCACAGTGCCAGCTCTATATGATTTTTATATAAATGAAGAACCCATATGCTAAGGAGAGTTGGGATATTGACAATATATTTCACTTTTGTTTGAAAAATCTCCCATTTAGACCAAGTGGTTTGCTGAAGAGAGTATGAAAACAGACATCTTCCACCTTTGGAATGAGCATTCCAGTGCCAGCAAAGGACTTGAGTGGGAGGTGACAGATATGTTCAGGGCAGCTCAGTACAATGGGTGCTGTGTGAATGGCTGGGACAAGGCACCATGGGCCAAGGATGATTGTATTATAGGTGTGAACCATGTGAAAGTATTTCAGAATATTCCCTTGGGTTCTTAAGAGTAGTACCCAAACTGCTGTCTTCTGAGTTTGGTTCCTTTGGAAAGGCTTGAAGTCAATGTTATATAGTCTATGGTTTCAGAAATCAGAAAGAATTGAGTTCAGTTCCCCATGTTGCCAATTATCAGTTGGGTAAATTTGACATGCTACCGATGTTATTTGAGTCTGTTTCATTCTGTAAGGAAGGGTTTTGAATAAGGCTCTTGTAAAGATTAAATGAGATTATATAGTAAAATATCAGTTAGTAGTGACTGCAAATGGCTCAGTGTTCAACAAATGTCAACACATGTCTAGTCTAATTTTCTAAGGCAATATTTGCACAAGGTAAGAAGTCAAAAGGAACCAAAGAAAATCCAGCAAAAACAAAGTCCTCTTCTCCTGTCTTATTCCTTAGATGCAGCCTCTGTTGGCCCCTCTCCAGAGCAATCCTTTTTCCCAATTATTGGAGCCTTACCCAAAGAAGTCACTGTTGCCAATTTCTTGTACATTTTTTTTCTGAAAATCCTCCAAGCATATACAAATTTTATATATTTACCCAGCCTCTTTTTGCTAATCAAATAGTATCTGCTCTTATATACCTTAAATTGGAGCCTATGTAAATAACCCCCAGGAGACAAGAATCACAGAGCTCTCTGGATCACAATTATGTTCAAAGAAAGCCAAGAACATCTTTCTCATGTGCAGGAACATGAAGGATATTTCAAAAGGAATACACAGATACAATGAGGCATAGCACCTGCATGCAGTCAGAGCAGGGTGTATTGCAAAGAGTAGGGAATGATGAAAAAATAATTGTGTGCAGAGTAAGACTCTGTAAGTGTGGGACAGCTGCATAAACTTGCATTAAAAATAGTCTGGCGCCGAGAAGCAGTTCCAGCAAGCTCTCAGGCTGCTGTCTTTAGCAGAGCCTCTCATGATTTGCTTCATTGCTACTGCTCTCTGCTTCCATTTAATCGTTCCTAAAATGGGGATAATAAAAATGAAATGCAGTGGGTGTGTGTTCTGAGTAATGACTTCAAGAAATGATGATGGTGCATTTTCAGGCTCTAAGATGTAAACAGACCTTACAGGGATGGTCTGGGTCAGAATTAAAGGAGAATGAGTGAGATTTAAATCACAGTTGTCTTTTTCTCCAATGAGACAAGAAGGGCATTTTGTAAACCCACTCCCTCTTCTCTTCATCCACCTACCAGAAGAAGCCCTTCTTAATGTGAATGACAGAATTTTCAGTTTGCGTGGGTTATTTCTTGGGCTTCTTGGTCCTGCCATTGTCTGTAGCTTGTGATGGCATGACACAGCTTGTGAAACCACTATTCACCAGTGAAGAAAGTGCTAGAAGTCAAAGTGTTTGGCCCCCAGTGCTGGCCCCATAGGAGTGCTTATGAAAGAGTGTGTGGATCAGGGGGAGGGACAAAGGGTGACCAGACTGAGGAACGTAAGAGCCCAAAAGATGGGGCAGCAACACCAACTCAGTGGAAGAGAGGTGTTTTGCCAGTGTCTGGAGCCTTTGATAAACAAGACAGGGCAAAGGATACTGCAAGTTTCTAGTGACTTTGTATCCAGGAGGCAGCACTAACTCCTTGTTTGGGCATCCTGCTCTACTTGTATCTAAGAACTATAGTGATTGTATTCTGCAACAATCAATTCAGTGATAATACAAGAAAAGTCAGTTGCTGCCATGGTAGATATTACTTTGAAAGCTTTTTTTTCCTACCATTAAACTATTTTTAAAGATGTATTCATTTATTTGAAAGGCAGAAAGAAAGCACAGTAGAGAGATTGTCTATCTGCTGGTACACTTTTGATACACTTTCCAAATGCTTGCAATAGCCAAGACTGGACCAAGCAAAAGCCAGGAGCCCAGAACTCTCTGAGTCTCCCATGTTGGTGGCAGGGATACAAGTACTTAGACCATCACCTGCTGCCTTCCCAGATGCATTAACAGGAAGCTGGATCCAAAGTAGAGGAGCTGGGACTGGAAGCAGGCGCTCTGTGTGAGATGTGTGCATCCTGTGTGGCAGTCGAATCCTCTGAGCCAGAACATTCACCCCTACTTGAAAGCTTGGTACTGTCAAAATCAAATAGCCACTCCATCCTTTGTGCGTGCATGTGCGCACACACACACTCAGGAAAACGCTGACAGACTGCTCATGGATGCAGGAATCAATTTTGTTTGCATCTCTGCTGCACAGTGCAAGATATTACTGACTAGCCAGTAATATTTGGTGGCTGCTGAGGTCACCTGCACCAACTGTGCTGCACCTGCCAGCCCAGATGAGAGGCAAGGGAGCATCCCTTCTCACCCCCAGACTCCACAGAGGGCATTGAAGGATTGAAACAGATACTCCCCATGTAAGCAGCATTTGCTGTGGCTCTCCTGATCCCTGTTTTTGACAACATGCTGTTTTCACCGACGTTGAACTGAGTGCTAATATGCATCAGTGGATTAAGGGATTAGAAAACAGGATCTATGGAGAAAGGCTTTGAGAATTAGGGTCCTTAAGAGGAAGAAGAAAAGGGCAATGAGGTGATGACTTACTCTGTTTAAATGTGTGAAGAATTTTTGTACCATGTATGGAGATCAGCTGTTCACTTTTTCCTCTGAGACAAAACGAGAGGAAGTGGGCTTAAGATCAAGCAGAGGGGATTTATTTTAGCTATAGGAAGAATTTCTTAATGGAGAGACGTGTTGAATGGTAGAGTTGTTAACAACACTGAGGGATGACTTTCAAAGTCCTAAAAATTGGATCTGTCCTTGTTTCTTTGTAGTGCATGTTCCTGCCAAACTGCAGTGTATGAACTCTGTGGCTTCAAGAGTTTTCCTTCCCCCTCCTTTCACCATCTCCCCTCCCTACTCCCTTTCCCTATTCCCTCTTTCCTTCTCAAGCATAATTACTATGCACCTTCCATGAGCCAAGGACAGCCCCCACCAAATTAGTAGTTTTCCTAGTAGCTGAAATGAAAAAAATAAATAAATAAAATACGTTTGCAAGAAGAAAGGTGCTTATGGTGCCCCTTAAGAGTTTTGTAACCCACAGTGATTTTCAGTCTCATTATTTGGTAAGGCTGAGGTTTCATGCTGCTTGGTAAGCAAAGATTCTGCTAATGTATCTTTAACTTATACCCATGGCTCCTACACACAGCCACTGACTTAAGCATTTTAGTGTGTTTTTCCAAGTTGAGATTATTTCAGATTCTCACATCCAAATGTTCCCTTGTTCTTGTTTCCTGAGCACTGAGATACCTGGCCCATCTTTCTGCCAATACCCTTTTCTGGGAGTCCAGAAAGAGACTATTAGGGGTCATCCCTCAGGGGAGGAGGAAGCATGCTGTTGGCCCCTAAGGTCTCAACATTGATATTAAGTTCAGTCCACAAGGTCAAGCTTCTTACTATCATATGCACTTGTGAAATAGAGAAGCAGGAAGTATTGGGGGAATAGACTTCAGAAATATCATTTCAGAAAAGCTGGTTGTCTTCAGGTACTTGTCACCAGCCACTGAATGAAAAGGATAAAAGAACAAGATAACCTTGGTTGACTTTACTTCTGAATCCTGTACATGCTGATGGGGAGGAAAAGCAGAACTGAATTCAAGGATTGAAATATTGGCTTAACCTTGGCTTAAGGAAACACAGTAAAAAGGAAAATGTCCCCAAAGCCAAGAGATGTCTTTCATCCATCTTGCTTCAACTTTATTGAGATTTTTTATTTCATGACAGTTATCTATAGTTGCCCCCTGAATCCTCTGAACTGTTTTTCTATTTACTAGGTTATAACATTTTTCCAGTAGTGGAAAGAAGGGTATAGATGACTTCTCTGACTATACCCTGAGTTAAAATAATTTAAAATTTCTTTATTATAAACCTACTTAATGTTTATTAAAGATATGGCAGGAGTATAAAATAATATTTACCCATATCCACAACTATACAGAATTATTTCTATTTCTTGCTGGTGTTTTTTGCTGTCACATTATATAGATGTGTATGTATTATAACACAATAAAATTGGTATATGTGAGAGGATTTAAATTTCTCATGGAGAAGGGATGTTAAGAAAAGCTATACATGGATTTCAAATATTTTTATCAATTTGCACCAAAACAAACTTATCTTTTAATTTCACTTTTCCATGAACATTTTGAAGTCCCTTTGTATATAATATATATGCATGGTTCGCAATCTACTTTTTTCCTTTATGAGGATCTTGTGGATATGTTTCTATTTTATTAAAATTATTCAAAATCATGAACTTTGACCCTCTAATATTCCATGTTGCAGTTGTATCACCCGTTTTAAAGCTTGTCTCTTATGATTAGAGATTCATATGTCCATTAGGGATTCTGGTTCTCATATGAAAATAAGTTCAGTTATTGATGGTCCAACTTTGATTCCATAAGATTACTTTGTAAGGTGACAAATTCTGGCAGTTTTGTTATCTGGTTCCCTAAATGTTAAAAACTGAGACCACTTACTTTGGGAGTTGTTTGGTTTATATGGATTCAGTGACAACAAGTGGGGACATTCAGCATGTGGCAGACCCTCATTTGTCATGGTCTATTGGGAGTCTCATTTTATTTTTCCAACTGTGTGTGCTGCCTTCTAACTTTGATACATTTGAGATACTTAAAGTTTGTGTGGGAAATGGAAGTAAATGATAAGTTTATTTTGGTGCAAAAAATTGAAATCTATGCATGTGAGAGCTCTATGAAAAGTTCATGCAAACTGTGTATCATGAGAAATCTATGCATAGATTTTAAAATTATATTCCTCTTGTGTTTGCCTTTATGTCACATAGCGAATGGGGCTAGCCATATGTCCTGTGTCTGTCTATCTGCATTTTTCATTATCCCAGTTTCATATTTCTTAGAGCTGGGGGCTTGTAATATTCCTGCCCAAGTTCCCAGGGAATCAGTAGGGCTGTTCCTTGCTGTAGCATCCTTGCTGGGGCTGTTTCTAATCCCTGGTTCACAGGTGCCCTGGAAGGGGGAGAGCAATACCCTGCTTTCACTGATGGGGCAGCACGTGGCTGACTCACATCCTCCCAGCATGATGAGCCTCAAGACAGATGGGTATTATACCAATGTACTTTTTTTCCATACTTGTATGTATTTTCTACCAAACAAGCTACTCGGTGCATGTATTAATAGCATATTGACTTTTGCTGAGATCTGAAGTGTGACATTAAAGCATAATATCTGATTGTCCTTCATGCACAAGCATGCTTCTATTGATCTAGCACCAGGAAAGCTTATGCTTTGAATTCTCCTTACAGTGAAGATGGATTTGTTCTAGTCATGCAAAGTCTGTGTATCGCTCTTTCTGTCTCTCTCCATGGTACCTATTTATGAGAACTGGCCAGCGACAGGGTAAAAGTCATCCATGTATACAGAGAAAGAAGCTCTGGCATCAGCATTACTACTTCTGCTAAGTACTGCAGTACAAAGATTTAAGGGGAACTGTTGGCTAACAAAGAATGTAAATTGTCTTTTAAATGAAAAAACATGGAGAAAAAAATTTCCCATAGCAGCCATGGAACTCAGATGATTCAAGATGGCCTCATAATTTTCTCTATTAGAATTATTTCTACTAATGATTTTGTGAACATTTTCTGATAAAGCGGAAGGCCTTAAGATGGCTTCTTGGAAGTTCTTCTACTGTCCTTTGCCCCCTCCTCCAGCACTACCATACGTAGGTATTCTTTTCTGCTCAGGAAGGTGGCCTACTGTTAGCTTTAAGGGTGTTCCAGGTCGTAGCTCTATTAGCTAAATGCTCTGAAGGTTTAAATGTAAAGCAAATCTGTGCCAAGGAGTGATGAGGGGGAAAGGATGACCCTGGAGAGGAAAGTAAAGGAAGAAGAATGACTGTAGCCAGCAGTCATTGCAGAGACTGATAGATCTTAAGGGGGAAAAAACTATGCCCTCTGCTGCATTTTTCAGGGGTATATACATCCCTGTTTGCACCAAACTTTGGATTTGCTTTTGCATTTTTTTGGTCTAAGGATATGGTGTACAGTGTCTTCTGAGGTTATGGTCTTTGGCTATTCCTAACACAATAGACAAAAGTACTTCAAAAAGTTTATGGAAATGTAATGAAAATAAAAAATTCCAATCTATGCATAGTTGTTCATAATATGTATTCTTAATGAACATTTTGAAGACCTCATTCTATGGATTTCAAAATATGTTTGTACCCAAATAGATTTATCTTTTCATTGCATTTTCTTTACACCTTTTGAAGTCCCTGCATATACTATGTTTATCATCATTCATTCCATTGAGGAGGGAGTTTTCTGACAGTGGAACACAATATTCCCTCTTTGGTAGGATTTCTAGCAGATATTTAAGCCACCTTATCCTCTTTATAGAAAAGTGAAAGAACAATTCTATTTTTCCTATGGGCACAAACACATGCTAGAATAATCTTGTCTGAGATTAAGGGATGGTAGGAAGATTTGGCCACCAACCCATCTGAGTTTTATCTAACACTTTATGAGACATGCTATTTATGGAGAACTTAACATTTAAGAGTACGATCCTATTTGGCTTCCTACTAAGACTTTGAGAAATACTTGTATATGTAAATCAGCAAAGGCTCAGAGAGGCCATATGATTTTCCCAAAGTCGTACATCTAAGGAGTGGCAGAGCTGGATGTAGACATTTATGTCCAGCTCCGTTGATGTACAATATACTTTTTACCTCAACACGTGGACTATGAAAGGATAACTAAGCCACTAAGATCAAGGCATAGAAGTATCAGCAGGGGTAACTTTGTAGAACAGCAGCCAGTTTGCACCATGGAAAAATGCAGACCCTATTGCTTCAGAGTTTGAAAACCCACATGTTAAGAAATGGTTTATTGCTATTGTGGGAGTAAGAGGTGTTAATTAATCCAGACTGTAACTGGCTTTTTCATTATAACATTTTCCTGAGATTAAGAAAAATGGAATGAAGAAAGGAAGTAAGGAGAGAATGATAGAGGGAAAAAAAGAGGGAGAGGGTAGATAAGAGTAAAAAATCCTTTATTTATTGATTTAGAAAGGCAGAGACTCAGAGATGGACAAAGAGAAATCCCCCATCCACTGGTTCACTCCCCAAATATCCATGCAGCCAGGACTGGGCCAGGCCAAGCCCAGGAGCCAGGAACTCTATCTAGGTCTCCCAAGTAAGTGACAGGGACCCTACTAGTTGAGTCATCACTAGCTGCTTTCCAGAGTGCACATTAGCAGGAAGCCAGAATTAGTAATGGAGCTGGGGCTCCAATCTAGGATGCAGGTGTCCCAAATGACAGCTTAGCTGTTACACAAAATACCCACCTCCAGAAGTTGTCTTTCCCTATGTCCCTAGAACTCTTAGTTAACTCTTATTCAACACACACATACACAAGTATACACACACCCTACACATCCTCTCCATTCTGATGAAAATAGGGACCTGTTTTCTCCAACAGTGTAGAAGGAACCTGTGTCTTAACTCTATTTAGCTAAGGCTATAAGCTCTGAATGAGCAAGTCATGGTTACCTCCAGAAACAGCTGTCTGGGTCCTCACTGCACAGGAGGACTTTCTAGGAATCTTTCATCCGCTCCACTGGAAGTTCTAAAGGTCAGCCACTATGGCAGTGACACTGAGGCCATGCAGCCCCATTGAACAGATTTCTGCTGGCCATACACAGAGAAATGTTGAAACTCCAAGCAGAAGTTAAAATAGCTGACCTACAAAACAGACTTTAAATCTTAGTAGACAGTGACATGAAAATTTAACTTTGCTTTATATAAAACACAATCAACCAAATATTTTATGAACACAACTAGCTAAGGGAGAGTTGTTTTGAGATCGCCTATAAAACTAGATTAATTAAATGAGGTTTGCTGAATTTTATATATAAATAAAAAGAAATGTAGTAGCAAGTTTAATGCATAACAGCATCAATCTGTGTTTCATCCTTGCTCCCTCAGTGTTTCCCAAGTATGGCTGTGCGGTTCACATTTCATTTAAGAGGGATGAGAATATTTATTAATTTAAAACATCACATATTTGTTCTTACAATTGTCTTCTATTTTTGGCAAGTGACACTTACTCATGCTTACATTAATGATATTACATTTTTAATAGATATGTTAAAAAGGGGAGGTTATCCGCCTTGCGGCACCGGCACACCTGGTTCTAGTCCCGGTCGGGGCACTAGATTCTGTCCTGGTTGCCCCTCTTCCAGGCCAGCTCTCTGCTGTGGCCAGGGAGTGCAGTGGAGGATGGCCCAAGGACTTGGGCCCTGCACCCTGTGGGAGACCAGGAGAAACACCTGGCTCCTGCCTTCAGATCAATGCAGTGCGCCGGCTGTGGCGGCCATTGGAGGTTGAACCAACGGCAAAGGAAGACCTTTCTCTCTGTCTCTCTCTCTCACTGTCCACTCTGCCTGTCCAAAAAAAAAAAAAGGGGGGGGAGGTTATTGCAAATTGAAAATGGATGGTATCTAGAAGTAGCAAAGTTGTTCCAGTGTTACCTGAATAATTGACATTTGGGACATATTCACAGAGCAAAGTGTGCTCCAGCTCCCCTGCCAGTCCTCACATTGTAGCATTCAAGTCTGACCACCTCACCTTCTGCTCCCGTTACCTCTCTTCATTTAGCCTATACGCCAGCATAATTTTAGCAATGCACCATTCTTTGACACCTCTTTGCACATTTATGCCTTGTCTTATGCTGTTCCCTTAATCTTTTTTTTTTTTACTTATTTTTATTTGACAGAGTTAGAGAGAGAGAGAGAAAGGTCTTCCTTTTCTGTTGGTTCACACCCCCCCCTCCCCCATGGCCGCTGCGGCTGGCACACTGTGGCCGGTGCACTGCACTGATCTGAAGCCAGGAGCCAGGTGCTTCTCCTGGTCTCCCATGCAGGTGCAGGCCCAAGGACCTGGGCCATCCTTCACTGCACTCCCAGGCCACAGCAGAGAGCTGGACTGGAAGAGGAGCAACTGGGACAGAGTCCGGCGCCCCAACCAGGACTAGAACCTGGGGTGCTGGTGCTGCAGGTGGAGGATTAGCCTATTGAGCCGCAGCGCCAGCCCACTGTTCCCTTAATCTTTGTTCTGAACTTTTTCTTGGAAATAAAGTTTAAAAGCCAAGAGGCACCATATCTTGTTCTATGCCTGGAACAATGATTAAACCAAAGTGTAATATGGTGTTGCACCCACTTTTCGCTGCTTCAATTTCTTCATCTATGAAGTACCTCAAGTTGTTGCTGTCATGTTAACTAAGTTTTAATCTATGTAAAATGCTTACCACAGTTTCTGATAGGCAGCAAGTGTTAGGTGCATTTTCACTATTATTTTAATTGAAAAGATTTTAAACCAATGATAATATAATTGGAATTATATTCTAGAAAACAAGAATATAGAGAAAATGATCACATGTACCCACAAAAATGCATGTAGAACTAGGTTAGATTTTTGTCTTAGCCATTGCAAAGAGAGAACTAAGAACACAGCACATGGAATTCTTGATGTACTTGGTGATTGGCTGGCAATGGGGAAGCTTCCTTCATTCATTCTAAAATGACTTTTTGTACTGGGATTTTAAAACGTTGAGTCTTTGTTTATAATAAAGTAATAGCAAAGTTCACAACATAGTACAGAAGTCCATGCTGGGCGCATCACTCAGATAATCAGGGAATTAGAACTGCCTTAGCTTAGGTTTCGCACATTGTGGGTTCTCGGTGATCATTAAATAACAACCCAACACATTAAGCAATAATAATGGTTTATCAAAGCTTGCAGTGTGTCTTTGCTCTGTTTGATCTGCCTGGGTTTCATTTCACTATAATAAACTACCGCTCTGTGGTTGATAATAAAGACCTGCCAGTTTTTCCTTTATGACTTCCTGGTTCTGCGGCAGCCACATTGGCCTGCAACCATTAAAGGAATTCCTTCCACAAGGGAAAGTGGTTTACTGTCAAAAGACCCAGCCACAGACAAGATTAAATATAAAGTATACTGCAGTGACACATTGTAGGAGGAGTGGTGAATGATAGCAATGATTGACATCCTGATGTTGTCTACAGTAATGATTCTCAAAGTACAGCCCCTCCCTCCGCCACCAGTACCAGCATCATCTGGGAACATAGTAGAATTGCATATTCCTGGGCTCTATTCCAGGAGATCTGGGGATGATACTCAGACATCTGAGCTTCAACCTGTAGAACACAGGGCAATTTATCACAGATACTTCCTTTTCTCAAGAAGAGGAGTCTTTAATGGAGATTTAAGATGGCCACTATGTCATTATTCTCTGTTCTCATTTTCTAGCCATTAACTTTAAAATAAAATGAAACCATTGTCCCTCCTTGAAGTTGAGGACAGAGCCAGATGTTTAGCAAGAAATGGTTAATTCCAGGCCCACTGGCTCCTGGAGATTCTAAATCACCTGCCATCCTCCTGTGACTGCTGAAGAACTTCTGTCACTTCAGGCTGGGAGCCTGGGTTTATTCACTCAGCAGAGATTTCTCTAACCCCTTCTGAGTGTCAGCCACTCTGGGGTGTTGGGAAAACAATACTGAACAAGACCAGCAAGTTCCCTGTCTTGGCAAGGAAGGGCAAATAGCAAACACCTATCCAAATAAAAGAGGCCAGCATGTGGTGCGGTGCAGTAGGTTAAACCTCTGACTACAATGCCGGCATCCCATTCGAGCATTGTTCCCAGTCCTGGCTACTCTGCTTCCAATCCAGCTCCCTGCTAATGTGCCTGAAAAAGCAGTGGAAGATGGCCCCAGGACTTGGGCCCTGCCAGCTAGTTGTGAGACCTGGATGGATTCCTTATTCAGTCCTGGCTGTTGCAGTGATTTGAGGAGTGAACCAGTGAATTAAAGATCTCTTTTCTCTCACCCTCACCTTCTATCTCTGTCTCTCCCTCTCCCTCTGTCTTTCTCTGTAACTCTGCCTTTGAAATAAACAAATAAATCTTTAAAAATAGGATCACTTCAGGTAAAGCCAAAGGCTATGAAGTGGTGAAACAGGGTGTAGTGGCCCTCAAAGGGGCTTTTAGAAATGGATTTATTATTTTAAACAAATTGCCAGATACATTTCTACAGAATATGTCCAAGGGCTGTTGTAAGAAATTTAACTGGCAACATATCTGAAGTAAAGCTTTTCAAATTATGCCCAAAAGTCCTCTGCTTAAATTTTCTATAGATTCAGTGTTGAGGCTACAAACCCACTTTTAAGCCACAGGGGAAATGCGGTACTATTTGATCTTTCTTCTTTCATTGCTGTTACGTTTTTAAGAATGGGATATGAATTTTTATAATCTGACACATCAGGCTATGAACATTTCAATATTTGTGCTTGATATTTTTTCCAAAAAATCAAGAAGCATTAACCCTCATTGTTTAATAAAAATTGTACTTAGCAAATTATCTACCCTCACCTATATTTTGATCTTTTACAGGTATGGTGGCAATTATTTCACATTTTTAATTGTCCCCATTTGACACTGTAGCATCAGTGTGACAATGCATGAGGACCTGGTGGGCATTTGTAGGAAGCATTATGATCTGCCACTCTACAGACTACTTTCAAGGAAAAGGCAAATTCTAAGTGGCCTAAAAGAGGTCTATTTAATGATAAGTTAGTTTTTAGCATTTAAAATTCAGATTCCCAGAGAATTCCAGATTTCTGCATTTCCTTAAACATCAGGAGATTTGAAAACCTGGGCTTACGTGCTTCTGTGAGGGAGGCAGTAGCCTCCTTTGGATGACTACATGCTCTCCAGCACAACACAGCCCTCCCAGACCCCACCTCTTATTAATAATCTACCTGTCCCAGGAGAAATTGGAATGTGCAACTTTTAGAACAGGCATGAATACACGAAATAGTTGTGTCCTACTTAAAATATATAGCTTAGAAATGGGTGCATTCAGTATTCAGGAACTGCAGTTCACCTTGGAGTCTCGAGGAGGCAGCTGAGAATTATGAGCAAGGTTCAAAATGCCTGAGAACATAGAGTAATCATAGTTACCTATTGTGCTGATTCTCTACTTACATCTTAAAGCTGCAGAAGGTGAAAGGCACTGCTTGTTTGAAGGACTTTGTATTTATCAGATGAGACCCAAAAAATACCAGTTTTTAATGCCTGTCAAGTATTAGGTGTATGAAGCCTAAGTATCTAAGTGAAGTAACAGTCCACGAGGAATACCTGGAAAGTCCTCCTAAGTGTGAGCTTTCAAGAGGAATTTGATCCAAAGGTACCTACCCAGCAAAGAAAGGAAAGGCTCAGAGATGGACAGCTCAGCATGAAGATGAGGAGAGCCAGGAAGGCGTGGGTAAATGTGAATTCAAAGATTGAAAGGGGATAAACTGAATTAGCAATCAATGTAGAGACAAAACATGTCATGTCTTAAATGAGAAAACTGATAGCAAGTAAAGAGACAGTGACAGTCTGAGTATAGAAAGAGAGCAAGATGATTTTCAGACATGCTAACTCTCATTAAATGAGACCGAGATAAAAAAGAGGGTAAAGAGAGGGAAAGAGAGAGACAGAAAGAGGGGGTAGAGAGGGAGGGAGAGAGAGATACCTGGTAGAGGAGCCACATTCAACTAGGATGTTGAACATCTATGACAGAAGGAAGGAAAGCTACCATTGACAGTGATTGCACACATGTCTTTACATTTGACCATGTGCTAAATAATGTATGCTTAGTCTTTTTCTACCATGAGAAAATAGTATTTTAGATTCATCCACACCCTACCCCAGAAGTTACAAATGTTCAATCTCAGAGAGGAATTTCCAAGTATTGAAAGATGCTCAATGCCCATTATCATGTTTTTGTGTTCTGCAAAGCTCCCATAACCTCTTATGTTTTGACCCCCATTGGCATTTCTGCTCTCCATGTGTAAACAGAATCACAAATACCACAGAAGGAGGCTTTGCTTTTGCTACCTTTGTCTAGAATTACCACTTCTTTCATCAATCAGTTAGCTTCAGTTCAGTTCAACAGACACAAAATGAAGGGCTTCTCTACAGAGGACCCTGAGCTAGGTTCTAAAAGGAAAATGAAAGTAAGACTTGTTGTTCTCAGGGCACAAACCCTATTTTTAAATTTCTTTTTTTTTCACTTTACTTGAAATGCAAGGAGAGGGAAGCAAGGTAGAAGAGGAAGAGAGAGTGAGAATGGGGAGGGGGAGAGAGAGAGATCGTCCATCTTCTGGTTCACTCTCCAAATGCTGCAACAACTGGGCTGGGCTAGGCCAAAGCTAGGAGCCCAGAACTCAATATCTCCTATGTGGGAGGCGGGACCCAAATATTTGGACCATCACATGCTGCTTCCCAGAGTGTACATCAGCAGAAAGCTAGAAGCAGAACTGGAGCTGAGACTCAAGACTGGTACTCCAATATGGGATTTGGGTGTTCTAAGCAATGTTTTAACCACTGTGCCAAATGTTCCCCCTGAGTGTCAGCTGAAATTAGCAACCCAATTATTAGGAATATAGTAGGGTGGAAGTGAGGTGAGCATATAAAAAGGCTGGTTTCTATCTTGGGGCTTTTGGTCCCCCTGCTTTGCTTTGAAGGAATCCAGCCCCGCCGGTGGGAGCAACCTTTCTCAAGTACAAGGAGTTAGTATCTCTAGTGGATACCAGTGAAGCCCTGAAGCCTGCCAACTGTCACAAGAGTGAACTCAGGAGGAGATGATCCCCCATTATGCCTTAGGATGAGATCACAGCCCAGCTGAAGCCTTGACTATGGTCTTGTGTATATCACACCAAGCCAGAGGACCCAGCTACGGTGCATCTGGATTCTGACTCACAGAACCTATGAGATAATAAATATGTGCTGTTTTATGCCACTAAAATTTTATAGTAACTTTTTGTGCAGCATAGGTAACTAGTAAATGATACGTCAAAAACACTCATAAAAACAAATAACTGCTGGCCCCACGGCTCAATAGGCTAATCCTCCGCTTTGCAGCGCCAGCACACTGGGTTCTAGTCCCAGTTGGGGCGCCGGATTCTGTTCCAGTTGCCCCTCTCCCAGGCCAACTCTCTGCTGTGACCAGGGAGTGCAGTGGAGGATGGCCCAAGTGCTTGGGCCCTGCATCCCATGGGAGACCAGGAGAAGCACCTGGCTCCTGCCTTCGGATCAATGCAGTGCGCCGGCCGTGGCGGCCATTGGAGGGTGAACCAATGGCAAAGGAAGACCTTTCTCTCTGTCTCTGTCTCTCTCTCTGTCTCTCTCTCTCTCTCTCTCACTGTCCACTCTGCCTGTCAGAAAAAAAAAATAATAACCTATCTTGTTAAGGGATAATAGTGGAATTGAGAAGTCTCTTTCAGGTGGAGGGAATAGCAGGTGAAGTGTATTTAGTTCATTCATATAATAGTGGATTTTTCAGTTTGTCTGGATGATAAGGTACAGCTAAGGGGATAGAGAGACATCTTGAAAGACACCTTGGTCTTTGGAAGCAAATGTGGCATGAATTAACCTGCCAGCCAATCAGAAACTATGGCATGTTTGTGAAAGGAGGAATGATATGATGATGACTCTTCCTTTGGAAGTTCATCTTGTAGCTGTGATGGGCTGAAGAACTGATCTACCTCCAGGGCCTCTGCATTACCACTACAGTGGATTAGGGTAACTCTTCCCCACATCCTTGCCAGCACTTATTGTTTGTTGATTTCTATATGAGAGCCATTCTAACTGGGGTTAGGTGAAATCTAATTGTGGTTTTGATTTGCATGTCCTTGATGGCTAGTGATCCTGAACACTTTTGCATGTATCTGTTGGCCATTTGAATTTCCTCTTTTGAAAAATACCTGTTCAAGTCCTTTGTTCATTTTTTAACTGAGTTTTGTCTTGTTGTTGTTGAGTTTCTTGAGCTTTTTTATGTATACTAGATATTAATCATTTATTGGTTGCATATTTTGCAAATATTTTCTCCCATTCTGTTGGTTGCCTCTTCACTTTGCTGAGTGTTTCTTTTGCAGTACAGAAGCTTCTCAGCTTGATGTGATCCCATTTATCAATTTTTTGGCTTTGATTGCCTGTGCTTCTGGAGTCTTTTCCAAGAGCTCTTTCCTTATTCCAATGTCTTGCAAAGTTTCCCCCATATTTTCCTCTAGTAATTAGATGGAGTCAGGTCATAGATTTAGATGCTTAAACCATTTTGAGTTGACATTTGTATAGGTGTAAGGTAGGGATCTTGTTTTATACTTCTGCCTATGGAGATCCAGTTTTCCCAGCACCATTTGTTGAAGAGACCCTTCTTTTTCAAGGGATTGATTTTAGCTCCTTTGTCAAAGATTAGTTGGTTGTAGATGCAAGGAATGATTTCTGGAGTTTCTGTTCTGTTCCGTTGGTCTAAACATTTGCTTTTTTTTGCCAGTAGCAGGCTGCTTTGATTATAACTGCCCTGTAGTGTGCCTCAAAATCTGGTGTTGTGTTGTCTCTAGATTTATTTTTGCTGTATAAGATTGATTTATCTAGCACTCTGGCCTCAGAATCAGCCCTTAAGGCATTTGGATCTGGCTGAAGAGCCCATGAGAGTATTTTAGGCATGGAAAGCCAAGACACTCTGGAAAAAAAAAAAAAAAAAGAAGACCTAAAGGAAAGATCTCTGCGAGTGAGATCCCAGTGGAAAGAATGGGGCCATCAAAGAAGGAGGTACCTTTCTCTGAAGGGAGGAGAGAACTTCCACTTTGACTATGACCCTGTCAGAATAAGATCAAAGTCGGCAAACCCTAAAGGCTTCCATAGTCTCGGCAACTCATGAGTAGAGCCTAGGGAGATTACGGACGCCATAAACAAGAGTGTCAAATTGTTAAATCAACATCAGGAGTCACTGTGTACTTACGTCTCATGTGGGATCTGTCCTTAATGTATTGTCCAATGTGAAGTAATGCTATAACTAGTACTGAAACAGTATTTTTACACTTTGTGTTTCTGTGTGGGTGCAAACTGATGAAATCTTTACTTAGTATATACTGAATCAATCTTCTGTATATAAAGATAATTGAAAATGAAAAAAAAAGGTGTTAAATTGGAAATTGCATAGAAAATTATTCAATTTTTAAAAAAATATCATGTAGGATCTCTGTCCTTAATGTTTTGTACATTGTGATTTAATGCTATAACTAGTACTCCAACACTATTTTTCACTTTGTGTTGCTATGTGAGGGCAAACTGTTGAAATCTTTACTTAATATATACTAAACTGATCTTCTGTATAGAAAGAGAATTGAAAATGAATCTTGATGTGAAGAGAAGGGGAGAGGGAATGGGAAAGGGGAGGGTAGCGGGTGGGAGGGAAGTTATGGGGGGGGGGGGCATTGTAATCCATAAGCTGTACTTTGGAAATTTATATTCATTAGATAAAAGCTTTAAAAAAAGATTGATTTATTGATTTATCTATTTGGGGTCTCTTGAGTTTCCATATAAATTTTAGCAATTTTTTCCAGAGCTGAGAATGTTTTTGGTATTTTGGTTGGGATGGCATTGAATTTATAAATTGCTGTTGATAGTATAGACATTTTGATTATATTCTTCCAATCTACAAATATGGAAAATACTTCCTTTTTTTGTAACTACTTCTATTTCTTTCTTCAAATGTTTTGTAATTTTCATCATAGAGATCTTTCACCTCTTTGATGACATTTATTCCAAGGTATTTAATTTTTTCTGTAGCTATTATGAATGGGATTGATCATGGAAGTTTTTTCTCAGTCACGGTATTGTCTGTATACAAAGGCTATTGATTTTTGTGTATTGATTTTATATCCTGACATTTTACCAAACTCTTTTACAAATTCCAGTAGTCTCTTAGTGTAGTCTTCTGGTTCCCCTATAATATAGAACCATATCATCTGCAAATAGGAATAATTTGATTTTTCCTTTCCAATTTATATCCCTTTGATTTCTTTTTCTTGCCTAATGGATCTGGTTAAAACTTCCAGGACTATACTGAATAGCAGTGGTGGGAGTGGGATCTTTTTCTGGTTCTGAATCTTAGTAGGAATGCTTCCAACTTTTCCCCATTCAATAAGATACTGGCTGTGGATTTGTCATAAATTGCTTTGATTATGTTGAGGAATGTTCCTTCTATACCCAATTTGCCTAACATTTTCATCATGAAAAGAGGTTGTATTTTATCAAATCCTTTCTCTGCATCTATTGAGCTAATCAAATGGTTTTGTTAATGTGATGTGTTACATTTATTTGTGAATGTTGAACTGACCCTGTATACGAGGGATAAATCCCACTTGTTCTGGGTGAATGATCTTTCTGATGTCTTGTTGGATTCCATTAGCTAATATTTTTTTTGAGGATTTTTGCATCTATGACCATTAGGATTATTGGTCTATAGTTCTCTTTCTCTGTATGTTTTTCTGGTTCAGGAATTAAGGTAATGCTGGCTTCATAGAAGGAATTTGGGGCCGGCACCGTGGCTCACTAGGCTAATCCTCCACCTGCAGCACCGGCATCCCAGGTTCTAGTCCCAGTCAGGGTGCCGGATTCTGTCCTGGTTGCTCCTCTTCCAGTCCAGCTCTCTGCTGTGGCCCAAGTCCTTGGGCCCTGCACCCGCGTGGGAGACCAGGAAGAAGCACCTGGCTCCTAGCTTCAGATCGGCATGGCGTGCCGGCCGTGGCAGCCATTTGGGGGGTGAACCAATGGAAAGGGAAGACCTTTCTCTCTCTCTCTCTCTCTCTCTAACTCTGCCTGTCGAAAAAAATAAAAAATTTGGAAGAATTATTTCCCTTTTCAATTGTTTTGAATAGCTTGAGAAGAATTGGAGTTAGTGCTTCTTTAAAGTCTGGTAGGATTCAGCAATGAAGCCATCAGGTCCTGGGCTTTTCTTTGTTGGGAGGGTCTTTATTATTGATTCAGTTTATGTCTTGGTTATTGGTTTGTTGATGTTTTCTATGCCTTCATGACTCAATTTTGGTAGATTATTATGTGTTCAGCAAGCTATACATTTCTTCAATATTTTCTGATTTGTTGGCATGTGTTTATTTGTAATAATTCCTGATGATTCTCTTTATTTCAGCGGTATCTGTTGCTACATTTCCTTTTTATCTCTGATTTTATTAATTTGGGTTTCTCCCTCTTTTTTTTTTCTTTTGGTTAGTTGGGCCAATGATATATCAATTTTGTTTATTTTTTGACAAAAGAGATCTTCATTTCACTGATCATTTGTGTTTTTTAGGTTTCAATTTTGCTTACTTCTTCTCTAATTTAGTTTATTTCTTTTCTCTGGCATTCGTTGGCTTTTTTTTTTTTTTTTTTTTTGGTTATTTGGGCCAATTGTGTATCAATGTGGTTTATCAGTTTATCAGTTTTGTTGCCTTTCACTCTGCTTTCTGCAATTTCCAGTGTGCTGATGGAGAAGACTATACGAACAGGTGTCTGGGAGAATGCTGCACACCTGCCTGTATGAACTCTCCCCATATCTCCAATGTGAACTCTGCTCCTTCACCAAGCAAGCATGGTCCTCCTGGGACCAATGTTGTGTTGCAAATCTGCCTCTTGGTGCTCTCTCCTAAATGCCTTTTTAAACATGCTCAATAATAGATGAGCACCTGGGCCCTTCAGTAAGAAGTGCTCAAGCAGTTTTGAGAACAAGAAAAAGCTCTTTGGCCCTTGTGAGCTGATTCTTGGAACACCCCCCAGTTCCCCAGGACACCATTTAGTACCCATTCAGTCCAGGACAGTGAGTGTTCTTCTGGTGGATTTTGTTGCTCTATTTCCTCTTCACGTTACTTTTTCGGTCCTAGACTCAACTTCCATTAAACCTTTGCAGCCAGTTGGCTGGCATAGAATCCCTTCTCTGCTCTCCTTCTCAACTCTGGGCTATCCTCAGTGCTATGTGACTCAACCAGAGTGAATACCCTTGATTTGGTGTGACTGATCCATTGTCTAAGTCCTAGTGTCCCACAGATAAGTGAGTGTGTTTCCACTGTCTTGTCACAGTTTAACACTGCGTTCCATCATCTGAGGGACCTTCAGCAAGTCACATGTCTATAAGACAGGGGAATTGGTATAAATCTCACAGGTTCCTTCTAGCTCATATGCCCTGTGTTTTTAAGTACTGGTTTGGATTTTGCACAATTTTCTGACTGTAACATATTTCTAGTGACATCTACTTACTCATTAATTTGTTATAAGACTTGCTTATTTTTAGAACTTCATTTCTTACAGCGGGCAGCTCAGTCATTTGGCTCCATGGGCTTTGTTAACAGCTACATTCTGGGAAGAATGCTCGGATGGGGGTTGAATTTTTCCACTGTTTTGCTCCTGCCTCTGTAGAGATTCTTCACACTAACGACCAAGAGCAGCCTTCTTTGGAAACTGGCTACTGGGCAACCAGAGAAAAGCCTTTGTCTTTGCCTTGTGCATTTGGGCCATTTGTGTGTCCCTTATGAGGGACACCTTGGTGATTGGAGATTAGCAGGGCTGTTTGGGTCACATATCTATGCTTACAACATCTCCAGAGTTGCCTACCCCACTGCAGACAGCTCCCCTCCCCCATCTCTCTCTTTCTCCTCCGTCTTTTTTTTTTTTTTTTCATTCTGTGTTTCTGGACATTGTTTTGCAAGTGTCCCCTTATCTCTTTCTCTGCAATCTTTTCTTCAAAATTAGAAATCATTGTTAGGGCATGGTGGTACTTCTTTTTCTCCACCTTTTCACATTTTAAAATCATTATTATGTTTGGGGACAAAAGCGTGTGTTCACACTCTGGTTTATCATTCATTCAGCACATTTTAATTTGTTCCTATAACATGCTAGGTTCTGTCTGTGAGCAAGGAGTATGAGAAAAGTGAGTGGAGAACATGGTCACATCAGTAGAGAAGGCAAGAGACCAGGAGGCACACGGAGAAGGAAGGCACAAGAGAGAAGCTGGAAGAAGTGGATAGGGGTGGGATTTCTAAAAGGATAAGGAACTGTGCAAAGCAGAAGGCAGAACTGAAAAGAAAGCAATCAGGAGATTTAGGGAGTTAACAGTCTAGCTTATGCCAGTTCTTCTCAGGAAGCCTCTAAAGCAATTGGAGCCCTGATTGACAGATTAAATTAAGTGTTAGTAATAGCTAACACTATAATATGTCCATGATAGCCCATGATATGCCAGTACTTATAGATTAGCCACTGTTCTAAGAAATTGCTCATATTTATTCATATTAGTCCCTACAGTATCTTTACTGAGTCAGTATTTTAATTTTTATTTGTTTCTTTCTTTGCCTTGCAAATAGAATGAAAATAAAGAGAGATCTTCATGAGCTGTTTTATCCCCCATAAATGCCTGCAATAGCCAGGGCTGGGCCAGACTAAATCGAGGAGCCTGGAACTCCACCGTTGTGGGTAGTAGGGACCCAGTTATTTGAGCCATGGTCTGCTGCCACCCAGTGTGTGCATTACCAGGAAGCTGGTTTGAAAGTGGAAGAGACCAGGCACTCTGACATAGGATGCTGGCATTCAAAGTGGTGACTTTAAGCTGATATGCCAAATATTCAACTCTGGAGTCAGCATTTAAGATGAAAAAACAAAAACAAAAATCAGAGGGCCCATAGAGGTTTAGTGGCTTTCCAAAGAACACAGCTAGTAGGTGGGGGAGCCAGAGACTCTACTGATCTCCACATACCACACTGGCAACACACAGAAGGGTCTGGGCCCATTCATGCCCTGTGGGTGGTACAGTGTGGATCAACGCACCATGGCAGCTTCCAAGTGCCCTAGTGACTGTTTCACTTCCCCACCAGTTCTTGCTAATCTAAGTCTCCTGCTCTGTGTTTACTGAATGTAGCTGCATTTTCACTTTAGCCTCGGGCTGGGCTTGGGTATCATCCTGACTGGTTAGGCTGTGTGGCTCTATTCTGGGTTGAAGCAGGTTAAGACAAGTCTGAGAAAACACCAGGCATTCTTCCCGCACGTTTGCTTGCACTTAGAAAGATTTATGAAATCTTGTGGCTTTTGTATGCCCTTGGATATCTTGTGCCTGGTGATTGAATGTTGATTCCCTCAAAATGATATACAATTTCCACCTACTAAGTCAGTCTGGGTTTCTCAGAAATATAGCCCAGCTAAAAACAAAAGCAAAAGCAACTGACTCGACTGAAGAAATTACTAGTGTATTTTAATCATAAGAAGATGGCTGTGAAAGATGGGTACTTTCCATTGTACTCCATCAGTTGCAATATTGTTCCTGGTTGTCCTGGGTTTCTGGCCTCTCTGACAGTTGTAAGCTTCTTTCTCTTGAGCTTTTGAAACCTTCAGAAAAGTAGCTAGAACCCACAGTAGGACATCATCCTCACCTAGAGAACTGTTCTAAAACCTGAGACAGGGTTTTGTTGAACTGGAGGCAAATATACTTTCTTTATAAAAAAAAAAAAACTTTATTTGCTTGAAAACCAGAGAGATAGACAGAGATCAATTTTCCATCTGTAGGTTCACTCCCCAAGAGCTAGGATTGCAAGGACTAAAGCCAGGAGCTAAGAACTCAATCTATGTCTTCCATGTGGGTGGCAGGGATTTAACTACTTGAGCCATCACCTACTGGAATTGAAAATGGAGCTGGGACTCAAACCCATGCACTTTGATATGGCATGTGGGTTCCCAAATGGTATCTTCCTGCTACAGCAAGTGCCCACCCCAAATCAAACTTCCATTGTTCGTTGCCCTTGAATCAGGTAAACAGCAATGTGTGTTTCAGTTGTCTGGATAGTATGAATACCCAGAAGAGCAAAACAGACCATCAAGACGGCCAGAACTGAACTCCAGAGCTTTTTAGCACTTTCAGCTACAAAAGAGAACTGAGTCAGCACTTGTTGTATACAGGGACTTGGTGAAAATAAACTGTCAGAAACAGATCCTGTTGACTCATTGGCAACAAGCAGTCTGGAAGAGCCAGTGGTAGAACACCCTGTACATCTCCACACTGGTGTGGCCCTTGGCGGCTGAAAGCTTAAGCGGAGACCAACACTGTAAAAGATGTGCTCCGACAAGACTGTCACTTTGGTCTTTCACATTCAAGCTAGCCAGTGGGATTCATTAACCATCCATAGGGGTCTCTCATTTTCCAGCTCCCTGCTTTTTTCTCAAGATTCACATATTTTCAATTATTTTCCTAGAGTTTCTTTGTGAAGAAACCAAGAACGCTTTCTATTTCTTTGCCTCCTCCTTTTCCTTTCTACCTGGCCCTGCGGTGAGCTGCTCATCACACCTCTTATCATGGTAATTCCAGAAATAACATCTTTCTTTTCTGCCCTGCCTTTTATCTGAGGACCCTACTGAGCTGCTGGGGCAGGGAGGGCTCCTCAGCAGCAACCCCCCCCCCCCCCCAGCACAGCAGCCCTCTGCTTTTGGGTCATTGAGGTAAACTTCTGGAAACACAGATAAAACCGTTTTACTTTTTGAGAGTTAGGGGCGTAGTACAGAAAGGAGGTTGATGAGTTGCATAACCCTTTTTGACAAAAATCAGGTATTTAGTCCTGTTTCTGACTCAACAGTAACCATAAACCTATACTGCAGGAAGAGAAGAGATGAACAATTAATGGCTATGGACAAAACTTGCTTATTGAAAATTGATGGTGATATGCTTAAGTGGTTAATAGAAGGCCCATACTATTGGGGTGGGCATTTGACATGGTGGTTATGACTCCACCTAGGATGCCCACATCCCATATTGATATGTCTGAGTTCAACTCCCAGCTAGACTCCCCATTCCAGTGCCCTGCAAATGCACATCCTAGAATGCAGCAGATGATGGATGGAGCAAGTAGTTGGTCTCTGCTCATGGGAAACCTGGATTGAATTCCAGGCTCCTGAGCTCAAGGTGGCCCAGCGCAGGCTGTTGTAAGCATTTGGGGAATGGATCAGTAGATGGAAGATCTCTGTCTCTCTATCTCTCTGTCTGCTTTTCCAGTAAATAAAATTAATATTTGAAAATCTAATTATAAATAATAAAGCCACATGTTCTGTGAGTTCCTATCGTTTAGATCTGAAGAACAGAAGGGAAGCTGTCTGTTAACAATGTAATATGCACTTCTGCTGTAATTGCCTTTTCTAATGCACCTGGAGTTCCCAGCTCTCTGTCCAGTGAGGACTTGTTAACCTACGACCTCTCTATTTTTTGCTGGTGACTCCTCTCTCCTTGCAACACCTTAGATCTTCTGTTGAAGCCTTTCCCTCCACCTTCTCACCATTCATTCTCAGGCTTTCTCTACCTGCCTTTATTTACCACTGTGCTCCAGGGGTCCGTCCTTGACCTTTTCATCTTCTCACAGCCCCATGTGCATAGACTTTGTAAATGCTGTGTGTCTAAAAGCGATGATGTTCACATCTCTATGCCCAGATCTTTTCCCTGAGCCCTGAATTTACAGCCCAACCACCTTCTTTTAAGCCTTAACTTTTATGTTCCAAGGACATGAATTACTGTGATCACCTCCAATGTTCTAATCTATCCTTCACAGTGTCAAGTGGCTCCACCTAAAATGCAAAATTATTCACACCAGTTTCCTGACGACAGCTCCACTGTAGCACTCCAGTGGCACCCAGATGAAGCCTCTAAGCCACACAGAGAAGCTGCTGTTTTCATTTCCCGGCTTTTGACCCGAGCTTGCCTCTTCATTCTCATTTGCTATTGGTGCTCAACTTCTACGCAAAATTCTACCTATAAGAAATTGGTTAAGCTTCTCTGAATCCACCATACTCTGTCCACCTTGCGCTTACATGTGGTTTTCCTATTTTAAACAAAGATTTATTTATTTATTTGAAAGGCAGAATGACAGAAGAGAGAGAGACAGAGAGGGAAGGAGAGAGGGGAGAAGTCAATCTTTCATCGCTGGTTAACTCCTCAAATGTCCCCAACACCTGGGGCTGGGTCAAGCCAAATCCAGGATCCAGGAACTCCCACATAGGTGGCAGAAACCCATGTACCTGGGCCAGCATCTGCTGCCTGCCAGGTGCATTAGGAAGCTAGATTGGAAATGAGAAGTTAACTGGGACACAAATATGCACTCTGATACAGGGTGCAGGTGTCTCAATCACTGGTTTGAACTGCTGTGCCACAACACTTGCCTTAGTTTTCCTGTCGTTGAGAGAAGTCACTTTCCTCCTGCTTGGCTAAATCTTAATGACTCGTCAGGGCTCAGTTCAAATGCTGCCTCCTCTGGTGAGCTCTTCCTGACCTCTCTGCAAGCCCCATTAGAAACTGATTATGTGTGTTCTTAAACTGATGACAGACACATCAGCCATGCACTTAGCTCACTGCACAGTTGCCCTCCATATCTGTGGGGTCTGCAGCCACATATTCAATCAACTGAGGATGGAAAACGTTTAGGAAATAATTGTGCACTGGCTGAACACCTCTTCTCTCATGATCATCTCAGCAATCCAGGACAGCAGCTGTTTACCTGACATATTGAATCAGGAATTATAAGTAATCTAGAGATGATTTAAAGAATATGAGAAGGCATATGTAGGTAGCTTCTATGCAAATACTAAACTGTTTTTGTATAATAGACTTGAGTGTTGGTGGATTTTGGTATCTGAAGGGGTCTTGGAACCAATTTTCCATTAATAGTGAGGTTTGACTGTATTTTACTTGCTCATTTTTACATGTATCTGTTCTCCAAATTGTGAGTTCTTGAAGAGCAGAAACTAAGTCTCTCAGTTCTTCATCTCTAGTGCCTAATGCAGCCTGGCACCTAATAAATACTTAGTAAACATCAAATGAATGAATAAATGAATTCTAGTGGTCAGTGCTTTGTCCTAGTAGATTAAGTCCCTGCCTGTGGCGCCTGCATCCCATATTGGTGCCAGTTCAAGTCCTGACTGCTCCACTTCTGGTCTAGTTCCCTGCTGATGGCCTGGGAAAGCAGTGGTGGATGGTCCAGGTGCTTGGCCCCTGCACTTACATGGGAGATTGGGAAGAGGCTCCTGTCTTCAGATCAGCCCAGCCCTGGATGTTGTGGCCATTTGGGGAGTGAACCAACGGATGAAGACCTTGCTCTCTGTCTCTCCCTCTCTCTGTAACTCTACCTCTTAAGTAAATCTTTAAAAAAGTAAAAAAATCTGAATTGTCTATAATCTTTACAACAACTCACTGAGAAATAATTACCCCAGTTTTAGAGATGAGGAAATTGAAATCTAGAGAAGTGAACTAACTTGTTGAGGATCACGTAAAGATCATGTCGTTGGGCAATGTAGGTATTCCAGACCTCATGGAGGATTTGCATTTTCCACAGCCACTATATAGTAGAAAAAATTCCAAAGTAACTGGGTTGTAGGCTGTTTCTAGCTTGGTTATGCAAAGGATAGAAAAGAGTTTATATTAAAGAACTGAGGTTAGCAACAGAGTTTGAAACCCAATGAAAGGGGTTGCCTTCATGTTGGCTTCTGTTTTAGTTCCAGAATTTCTACTAATGCCTGTAAAGTCAGCACCAGCCAACCAGTCAACTGACATTCATTGGACCATTCTGCTCTTGGCTCTTTGGAGAACATGGTGTTAGCATTACCAGTGTTGATGAGGCTGATACTGGGGTAGCTTTTTTCCTCCTCTCCTCTTATTTCTGTCTCCCCTCTCCAAAGCAATTAAACTGTTTCTGAGGTTCTTGTCCCCACTGGGCTGGGGTGAGGAAAGAAAGTCCCATGTGTTTATTCATAGTGGATGACTAATTGTTTTGATCACATGTCCAGTTTTAATGGAGCGCAGAGCCACTCTTAAAGTCTGGTTCCTTTTGCATATTTCCAGGTCTACATCCTCTCTTTCCTTGCATAGTCAACTCTCATCATTCCTTTTCTTTTCTACCAAATGCCAGTCTTGCCTGGGATACTGCCTCCACCTTGAGTTAGCTTAGGTCTGTGATTTTGAGACAGATGGTTCTTTTTTCTAAAAGATTTATCTGAAAGGCAGAGTAACAGAGAGGCAGAGGCAGAGGCAGAGAGAGAGAGAGAGAGAGAAATCCTCCATCCACTGGTCCATTCCTCAAATGGTGGTGACAGTCAGAGCTGAGCCAATCCGAAGCCAGGAGCCAGGAGCTTCCTCTGGGTCTCCCACATGGGTGTAGGGGCCCAAGGATTTGGACCATCCTCTACTGCTTTCCCAGGCCTTAGCAGAGAGCTGGATTAGAAGTGGAACAGCTGGGTCTCAAACTGGCACCCATATAGGATGCCAGCAGGCCAGGTGATGGCTTTACTTGTTACACCACAGCGTTGGCCCCAAGACAGATAGTTCTTTTTTTAATTTTTTTTGACAGGCAGAGTGGACAGTGAGAGAGAGAGAGACAGAGAAAAAGGTCTTCCTTTTTGCCATTGGTTCACCCTCCAATGGCTGCCACGGTCGGCGCACCGCGCTGATCCAATGGCAGAAGCCAGGTGCTTATCCTGGTCTCCCATGAGGTGCAGGGCCCAAGCACTTGGGCCATCCTCCACTGAGCTCCCTGGCCACAGCAGAGAGCTGGCCTGGAAGAGGGGCAACCGGGACAGAATCCGGCGCCATGACCGGGACTAGAACCTGGTGTGCCAGCGCCGAAAGGCGGAGGATTAGCCTATTGAGCTGCGGCACTGGCCACAGATAGTTCTTAATAATGCATCTTCTTCTTTTTTTTTTTTTTACTTTTATTTAGGATATAAATTTCCAAGGTATGACTTATGGATTACAATGGCTTTCCCCCCATATTTTCCCTCTCCCCCTGCAACCCTCCCCCCTTGCCCGCTCCCTCTACCCTTTCGTTCACATCCAGATTCATTTTCAATTTTCTTTGTATACATGTGATCGATTTAGCATGTGTTAAGTAATGAATTCGTCCCTTTGCCCTCATGTAGTAACACAAAGTGGAATATACTCTTTGAGTTCTCGTTTTAGCATTGAGTCACATTGTACAGCACATTAAGGACAGAGATCCTACATGAAATATATATATATATATTTGAAATTGATTAATTTTTTGATGCCGTTTCCAATGTAACACTGATTTTTTTCTTTTTTTTTTTTCCTTTTCAATTATCTTTATATAGAGAAGATCGGTTCAGTATGTATTAAGTAGAAATTTTCATCAGTTTGCATCTACACAGAAACACAAAGTGTAAAAATACCGTTTCGGCACTAGTTACAGCATTACTTCACATTAGATAACATAATAAGGACAGATCCCACATGGGATATAGGTACACAGTGACTCCTGGTGTTGATTTAACAATTTGACACTCTTATTTATGGCGTCAGGAATCTCCCTAGGCTCTAGTCATGAGTTGCTGAGGCTATGGAAGCCTTTAGGGTTCGCCGATTTTGATTCTATTCCGACAGGGTCACAGTCAAAGTGGAGGTCCCTTCCTCCCTTCGGAGAAAGGTACCTTCTTCTTTGGTAGCCCCGTTCCTTCCACTGGGATCTCACTCGCTGAGGTCTTCCCTTTAGGTCTTCTTTTTTTTCCTTTTTCAGAGTGTCTTGGCTTTCCATGCCTAAAATATTAATGCATCTTCTTTCCTCAGACATTAGCGGATATGCTTCCAGCTTCACTCTCCTCTCATTCATGGAAAGATCCCATCCACATATCTATAGGGTAAATGAGTGGAGAGTGACTGTCCATATTAAGACTGTCCATTATTAAGGTTAAACGACATTCTCTAACTCCACTTTTACCAAAGAATTCTGCATTAATTCATTCACTCAATTTTTGTTCACCTTACTATGTTGCAGACACCTATCTAGTACTCTATGCTAAGAATCAACAACAGGCCGGCGCTGTGGCTCAACAGGCTAATCCTCCGCCTTGCGGCGCCGGCACACGGGGTTCTAGTCCTGGTCGGGGCGCCGGACTCTGTCCCGGTTGCCCCTCTTCCAGGCCAGCTCTCTGCTGTGGCCCGGGAGTGCAGTGGAGGATGGCCCAAGTGCTTGGGCCCTGCACCCCATGGGAGACCAGGAAAAGCACCTGGCACCTGGCTCCTGGCATCGGATGAGCGCGGTGCGCCGGCCGCAGCGCGCCGACCGCGGCGGCCATTGGAGGGTGAACCAACGGCAAAGGAAGACCTTTCTCTCTGTCTCTCTCTCTCACTGTCCACTCTGCCTGTAAAAAAAAAAAAGAAAAAAAAAAAAAGAATCAACAACAAACACAGAAATCTCTACCCTTGTGGAGTATGAATTTTAGCTGGGAAAAAGATGCTATAAATAAATAAATTATACAGAATGTTAGCTAGAGTAAGTGCTAAAGACGTACAATAAAGCAAGGAGGGAGGTATAAAACATTGTGCAAGGTGTTGAAATTTTAGGTAAGGGAGCTAAGGAAAACCTCATTGAAAAACTACATTGGGAGTTACTGAACTAAAATGAAGTGTCAGTTTCCCCATATTTTCCAACTGTTGCTAATGGAATCTAACTCCTTGTTCAGAACTCCACAGTATATATAGGAGGGGTGCCTGGAGGAAGGGAATCTCTTTCTTTTAAGGCTTCACAGGAGAGTAAATCAACACACATGTAAAGGGGATCTTCTAACATCTCAATGACAGTGTGTACATTAAGATCTATTGAATTTTATTTGAGTAGGATAGAGTCCCTCCTAGGAGGTTAGGGAAAACTTCTTACGATCTGACAGGTGTCTGAGGAAGAACAGCATTCACACTGACAGAGGTGGAGGCAGGCAAGATAATGCTATGGAAGAAGGAAGGGAGCATGTGGCTGACATGATGAGAAGACACACAGAGCAGCTTAACAGGAGTGGAGCTTCCACATGGTGGAGTGGAAGGAGTGAGAGCCCAGGGTTAGTGTAGGATTAGTGGGAGATGGAAAATAGAAAAGTAGCTAGACTCTGGAGGGCCTGAACTGCGGGCCACAGCAATTTCTTTCTATTTCTGCTTTGTTCCTGAGTATAGCTCTTGTAGTAACAATCAAGGGAAAGGACCTAAAGAGAGCAGAGCATCTATCACAGAGTACGGCATTCAGTGGGTGCTCAGTACACACCACTGAAAGTCTTTAGTACTGTTAATGGCTGATTATCTAGAAGGGCCATAGTGGCGTGTATAATTTTTGAACTGTTAATCATGTAATTCATGTCCACATAGAAATGTTAAACTGTTAGAGCAAAAAGTGTATTTAGAATAGACACAAGAGTATTTCAGAAAGTTCATAGAAATAAGCTTATCTTGGTGCCTACCAAATTTTTTAAAGATTCATTTATTTTATTTGAAAGGCAGAGTTACACAGAGGCAGAGAGAGAGAGAGAGAGACTGATCGATAGATCTTTGATCCACTGCTTCACTCCCCAAATGGCTGCAACGGCTGGAGCTGAGCAGATCCAGAGGCAGGAGATTCTTCTGGGTCTCCCGCGTGGGTGCAGGGGCCCAAAGACTTGGGTCATCTTCTGCTGCTTTCCCAGGCCATATAAGAAAGCTGGATTGGAAGTGAAGCAGCCGGGATTCTAACCCACACTGATATGAGATGCTGGCACTACACCACAGCACTAGCCCCACCAAAATTTTTGAAATCCATGTATATGAGCAGTCTTCAAAAAGTTCATGAAAATGCATGTTATGAAAGAACTGTGCTGGCCGGCGCCGCAGCTCACTTAGCTAATCCTTCGCCTGCAGCACCGGCACCCTGGGTTCTAGTCTCAGTTGGGGCGCCGGATTCTGTCCAGTGCTCCTCTTCCAGTCCAGCTCTCTGCTGTGGCCCGGGAGGGCAGTGGAGGATGGCCCAGGTGCTTGGGTCCTGCACCCGCGGGGGAGACCAGGAGGAGGCACCTGGGTCCTGGCTTCAGATCGGCGCACACCAGCTGTAGCAGCCATTTGGGGGGCGGGGGGGGGGGTGAACCAATGGAAGGAAGATCGATCTCTCTCTCTCTCTCTCTCTCTCTCTCTCTCTCTCTCTAACTCTGCCCATCAGAAGAAAGAAAGAGAGAAAGAACAAATGAACAAACGAACTATGCATGGATTTCAAGTATTTTGCACCACAGTAAATTTATAGTTTCATTTCTCTGTGAACTATTTTTTCTTTTTCTTTTTTTCTCTTTTTTTTTTTCCCCAATTGTCTGAAAGTTCTATAACCTTACACTGGATGGAGCAGGGCAAGGCCTCAAACCGTTTCAAAACTGTTCTGGCAAGCAGTGTAGGAATGCACAGGGTCACAGCAGACCCAAGCATGCTGGAGGCTTGCTGTCTCTGTGAACTATTTAAAATATTCTCTTATAAACAATCCTTTGTTTTACAAATAAGAAAAGAGAGGGCATGATATTAGAATGATTATTATAAGTGTATACTGCTTAGTTGATTGGGAAAATGGGATTCTTCTTTGTTATTATTTTCCCAATTGGCTATTTTAGGGACCCTTTTCCCCTCAACAAGACAGTCTGGTAAATACTGGTATGCTCCCTTGGTACAAGTACATATTTCTCAGACTGGTATTCCATGGAGCCCTAGCCTCCTGTGATCTGTGAAAAGACTGTCTCCAGTCAAGTTAACCTGAGAGATGCTATCTACTTGTCATCTAAATTTTTACAGCAAAGAAGATTATTTAATTCTGCCGTGGTATCTTTCCAAACATATTTTTTTCCCACTAAACACTTCTAATCCCATGGACTTACCCATGGAAACCAGGACCAATCAGGTCAGGCCTCAACACCAGGTGGCCTCTTGCTAACAGAGCATTGACAGTGAATGAGGAAGGGAGATAAATCAGAGAAATTTCAGAGGAAAACCTAAAATAAGGATAACAAGGCAGTTAAGGAAAAGCTAAGTCACTTTCCTCCTCCCATTTTCTGTCTTCTCCATGTGCATTCCTGCCCTCATTCTTTCCTTCAAAAAATACTGCACATCCACTCTATGTACACCTTCATGCTACAGGCTTCACATGCACTATTTTGCTTAACTAATCATCCCCTTGCAAGGTCAGTAATGTTATCTCCTCCAAACAAGGAAACTGACCTTAGAGATAATGAGTAACTTGCCCAAGATTGCGCAATTAAATTGTTGAAAGAGTCCAGGTTCAAACCAGTCTGCAGTCAGAGCCAGTGTTTTTTGTCTAGAGTGCAGTGTTCTTCAGATTATTTCTTCTTATGCCTCTTTTGCTCCCCTCCCTTGTGATGTCAACCACACATCCAGTATTTGTTAAAACCAATATCCTCAGGCCAGTACCGCTGCTCAATAGGCTAATCTTCCACCTGTGGCACTGGCACACCGGGTTCTAGTCCCGGTCAGGGCACTGGATTCTGTCCCAGTTGCTCCTCTTCCAGTCCAGCTCTCTGCTGTGGCCAAGGAATGCCCTGCACCCACATGGGAGACCAGGAGAAGCACCTGGCTCCTGGCTTCAGAGCAGCGCAGTGCACCAGCCGCAGCATGCTGGCCACAGTGGCCATTGGGGGGTGTGTGTGTGTGTGAACCAACGGCAAAGGAAGACCTTTCTCTTTGTCTCTCTCTCTCACTGCCCACTCTGCCTGTCAAAAATAAATAAATAAACAAACAAACCAAACCAATATCCTTAAGTTAAAGAAGACACTGAACTCTCAATGGGATGTAACAATAGAGATCCTCAAGCTCCTGTGTATCTTTGCCATTTAATTAAGCATAGAATTAGTTTTCTTGAACTAGATTACAAGGAAGGGATTGGCTGCTCATATTCTGAAGTCCTCATTCTGCGCTGCCTGTGAGGCTCCTTTTCTTAGGAGGTGAAGATAATGAAATCCAGAAATGTTCATCAGTCTCATGTTCCTTTCAGCTGGACTCTGTCTGGTGTCATCCAAGTTTGTTGCAATAAAGTCTTTGATCAAAGGAGAAACTGTGGGAGGGGATCTGAAATTCCAGGAATTCTTACAGCACATGGCAGCTTGTCCCTTAGGCCTTTCTCACCTGTTGCCTGGTCTTTGGAGTGACTTGGTGTCACCTAATTGCCTGTATCACCACTGGGGCTGACTGTGATCTTCACCATTTCTGGCTCCAAAGAGGCAAATTCAAAATGTCTGGGATATTGTTTAGTTATTGAGGCTTGTGCTTCTCTGTCCTGCCTGAGAGAGCTAAGGCTGTGTCTGATTCCTGTTTCTCTTGTGGCCCTCAGCCTGGGGCCTGGTGAAGAACTGGCTCTCAACCATTTGTTAAACTCTCGCTAGAACTGTGCTTTGAGCACTGTGATGGACTAGATAGAGCTGGGGCTTAGATCATTCCCAGTATGCTCCCATGTAATTTGGCATGTCAGAATTTTGATACACCTAGTTTATTACTGTTCCAGTAATTTAACTGAAGCACATATAAAATACAGTCCAATTCAGCCCAACTGCTGACAAACCCAGCCAAGCCTAACCAATGAAATTTCAGCCTTTACTATCCACATCAAACAAACAGGCCCTTATATTTCTGAACCAATACTCCTCGACTCCTCAGAATCAGCCCACTGCCAGCATTCTTTCAATCAACCCAAACTGATGATATTGAAGCAAAACTCCAGGATTCATTGTGACCAGGCATTAACCCAAAGCATGGAAACTTATTCATGGGCCCCTGCCATTGGGATATTCCTGGTGAGAAGCTCATTAGTGTGACCCTCAGAGCTTTTTCCTGTGAGGAACTACTCTCTTTTATATGACATTCATTTAATTCCCCCTGTGAGTCGCTATGAACCTCTCTTCTGTGTTAGGCAGCCCCCTTCATTCTTCTCGGCCCCTTCTGCCCTCCCTCAACTTGGTCAGGGGTGAGAAGTGAGCAGTCTCCCTTCACAAGAAAGCCAGGGAGAAGGGCAAAGGGAGAGGACAGTTACTTCCCCATCTTACAGGTCTAACTTCGAGATCACATGCACAACTGGTTCATAACTGCAGAGGTCATTTCCTGACCTGTATGTGGCCACAGTCAGTCAGTAATGGCAGTTAATGAGAAGGGAAGCGTGGGAAGGCATCTTGGGTGTGTTGGAGAGCATTTGACCTTAAGCCTTTAGGAAGACCCGGGTTTAAATATGAGTACAGTCCCTTGCTGGTTGTGCAACCTTGAATAAAATGACTTAAGTTCCCACACTTAAGATCTCCAAAGCTTACATTTCTCCTCTATAAGATAAAGATAACAGTCACACTGGTTTTCCATGACTGCATAGCAAATTCCTACAAACAGCACACACTCAGTTTCTGCGGGTCAGAGGTCCAGCCATGTCTATAGGTGATCTTCTACCTGGGGTAAAAGCCTACAAAGCTGCCGAGTGGTGGCCCTGCAGACCTCTCATCTGCATATGTGGTACAAAACCATCTACTTCCACCCCTGTGCTGCTGCTTTACAGGATGTGATTGAGGTTCCCACTTCAGGCTGGCTGGAGGCACCCTCAGCTCCCTGCCATGTAGCCCTTTCCATAGGCCATTGACACCAGGGCTTTCTGCTTCTTCAAGGCCAGCTGGGGAATCTCTCTCTCCAGTCCATTAAGAAATCTTATATAACACAATCACAGAATGTGACAACACATCACCTTTGCCATTAAAATCTAGCCTAATCGAGGCAGTGACATCCTGTCGCCTTTGTCATGTCCTGTTGGGAAGAAGCATGGCAAGGGAGGGAAGGACACAGGTAGTGTAATTCACCAGGGTCACCTTAGGACGCATCCACTTGCAGTAGCGATGAAGATCCAATGAGCTAATCCATAGAAACCATGGGAAACGAGGGATCACTTCCTCTCTTCCAGGTGAGGGACCCACTGAGGCAGATGTTCTGAGGAAGAGAAGTCAAATGGGTGATGAAGAAAGAGACTGGCAGAGATGGGGCAGATACTTCTGTCCAGAGCCTGTCATTACAAACATGAGGTGCATGTCTTTGAATCTGCTTTTTGAAGTTGCACGGAGAGGCACTTTGCATCATTAAACTCCCGTGCAGCAGGCCCGGGAGTGCAGGGAGGATGGCCCAAGTGCTTGGGCCCTGCACCCCATGGGAGACCAGGAAAAGCACCTGGCACCTGGCTCCTGCCATCGGATGAGCGCGGTGCGCCGCGGCGGCCATTGGAGGGTGAACCAACAGAAAAGGAAGACCTTTCTCTCTGTCTCTCTCTCTCACTGTCCACTCTGCCTGTCAAAAAAAAAAAATATTTCAGTGTCTTGAGGAGAATGGCTAGAACAATACAAATTTCTGAGGTAAAACAATGCTGAGCTTCTTCCCATCATTCCTTTCGAATTCACCTCTTTCACTTAACTCTTCCTCAGATTTCACAACTAGGTGATTAGATTTTCCTACTCCCCCTTCCTACTGTTTTAACATTTATTTATATAGAAATTGTCTTGCAGGAAAATTCCAGAAAATCAAAGCCATCAGTGACTTTCAGGTGCAAAGTGTTCAGGGCGCTCCTACCTGGAAGCCTAATTCAGTCCCAGGGAAGTAAAAAATTAAGTTGTGGGGGAGAAAAAAGAAGGATTTGTAAGTACCGGAAGAAGGAATTGAGTCTGTGAAGAAACTAGTATCAAAAATTTCACTTTTTAAAAATCACGGTATTCCAGAGGTAGAGACAAACATGAGGGATTTCAAAAGGTTTCTGTAGGGGTGGACTTTTGACCTGGTGGTTAAGACATTGGTGAGGGCACCTATGTCCGACACAAGAGTGCCAGGTTTGGATCCTGACTTTGGTTCCTGGCTCTGGTCCATTTTAATTCACGTCTTGGGAGATAGCAGTGATGATTGCTGAAATGATTGGGTCCCTGCCACCCACCTGGGAGATCCCGCTTCAACCAAGCCCAATCCCAGCCTTTGCAGGCATTT
The DNA here is from genome assembly GCA_949820135.1 of Sylvilagus floridanus. NCBI lineage: Eukaryota > Metazoa > Chordata > Mammalia > Lagomorpha > Leporidae > Sylvilagus > Sylvilagus floridanus. Next base: position 25,325,417 of record OX463230.1, read on the forward strand.
GGGGAGTAAACTAGTGAGGAAGAGTTCTCTATCTGTCTCTCAAATAGCAAAGTTACTTAAAAATTTATAAAAATGGAATTAAAAGATTATTTTAATGCAGAAAATCTTGAAATTCATGCAGTTTTTTCATAATAGATATTTTCCATGAACTTTTTGAATTACCCTTATACCATTTAGAAAACATTCTTTATAGTTTCCCTAAAGAAAATGATTTATTGATCTCCAGTGTAAGAAAATTTAGGATAACAAATCTAGAGGGATTGAGCTCATAGTCATTCATTGGTGAGAAAGAGATATTCTTCCATTGTGTAGTGAGGCACTTAAACTGATTGCTGCTAGAATTGACACAGTTTATTTTTTTTTCTGTAGCATATTCTGAGTTTGAACAGTAAATCAGGTGCTAAAGGAATCATACCATATGGAAAGAGAAACCCAACTTCAAGCCCCAGCTCTGCTACATGCAAACTCCATGACTCTGAGCAGTTACCAAACCAGACTAGGCTTCAGTTTCCTCATTTTTAAGTAAGAATTCTGAAATGAAATATTGGTAGTCAGGGATAATAAGGAAATAAGCCATCTAAACATCTTATAAGTAACCAGGAGTCATATATCTAAGGTGTGGGGAAGGAATACATCCATGTAAGCAAGTAAACATTTTGGAGCAGATAAATTCTAGACAATATGCAAAGCTAGTGTAACCTTTGCTTCTTAAATGTGTTCACAGTTATTAAAGTAAGTGTCATGGTAAAGCTTATAATCAAAGAATACATAGAGTTATTTGTCACTAAAAATAATTAGGCCACTAATTAAGGCAGAATTTAGCCCCTTGTATCTGGAAGGCGCATTCATGGTCATTTGACCCAAACCATTCTTGTGCTGATGAGGATAAGGTCTAAGCTGGGAAAGGCTAGGTAAATCGCCCAAGGTCATACACTGAAGGGCAGAGATGGAACCGAACTCAGGGGCTTTGTCCTCCTGCCAAGCACTCCCTTAGCAGAGCACGTACATGAATGAGTTCCAGCATAGAACAGTGGACTAGGTACTGCCTTTTATATTCCAACTAATGAGATTTGGTAAAGAAAGATAGGCTCTCAACAACAATTGTGATGATTTCATTTCAATTGTATGAAAATGCAGCTTTAAATTCCCCAAAGTGTCACAAATTCTACCTGAGTAACCCCAGATTCTAAAGAGAAAGGCTTACATTTTTTTACAGGCAGAATTAGACAGTGAGAGAGAGAGAGACAGAGAGAAAGGTCATCCTTCCATTGGTTCACCCCCCCAAATGGCTGCCAAGGCAGATGCGCCACGCCAATCTGAAGCCAGGAGCCAGGTGCTTCCTCTTGGTCTCCCATGCAGGGCCCAAGCACTTGGGCCATCTTCCACTGCCTTCTAGGGCCACAGCAGACAGCTAGACTGGAAGAGGAACAACCGGGACAGAATCTGATGCCCCAACCAGAACTAGAACCCAGTGTGCCGGCGCCATGGCTCATGCAGGCAGAAGATTAGCCTAGTGAGCCGCTGCACTGGCCATGGCTTACATTTTCTAAACTAAACTTCATTAACTTCACCTGCCCAGATATTTCTCTTGACAAGAAAGCTCATAACAGTGGTGCTGCACAGGGCTCCGTCCTGAACCCATCTCTAGTTAAGATTGTCACCAATGGCTTGGGTACCACAACAGCATGCTCATTAATTCCATAGACGAGACTGAATTTCAAGCGGAGGCTAAAGCCTTGGGGGATGCGATTAGAATTGGAAATGACCTCAACAAATTGGACAAGTAATCAGAAACTAACAGAATGAAGTTCAGTAAAGACAAGGGCAAAAGGAAGTCAACAACTCAGAGAAAATAAAGACAGGAAAAATTGGAGACATGAAAATGGCAGGTCAGGCTAGGAGTTAACAAAAGATGTGGATTACAGTGAGCCTCAAGTTAACAAGGTGTTGTTATGTAGCAGGGCTCAGCATTTGCACAGTGCAAGTTGATGTCTGTATTGTGGGTCCTGTGTTTTCTGAAAAGGAGAACTATGATACTGAAGTTTTTATGGGAGGTTTATTCCCTAAATTGTTCTCCTGACAATAAAATTGTGTCCACCAAAAAGCAACTTAGTGTAAGAGCTAGTGGTTAGTATTACTCACAAATTTAAACAAGTTCCAATCAACAAAAACTTCACTGTTTTCTGACTACCTGAGTTGGGAAAAAGTGTGACCTTATCTACTCAGCCTACTCACTAGGTAGACTCTCTGTCAGTCAAACATTTGGTTCCTAAAGAAACGCAGAAACATAGCAATTTCTTGACCCTAAGCTTCTCATTCTTAATAGGTGGTTCACAGTGGTCCAGGAGTATTTGATTTTGTTATTATTCAAGTGCTTTAAAGTCAACATGGCACTCAGATGCTTGAACATTCTGTCAATACTCAACATTCTGTAATGATTATTTGTGCTGAAACATGGACTTACAATAGAGAACTGAGGGCCAAGGAGAGAATCCAGCCAAAATGAAAGGATGGGGGGGGGGTGTCTTCAAACAATGGAATGAAGATATGTTTATTTTTGGTGGAAAAATTTTTGAAATCCATGCCAGTTTTTTTGTATAATATGCATTCCCATGAACTTTATTAAAAACTCTCATATAACATAGAGAGGAGGAATGAGTCAGATGCTGAGTCAGGGAGTGACAAAGAGAATATCATACTAATGTGTAGGAGAAAGTAGGATTAATGACAGCAGGACAAAAAGGACAGACAGAAGATTTGTCTATCATTTCTGAATATTAATGTCCTACTTCTAATCAGTCCTAACAGTCCTTACACAGCCTCCTTCATTTAGTATTCACATGTATGTGCAAATGTAGTTGATATCTCCATTTTACAAGTGATCAAACTAAGAGGGGACAGGAAGGTCACTTGTCCAAGGGCACAGTATGTGGAAAATCCAGTGTTTAAACCAAGTTGATGTGACTTCAACACCTGAGTTTTTTCACTTGAACTAATTTGCCTCTAAGACCATAAGAGAGGAAGAGAAGATAAAGTAAAAGGTAGAGAAAATGAAGGGAAAAAATGGGGCACTTAAGAAATGAAAAAGAGGGAGAAAGAAAAAGATGAAAAGAGATGATGACTACAGAAAGGTGAAGAGCAAAGAAGGTGCAATGATAGGAAGACACAGGTAAGAAATAGCGATCAAAGCTGCAGTAAAGGGAAGGAAAGGAAGTGTAAATCCCCAGCAGAGCGCACGGTGTGCTCTGATCAGAGCCTCCCGAGCATTGAGCAGGACCTCCGCCTTCCATGACACACTGTACTTTTCCAATCTTTCTTGAGTACTGGTCCTGTTGAGAACTGCAGAATTTACAGGAGTGAAAAAGAATCTTGTAAATGTCTTTTGGTAGCAAGAGGATGATTAAAAGGGCAGTGAACAGAACACATGTGACAACCTCAAAGGTAATGGGACATTGAACATTGAGAAGTGACCTCTTAATGGTTTTCAGGTATGAAAAAGCTATTAACACAGTGACTGCTGGAAACAGCAGGATTTATCGGGTATTAGAGCCAACCTCTCCAGTGTCTATGAGCGCTGTGGCTGCTTTTACTGCTGCTTCTACCACTGCAGAATCTTTTTATTTTTATGATCTGTCCAAGGTGCTGCCTGGTACTAGTGGCTGCATCGGACTGGTTGCCACAGTCAATGAATCAAGAAGATTACTCCTGAAACTCTTCTGGGATCCTTAGTAGGATGGCCATGATCCCAACCAGACTAACTTCTCCACAAAGAATATTGCTTTTGGGAGACGATAGCAGTTTGAATTTTAACATTACTGCTTATGAATATTAGCTCAGTGACCTTGGTAAGGTTACTCAAAATTTTGAACACCAGCTTCCTCCCCAGTAAAATAGAGAAAAAAATAACTTATCTCTCTGGTAAGTAGCCTTCCTCAGGGCTTGAGAGATAGGAGGCATTTCATAAACATTTCCATTCATTTCTTTCTTCCTTCCCATGGGGCACAACAAAGGCTCATAAAAGGCCTGATTTTCATCATGGGTCATCATACAGAGGGGAGCCAGGAGTAGGGTAATGGTGGTAAGAAGTGGGGGTAATAACCAGAAAACTCAGGCCCATTACATCTCTGTAGTTTGGAACACAGTAGGGCTTGCCATACTGAGGTAATCAGGAATACACTGTTTTCTGGAAAATAGAAACTATCAGATGCTTCCGCCTCCCCCATTTGCCAAGTAGTTCTTGAGTGCTAAAGGGTGATGTATGCATCAAATATCTACATTTTAAGACAGGACCATTTTGAAATTTAAGTTAAAAATGGAGAGGCACTGGATTTGCATTTAACTGAAAGTGTTCACCTTGCAAGTAAAGAGATCCTTTTTTGAGTTTTTGACCAAGGTTCAGAGTGAACACTCTGCAGCCCAGCTCTAACTTTGGAGAGCATTGCTCACCCTGGTGTTAGGTTCTGTAGTCAAGGATAGTGGTCAGTGGTTGCCTCTATCAGTATCTCCCCCACCACCTGCCAGCATGTATGTGTCCATTCATACTCATTCAGCAGGCACTTCTGCATATGGACATATCTTGGCATTTGTTTAATTCTTGAAAGAAAAAAAAAGAAATTACTGAGCTTAAAGTCCCTTGAGTCATTTCCAGATACCATGGGATACCTTGGGCTAGTCTCTTACAATACTTTCTGTTGAGTTACCTTATGAACCATTAATGTAAAAAACAGGGCCAAGGAAGGTGTCCTTGCCTGGGAGGTCACCTCTTGTGCACTTAAGCCTTTGGAGACCAGCTTTTACCCAGACTTTGTGTCTCTGTTTTCTCTTACTTCCTCCTTGGTGCAGGTCGAGAAGTGCATAACTGCCACCATCAGGGTGACAGATGACAGCAGGTCTTTCTGAGGAGTAGAAACCTTGCTTTCCACCTCAGGAGGAACCCAAACTTGTGTCTTTGAAGCTCCTCTTGCCACTCAGACATGGGACTCATACTACAAGTCAGTAATGCTATTTGGGTTGAACTCTTAGCTCTGTTTAACTTAGTGAAATGATTTGCTGATGACCTACACAAAGTGGAAGATAAACAATTTAGTGGGCTGAAAAAGAGTTGAAGTATTTGAATAAGCTTCTTAACACATGTAGCTTCTCTGTAAGTATGAAGGGTCTAATGTTCCTACTGTGCAAGAAATCTAGGGAATAGTTTCCTCAGGGTCTTGTTTACTCTAAAGTTACCAAAGATAATAATTTGTTAGCTTTAGGAAGTCCCTGTGGTGTGATGATTGTCTTCACGGTGAGAAAACGCTGAGTCAGCTAATGAACCATGTCTAGCTGCCAATGCAAACTGTTTGGGAATTGTGACATTTCCATGTGCTGGTAGATGTCAAATCTTTACTGGGTACAGAATACCACACTTAAGAAGGCCAAATCCCATTTTTCTTCAAGAAATGTACATAGGTACTTAGCTAATTTTCAATAGGAGCCATGAATGTTATGACTAAAGTTATACAAATGGGGAGCAATGAATATAATTATGAACAAAGTCCATCTTCTTATTTCAACTTAAACCTGAGTGTCCCAAATCTGGATTACTTTCTCTTCTTGCACACTGTAACCCTACCTCGTTAAGTTTCTTCCAGTTTTAAAATGTAACAGTTTTTTAAAAATTTTGTTGTATGCTTGATATGTAGACACCATATATGTACATTTATATACTGTCTTTTATTAAACAGGGATTTTAAGATCACAAAGTAAGGGATTCATGACAGTAATCTTAATGTGGCTAACGAAGAATGTATTGTCATGAGCATGGTATAAGTCTTTGAAGCAATTTATAAAACTGTATGCCAAATTATATGACATCCACACATTTTTATACTCTATATATGCACTTCCACAAATTAGAGATAACATATGATGATAATCTTGCTGAATCTGGCTTATTTCACATAGCACAATGATCTCCAGTTCCATCCATTTCATTGCAAAAGTCAGGATTTCATTTTTTTCTATGGCTGAGCAATCTTTTTAGCTTTCATAACCTATGTAATTTCTTTTGCATTGCCTGAATTTCTTGATTTCTCTACTAATAAAATCTTTTCTAGGTCCATGTCTCTCAGATGTATATCTCTAGTCTGGCACTCTCTCCTGAAACCCTAGGTCTTGGGCTTATCTGCTGCTTATTGATGCTTTTTCTGGAATATATGAAAGGAATCTCAAACTTACCTTGCCCCAAATAAAGCTGATGATTTTTTTTCCCGAAAGTCTGTTTCCACCCTCATATTTCTTATTTTAGTCAGTATTTATTGAGAGCTCCCTATACTCCAGATACTGTGCCAAATGCTTATAGGCATCAACTTAGTCTTCAGAACAACTTCTGAAGTATTATTGGTAGCTCCACTTCACAGAGGATGAAACTGTGATACAAGCATGCTTCAGAAAGTTCATGGAAAATGGAATTAAAATATAAGTTTATTTTGGTGCAAACATTGTTTTAAATGTATGCATAGATTTTTTATTATATATGGTTTCCATTAAATTTTTGAAGACCCCTGTGAAGAGGCATTCAAAGATAACTTGCTTGAGGTAACATAGTTCCTAAACAACACATAACACATTCGGGCATTGATATTAGGCCATCTAGTTCAAGGTCTACTTTGGCTTCATCTAATGCCTGTTCTGTATAGGATCTTTCTCAATGACATCACCATTCATTTGCTTGGGCCTAAAACCTCAGTGCTGTTTTTGATTCCTCTCTTTCTCACCATCCAATATCAAAATCATTAACAGTTGGGTATCTCTACCTTGCACACATACCCTGAAGCTGGCCAGTTCCCACTCTGTTGCCATCATGATCGTGAATGTGTCCTTCACCACCTCACTTGTCTTCTGCATTCACTCTTGCTCTCCATAGTCAGTTCTCTTGGTAACAGCCATAGTGGTTCTTTATATACATAAAAATTTGTACCAGTTACTTGCTCAAAACTCTGTAATGACTTTTCATTAAACACAGAATGTCCAAAGATATACTACGACCTTTACAGTCTGATGGCTCCTCCTTCCCTCACCAGACCGATTTCCTGCCACTCTTCTACTGGGTCCACTGGTTCCAGTAGAACTAACCAAGCTTACTAACCCTGAAACACTCCAAGCAAGGACTCACTGCTCTTGTAGTGTCTTCTGCCTGAAACCCTTTTCTTTCAGATAGTCATGTGACTCTCACTTTATTCCAGACTCTCAAATGTCACCTCTGTCAAGAGGACATCCCTGGCCACCCTGTGTAAATCTCATCAAATGCCACCCTCTTTGCCATCTTTATGTTAATAGCAGCTTTCTCTCACCAGCGTCTTACTACTCACTCATGTGGCACATAATGACTTTTGTAGTCAGTGGTAATCATAGACACTAGGATGGTACTGTAAGATTATGTCACCTCATGGTGTTGTAACTGTGTTAGTTTGAACAAGTACTCCCCATGATGTTTTCATAGTGATGAATTCACCTAAGTCTGCCTTTGTCAGAACATGTACCTATCATTGAGAGATACATGACTATACATTAGCTTATTATCTTTCTCTCTCACTAGGGTGTAAACTGGAGGGCAACAATTAGTTTATCATCACTATCCCCAGCACCTGGAAAAGTGTCTGCCTCCTGACAGTTGTAGTTGTAGTCATTTTCTGGTTGCTGTAGCTGAATACTACTGACTGGGTAATTTATAATGAAGTTTACTTTATCCCTGTTTTGAAGCCTGGAATTCTAAGTTTAAGGTCTTTCTTGCTGGTCCTGATGCAGCACAAGGCATTAGAAAGCAAGAGACTGAGAATCCTAGCTCAGCTCTCACCTCCTTGTCTTAAAATGCCATGGTCCAATTGGATCACCCTCTATGACCTCGTTTAACCTTAATTGTCTCCCAAAGTTGCCATATCCAAATGCCACAGGTGAATTAATCTCCACCCCCTTAAAACCTCTCAATCCCCACTGACAACATGAGTATTGGTGGGGCCGTGATAGTTGTATAATAATATGTGTTGAATGAATGAGAGAGCTAGAACTTGTACTCTAATTGCAGCTATCAGTTCACCCTGAGCTTATGTCTGCACTGTGGATGCCAGAGGTATAAATTATCAGCATAATGTGCAAGAATTCCATCAGCCACTCATTTCCTCACTGCTGCTAACTATATAAATGAAGCGGAATGTCTTGCTCAAAGTGCGTAAATGCCTGGATTCAGGGCACCCAGTTATTGGGCTCAGGTTCACCTACAAGTATACTTCAACTGGTTCATGGAAAATGGGCTTAAAACATAAGTGTGTTTTAGTGCAAAACTTTTTGAAATTCATGCATAGTCTTAAATAGTCACAGAAAAGCATGTTATGAAAACTATATGTGGATTTCCCAAAAATTTTCACCAAAATCAACTTATCTTCTAACTTCATTTTTCTATGAACATTTAGAAGTCCCCTCATATTTGCTGCTCCCTCTGTGCTCACATCCTACCTTATGATTACTGCTTACGAGGATGGTTGTTGCTTCCAGCAGCAACTGCCAACACTGGCGTCTGTTGATGCCAATTAGAAAATTACTCTGCAGAAGAGCTGCGGGGGGTTGTAGGTCCAGATGTGTGCTGCCTTTCCATCTTACTCTGCTCCTCCCCGAACCCTGAACTAATAAAATGGTGTCTGGGAAATGGATAGCAGGGTATTGAGGTGAAGAAAACAGGAAAAATACAATTGACTCTATTTCCAACTGCCTCTCCTTTTATCCTCTCAATGTAAAGAGATTTGCCCCCCATATTCCTCCACATTTTATATTTTAAAGTCTCTACTCAGTATTATCATCCTGTTAAATCCAATAACAAACAGGTGTCCTCTGTTACTGGACCCTCTGTCAGCCCAAGCACCTGTGTGAAATCCATCACTTCTCAACACGTGCTAGCTTCCAAGTGGTTTCCATGCATTGGTGTTAAACACGAGTGAGTGGATGAAAGAAAGGAAAAAGATCAAAGCAGCATCAGTTGAAGACTATTGCCCCTCTCTTGCTGTGTTTTTCCATGGCCTTCCAATAACTCTCATCACTGGAGTGGACTATCCCAACAATTGTTCCTGCAGCTCAGGAAAAATCAAGGAAGTAGCCATATTCTCAGATAATGGACACTTCAGCATTTGCAAAAGTAATGCATTGACCATGAGAAACAATGAAACAAGAGAAGCATATTGAAATAGAACTGTTTAATTCATACACTTTCCCCAACTATGCCCAGAATGTCAGAAACTGTCAGCCATTGTCAAAATTTGTTTACTCTCTTTTTTGAGTACCACAGCTGGACTCTATTTCCCAGCCTCTCTAAAAGTTGGGAGTGGCCATGGGAGCAGAAGTAAGAGGTGTCGCTTCAAGGCGTGGTCCATAAAATACAAATCCTTGCAAGCTCAATTTCTTTTTTGTCTCTGGCTAGCTGGAGTGCAGACACCTCCTAGGGACCTTGGAAGCCTCGTATTGTAGATGGCAGAGTCTCCGTTGGCTCCAGTCCCCAGATAAGTGCATGGACGAGGCTACCCTGCCAAGCTCAATATGGTTCCATGAAGAAGAAATGAAATTCTATTGTGCTGGAATTACACATTTCACAGACTGTTTGTTAACCAGTTAGCCTACCGTAGCCAAGGCACTGATGGTATAACCTGTTTTTCAATATGTGTATTTCTTTCTTCTCCATTTGGTTACAGGCTTCTTAAAAGCAGAATCTTTACTCCCCTAAATGGTCACAGAGATTGAACATCCAGTTAGTAAATAGTTGTTACTCAGAGTTTATTTTCACCTTTTATTCTGGGGTGAGTTAAAACATGGCCAAATCACACAGGTTTTTTATTTGGCTTTTGAAATCATCTTGGGTATGAAGGAATTCTTAATGTGTAGCAGCTCAGAACTGACATGGTCGGCGGAGTGTGACACACATTTTTTATTATCCATAAATGGATTATCTGCTGTGACCCAACTCTTCTATCATTTAGGCACATTCCTCCTGTCAGCAGCTGTGTCGTAGGCGCTGAGAAGGGCCCTGAGCCAAGGGAGATTCAGAAACAGGAGGGGGTGGGTTTGGGGGTGGTGCTGTGTTCCTGACTGGTGTGAGTTATGAATATATTCTGAAAGTCAAACAAAATGGTGATCATCCTTTTTACTGATACACCCATCTTTTTTATGATCTGTTATAATACCTAATCAAGAGTTGGCATAGGAATATCTAAGACAAGGTACAGTGCTAGATAAGCCCTATCTTAGGAACAAATGAAAACTTCAAAACAGGATTTTGTCAGTTTGGCATCGGATCTCTGGAGTGGACAAAAAACATCACATTGGCACCAGCTGGCTACAGGTGCAGCAGGTGAGGTGTGGCAAAGCTTAAAACCCTCATGCAGAGGGGAGTGTTCCAGTCTGCTGTTCTTGATACTCCAAAGGAGCCCCTGCCATCCTTCACCATCAGACACAGGGCTAGCGTCTCTGTGAACACTTCACAGCATTGTCTCCCACTTTGCTCTCTGTCACCAAAGAGTAAGTACACAAACTCGTAGGTTTCAAACACTGACAAGTGTGAGGTTAAAACCCAGTGTGTGGGCCGGTGCTGCAGCCCAGTAGGCTAATCCTCCACCTGTGGCACCGGCACACTGGGTTCTAGTCCCAGTCGGGGCACCATATTCTGCCGTGGTTGCTTCTCCTCCAGTCTAGCTCTCTTCTCTGGCCCAGGAATGCAGTAGAGGATGGCCCAAGTCCTTGGGCCCTGCACCCCATGGGAGACCAGGAGAAGCACCTGGCTCCTGGCTTTGGATCAGCGCGGTGCACCTGCTTCAGTGGCCATTGAGGGGTGAACCAACAGAAAAGGAAGACCTTTCTGTCTGTCTCTCTCTCTCACTGTCCACTCTGCCTGTCCAAAAAAAAAAAAAAAAAACAACCCAGTGTCTAGATCCCACCCTGTCAAGGTCGCTGATTTTGTAGGACTGGAGTAGAGCCTTGAAATCTACACTTTAAGATTTATTTATATGATAAGTAGAGTTGGTGGGGGATAGGTCAATCTTCTACCTGCCATCTCACTCCCCAAATGACTACAATGACCAAGGCTGGACCGGGATGAAGCCACCCTGGATTTAACTCTATGCTGGTTCCGACAATGGGTAACAGGGGCCCAAGTACATGGGCCATCTGCTGCTGCTTTCCTGGTTGCATTAACTGGAGCTGAATTGAAAATGGAGCAGCCAGGATTTGTACTGGTGCCCTTTTGGGATGCTGGCATACATACATCAGCTTAACCCCCTGTGCAAAACACTGGCCCCAAGAATTTGCATTTCTAATGAGTTCCCACGTGATGCTGACACTACTGATTGGAGGCTATGCTATGAACACCGCTTGTCCAACCTTTCGGCTTTACTCCTTGTCGATGAAGTAACCTGCAGACATGCACAGGGAGCATGCCTTTGAAGGTGGAGGAACCCAGCAGTGGGTGCTGCTTTCTCATGCAGGTAGATTTAAGCTGCGAACAAAAAGCACAGTGGCTCAGGCCATCACTGAATTGTCAGCTCACACCTGGACACACAGCATCCCTCTCCTTTGCTTCTCCAAATGCACAGGTTGAAATTCCCTTTTTCTGAAATGCTTGGGACTAGAATTGTTTCAGAATGGGGAGGTTTTCTGTTTTTATTTTGGAATAGTTGCATAGACTCTACCAGCTGAGCATCATTATTCAAAATGATTTGGATTGTGCATGATTTGGGATTTTCAGTTTTCAGGTTAGGGTTGCTCAATCTGCATTCCCTCCTTCCCCCACCACTAAAGGACAGAGGTTGCCATAAATGAGAGGTTCTTTATGCTGGTGCCCGTTAGTGTGATTGGGGAGACTTTCTGCAATGCTTTGTTGAGACTCTCCTGCTTAGTGATTCCAAGTTAATTGGCCTGGGATAGGGCTCTGGAATCAGCATTTAAAATTATTTATTTATTGAGAAAGACAAAGAACTCTCATCTGCTGGTTCACTCCCCAAATGCCCACATATCTGGGGGCTGGGCCAGGCTGGATATAGGAGCCAGGAACTCCATCCAAGTCTCCCACATTGGCAGCAGAGACCCAGTTGCATCACTGCTGCTTCCCAGGGTATACATGAGCAGGAAGCTGGAATCAGTAGACAGGACTTGAAGCCAGGCACTCTGATATGGGATGTGAGTGTCTTAAGAGGCATCTTAACCACTAGGCCAGATGCCTGTCCTGGAACAGCATTTTAATAGCATTGCAGGTGATCCTAAAATACTGTCTTACTGAAAAACACTGTAGAATGTTCTCCAGAACACTTCCAGATCCAAAAGTCTATACTCATGCCCTCATTCCCCATGCAATCCTATCCTGTCTGTGTCCCTCTGCCCAGCCCCCATCTTTCTCACGTCACTTAGCTCTGGGTTTGGGCTTTTCTTTCTTTGTGCGCTTTGATTTCTGTTGAACCATGTGGTGAAAAGTCACTTCACACTTCATTAACTTCTGCTTAATTAGGCAGAGGAGGAGTCCCAGACACCTGCAGAATACATGGAAATGCACCAGGAAAAAAATATAAACAAGTGCACTTCTAAGACCTGCATGAAATGTTAACTGTGGAAGCAGAGGAGGGACCAATTCCTGGAAAGTGACTTTTACACATCAATTCATTAAGATCTGGGAGAGCACACGTTGTCATTTCACAATGGCTCCATGTTATTTATTCTCCTGGGTTTCCTCAACCCCATTTTGTCATTGTTGTTATAGATTCACATTACTTTCTACTTACAAGTGACCCAGGTAAGAGGATTTCTGTCTGTTTCCTAGGGAATCCTGTAACTTTTAAGCAGAATAAAGCAGAAAATTGAGGCAGTGGTCTGAACAGGTTAGCTTTCCCAAATGCGTTTTCATTGCACTCCTAAACATGGATAAGTGGGTCTGTGTTGTGGTATAGTGGTTTACATCACTGCCAGTGACACTCGCATCCCATATGAGAGCACTTGTTGAAGTCCGAGTTACTCTGCTTTCCATACAGCTTCCTGATGTGCCTGGGAACGGAATGGGTGCCCCTGATACCACATGGAGAATTGGATGGAGTACCTATCTCCTGGCTTTGGGCTGGCCCAATGCTGGCCATTGCAGGCATTCGAGGAGTGAACCATCAGAAAGAATGTTGCTGTCTTTTTCTATCTTTCCCTCTCTGTTTCTGAAACTCTTTCAAATAAATAAGCAAATTTTAAAACCACTGTTGGAGCAAAATGGCAGTTTTAGCCTCACAAAGTGTTATCTTAGTTTTCCATTTTGTTTACCTTGGTTGGTATTGATTTGTCATTTCCAGGTGTTAGTGGGTATAACCTCTTACACTTTAATTTTACTCTGGTTCTTTATAACTTGAACTAGAAGCACAGGAACCTCCCCTACCTTCTTTTCTGAGCATCACTTGGAGGTTTAGTTCGTGAAGCTTTTATAGTCCAGGTGTCATCTTCAAGGAAATGCTTTTGTTTTTTTGTTTGTGTATTTCATACAAGTGGTTTCAGTTAAGCTGAGGGACAGTTTAATGGCATTGAGGCAGTTTAGTAATTTTTCTGTACCATGTGGCCTGGCCATGAACCCAAAGCCTGGGGATGGGTGCCTCTCTGCTAATTAATTCTCTGTGTCAGGCATCTGGAAGCCCGCCTCTTCTGCCTGATCTGAGTTGACTAATTAATTAAGCTGTGTTTGTAAACAGGCCTTTGCTCCCCGGCACTTTTCTTCATCATCTGTTTCCTTAGCCACAAGCTGGTGACCCCATTTAATAGTATACTACCTGGCCAATAATTCTGTCCTACAGGCTGTTTCCCTTTGGTTGCCACCCAGCACTGTGCCAGAAGTCTGGGCCTTGGAATGAAACAGATAATGATTTGAATCCAGTTGAGCCCTTTGTTAATTATGTGACCACTGGCAAATGACCTCGCCTCTCCTCTGCAGTACCTAGCACTCAGCCCAGCTTCTGGCACATCTTGGTATCCTCCAAATACTGGGAGTTCCTTGCTGAATGGCAGCAGTCATACTGCCTTACCTTAGTGCATGAAGTAGATAGTTTCAAGCCACTTCCACAGACATCATCATGCCTCTAGCAAGCCCTTATGGGGGAATTGCGGCCAATAGCGTTGACCTGTTTTACAGAAAGGCAAAGTACTCATGGCTAGTCAGAGAAATGGGTAGGCCAAGTCCTCCTGACTGTTCTAGAGCTCTTGCTTTGAGCCCAGAAATCGTCCTAACACTCAGCAGATAATGTTAAACTAAATTATAAAAACGGGTTGTGGGAGAGTTACGTGAGAGATATCCTGAGACCACCTAATCAGATAAGATGATGAGATCCTAGTGATAGTCAAGGTGTTGAGCTGCCTATTGGAGAAATGGTATCTAATACACTGAAACTTGCTGATGGCCTAACTGCTGGATTTCCCATTGGTAGTATCTTCCCTCACCATCCCACCAGCTTTAGTTGGCTTATGGGTAAATGGTTAATAAACTTTATGAATCAGTTATGAATTTCAGTTATATTAATATTACTTTTGGACAGTTGATTGTATATTTGATTCTTCTATCAGCCATGTAGGATTGGTAAAAACAGAATATAAACTCATACAAACATACACATGTCCATACATACACATGTACATATGTATATACATAAAAGACATACATAGTAAGAGATCTTCAAAAGTTCGTGGATATACGTAGTAGAAAAAGCTTTGCCTAGATTTTGAAATTGTTTTGCACAAAAATAAACTTATCTTCTAATTCCATTTTTCCACAAACTTTTTTAAGTGCCTTCCTATATATCTTCATTTTTACTGATTAAGAAACAAAAACCCTCAGATTGCCAAAGGTTCAGTGCTTGTGACATCTACAGTTTGTTCATGGTAGGGCCCAGCCTATCCAGGACTTCCAACCCTGTGTTTAGCACTATTTCAACAGTCCTACAATTAGGAAGGACTGACGTCAGCATTGTACTGATTTGTATTAGAGCTCTGAGGAGCTTTGTGCTATTTTGTCTCTTCATTCATGTTCGTTTGCTTTTCTTCCATGTTATCCTCTTCCTGGCCTTGCCTGAAATATGCAGCATTCTCCTAAGGTGGATATTTTAGTTGAATTCTACTGTATAATGACCACTGCAGGGCTCAGTGGTTTGAGACAGCACAGTTTTGCTACTTGGCCTTCTTGGAATCAGCACTTTGAATTGGGATCAGCTGGGTGGTTCTTGGGTTGGTCTACCATGGGGTCACTCATCTGGCTTAAGTCATCTGGTGGCTCATGAGTCTGGGTGATCAAAACAGTCTCACTCCTGAGTCTTGCTGTTTTTTCTGACTATGGGCTGGGCCTCATCCTGGATACTTGTTCAACCTCATGGAGGCTGGGCTAGGTTTTTTCAGAGTTGTCAGCAATATTCCAAGAGGACAGTCCCATTGCACTGTTACTCATTATATCTCTGCATGTCTCACATTATTTGCTATCCTTTTGGCCAGGGCAATCATAAAGTCAAACCCAGAATCTATAAAGAGTTTTCACAAGGGTGTAGCTACTAGAACATTTGATCCATTAGCTACCACTATTATAATAACCAGAAGTGTGTATGGAAGTGATGTACAATTTTGGAAATTAACTTTGGCAATGTGTTTGTTTTGCTTACTGTGATCCCTGACATGAAGTAAATGCTTAGTTAATATTAGCTAGTATTACTGGTAGAATTACCATCATTTATCATTAGCTGGCAGGAATAGTGTTGATTTTTGAAACCCTGCTCACTCATTTGTTCAACTAACATTTATTTCATGCCCAGTATGGTAATATTCCCTATTCTACCAATTGGGTTATTATAGAATAATATTCAGTCATTGCTGTAAAATATTTTACTACAGAAAACAAGACACATAAGCAACTGAAAATAATTTATCGTGGCAAGTTCAGTGATTGAGATATGCACAAGGTGTTCTGGAAGTGCCAAGGAAGGATGCTTGGCTCCTCTACCCAGCCTTGGGGTGTGATGAGGACAAGCATGTTGGTGTAGCTACTACCTGAGCTGAATCGTAAGCATTGAGTGGGTGTCATCAAGAACAATAGTGACTTAAAATAGAGAATTCCTTATGATCATTAAGTAAACTGAAAGTAGATCTTTGTTAAAATTAAGAGTTGGAATGGGAGAGGGAGGAGGAAGAAAGGTTGGAGCATGGACAGGAAGGAATGAAGGGTGGGCAGTATCACTATGTTCCTAAATATGTATATATGAAATATATGAAACTTGTACAACTTAAATACAATTTTTTTAAAAATAGAGAATTCCAGTAAAGATAATCAGGTAAGAAAAAGTACAGTGTGATGTTATCAAGTAAAATTCAAAGTCTAGGAATTATCAAGAAATAAGCTACAAAGAAACAGTGAGGATAGGGAGAGGAATAAGGAGGAGGAGAGGGGAAGGTTGGGATGGTGGGGAGAAGAAAAATGGGAGGGGAAAGAGAAAGGGGGAGTTAAGGAGCAAACATGTGCTTTCACAAGGAAGTTGGGTATTATCCTGTGAGTGAGTGAGGAGGTGCTGACAGCCTTGGAGAAGGATAAGGTTGGAGTCAGGAGTGCATTTTAGAAAGAACACTCTGCTGGCACCGTGGCTCAACAGGCTAATCCTCCGCCTTGCAGCGTCAGCACACTGGGTTCTAGTCCTGGTCAGGGCGCCGGATTCTGTCCTGGTTGCCCCTCTTCCGGGCCAGCTCTCTGCTGTAGCACAGGAGTGCAATGGAGGATGGCCCAAGTGCTTGGGCTCTGCACCCCATGGGAGACCAGGAGAAGCACCTGGCTCCTGCCATCGGATCAGTGCAGTGTGCCGGCCTCAGCGCGCTGTCCGGGGCAGCCATTGGAGGGTGAACCAACAGCAAAGGAAGACCTTTCTCTCTGTCTCTCTCTATCTAACTTCCACTCTGCCTGTCAAAAAAAAAAAAAAAAAAGAAAGAACACTCTGGGAGCAGAGTGGAGGAAAGTGGGACTGGAGGTGATGTGGACATCCAGCAAGCAGTAGAGTATCTGAGCATGGAAGCCAGGACCAGGTTCTTCCTTGTCGTGTCCACCTTCCAAAGCTGGAGGAGGCACTTCAATGAAAGCTGGGATGACCTTGGACAACCTAGTTTGGACTAAGTGTAGAATATTTGAGGTTTTCTCCATATTTAACCAGTATGCTGGTCCACAACACCAGTCTCTATTGGCTGCTGAGGAGTGATAGACTCCAGGCAGGAGTGCATTTTCTTGTTAAGGAATTGGTTCTGCCTTGCTGACCTTCCTGAGCTGGGAGGAAAAGGCTCTGTGAATTTGACAGCACTGAGTAGTACCTTCTTGAACACACATCTCTCAAGTTATTCTCATTCATCTCTCTCTCTCTCTCTCTCTCTCTTAATCATTTTATTGATTTATTACATATCAGAAAAGCACATACATGTACAGGTAAATGAGTTTTTGTCCTCTGAGCACTCTTATAACTAGTACTCAAATTAAGACCAAAAAATTACTAAAACCCCAAGAGCCTTCACATTTCTTCCTTTTTTTTCTAATGTGAAGAAAGAAGAGTATATTGTCATTTACATGGTGTGGTTCTGGGAAGCAATTAAATCAGCATACAAAAGAGATACCTGCACTCCCATGTTTATAGCAGCCCAACCACAATAGCTAATACATGGAATCAACCAAGAACTCTTTTTCTTGTCTCCGTGGTCTAGTCTTTGACACTGATCATGTATTTCTAATACTTTGGTCTGCTCTTATATGACCTCAGTAATTTTCATGAGTCTGTTCAATGTTTACACCTTATTTCTTTTCATATATATTCATAACCTTATGTCTTGAATTTCCTGGATGATCACACTTTGAACTGTGCTATTTCATTGTCCCAGAAAGCACATTCATAATTATCAGTGTTTCCATTCAGATTTGTGATCTGGAAAACATCATCATTATACTGGTGCAATATGTCCCCTCTCCACAATGCTTCCTATTACTTTCTTTCTGACACTTGTGCATGAACACCCTGCAGTGACAACAATAGCTCTCCACAGTCTCAGCTGATGAGGTCTGCTCCAGTCCAGCTACTTTCTAGAGCTCTTAAAAATGGGTATGAAGACCTGATTTTGTTGGTTTGATTGGTTTTCTAAACATGCAACAATCTGTATCACTTTTCTTTAGTATCCTGAGATATGCTTGAGAGAGATGCTAATCCAGTGTGTCTAAGACTGATTACTTGCCTATTTGCAAGTAATCTTTGCCTTAAACATACTGAAAATACTTAAATTTCAGGGAAGAATCATGCAGGATGGTATGATGCGATTGGTCAAGGGCAATGAGGCAGAGGAAGTGATAGATCAGTCCAGCAAGCATTATTTAGAGAGCAGTACAGTCATCACCAGTGTCCAGGGGTCATCCATGATAAACTTCTGGATGGTGGCACGATCCCCTTGGTGCTTTCTTCTTCCTGCTCCTCTGGGTCTCTAGAATGAAGAATACTGTGGCAGGTCCCTGGCATAGAGTTGGTAAGGAGAGTAGGCTAGGTGGGATATTTGAGGATAGTGACTTCTATTGGGCATTATTACAACATACCTGATGCTGTTTTCTGTATTCTATGTGTCTTATCTAATATTTGAGGCAGAATAGAGGAGTTGCAAAAAGTGAAGTCTGAGTTCAAATCCTGCTTCTGCTGCTTTCTTGACTTGAGGAGTCCTAGGTGGGGTCTTAGAGGATCCTTCTGGTTATGATCCCTTAATCTTGGGAAAGGGTTTAGGGGGAGGGTTGCGTGGAGAGTAGAAAGGGAGATGGAAGGCATGCAGAAGACCAGACCTGGCAGCGGGGTTTGGTACGTGGGCCAGTAGGAGATTCCAGATGACCTACTGAGTGGGATTGGCTGTGACTACAGACAACCTGACTGTGCAAGCAGCCCACACAAGGCCTGGGGGGTGGGGAGAGAATGAAGCCAAAAGCCACAAGTCATTATGGAAACAACAAAGATTGCAGCTGTTTGGCCCTATGTAAAGCCAAGGCTTTGAGAGCTTGAGAGGAGACCTCTCGTTCTTCTTACTTTGTTTTTTTTTTTTTTTTAATATTTTATTTATTTATTTGAAAGTCAAAGTTACACACAGAGAGAAGGAGAGGCAGAGAGAGAGAGGTCTTCCATCTTCTGGTTCACTCCCCAGATGGCCACAATGGCTGGAGCTGTGCTGATCCGAAGCCAGGAGCCAGGAGCTTCTTCCATTTCTCCCAGGCCATAGGAGAGAGCTGGATCGGAAGTGGAGCAGCCGGGTCTCAAACCAGTGCCCATATGGGATGCTGGTGCTTCAGGCCAGGGCGTTAACCTGCTGCACCACAGCACCGGCCCTTCTTCTTACTTTGATTCCATGTAGGGAGGCCATTACTGAGGATGACTTTGGAACCTGCCTGTTACTGGTGACCCAACCTACTTCTTCATTCCAGAGATGTTCACACAAAACTAGTGGTGATAAATCCCACTACTACCACCACAACTGCTGGCACTTACACAGTGCTCACCTTGTCCCAGGCATTTTGCAAAGCACTTCATGTACGTTATTTCATTTAATTTTCACCAAAACCCCACAAAGATAGAGTGATTAAAGACCCTTTATAATGAGATAGACAGTGCATTATGAAGATTTGATTATAAATAATAAACACAAGTTGAACTAGCTTAAGTAAAAGACAAAAAGACAAATTTATTATAAAGATACTGGCTATCTCTACAGGACTAATAATGGAAACATGGTTGAGACTTTAGAATAGCTACAACTCAGGAGTCTCATATTCTCATACATCCTTTGAAGTGTTTCAATCTATTTTATTTGAAAGGCAGAGAGAGAGAGAGGGAGAAGGAGAGGGAGAGAAATATCTTATCCAAAT
The DNA here is from genome assembly GCA_949820135.1 of Sylvilagus floridanus. Classification (NCBI taxonomy): domain Eukaryota; kingdom Metazoa; phylum Chordata; class Mammalia; order Lagomorpha; family Leporidae; genus Sylvilagus; species Sylvilagus floridanus. Next base: position 25,345,338 of record OX463230.1, read on the forward strand.
GCCTACAATAGCTAGAACTGGGCCATGCCAAAGCTAGGAGCTGAAAACTCAATCTAGGTCTCCCATGTGGCTGGCAGGGACCCAAGCACTTGAGCTATCACTGCTGCCCCTGATGATACAGGATGATATCCTGGGGCTGAAATCAAGAATGGAGCTGGAGCTCAAACTTAGGCATTCTGATGTAGATGCCAGCTGTGGGGAACCACAGGCCGGCCACCTGTGGGGACCTCCTCATTGCACTGCCTCATTGTGCAGAGCAGAACAAGGTCAAGAAGTGCTGAACAAAAGACTTGCAAAGAACCTGAACAAAAGACTTGCAAATGACCTGATGGGATGAGATACACCTTGACTGAGACTATGCATGCCCTTTGATCTGATTGATGGACTACTAGCCCTAGCCCTGGGGGACTGGGAATGGATAAAAGACCATGTTAGGGGCGGGAACGCGGAGCAGTCTCTTCAGTCTTTCTCCTCCTTTCTCTTGGCTGCTTCCCTCTCTTTCTCTCCTTTCCTTCCTCTATCACTAAAAATAAAAGTTCCTCCACAACCGATCAACCGCGGTCGTGTCGTGACTCCGTGGGTTGGACCTTCGCTGACGAGGGTTCTCGACAGCCAGCATCCCAGGCAGTGTCTTAACTACTGTGGCAAACACCCACCCCTATGCTATCATGTAGCATTCTCACTTGTAACTTGTAGTTCCTTCTCTATAGTTTAATTCTTGTATCTTCCTATAGGCCAGTTTCTCCATAGGCTACCAAACATGGCTGCCTAGAGCATCTGGATCTCACTTATTATAGTTCATGTTACTGAAATGACACTGATTTAGCATTCTTCCTGGTCCTATAGCTAAAACTCTGTCCCAGCCATTCAAGTGCCCCTACGCTTGACCACTGAAGGAGATGTAATAGCGTGGTGGCTTCCATGGGACCACGATGTTGGAGTTGAGCAAGGAGACAAAATATCAGGCATCTACAACATATATTTAAAAGGTTAGGTAATTTGTCCAGACTCACACACAACTATGCCAAGCAAGCACTCAAGGTAGCTTTTCTGAATGCACAGCATATACTCTTCACTAATGAGACAAATTAGGTAAACAAAGTAACAAATTAGAACAAAGTAAGTGGAATCAGTGAACGACTCTACCTGTTACTATCACACAAACATATGTGAGAACTGTGACAGCCTTTTCTAGCTAGTGCCTAAACTCAGGTCAGAGTTAGAGTGGTCTGCATTATATACTTTGGCTCTACCCTTACGACTGTCATTTGAGGATCAAGGTAGTGAATACTGACAAGGGAACCTAATGACAAACTGCATCAGTTGCTGAAGACTGTGATAGAGTCTTCAAAAGTAAATTATGACAGCACTCCTAGAGGCCACCCACAATCCATCAGCCAGCCAGACTGCTGAGCTGTGTGCTCTGGGGCAAACTCTGGCCTTGGCCATGGAATACATCTGCCCAGAACCAAATGGTGTGGAGGAAGTTCATTCAAAGCATGTGGAACTAGGTTTGGTGCCTTTTTAAATTTGGGAGGGTCCTCCCTGGCTCCTGTGTATCCCAGCAGATGGTAGAGACTCCATTTTGGTGTTCCAGAAATGGGACCTTCTTTGGAAGAAGCCACACATAAGAGGAGAAGGCAGTAATTGAGCTCCCGGGGTGGGAGGTTAGCCTAGCAGTTAAGACACCTATGTCCTCCCTCAGAGTGCATGGGGTTGTTTTGGTGAAGATTTTCAGTTAAGGTAGATAGATTTATTTATTCATTTATTTATTTGTAAGGGAAATTGACAGAGATCATCCATTCACTGATTTTCTCCACCAGATAGCTGCAAAACCCAGGGCTGGGCCAGGTTGAAGCTAGGAGTCAGGGACTCCATCTAGACTTCCTATGTGAGTGGCAGGGACCCAAATACTTGGGCCATCACTTGCTGTTTTCCCAGGTACATTAGCAGGGAGCTGAATTGGAAGTAGAGCAGCTGGGACTTGAACTGGAGCTCTGAAAAGGGACTCCAGCATCACAAGTGGGGTCCTAACCCGCTGTAGCACAATGCCAGCCCCTGAGTGCCTGGGTTTGATATCTGCCTCTGGCTCTTGATGCTAGACCCTGAAAGGCAGTGGTGCTTATTCAAAACAGTGGGTTTCTGCTACTCATGTGGGAGACCTGGATTGAGATCCTGGTTCTGAGTCAGCCATAGCCCAGCCTCAGCTGGCATGAGGAATGAATCTGCAAATGGCAGTTTTCATTCATTCATTCATTCATTCATTTTCCCTCTCTCTATATATATCTCAAGTAAATAGATAAGTAATATAATTTAAATTGAGCTTTTTGAACCCCAAAATGGACTTGGAGGATTGGCCTTTCAAAACTGGGACTTGGATGTTTTTGAGCCCCCAGGGCTACCCAGGCATCCAAATACTTTAGGAAGATAGGTTGTATCTCTCAGACTCTGTGAGCCTGTCTGGCACACCTGTTGCATCTACTCTGACTTAAAGGAATCCACACCCTTTGTAAAATAGCTGTCTTGTCCCAGAGTGAGGTTCTTAGAGCAGAGCACCTAGCTCAGATGAACTCTTTGGATGCAAAGCCTTGGGTAAATCCAAATGGGTAGGAGCATTTTCATCCCTGTGACTCCAGTTTCATTTACTTGATCAAATCAAAAGAAGTGAAGGAAGCCCAAAAAATTTCATGGCCTTTATCCTGATTTTGACACAAATGAGATAAAATTTGGGAAATCAGAGTTTATTCTTGCTTTTCTCTCTTGCCACTTGCAAGCTACTTGCAAAATAAGCATTGTGCTAAGCACATGAAGGTGTTGGAGCATTGTTGTAATAAGTAGTAGCAGTAAGAATAATAAAGAGAAGGACAATGAAAAGAAAAATAACAAATACAGACTGACTTAAAACTAACATGAACAAGATACAGAGAGGTTAAATAATTCACCAAACGCCCCACAGCTCATCAGAACCTGCCTCCTGCTGCCACTTGCTGCTATTCTGCCTGCCTGGCTCCACCATGGACTTCAGTTGCCACTTGCCATGGATCCTTTAGACAGTCATCAGGGTTTCTGGGAAGTTGAGTGGAGGGCAAGAGGCTATTGTCTTGAAGCAGATGCTTCCACTCTATCAGGTACCAGTAAGTTTGTGAGGAATAAAGAGGGTGGGAACTTGGCAACATGGCAAAGTGATAGAAATAGGGGCTTTAAGAGTCAAACAGATCAGCAATAAAATCCTGATCCCTCAGTGAGTCTTGGGTTTTTAGTGTGATATTGTGGGTAGCTAACACTGTCTTTTGGGTGTTGGTAGCAATCAAATGATAGAACTTCAGGAGAACTGCCTGGCACACAGGGCCTGTCCCATAGTAGCTACAGTTACTCCAATGTTGTCTTCTCTCTGTTCGTTTTAACTGAAATGCTCATAATGACTTTCTGATGTCAAGAGAATCAGCAACTTCCTTTCCTAGCACCTGATTCTATCCACCTCCCCAACTTCCCCATGCTTCTCTCTTCTGAGCAGGAGATGTGAAGGGAGGGTCAGCAGGGGACAAAGCAATAGTGGGTACTCACAGCTCCCCAGGAGCCTTAGGCTCCTGGGAGAGGTAGTGTTCAGCTAGGGATAGAATCTGAGGCCTGGAAGGCCTCAGATATCACAGTGTCACCAAGAGAGGCACACCATGTGAAGCAAGAATAGCCCATTGAGTCTTCTGTCATTGTGTGGTCAGAACCGCCAGCCCCCAACTTAGTAAGTGATGACGCAGTAATAGGCTAATGGCAATCATGTATTAAATTTAAATACTAAAATTCTTTCCAGATACATTTTTCAAACCCTAGACTTCTGAACCTAGATGTCACCAAATATGCAAATGAGGAGGAGCATCAAGCTGTGCCAGTGCCCCTCTTAGATCCTTACTGCAGCAAATTGTGTCGTGCTTACCGTAAATCACATGGAGCTGAATCTGTCTGGGGCAACCTTAAAATCAGGAAAGCTGAGAACAGAGCGAGGCGATGTGTGTGGGATAGACTTTGCCTCCTGCAGAACCTGAGAGCTAGATCTAGAGGAGGTGACACCAATCATTTATGGAGAGCACACCTGTGCAGGCCATCACAAGGGACAAAAAGAGGTGCAATACTATAATCCCTGCCCTCAAAGTACTTAAAGGCCCATTCACAGACACGGATTTGCCTATGGAAATATAGTTAACATTTTACTATGAGAGCTAAAGAGAGTGATTGACCCACAAAATACTACAGAAGATCAAATAACAGCTTTTTCTTCAGGACTAGGGTGATTAGGGACAAGATCATGGCAGTGGTGAGGCTTGGCAAGGATTCGGAGTCCTCCAGGTGGGAAAGGGGCTGAGCAGAGGGAGGATTGAGTACAATGAGGAGAAAAACTGCATCTCTGTAACAGGCAGTATATGAAAAGCTACCTGCAAATGTACTAGAAGACCAAAGAACACGTTGAAGAATGGGGTAGATTTCTTCAAGTTTTTTTTCTCTTCAAGATATGTTGCACAATGTGATAATTATTGCTAATCAATGAGTCTTGCACATTTCAATATTGCTAAGATAGGAAATTCCAAGTGTTTTCATCACACACAGAAAAATATGAAATCCTCTATTTAAAAAGACATTATGCTCTGATAGAAAAAAAAAGTATAATATTGTGCATAGAAAAATGATCCAAAACAGAAGGCAAATCTCATAGTGGAAACAATATTTCCTATGTATCTGTCAGATAAAGGGGTACTATCTACTATACCAGGAGCTCTTCACTGCAAACAGATAAGAAAGACAAATAACTCAATAGACAGTGGGTGAGGGATGTCACCAGAGGGCAAAGGAGGAGAATCTAAATGGCTAACAGATGTAGAGAGGTGCTCCAGTGCTCACTGGGAGTCCAAGAGATGGAAATTAGAGCCAGAAGATAGCACTTTTCATTCCTGAGATTGAGGAATGTTTAATATAGTTAAAAACCTCATGCTGGCCAGAGTGTGAGCAAGGAACACTTCATACTTTGTGGCTAGGAATTGCAGTTGTTGCAGACTTGAATTCCGCAACATCAGGAACATTTAAAAACACACATACTGTCTTATTTTGCTTTATTACTGGGAATTGATGCTTTAGAAATAGCCTTAGGTGCATTATATATTTTGGTGTATTTTTTGTGAAATAGCCAAAAATATGGATCCAAAGACATATGATAGAATAAATTAAGGCATGTTCATCATTATGGGCTAATATGCAGCTTAAAAGTAGTCAGATTGACCAAGTGTTGAGTTGAAAGAAAACTATAATGAAGTAGGAAAAGCAGGTGATGGAGAGATGTGTGTATTACGATCAGGATGGAACACACACACACACATAAACACACAATCCCTTCTTTGTCTGAATGTGTATTTGCATGATACAGAGAATGGATGATCATACACCCCAGTGTTCACTTGCTCATAAGGAATGGGGAGAGAGGTGGATATAGGAAAGCCAAGATTGAGCAAAATGGCATTCTATCATACACTCAAACATTTAAAACCCCTGGAGTTTAGATGTGTCACTCTAGGGGTGGAGAAATGGGAGTCTCCTTCTGTCCTCATGTTTCTGCTGTTAGGAGTCTCAGGTCTGCCCTAGGCAGCACCTATAGTGGGCTGTGGAGAGTCCCTGGAATTGACCCTAATTTGGAATGAAACGGGATGCAGAGTTCATAAAGAGTCTGACCATTCCTTCAGTTTGCTTGAGGAGGTAACACATAGCTTTGATTTTTCTCATTTTAAAAGTCAGATGAAGGCTTAAAATAAGCAGCAAGTGTTTCTTGTTAGATCCAGATATCATCTCAAGCAAGAAACAAAAATGCTTTGATTTTTGAAAAATAACCTTTGACATCTAAAGAGGCTCTAATAAGTGCTTTTGTTCCGGGATCTTAAAAAAATGACTTTCTGTCCAGATGAGAGAGGCAGCCCTGGGAGACTGATGTCCTTTGCTTATCAGTGCAAGGACTGCATCAGCATGAATGCCCTGCCAGGTCCCCTCTCCCTGCTCCATGATGACACTTCACCCTGGCACACACGTCCACTGTTTGCAGTGAAGGGACAAACTTGGGTTGTCAGAGAGGAACATGGTCCCTGTGTTCTTTTTTTCTGCGTGGCCCTGTTAAGATGCTGATCAGTGCCAATTTCACTGGTGTTAATGGAGGAAAACTGTTAGCAGAAGGAAGGCTTTACAGCATAGAATCAATCATCAGACTAGTTCCCTGGAATGCTTGTAAGGGAAGACTTCTGGACCAGGTCCACTCTTACCGGGCCATAGGCTTGCGGGCTAACTTCCTTCCAAGGAGAAATTCCCAGCTATGCAGGTGCTCAGCTTGAATCAAGACTGGAAACCCTAAAAAAAGGACTCCATGTTTATCTAAGAAAAGCTAACCAAAGATTTTTACTTTCCATTTTGAGAAAGATGATTTCAGTCCTCAAGAGGCCCTTTGAAATGTTAGGATGGCAGGTAACTGAATTTTTTATAGACAGATGTGTTGGTTAAATGTGCTTGTGGTAATGATGTTTGTTTAGTGTTTGTCTCAAAGGACTTCTGAATGTTCTGCAGACATTGTCTTCATTACCTGTTATGGGTATTTTTTTCTGATCATATTTTAATCTTGACTGTATATTCTTTATTCATTTTTCTCCAAAAAATCTCCTGTTAACCTCATTTCCTCCTGCTCTCTGCATTTCCAGGATTATAGACTTGAGCCTTTGCAGCCATCCTATGCCAGCATTCAGGCGGGTGTCTCTCAGTGCCTTCAGCTTCTTTTTCTCTCTTTATAATTCTTTATCCCTCTCTCAAAGTTTTCCATTTTTTAATATTCCCACCATACAAGGGCATTTCAAAAAATGGGAAAATGGAATTCGAAGATAAGTTTATTTTGGTGCAAAATGTGTTGAAATCCATGTATAGATTTTTTTTCATAATACGTGCTTTCCATGACCTTTTCAAAGGCTCTTCATATACATGAATTTCAAAAAAATTTTATAGCAAAAATTTATCTTTAAATTACATTTTTAAAGACTTAAAAATGCTGTCTCTGCTTTATGAAAAGAGCTGATTGAAATGTATCTTGTTAGGCTACATAGATATATACTTTTTAAAATTTAGTTTTGGTTGTTTAGTCTTTTATGAACTGCCTTGCTCCACCGAGGATTTGAGTTAAGTATCTAAACATGTTCTTCTACATGAATCTTAACTCTTGGCATTATGAATCTAGTATACATAGTAGATGCTTTTTTCATAACAGTTTCTCCTTTCAGTCATTGTTAACTTTTCTTCTCATTGTAATCATCCTTGAAGAAATGAGGGGAAAAAAGAAAAAATGATGACTTTAAGACAAGCTGATCTTTTGTATAAATAAATCAAATAGCTATCAGCCTTCCATAAATAGCCACTAAAAACACCCATTTCATTGTGCTCGGCTCTGTAGGAAGTATGATGGAGAGCCCCTGTCTGGAAGAGATCACAAGGCCTTGAAATTATGTAAAAGGCACCATCTAAATCCACTCTGCTGCTTTTACAGATGTGGAAACTGATGCTCAGAGAGTCATAGAAACATGTCTATGGTTAGAAATACTTAGGAACAATGTTTAGAATTTAATTTAGAAGATGTTACCTGCAGTGTTTTAAAAAAGCATCAAAGAAGGTAGTAAATTGTATGAAACAGTGAATGTTTTAGTTACTCTGGGCAGTGGTGAGCTGATAAATGTTTAACAACTGGGGGCAGTGGTGAGCAGAGGAAGCTTTGATTTGTTGTGTGTGTCAGTGTTATGGTGCCCACAACACAACACTTCCAGTCTACCAACATGATACTGTCAAACAAGGCACTGGGGAAAGATAAGCATAACCCGATTGGTTCTTGAGAATGAGAAGCTGAGATTTTCTGGCTGGAGTGAGCAGTGTTTTTAGGAGGAAGAGAACTGAATAAACTGTTTCTGCCCACACATGTTACCTTGCAGGACCATTGATGGTCTTTCCATGGAGCCCTTTGCTCTGGCTACTGGCTCAGTGACTTACAGAGCTCTTCCTCTTCCATTTCAAGGCCCAGCTGAAATGGAAGGATTTCTGTGAGGCTTTTCCTCGACTCTTTCAGAAATAATCCATTCTGCTTTAAGGGAATACCTTTTATTAGGGTAATTACCCAAACCTAATTCTACATTGTTGTCAGTAGACACTATAGCATCTTTTTTCTTTAGACGGTAGACAGGAACCAGGTCTTACCCTTCCATTGTCAGAGTAGTGTAGTGGTATGAGGGGTTTGGGCTCAAGCTTTAGAGTCAGACTGCTCGGCTTCAAGTTCTAACTCTGTAGCCCCTTATCCCGAGCTCTTGGGCAAGTCATCAAACCCTTCTCTAGTCCTCTGTGAGCTGAGGCATTGACTGTACGTTGCTGGGTCACAGCCTGGCTGTGATAACTACTGAGTTTACTGAATATGCTTAGTGCCTAGCCCATCTAGGTCCTCAGTAAATGTTACCTGGTATTGTTATCTCTAGCACATAGCCCAAGACCTGTACAAAATGGGTACGCAATTGTTGTTGGTTGAATTGAATTGACATAAAGCAACAATAGCTTGGTAGGAAGATGGGAAATAGTGTGCTTCAGGGACTTGCATGAGCAAATTACTGTTGGGGGAATGAGAGTGATATTTATTTAATAAGCAGTAGATCATAGAATTATAGGATCAGAGTCTAGTTTTCCAGCTGTGGTATGGTGAACGCAGAGCAGAGTGGGATCATCCGCGTCCTCCATTCACCCCATGTGCTAGACACTGCAAGTCTATAAATACTCCATTTGTTATTGCAGTCGATGTTATAGACTGCTGTTGATTGAAATATTTCCTTTTCAATACTGTGCAGTTGCTTTTTAAAAAAATCTAGATGCTAGACTTTAAGTATAAATACTGTTAAATTTAATTCCATTAGGGTCAGTCCATCATTCCAATTAATTCACATCTCTTCCAAACTTGTCTCTGCAGTGCAGTATGTCATCTGTCCTGTCTAACTTTGTGTTATCTGCAATTTTGTAATCATGCCTTCTATTTTGTTTTCTAAAATGCTATCCAGGCCACTTCGAAGAACAGTCCCCTCACATATCACTGGAAACCTCCTTTCATGTTGACATTGATTCATTAAACATTCTTTTTTTTTCCTGTTGGGATACAAATTTTGAACTCCTTTCAAATCTAGCAAAGCATGCAATAATCCATATTTTCTCTTGTTCATAGAGTGTCATGAGAAACGTTGCCAAAATGTTAAGTCTGCAGCCTTTTCTCCTCAGGATATGGTGAATCTATTAGAAAAGAAAATGTAGTTAGTTTATTGCAATCTGTTCTTGGTTAACCTATGTCAGTTCCTAATACCAACAATGTCCTTTTTCTGCGTTGAACAAAGAATTCATAATTCAAAGTAATGAAGTCTAATGTATCAACGTAGGACAAGCTCAAAGAACAGAGTTTTGCCTTCTTGGTGAGAAGTTTGAGCACAATCTTGATGGCAGTGAAGCGTTGTTGAAATTTCTGACTAGGGTTGGTATGGTGAAAGTGAGTTTTAAGAAAGTCATTTGGCTGCAGTGCCTACAGTGAACTCCAGAGAAATCTTCTCTGAAGTTTGAAGTTTGCTGCAATAACCATCCCAGAACAGGCTGCTGGGCTACACTGGGTTAGGCCACTAGCAGTGAAGACAGAGATAATGAACATGTTTTAACAGAAAAAAAAAAACAAAAGGAAGTATTGAGAGAAGATAATATGATTCAAAAATAAATAAATAGAAACAGGGATTCCCAAATTTTTCACATTATTGAACATATAGAAAATAATATCAGCTTGACCACTGAAGTAAATATGATTACTTTGAGATGGAGATGACCCAATGTCATGAGCACCCAAGGCTCATTCAGTTCTCCCCCAGCTACCACCTGTCCCCAATCACTGGCATAGCACATATTAATAGCTGGAAAAGCATTTGGGAATTTCTACTTGAGAAGTTAGTCATCTTAGCTCTATGAGCAAAAACAGACTTAAAATGAAATAGAAGCAACAGTACCAGGAAGACTATAAAGAGAGTCCTTGATAGTTCTCTCTTGTAGTTATGGGCAGTGGGAAGAACCATAGCTATCAGCAGCTCAGGGAAAGTGGATGCCACTGAGACTCTATAGTATGCTGTGTTGCGATGATGATCAGCAGGCTAGGTATAGTAAATACACTTTCAACTTACTGTGCTTTCAATGTATGATGGGTTTATGGGATGTAACCCCAGATATTAAGGAGCATCTGAACACATTAAAAAAAAGCAAGTATTTGTTTCAGTGCACAATTTGAGACATAGAATCAAATTATTATTTACATACTTGGGAAAAGGTGGAGCAGCATCAGGGTTAATGCCAAGGAAAGACTACATGAGTGCCAAGCAAGACAGCCTAATTCACCAAACCACTGTCCACATTATAATGATGCAATAAAACAAGGGCAATGACTTGGGGGCTTAATTTGGGCATGAAAGCAGTTAGCACCACAGGGCTAGCTGGAGGGAAGAAGTTGGTAGGAACCTAAAAGGAGACAAAAGCAAAACAATGAGCAGAGGGATTTGGGATTTTATATGAATATGGAAATCCAAGCCTATTTGCTTCAAAATTTAAGAAGTACTGCCAACTTGTTGCTTCTTAGTGATTTCTGTATTTAATAAATTAAGTAGTTTTGTAGTCCTGTACCTTACCTGTTCTGCTAATTTTCATTGTAGCAGGGAAGAGTTAATAGGTTGCAAAAACATAGAAGCTTGCAATCCATGATTCCTGTTGATAATTAAAGATACTCAGTTACAGAAATTTTTTAAATGTTTTCCTATTATTTGTTTAATTCAATGGCAGAGTGGGAACAAACCAACCAGTAAAATGGTATAGATTACATTATAAAAATAGGAATGAACAGCTCTTCTGAAAGCTAATGGAGTCCACACATTTCTCCTGATGATTGGCAGCAGGCTACCGTGTGTTTGATTCAGGAGGCACCCTTCTTGCATGTTGGAGTCCCTGCGAGTGGTGTTTTCTGGTGTTGGGGCACATGCTTGTGTGGTTGTAGGTGGCAGCTACCAGAGAGATCTAGCTGACTAATTCATCCCAGGGCTTCTACCCAGCAGAGCAGGTGCATATTGCATTGACCCGTGCATTCATCACCAGCCTAACCACGCTCCCTTCCCCAAACAAGCTGCGTCAGTGTTCTCTCATCCCTACTTACCATTTTATTCCAATTTGGATCCAACTAGTTCTCACAGTTCCCCACGGGACTTCTCCACAAGCCAAAACACATCCTCCTGGCTCATTTGCTCCAGTCATTCTGTTGACCTTTCCACAGCTATTTGCTGCTCTCACTATCATACTCCTTGTTACAGCTAAGTAGAAAAAACCAGCAGCCACAAAGGAACTCTGGCATCCTCACAGCCCTGGGTACAGGCTTTGGTTTTAGCACTTGCCACACAGGGCTGTAAATGTTTACATTTCTGATCCCCTTTTTCATGAAGGGCAGATGGATGCATCTTTGAGACTTGGGACTTAGCAGGGAGCCTAGCACATAGTGTGTCTTTACTTACTGCTTGGAAAATGAGTGAGTGAATGAACATCACCCCATTTTTTAAAATTTATTTATTTACTTGAAAGATAGAATTATATAGAGAGAAGTAGAGAGAGAGAGAGAAAAATCTTCCATTCTCTGGTTCATTTCTCAAATTGCTACAACACATAGGGCTGAGCCAGACCAAAACCTAGAACTTCATCCAATCTCCTATGGGGTTGGCAAGGGCCCAAATACTTGGGACATGTTCCATTGCTTTCCCAGGTGCGTTAACAGGGAGCTGAATTGGAAGTGGAGCAGCTGGCACTCCTAACTGCTACTAATACGGGAGTAGGTGGCAGCTTAACCCTCTGTGGCACAATGCTGGCCCAGCTGTTTCTTGGATTTGAACACAGTAGGCTCATTTTGAGCATAAGGTTTAAGAAGTCTCCTGTTGGCTTCATGGCCTGCATCTGTTAGTCTTCATTTAACAGCCTCCTGGGAAGTTTCACCAATGATAGTCGAGATCACTATGTTGTGTCCCATTGTTTCTGAGTCTTTCCTTCATCCTTGTGCAGGTGGGGAAGTGGAAAGACAAATCCCTGCAAATGAAGTACTACGTGTGGCCCCGCATGTGTCCTGAGACTGAAGAACAGGAGGATGACCACCTGAGTATTGTGACCCTGGAGGAGGCACCATTCGTCATTGTGGAGAGTGTGGACCCTCTGAGTGGAACCTGCATGAGGAACACAGTCCCCTGCCAGAAGCGCATCATCTCTGAGTATGACACTCTCCCTGATGGTTCTGGAGGCAGGGGTGGGGCAGATGGGATGCAGCTGTGAGCCTGGGACCATGTATGAGGCATGGAATGAGTTGGGCACCATGTCCAGTTCTCAGTTCCTCTCAAGCTATGTATTCACTGGCAACTCTGTGGTCTGGTGTCTGGGTCTGTCTAGATCCCAGCCTGGCAGAATGGATGCTGGTCAGGATAACAACCCTTTGGCCTTGCCTGGCCTCAACCACCAGGGTCTCAGGTTTATGGAGATTTAAATTTACTGTTGATGTTGAAATACGTTTTCTTGGACCAGCATGCTCTAAAATTTTTAGATTTAATGCCGTCTTTTTTTAATAGATAAAAGTATTCTCTGCTGTGACAAGTCAGGATAATGGCTCTGTTTGGTGAGGATGGGAAATACCTGGAAGGCAGAACAGGCAGCCATTCAAGTGGCTTTTCTGTCCTTGGGTTAAAGCACTGGTTCAAAGAGAGAGTTCAGTGTGTGAAAATTCATCAAACAGAACCCTAGGATGTATACCCTTCCCTGATGTGTATTGTGCTTCAAAGGCATGTTTAAATTTTTCATAAAATGTGGCTCAATGTGATGAGATAATGAAAATATTGCAGTTCTGGAATGATTTATTTCTTCATTCAGGTCTCTTATAAATTATGCTGAGCTGTGAAGGGGTGGCTCCTGCTTTGGGGTTGGAGATTTAATGACAAAGAGTAATATTCTGCTGCTTGTACAAAGCCTTGTTTTTGTTTTGTTTGTTTCTTTAACCGGCTAGGAATAAAACAGATGAGGAGCCAGGCTACATTAAAAAATGCTGCAAAGGGTTCTGCATTGATATCCTTAAGAAAATTTCTAAATCTGTGAAGTTCACTTATGACCTTTACCTGGTGACCAATGGCAAGCATGGGAAGAAAATCAATGGCACCTGGAATGGTATGATTGGAGAGGTGAGCATCAGCAGTTAAGAGCTGTTTCCATTATTCATTTATTTTGTTTCACTTGGATATTGTGTAAATACTCATGCAATGAATCTCAGAAACTACAACATTGTAAATAGAATGTGGTGTGACTCCTTGTGAGGTCATGTGGCCCCTTGCCTTCCTGAATGTTCTAACTGGAGCTTGCACCTTTCTCTTCAGGTGGTCATGAAGAGAGCCTACATGGCAGTAGGATCACTCACCATCAATGAAGAACGCTCAGAGGTGGTCGATTTCTCTGTGCCCTTCATAGAGACTGGCATCAGTGTCATGGTGTCGCGCAGCAATGGGACTGTGTCCCCTTCTGCCTTCTTAGGTGAATGAGGTGTCTCCTGTGGGGGAGGGAATGGGAAAGGACACACCAGTGCTCTCCATCTGGGAGGCAGTCTGCTAGGAAAATCAGAAGCCATGATGCCCTTTTGTAAGACAACAGTGGTGGACTGGCAACCAGTGGCCTTGCCTTGGTCTGATTCTGATCACTAAAGTCATCATTTGGCCTTGAGAAAGTTTGTTCCAGCAAGGGACTAAGTTTCCTTATCCACAGCAGGTATTTCATCCAGTTCAGCTCGGAGGCTGCTTCCTACTATAATAATTTCCAAATCTGGATATCATTGAAATACCTATTTATTTTTAATTATCTTCAAGAAGTGAGCCCAGTGCTACCAAAGACAGATTTTTATTTTCACAGGAAGCTTCTGAGGCTTTGCCAGACAGAGCAGATCTGATTTTTCCTCCCACCTCACCGCATCCTTCCCCATACCCTTTCTACTTCCCCACCCTCCAGCATCTCTTAAATGTCAAAAGCCCTAGATGTGATATAAGACCAAGTGAATAAGGCCAAGATTTCAATTAGAAGAGGTCTTTTGTGAACTCATACCCCATATTTTTGCAGGGCCTGTAGAGCAAAAGGTTAGAAAATAAAATGAAAACAGAATACTGGGCCAGGAGACCAAAAGCCTGGTTTGATCATCAACAAGCTGTAAGCCCTTGGACTAGTCACAACCTATCTAAGGAACAGCAATATGTATTAAGTGGGCAAAATAGAATAGACAGTGACTAACATTTATTTAAAATGTTACCCATAGAGAATTAATTCAATTAATGTCCTGCAAAGTAGAGTTACAGGTTCCATAGAATTTCTTCATGAAGTCTTCAAATTTTGGAGTTAATCTTCTTACTCAAAATGAAGCAAATTCTGGCCATGCCAGTTTTATGTGAAATACTATAGATTGCATACATGCTATGTATTAATCCTCATAGTTGCTGTGTGAATTTTTTTCTTTACAAACGTAATTGGAATATTAAGAGATACAAACAGAGCAATGTAATACTTCTAACTCTGTCAGTATAGCACAGACAGACATCTGAACTGAAGAGCCAGTGGCATATAGGTAGACTGCTAGAATGATTTAGAAATGCCAAGTAGAGCATGTTTCTTAGTGTGTTTGTTTGGTGGATGAGCAGCTAAATAGTTACCAGGATGAGAGAAGCCAACCTCTACTGAATACCTACCATGTGGTGAGCCAGGCCTTACTGTACAACCTTAGGTTGCACTCAGTAATACTAATCTTACACCCATTTTATAGCTTAGCAAACTGAATATTAGACAGTTAAGTCATTTTCCAACAGTCTCTCAGCTAATAACTGGCAATCCAGAATTAGAGTCTGTCTAAAGCCTGTGTTTAATATAGGTGAGGTCATCTCAGAGTTCAACCCCAAATCTAGGAACCAGTGCAGTGGGCAGAGACAAAGGTGCAACGTAAAGCAATGGGACAAGGAAGACTTTGTACCTCTGAGGATCTGAGTTTGTAACCAGGCCCTGCCACTTTCTGAGTATATACTTGGAAAGGACCTTGGCATTTCAATCTTGGTTTACTCCTTTGTAAAACAGAAAACGCAGTCCCATTGTAGGAGAACTGTTAAAAGGATCATACTCCTATGTGGTGTGTGGTGACAGTACTTTCTAAACTGCAGACCAATATAGGTGTTTACTGATCTTTTTGAACAGAAAGTTGCCCTGGGATTAGGTGGGGAAAGGAGATCATAGAAGGAATGTTTTTATTCAGTTATCTCTCAGTCTTAAACAAAAGTGAAATCAGGATAGGATAGCAAGGAGAGTCTTGCTGTCATGCATGACCATGCAGAAGCTTTGAATTGTACCTTCTACCCTCACAGTCTCTGGCTGCCATTGAAAGGCTTTGTGTTTCATAATAAGTATATTAATCTCAGGAGCTTTATTAAGGGCCCTTTTAGATTGATTAAAAGATCAGGCTTTTATAATTCCTTTGGAAGCTCAATAGTAAAGTCAGTCTTGGAGTCCAAAAGATATTTCCTAATTTTCAGTCAATTTTTCCCCTTTTTCAGCTTCATCTTTATTAATAACTTGGAAGATGGAGCAAACAGCATGTTAATTCACTTAGTTATGAGTTTACAATGTGATGTGACAGCTAAAAAGGCCAGAACTATTTTGAGACACAATTGAGGGAGCATTGCATCATGGGACAGAATAGCCATTGTCACTTTTTATAGCCCTTCAGAGAGATGGCTTCTGGAATATAGTGTTCAATTTCTGGACATCGCCAAGCCAGAGAGGATTTAGCTCAACTGGAAGGGGTTCAGCAAAAATGAATAAAGATATTAAATAAAGCATGTGGAAAACATTCTCGCCATCTTGCCTGGTCTCGTCCCATCAACCCTGTCACTTGGTAATAGGGCATAGAGTTGTTCTGTGAATTAAAGCTTATTCACATTGCTGTGTCTCCTGTTATATTCCCATTGTTGCAGATACTGATATTCAATGTGTATGGATTTTTTTTACTTTGACTCATACTTGTATTCTCTTACCCTAATTATGTCTAATAAAATATACCGTATTGAAATGGATTGAAAAAGGAACTTTAGACCAGGAAGTTTAAGCATGGGGACAAGGGACTTGGTTATTCATTGTACATAATTATCACCAAAACAATTGAACTCTGATGTGGTAGTCAATTCTATAGAGAATGCATTTGGCGGAAAGGCTTAGAAGCCCCAGGAAAGGCCTTTCCAGGCCTCCACCATGTGCTGTGGTCATAGAGATGAGAACATAAACCAAGTCAATCCAGTATGATTCATTGGCTCTGTGTCTAGGTCTTCCAAGGCGCTGTTTACTCAAAGACTTCAAGAGTGACAGAAACTATAGTCTCTATAGCCTCAGAAGATTCATGGGCATGAGTCTGTCCTCCTCATGTGGGGAGAGAGCAAGAGGGAAAATGGAAGAAGGAGAGGAGAGGAGGGAGGAAAAGAGGGAGGGAGGGAGCAAGCGAGAGAAAGAGCGAGAGAGTGAGTTAAGAGAAAGAAGAACCCTTGAAACTCACCCATCCAAGAATCCGAGTTGCCCAGGCAACATATTTCTTGCTGCTTCTTCATCCAGGACCTAGCTCACACTGAAGGCATGCAATGAACTTTAGTTTATTCTCCCCCAAAACTCACATTTGCCTGATCAAGTGAATAGATGAATTAATGAGAGTCTGTTTGTTCTCTGCTTTAACCCTGGGCATTGTTTTCTTTTCCCTCCCCAGAGCCATTCAGTGCGGATGTGTGGGTCATGATGTTTGTGATGCTGCTAATCGTCTCAGCTGTGGCTGTCTTTGTCTTTGAGTACTTCAGCCCTGTGGGTTATAACAGGTGCCTCGCTGATGGCAGAGGTAAGGCCAGCTGGAACTGCTCCACGTCTGCACTTTCTCTGTTGGTAATTCCAAATCCATGTACCCCTCACGTGTTACCTGCATCCTCCCTAACTTACCTAGTTCTGAAAAAGTAATCCTTAGCTTTTTAGATCACCAGCTTGGTGGCTTAGTTGAAATACCCCAACTAAGATATTTGAATCTGTATGTGCCCTGCTCTGTGTTCATGGCTGGCCCCAAGCCTACTTGCACCCCTAAGAAAATGAGAGGAAGGATGAGTAGGAGCTACAGGAAACAGATAGCCCCAGGAAACTATTTTGATAAACTTAGGCTCTGGGAAGTGTGGTAGAACAGATGTGGCTAACAAGGCAGATGGTGCATATGCATAAGGAAGAAGGGAAAATAGGTTATCCAGGGTCTTTGCAGGTGGTTGGGGCTAGTAGAGTTCCCCACTGCCAAAGGGTCACTGCTGAGGTACATGATTTCTAAAACCTACATCCCTAGCTCAACTCCTTGCCAGAGAGTCTAGGAGCTCAGTGTTTGAAATACAATGGAAGAGGAAAGCAGTTCTAGCCCATAGCTGTGAGTGGGGAGTTGCCCAATTTCTTGGGTAGGAAGGTTCAGAGATTTGAGGGCTACCCATGGTTTGGGGCATTTATGACACTGTTAAAATGCCCACTGCATTTTGGAAGAACCGATGGGATCACTGTGTAGAGCCCCTCCAAAACTTCCTTAGAATCCTAGGATTAAGAAATATTTTACCAGGGCCAGCATTGTGGTATAGCTGCTTAAGCTGCCATTTGCAGCGCCAGCATCCCATATCAGAGTGTCATTTCAAGTCTCAGCTACTCTGCTTCTGATCCAACTCTCTACTAATGCATCTGAGAAGGCAACAGATAATGGCCCAAGTGCTTGGGTCCCTGACACCCATGTGGGGAGACCTGGCTTGAGTTATGGGCTCCTGGCTTATCTCTGGCTGTTGTGGCCATTTGAGCATTGAATTAGCTGATACATAATCTCTCTCTGTCTCTTGATTCCTGATATTCTGCCTTTCAAACAAGCAAACAATCTTTTAAAAATAGTTTTTTAAAAGAAATATTTTACCTTCTCTGAGTATTTCCATTTCTAGAATGTGAGCTCTTTCCTTCAAAGAGGAAAGATTCTTAACCCTGGCCATGCAGAAGAATTACCTGTGGGACATTTGAAAAACTAAGGTTCTTGAGCCTAATGTCCTGACTCACCAAGTCTAGGATGGTGATTGGCCCACTGTGTGCTTTAAAATAATGATTCTGCAACCTGGTAGCACATTAGCATGAGCAGCCCCACTTCACACTAAATTAATAAGAATAGCTTGGAGTAGGTTACCAGGCAGCAATATTTTGAAAAGCTGCCCTTGTTTTTTAGTTGAATTTATAGTCTAGACATGAATTAGCACTTCATTGACATGGTGCAGATGTCGATGTGTCTTCTCATTTGGTTGGTATATTCTGAGGTAGGATTCTGGCTGTCTCCACAGTATGGTGTTGTCAGAGGATTTTCTTCCTGTAACAGATCATCCTGAAGCTGTGGCATGTATCTCAGCCTTAGAGGTACCAGTAAGAAGTATACCCTTGGGAAATACATGAGCATATACATAGCCTGGCAGTGTCAAGAGCTAAAGTTTGTGCTTCCCTCTCACTCTTAAAAAGCCAGGTGCAAACCCAATCCCACAAAACTCAAAGTTTTTCTTTTTTTTTAAATATTCATTTATTAATTTGAAAGTCAGAATTAGGGAAAGACAGAGAGAGCTTCCATCTGCTGGTTCACTCCCCAGATAGCCCCCAACAGCTGCAACTGAGCCAATCCAAACCCAAGAGCTTTTTCAGGATCTTACATGAGGGTGCAGGAGTACAAGTACTTGGACCGTCTTCTGCTGCTGCTTTCCCAGGTGACTAGCAGAGAGTTGGATCAAATGTGGAGCAGCTGGCCCTCGAGCCGTCTGCCCAAATTGGATGCTTGTGCCACAGGCGGCATTTTCATCCGCTATACCACAGTGCTAGCCCCAGAGCAAGTTTTCAATTCCTCACTTTACCAAAGGATGCTTGTCTTGACAGAGGAATTCACAGGACGCCACTTTAAACACCAGGTCTCCTTAGAGCATTTTACAACTTACAAACCTTTGATTTATAAGCAACTTTTTAGTTACACATCTGTTGCATGAAACAAGGTGCACATGCACAGATGTGTGTGCACAGTTAGATGTTGAACTCAACATGTGCAGCCCCTGACAATTTACTTGGCTGAGCAGATGCTGTCAGGATCACAGATCACATCCTAAGACCTGTGCTAAGATGTTATCAAATTGTGCAAGCAGATGTTCCTTTCTGCAGTGGAGGGGTTGCATCTTGGAGATTCAGACAACAGACACGATTCTACCATCACCACAGAGATAGCAGAGGGTACAATACATTACAGTGATGGGCAGAAAGGTGGGTGGAGAGAAAGTCAAAGAGAAGGGCATGCCTTGTCCTTTCTCCCTGGGCTTTCTGATAATTCTCTCACACAGAAGCTACTACTAGAAGAACCAGTTGGGAAGTATGGGCATTGGAAGGAGGTTAAGGCTGTCTTTGAAATACTGAAGGCTAAGTGCTAGAAGCCAATGAAAAGTCAGGAGAAGCGCATTCAGAGCCATTCTACCTCAGTGTGACTAGGCTTAGAGGAGATTTATGACAATGGTAGCGAAAGTCTGCACATAATTCTTGCTGACTCGTTTGGAAGCTGAAATGCTTTCTTGGTATTTATAAATATAAAACAGGAAAACTGTAATTAACGGCCCAAGTATGACCAAAAAAGGTCTTTGCTATTCAATTTTTATGTGATCTTGAGGGTCTTGTAAATGGGGGCAGACAGATCACTCCTCCCAGGCACCAACTGAGTCATGACCATTAATTGAAGAAAGACACACACACACACACACACTCTTAGACTTTTAAGGATCCCTCTTTTGCTTTCACAAGAGAAGAGGAAACACAAGCTATCAAATCAGAAAACTGTCTATAAAAGAATACAGGCTTAGAGTTGGCTGCTTTGGACAGGAGCTCACCAGCTTGACATATTTGTAGGTTGAAATAGAATCAGTGATTCTGGTTTAACTGTTTACCTGTTTCTTTTTTTCCTGCCAGAGCCAGGAGGCCCGTCTTTCACCATTGGCAAAGCTATTTGGTTACTCTGGGGTCTGGTGTTCAACAACTCCGTACCTGTGCAGAACCCAAAGGGGACCACCTCCAAGATCATGGTGTCGGTGTGGGCCTTCTTTGCTGTCATCTTCCTGGCTAGCTACACTGCCAACTTAGCTGCCTTCATGATCCAAGAGGAATATGTGGACCAGGTTTCTGGCCTGAGTGACAAAAAGGTAAGAGACCTATGTGAAATTTGTCATCTTTCACTCCATCTTGTTCTCAAAATTCTCCTGTCTGTTCATTTTGTCTTGAGAATTGACAGGTCTTCTGTTTTCTTAAATTGGGGCATGGGAGCGGAAATCAGTTTCCCTACTGAAATAATAAGACTACATGTTTACCTCCTGATTTGTGAAAGGTTGTCAAAAGTACTCCCCAGGTTGCAAATAAGGAGCTTGGTGTGTTAGAGGCTTTCTGAATATCTGGTAGCTCTTGGTGCTTTTGGTTGGGTAGCTCTGTCAGCACTTGGTAGCCCACTAGGTGGTTATTAGAGGGTTGCCCCGGTGTACCCACATGGAAAGGACTGGAGCATTAAGGCCTCATTTTCTTCCCAGTGGTGTTTGACTGTGGGCTCTCCTTTTGTTTTTCTACACATGCACGTATTCTTAAGACTGAGCAGGAGGGTTGTTCACATTGTGTCTTGAAGAGAAGTAACTGCTGTTTAACTCAATGAGGGCCCTCTGTGCTGCTGATAAATGGGTTGCCTGCAAACCAACTGTGCATTCAAGAGCAGGAACATATTCTCTGGTCTTCATAATTTCTGCACATGGATGCACTAAGCCTTCTAGGTCTGTCTGAGGCATCACAGTGAGGACAATCTAAGACTAATGACAGGAGCCTCCTTCATGAAGTGTCCAGTAGAGCTAAGAGCCAAAATAATTGTGGAGACTTTGACTCACAACCAATTCTCTATTTCCTTAAGACTTAGAAAGTATTATTCCCCACCCCAACTTATAACTCCAGGATTAAGCCAGAAGATAATGGGATATGGACAAAGTGCCTTAAGATCAAATAATGTCTAATAACATGGTTTAGGTTTCCTCAATATGAAATCCTAGACATGTAAGCAAATGGTTTGAGAGGAGTGAACAGAAGATATATTCTCTTTGGGGTCTAAGGTTCTGATTTTTCTATCTATCCATCTCTACGCATTGAAAACATTCAAAACCATGTTGGGATAATAAACAATATCTTTAGGAAATGAGAAATGTATATCTATATATATATGTATATATATATGTGTGTGTGTGTGAGACATTCACTGTATTTGATTCATTGTATTGTCCTCTGATTTATCTTCCTTTATAATTTTTCTTCCTTATTTTTAAACTATTGTTTCATATTTCCTTCTCCTTTAAGATTTTAATTATCTAACTCATGATGTGTTATATATTCATATATTCACTCATTTAAATTTCTCTCTCTCTCACACACACACACATGCATGTACACATTGTTCATTCATCAACGTCTTTCAACATTTTGATCCTCAATACAGTTTGAGTTAGACACCTGCTGTTACCCCATGTTACAACCATGACCACTCTCACAGCTATCACCTTTTATTGATAAGAAAAACAACTTAGAGATAAGAGCTTGGATGTGGTGTAGATAAGGTAGACCTTGCCTTCCTGGATACATGGATATTGTGGAAGTTTAATGAGCCATGCCCCCATGTGTAGATTCTCAGAAGGTATACCAGATCATGTCCTCTCACCAGAAGATGGCAGAGGTATAGTGGATTGTGAAGCCACATGGAGTATGGCGGGGTCATGTCACCTTGCACTGATGTAACAGAGTGTAGAGACCATGTCCTCATGTATGAATGTAGCAGAATGTTGTGGGACCATGTCACCATATGCTAATATGGCAGCTGGATGATAGCCTACGGCCATTCTTAGAGCTCCAGACTGTTCAAAGGGGAACCACCATATATATTATAATGTTTTCTTCAATTGTCTATGAAAATTTCTTGAAACACTGGATCTTCTCATACCATTGTGAGCTACTCAGCAACAACTGAAAGCATGTCTTCATTTGAACTAAGCACAGTTAGAATGGAGGGAAGTTGTTTTGCCTTGTGTGGTTTTGAAAGAACCTAATCATCCCATGCTGTTTGATGCAGAGAGGATATGAACTTGACCTCTCTACCACATTGGTTATATTCTGAAATGTTGGATCCCATCAGTTCTGTCAAAGACTTTTCAGCATGCCCCAGCTCTCTAGTCTTTTTTTAAGCTTTTATTTAATGAATGCAAATTTCATAGGTACAACTTTAGGAATACAATGGTTCTTCCCTCCATACTGGCCCTCCCAGCCCAACTCCCGTCCAGCCTCCTCTCCCATCCCATTCTTCATTAAGATTCATTTTTAATTAACTTTTATACAGAAGACCAACTATATACTAAGTAAAGATTTCAACAGTTTGCACCCCCCCACACACACATATATACAATTTATTAAGTACTGTTTGAGAACAACTTTTGCAGTTAATCCTCATAGTACAACTCATTAAGGACAGAGGTCTTACATGGGGAGTAAGTGCACAATGACTTATGTTGTTAATTTAACAATTAACACTCTTATTTATGATGTCAATGATCATCTGAGGCTCTTGCCATGAGCTGCCAAGGCTATAGAAGTCTTTTGAGACCACAAATTCCGTAAGTATTTAGACAGGGCCATATGTAAAGTGGACGTACTCTCCTCCCTTCAGAGAAAAGTACATCCTTTGATGACCCCTTCTTTCCACTGGGATCTCACTCACAGAGATCCTTCATGTAGGACATTCTTTGCCACGTTATTTTGGCTTTCAATGCCTGAAACGCTCTCATGGGCTTTTCAGCCAGATCCAAATGCCTTAAGGGCTGATCCTGAGATCAGAGTGTTACTTAAAGGGATTGTCATTCTATAGCTGTGCTGTGTGGGCTGCTTCCCATGTTGGACATTCTCTCCTTTTTAATTCTATCTATTTTTAGTACCAGGCACTTGATGCTATTTATATGATCACTTGAACACTTAATCCTATCTATATGTTCACTTTAACACTTAATATGATCACTTTAAAAAACAAATGGTATTTTTACAACCAGTTTTAATGGCATTTGGGGTCCCATGACTGTACCCTTTAGTTTTTAAACTGTACCCTTAGTCCAAGCTTCCTCCTCCCTCTCTTATTCCCCCTCCTATTTTTTACTGAGATCTATTTTCAATTGACTTAATACCTGTATCATTAACTCTATGTTAAGTAAAGAGTTCAACAGATAGTATGAAGAAAAAAAAAAGACAAAAAAAATGAAACTGTTCCTTGTCAAAACAAGGGTTGCTCTAGTCATTGCTTCTCAAAGTGTACATTTCACTTCTATGGATTTTGTTTTAGGTGCCGTATTTGTTCTTACATATCAGGGAGAACATATGGTATTTGTTCCTTTGGGATTGGCTTATTTCACTAAGTATGATGTTATCTAGATTGATCCATTGTGTTGCAAATGACCGGATTTCATTTTATTTTTTATTGCTATGCAGTATGCCATAGTGTACATATCCCACAATTTCTTTATCCCTGTCTTCAATTGATGGGCATTTCGGTTGATTCCATGGCTTAGCTATTGTGAATTGAGCAGCAATAAACATGGAAGTGCAGATTGCTCTTTCATTTCCCTTGGGTAAATTCCTAGGAGTGGGATGGCTGGGTCAAATAGTAGATCTATATTCAGATTTTTGAGGTATCTCCATACTGTCTTCCATAATGGCTTTACCAGTTTACATTCCCACCAACGGTGGAATAAGGTTCCTTTTTCTTCACATCCTTGCCAATATTTGTTATTTTTTTAAATTTCTGTATGAAAGCCATTCTAACTGGGGTGAGGTGAAACCTCATTGTGGCTTTGATTTGCATTTCCCTGATTGCTAGTGATCCTGAACATTTTTTCATATGTCTTTTGGCCATTTGGATTTCTTCTTTTGAAAAATGTCTCTTTAAGTCCTTGGCCCATCTCTTAACTTGGTTGCTTGTTTTGTTGTTGTGGAGTTTCTTGATATCTTTGTAGATTCTGGTTATTAATCCTTTATCTGTTGCATAGTTCACAAATAACTTCTCCCGTTCTGTCAACTGTCTCTCCATTTTCCTGTTTATTTTGCTTTACAAAAACTTCTCAATTTAAATTAATCCCATTTGTTAATTTTGGCTTTGACTGCCTGTGCCTCTAGGGTATTTTCCAAGAACTCTTCACCTGTGCCAATGTCTTGCAGGGTTTCCCCAAAGTTCTCTAATAATTTGATGGTGTCGGTTCATAGATTTAGATCTTTAATGCATATTGAATGGGTTTTTGTGTAAGAGGTAAAGTAGGGGTCTTGCTTCCTACTTCCGCATATGGAAATCAAGTTTTCCCAGCACCGTTTGTTGAAGAGACTGTCTTTGCTCCAGAAATTGGTTTTAGATCCTTGATCAAATATAAGTTGATTATAGAAGTTAGGATTTATTTCTGATGTTTCTATTCTGTTCCATTGGTCTGTCCATCTATTTGTACCAGTACCAGGCTGTTTTGATTATAACTCTCTTGTAGTATGCCTTGAAATCTGGTATTGTGGTACCTCTGGCTTTGTTTTGTTGTATAAGATTGGTTAGTTATTCAATGGCACCTGAGCCTCCATATGAATTTCAGCATTTTTACTAGATCTGAAAAGAATATCTTTGGTATTTTGATTGATATTGCATTGAATCTGTAAATTGCTTTCAAAAGAATGGACATTTTGATGATATTGATTCTTCCAATCCATGAACATGGAAGATTTTCCATTTTTTCTATCTTCTTCTATTTATTTCTGTAATGTAAAAAATCTCATATAATTTTCATCATACAGATCTTTGACATCCTTGGTTAAATTTATTCCAAGATATTTGATTTTTTTGTATCTATTGTGAATGGGATTGGTTTTAGGAGTTCTTTCTCAGCTGTAGCATTTCTGTGTATACAAAGGCTGTTGATTTTTGTGTATTGACTTTATATCCTGCTACTTTACCAAACTCTTCTATGTGTTCCAATGGTCTCTTAGTGGAGTGTTTTGGATCCCCTATATATAGAATCATATCATCTGCAAATAGGGATAGTTTGACTTCCTCCTCCCAAATTTGTATCCCTTTGATTTCTTTTTGTTGCCTAGTGGCTCTGGCTAAAACTTCCAGGATTATTTGAATATTAATGGTGACAGTGGGCATCCTTGTCTAGTACTAGATCTCAGTGAGAATGCTTCCAATGTTTCTTCATTCAGTGTAATGTTGGCTGTTTGTCATAAATTGCTTGGATTGTGTTGAGGAATGTTCCTAATATACCCAATTTTCTTAGAGTTTTCATCATGAAATAGTGTTGTATTTTGTCAAATGTTTTCTCTGCATCTATTGAGATAATGATATGATTTTTGTTCTTCAATTTGTTAATGTGATGTATAACATTGATTGATTTGTGCATGTTGAACCATCCCTGCATACCAGGGATAAATCCCACTTTTTGGGTTTCGGTGGATGATCTTTCTGATATTTTGTTAGATCCGATTGGCTAGAATTTTGTTCTGGATTTTTGCATCTATGTTCATCAGGAAAATTGCTATGTAATTCTCTTTCTCTGTTGCATCTCTTCCAGGTTTAGAAATTAAAGTGATGCTGGCTTCATAGAAAGAATTTGGGAGGATTCCCTCCCTTTCAATTGTTTTGAATAACTTGAGGAAAATTGGAGTTATTCTTTAAAAGTCTGGTAGAATTCAGCAGTGAAGCCATCCAGTGCTGGGCTTTTCTTTGTTAGGAGGTCTTTATTACTGATTCAATTTCTGTCTTGGTTATGGGTCTGTTTGTTTTTCTATGTCTTCATGGCTCAGTTTAGGTAGATTGTTATGTGTTCAGCAATCTATTTCTTCTAGGTTTCCCATTTTGTTGTCATACAACTCTTTGTAGTAGTTTCTGATGGTTCTTTTTTGTTTCTGTGGTATCTGTTGTTACATTTCCTTTTTCATCTCTAATTTTATTGAATTAGGTCTTCCCTCTCTGTTTTTGTTTAGTTGGGTCAATGGTATATCAATTTATTTTTTCAAAAAGCAACTCTTCCTTATGCTGATATTCTGTATTCTTTTTGGTTTCAATTTTGTTGATTTCTTCTTTAATTTTAATTATTTCTTCTACTAGTTTTGGCTTTGGTTTCCTGTTTCTCTGATCCTTGAGGTGCATAGATAGTTCATTTTTTGGTGCCTTTCCAGTTTCTTGATGTAGGAATCAATGGCTATAAACCTTCCTCTTAACAATGCTTTTGCTATACCCCACAAATTTTGGTATGTTGTATTGTCATCTTCATTTGTTTCCAGAAATTCTTTGACTTCTCTTTTGATTTCTTCTATGACCCACAGTTCATTCAGAAACATGTCGTTCATTCCCCATGTGTTTGCATATGATGTAGAGATTCTTGAGTTGTTGATTTACAGCTTCATTACATTGTGGTCAGACAAGCTGCATGGTATGATTTAATATTTTTGAATTTGTTGTCACTTTATGGCCTAGCATGTGATCAATCCTAGAGAAAGTTCAATGCACTGAAGAGAAAAATGTGTACTTTGTGGCTGTAAAGTGGAAGACTTTGTAGATATCTGCTACGTCTATCTGGTCTATGGTGTTGATAAACTCTATTGTTTCCTTGTTGATTTTCTGTCTGGTTGATATGTCAGTTGCTTAAAGTGAGGTATTGAAGTCCCCCATTACTATTGTATTTGAGTCTGTATCTCCCTTTAAATTCTTAACAATTCTTTTAAGTAGCCAGGTACCCTGCAATTGGTGCCTATACATTTATAATAGTCCCATCTTCCTGTTGAATTGGTCTTTTAATCATTATAAAGTGTCCTTCTTTATCTCTTTTAATAGTTTTTGTGTTAAATTATATTTTGTTTGATATTAGGATAGCCTACCAGGTCTCTTTTGGTTTTTGTTAGCATGGATTATCTTTTTCCATCCTTTCACTTTCAGTCTGTGTGCATCTTTGTTTGTAAGATGTGTTTCTTATAGGCAGCAAATAGATGGGTTTTCTTTTAAAATCCATTCAGCCAATCTGTGTTTTTTAACTGGGGAGTTGAGACCATTTACATCCAGTGGGACTATTGTTAAATACCAACTTTGCCCTGCCATCTTTCCATAAAGAGTCCTGTTTATGTATTTTGGATTTCATTTGTACTTTTGCTGGGTCATTTTCTGCATTCATCTTCTTTTGTAGTGATGTTCCTGTTTCTGTGTGTAGCACATCCTTGTGCATCTTTTGTAGGGCTGGCCGAGTGGTTAAAAATTCTTTCAATTTTGGCTTGTTGTGGAAGATCCTTATTTCTCCTTCATTCAGAAATGAGATTTTGCTTGGTATAGCATTTTGAGTTGGCCGTATTTTTTCTCTTGGGACTTGAAGTATGTCTTCTCACTGTATCCTTGCTGTAGAGTTTGCAATGAGAACTCCGGAGTGAGTCTGATTGGATTCCCTCTGAATTTGATTTGTCGTTTCCTTCATGCACATTTTAAGATTTGTTCTTTATGTTTAACTGAGCAGAGTTTTGCTACAGTGTGTCATGGTGAAGTTCTTTTCTGGTGTGTCTATTGAAAGTTCTGTACTTCTTGTACTTGGATGGCTCTTTCTGTCTCCAGATTGGGGAAGTTCTTTGTTATTTCATTAAGAACCTTCTAACCCTTTCTCTCTTTCCACACCTTCCAGAATTCCTAGGATCCATAAGTTGGGTCATTTGATAGAATTTTGTCAATCTCCAATCATGATTTTTAATTTTCTAATTTCTTCTTATATTTAGTCTGACCATATTATTTCCAGAAATTCTTTCTTCTGTCTCATCTATTCTATAGTTAAGGCTTTTAACTGTGCTTTTTATTTGATCTATTTAATTCTTCATTTCTAGTATTTCATACTGGCTTCTCTTTAATATCTCAATTTCTTGGGAGCGCTTTTTATTTAGATCATGAATTTTTTTCTAATTGCTTCTAAGTAATCTGATGATTAACTTTCTGAATTCCTTTGCTGGCATATCCTCGATCTCTTCTTCAGCTTCCATTATTGAAGAGTTGTAGTGTTCCTTTGGGGGGCTCATAGTGTCTTCCTTATTCTTATTCAAGGATTTTCCTTTATTTTTTAGCATTTTTGGTTGCTTTTGTCTTAAATTTATGTCTTTGTGCTTGTGGTGAGATTTCCTTCTGCTATGTCTGTGCATTATAAGTGGAAGCTTGCAGCCCCACTTTCTGGAGCCCTGATCATTTCTAGCTCATGATGGAGGCAGATACCAGAGCTCTGGTGCACTAATCCGTGCCTACTGGAACTGGGCTCACTTCTCACTAGTACGTGAAATGAACTCAAGTTTTCGATGTTTAAGACTACTTCTTGTTTTAAGCTTGTGTGTGGGGAGGAAATTACTCTGAAATGTTGTGATCCTCGTTTCTGGGTGGGGGTGTTATGAGGTGCCCCTTGCAATTGATGGGCTTGTGCCTTGGATGCAAATGCAACAGGCCCCTGCTTACATTCAAAAATGAAAACAATCACTGTGGCTTCTCCCCACCAGCTGCAGGTCCAGTTGAGGGGAGAGGGGAGACATAGATGGACAGGGGCATGCCCCACCTCTCCATTTGTTCCCCTATACTTTCTCTTTCTTCCTGCTTGGAGCTGCAAATGCAGTTTGCCAGGCTCCCCCACCCGCCACCATCCATAGCTCTGTGGACTCATGATTTCTCACCTGGTTCACTGAGAGGAGTGGTGCCAGTCTCCTCGTTTGGCATCTCTTCGGTGACTCTGCTGCGCCTCTCCCATTTCCCTTTCTTTTATTGTTCCCTCAGCATGGACCTGCCCAAGTTCTGTTGGACTCTGGCTTCTCTGCACAAATTTCTCGTGACTCTGTCGCTGGCTTGTATCCCCTCTGCTTATTATCTATTTTGCCCTGCAAAACTCAGAATGTCCTGTTGCTATACTGCCATCCTGGGCCCTCCTCCATGCTCCAGTCTTGTTGGCCAATACTTGGGTGCTTGCCTCCTAATCCCAGGCATTTTTAAGTCTTCCTTCAACAATGCCTCTATCTGAACACCTGCCTGGGGTGTTCTTCTTGTTTATTCACTCACCAAACTCCAGAAACATCAAGACTCAGATTAGAGTCACCTCATTTGTGGAGCTTCCCTTGGCTCCTCTGGGTAGTTAACCATTCTCCTCTGTTGTGTCAGTTACTCACCTCTTTATTGAAACACTTGTCTTCTACATTGTATTGTGGTAGACTGTACCTGACTATATACTGTCTATCTCACTGTGACCTCCATAGTCAGGGACCACGTGATCATCATCATTAAGACAAAAAGAAAGTCTGTGGGGAGAGAAAGAAGGACACATTTCCTTAATAGCATCTTGCATAAACAATAGACTCAGCATTACAAGTGAGAAAATTAACAAGATGGCAAGAAACTTTGAGCAGCTGCTTAATTCAAAAATAGGTAAAATGGTTATCTGATACATTTCAAGAACTTCTCAAATGACAAAATAGTAAAGTGTATTTATCTGCCCAGAAAGTGTCAACATAATTTATATAATTATAGAACACATTTAAGTAACTGATGATGTATAAGAGCAAATCAGGTTCAGGAACAGTTAAGCAAATCAGAAGGAGCATTTTTCTTAAAGTATATTTAAATTGTCAAAATTATTATTAATTTTACTTCAAAACACCAAAATAAAGCAGTCTTGAGACAAAGGAGGTAATACATGAGGCAAATCATGGTCTGTGAGGTTGCATGAAGAGAGAAAAGACATTTAAATAATAATGCTGAGAATGGAACTAGGGTTATTTTGAAAATTCTTTTTCAATGTAATTAAATTTTTAACAAGGAAAATGACATTTAAATTGGAGAAGGGTTGCCATATTCATTTTGAGTATCACAGATAACATGTCTTCCATATAACACAAATAATAAGTAACTTGGAGTGATGATGGAAAGATATTTGTAACCGTTAGATTTGTAGCTCCTTAAAAATTATCTCCAGTTTTTTGACAGAAAAAATCATGTCAGATTTCATTTATGCTAAGGGTACAAAACCAGAATGTCCACAGTTGAATTTCCATGAAAATCAATTTTTGTGCCCCTTTCTACTGGATGACTTCCACCTTTTAGCAGCATGATAAAGTCAGAATTCTTTGCACTACCTGCTGTAACTAGGTATTCGAGTACAGGTCCTAACATTCAGCAGCTGTACTGTGCTTTCCAGTAGCACCCTAGTGGGAGGGGGGTATAAGGCAGTTGGTGACATCTGTCTTCTTTTTTTTTTGTTTTTCCAAAGAAACCATTTATTTAATGAGTACAAATTTTGTAAGTACAACTTTAGGAATATAGTGATTCTTCCCATAATACCTGCCCTCCCACTCCCGTCCCACCTTCTCCTCCCTCTCCCATTTTCCATTAATTAAAAAAAAAAAAAAGAAAACCCTTTTTCTTTTTCTTGACAAGGGCTCTTAACAGAGAGCCCACAATGGTCATTCTCACATTTCGTGCCTATCTAAATTGATTTCTCTTTGTGCAGTCTGCTAACCAAAGGAGATTGTCCTGAGGAAGGAGGGGGACCTATTTCCTGGGTACTACTAGATGCATTGTGTATGATATACACATAGTATTTGTATGACCTTCATATGGGCACCGTTATCCCCATTCTACATACAACGACACTAAGACTCCGAGTTTAGTCATTTTCCTTAAGTCATACATTGTCAAGTAACAGAGCCAAGTTTCGAGTTCCTGTGTGTCTGAGTCTTAAAATCATTCTACTGGGAGATGTCTCCCTAGTACCTAATCCCTGATAAAGTTATGACAGAGCTAAACATTGGTATTAGCACCCCTGCCCCTGCTTTTTCACTGAATTTCATACCCTCTCATTACTGACCGTTTTAATTCCATGTAACCCAATATTTCTCAGGGTGCATCACACTATTGCTGCTATTACTACTAATAGTAAAGATTATCATTGTTAATATTATCATTATTTTAGCTCCAACAATAATATCTCAAGTAACATTTTGTCTGGTCCTAGAAGCCAGGCAGGATACCAAATGCATTGCAACACATTACATAGATCATCTTTTGTAATGGTGCTATTAATATCTTTATATGTAGATGAAGCAGCTGAAGTTCTGAGAGGTTAAGTAATTCACTCTTATGATGTTCTTGACTGGCTATAGACCCTAAACAATGTGCTGCTTTTTCTAGTTAATCACCTTTCTTCCTACCTTACCTTCTACATTATCAAGGCTTCACAAGTTAGATCTTTTTCCTGTACTAAAAGTTGCAATCTAGAGCTATAATAATTAGATAGTATTTAAACATTTGCACTTTATTTAATAAGTCTTTTAGAGGCATTACTTGAAACAGAATAATGGTGATTTCCAGTACTTAGGCAGGATAATGGCTTTCAAATTGACTTCAGCCTGGGCATGGAATGACCCTGACCTGTAAGCCACTGTTGGATGGTGGAGAGTGGTGGCACCAAGAGAGAAGGGTCACTTTTGGGGGTCAGTGGGGTTTGGGGTCACGTAGAAGGAAACCTGTAGGGAGGAGGGAGCTGTTGGGGTCATGAGAGAGTGAAAGGCTCGCATCTGGTCATCAGACTTTAGAGGATATCTTGCTATATTTCACACATTCCTACCACTACTGGGATACACACCTGAATGACACTGTGCAGTTCTTTTCCTTGAGGAACTAGACACAGAGGTAGGGAAATTTTATTCTGCTGGGGGTCCTTTGGATATTTATAACACCATTTATGGGCCACACATAACTATCAACTTAAAAATGAGCCTGCTGTAGATTTATTGAATTTTGACCCTGCCTGCAGTTGCCTTGACAGGGCCAGAGTGAGTGATTTCACAGGACTAATATGGCCTGTAGGCCCAGACATTGCCTACCCCTGTTGGAGGAACCTTGTATTGATGTCGAATGGTCTAAAAAGTGTTCATGGCCGGCGCCGTGGCTCAACAGGCTAATCCTCCGCCTTGTGGTGCCGGCACACTGGGTTCTAGTCCCGGTTGGGGCGCCGGATTCTGTCCCGGTTGCCCCTCTTCCAGGCCAGCTCTCTTCTGTGGCCCGGGAGTGCAGTGGAGGAAGGCCCATGTGCTTGGGCCCTGCACCCCATGGGAGACCAGGAAAAGCACCTGTCACCTGGCTTCTGCCATCGGACGAGCTGAACCTTCATCATCACTGTTACAGGACTAACAGAATCTTTGAGAGGTGGAATCTGTACGAAGTTTATTCCTCATAGCTCTAAGGTGCCCTCATAAGGGGATGAAAGCCATGATCACAGGAGAGGGCTGGTTGTCATAGAAGTGACTTTGCTATAAAAGCAAGTCTAACTTCCTTAACTCTTCACCACTTCCATCCTCTTCCTCTTTCTGTCTCAGTATGTGGGGCTTCTGCCATGTTGTGTTGCAACATGGTCTCGGGAGATGCTGATGCAGTGTTCTTAGACTTCCCAGCTTCCATAACGGTGAGAAATAAATTTCTTTTTTTCATAAATTGCCCAGTCTGTGGTATTCTGTTATAACAACATAAAATAGACCAACACAGCAGGGTATGACTTTAAAAACAACATGTAAACAAGTAAGTAAATATACATTCTGGAAGAAAATCAGTCTGGTGATAGCCATTTTTATACATCTACTCCCTTGAAGTGTTTGGATGCTATTTAGGCAGGGGTGAAGAAATGGGGCCATGCTTTCTACAGGACAAATGTATTTTCCTTGCCCTATTAACTTTAGGCTGAAAGCCAGCAGGAGACAGCTAACCTCAAGCCCGATCTGTCACACCCTGCTCCTGGCCCAGACCATCGTGGTCAGAATAGGGAATGCTGTGCTAAAAAAAGCATCATAGAGGAAGCAGCAGGCATGACTGACTACCCAGGGAGCTCGTCTGGGTTGGACATCCAAGTAGCTGAGCAAAACGCAAGGGTGTGACTTATGCCTGGCAGCCCTATGGGGTTGTCAAGCAGCTAGTACTATTAGAACAACTGGTCAAAATCAAGTCTAAAGAAAATGGCAGAAGAGTAAAACTACTAAGATCGTGGGGATGTGAGGGGTGCAGAACACACAGGTGGGGGAAACGATACCTGCCCTTTTCCTCTTAATTGGCAGAGCCAATCTGACTCTTTCCATGGACTTCTGCCCAAGAACAGAGGCTTTTACTCTCCTGCCAAGGTGACCTGGACCCAGATGGACTGAGGCCTGTTGGTCATGGTCAGCTACCACCACTTCTTCTCTGCTTTTATTTAAGAATGGATCTTCTTGTGCTGTCCCCACCAAGCAGGGATCTTTGAACACCTGAGCCTGTCTTAGCAGAGACAGAAAGTCCCTAATCAGCTGTATATGCAGTGGGGCTCAGCAGTGGTAACTCTCCAAGTTCCAGGCTATTAATGAGCCAGTGTTGGCCACTGGGCTCCCACTTCCTTCCCTCCTTTTCTGCTTTCCCCTTCACAACCTTCTTCCCCAGAAATAGCCCCTGCTTCTTGACATTCCCTGACTTTTCACACAAATTCCTCATTTTTGCCATCCTGTTGGGGTGATGTGAATGTTGGTCACTAAAAGGTATCTCTATATTCTAAAACTCCCAGAACCTGTGAATGTTGACCTTCTTTGGAAAAAGGGTCTTTGTAAATGTAATCAAGTAAAGATCTCAAGATGACATCACCCTGGGTTATTTGGGTAGACATTAAATTCAATGACAAGGGACCCTAGAAGAAAAAGGCACAGAGATTTTTGACACAGAAGAGGTCACATGGAAATGGGGCAGAAACTGGAGGGACAGAGCCACATATGGCACCACCAGAAAAGATGCAAGGAATGGATTCTTACTTGTAGACTTGGAGGGAGCACAGCCCTGGCCAGTACCTTGATTTGGGGACTTCCATTCCTCTGTGTAAGAATGGGTTTGTGTGCTGTGGTTCACTTGGCTAATCCTCCGCCTGCAGCGCTGGCACCCAGGGTTCTAGTCCCGGTTGTTCCTCTTCCAGTCCAGCTCTCTGCTGTGACCCAGGAGGGCAGTGGAGGATGGTCCAAGTGCTTGGGTCCCTGCAACCGCATGGGAGACCGAGAGGAAGTACCCAGCTCCTGGCTTTGAATCAGTGCAGCGCCGGCCATAGCGGCCATTAGGGGAGTGACCCAACGGAAGGAAGACCTTTCTCTCTGTCTCTGTCTCTCTCCCTCTCACTGTCTAACTCTGCCTGGCAAAAAAAAATGGGTTTGTGTCTGTGCTAGTTTGTTAGGGCACCCACAGGGCCTTGTTGACTTTGACAGCTGCACTTTGAGCTTCGTATCGCCCCTCTCTTTCTTGTCTCAGTCTCCTTTGTCAGCCACCCAGCCCAGCCTTCCAAACTATTTCTTACAGTAGGACCAGATCCAGTTTCTATTCTCCTTTGCCCAGAAGAATGGATGCATTTCATTCTGATTTACAGAGAAACTTGTTTGACAGGCAGCTGAGTCTTTCTGTGCTGGTTAATTTCAAGGCGTCGGTAGTAACAAAGCCAAGTGTCATCGTGTGTTCTCTTTCACTCTACCCTTGAATGCAGTTAACATGAGTCTCTCACAGTATGTCATGTGCTACTCATATGCACACTTTCCACAATCTTCTACTAGGCTTCTTAGTAGTGACACCATTGTCAAATGGTGTCAAATGGGATCTGGGGTAATCTTCTCTAATATGGGTCATTTTTCCAATTCCCATGTGTCAGAAATGTTATTAGTACCTCCCTCTCTTATTCTGTTGTTCAAATCACAAAACTTGGACTTTACTTGATTATCAGGCATAGGTAATTCTTTTATTATCAAACACAAACAGGTTTGCTCTCTTTTTTAATAAAAAAGTCATTTATTTGAAAAAGAGAGAGAGCAAGAGACAGAGAGAGTTAGATGTAGAAAAACCTTCTATTCACTGGTTTATTCCTTAAATGCCTGCAACAGCTGAGGCTGGGCCAGGATGAAGCCCAGATCCTGGAACTCCATCTGCATTTCCAGTGTAGGTGGTAGGTATCCAAGTAATTGCGCTATAATCTGTTGCCTCTGAGGATGTGTATTAGCAGGAAGCTAGATTGGAATTGAAGAAGCTGACATGCAAACCAGGCACTCAGGTAGGAGATGTGGTTTACTTAACAGCTGAACCAAACACCTGCCCTTTTCTCTCTTTTTAAAATTCATATATTTTCATTTTATTTGAAAGGCAGACAGAGGTGCCTTCTCCTTGATATGGTTGTATCTTCGTTGTTGCACAAGATGCATACTCACATATGTATATATTTGTGTGTGTATAATTTCCATTTATCCATCCATTATTAACATTAACAAGATAACTGAGAAATTAGGAACTTGGCACCTACGGAGCTGTGTAAGGAACTCAAATTTCCCAGGTGACCTAGAATGTAAGTTTTGACATCAGAAAGGTTGTCTTTCTTGCTGGGAAAAGAAGGCAGCTTCACCTCACTGTATTATTATTGAGACCATCTTTTTATGAGATGAGAGGAAACAAAATGAAATGAAGGATGTTTGGCATTGTGCTGCAGTTAAGCCCACACCTGAGGTGCTGGCATCCCATGTGGGCACCAGTTCAACTCCCTGCTGCTCTACTTACAGTCCAGCTCCCTGTTAATATGCCTGGAAAGGCAATGGAAAATGGACCTTTGCCATCCACTTGCAAGTTCCAGATGGAGTTCCTGGCTCCTGGCTTCAACCTGGTTCAGCTTTGCCCATTGTAGCAATTTGGGGAGTGAACCAGCAGATGGAAAACTCAACTTCTCTTCTTCCCCCATCTCCGTTCTTCTCCCCTCCCGCCAGTCCCCTCCTCTCCCCTCTCTCCTCTCCCCCTTTTCTCCTCTCCCCTCTCCACCCTCCTCTCACCCTCCTCTCTCTCCTCCCCTCCGCTCTATTCTTCTTCCCTCCCTCCTCTCCCCTCCCTCCCCTCTACTCTCCTCCTCACTTCTCCCCCTCCACTCCCCTCCTCTCTCCTCTCCCTCTTCTCCCCTCCCTCATCTCTGCTCCCTCTTCTCCACTCTCCTCCTCTCCCCTCCTCTCTCCTGCCCTCCTCTCTCCTGCCCTCCTCTCCCCTGCTCTCTCCTCCCTCCTCTACCCTCCTCTCCCTGTCCTCCTTTCCTCTCCTGTCCTCTCCTATCCCATGCTTTACCATCCTCTTCTCTTTTCTTCTCCCACTGTCAATCTGCCTTTCAAATAAATAATAAATCTTTAAAAAACTGAAATGAAGGAAGGAGAAGGAGGGAGAGAGAGAGATGGAAACAAAAGGGAAATTTATGGATAGAGATTATAAAGGAAGAAAGAGATGATAAGAAAAGTATCAGAACTAATTTTGGGCTAGATCCTCTATATAGAACTCTTTTTAGAAAGGGAGCCCTACACAGCATATTTGAGGACCAGATGCTTCCTGGGGCTACAAAGCTCCAAATGCAGCTATTCAAACTAGGATGAGTAGGAACTCACAATTGCCAGTATCTGATTTGAACTGAACTTGTTTCAAAATGAAGACCAACAATAGGCCATAAAATTTAAGTTAACAAAAAAAATCACATGGCATGCTGACCTTTTAGCTTTGGGCATTCTGGAAGTCGGTGAAACTGGTGAGCACTACTTTGAACCTTTAGGATGACTGAATCTATCTGTGGCTTCTGTGGGGATTCTCTGCATCACAGCATCTCTCCTAGGCTGGGATGAGCAAGTGACTCTGGGACCTCCCACTGAACATCATATCTACTTTTGGCCAAGTCCCTGGTTCTCAGATAAAGGAGCTGTTCCTTTTAGCTAACTGTTGAAGGCAGTGTCTTCATTTCAAAGGTTATTTACATTAAAGGAAAATAAGAGTTCTTCAACATCTTTTTTTCTTTGATTAAAACCAAAAATTATTGCACATATTTTAGTACATGAGGGGCTAATCTATATGTTCACTACATCTTGGTTTGTGAGTTGAGGATCTATTAAGAATTAGTGTTTCACTTCTGAGCAACGAAATTTGAGTCCTTTGAGAGGAATAAATGTGGCATGAAAATTTATATATGGCCAAAGGCATCAAGACTAGAATAAATCAGGTTTTGGAGACATAAGGGTTGTATGCACAGTAGAAATTGTAGCCTGGGCTGGCTCTGGGCTTTGGCAGGTGTTTCAGCCTTGCTGCTCTCCCGGTGTCCCCAGCTGTAATGGTGGCAAATGCGGGAAAGGATCTCGGTAGACTGGATGCAGCCTGCTATCTCCTTGGAACTTTTCTGAATGGCTGGGCCTGTGATGGGGCCAGTGGGCGGCAGAGACTGCAGAAGCCTACCCATTTGGTTTGCAGTTCATGCCAAGATTTCCTTTCCAGCTCGAGTCACAAAGAAAGACTTCGCATACCATATACAAGTATGAGAGTCTCAGATATTCCCTCCAGGCTTGTTATGGGGGCAGGGGGTGATTCAGAGCATCAGTGGCATTGGCTCTGCCACCATGATCCCAAGAGCCTCAGGGTGGAGAGAAGGCAAGCAGAAAAGCAAGCTCCATCACAGTGGAGGCAGCTTGGATTTTCAGAAGAATCAGGAGCCAGAAGATCAAGGTCTCAAGTTCTCACTTTGAAAATTAATGATTAGACTGGACCCAAAGTTCTTCCTGCCATGGGGAACGTAGTAGAGAGCAGTTGCCAGGTAAGGGATGGCATAAAGCCTGGTGTTGATGTCAGAAGCACTCAGGGAACCCTTTCAAACTAAGTGGGTCTCTGTCCAGCTGGATGGAAATAAAAGTACAGGTGCCAAATGCTTCCAACCTGGGCAGTACCCACCAGGGAGGTAGCCAGAAAATCAAACAGAAAAAAGGGAAAACTACTATTGAGGGAGTTATTGGAGGGCTATGGCTTTGACCCCTTTTCTCTACTTGTTTCCCAGTGAGGCTCCTTTTAGGATGTTTTGAGAGCTGCATAATCACCCCTTAAGGTCAAGCATAGGAGGGGCTGGCATTTAACTGCTGCCCAAGAAGGCTGAAGATGAGAAATTTTGGCCAGAGTCAGCCACCTGGAGGTAGGCTGTTCTCTCACCAATGGCAGGTCAGATTTGATTCTCAACAGCAGATTAGACCATGTGGGAAGGAGGGTTTTCGCCTGGGATGGTGGGAGGTAGGAGTTTACGTCCCTTGCCTGAAGTGCTTCCTGCCCCAGGGTGAGGCAGTGCCAACAGAAGGATTAGGGAGGGTGCTGTGCAATGGAGGTTGAAGGGAGGGATGTAAGTGATCACCTGTACTGAGGGAGTGCACAGCAGTGCCTCACTGAGAGCATCTCTGAGCAACCATGAACTTGCCCGGCCATGAGAGCAAGTGCCTAGAGGGTGTCAGTGCCATGTCATGATGGGACAACCAAGAAGTACTTTCCTTCCTCTGTTGCCTCCTCCTCTCTGCACCACTGACTATCTTTCTCACCTCCTGCAGAGTGGACAGGAGAACAACTAGAATGTGGAACCACCAGATCTTGGCACAGTGATAGCCACTGGATTCCTGGGGCCAAACTAATTTTTTCTTTCATCTTATTATTGAACTCTGCAATATGTATTTACCATGTACCAGACCCAGTGTTAAACTCAACTTGTCTGTTGCTATTCTTCATCTTCATGCCCATCTTGGATGTCAATATTATCAACACATAGTGCAGATGAGGAGGGCCATGTAAGAGTCAAGCATGCCACTAGGAAGTGAGGGTGTCCATGTATGATCCAGGGAGTGGTGACTCTGAATTCTGTCCCAGTCACACTGCATTGCCGTTGCACCCATGTCATCCTTGTGTGGGCCAGGGAAGGAGGGACAAAGTTCTAGAGGCATTGCTGTGAGGCAGCAGAATGCAGTAATACTCTATCATGAGGACCCTGTCTGGCCTAGTGCCTCAGATTCTTAAGGGAGTGGTGATGGGCCTGGGCCAGACACCACTCTCTCTCTAGCTGGCCATGCATAGGCCACACTGGTCTAGAAGTAATTCCAGCAAGGGCTCTGTTGCCAGCCCTTGTGTCCACACAGCCCTTTACCCATTTCCTCCTGGATGAATTAATCAGAAACTTGAAGGTTGTTGGAGGTCGTGGTTTTGCTCCTGTAGGTAGTAACCAGTGGGTTTAGCTAGAAAGGAGAAGGTCACAATCTCAGGAGCCTTCCCTTTGAGGAAGAATAAGGATTGGGGAGGAAGGCAACGTGCCCACCCTATCCCTCCATTCTTATCTTAGGGGTGGGAAATAAGGCAGGAGCCTTATTCTGTTTCTGAAGTGCCTGTGACAAGGAGACCATGAGCAGCTTACCCTTATAAACCACCTTGATATTAAATTTCCTAAATGCTTAATTCCATCAACCTTGTTCACACATCTCCCAGCTTATCGCCACCACTACAGTGTGTTCTGAGTAAAGCCTAAGCCAGTTAAGTTTCTTGCAAGAACTGATTACCTACAGACTTTGAGACAGCTGGGACTCAGCCTCTTTTGGATCGGGTACAAAAGAGATGTTGAGCTGGATGTTATCCTGGTACTGAAGAGAGAAGGCTGTGATTTGTAATCATGTCTCCTAGTGGCCTCAAATACAAATTGAACAAGATGGCCAACAGCATTGTGTTACAGAGGGTGCTGTAGCCTAAGACTTCTGGGGAATGAGCCTTTTCTTGCTTGCAGAAAAAGAAATGCACTTGAACACATAGGGTTAGCCACTCCATGCCTTTACATGT
This sequence comes from Sylvilagus floridanus, assembly GCA_949820135.1. Classification (NCBI taxonomy): domain Eukaryota; kingdom Metazoa; phylum Chordata; class Mammalia; order Lagomorpha; family Leporidae; genus Sylvilagus; species Sylvilagus floridanus. Next base: position 25,385,293 of record OX463230.1, read on the forward strand.
CACACCCACCCATCGCTGCAAATACACACACATACACCGCAGAGGGTACAGATGTAGCTTTGACTTGGAGCACTGAGCAATTTTCTGTTTTTTTCTTTTATCCTTATAAAAGCACGTTGGATTAATTGCAGCCAATTATGTCCACATTTCTTTCTCTCTGCCAATCAGAGCTGCCTTAACAGGCAAGGGGCACCTGCTTTGTTAAGCAAATTAATATTCAAACGCAGAAGAACAATGCAACCTCCAGCACTGCCCTGATTCTAGCTTGCAATTAAGAGGCCCCTTTCACTGCTGGAGGGGCTGCCTAAGCCTCTGAGGCTGCTACCTGCAGGCTGGAAAGCTTCAAGTCGAGTTGGAGGCCAAGTCAAAGTCAACAGCACTGCTGTTGACTCCCAGAGCACTGCTACCCTGGTGCAGTTGAGGCTCTGACACGGAAGGCCTTCGCTGGATCTGACATAATTTAGGATATCATGGAGTCCAAAAAGGGTGCACACAATAGCTCAATTTCTGAGATTCCCATGTGGCCTGACAGTCATAAATACATTTTGCAGGTATGGTGGGGCAATCTGAAAGTATGAGACCAAGTGTGGCCATCAGTGCCTGGATCCTGAGAACACCTGCAGTCAAGGGCAACCATGGTCCACCCTCAAGAGTTTGCAAAAAAGACCACCACACCCCATGAAGGAAGAAACCAATGAACACTAAGATCTCACTCACATCATGAGATTAACTTGAAAAGAGGCCGTACCATTCATTCATTAATTCCTTCAGGACCTGCTGTGTTCAGAGAGTCACTTTATTTCCCAGTAATCACAATGTGAGCATTTCTTTCTTTCTTGCCCTGAGTGTTACCTTGCCCCAGGCCTTCAACCTCTCCTCTTGAATTGGGATTACAACCTCACCCCTGAATCCCAAGTCATTTTTAGAGAAATTATGTAGTTGTCACCCTGCTCCTCTGTGCTGAGGGCAATGGCAGCTGGCAGGAAGTGCCTGTCTGTCAGGCAGCTGTGGTCTCAACCCCATGGATTGGAGCCAGGAGGAGTTTGGGATTGGGAAGGTGGGAAGTTTTCCAGCTCCTTTGAAACAGAGTCCTCATAATGTTGACTTCACCTTTGGGTTGAAATTTCATGAAATCACAAACTCACCCAGGCACATATTCCCTGTGGAGTCCCGCCTTCCAGGTTAGGGATGAGACAGACAAGCAGCCTCCACTTCCACCTCTCCTCTTGGTAAAGCCAGCACTTCCCTGTAGGATCCAGCACAAACACGGAAAGGGGAGTGTGCTGGCAGATAGGCAGGATATAAGGTTCATGAAATAGAAATCTCTGAAAGAAAGTTGTTCCCTGCCAGCTGTGCCCCTTGGCCTAGTTGACTGGACCTCTTGGAGAATGCTCCTCTGCTTTTATACTTCCAGGTTAAACATAGCTATAAAAAGAAAACAACATATTTCAACTCTGCATCTTAAAATGCATCTAGAAAGAGATGAGGGCACATCAAAAAGTCCATTGAAATGGATTTAAAAGGTGAATTTATGTTGGTACCAAACATATGGAAATCTGTGTACTGTTTTTTTCATAATACACAATGTCTGAACTTTGTGAAGACACCTCATGTGCATGGATTTCAAAATTGCACCAAAAGGATCTTTTAATTCCATTGTCTATGAACTTTTTGAAGTACCCTTATATTTATCTTGAGGAAGTTGATGATTCTTTAGTCACACATCTGTAGGCCTTTTGTTTGCAAACTTTCTGCATTTCAACTCATCTATACGATTCTTTCAACTGGAAGCACAGGTTCTAGATTCTGAGGAACTGTCAGGTGTGAGTGCGCCAGAGGGACATTCAGGAAAGTACCAGCACCCAGGAACTGGGTTATGGGTGTAGAAAACCCAAGGGCTAGCCCTGAACTTAAGCAAAGGCAATTCATTTTCCTTTCTTCCAGAAGGGGTGGGGAACATCTGGCCCACAGGCCATAAAAGTTTTAGTTGCAAAATCATTTGATCTGGTCCCTCCAAGGCATCAGCATGTGGGACTCAAAATTCAATAAATGCATAGCAGACTAATTTTTAAGTTGGTAATTTTGTGTGGCCTGTGCATGATATCAATATCCAAATGGCCCTTGGCAAATAAAAAAGTTTCTCTCTCCTGCCTAGGACTTCGTTACCCATCCCCTGCCTCCTGCCTACCAGCATCTCTCCATCTCCTCATCCCTGTCCCCCTACCACAGCTCAAACCCACCTCTGAAACTCTCAATAGAATCACTGATCAGATAACCCTGTCCTTCACCAAATTGCAGTTACAGACTTGTTTGCAATAACTCTGTCCATTCAGCTCCTGAGACAGAGCCTGGTGTGTTATAGAAGTTTGTTCAATGAGTGTTCTCAGAACACAAGCGGTAATATTAACATTACAATTCTGTTCTCCCATGGATCAAATCGCCTTTAATGTGCTAACCATATCCAGTGTCATTTCTCTTGAGATGTGTGCACTTGTGTTTCTGAACAGCTGATTTATAAATGCACTACTGAGAGCAGCAAGTTTGTAGGTTGGAGCCTGCCTATTGAGAATTGCATTAAAGCCAAAAATGAAGTAACCTTTGTATGGTGTTCTTTTGCAATAGTAGCAACCATGACCCTCATCCTTGGCACTTGCTCCATGAAGCTGCATCAGTGGTTACAATCACAGACAGCCTTCCAGTCATTGATGGCCACTGGGTGGCATTTTTCTGGCTGGATGCTTTACACACTTGTTCACATTGACTTCTCCCACAAAACCTTTCAGGCAGGCACTGTCTCTACTGTACGGAAGAGAAAACTGAGACATAAAACTGTGATATGGCTATATGTCTAAACTCTTCTGGTGCCTCAGGTTCCCAGTTTACAAAATGGAAATAAAAGTGTTACCTAATTTTATGTATATATATATATATATATATATATATATATAGTATAATATATTATTGTGAAGTCCTTGGAACAGTGCCTCATGCCCCTTACATCTGATCTAGGGTGTGCCCTAAATCCATTTCACAAGGCCCCTGCTATTTCTATTAAATTACTAACATGTGCTATAAAAGCCACCAACTGCTTACCCTGCAGCTTACTACTTGGTCCTGCTTCTACCCTCCCTGCCTCCAGCACTTACCCGTTTTAATGCGATTCTGGGGTAGGGGTAGCGGAAGCTGAAGGAGGACAGGTGATATGTCAGACTAGAAAATGTGTGGATGGGAGAATGGAGGAGTTCCTGTGCAATGCTTACACTGAGAGCAGTTCTGGATCCAAAGATGCCTGGGTGAATGGCATCTGCCATGGGCAAGAGGTGCCTGGTCTTACTTAGTAGCCACCTTTGTGTGTCTTTTGAGAAGAGCCTTGCAACCCCATAGGCATATGCTAAGAGCTCAGAGAACAGTTGTGGATCTGTATCTATTGTCTTTCCTGTAATAGAAAATATACTTCAAATGTGAGCTTCCAATATGAATCCATTTGACTACAGGACCTGGCTCTCTCCCAACCTGACTTTCTCCTGGGAGTGGACATCACAAAAATGATGTGTCTTAAAGCCCTCACTGCTTTCATGGTCTGTGTTACCAGACACTGTTCTGTCCTCTCAGACTCAGAAAGGGATTCTTCCACTTCCAACTCTCTTGGAGACTTAGAGAACAGGCTTTGCTACATTATGAACATCCCTAAGTTCTTAATTAATATCCATTTTGCTAGTTCATTTAGCAATAGAAATCATACGGCCATAAATAGTTGCTACTCTATCATAATTGTCCCACTTATCTTTGTGGAACACCCATACGGAACAACCTGGGGACTCTCCCATTCTTTATGTGACTTGGGGTCTCTACACTGGCCAATTCACACTTCACATGGGCTACCTATGACTATGCTTTATCCTTCAGGTCTGTATGATGCAGCTATAAAAAAAAAAAACCCGACATTCTATAAAAGAGGCATAGAAATCAGTTCCTTTGCTTTTCAGTCTCCCCACTTATTCTTCATTTATTCATTCATCAAATAAATCTTAAACATGTACTATATATCCTTTATTAGAACAGGGTATAGGAAAACTTTAGCAGCTCTTCATAAACATGTTATCTGTGATTTTCTGTCAATACTGACTCAAGAGTCCATTGGCATCATCTGTCTCAGGAGTCTTTAGCTGCCCTGCTGCCCATGGCTAAGGCTAGAGGCCCTGGAATAAGAACAACTAAAAGCTGGGCTTTGTCATTTCAGATATTCTCCCCAGAGACCAGTCCCACGCTTATAAGACCCAGTTCAATGTGGATTCAGCCTCCTACCAAAAAATCATACTCCCATCCTCAATTCTTTGCGTTAGCTGAGGCCAACTAAAGTTGGATCATCTACCTGGCTTTTTTAAGTTATTATAATTTTGGCACATAGCATAATACTTGGAAATTAGTGCAACAAATATTTATTGGATGGTTGATAGTTACCCCATGTAGACTTGCCAGATTTAGCAAATAAAAATTGAGGGTACTAAGTTTGAATTTCAGATAAATAGTGAAATAGATTTTACTATCATCATGTATGTCCCAAAATATTATGGAAACCCTAGCTGTCAGGTGTTAGAGACATGCTGAAAACGTCTCCAGCTGGTGGACATGTCTCAGCAATGGAGCCAGACCCTTAAACAGTTCCTAAAACACAGGATGGCAAGTGCAACCCCAGAGGAAATTCTGTGGGTGCTCCTTGGAAGGCTAAATAAGCCCCATCTTCTCACTGTCACCATCAGGCTTTTTCCCTCACCTTTTACTGTTGTCTGACTTGTGACAAATTTCAGTTGTGAGTTACAGAAGAGGGCATAGAGCCCTCCTGCTGGTGTGTAACAGAGCCCGACCACATCCTTCCCACATGCCACATTGCTCCTTAGCTTCTCATTGTAGACTGCTGAATGCATATTGTGGTCCACTCTTTTATGATCCTTTTTAACTATGCTTTTTTTTCAAAGATTTATTTAAGAGGGAGGGAGAGAAAGAGAGGAGGGGAGAGGGAGAGAGGGAAGGAGGGAGGGAAGGAAGGAGGGTGAGAGAGAGAGAGAGAGAAAGAGAAAGATCTCTTCCATCTGCTAGTTCACTCCCCAATGGCCATGACTGCCAGGGCTGGGCCAGATCAAAGCAGGCAACTAGGTGTTTTATCTCAGTTTCCCACATGGTTGCAGCGGTCCAAGTACTAGGGCCATCTTCCACTGCTTTCCCAGGTGCATTAGCAGGGAACTGGATCAGAAATGGAACAGTAGGACTCACATGGGCACCCATATAGAATGCTGACATTACTACCACACTGACCCACAATGCCAGTCCCTTAACCAGGCTTTTGACAAAACCAGAGCCTGTCCCTTCTTGCTGTAGTGCAGTGTGATTTTAAATCCTCTGAGAGTGAAAGTATGCTGCTTAACTGAACTCTCTTGCAAAATCCTCTTTCACCATGGCACATTTACTTTTTATTTTTAAGGTCTATTTATTTATTTGAAAGGCAGGGTTAGACAAAGAGTGAGATTTTTCATTCACTGGTTCACTCCCCAAATGGCTGCAATGCCAGAGTTGGGCCAATATGAAGCCAGTAGCCAGGACCTTCTGGGTGTCCCAGGAGGGTTCAGGGGCCCAGGTGGTTGGGCCATCATCTGCTGCTTTCCCAGGTACATTCTCAGGCAGCTGGATCAGAACTGGAGCAGTCAGCACTTGAACCCATATGGGATGCCAGGGGTGCAGGTAATGGCTTTACCCACTGCACCACAGCATTGAGCCCACACTGTTTTGATGTTTAATTCTAATTCCCAAGTAGCCAATATTTACACATTTGCACAAGTTTTCCATCCCATCTTATAAGTGAGTCAGCAGAATATGTCCCTTCCCAGTGTGGTTAATAAGTTACTTTGCACCCCCAACTCACTGATTATTTCTGCCCCTCCATCAAGCATCCCACCTGCTTAGTACTAGGAGCTTATATTTGATAAAGAGAAGCATCTTTCTTTGCAGCTGACTTTGGTGTGAGACTTTTTCCCATTCCATTATTGGCTCCTAATTTTGGAATTGTGTGAATAAGTTTAAAGTAGGCCAGCTTCTCTATAATGCATTGACAGAGAGAACATGATACACACACTTGGAACCACTGAAAGGATCCAGTGTCCTGGTCCATAACCATGGAGCTCAATAAGGAATTTTGAAGAACAAGTTAGATAGGTGAGAAAACATTCCTGTTGGTGAATATATTTCCTTCTAATTAACATTTTTAAAATATGAATAAAATGGACTCATCTACATTATTTCTGAAAATATGTGTTACAATGCAAAGACAAGTTATTCTGCTAGCAATCCTATCCCTTCAACCCATTGATCTGCTTAATTTAGAAAAAGTCTATCTTTCAGGACTGGGCTGGAACAAGCCTTGAGTTGTAGGTGGAAAATTAAATTGCAATATATTTATCTGGCGAAAACTTGAAACTGCTTTGAAAATTTGTTTCAGACCAGGCTACAGGGGCCATATTCAAATAGGAGAGAGCTTTCAGATGATTCACTGTTAGAGAAAAGAGTTACCAAGGAAGGAGTGGATGGCTAAGTCCACCAGATGAGCTTCTAATAAAAAATCCGACAAACTTTCTAAAATAAGTATATTTCCTTTCCTTCCAGTTTTTATATTAATAGAATTCACATGTTAAATGGCATGCTATACTAATATTTAACATTTATAATGTTTGTTTGCCTCTCCATACCAGACTGTAATCTCAACTAGGGTAAAAATTTTCTTCTGTTTTGTTCTGCAGTAACTATAATAGAGTCTGGCACATATAAGTCCTCAAATATTTATCAGAGAATGAATGAATTAATCATTAAGTCAATGAATGAATGAGAAGACAGTTATATAATTCACATAGCATACGTAGTATAAGCCAATACTTTTCATTCTTTATTAGCCATTTGAATTTGAGAAACAGAGAAAGATAGTGTTTCATAACTCATGGTTGAGAGAAAAAGAGGATAATGTAGATAAGAAATATGGGACATTCACATCCAATAGAATCTTCTCACCCTGTACATTTCTACTCCTCTCAAACCATTGAAACTAGGCAGATATTTAAGAAAATTGAATAAATGCAGCCTCCAGTTGTGCCTTGAGTGTCACCTGTCAGATCTGAAATTACAGAGTTCATTCAGAACTTCCTTGGCAGGTACTTGATTTCTGCAATGTCTTCAATTATTCCTCACCTCATAGGTGAGACAAGGACACGGGGCCCCTGCATGTCTTGCATGTGTCAAGCCTTTGGAGTTCTCTCAGATCTTGGCTCCTTAGTACTGAGGCCCTGTATTTTCTTACACAAGGGACCATAACGTGGAAAATTGAATTAAAAGTTAATTTTGGTGCAGAAATTCTGAACCTCATGTATTGTTTGTTCCTAATGTGCATTTTCCATGGACTTTTTGAAGGCCCCTCTTACATCATTCATTTAACCAAAGGTAGCTGAGAGAACCATAATGTATCACACTTTTAAAGGGAAAAAGTACTAAACGACAAGAAACTTACAAATAGGATTATTAAAAGTCACAATAGTTTCTAGAATTTTCCTAGAATATACACATTAAATAGAATTTCTTTTTTATTTTTTTTTAATTTTTTCACAGGCAGAGTGGACAGTGAGAGAGACAGACAGAGAGAAAGGTCTTCCTTTGCCGTTGGCTCACCCTCCAATGGCTGCCATGGCCAGTGCCCTGTAGCAGGCGCATCATGCTGATCCAAAGCCAGGAGCCAGGTGCTTCTCCTGGTCTCCCATGTGGGTGCAGGGCCCAAGCACTTGGGCCATCCTCCACTGCACTCCCTGGCCACAGCAGAGAGCTGACCTGGAAGAAGGGCAACCGAGACAGAATCAGTGCCCCGACCGGGACTAGAACCCGGTGTGCCAGCGCTGCAGGCAGAGGATTAGCCTATTGAGCTGTAGTGCCGGCCTAAATAGAATTTCTTAAACCATCCATGGTTCTCTGTGTCTAACTCCTGGATAACATCCACATTCATTATTCATGACATAGAACAGATACTCACCATATACATTTGAGTGGATAGTGACTGTAAATGGGGACAAGTTAATATAGCTTAGAATGATTTTCAACAAAAATGTTGAAAGTAAGAGTTTTGTCCTCAGCCTTAGCCAACTAGAAAAATTAACTACTACTCTTCAGGGTCGGCTTAAGCTCAGTGGTCCCTTCGTCTACTCGTCTACTGAAATACCATTCTGCTACCAACAGTTACTGATATTTTTACTTCAGCGGCAGTCAATGCGTAATAATGATATTGGCATTATAACTGGAGGTCCATTAGGGGTGATTTAGACTCACTGGGTTTCCTTTGGTCCTGAAGGCACGAGGTGTCGACATGTCTGCCTTATCTCACCATTGACTCCCCAGTGCGGTTCCTGGTGCAGAGTAGGCTCCAAGACACACACAGTGACAGAGCAAACAAGGGAGTTATGGCGAGGAGCAGGGAGCAGCTTTGGCCTTAGATGGGTAACAAACTGCTCAGGCCTCTGTTCCCTCCTCTGTACCATGAGGAAGTGGCTCCATTGACATTCTCAAGCTCTATTTCATAGACCATGAGTGTTCTGGAGGGATAATAGATATTGTCATTTTTTATTTGAAAATGAGGGAGACAGAGTGAGAGTGAGGCTTTCTCCCATCTGCTGGTTTGCTCCCCAGATGCTCCTGGGAGATGTACTAATAGAAAGCTAGAATCCGAAGCAGAGCCAGGGCTTGAGTCCAGGTGCTCTGATACGGGAGGCAAGTGTCTCACGAAGTGTCTTCCTAACCATGCCAAATGCCTGCCCCAAGTAAGTATCCTTTAAAAGTAAATGATCACTGGGTGGATGAATGGAGCAGCAGTGAGGATGCTGTTTGGGATGCCTGCATCCTATATCCAAGTGTTTGGGTTCAAGTTAGCTCCATTTCCCATTGCAGCCTCCTGACAGTACATGCTCTGGGAGGCACAGGTGAAGGCTCAGGCACTTCAGTCTCTGGATTGAGTTCTTGGGTCCTGGCTTTGGCCTGGCACAGCCCCAGCTGTTGCAGGTGTTTGGGGAGTATTCCAGTGGATGGAAAGTCTCTGTCTTTCAAACAAGAATTAGAAAATTTGTGGCTAAGTTTGGGGAAACTCTGTGCCAAGGTTAATTAAGTTTTGTTTTATTTTGACCAAAGATGAGTCAGAGGCCTCTCTTCTGACCATGTGTTGTGAGCCCCAGAAGCAGAGGCAGAATGCATAGCAGGAACAGTAGGTACCTCCCAGCGCTGACCTTCCATCAACTGGAATATCCCTCACATTGGGTTTACTTTATTGACCAAAGCAAGATGTTCTGCTGTGTGTAAATGGGTCACCGTGTGCCAGCATGTGCACATGCTGGCAATTCCATCTCTCAGATCAGCACTGACTGATCTGATCAATAGCCAGGACAGCAGAAGTGTGCCTGTGCCCCTGACTGGCCTCTCCTTGGGTCCTCAATCACCCAAGGTCCTGCTTAGTACAGACCTTTGGCCCAACCATCACCCCAGCTTCATGACTCTGAAGATGCCGACACTGTGTTAAGAGCCTCAGGTTATCTTACAAATAAAAAGAGCACCCCAAATGCACGGAGGCATCCTGCACATGCAAATCCTCAGAGTAACCTTTAATATTCTTCTCAACATAGGATGAGCCCCTGGAGCTCCCGGTGGAGCTGCAGAAGCCCAGTTTCCATGGTGAATTCATCTGTATCCTTTACATGAAGTCTTCTTTAAAGGCCGCTTCTCCTAGCGCCCACAGCTTTTATGAACTGTCTGGAACAATTCCCTGTGTTCTTCCAGGTCATTTCGTGAGCTACGGTGGAAGGCATCACACATCTTTGTAACAAGCTTGCCTAGAAGTAGGTGGAAGGAGTACAAGCAGGCCACCTGTTACACACAGGACTCCGATACCGCTGGGCTCATGCCCTTTTTTACTTTGTCTCCATGTTTTCAGGATCATTCCCAATATTGCCACATTTCTGATGGCAAAGAAATATTCATATGCACTGTCAAAATCCTAAATCTGACAAACTTTTGTGGGATACCATATCTGATATGATTTTTAAGGAAAAATGGAAAAGGTACCAGGAAAGATGTCCTCAGCTGACAGGAGGGCAAATTAACTCTTTATTCACTGGGGATGTCAGACTGTTGTGAAATCTGGAAAGCACAAATGCACACATTAATCCACAAGCAGGGCACTTGGAATGGGCTTTAATATAATAAATGCATCCACATTCAGGCTATATGACACATTTCTTACTCATCTTAAGTGCTTACAATGGGTCAGGTACTATTCTAAGTACTAGAGAGCAGTGACAAAAATCTTTTCCATTATATCACAGTCTTTTAAAAATATTTTTAAACTAAAGTTTAACATTTCATTTTTTTTATTTGAAAGGCACACAGGCCAGCACCGTGGCTCACTAGGCTAATCTTCCGCCTTCGGTGCTGGTGCTCCGGGTTCTAGTCTCGGTTGGGATTCTGTCCCGGTTGCTCCTCTTCCAGCCCAGCTCTCTGTGTGGCCTGGGAAGGCAGTGGAGGATGATCCAAGTGCTTGGGCCCTGCACCTGCATGGGAGATCAGGAGGAAGCTCCTGGCTCCTGGCTTCAGATCGGCGCAGCGTGCCAGCCGTAGCAGCCATTTGGAGGATGAACCAACGGAAGGAAGACCTTCCTCTCTGTCTCTCTCTCTCATTGTATAACTCTGCCTGTCAAAAAAAAAAAAGGCACACAATAGCCAGGCCAAAGCCAGGAGCCTGGAACTCAATCCAGATCTCATAAGAGTGGCAGGGACTCAAGTACTTGAGCCATCATGTGTTTCCTCCTAGGATGTGCACTAGTAGGAAGCTGAAGCTGGGAGCAGCAGAACCAGGACTCAAACCCAGGCTTTCAGATATGGGACAGAGGACTCCGAAGTAACAGCTTCATCACTGTATGAAGCATCCTCACCCATTACATTACATCCCACACGAGAAGCAAACAGCATATAAATTAAGAAGGCAATTATGTGCAATATTAGAAGGTGTTAACTGCTATGGAAAAAAAAAAGCCAAGCAGAGAAGTGTGGAATAGTGAGGGTTGGAGGAAAGTTGCAATTTTACAGTAGGTAATCAAGGAAGACTTCAGTGACAATCCAATCAGGTCTGACCTGCAGTTACCAGGGAGCAGTTCATGTGGCCATCTTGGCCTGTCTGTGCAGAGGGGAGAGCAGACTGGACAGGGCTGTCTTGGTGGGTTCTAGGAACTTCAAGGGAGCAGGCCTGGCTACAGGGAATGGATCAGGAGTTTGGGGGGATGAGGTGGGTTCTGCAACCTCTTCTTGGTTCCATCAAGATTTCCACTTTGATTTCCTTTTTAGTGATTGGCCTGTTGTTTCCTTCCCCACCCCTGAAAAGAGTCCAGGTTCTGAGCAGTTTTCTGCAAGCTCTGTTCTCTTCAAGCTACACTGTTTTAGCTGAGCCGTAATCCCCCCGCTGAGTGCCATGGGGTCCCTGTTGTGTCCTGCTCACCTGGCCATTCAGTGTGCTCTGCCACTTGACTTCTGTTTTCAGGGAGTATCTTGGTGTCCCTTGTCTGCGCATCCCCTCCAGCTTCAGTGCAGGTGCTGTTTGTCATTGTCTTCCTGCCGGCCATCATTGTCCTTCCCGGTGCTATAATTGTAGCCAGGCTAAGGTCTTTCTGACCTATGTTGCATCCCCAACTTTCTCTCCTTGTGATGAGCTCTACCTCTCTATACTTCCTTAGCCCCTACTCTCCTCACCTCCATTTGGATTCTTTATTTTACTTATTTGAAAGGCGCATGTGCACACACACACACACATATACACACACATCTTCCATCTGCTGCCTCACTCCTTAAATACCCTCAACAGCTGGATCTGGGTCTGGGTCAGTCTGAAAGAAGAAACCTGGTACCCAACCTAGGTCTCCCACATGGATGGGAGGGTCCCAAGTTCTTGAGCTATCACTTGCTGCCTCCCAGAATGCTCCTTTGTAGAAAGCTGGATGGGAAGCAGATGATGCAGGATTCAGATCAGGCACTCAGATAACCCAAGCAGCATCCTAACTGCTATGTCAAGTGCATGCCTCTGGATCCTACATCTTTTCTGAGCATCTGGCTATGTGTTGCACTTTATGGTTAAATATGAGAAGCCATGGGGCCAGTGCTGTGGCTCACTTGGTTAACCCTCTGCCTGCGGCGCCAGCATTCCATATGGGCTCCAGGTTCTAGTCCTGGTTGCTCCTCTTCCAGTCCAGCTCTCTGCTGTGGCCTGCGAGGGCAGTGGAGGATGGCCCAAGTGCTTGGGCTTCTACATCCGCATGGGAGACCAGGAAGAAGCACCTGGCTCCTGGCTTCGGATCGGCGCAGCACGTTGGCTATAGCAGCCATTTGAGGGGTGGACCAATGGAAGGAAGACCTTTCTGTCTGTCTCTCTCGCTGTCTAACTCTGCCTAATAAAAAAGATTAAAAATTATGTTTATGAGAAGCCAGGGTTTGAATCCTTGCTCTGCTAGTGTCTACCTCTGTGGCTTTCTTCAAATTACTTATCTGTGTAGCAGTTTGTCTACTGAATGGACAGAATGTTTTCACTGAGTTTATGAGATTAGTAAGTGACTTTAGGTAAACTCTGAAGCACAAAGTACTATAGAAATACCAGCTTTTGCTACCATTGTTAGTAGGGTGATTATTATTTTCAGCTAAACTGTAATGAAGGGATCATAGTATCTGTGGCCTCATGTCATTTCAGAGCTCAGTGACTTATCCTTGGTTTATGCCCATTAAATGTGCATTGATGATGACAATTTACAGCCAGACAAAAGACTTTGCCAAATAGCTAACACTTTAGGGCACAGGTGATGATATGGTAAAATTAGCCATTGATTTTTTAAAAAATATTTTATTTATTTTATTTGAGAGTTAGTCACAGACAGTGAGAGGGAAAGACAGAGAGAAAGGTCTTCCTTCCGTTGGTTCACTCCCCAAATGGCCAGAACGGCCAGAACTGCACTGATCCGAAGCCAGGAGCCAGGCATGTTTTACTGGTCTCTCATGTGGATTCAGGGGCCCAAGGTCATAGGCTATCTTTTACTGCTTTCCCAGGTCATAGCAGAGAGCTGGACTGAAAGTAGAGCAGCCAGGGCTAGAACCTGCACCCATATGGGATGCTGGCACCACAAGCGGAGGATTAAACTACTGCGCCACAGTGCCGGCCCCACAATTGATATGTTTAATATAGGAATCAACCCCTTTGCCTGGCTCTCTGAGCTCAGGAACCTACCCTTAGCTGTATAACATGAGACCAAGGCCACTATCTGATTTGATAGTTCAGGAAAGGTTTATTACAGCCCATATATACAAATTTTGTAAAATACAAAAGTAATGACTGCTGTGTTAAGACCATGTTTGCAAAGAAAACTGACCACTGTGTTCACAAATACAAGGGACCCATATTTTATTTTCTGCAAGTTCTTGTGGTGATGGAAAAGGGTGATGACGAGAGAAGAGGGAGGTCCTGTCCCTCCATTGCCCCCTCCCCTTTAGGGTCTACTGTGGAATTCCAGGTCCACATTGAGCTCAGAGAGGCAGTGATACCTCCTCTACAGCACCCATAGTGCCAAAGATACATTCTGGAATGATGGCATGGCCAGGGAAAGGGTCAACTTGTCAACCTTTTCACATCTAAGGGAAGGTTCCTTCATGTGCAAACTCATGTGTCTGGCACTGTCATAATTCTAGCACTTATAAAGGAAAAGAGTGCAGAACCAAGTGAGTTGCATGCTTCTGATATGTTCACTCACTTTCTGGCACTAGCAGTGTGACATCAGGTTTCTCAGGGTCCCAGAAAGAGAACTGAGTTAATGTTGGCACTTTTATTATATACGTGTATCTTCTAACTACATTCTGTAATGTTATTGCTATCATAACTCAGTCATCTCCTTTGAAAGAAATTGAAAAATATTCTCTCCGATGAATAGTCTGTAATGAAGTGTAGAAATCATCATTGCAGGTTGTAACTTTCATGAAGGTGAAGACTGACTTTCTAATCTATCATGATAGCTACAGCCAGGGTGATCCAGGGGTAAGGCACTGGGGGGCTTTTCTGGCCCCCATGTCTTGAATTGGAGGAGTTAGGATGGCAGGTTAAACCCTGTTTCTCCTCTTGGAACATCGTTAAAACCGAGTTTAAAGCTCAGGTATCTTTTTTTTTTCTTTTAAGTCACAGGATTAATCAGTGCTAGAGCTTAGATTTGAACTTAGATCCTTGAACTCTTAACCTTTGCCCTTTCAATATAAGTACAGATTACCTCATTTCATCCATAAGCAGTTATGGGCTATGGAATGGTGAACTATGTAATGCTTTTAGAAACCTCCTAGTGTTACCATCTGATCGTCCTGCTTTGGGCCCAGCAAGGAACCATGGTAGGAGAGAAGGAAGACCACTTCCTACCATCTTTAAACACCACTCAGTCTAAAGTCACCATACACTCATTTCATCCCAGCTGGATTGTAGGTAATACAATGGAAAGATTTAGTAGCAAGCAGCAGTTTGGTACAACACCCCCCAGGCTAATGAAGATAATAATAATTGTATTTACTTTATAATTCCTAAGAAAACTGGGTTGGTCACAAAATAGATGTAAAAAGACATTGGGGGCAAGGGGCACATGACCTGTCACTCCCACTCCTAAGTATAGCTTAGAGAAATAAATATGTGTGTTCTACAGAAACCTGAACTAGAATGTTTACAGCTGTTCCATTCATAATTACCAAAAAATAACACACATGCCTTGCAATGGATAAATGGGTGAAACACCTGGCATGTTACACTATAGATTGCTGCTCAGCAAGGAAGAAGAATGACCTATAGATATGTGTAATGGCATGATGACTATCAAAGGCCTTATAATAATTAAAAGGAAATAAATAATGAGTCTCAAAAGCCTCTGTACTATATAAGTACATTTACAAACATTCTGGAAAAGGCAAAACCATGGGAATAAAGGACATATTGGTGATGGCTAGAGATTAAAGGCAATGGGAGGATGTGACTACACAAATAGCACCAGGGAATTTGGGGATGGAGGGCAGTACAGTTTTCTTTTTTGATTGTGGCAGTGGCTATGAGATTATTGGGTTAAAGTTTGTAGAATTTTGCATCAAATTCTAACAATAATAAAGGTGATATAAAAGCTCTATTAAGATACCAAATCATGACAATCAGAACAGGAAGACGCTAGGGACAGAAGGGTGATCCATCAGAATTTGGAAGTGCAGGCCTAAGGCCCCCCATGTGTTCTCAGCTTTCCCACCATTTCTCTTGGGCACTTGAGTGGCATTTGCTCATGGTTTCTCTTTGCGATTCAAATGTAAAATCAGAAGTAATGGAATGAATATTCATGCATAGGATTGTGAAGCTTTGAAAACAAAAGGCTGCAGATTCTATGTCTCATGCAGATGATCCCTGCAAACAGGATGTCCAATGTCCATCACTGCAAGGTCACAGCCCTGGTCTGTCCTCAACTGCAAATGCCGACTAGACTCAGATTGGCTGTGAGGAGCCCGTCTTCAGGGGAGCCAACTTCTGAGAAGGCCATGCCTTACCCTCTGTTTCAGTAGGGTTTCTTTCATTTGTGTGCTGTCCTTCTCTAGGGCTGATTCCAATTAACCTCCTGAGGACCTGGTGACAGTAGAGCAGGAGATGGCCTTTTCTGTGATTAGAACCACAGCCTGGACACCATCAGTCCAGGGGAGATTTGGGGCTTGGTTTATCAGAACTTGCTCTTCTCCAGACATCATAGCCTCAAAAACTTCTCTATAATATGCATCTTCACTCTTACCCTAGAGACTAACCTGCTTGGAGGAGGAATCTTAAGGCAGGGGGTTTCCCTGTTGTGGATTGATGTTACCTCTGTACCTCTACCTCCAAATCCAATGCATCCTCCCTGTTAACTTCAACTCGGCCTTCTTCAAGAAGCCTTCCTGCGGGCAGGCATGTTTGATGCAATGGTTAAGACACCACTTGGGATGTCTACATCCCATATGGGAGTCTTGGGGTTTGAGTCCCAGCTCCACTTCCAAGACCTGCTAATGTGCATCCTGGGAGCAACAAGTGATGGCCAAAGTGCTTGGGTCCCTGTTGCCTATGTGGGAGTCACGGATTGACCTTTGGGCTCCTGGCCCATTCCCAGTTGTTGTGGGCAATTGCAGAGTGAATAAGCCAATGAAAGTGCTCACCCTCTCTCACTGATTGCTACATTCTCCTTTGGAATTTTTTAATTCATCAATAATGCATGTTTTCTTCAATAATAATTTGTCTTTCACAAATTTGGCTTCTGGTGGTAGCTTTTTAAAAAATATTTATTTACTTGAAAGGCAGAGTTACACAGAGAAAGTTTATTCATCTGCTGGTTCACCCCCTAAATGGCCACAACGCCCAGTGCTGGGCAAGGCCAAAGCCAGGAGCCAGCATCTGGTCTCCCACGTGGGTACAGGGGCCCAAGCACTTGAACCATCTTATGCTGCTTTCCCAGCTACATGAACAAAGAGCTGGATCAGAAGTGGAGCAGCTGGGACAAGGAACCAGTGCCTGTGTGGGATGTCAGCATTGCAGGTAGTGCCTTAACCTGCTATGCAACGGCGCTGGCACCTCTGCTTTGGAATTTCTGTGGCAACCATAAAATGCCCCTTGGGCTTGTTTGTTGACTAACTGTGCACATGGCCTCTTTTCAGTGTTGGAAAGTAGGGACGGTCTCATTCTGCTTACATTCCTACTTATCCCTTTGTGGTGCCCAGACTCTTAGTGGAGGTTGGCTCCTCCTCTGTGCCCATCCCTCCATCTTATTCCTTCCAATAGGTCCTACCTGCTGGCACCTGAAGCCACCTTCTAATACAAAATCCCAGTCTTCTCATTCTGACAGATTCCTCAATTGCTTCCGTTGACAAGGACCGTGGCAATGATGTTCACAAGAATAGTGTAGTGTCCTTATGTGCTGGGGTCCATGCTCATGCTTTGTCCAGATTAACTGAATGAACCCTCAAACATTATGAAGCAAGTACTGTGATTAGCCCATTGAACAAATGTGGAAACTAGGGCAAAGGGGAATTCAGTGAGTTGCCCAAGGTCATAAAGCTATCAAGTGGCAGAACTGGGATTTGAACTCAAGCAGTTTGGCTCCAGAGACTCATGGCCAGAGGATAAGCTCTAAACTCCTCTTCGCAGATTTCAGTTCTCTTTGTGTTCTAGGGTTTGTCTTTCTCTTCAGCCAGGTCAAGCTCCAGCCCCTGTATCTCTGTCTTCTAGGCACTGGCCATGGTAAAATGTTGGTAGTCCCTACTCATGCCCGGGCTCTCTCAACATCCTGGGTCTTTGAACATACTGCTATCTCTATCCACAACCCCTCTTGTTCCTCTTCCTTTGCATCATGGCCCACTGCAGCAGCACCTGTGATGCCACCTGAGACCGCATTCTTGGCCCTATGTCTACACTGCTAGGTGGGCACAGTTGCTCCGTAGCACCCACAACATTGGTCATGCCCCCTGGAATCACCAGGCTTGCCCATGCCAGGGCCTTTGCCTATGCTGTTTCCTGGGCCTGATACGCTTTGCCCCTGATGTCTGAGGACCTGGTTCCTTCTTACCATTCAGGTCCCTGTTCAGGTACCACCTTCACTAAGAGGCCTTTTCAAGATGGCCAGTCTAAGCTTGTTCCTCTGCCAGTCCTTTATTCAGTTATGCTGTTTCAGTTTCTTCATAGCACTTCATTTTCACTATTTGAAATAATCTGTGTTCCAGTTACCTACTACCATACAGCAGACTATCCCAATCCTTAGTGGCTTGAAACCAGAACCATTTCATTATATTTCAATATTTAGTCAAGTATATGGATAGGACTTGGCTGCTGATTCTTCTATTTCATGTAGCATCAACTGAGGTCACTTGATATTTAGGTGATGGTTGCAGTGGCTGGAAGGCAGGACTCAGCTGGGACTGTAGACAGGAGCACCTATAGGTGGTATTGTCAGCATTGTGTCTTCAGTGTTGTTGGACTTCTTATGTGATGAACCAAACTCTTGGAACAAGAACTCAAGAAACCAAAGTGGATACTGCAAAATTTCCTATGCCCTAGCCTCAAAAGTTCCAGAATGTTACTTCTGCCACATTCTACTGATGAAGCGAGTGGCATGTGCCTCTCCAGAATCAAGGGGAGGGGCCGTGGACCTCCCCTCTTTATGCGAGGAGTAGCAGAGGATTTGTAGTTGACTTTATCACATTTTTCAAAATAAGCAGACTTATTATCTGCCTCCCTTCTTGACAGTGTAAAGTCCTTGAAGGAAAGATCATATTCTTCTGTACTGCTGCATCCCAGAATTCAGAATCTTCTCTGTACAATAGGGATCAATAAATGCTTGCTGAATGTATACAAATATGAAAGAAAAATGAGCAAGCAAATGGATGAAAACTGAACAAATGCTTACCAGTATGTGGAATGTTAACTCGTTGAAAACTGGTTCTGATTTTTTCATCTTTGCACCCTTACTTCCTACTTCACAGTCCTTTTTTCTAGTAGATACTTAGTTAATATTTGCCAATTGAATTGATGTCTTTTAATTCTCATAGTTAAGGAGGATAATGTGAGTGAGTCATTTCCAGCATGTACATAGACATTGAGTAAGAGTGGCTGTAAGTAATGAATTAATCATGCATTATACATCAGAAAATCAATTTATAGATTTATTTAATCATAATAAAACAGAATGGGCCAGATCCCTGCTTCCTGGGCTTGTTTCTCCCTCCTTTCCTCTTGGCAGCAGGTTGCATCAAGAGGCTTTCTAGTGGAAAGGTGCAGCCAAAGCATCCCCAGAGCCCTGGAGTCTGTTTCTGTCTTGGGGCAGGGAGGGGGTGGTAGTCAGGTGCTGCCTTTGCTCTTGACCATTGGGTACCTGTCTCCTTGCATGACTGCCAAGTCTGATTTACTTGGAGGTCCTTAAGACAGAGGCTGAGCCACTCAGATGGCAGTATTCTGATTCCCTGGTGCCATCCAGGAGGATCAAGTGAGATTACAGTTCTCTTAGCATTCTGACATTGTTTTGCCCTGTGTAAGTGCATGTTTACAGTAATTGCTGGAAATCATGTGTTGAATCCAGGAGAAAGGGTGGGAGTTGGCATCTGATGTACCAGAGAGAGAAGGATCCCCTCACCAAATGGCCCCACTTACAGTGGAAGGCTTCACTCCCCCAGAGGGAGGAGCAGGATTATTCTACTGGCGCTTGAGCTAGCAACCATGTTTGCTCAGCACCTCAGGGCCAAGTCTCCTAGTCCACCATGTGGCCTTGAACAACTTGATTGGCCTCTTCAGAGCTTCAGTTTTTTCAATCATGAAATTGGACTGATTCCGAAGATTCCCTCCCATTTGTGTGTGTTTTTTTCCCACTACCAAAATCTGTGTTTGATAATCCCAATCTGGGGGGCTCCTAGAAAAAGATTTCATGTTCAAGGAAAACTTATGATGGCCAAAGGTGATGAATAAGAAGTACTGTATAGAATTCCCTACTTTAAAGCCAGACTGAGGTTTTAATTCAGTTGCTTGTTTCCATGATATATTCAGCTTTTACTTTTTTTTTTTTTGCAAAAAATTGTTTTCAGGGTCCTCCTTTTTCTATGGATTTTAAGACGTTCTGGTTCTTGATAGTTGCTAAATTTTACTCCTTTGCAAAAACCCCAGAGAGCATTGATTGCCACACAGGTTAAATGAATGCCACAGTGTGCATTACAGTTGGGTTTAAGTTTTATTACAAAGGCATTTATTGGAAGCACTAAGATATTTGGAAGATTACTTTTTCCTTCTTCCCCATGGGCTTCCCTAAACATACAGTTCTCCACAGATATGAATGTTAGTGAAGTTCAAGGTCCAGTTACAGTTTTTAAAAACCTGTGTTTTATTAAAGAGAATGCAAGCTCACTTCTGCTTTGGCTAATTCTGGGGCAATGATCTCTCCCTGTTGGCTCCCAGACTGGCCTAGTTTAAGGAACAAATCAGAAAATAAGGATTTTCAGTGTGAAAGAACATTGCCTTACAAAGGACAGTTTTGGATATTAGAACTGCATGCCCACAGTATCAGGTAACAATGCTGAGAATCAACCCCGTGGCAAATACTGTGGTGTTTCCCTACCTATTCTCTTGCACATTAAAATAATACTCCCCCAAGCATGGGGCATTGTTAAGTTTGAGTACCTTGCCCTCACACATTGGCCAGGGACCTGGAGTTCAAATCCAATTGTCTGCCTCTAAAACCAACACTTTTCATGGGACTGGGCCTTCTACACATTACTGACTAGTGGGTGGTGTTGATTATTTTCATGTGGAAGACACTTTAAGTCAATCTTGACCCATTATCATTAAATTCTTTGTTTTTTTTTAGCTTTAATTCAAATATTTTCTTCTACTTGGTGACTTTTTCAAAGAGAAAGTCTTAATTTTAATGAAATCCAATTTATTTGGTGGATCATGATTTTGGGATTACATCTAAGAAATCTTTGTCTTTACCCTAAATTTTCCTTAGAGGTTTTATTATAATTATAGGATTTACATCTAGGCATATGACCCACTTTGAATTAATTACTGTATATCTTGTAAGTGTAGAATAACTTTTTTCACATAATGAAAGAATAAAGTTCTGTTTTGCTAATTGTCCCAATACTGTTTGAAGATTCTTTCCACTGAATCACCAAATATGAGTGGGTCTGTTAAATGGACACTCTGTTCTGTTCCAGTGATATCCTTTTCTATTTATGCTAATACCGCACACTCATAATTAGTGTAGTTTTATTATAAATCAAAGTCACACAGTATAAATCCTTCAGTCTTATTTTTTTAAATTATCTTGGCTGTTGTGGACCTTTTATTATTTCTTTGGGTTTTATCTTGTAGGGATACAATTATAAAACAGCATGTAGAAATGTAGAGATAACTTTAAAATTACCTGGAACAGTATAGGGACTTTCTGTAGTGTTACGTCACCAGGAAGTGAGACTTCTGGGCTTTGGGTTCCATTTGGTAATCAGGAACTATTGCATATGCCTGGTGTGGATTACCAGTTTTCAAAAATATTCAAGTATAACTCCAGAATTGTGTTGGACATGATTATAGCTTTTTGATGTTTCAGAAAATACTTTGAGCCCTAGAGTACCTTTGTTATCATGAGCATCAACTGCCATTGCCTACAAAGTGAAAAAATACTGGTTAAATTACTTTGCCTAGCAAAGTGAGGACTGCTAGGAGTTGATTTGGCTGTATTGCTGCCACCCACAGTATCTCGTTTTGATTTGAAAGATACCTTTCTTCAAACATCTGAAGTGTTTTATTTGACAATGATATTGATATTCTGGTACCTGTCTACTTTAGGTTGCTGTCTGCTGGGGAAAAGGAGAGGTAACTCCTCACTAGGCCCCTTGAGTTTTGGCAGTGTTGGCTATCACTGCTACTACCTGATCTCGAACAAATTACTTGCTATGCTTGCACCTCAGTTCATGATTTGTTAAACAAATGGTTTGGATGAGTGACCCGTTGGTGACCCATTCAACGCAAAAGTCACAACCACTTTAAAGATAATCAGGCAAAGCTCTTTTTAAGTGTTTACATTTATTTATGTGAAATATATGAAATCTGTTCCCTATATATAATCATTTATTTATTTGAAAGGCAGACAGAGAGAACGGTCTTTCCTTTGCTGGTTCACTCCCCAAATGGCCACAATGCCTGGAGCTGAGCCAAGCCAGAATCTTCCTCCAGGTCTCTCAAGCAGATGTAGGGGCCCAAGGACTTGGGTCATCTTCCACTGCTTTCTCAGGCCACAGCAGAGAGCTGGGTTGGAAGTGAAGCAGCCGAGACTTGAACCCATATGAGATTCCAGTACTGCAGGTGGCAGCTTTACCCACTATGCCACATCGCTGTCCCCCATATATTCAGTTTTAAAGAACATAATGATACTTCCCTCCCTCTTCTTTTTAATTCTTGCAATGACATACTTTCAATTCACTTTACAATCACAAGCTTACTCCTCCACTAAATAAAAAGTTCAAGTTGTAAGTCGAACAACCTCTGTTCCTCAGAAGTATAGACAAGGGCTATATACAATAATCAAATATCAAGATGTCAATTTGACTCCTATCCATTACTTTTTTGTGCCGTATATATTAGTTACCACAAATCAGAGGAAACATATGATAATTGTCCTTTGGGGGCTGGCTTTGTCTCACCACAGCGCCAAACTGTTGTCAGAGAGTAGTCTTTTGACACATCACAGCTGGTTACATAGCACCCCATGACTCTTGAAGCTGTGACTGACCCTGAGTGACTAAGATGGCTTGTGTGGTTCCTGAAACCCCCCATACTGTAGGAGAAGAATGACTTTGCAACCCAGGCAATTCTAGTTCTCCAGATGTGGCATGTCAGGTTTTCTATCTCAATATGGTATTGAAATCCAGAGAACTTTGAACATTTCTTTCCTATGCCATGTCTCACTAGAGCTACTCTGGTCATGTTTCTATATGATCATTGTTATCGAATAGAATGAGACACTTAGAGAGCCTGAGGTTGACTAGGAAATTTGGAACACAGACATGAATTTAAAAATGTATAACTGAGCACTTATTGTATGCCAGTGCTGTGTCAAGAACTTCTCATATTATATCATTTAATCCTCATAACAAGATGAAAAACGAGGCACTCTTGGCTCCTTTTTAGAAGGAAATGATGCACCCAGCGTATGTTACTTGCCCAAGGTCACACAGTATTAATGGCAGAGCTGGTCGTCAGTCCATGTCTGAATTTAGAGCTTCAGCTCTTCAATGACTACATCAGAAACGGGCTTTCATAACTTAGCCAGTGCATTTAGAGAGTAATTGAATTTGTAGTGTGAATTAAAGTGATCTAAACCAAGAATACCAAGTACTGATGGGTTACTTTTGAGTAGACTCAATAGAAGAGTTCACAGAAGGTATCTTCACGAAATTGGTATGAGTTTTATTTTTAAATGAAGGACATGAATTGGCCCATACAGAAAGATGAGTTTGTGCTGAGAAGATGGACTATTTGAGACCATGAAGATACAAAAGAACAAATCAGGAGTTCAAGAAGCAACACAAAGGCTTGTTCATTGCAGGGTAATAACCAGAAATAAAGCTGGTGTTCTAGGGATAAAGATTCAAGAGATTTCACTTTTTTATGGTAGGAACTGGAGATAACTCTGTTCTTAAGCAAGGAAAGGAATGTAATTAAAATTGTATTTGATTTTAGAGTTTATCCTGCAACTCATGTAGGCTAAATGTGAGCTTGAAATGCTCAAGGAAGGTCAACAGGAAATTTGTTAGCAAAACATTTGATAATAAATTATCAAGAATGCAACTCACCTCACTAAGGTACTGTGGTTGTAGCAGTGCAATAACAGGGATAGACATGTGGCATCATGGTCAAGATGTCACTTGAAACACCTACATCCCATTTCAGAGTATCTGGGTTCAAGTCATAGCTCTGCCTTCTGATTCCAGCTTCCTGCTAATGTGTACCCTGGGAGGCGACAGGTGATGGCTCAAGTACTTGAGTCCTCTCAGCTTTGACCTGTCCCAGACCCGGATGTTTTGGTCATTTGGAGAGTGAACCAGTGAATGGGAGACCTTTATCTGACTTTCTTTCCCTGTCTCTCTGCCTTTCAAACAAATAATTTAAAATAGCAAACGGATAGTGCAACACCAAAGTATTTTGGCCCCTAAATTAAGAGTCTTTGATACAGATTTAAAATGCTTTTGAGAAATAAAAGTGACTAGTTCACGACAGTTAGACCAATGGCACAGTCCATTTTGGCTCATCATCATTGGTATATCAGATACTTAAAAGGAACTTATGAGATATATAGATTAGATTTAGGAGTATACAATCTCTGAACAGTAGGTCTTTGAGTGGGAGTCCACCCTCAGAAAATGTCATTTTCTGTGAGGGCTAGTGAATTGTATATATGTACGTGTGTATATAACTATACAGATGAACTATGGTTGGGTCTCTTCTATTATAAATCCACTAATGCTAATTTAATGTATATTCACATTTTCAAAAGCATGTCTTTCCTTCTTTCTCTCTCTGCAGTTCCAGAGACCTAATGACTTCTCACCCCCTTTCCGCTTTGGGACAGTGCCCAATGGCAGCACAGAGAGGAATATTCGCAATAACTATGCAGAAATGCATGCCTACATGGGAAAGTTCAACCAGAGGGGTGTGGATGATGCCTTGCTCTCCCTGAAAACGGGGTAAGAACTGCTTCTGAGCTCAGAGTTCTTGATATTTATTAAGTGTATATTGAATCTGCTGTGCCAAGGTACCATGCTTGGTGCCATACAATGTGTAGTTAAAGACGACAACATTCGCTCTCTACAGACCCCAGTTGGACAGAACTCAAATCAATGGATAAAGATTCCTGTACTAGTATTGACCTCTATATAATTTTTAAGATTTTTCACCTTGGATTAATGTAACCATGAAATAAGAATGAAAGATGTAAAGAACGAAGGAAAAGGCTCATGTGGTACACATCAGATAAAGACAGGTTATCTAAGTGAAAATGATACTCCCCATGTCTTGATGGACAAAAGAGAAGATAAAAGAATGAAAGCATAAATGTTCTTAGATAACAAAATGTAGGAGTATGTTGGCTGATCTCCACGCCTAGGTTCTGTTTTCATTCTTAGTGATCCAGCTGTGTGTACTCTAGAGCGGAAAGGAGTTCATGAACTAGGAAGGTGTGGGCCTGCATAGTCCCAGCCAAACTGTTTTTCCCTCCAGGAGACAACTGGAGAAAACAGTAGACAATTGAGCATTACAGATGTTGGGATCTGGGGATCAAGGGGTCAGGGAGCCGATTTCTTGTGTTTGATGATTAGTGGCATTTGGACCTCTTCGGCATGCCCCTGAAGAAGAGCCAGATGGATACATAATTGCTTAAAATACTTTGAGATCCTATCACCAAAAATAAGGTCAAAAACAGTTTATAGGATGAGATTTGAGTTTGGTGAAGGGCTACTTTAGGTAGTTTGACTAAAGGTCTCAGTCATTTGAGAATTTTGGTTTGACGATGTGCCATCTTTCTGTAACATACCTTTTATAAAATGCTCTGTATAATATCACGCAAGAAAGGGCTGGTTTCTTCTCAAAAAGGGACAAAGCTACATCGATTGCAAAAGTGAAGAAGATGATACATGCTTTTCCTCCTTACAAACCTCTCTATGACCTGAATGGTTTAATCTGAATTGCTTCCTGCACTGTGGCTGTATTCAAATACTGGTTTTAAGTAGTAACCTTAATGCTTTTACCCTGAGTCGTGGTCTCCTTCCTATGTATTCCTTCGTTGCCAAGCACAATACACAAAATCAGGTTCTTAGATGTGTACAAACTTGAGACCTGGGTACTAGATATCACTCACATTGGTTCTTACACAAGCCTGTGCTGCCACCACCCCAACTACTCACCTCTATCTACCCTGTGCTGCACAAGTAAATATTGGAGCCGTTTTGACCATAAAAATAGCAGTGCACATCTACTGGAACACACACACCTACACTTATCCCCACTCTGAACTGTAATGGACTGAGAAATGAAAAATGTTATATAAATCTTGCCCATGCTATTTGTTATCATTGCAGTGCTTACTTTTCATTATTTCTGTTATTATTTTTATTGATTCCCTTTTACTCCTCCTTTTCAGACACAGCTTATTAGTTGGCTTCAAGCCCAACTTACATTCCCAGTGGGAGGGAAAGAACTCCTCCTTTCAACCTGAAATCACATAAAGAACAGCCTGGGATGTGGGCTATGGATTCTGGCAGAGTTCCAACTGTAGCCTTACTCTGAACAAATTCTCCACGTAGTTTGCTGGAATCCTATTGATTCACATTCATGGTCCCATAGACAGTTTTGTTTGCTTCTGTTTTGCATAGGAAACTGGATGCCTTCATCTATGATGCAGCAGTGCTGAACTACATGGCAGGCAGAGATGAAGGCTGCAAGCTGGTGACGATTGGAAGTGGGAAGGTCTTTGCTTCCACAGGGTATGGCATTGCCATACAGAAAGATTCTGGGTGGAAGCGCCAAGTGGACCTTGCTATCCTGCAGCTCTTTGGAGACGGTGAGTTAAGGAAAGGGCAAGTGCTCCTTTGGCCTCCGCTGATGGCCAGTCCGGAACATTCATCCTTCTTCCATTCCATTTGGCTAATTCAAGTGTTGCAAAGAAACACTTCACGGTCTGAGATGTTAAGGTACTATAGTAGTCAGCGTCTCATTGCTATAGGGAAATACCTGAGGCAAGCTAGCTTAATTGTATGAAAGGTTTCTTTTGGCTTATGGTTCTGAAGGTACACAGTCCAAGATTGGGTGGACTGCATGAGTTCACCTGTAGTGATGGCCTCCATGTTGGTGGAGTCCCAGGGTATCTCAGGGCATCACAATAGCAAGAGGCAGGGAGCATGTGTATCTAGCCATCTGTCTCAGTCCATGGCTCCTCTCTTCCTCCTTTGAAAATACCATGTTTTGATCACAGAGGCCTCATTCTGATGTAGATCCAGTCTAATGTTAATAATATTGCTAAGGCCCCATCTCTAAAGACCATTGGATTAAGTTTCCATCCTCTTAGTTCCTGACCCTTAAGTCAAAAGTTAGTGATACAAACTCATTTTCAAATCCTTAAGAAATGTATTTTAGTTTCTTAGGGCTACAACAACAAAGTATCACAAACTGAATGAATTGAGCAACAAAGTTTATCATCTCACAGTTCTACAGACTGGAAGTCTGAAATCCAGTGTTACTAGGGTGGTCCTTCTGGGGCCATGAGAGAGAATTTTTTTTTTTCATTTCCCCCCCACCCACTTCTGGTGTTTGGCATTGCTTAGCTTGTTTGTGGAAGCATCACCCTGATTTCTGCTTTCTTGTTTGCATGGCATTTGGCCTGTGTGTGTGTTTGTTTACCTCTTTATAAGGATTGCAAAAAGGTTGAAATGGATGCATAGTTTTTGTTCATGATAGATTTTTCTATGAACTTTTTGAAGGACTTTCATATGTATCTGTATCTAAGTTTCTCTTTTTCTTAAAACTACCAATTACAATGTCTGGGAGCTCACCTTACTCCAGTATGTCCTTAGTTTAACTCATTATATACGTGGTAACCTATTCAAATAAATCCATATCTTGAAGTACTGAGGGTTAGGGTTTTAGCGTATGAATTTTGGGGTGACACAACTGTATTAGGGTGAAAGATGAGGGAGAAGATGAAATTAGTTGGACAGGAGGTATGTTTTAGGATTGAAGAGTATGGTTAACCTTGGGGAATCAAGATGGGGAGGCTGGTATTACATATTCCAAACAGTCATCTCATATGTGGCCAAAACAAAGTAGAAGAGCTTGAGCAGGTCTCTGCTCTGTATGTACCCAAAGAGCAGGGAAATTTCCTTGTAGGCATCTATTCATCCCTTGCTGTATCCCATCTTGCTCTTTAGCTCTGTCTCCTACTTCTTCCAGCTCAGAGTCCTCAGAGACAGAAACCATAAGGGACTCCCCAGGGTCATTCTGACAGCAGGTTGAACTGCCAACTTGCTTTGAGAAAAACCTCTCCTATTTCATTATCTTTCTGTCTTCTGCATCCCTCTCCACTTTATAGTCCAAAGTATCTACTCTGACCGATGGCCTCACTGAGACTAATTTAGTTACAGATGAGCCGTTTGATTTGGCTTGGCTCCATAGCCCATCAACCCAGTGGTCTCTAAATTATATCTGCATGTTTGCTGTTAGGGGTGAGATCAGAGACAGGAGACCACAAATAGATTTTTTTTTTGGACTGCAGGATGAAGTTAACTGATCCACTAGTTAGAAAAAATCATAGTTTGATCAAAGAAATGAGTAAAAAGTGGCTTAACACTGGACAAGGGGGTTATATCGGAAATATTAAGTTATTTTGATATAACAGTATCTGTGATTTAAGTATATACTACTCATGGGCAGTAATGGAACCTGTTTATGAGGAACTAGAGCATTAATTGGATTATAAAAACAAACTTCAAGTTTTCAAATACACTAGACTGACTTCGGGCAATTTTCTTCCAGAGATTTTTCTAATTTTTTTTTTGTCCAGGATTAGATGCATTCTATAGCACACAGCCTCTTTCATTTTCCTTTTGGCTAAGGTTTATACCTTTCTGATATTTAATATCCAGCCAAGTGCATAGGGTCTCTTTGAAACCCATCATGCATTGAACTAACCAGGATGTAGTTATGCAAAATTGAAAGGAAGCCCATCTGAATCTGCTGCCTTCTTTTACCCAAACTTACTTTCCTCTTTCCATCCAATCTGCTTTGTACAATTTTAAAATTCACCTGTTTAAAACTCTCCCGTGTCTATCTATTTAGCTTGTTTTGGACTATTATCATTCGGTTTGAACTGTTGTTCTTCATGCCTTTCCCTAGATCACATTGTGTTTCCCCACTTCTCTCTCATTGATCATGGGTACCCCACTACCTGGAGTTTCTTTGTGTATGATACAGGTTGAAATTCACTCATCCATCATTCCCCACCTTCAAATCCTACCCCCCACCCCATGAAAATCTACTAGCCAGTCCATCCACAAAATGGCTATACAGGTAACAAAAGATTCAGATTAACTGAGTCAATACCTTGCCAAATTGATCATATATATATAACAATTTACACTGGATAGAGCAGAGGGCAGCAGCAGTATGACTCTAAGTTTTTATTGACTATCTGTTGACTATAGTAATGGATTTAAGTATTAATATAACCACTGTTAACTTTATTCATTTTCTTTGTGTCTCCTTGTTGTGCTTGTTTTCCCTCTATCTCCCCTAACATTCTTCTCTTTTCCTTTTCTGTTTTTTCTGTCTTTATCTGTTTTCCTTCTCTGTCCGGTCTCTAGGGGAGATGGAGGAACTGGAAGCTCTCTGGCTCACTGGCATTTGCCACAATGAAAAGAATGAAGTCATGAGCAGCCAGCTGGACATCGACAACATGGCGGGTGTTTTCTACATGTTGGGGGCAGCCATGGCTCTCAGCCTTATCACCTTCATCTGCGAACACCTTTTCTATTGGCAGTTCCGGCATTGCTTTATGGGTGTCTGCTCTGGCAAGCCTGGCATGGTCTTCTCCATCAGCAGAGTAAGTGCTTTGATTTAGATGCCTGCAGCTTGTTAAGGACAGCTTAACCTAGCCCTGTGCAAAGCAGAAAGACCCAAGAGAACACTAACTCCAGACGGATGTGGCTAAAGCAGGAAACCACATCATGTACATTTCCCCCAGGAGGTTTTGTGATAAAGTATCACCTTCCTTTAAGCCACTTGAAATATTTCTTTGAAGATACCAATAGTTTGGTGTGGGGTTTGGGCACTTGATTCTCAATAAGAACAGATCAAAATGGAAAACTTGGATTTTCACCAAATGCCTTTCATCACCATTAGTTGATTCTTGATAGACTGCATTAATCATTCAATCCTTTAATAGAATCACAGTTCTATCGAGTGAAATGTAACATGCTTCTCTTACTCTAATAAACAAAGTTAGATTAGTAGTAGTTTCGGTGTTCCACTCTAAATTTTAAACACATGTCAGATAGGGGCAGTTAAAAAGCTTAATATAACCTTCATAAATCAGTCCTGAGTCATAAGAACTTTGTATTCCAGAAACTTCCTTAATTGGAGCAAGAATATAACTCCTAGGTCATTCTCTATTTAGATTGCTTTTTCATTTCTAGTCCAAAGTGAGGCATTAGGAACATAGTTTTATATGTGAACAGAAAGTCACAGGGAGTTTTTTTTTTAAATGGGCACCTTTTGATTTTGCTCATAAAGTTGTAAGACTCATTTGTGGGTAAATGACCTTGAATGTCCTTTTAGAGTTGAAGTCCATGTTAAAGATTTGACCAACTTGGACTTAAGTGGTGTTACAAAAGAAAATGGGGTTCTCATTAGGTTGTTTCAATCCTTTGATCACTTTCCTGTAGTATTTTACTCAGAACAATTTCTCCATTTTCTCTCCGGATATGAGTTAATTCAGGTCATTCAGTAACATCAGGATAGGAAGATGGAACTCGTGGCAGTTTTAGTCCCTGAACCGTGTTCTACTGTGGGACACTTGCCCCTGATTGCAGACAGCATAATGACAGAATCAGCTGGAGCTGATGAACTATAATAGAAATCCCATTCCTAGCCCTTTGACATAACCCATGCCTCTATAGAAGAAAAACACCTGGTATTTTCTCCTAGCCAGTCAAAAAGAGTTCAAAAGGAAACTGGGAAAAAAGTCACCTTACTTTGCAGATCTTATTTCTAGCTGATGCCTTCTGAAACAGTAGGCTCGTTTATCTAAACCTTTCTTCTTTCCCATGTAGTTCCATTCTCCTTCTAACCTCACCTGTCCCCTAACCCCTACCATCCTCATCCATAGGGACAACTTCTCTTTGCAAATTAATCACCCTGATTGTAAAGACACAATTCAACAATGTCCTCTTCAATACCTTGACTTGCCAGGGAGAAAAGTTTCAAATATATCCAACTCTCAAAGCAAGAAGTGAGCAGTACGTTGGCTTGACTTTAGAAGTGAATGTAGAGGGCCCTCCAGGAACCCAGTCCATCCCCTCTCCTGGATTCTTTAAGCCCTATTTGAGGAGCTATGCACAGGGAGTTCTTGATCAATACTAATTTGTTAAGACATTAATTATGTATGATAGTGTCATGTGAGAGGGAAAGTATAAGAAGGAAAACAAGAGCTAAAGAGAATAAGTGAGGGAATTCAACAAGGGACTTACTTATTCCTATTTAGCACTTTGGATTTGTCCTAATTCTATCCTAGGGTGTAGGACACAACAGGAGAGAAATCCTTCCTTGCCTACAGGGCTTTCTCCCCCTCTCTTTGAATTTAGTTCATGTTTGGCTCAAGAAGAGATTTGATCCAAAGCTGTCATTTGGTGACCACAATTCTACAAGCTGCTCAAAATTTGTCAGAGCTGAAACGACATGGCAATTGTAAGCTCCTGAGCTCCCATGTGTGCTCCTGCCAGCCAAGAGTGGCCACAACCAGGGCAGAACAGCATCCACGTCTATAGAATATTGCCCTTCATTTCCAGGAGGCTGATAACAGTTTTTGCTATGGTTTGTTATCTTGGCCTCATTTTTAAGATGTAGAAGTTAGGGACTAGAAAGTAAAATCAAGGTATGTCCATGGTGAAGTTGAGGCAGAAATGCCATATCTTGTCACTCCAGTCTGTCTGCTGGAGTCTCTAGGTATGGCCTTGCCCCTGTCTCTGAGGGCCACATCACTGACCTTAGCTCACGATATAAAACTTGCTATATTCAAGGAGCTGCAGCAGGCAAACTTCTGGACACATCATTCTATGAATGTATTCGACGATCTCTGCTTCATTCGTCTCCTGACCTGTCCTTACCCAGTTAGGCATTCAGGGGTGGGAGAGGGCGCTTGATGGTCACATGGAGACCTGACCTGTTCCAACTTCTCTTGCTCCAGGGAATCTACAGCTGCATCCATGGGGTGGCCATCGAGGAACGCCAATCTGTGATGAATTCCCCCACCGCCACCATGAACAACACACACTCCAACATCCTGCGCCTGCTCCGCACAGCCAAGAACATGGCGAACCTGTCTGGTGTGAATGGCTCCCCACAGAGCGCCCTGGACTTCATCCGCCGTGAGTCATCCGTCTATGACATCTCTGAGCACCGGCGCAGCTTCACACACTCGGACTGCAAGTCATACAACAACCCGCCCTGCGAGGAGAACCTCTTCAGCGACTACATCAGTGAGGTGGAGAGAACGTTTGGCAACCTGCAGCTGAAAGACAGCAACGTGTACCAAGATCACTACCACCATCATCACCGACCACACAGCATCGGCAGTGCCAGCTCCATCGACGGGCTCTACGACTGTGACAACCCACCCTTCACCACCCAGCCAAGGTCCATCAGCAAGAAGCCCCTGGACATCGGCCTGCCCTCCTCCAAACACAGCCAGCTCAGCGACCTCTACGGCAAGTTCTCCTTCAAGAGCGACCGCTACAGCGGCCACGACGATTTGATCCGCTCTGACGTCTCGGACATCTCCACCCACACGGTCACCTATGGCAACATTGAGGGCAACGCGGCCAAGAGGCGTAAGCAGCAATATAAGGATAGCCTGAAGAAGCGACCAGCCTCGGCTAAGTCCCGGCGGGAGTTCGACGAGATCGAGCTGGCCTACCGCCGCCGACCACCCCGCTCCCCCGACCACAAGCGCTACTTCAGGGACAAGGAAGGGCTACGAGACTTCTACCTGGACCAGTTCCGAACAAAGGAGAACTCACCTCACTGGGAGCACGTGGACCTGACCGATATCTACAAGGAGCGGAGCGACGACTTCAAACGTGACTCCGTCAGCGGAGGAGGGCCCTGTACGAACAGGGCGCACCTCAAACACGGGACCGGGGAGAAACACGGTGGCGTCGGCGGGGTGCCAGCCCCCTGGGAGAAGAACCTGACCAATGTAGACTGGGAGGACCGGTCCGGGGGCAGCTTCTGCCGCAGCTGCCCCTCGAAGCTGCACAACTACTCCACGACCGTGGCAGGTCAGAACTCGGGCAGGCAGGCGTGCATCCGGTGCGAGGCTTGCAAGAAAGCAGGCAACCTGTACGACATCAGCGAGGACAACTCCCTGCAGGAGCTGGACCAGCCGGCTGCCCCTGTGGCGGTGCCCTCCAACGCCTCCGCCACCAAGTACCCTCAGAGCCCGACTAATTCCAAGGCCCAGAAGAAGAACCGGAACAAACTGCGCCGGCAGCACTCCTACGACACCTTCGTGGACCTGCAGAAGGAGGAAGCCGCCCTGGCCCCGCGCAGCGTGAGCCTGAAAGACAAGGGCCGATTCCTGGATGGGAGCCCCTACGCCCACATGTTCGAGATGCCAACTGCGGAGAGCACCTTTGCCAACAACAAGTCCTCAGTGCCCGCCGCCGGACACCACCACCACCACAACCCCGGAGGCGGCTACATGCTCAGCAAGTCTCTCTACCCTGACCGGGTCACGCAAAACCCTTTCATCCCCACTTTTGGGGACGACCAGTGCTTGCTCCATGGCAGCAAATCCTACTTCTTCAGGCAGCCCACGGTGGCGGGGGCGTCGAAAGCCAGGCCAGACTTCCGGGCCCTTGTTACCAACAAGCCGGTGGTCTCGGCCCTCCATGGGGCTGTGCCAGGCCGTTTCCAGAAGGACATCTGTATAGGGAACCAGTCCAACCCCTGTGTGCCTAACAACAAAAACCCCAGGGCTTTCAATGGCTCCAGCAATGGGCACGTTTATGAGAAACTTTCTAGTATTGAGTCTGATGTCTGAGTGGGGGAAGAGAGAGGTGAAGGTGGGTATGGGAGGGGGAGGGGTGTGGGTCGATTGGGGCGCACCTCACGGAGGGAGGTGGGGGTCAACTTGGTTCCCATTTGCTCCTTTATTGTTGTTTTAATTCACTCATGGGATCCTGGAGTTCTGGTTCCTACTGAGGGCAACCCTGGTGACCAGCACCATCTCTCTTCCCATTCGCAGTTCTCCCCCACCTTCCCCATCTGTCAGCCGTCCCTGTTCCCAGGAGAGGTTGAAGTAGGAGGGTAGGCAGGAGAGAGGAAGTACTGCACAGGAGCGTCCTCCTAGCATAGAAGAACTCTTTGCCATCATCCACTTTGAGTGAAGAAAGGAGAGGAGGCATCTGAACCCTGGAGTAGCCTTTCCCAAATGAATCTTTGCACTTAGGTGAGGAAGCAAGTGCATCGAATGAAGGCCATTTAGCAAACTGCTTGGGAGTGCACAGAGGCTTTTGCTAAATTCTGGTTGCATAGATCATATCTGCCTAGAGATCATGTGCCAAGGGGGAAGGTGGGACATGTGCGTTTGTATATAAGCCAAAACAACATTTGCTTCCACTCCATGAGACTGATTAGTGGTGAGTTATAATAAAAGGCCCTCGGTGGAGGAGTAGATTCCTGAACAAATTGAAGAGCATGCTATCATAGTGCTCTGCAGTGTGTTGGAAGCAAAACAGGTAGATTGCAACCATGTGCAGATGCCCATGGACACAGGCACGTGCAATCAGGTGCCTCTACATGCAGAGAAGGCAACCTTGATGCATTACGCTGTTTCTTTCTATATCCCTCAGCAACATGCTTGGTTTGGCTTATGTGCAAACAGAGATGGTCATAAGATACCTGAATATTGTCTCTCTCTCCCCCCTTCGCCTTTCCTGAATGAGGAGAAGGTAGGTTTTTGACAAAGACAGCTCTGTGGTCTAGACAAAAAAGGTGGTGAGACAATACCATGGCGATTCCTCAGTGATTGCCAACAATTTCAGCCAGTTTGGACCAAGAACTTTCTGGAAAGCTAAAGGGAGCTAGATGCAGCCATGATTTTTGAGAGCAAAAGATTCCATAAGGCTCTTTTGGGCTTGTAGACCCTCAACTGGCCAAGGCATGGGGCGGAGCTTAAAGGCTTGAAAGAAAAGGGGAGTCACCCACGGTAGGGTAAGTGAGAGAGGGGGATGTTTTCAATGCTTTGATCCCTTCTTACTTAACCTGGAGCTAGAAGAGCAGTCTTGTTCCCCTAGGACTGATTGGAACCCTAATGGAACAGACAGCTGAGAGAGAAAGCCCACCTCCACGCAGACAGCTCAGGATGCAGGGGGACGAGGGTCATGAGTGGGGGAGGCTAGGAGGGGAATGACTTTCCCATTGGACCCAGCTTCCTGGGAGTGTGACTTGAGCCCCATGTGAACACTGTTGGTAGAAGCCCTTCCCCCTCCTACAATACCTCCTTTCCATTCCAGATTGTACCATTCAAGAATAAAAAGGGAAAACAAGTGTGTAAAACTCCAGGGACTGAGGGTACTGGCAGACACAATGCCCCCTTTGCTGAAAGTTGGGAAATCAAGAAGGGAAATGATTATCTGTCACTGCCGGTCCTGAAACTTGGGGTACGGGTGTTCTGGGGTCTGGCCATCCTACCCTCGTGCAGGGTGGCATCCAAAGAGCCCTGAGTCACTGTGGAAGCTGGACTGCAGGATCGCCACGTTGCACACAGGACACACAACCTAGAAAGGTGCTCATCCTCCTCTGATGGAAGCTGCCATGTCTCCTCCAGTCACACCCCCCGGGGCTGGTCTTTGCCTTCCTGTTTGCCCTGCCTCCTGGTCCTTCCTCATTCCCACCCTTTTCCTGGATTTGTACCTCAGTCTCTTTCATTTCCAAGCCACCTGAAGGCCTTGTAAAGTTTCTTTCTAAACGAACGTGGGGGCAAGGGGCTGAACCTCTCACAGATTTGGCGGGAGGAACACGGAGTGCTGTACTTAGGTTCAAGGAAAGAAAAAACTTGAGAGAGAGGACAGAGGGTGTGGGGCTACCCTAGGAGGAAGGAGGCGAATGGCCGATCAGCACTGCTTCTCTCCCAGGCTCTGTCCAGGGCCAGGGGCTCATTCCCTCCTCCCTCTTCTTCTTCCCTCACCCCTCTCAAGTAAAACAACCAAACCAACTATCCTAGCGAACAGCAGTCTAGAACCATGGGGGCTCTGTCAGGCTCCACAGTGACAGAAATGAAGATGGTGTTTATTTCATATGTAAATATTTTGTTTTCTAATTAATTTTGTATAGATAAAGTGTTCTCTTGTCAGTATTCAGGGTGTTGGGCTGGAGGGAGTGGGGTGGGGAGTGAAGGGGAAGACAAGTGTTTTGTTACTGGGTTTTCATTTTCCACTGAGGGACGTGTTTTGTACGGCGTTTGCTTCAGGGTGTCTAGAAGATGTGAATGAGAAGAGAAGCCACTGTGGTGGAAGAGCCCCTCCCCCCTGGACCCTCCCAGCCGGTCTTCCTGTCAGCCTGTATGGGAAGTGCTCCTGAGCTTCGGCCGGGACTTTGCGCAGGCTCTGATGTGGCTCTTAAGCAAACCTCAGGTCTAACTCAGAGCTGCAAGGTAGACCATGGCTTTCCAGCATTCCATAAAAAAGGAGCTGCTGATGCCATCATTTTCCTGTCAGTAGCCACAGTAGTCAAGATTTTTAAAGGGCTTAAACAGAATCGAGGTCAAATTAGCCTCCCTTTCTTGGTGTGGCTGAGAGATTTCAGGACACTCAATCCTGAGAACTCGCCTGGCAGTCTCCTCTGATGTTCGACAACCATCTGGGTCGCTGACCTTCTTCCTCACCCCTGCGCCTTGCCCCTTGCCCCAGCCTACCCCCTCACCGCCCTTAGAAATCAGTATTGCAAGCACACCCAGAAGTGTCCCGTAACTGGGCTTTCTGAAGCATGTGACATCATCATGAGAAGTAGCGCTGGGTATGGGTCTCACTAATTTACATAGTTTTCTAGAAAAGATGACCAGAGTCCATGTGCTCAAAATTCAGTGGCTGGATGGCTCCATTAGAAAGGTCGCTGAAGCTCATTTTAGAGGTAGGAAGGTGGGGTAGATGAGGGATGGTGCCAATGGAGGCTTTCTATTTGCCTTGTCCTCATTACTGCCATCAGGAAGGTGCTATTTGCCTTGTGCCAGGTGTTTGAAACCTGACCTTGGGTTAACCAGACAAATAGAATTTCTTTCACTGAACCGTTGGTTTTGTAAAGGGTTGCAGCCTCTCTTTACTACAGGATGAAATTTGCAAATCCATTTCCCCATATTATGTTATTTGTTCCCCTATCCCCCCATTATCAGAAACTGTCTGATGGATCATTTTTCTGAACTTCTTATTTTTGTCACTTTTCTTGAACTAGATGCTTGAATTGAGACCAAGTAAGATATTCACAGGCTGTTCAAGACAGTTAAAAGAAAGGATAGGCTGAGCACTGTCAAATTCTAGATGCTACTTAATTATAGATTAACCAGTAAAATGCTTAAGGAAGAATTCAGCAGTAAGCCCTGTCTATATCACAGATGGGTGTGGATCAAAGCCTAAACTGTCCAAAACAGATTCTGCAGATATCCTCAGGAGCATCCAAGATTCCAATTTTCTTCAGAGTCCATGCTTCCTCTCTCATACCCTCTATCATCCCCTTGTGTTGTAGAAGTGGGGTGCCTGGTGTGGTCCTACATCACTCCTTCGGTGGCAATGCTGAAGTCTCAGCATTTCCACTGACCTCGATAATCTGATCCTTGAATTTGCCTGAATCAAGATTGGGCACACCCTTCAGAGTGATGCATGTACAGTGGACCTTGTTATTTCAAAATTTATCACTGTGTACCCTCAGCCAGAACTTGGGAAACCTTACTGTGTGCTCCCCTGTACTGGCTGCAGCCATGTAGTGATTGGGGGAAAATCCCAAATGATTCCATTAAATGTTGGTGGTGTCAGTAGTGCCAAAACGCATGTGTAATATGATGAAATAGGAGTCGTCTATACAGTTAGGTGAATATCACCCGCCCAGTCTTCCATGGTCATCCAGAGTTGCCCAAGGGAGAACTGTCTGCAGAGTGCTGGTCACCTGCACATCTCATTTAAGAACTGGGGTTTGTTTTTGCTTTTTAGTTGGTTCACGTTTCAGGGACAGAATAACTAGATTGTTTGGGCTGCCTTTGGAAAAGCAATTCCAGGATTCACTTTGTTTCCATCACCCTCTCCCTAAGCAGAACAAAGCAACAAAAAACTCTTGTCAGTGCTTGACACCCTGTGCATGTCTGTCTTGATGTGCTAGGAATGATTCAGATGTACGCATAAATGATCTCACTGCAGTGCTGTTGATTGACCATATTGTATGTGCTGTCTGAGCCCAAAGCCATATAGGAGATGTGCTCAGGAGGCTGCTAAACACTTGGATAGGGGCATTGCTTTTTTTCACTGGGGTGTCAGAGACTCTTCTTCCTAAGTAACTCTTTCTGGAGGAGAAGCAGGTAGTGGTTGACAGTTACACTGCAGTGGACCTGGCCTTACAAACCAGCTATGGTCCCTGGTGTTATTTTTGAGGTCCTGAAAAGGCTTTTTTCCAATGACTGGCTTCCTGCACAGATTGATTGCTTTAGCACCAAGATGCTCACCTGTCATTTAAGTAAAAGTAGTCCCAGGAAGGATGATGTATTAAGCCATATTAAGATTTTTTACATTTAAACACCTAATTTACATTAGGACTCTCATGCCTTCTTCTGGGAATAGTTATGATACAAGGGAAGAGAAACAGAGCAGGGAACACCAAGTAATAGCAGCGCCCAAGGATACAGGTTCTAGAAGGCAAAGCCATTTAAACTCTAAGTCCATCTTCCACCTGCTTTTACTTAAGCTTGACACTGAAATGGGTGAAAACAATTCCTAGCTGGGTATCCAAAGTGTGTAGCTTAAGAATTGCTAAATTCAGTATCTTGTAGGGCAGGTTACGGGCCGCGACTCTACCTATAGCAAACAGAAGACTGAGGCTTCTCCTCCATTGCAGGTTACTGAGTAGACAGCTAGAAACGCCAAATTGAAATAATGGCATAATAAAACTTGCTTTAATTATCTGTTTTCTGTCCCAGTTCAGTTAATATTCCATTCAGCTGAGTCCTATTCTCTATTTTCTCACCTCCATTCAAGGTGTCCAGTTGTCCCAACACATATTAACTGCGTAGGAGCCAGTTGACCACCAGGTGCTACTTAATCTGTGGAACAATTTTTTTGGCTTACCCAATGCTGATGATTACACTAAAATGCAGATTGTCAATCTGAAAAATTCAATACTGATTGATCTAGGATTTTTATTCTAGTTTGGGAGTTCTAGTGTTATATACAAATCACAGGATAGCTGTATACATCCCACCCTTATCCCATTCTAATCACATTGACTCAGTCACACAGAGGCCCTTAAGTTTTAAGACTTAGAATACAAAACCCATCTATTCCCATGACAAAGACCCCCACCGGAAACCTCAAATGAAAGCCAGTGCTATTTATATGCTTGGAAAGATTGGTGAAGTAATGTTGAAGCAAGGAAGAAGAATTTTGTTCAAAGAGTGATGGGTTAGGATAGCAATACTTGGAATAAGTCAGAGAATTTAGAAATCCTTCATGTTTCTCTGGTATGTCCATCTCTGTCCACCACAGGATTCATCACAGTGAGTTTTTGGCACTGTTCCATGCTTTAAAATATAATTACTAGTGTAATTAGGAGGGTGAGGACCCCTGCTGAGAACTAAAGGTAAAAAGCAGAGTGGATGAATAGAATTCCTCACAGCCTAGGGACAGTGATGTGCAGAATCTGTTTTGGCAAAAGGAAAAGAAATGCAATGCAAGGATTCAGGGTGCAATTAAGATGCACAACACGAAGTCTATTATATCACCATTATTTTAAAGATTTAGTTTCTACTCCTTAAGCCTGAATTCTCTTTATGTGTAATTATTTTACTATTGTGATTTAGTGGGTGGAGCAGATTCCAGTACCATGAAGGAGACAAAATGTTAGTTTGTGCTCAATAAATATAGGTTTACTGAACTATGTCCCTGCGCTAATGCTGCAAAGGCTATAAAAGATTTTGAAATAGACTATATTCTACTCACTTAGAATATATGAATGAATAAGTATAAAATATTTAAATATGTATATTGTATATGCATAAATAGGTATGCCTGGATGTGTATTATGATACATGCAGGTTGAATATTTTCTGGTTTCAGGATGTGAGTCAATGATACACCTTATGATATTTTTAAAAATGCTGCAGAAATTCAGCTTTCTGCATCATGGCCACTCCTGGACTTTTTCCCCCATTATTGCACCTCCCAAGGCTACAACTCTGGCATTCCATCTCTGACCACAACCTTGCATATATTCTTTTAAATTGTCTGCATTCTTTCAAGCCCTCTCTGGTATTCTGCGTAACTCTATCCGGCTTCCCCCTTTGGTCACTGGAAAACCTACTGACTGTGTTCACCCACAGCAGTAGTACTCTTCTTCCCCTTGCACTTCACCACACTTACCTTGCTTATCGAACATTGTAGCCCATCGCCCATGCCCATGGCAGGAAAAGGAGTTCTTAAATCTATGCCCAAGAGCACATATGCAATCCAGTGAATCTCAACTGAACCCTACCCAGCTTGGACATCTTTATTATTTCTCTCATGTTGACTCCATGTCACATTCTCTAAGTATTTCTTTCATCATCCTCTCGTTTACTTCATCTCTTTCCCATAGTGTCCTCAAGAAAAAATATGATCACATTTTAATGGAAGCCCTCCTCTACCTTATCTTCTGCCTTCACTCTGATCTCTCCATCTTCCCACCCAACTCATTGGTACTCTGATGCCCCTCTGACCTCTTCTGAGATGTGCTCCAGCCAATAGTCCCTGTCCCTGCTGCATCTTCAATCCCTTCCACGCATGTGTAACCATCCCTAAAGATAAGCCTTTCTTCATTCCAGTGAGACTCTTGGATTCCTGACCTGTCTCTTGATCTTGTTGCTTCCAAACTTCTCAGAGACATAGCTTGCTTTCTTCTCTTCCAGCAGTCAAGGCTTTATAACTAGACTGCATTCTGCATGCTATGGAAAACTACTCTCTGGTAACATCCAATCAATTAGCAATTCTTGTTACAAGACCAATAAATTTCCCCTACCCCCAAATCTTCATCCAACATTAACCTAAATTAACCTAAATTTAAAATGGGCATTTTATCCTGTTTTTAGTCTTAGCTCTCTCATCCTTTGATCCGTTACTTGTTCCTCTTCTTCCTTCTACTCCCCAGCAGGGACTTCCCATGTTCTGAGCTTAGCACTTCTTTTCTCCATGCTTCCACAGCAATCTGTCTTCTCCAAGTTTAATTACTATTTGAATGAAGGTGAATTCCCAATCTTTACTCCTAAGCCATCCTTTTTAGCTTCATGTGTATATTTCAGTCACTTCCCAGGCAACCAACTTCATATTGACTCAACTGTCTAAGACCATCCTTGAAACCAGAGTAATTACCAAGTTCCCCATTTTTGATAATGATACCTCCATTCCTTCTGTCACCAAAGCATTTCAGATACTTCTGACTCCTCCACTTCCTCATCTTAAGCATCTAATCAGTTCTTTCTTACACCCAGTGTTTTTAGTATTCCCTTTGCATTCATGCCTTTTCCTTTAGACCGGATTTTTCAAAGTCCTTTAGTATTGTTCCAAGATTTTAGATTTGAAACAACTCTTAGCAATACTCATTTCCTAAATACAAAGTAGATGTCATTCTTCAACTAAAAACGCAACTTTTGAAGGGCTTCACTTGCCACAGACTGTCAGCAAGAATAGTTTATTATTTGCCTATATGAGTATGCTGTAACTCAGACATGCTGAATCTGATGCATGTCCCTTAAACTTTCCTATACCAACTGATTTTCCAGTTGTCACTCTTATTAGTATTTCCTTTGCCCAAAATACTCTCCTCCTCATCTCCCATCTCCTTCTTTATATAACATCCATCCTAAGTCTTCAAAGACCAGAAATCAGACAGTGGTCATCTTGTCTACCTTTCTTTATCCCTCATCTAGAGAAAATATTCAGACATGTTGAAAATGGACATAGTAATTTATCTCCCTTAGTGACTATTATCAAAGACCATCTTATTTCATAGTTATATGGTTACATATCTCATCTCACCTGCTATATCACAAACTCCCTGTGGTCAGAGTGATGTGTTTATTCATCTCCTTATCTCCTGTTTCATTTAAAGATCCTTGTAAAGAAAGGCTCTAGTAAATATTGGATATTATAATTGAGGAGAGGTCATTTTATTTTGCCTACAGGATACTTGAATCTGCACAAAAACCTAAGGATGAGTACCCCACTCATTTCTATTTTTGCACACATCATCACAGTAATACACTGCATGCATATATTTCCATATTAATTACTGCTTTCAAGTGGGAATTTGAAGCTATTCCAAGACTGTTCCCTGGAGCACTACATATGTTCAAAGTAAGTGACAGAGGCCATGAAGGATATTGATCAAATGTTTGATATCAGGAGTTTTCAGATGCATTGAGTGGAGTTTGTATCTAGACACTCCACTTCCAGACTGAGTCTCTAACAGCCTGACCTATGCTGGAATTGATCAGACTCTGATCCAACACATACAATGCATAGTTGTTTTGTTTTGTTTTGTTTTTTTAAGAGTACTAGAGTGACCTTGTCATGGTTCAGGCTT
Organism: Sylvilagus floridanus; assembly: GCA_949820135.1. Classification (NCBI taxonomy): domain Eukaryota; kingdom Metazoa; phylum Chordata; class Mammalia; order Lagomorpha; family Leporidae; genus Sylvilagus; species Sylvilagus floridanus. The sequence continues at coordinate 25,427,534 of OX463230.1, forward strand.
ACTAACCCTGCACCTTTGTGGACCCTGAATGGCAGTCCTGCAGGACTGTGCATACCATATGCCTTTCCACATTGGTGTCTACACAAGGCCTGAATAGAGTGAACAGTGTATGCTGTTCATGACCTTGTTATGATGATATTGCAAGACAAGGGCTCTGCAGATACTCATACTTTCTGAGGTTTGGTTATAGGGTTACTTCTCCTGAGTAGGAAATGAAAGTCGAGATAATTAAGCACTTTACCTCTGATCTGTTTATTTCAAATCAAAGTTAGTTAGGATTTGAATGAGCTAGAGCAGAGGATATTGTAGTCCCCAAATGATGGCTTTCTCTGTAAATATGAAGGGAAGCATTACCTCACAGAGACATCACCACTCTGGCCTCTTGTCCCTTTTATGCTCTTCTTGCTGTTCACCCACCCCTTTCCCCTTAGCTCAGCTTAGCAATTTGTCCTGTTCCTTCTGGTCAGTGTCCACTTTCTTTGTTCCTGTGTAGAAACTCTGATCCGTGACTATTCTTTCACTCAAGTTGCTCTGGTCACTGATAAATGTCCCTTCCCCTCTCCTGGCCAGCCTCCTCTGTAAATCTGTTTGTCATTGGCCATGAATTATTTGCCTTTGGGAGGTGTCTCCTGCCACTGTGGGCTAATGTAAAGCATACTATAGAGAACTCAACTCAAATAAGTTCTAAGAAGTGACAAGTCTTTTGCAAATGAAGTCTATTCTTCATTGAGATGGTGGGGAGTGGTGATGGAGGAATTATTGGAAAGATGTGGCAAATCTTAGGGCAACTTGTGAGGTGCTTAGTGAAAATGAAAATGTAAGTCAAGAGAGGGATAATTTTTCTTCTCAACAGTCTGCATAGTCCCACTCCTGGGAATGAGGATAATTAACATTTTAGAGCAAAATCCATCTCATTGTGAGATTTTTATTTTAACCAATGAACCAAAGGGTCTGGTGGGAGAATACTAATGCAGCCACCCTCACAAAAAGGACATTGACAAATCTACTGGATCAACCAATGGACCAAATTTCAGGTAGTTTTCTCGTGAAGTATGCATGTCAAGTTTTTGCATATGCATACTAGCAAAAGGTGATGGAGGATATATGGAAAGGATACAGGCATATAAAAATGGTCCCTTCATGTCACAAAGCCAGGGGCCTGCACCTTAGTCTTAAGGTCTCCCTTGATTATTCACTTTGATAATAGCTTTAGAAAGAGCTAGTGACCTCCCAAATGTCCACCCCTTAAGTCACTCCCAGGGAGCAAGAGCTCATCTGAAATTTGGAGCCTATTTCCTGAGTGTCATCTGACCAAGGATAGAATGACACCACTCTCCACATTCACTTTAACTTGAAAGGCAGCAGGAAGGGAAAGAATGAAGAAAAATAAAAAGGCATTTTCTAAGGGCCACCTTCAAACCTAGTTGTGGACTAGGGGTTGTTTGATCCAATACCAAAAACGCTAGTGAAGGTCAAAGCTGCCCAGGCAGTATCCGCAAAGCAAGAGCTACATCACAGCTGCTTTCAGCTGTAACTGTGCCCACCAGAGACGAGTGAGCAACCTGGGTCCTACCATGTCTATGAGATCCTGAATGCCCACAAAGAGTCCAGCAATGAGTCCACCCCGAGCCAGTGCCCAGACCCTTTGGACCACAGCACACCAAGAGCCTTTGACCATCACCCTGGGCAGAGAGGGAGTGACTCATCACAACAGCTCCATCCCAGAATCTGAGCCAACGGTCCCTGACTTCAACTGTCCTCCTTGCAGAAAGGACCTCACACTGAGGGGTGACGGAAGTAAAGCTTCAGGGTATATGGCCATAGGAGTGTTGAGAGATGAGCTGCCTGCTTCTCTTAAATAAGGATTCACTACCTGTTTTCTAAAAATGCCTGCCTGAATCCTCAGTCCTGTTCACAGCAGCCTAGATAGTTAACTATCATTGTCATTGTCGCATTTGAACTATAATGGATCATTTTCTTTTGAAATCAAGGGCTATTTTAATGTTCCCTCTGGCTGGGATGCAAGAACACCTGCAAACCAGACACTAGACCACGAAGTTGCCTCGGGCCGCATTGTGTTCTCAGTAACTTATAAATTGCTTCCATATATTCACCTGCATGTCACCAACTAACTAATCTCTTCACCACATGCCGCCACATGGTCGTGCACTTCCTCAACACAACACTTAATCTCAATTTCAGTCATTTTCTGGTACTTGGAAGTGCAATTAGAACTGGATGGGCAGACACACTGGTTTGTCCTTTGCATCACCAGGCTTGTAGATCACTGACACCACACCTGAAGCTTTGACAGAAATGCCCGGGCTTCCTATGAAGCAAGTATTTTCTTTGTGAACGAGTAACCTAGTTATCCTACTGAGTGCCCTCTTTTATCCCGTGGAACCCACATTGTCTTCTGCTGTCCCATTAATGGATCAGTGCTAAGAGAATGGAGAAGCAGGAGCCAGAATCCCTGGGAACAGACAGTCCTTTGGCTGAGAGACATCTATACCATGTGTGTACACATCTCTTTAAAGAGAGATGAGCAAGGATGTTGAGGCCTATTCTCAATGGAGGAAGGAATAGGGATGAGTGCTTTGGAAGATCATTCATTTTCCTGTCTGCCTCTCCCAGGGTCAGGATCAGGGAAGTACACTTAGATAAGCATACAGGTCGAACTCTTTTTGAGAGATGCATGAGCTGGTAAAAATATCCTGTCTTAGAGGTGAATGTACTTGGAAGTTAAGCATGGCATGAACCGGTCTGTTCTCTTTCATCACGTTTTCATTATTTCATTTTCTTTCTTCTGTTTTAGTTTCTGGAACTTGGAGCAGTCTATATCCTGAGTTAGCTACAAGCCATTACTCTCAAGCACACATGCATAGGATTAGAAGTTGAAAAATTATAGAGCTTGAACAAGCAGATTGTTTAATGTTTGCAAACCAGAGCCCAACCAGTCTAGTACAATCAATGCCACTGTATTTTAAGGACTAAGGAGATTATGCTGTATGTTCAAGCATCATGTATTGTAGACAAGAGAACTTGGTCACAAGATTGCTCCCAAGACTTGCTTACTTTCAGAACATTTACTCTGGCTATTTGTAGAAGGCATAAGAAAGACCACACAGAAAGTCAAAGTCATTTCTTGAAGATGCTTAATTCCTATGTGAAAGGCCCTGAGCTACATCAGTTTCCACCCTGACTCTGTTTCCCCTCTTTGAAGAAAGATGCAATCATCCAGATCAACAGCAGCCCACCCAGGCCTCCACCATTCTTAGCCTGTGGTATACTCAGATTAACTCACAGAAGGAGCTGGTATGTGGATGCAGGATAGGTTGCCCAAACCATTTCTCCAAATGGGCTACTTTGGCATGGAAACATCCTTTTAATTTTACAGATGAAAAAGTTGAAATATGGTGAAATGGAATGTTTAGCCAAAACTAAGGTTATATAGAAAATTCTTTGCATAACCCAGACTTGTCCAGCTCAGTGAGCAATATTGCTTGAATTGTCCATCACACTCAAAATTTTAAGCATCTAGTAATGGAGGAAAATCATGAAACCAGGCAGCCGATTTAGCCAAATATTTTCCATGAGATTTTTTTCATAGTCTCTCTCTCTCTCTCTCTCACACACACACACACACACACACACACTTAAGTGCACAGAGACCAGTCAAAAGGGGCCACAACAAGGCAGGAATTGGAAAACCAGAAATAGGTTCAAAAAGTTTCTGTAAGTAATGAAGAAAAGTTGAAAGTAAAAAATGCTTTTCAATTTTGTGGGGTAAGACATTGTGAATATTTTTTATTAAAAATTTTTATGTAGCATGTAAAACAAATAAAAAGCTCAAGAAAAAACTGGGAAAGAGGATTTTTTTTCTAGAGTGCTGCGTGGGAATGGGAGTCTTCAGAAATGTATGCAGGGGAGTCATGAGTCAGAGTGAGGAAGACCACATCACCTTCAAGGGAACACCTCTATGAAACTTAACAAAGTTCAAACATAGCAAGCCTAATTCTACTACTAAGGCATTAACTAGCCCTCGCACTATAACTGGAAGCATAAGGCAGTTCACTTACACAATGAATTAAAAAAGAATGTGTCCATCCTTATAACAATTATTGCCTAAATCCTGAAGGAAAAGGAGCATGGTGTTCCAAAGTCTAACAAATGTCTCCTGAGAATACCTCTGCAGTTGTGAATTCTTTAAGCACCCACGGACCAGGGAATCCTCTTTCTCCCTTCTCCTGCAACCCACCTGTTCATGTTCGAGTACTGTCGGGCTCAGCACTATCAGGCTTTCCAAAGAGGATGGTGTTGGTACTTTCCACCACTAGACAGATTATGCCTCATATACAGAGAATTCTGTGTATACCAAGAACACTGGAAGACCTCTAACATCCTCAAAGAATGAATTTTTGTTCACTTAATCAGTCTGCCCTATCTTTAAAAGGAAGATGAGAGGAAGTAGAAAGATGACAGAGTCCTCATATAGGTAAGCTGAGTGTTCTTTGCCATCACCTTCACAGTGAAGTTATCCCTAGAGCCTAGTTCAGAAGCCAGGTTTCAGGGAAGGCTATGTGCAGAGGGAAGAGGTAATTTCCCTACAGTGCATGGGGAAGCGGAGTGGAGGCAGGCACCAGGGTCCCGCTTAAGCTCAAAGTTCAGAATCAAAGTAATCAGAAATATCCTTTCTTTGCTTTTGCCTCCTAATAGGTGCCATGAAATCTTAGCGGAAGCTAAGAGCAGGATGGGGGCTATTCTACCTTGACTGCATTGCTGACTTCATTTTTCACATAAAGGTCATTACAGATAGCAAATTATGATGCTATATAATAAGTGATGAAACCAACAAGTGATGAATTTGGAGTATCTTATTCCCCTGGTGCTACAGCTGCTGTTCTTTAGGGTAAGGGATGGAGGGGGAATGGAATAACAAGATTCATGGGGACTCTAAAACATGAACAGAGAATTACTTAATTTAAACCAGAGAGGTCTGGATTTAAGTAAACATTAAAGTGGAAATGAAAAAGATGACCCTCAAGCAAAGCTTCTAGTGGTATAGCTCAGGGAAGCATTACAAAGTCTCACAGAAGAAATACAAATTGCACCAGACTGGAGGCACGGAACCACAGTATACAAAATCAGGATAACATACTAGTGGAAGTCAATTTCAGTGGGCCTAGGTGATGAGGTATCCTATGGAAAGCCAGAGGAAGATCAAGACAATTTTAGAACCCTCTCCTCAGGAGCAGCAGCCGCCGCCACAGGAACTTGAGCTCTTTCACACTGAGCTTGAGGGCAGAATATACCTCCTGTTGACATTGTAGATGTGCTTTCTTCCAAAGCCAGATTGTCCATTTGGTCATGGGCACCTGGGTAGCTCACACATCTCCTTGGCCTCATCTGCCTAACTATGTATGGGTAAGGCCTGTTAGATAGGAATCAGACATTTGGTAGCAGTCAGAAGACAGGCGAAGAATTCTTAACTTTTCAACACTGTGCCATGGAGGAGGAAAAATCCTGGGAAAACCTTTCTGCACAAGAACATCCAACCACTCAGGGTGGTGCAGTGTTCGAGATTTACAGCATCTCCTCTTCAGTGAAACAAGCCATAGCAACGTTACTCTCTGCCATATTTTCTACTCGAGCTGCTTTTGCCTAGAGAGAAATTAGACCAAGAACACAACTGATCTGAGCCAGTTATGGCCGTCTTCTGCTTTTCTTGGTTTTGTGTTTGTTTCTACCACATGGTGGGGAAACTTACTGGTAATCACCAAACATCCTATGGCAAACTATGGCCTGGAAAGTCATTTAGGAAAAGCATAATTAACCTATCTCATTTGATCCTGACACTTGTTGGGGTTCTTATTCTCTCCTCCTGAGCCATCGCTTCTTTGAGGATCTTTTTTCCTTTCCTGGGCAGCCATGTTTCCAAAGAATTTCCGCGGTAGATGAAGAGATAGGTGTAATAGGAAGCAGACCAAAATACCTCCGTTTTTAGCCATTGCAAAAGGCGTTTCAGTTAAGGATCCTCTCTGATTCCTCACATGAGATTCTTTCTGCCCTCTTTGGCAGTGTCCTGGTTAAACCTTGTCTTGATTTCCCTCTTAACTTTCCTTTCTTAAGAAGGATGTTTTTCCTTAAACGGAATTCTTGGATTGTTGAAATAAATTCGTGATAGTCATGTATTGTGGCTTTCTCATATTTTTCAACTTGAAAAATTAGAGGCAATAAAGAATGAGAAGCAAGCAGACAAGGACTTGATCCTAGACACTTCAAACTCAAGGTCAAAGTGCTGGCAAAGAATCCACCATGGTGTTAGCGGAGAAGCATGGGTTCTTAAACAGGAGGTAACTGCTGTAGGAGTATGCACAGGACAAAGTCCTTGGTTGGGATACTTGTGTGTGCAGAGGCACGTTGTGATTTTTCCTTTCTTTTCCCCTCTCATCACAAACCCTCTGTGAAGGAGGGTCCTTGATTTGGGTTTGAATACGTTATTGATGCATGCCAACCTCAGCTCTCCTGAGCCCAAAGTTCATGCAAGGCAAATGTTTCTAAAAACCTCATCCAATGAGTTGTTGCATATTAATTATTAACCCCGAACATTGTGTGTTTACTGGAATGATAGTAGGCATAGTAGGGATAAGCAAAGTCCATGAGAAGAAAAAGGCTTTGTTCTGAAAATGCTCTCCATGGAGCTGAGCAAGATCCAGAAGGAAAGCAGAGTGAATCCATATTGAGTGGTTGGGGGAGGAAGAGACCTGACACTCACATCCAGATGCTCTGCTTATTCCCTACGAGACTGTTTGCCATTCCCTATGGGCTCTGGCAGGAGAAGCAGCTGTGCTGCCATTGATTGCTCAGAAATGGTGACAGACTGACTTCAGAGAGAGTCATGGGCTTTCTTCCAGGAAGGCACTGATGAGCAGTGTGCTGCAGCGCTTCAAAAACTCTACAAACCTTTAGAGCAGCTTCTCTCAAGTGATTTCCGTTCTCCAGCTGAAATGTTCTGACAAGAGCCGCCTTACGCTCATTGTCATTACCTTTACTTCAATTGAGAAGCCAATGGCACCGAAAACAAGTTTTACCATGGGAATAGATTCAGGTGAAACTTTTCAATTTTGGAATGAATTTGATCACAAAATTAGGTCACCTCTGGGAGAAATCATCTAATTTCTTACCATCCTTAGTGAAAACACCAGATTTATAATCTGGTTACTATTTGGGCAGGGATATTGGTAGATTAGATTACAAATATAGATTGTAGAGATTGATTTGATCCTGATTCATTCACACGTGTTAACATGGAATTTATTGACTCAGACATGATCTTTGAAGCTATAAGATATCACAGAAGGGTAGTAGATCACATGTTCTTAGTAATCAAGGAAGGCTTCAATGTTAAATAATGTGCCCAAACATTCTGAACCTGTAATTTAGGATTGAGGTTTAGGCATCAAAGTAGGAAAGAGACAGTGACCCATCATTTTATGAAACTAGGGGTCATTTCCTCTTTTATTAAAATAATAAACTCGAGTCAATTCTCAAATAAGAAACATTGAAAGTGAGTTCTGTGTTTGCCATTTAGAAATTTGCTTACAATTTACAACAAATATACAGGCTTGGGGCTTTTTTTTTTTTTTTACTTTTCCAGAAAGCTTATTTTAGGTAGATTCGACCTACAGTTTCACAGCATGTACTGGATAGAGTAGTTATCCATGCATTGACATTTGCTGAGTGGAAACCCCACGCCTGACCAGTCTCAATCCTGGGATACAAGAGTGATCAGCGTGAGGTCAATATCCTCTTGAAGTTTACATGTATATGAGAGGAAGGAGACAAAGAACAATTATAACTCATGTCAGGTCCTCAAAGCATTGTGAAAACAGTCAGATTAAAGGGATAGACAAAGCAGGATCAGTGTGAGGTTGCCACTATTTACAAGGTGAACAGCAAAAGTTTCTATGAAAAGCTGACATTTGAATAAGGCTTACAGGAAATGAGGGGATGCTGCTTAGGGCTTCCTACGCCAAGAGCCTTTATTCAGGCTAAAAGCAATTCCAAAGGCTCTGGGATGGAACCACTTGCTTGGCATGCTTCAGGAAGAGCCAGAAGGTCACTGAGGAAGGAAGCTGTGAGAAGGTCAGAGGTGGCAGTGGCCCAAGTCGCAGCTGTATAGACCATTGTACAGGTTTGGGTTTTGACCAAGAGTAAAATGAGAAGTTGCTAGAAGGTTCTGAGCAGAAGTGATGTGACCAGACATTGATTTACAGAGAAACATTGTGACTGCTGTGTTAAGACTATCCTGTGAGAAGGTAGAAGAGAAAGCAGCAGGGAGAGCATTGCAATAACTCAGTTAAAAGATGGTAGTGGCATGGACCATAGTGTTGGTGGAGGAAGTGATAAGTGGTTGGATTCTGGAAACATTTTTAAGATCAGATCTGACACGGTTTGCTGACAGCATTAGGTCTTGAGTAAGTAAAAGAAGAATCAAATATAACTTGAACTTGAGGCCTGAGATATTGGAAGTTTGGAGTTGCTGGTAATGACAGGAATCCTACTGGTAAAGCGGTTAAGGAAGAAAGCATGGTGTGTTGAAGGTGTCTATGATACCTCCCAGAGATATTCCAGTTAGGGATTTGGAGATTTGAACATGGATTTCAGGGAAGAAGTACAGCATTCAGGTGGGTATTTGAAACTGTAAGACTGAATCTAAAGAGTGAGTACAGATGGAGTTCCCTGGACTGATTCCAGAGGAAATGTTCAAAGTCACAAGGAATAAGGAGAGACTAGATCGGGGAGGAATGGCCAGGAATAAATCAAGTGCGTTATTAAGAATAAGATTGTATGAAAACATGAAGGTCATTCCATTGTTGACACAGCAGAAGTACTTGTGGGGACAAAGGTGTTGGGGATGGATTCAAGAAATATTGGGAGGAGATTAACTGAAGACCACATGAATAGGCAACTCTTTTAGCAGTTCTGTTGTGAAGAGGATGTAGAAATAGCAGAAATAGCTGGCCATGTGGGCTCCAGGAGGGATGTTATTTAAAGGGGGAGAGCGAACAGTCTACTTTATGCTGACCAGAATGATCCAGGGAAGAGAGAAAGTTGATGCTTAAGAATAGACAACAGCTGTCACCTCTTTAATGAGGTGGGAGGGGACAGGAACTAGTGCACAGATGGAGGGATTGCATTAAATTTCCCAATGTGGTTGTTGACACAAAGGAGGAAAACTGTATTTGGGCACAAATGCAAGGGGATTGGAAAGTGTGATGGTGGGAGTGTGTCTTTTCTGAATGTTAATACCTGGGGAGTTGATCAGATAAGACTGAGACTGGAATGAGTACTGGAGGTTGTAGAAGAGAAGAAGGCATTTGTTAGTTTATAGCCATCCAGCAGCAAAAAGAGTCAACAAAAATTTAAAAGATCTAGGTGGCACAAAGGACTTACTTGAGGTGTTCATGGTCATGAGTTTAAAGAGAATGAAGAAATTTTCTTCAGTCACATTTATCTGTTGACATAGAGTGAAGAGTTGGATTTAAGCAGGGTTGGCATTTAATCAGGCGAATGCAATGAAAGCAGCAAATGATGTGGAATTAAGTGCAAATGTAATGTAGTGATAATAATGGTTGGCCAAGGAATCTAAGCTGGGAGAGGAGAAAAGTGAGAATTTGGGGAGAATGGGGATTAGCCAAGGATAGTAGGGCCAGGGAGTTGTGATACAGGCTGGGGTCACCAAATTACAAAATCAGGGTCCCAGATGGAGTAATCTAAGAAATTAGGATCTGAATCAGAGCTAGCTGCTTGCAGTTGAAAATAGGGAGGGGTTGTGTTCATTGGTAATGAAATGTGGGGTCTTGTGTGGAAATGTTTGATAAATTAGAGAAAAACATTAGGGAAGGAGCAGCAGTCAAGGAACTGAGGGGATAGGATCTGGGAATGGTTATATAAATCCTGAAGTCAACAAAATATTGAATTCCATGACAGAAATGTATATTCTCACATAATGTGGGATAGAGATTTAAGTATATTTTAATCATTACATTAAGAAAAAGGAATAGCTAGTATAGTCTGATTTGCCTCAACACTTCATTTCATTGCTGTATTTTTTTTTTTACAGGCAGAGTTAGAGAGGCAGAGAGAAAGGTCTTCCCTTTCCATTGGTTCACTCCCCAATGGCTGCTACAGTGGGCCGCTGCGCCGATCTGAAGCCAGGAGCCAGGTGCTTCTCCTGGTCTTCCATGGGGTGCAGGGCCCAAGCACTTGGGCCATCCTCCACTGCCTTCTAGGGCCACAGCAGAGAGCTGGACCGGAAGAGGAGCAACCAGGACAGAATCTGGCACCCCAACGGGGACTAGAACCCGGGGTGCAGGCGCTGCAGGTGGAGGATTAGCCTAGTGAGCCACAGCACTGGCCTGCTGTATGCTTTTCTAATGAAGGGTGATGGAGGGTGGTGTGGACACATCACTGAGGAACTAGGAAGGCACCTATTCCACCATCAGGCCTTGTGGCACAAGGAGTGCATGAGAGGAAATGTCTGTCACTGGAATGGGCAGCAGGACCCTCAAGGAAAAGCCACATGTCTGTGAGAGCAAGTGAGTGAAGGAAATGGCCAGGGCTGTGGCTGGTGCTGAACTGCAGGCTCACGTGAAGGATTTGGGAAGTTAGTAGTGGATGGGCAATGGGTCAAGATGGGAGATGTTCATGGTCAGCTGGGAATGGAAGTCTGAATGGTAAGAGATATTGTAGGTGTCTTAGACTCCAGTGATTTTCCTAAGCAAGGTTCATGGGTATTTTGGGCTGGTCCAGAAGGTCTTTGTCAAACTAAGGTGGTCAGGCTACAAGTGCTGGGGTTAGCTCCCGATGTCTCCTCCTTCAACCCTGATGTTTAACTTCCATTAAAAACTCCACTGCCATCTGTGATAGGTCACAGCATATTTTTATAGACATCCGCAAGTGCGAATCTGGTCTGAGGCTAGATTTTGACTATTTACTCAAGAAAGAACATACTTTCACAGTAAATCTTGTCCTTTCCATTTTAAAGATTCCCAACTAAGTCAATGTCCTTACAGGAAATCATAATTCATTGTTCTTCCCTTAAAAATATAATGAATAAGGAGTAAAGTTCAAAGTAAAAAAAATTGGAAGGCAGCTTCACTTTTTACCCAGTTCTGCTAAATCAAAGTCGTCTCATTGTTCTTATTTCGTATTTTCTTTTGTGACAGAGAGGAACAGTGAAAGGAATAGACAGCAATGATGTCAGGTCTTTCAAAGCCTTGGGAAAGGATTTTAGAAGCTCAGGAGAGGGTTAATAGAAAAGACTGAGTCAGGCTGCACGACAAGTGGGAAAGGGAAGACTTTGGGGAAAAGCCTGACAAATATAATAACTTTGTGCAAGGGAGGCAGTTGAAGATGTAGTGAAAGCAAACAGCCTGCCCACAGGAACATTCCACATACTTCTGGCACAGATGATGTGCTGATTCTCTTTCATTTCTTATACCCTTTAAGAGTCCTAATGTGAAATGAAACAGAAGCTGTTCAGCCACTTCTGGTGGACTCACGCTCCAAAGCCCCCAGAATCTTAACGGGGCATGAATGTGGTCACAACCACTGCTGCTGCTAGCTCAGCTGGCCAGTCCTCCAGTGAAGGTACCCTTGAGCTTGGCCATATTCCACCCGGCATTTCCCCCACACGGTGAAATCATATTCATCCTGGCGCCTCGGACGCCATGTCTTACTTAGATTCTTGTGTTGGAAGGGTATTTCAACCAATTCAAAGGGTTATTCTATGCTACATACAGGGCAAATGGAACTCTACTTAAGAAGGCAGAGGGCAGCAAAGAAAGCCAGGGGTGATTTTATTGTTTACTCTGTTTCCTTTATGACCTCCAACAACCCAGCTTTTCCAAGGTGAGCAGAAAACATGGCTTCCGTTTACTCTGCCTCAGATTTTCCTTCCTTAAGGATGCTCCCCCACCCCTAGCTGATCGAGAATGCTTGAGAATTTGCAGGAAGCTGGTGGAGGGGACACATTAATGGGAGAGAAGGGATCTTCCTCACAGGAGCTTTGTCACTCAATGACCATCCCAGTGTTAATGCTTCAGAATAGCTCCGATGCCTGTGCAAACACTGTAAGGGAGCTAGATGGCAGACTACAGTGGAGATTACAGAAGGACAGGTTGGGCAGTGAGCTCTTGTCCCAGGGCAAAACTTTCTTTCTACTGGACAGCAGCCAGTGCTCCAGCAGTATCATAATTATACTTAGCCACAATGATTGGGGTGTGTGCGAGTGTGTGAGTATGAGAGAGAGAGAGAGAGAGAGAGAGAGAAAGAGAGAGAGAGAGAGAGAGAGAAGGGGGGGAGCACATTAAGTTTGTATCCATTGTTGCATTGGTTGCAAATGTAGAGTTGTGGCCCTCCTGAGGTAACATGGCAGAAGGGGAAAGGTCACAGCTTTCCCATGAGTGTCCTCCCCAGGGGAAGCACAGATGTCTCGGTGGGGCCCAGATCCCACCCCTCCCTGGGGCTGGCTCTCCTTCCTCTTGACTCTCAGATCCCCAGCCCATCCACCTCCAAGTTTTTTCTGTTTTGTTTTTGTTTTCTGTAAATATATATTTCATATTTTGGACATGCAGGGATCAATTGAGATTCTGGAGTGGGGGGAGGGGGTGGATGACTGGGTCTTTTTATTTTTTCCTTTCTCTTGGATTTTGGTGTTTGAACTTGAAAAAAATAATTACAAGTATATATATAAGCAAATGACTTACCTTTAACAAAAGAAATAAGTTGATTTCATTCTTTTGATTTATCTTGTTCTCATTGGGGTTGGGTGGGGGTGGGGGGCCTTTTGGGTGGAGGGCTTTTTTGTGAGCTGTATAGATTTCCAGTTTGGACTTGTTCAAATGATGCAGGAACAAAAATCAAAAACGAATTAAAAAAAAAAAAAAGACAACATAAAAACAGGAAAACTTTGTGATGTATAAAAGCTGTAAATAGTCAAAGATTCTTTCTCTTTTCTAATGGCAAATTATTTCTGTCACTTTATATTCAAAAAATAAAGAAACCTACTGCAAATTATCAGGGTAAAAAAAAAAAAATCCAGAATCAGAGTTCTTTTTTTTCCTCCCTTGGTCTTTGTGCTTTGTCATGTATCAGAGAAAATTATTAAAGCTGATTAGCCAATTTTACAAATATCTAAGAGAAACTACAAAGGAAGGAAGGAAGGTAGGTAGGTAGGTTTGTTTGAGGTCATGGTTTGAGGTTCATAGTCAAGATCAGGTGACTTCGGTCTCACATCTGATGAGAGGAAAGAATGGTAGAACAAAGAATCTTTCTCCTATCTGATGCTATAGTCCCGTGGTTATAACCTGGCAGGAGTTTAAGTAATTTTGATCCTAACACACTTTTTGTTTCCCATAAAATTCCTTCTTTACCAAATAATAACTATCAATTACATCTTGTTTTCAGTACAGACAATTTTAAACACAAAGGTAGACAAGCATGGTAAAATGAACCCATGAATCCATCACGCAGCTTCAATAATTATCAAGTTATGGCAGTCTCATTTCAACCTTACTCCTACTCACTACCCCCTCCTGTATTATCTTGAAGCAAATTCTGTAGTTGTATTATTTCATGTGTAAATATTTCAGTATGTATCTCTAAAAACTCAGGGCCCCATTTTTGTGTAACCATAATACCATTAATAACATCAAAATTCAGCAACAATTCTTTAATGGCAGATATCTAACTAGTATTCAAATTTCTAATTATCTGTAATCTAATCATATTTAAAAGGATTTTTTTTAATCCTAAGTCAAACGAGCTCCACAAACTTGGTTACTATTTCTCAAATTTATTTTGAGTCTACAGGTTCATCTATAAAAGACTTTTTTCCTGGAAATTTATTTATTATGCAACAGGAGCATTTTATCCCTGTAGGGGATTTGACTAATGGTATCCGGATGTTAATGACTAATAGGTACCTCTGTCCTCTGTCTTTCCTATAAATTTCTAGCTGTTTTGCTCTTTAATGCATATGTCTGTTGTTTGGTTGTATTTGGAAAGCAGACTGGTTCTGCTTTTGACCAATATGAAATGCATTAGCAAGAATTAGCTAGCAATACACCAGGTGCCTTTCAGGTGACGTGGGTCTAGTTACAAAGGACAGTATACTTTTCCCACAGTCAAGACAACAAGCAAAGATTGGAGAGCTAGAAACAAACTGTCCTTTGACTACCACAGTTTACCTTCCCAACCCTACCCCTGTCTTTCTAGGTGGATCTTTCTATCCACTGGTTCTGAATTATTCAGGTTAGATGAGAATATGTCCTCCCTAGTTTTTTTGGTGGTCAAAGACAATAGCATGAATATATTTAGCTTCTCAAATGGCACTCATAAAGCACACTACAACACCACCTCATTAAGAACCATGTGCCCCTCTATCTTCCCAGTCCTATGAAGACCCATACAGAGAGAAGGTAACAATAGCCATGTGACAGTCATGGCAAAGCTGCACTGCTCACCCCTGCTCCCGAGCCTCTTCCAGGGCAACATGTCCTGTCTTTGGAGATGTGGTATCTCATATTCTCTGTGGGAATTCTACCTCTATCTTCCTCTGCACTGAACCAGAAAAAGTCTTTCTCACTGACCACTTCAGAAAGCTCTAAGTAAGTTCAAAGCTTTTCCTGGGTATAAAGGTTCTTTTCACTTTTGGAGATATTAGGAGACTTCAAAAGGTTCATGGAAGGTAGAATTAAGAGATTTATTTTGTTGTAAAACAATTTGAATTTCATATGATTCTAATAATACAAATGTTCCATGAACTCTTTGAAAATTCCTCATACTTCTTTAAATCCCATATTGTCGTAGGGCCATAAAATTGCTTTTATAAGAATTGAAAAGTTATATAGCACTTTTATTTAAAAATCTGAATTTTTCCTTTAAAGAAAGGTTAAGGAGAAACAAAACTTTCATTCAAATCACAGAATCATGCTTCTGGTTTTAAATAAGGAAAACTTGGGAGTTGATATCTGTTTTAATGGAAAGGTTATAAAACTTTGATCACAACGACAGCACCTTCAATAAAACCAAGACTGAGATGACAATGTGTCTGCCTACCTCACCACCACCTGGGACTTCTTAATGCTGAGTACCTATGTTCTGCACACCACTGTACCCTGAATTCCACTCTAAGTGACCATCAGCAAGACCAACCAAATGAAAGGTTGAGGGAACATGCAATCCAGTCCTGATTTGCCAATTTTTCCTGAAAGATGGACCTCCCAGATGGGTCCCAGGATTGGCAGCCTTTCCCTGCATGTGTCCCTCAAACAATAGTTCCCACCCTGATAATTTGAATTTTTCTGTACCCCTATTGTCCTACAAACCCAAAATAATCCTCTCCTAAAAATAAAATTTACTCCCTGAAAGCAACTTCTTGTAGACCTCCAAGATAACCAAAAGAAAACACTACGAGAAATGTGGTTCCTATAATGTCTAGATAACTGCAAAAACACATGCCAAAGCTGTAGTTTGTGGTCCTCAAATAATCATTGAGCTTCATTTTTTTCCCCTCTACTCAGATGTTAACCTGCCTACCTGTGAAAGTTACTTCAAACAATGGCTCTAAAATCTGGTTGCACAATAGAGTCATCTGGGTACTTTTAAAACATTGATGTCTGGGCCTCATCTGTTAAAATTCTAATTCAATTGTTTTGGGGTACATCCTGGGTATAGGGAGATTTTTAAGATGCAATCGGTATGAGAGTGACTAGCCCTGTATCAGTGAGCATAGAGAAAGGCGTCATGTACCTACTTCTAACTCACCTCTGTGCTGCAACTGTCGTCTCTGCAATCCTTATCCTCAGTGAGGACTACCCCTCACTTCAATGATGGTCACTCTCTAGAACCCCTGTTCCTCTTCTATTTGTAGTTGCATAATGAACAATTCAGCAATTTACCATTATGCCCCGTTCTGAATTGTACCTATTACCACAACACATGGCTATAGATATTGAAAAGTTGGGTCTATCTAAAGGAAATCCTATGCATAAATTTCAAATTCCAAATGAACATTAAATATGAGTATTCCCATGATAATGGAAGGGCAATGTGAATAATGTGTCATTTGGTTCATGGATATTCTTTAATTCTTGAACAATTTAAAACCTGCAGTCCTCTAAGGATACATTTCTTTTTTAAGCCTTCCATAGCTTGAGTGTTGATTCTTCTTTGCCCCCTCAGTTAGGAAAAACCTATGCACAGGGATGTTCTTTGCCTAAGAATTAGTTCCCTTCTCTTATGCAGGCAAGTCTTTGGGTTCTACAATTTTACCAAGTACATGCCCCCTAATCTGAGTGATATAAGCTTGTCTGGTATCACAGAGGGCTTCATTAGGACACTCAAAGATGAGCATCAGCCCTCATAGCCAATCTTCCTGAAGATGCCCCACTAACGTAGAAAATGGTGTACTTTTCCTGCTTGTCCAGTAGGCTCCTTGGATACCATCCTATAAATTATAACAGTCCAAAGCAAGGGTCAAAATGGGTGTCCTGAGGTTGATTCCAGCCTGGGACTGGCTTTCCTTGACTATCACAGGTTTTTTATATTTAGATTTTGTTTTCTGCAGATAGTCTCTGCTCTCTTGTGTAGTTCCTACCCTTTCTCTTGACCTGTCTCACTCTGGGAGGTATCTGGGTCTGTAATAACTTCCCCCATCCATCCCATCTGCCCTCAACACACAGAAACATATCCATCCTTCTCACTGCCGGGGCACATTCTACACAACTGGTGTTTCTATACAGAAGCAATATTTCTTCTTTTGGAACAAAGCTGTGATATTTTCCCCCTTGCTCTTGGCCTATGTACACAATGACCCTCTGCATGGCTTTTTATACCACTTAATTCCACACACCATGAATGCTTTTAATCTCAGGGTTTAATTAGGTTAATGTTTTTATATATACTTCTGTAATCCCAGTGTATACAACAGAATGATTTATCCTATCCAAGAAACCTCCCAGAAATAAGATATCTTTCCTTCAAGTTATACCTAAAAAACCCATCATTTCATGTGCACTTATGTTATTGTAGGTCCTTTCATTCATACCTCACAATCCTTTTGTTACTGGTGATGGCTGGAAGTTGAAGCCTAGCACTTCTACTGGTGAGGCAGGGATGGTGATTTATCCTCATTCTTATAAGAATTCAGAGAGATCATTGGAGAGCAAGCTAATGAAAGTGTGATGAAAACACACCTCCTAGGCCAGGATGAAGGCTTGGCAAAGAACTGTTTATAGTGTCACATTGGGTAGGCACGCCGAGAAAGTCACGCAGAAATAATCTTTGCAAGTAAAAATCAGCACCTCTGCCACCACGAATATCGTCTGTTGCACATTTAATAATTACCAGCCCTGTACTAAATAGTTCACTTCTAGCACTCATTTGCTTTTAATATTAATGCTGAGATAAAGCATGTTTATCTCCCATCCTCCATTTCACAGGCAAGGAAATCAGAGTGCCATGAGGCTACTCATTTGGTCTGAAGTTTCACGGGGCAACAGATTTCTCTTACCCTCCAATCTTTGTGCCACCCCATCATATTATTTTCATGGCAATCCTACTTTTTGCCACTCTCTGGCTGCATATTTGAGTTACTTGGCAAGATTTTCAAAATGCAAATGTTGACTACTCAGTGTTTGGTAAAACCTCACTGGGTGATGGTATTGTGTATGCAAGACTGAGAACCAGTGGGATCATTTAATGCCAGAAAATAGAATGAGGACCAGGACATGGGAAGGAGGCTGATGTAAATCTCCCCCGCCCAGTTAATGCCGAGAGGGCTCATGGTCAGAATATATAAAGCTCAGAAATATGTTACCCACATGTTCTTTTCAGTGCAATTTTTGGCTCCCTATTTCCAAATGGGAACAGATGTTGGATTGGAAACAAAGTCCCTTTGCATTGCTTTCCTGTACTGGAGCTGCTCCCTGTGAGCGACCTTTCACCTTTCCAGCCACTCCACAGTAGACTCTGCCAATAGAGGATGCTGGACAGAGGCTGGTAGAGGCTGAAGTGGTGTTCTGTTGCCTTGTCCAGTCTAGTCTTGTCCAGACAGCAGACCAGCCTCTTGCTGTCCAATGGACCCTGAAGCCTTCCCCAAGCTGGTGGGTAGTTCGCACATCCCAGGATGGCATCAGCACATTTCCTGATGCTGGGGCCTTGCCTGCCTGCCATCCTGAACTCCAGCTTTGTGACACTTTCCTCTCACTGACAGGTACTTCTGTGTTCCCTTTCCCATATCCCAGGGCTGTGAGTCCTCTGTGGTTAATCATCAGAACTCAGAGTTCTTTCATCCTTACAGTAAACAATTACCTTCAACAATACTTCGAGTTACATGTCCCCTGTCAGAGTGATTGACATGGTCTGTTTCCTCACTACCCTGTACACAGGGTTCCCTGAAAAACTTGTTTTATTTTTCAGTTTGGGATACTCTTTATAACCCTACCAATAGATCACAAACTGGAGATGGAGGCAAAGCTGTGCATCAGCTCCTCTTTCTGCAAACAACCAATAATAATTCAGTTGTGTTTCTGGAAAACAGACCTTATGATTGTATGAATAAAGTGATCCATCCCAGTTGAGGATTTGGTTCAGAGCAAGACTCCAGGACCTACAAGTGGATTTATTTTGTGACAGCTCAGGAATTTGCTTCTTTTCCATTGCTATATCACAGTGTCAGGGTAATTCAGTTGAGTTAATTTGTAAGCTGTGTAAAATCAGACACCATCTCCTGACAACTTTAGATAGATGATTATGTTCACATATTAGCTGCATAATATGTATTTTCTGTTAATATAACTTATAAAAGTAGATGCTTATCTGTTTATACATTTTGTGCTTATTCTGATGATCATGATGGCAGTAGGCCAGAGTTAAGGAAGTCTTATATTGTCTTTTTTCTTAGGGTAAATTTACTCAAAAATTGATAAAGCTGGTCTGCTCCAAGTTAATAATGATCAAAAAGGTTGGGTGAGAGCTGGGAAACGAGTATACAGTTCTGTGTGAAGATCCTAGGGCCACAGATTCCATTTATTCTCACTCCTTCATTCATTGCCTGCTGTGTGTCAGGCATTATTCTTGGAGTCCAAAGATAAAGCAGTAAAATAGATAAAATATCCTGCCTTAAGGAACATTCATGCTCAAGTGTCCTTGGCACAGTCCATTTGGCCCAACAAATCTGGGGATTGCATACCATGTGAGAGGCCACTTGTTCCCATTACAGTTGCTCTGACCACCCTCCCCTACACACACACACTTAAGGATGTAAAGACCCAATTACATGTCCCAGGAAGTGCTACGGGTCCAGGTGGCACCAGTGCAGCTGGAAATCCCTTTGATTCTGGAACTGATGCATCAATTCTCCTTCAGAGAAGGGTGTTTTCTTCCAGAGAGATGCATTCTGAAAACTGCCTCTGCACCAGACTATGATAGTCACACGTCAATTGCCCTGAGAAGTGGACCCATGCTTGCACAAGAATATAAAGAATTCTGGAATTGAGGGGAGGAAGAGAAAGACAACAAGAGGTAGACGATTTAGGAAAAGTAGTATCTTCCATACACTTGTCTTTCGAGTCTCACAGTGTCCCCGCTAGACTGGCAGGCAGTTGGAGTTATTTATGATCTTGTTATTGATGAGAAAACTCAAACAGTGACTTCTCCAAGGTCATGCAGTGAGAAATGGATCCCAAGTTTTCCAAACCCAGCATCCCTTCCTTTGCACCATGTTATGTCCCTGATGATTGGCAGTGATAACTGCAGGAGTTTATGCAAAGAAAAATCTCACCTAAGGTGATGGGGATGATGTGGCAGATGTGAAGGTAAAATAGAACAAAATAAAGCAACACGCACACGCCCATCCTGTGACTTTGATTTAGTAGACACTATTATAGAACCTTCACATAAAGAAAACAGTTTGGCAGATCCTTTATAAACATTTGCCCAAAAGAAATGAATTGCACAAACCCACAAAACGTGCTCTGACTCTTTATCCCACCATCACATGTCACAAGTTCATCATGCTATCTGATTGCACAGAGGTACCTGAGGAAATCCCCAAGGGGAAGCTGTCCTTCAGCCACATTCCTGCCTGTGTACAATCTGTCTTACCCCAGAGCCCAGGCTGCACTGGGCTCCTGCTTGCACTGTGCTCTTCTCCCCAGACACTCTGCTAAGTCAGCAAATGCAGATGTTTTCCCAGGGACAGGAACTGTATGAGATTCTTGGCTGGGGCCCTGCCTCGCCATACCTTCCTGGCATTGCAGGCTCTCAATGAGCTCTCCCCCATCCTATAGGACCTGTGTGTGATCCCTTCTCTCCCACATCATTACACAACTCACTACCATTCCTATTAAGCAGGAAGGAAAAATGGGCATGGGAGCCTCCAGGCTGCTGCACAGCCTCAGAGGAATTCATTATCACCCTCCCCACACCCAGTCTTGGCCCTTGGGATGCACTCATCCCACACCGATAACCAAGCTCTGAGACCCTAATTATTAGCAAAGGAAAGCTCCCAGGTTCACCCAACACCATTGCTCTTGCATCCTACGGCCAGTTCCTTCTGTAGGTTCTGAGCCATGCTGGCTTTCAACTTCCAGGGCAAGTATCAGTCAGCAGGATTCCAAGCAAAGACTGAAAAAGCAATGGAAGAGAAAGGAGAGACCAAGCAATAGCTCATTTCGAGAGAGAAACCTTTTTAATAGAGTCCGGACCCTCACTGAATGCTTGACTATATGATTTAGTGGTGATTAACAGAAGGGAGGGTAGAATGAAACCTGACAGACACAAACATACACCCTTCTCTGCAGTTAAGTAAGGTAACAACAGAAACACAGAAAGTCAAATCTCGCCGTCTTTTCCACATGAAAATGAGTGTGGAATATGGGTCAGGTCTCCATTTTTAATTCCAACTTTTATCTGCTTAGTTTTCATCTTTCCTGTGCTTAAGGCATAGCATCATCACAATGGCTTGAGAAGCCCTGGGAAGGAAGAAGACAGGAATTTTGCAAAGTGGCAGGATGAGGGAGACACCATGATGTCCAGGGCAGCTTTCCATGTTAGTGCAGGCTGTCAACTCCACCTGCCTTCAAGGACACAATCCAGTTGTCTTCGTCCAACTTCCTGTCCCTAAGTGTTGGCTCATGAGTGCAGAGGGAGCCACACCATGGGACCAAAGGCCATGGGAAACATTGCCCACACTTCAGGAAACACCACAGGTGCCTCTCACACGAGCCTCTTCCCTGTGAATCCTGGATTCATGTTCTCCTTCAATCTATATTAACTTCTCCAGCCTCTGCCAGTTAGAGGACCCTGCATCCCACTCTTTTAAGGACAAGTTTTAGAAAAAATTTCCAATCTTTTGCCATTCTCATAGCTAAGACCAAAAAGCATTCTGGCCTTGCATCATATGAGAAAGCAATAGGCACTGTATGCTTCCCTATCACAGCAGCAACCGCATTCATGTGAGGCCTGGGTCCCTGCAGGTGGCATTCAGCTCAGAATAATTCCCTGTTCTTTTCCCAATTAACTAAAGTCAATAGGTCCTACGCAGTCTCAAAGCTTAGCTTTTGCAATTCAGATGCCACAGGTGTAGTTTCCTGTTTGGATGGTAGAGAAAGGAAAAATAATAACCTTGCCTTACTTGGGCCCCTGCAATGTCCCAGTGCCCTGGAGTGTCACAGTCTGAGCCTCTCAGACCCATTTAGTCCCCTTTCCATTTTGCAAGTGCAGCTCCTGCCCTGGTGGAGCGTGGCAGGGGTGAACCATCAGTACAGGAACAGAGCAGAGCCACTGAGGGCCACTAACAAGAAGGAGGGGTATAGAAAGGAAAGAGGAAAACAGTAGGGAAGGAACTACCACAGGGAGAGTATAATTCCATTAACTGGAATCTGGCTTGATCCTGAGAAGGCTGCACCCCCACCTTACCCAGTCAATAGCACGGTGGGACCTTAACACTCCCAACATAATGAACACTTTGGGTGGTCAGGCCAACCCTGTTTGCACCACAGTCCATCCTCAGCCAGAAGTTCAGTGCATAATAAAATTTGTTGCTAGGTTTTAATGCTGTGGAATGGGTTGGTGAAAATCAGCATTGCCCAATACTAATAGACAGGAGAAATGGGGGCACCAATGGGTTCAGGAACTTTCCCCAAACAAAGCAGAATTCAGCAGCACAAGTAAGATCTTTGGGCTTCTAGCTTGGTGTTCTTTTACCCAGCATGCTACAGAGCAGCTTGTTTTTGTGTAGCTGTTTGTCTCAAATGTTCCACAAGATCACAGAAAGGATGGACAAAATAGAAGCAGTTGCTTACTTTAACAAGTTGGTCCTAGGGCTTTCCTACTTGAGAATGAATCTACTATCCCTGCTGCTTCTGCAAATTCTCCATCCTTCTATATTGAGTTAATAAGCATTTTTCCACTATAACACCGGAGGGGAGCTCCCTAGGTAGGAAGGATCCTTATTTCAGCTCCTATTCAGAGGTGTACAATCTCCAACTGGGTAGTCTCTTGGTCTGATGAGAGTGGAGGCTGGCAAAGGTGGAGAATGTGTGGAGGAAGGATCATGTGGTAAGCCAGGAAGTAGAGAGAGCATGCTCGCCATCTCCCCTCTGTATGGTTATGATGCTAGCAGGATTCCCTCCTGGAGCTCCACCCAAGCAACCTGATCCAATCCCATCACTTCTCAAGGCTTCAGTTCAGACATCATAACTGGGTTAAGTTCCATCCTGAACACATTAACATAAAAGTCTGGAGATCAAGTCCTCAACACATGGGCCTTTGGGTTATACTCAAACTATTATCCAAATCACAAAATATGCCATTTCCACTCCCTCACACAGTCGGGTATAATGCCTGGATCAGCTGTGACCCTGTCCTTGTTTCCCACCCCAAAATGAGTTAGTTGCCAAGCACTGTCAGGTCTAGATGCAAGTCCTCCTATCTCTCCTGGCAATGGTGGCCTAAAGGTACCTCTCTCCTCAGAGCTCCTCATGCCCTTCCAACCTTCAAATCTGCTAGGATGATCTGCTTGTAACACAATACCAACCTGGCCATTTGACATCCTGAGCCATCCTTTGCTCCCCACTGCTGATAACCGAGAGTAAATACTTCTGCTGAAATAGTGGTCTTGCTTCACTTTCTGGGCTCCTTGTCTCACATAGCCTGAGATAAGACCCACTTGGTTTATTTACTATTATTTAATCATACCCCATACTTCCCCAGTTCCACACAGACACTCCCATTACCTTTCAGATTCTTTCAAATGTCGCCTCCTCCCTAAAGCCTTTTGCAGTCACTCCTGCAGTGTGGGCTATTCTTCCTACGATGGTCACTTCTCTCTTATGCCATTTGTTTGCTCCCTGCTCTTAGGAGCACAACTAGATAGGTGGGTCCTGAATGAGAGATGCATCCCTAATGCACCTCTGCACTCAAGGGCAGGGAGAGAGGCTTAGTGCAGAGTACAAGGTGCAATCATATTGGACCAATTGAAAGTTGGGCAAAAAAATGCAGCTTTCCCTTTCTTATATCTTCATTTTCTCTACCTCCTCCTTTTTTTTCCTCCCAACAAATAACTGAACATGTAATACATGTCAAGTCAATTTTTGTGACTGAAGATCCAGCAGTGATCTCACCTGACAGAAATCCCTTCCCTAGTGGAGCTTAACATCTGGTGTGAGAAGGCAAATGACAAACACGTAAGACATTTAGTGTGCAAAGTGGTAATTAAGGCTATGAAGAAAAAGCAAAACAAGAGAGTGAGTGGTGAGAGAGTCCTCCCCAAGAAGGCTCCACATGAGCAGAGAGAACGTGAGCCACCCAGGCATCCTGAGCAAGAGTATCCCGTGCAGAAGGAACACCGCTGCAGAGGCTCAGTGGATGGGGCAATGTTGGGCATACTGGAGACTGACTGGTGACCAACAGAAAAGAGGATATCTATAACATTCTAGTTTTCCTTTCTGCCTTTGCTGACTTCTAGAGATGTTTATCATCACAGCAGACATCAGTATTATCTGTAACAATGGCTTCAAGTGGTTTAACTCAAACCTGGGGGCCGGCACTACGGCACAGTGGGTTAAAGCCCCGGCCTGAAGCACCGGCATCCCATATGAGCACTGGCCCTAGTCCCGGCTGCTCCACTTCCAATCCAGCTCTCTACTATGGCCTGGTAAAGCAGTAGAAGATGGCCCAAGTCCTTGGGCCCCTGCACTCATGTGAGAGACCCGGAAGAAGTTCCTGGATCCTGGCTTCAGATAGGTGCAGTTCCAGCCACTGAGGTCATATGAGAAGTGAACCAGCAGATGGAAGACCTCTCACTGTCTCTCTCTGTAACTCTTTCAAATAAATAATAAATCTTTAAAAAAAAAACTCAAAAATAACTCAAACCTGGAATGGAGAAACCAAAGGGAATGGCAGAAATTCCTACAGCCCAAAGAAGGGCAGTGAACCCACTCAAGTGCAAGAGGGCATGGTGTGACAGCATTAGGGCAAAGAGGGATGGCTGTACCAGAAACAATCAGTTGTGGGCACAGCACTGCTGGGATCCTATGTTGACATGTGGCAGGGGCAAACTTGGGTTCTCTCATGACATCATGAGTGAAGATCTCACTGGTGCTGTCTTGCCCTTGTTTCTCCTGGCCTTTGATTTGTCTGAATGTATCCTCACTCTAAACTTTTTCCATGCCAGTATGTTTGGTGCAAAAACATATACACAGTCTAAAAATTAGTTATTCAAAGCTCAAAATTATCATTGGAGCCCCATGTTACTGGGCCAATCTATCTAGGGTCCCTAAATTAGCACTCACAGAAACACTGGCCAGAATGCAAGCAGATTGCCTGAAGTTGAAGGAATACCTTGTCCTTTGGCTTGAAGGATTCTTATCTGACTTTGACAAAGAAATACCTCTCAGTTTTCCAGCTCATTCTAAGATTAATTTCTCACCATGCCAGCGTATCAGTCCTGATGGAAAAGTAGACCTCGAGATTTTCATGTTTTCCTTCATAATAGCAATAGTCAAAATAACTGTACAGATGCAACTCCACATACTTATATAATCCTCACCTTGCTTTTGGGGGTTGGGGAAAAGAAAGTAACTATTGTTATTTCCACTTTATAAATGAGAAATTACAAATTAAATGACCGTACTCATTCTGTGAGTCTTTATAATTTTGAAGAGTTAGATGATTGTATCCACAGGGGCTAGTTGAGATTAAAATGTTTTTATTGAGCACTTTCTCTATGCCAGGCAGTTAGAGTAGTTACCTTACATTTTCAGGTTTGATCATGCAGTGACACAAAGAAGCAACTTTTGAAGGTATTAAAAATTTAATAAAAATGTAATTAAAAGTTTATTTTGCTGCAAAAACTTTGTGTGCCTGAGCAGTCTTCAAGAAGTTCACAGAAATGAATCTTATGAACGAACTATGCATGGACTTCAAAATTTTACACCAAAATAAGCTTATCTTTTAATTCCATTTTTATGAGCTTCTTGATGTGCCCTCATATTATTCCCATGTTCACAATGGAATAAAGGAAGGCCCAGAGAGATTAAGGAACTTTTCCAAAGCTACACTGCTAGTTGCTGACAGAAGTGGAATTCTGTTATGTCTTGGCACCCAACACCCACTGCTCCTGAATCTGGACAAGGAAGAGACTTCGCAAGGAAGCATTGAAATCTTGGGTTGACTTGAGAAACGGTATTGAAACCTTTTGGCACATAGTCATCTTGTTGATTGAACTGCTTCTTATGTAATGTGCCCATAGTATACTGAGGGGCTCATCTACTGTGTGGACAGCATGGATCCAGAAACAAAGTATAAGATAGTAGATTGGGGATGGCAAGATGACAGGTAAGCAAGAAGCTCCAGTGATTATGTCCCCGGAGACACAAATTGGAACAGCTATTCACACCACAAACCTCCTTTACAAGAGCTAAGTAGGCTGGTAAAGTAGTGACAGAACAGCACAGAAACTCCATCAGCCAGCATAAAGAAAGGACAGACACGCTACTGCAGACATCAGTGCTAGTATCTACAACTCCTAACTCACCTAATTCCTGAGTGGAAATGCCATCTTGACAAGAGAAACAAGAACAAAACAGGCACAAAAGCACAGTGACCCCACCAGCACAACACAATAGCCCTGGCTGCAGAATTCCACAGTCCTCGCTGGCATCAATTCCAGCACAGAAAGACATCCTGCATTCTAGCACAGCACTGTGCCCTATGAGAGCAGCTAGGTCCAAAAGGTCAGCAGCAGCCCTGGACCCCAGGCCCACACAGTGCTTTGCACTGTGCAGAGGACAGTGGAGGCAGGGCTGCTGGGATAGTCAACCCCTAAGACTCTGGAAATAAGGAAGAGTCTCCCACAGGACTGGGGACACACTGTTTCCCACTGCCTCCCCCCCTGACTATTTGAAAAACTATAGATTGTGACTGGGTTCCCCTGTAACTTCCCAGTCAGATTACAAAGACTCAAAGCTCCCTGCACACTGGGGACAGATCTCACCATGGGATTGGAAGGCACGATACAGAATAAGTGGGTGCTCTGGACAGTGCAGGTGTCTGGCTGGGCATAGAGACTGAACACACTAGACAGCTCCAACATTTCCTCCAACCAGTGACTGTAGCCATAGATGCTCCACCACACTCATCTTGAGTTTCACTGTGGACTCTTGCTCTACCCATAAACTGTGGTCAGGGCTTTCTGGCCCCACCCAGCATACATCCATGGAACTCAGGTATAAGCTTTAGGCATTACAGCAAGCCTAGCAGCACCCCACTCACTGGGCTGCTTTTGCTGAGCCTAATAGTGTATACATTATGGCTTGTTGGGATCTCTGGCCCACAGGGTACATGTGAGGTCTGTGCTCAGTGTGAGGCTCAGGCTCTGGACACCAGCTCTCCCATGGAAGCTGCTAGAGTTTGGGTTCTACTCCTCATTTGAGTCTTAGGCCTGAGGTAGCTGCATACAACAAAAAAGAAGTAGACAGCCCACCGCAATCCAAGACAGCTTGCCCTGCTATTACAGAGCCAACATCACTCTCACTACAGCCACACCATCAGGCAGCATCTCTGCTGTATTCTGTCTCCTCCACCCAGTATTAGTGCAACTCTTGGATCTCTGGAGCTGGGCAGTGGCTGGGAGTTTCTAAGTCCACCCAGCTCCTAACCCAGCACTGATCTCACATCTCCAGTACCTGAGTTGGATACTGTCTAGCAATCTATCTGCAAGGCACACCCACAATACAAGCAAGGCCTGCTCTCAACACCTGAAAAGCTTATCACATCAGTCCTTCCCTCAAGATAGCTGAAAACCAGCATGACAGGAATCTGTTACCATGTTCAGCCACAGGGTAACTTGGATCCCTACTACAGCTAACATCAACTATAGCAAATAAAGGCAAAGCAAGACTACCATAAAAATCTAAACGGAATTAAAGCATTCTACCAAACCAACAATCAAAGACATATTTCCAGGAATAAAGCCTTCAATTCCAAAACACACCCTCAAGAAGTGATAGAATCAAGAGGTTCCTTAGATGCACAAAAATCAATGTAGCAACACAAGAAAATGAACATAAAGGCAATATGATTCCCCAAAAGGGACATTAATGTTGTACTGTAAAAAAAAGGGAAGTTGATGAAGTATCTGAAAAAGAATTCAAAAGAATGACTGTAAGGTATTCAAACATAGAAACAAAGGAAATTGGTACAATTAGAACAGGACATGCGTGAGAAATTCAGATAAGAAACAGATACTCAAAAAGGACCAAATAGAAATATTAGAAATAAAATACTAAATAAGTCCAACAAAAAACACAGTTGAAAGCCTTAACAGCATAGTAAAAGAAGCAGAAGAAAGAATATCTGATCAAGAAGACAGGACTTTCAAAATATCTTAGAACAAAAACAAAATAAATAAATAAAAAGTAGAAAGAATGAAAACCATGTTTGAAAACCATGGGATACCACCAAACGACCAGGAATCTTAAGAATACTTGAAGGACTGGAAAATAAGGAATGGCTCAGAAAAGCTATTTAGTGAAATAACAGCAGAAAATTTCCCAAATTTGGAGAAAGATATGGATATCCAAATGCACCTGTAGCCCGAAATAAGAATGATCAGAAATAATCCTCACCATGATGCAATATAATCCAGCCTTCTAAGATAAAACGTGAACAGGATATCCCAAAATTTGCATATGAGAAATGCCAGATAACTTTAAAGAACTCTCAGACTGACAAACTTCTTGATAGAAACCCAAAGGCCAGAAAAAAATGGAAAGCTATAGTTCAATTTTTTTGTTTGTTTAAAGCTTTAGCTATTAGAAAACTAGAACGGTTAGACAAAGAGAAGAAAACATCTTCCATCTGCCGGTTCACTCCCTAACTGGATGCAACGGCCAGGTTTGGGTTAGGCTGAAGCCAGGTCTCCCAGATTGGCACGAACTTAAGCACTGGGGACATCTTCCACTTTTTTCCTAGGTGCATTAGTAGGTAACTGGATCAAAAGCAAAACAGCTGGGATAGGAACCAGCATCCCTATGGGACGCCGGTGTTGAAAGCAGTGGCTTATCCTGCTGCACCACAGTGCCAGACCACAATAGTAAAAGTTCTTAACAAAAAAAAAAACCCAGAATACTTTATCCAGTGAAGCTTTCATTCATAAAAGGCAAAATAAAGGCCTTCTAAGACAAAAATTCCAAGACTTTGTCACCACCTTGGCAGCCTTACAAATGGTACATAAATATGAACTACATAAACAGAAAGGCAACCACCAGCATCAATGAATGTATTTTGACATAGCAAGTTAAGCCTCTGCTTGCCTGCAGTGCCAGCATCCCATATGGGCTCTGGTTCATGTCCGGCTGCTCCTCTTCTAATCCAGCTCTCTACTTATGTCCTGGAAAAGCACTGTAAGGTAGCCCAAGTGCTTAAACCCTGCACCCATGTAGGAGATGCAGGAGAGGCTCCTGGCTCTGGATTGGCCCAGCTCTGTCCATTGTGGCCATTTGAGGAGTGAACCAGAGGATGGGAGTCCTTTCTTTCTTTCCCTCTGTAATGCTGCCTCTCAGTTTTTTTTTTTTTTTAAAACACAGACTAGCTGAATGGTTTAAAGAAAAAAAGACCCAATTATATGTTGCCAACAAGAAACACACTTCAGGAGATTTAAGATGGCTAAATATTAAGAAACTACACTGACCTCAGCTGCAAAAACATAGAAAAACAAAGGAAAGGCCATGTTCCCAGGGGATGATTCGGAGAAATTTTCAGTGGAGAAGCGACAGAACAGAGATTCCGTGGGACGATGAGGAAAGAATACACCAGCCACCCTTGCATCTCTGCAGCCAACCCTCAAGCCCTTAAAAAAAAAAAATTTAAAAAAATGCAATCAAGAATATTGTAACAAGTGAAACTATACTTTAGAAGTGAGGGAGAAATAAGATTTTTCCATATAAGCAAAAACAGAATTCACCACCAACAGCCCACCCTTACAAGAAATTCTGAAGGGAGCTGTACATTAGGAGCAAACATCATGAAAACACAAGACACTGCAAGAAGAGATACAACCAGCAACCAATCAACAAAATGACAGGCATCAGTTCTTATCTACAAATACTAAGCCTGAAAGTAAATACATTCCTCAGCCAGAATATTTAGGGTGCCTGAATGGATTAAAAAAGACAGAAAAGTTCTATATACTGCCTGTAAGAAATCCCCTCACAAATAAAGATACACGTAGACTGAACGTGAAAGGCTAGAAAAAGATATACCAGGCAAAAGGAAACCAAAAATGAGCAGAAATAGTTACAACAGATAAAATAGATTTTAAATCAAAAACAAGAAAAAGTACATTATTTATAGATAAAAGTATTGATCTAGCAAGAAGACATATCATAAATATATATTCCCAAAACAAAACCACCAAGATATGTACAGCAAACACTATCAGATATTAGGGGAGAGACTCCAACACAATAATAGTGGGGGGGCTTGAACACCTCATAGCCAGCTGATCATCCACAGAAAATCAACAAAGACACATCAGAATTAAATCATGCTACTGAGCAAATGGACCTGACAGACATTTACAGAACATTTTATTCAACTGCCAGAGAATACACATTCTTCACATCAATACATGGAACATTTGGCCACAAATCAAGTCTCAGTAAATTCTGAAAGACTGAAATCATAACATATCTTATTAAATCATAAAGGAATAAAACTAGAAATCAACAAAACAACATTTACAAATACATGGAAACTAAACATGCTACTGAATGACCAATGGATACTTAAAGAATAAAAAGGAAATAAATTCTCTTGAAATAAATGAAAGTACAACATATCAAAACCTGTGGAATATAGCAAAAACAGTGTTAAGAGGGAAGTTTACAGTATTAAGAACTTACATTAAAAAAGAAATGTCTCAGGTAATCTAAATTTGCATCTTAAACAACAAATCAAGCCCCAAATTAGCAGGAAGAAATAAGGATCAGAGCAGACATAAATGACATTGACACTAAAAATTATACAAAAGATAAATTGTTTGAGAAAATAAATAGAACAACCTTTAGCCAGACTAACAGAAAACAGAAAAAAAAAACTCAAACAATTAGAGATGAAAAAGAAGACATTACAACTGATACCACTAAAATACAAAGAATCATAAGAAACTACTTTTAAAAACCATATACTAACATACTGGGAAACCTCAAAGAAATAGATAAATTCCTGGATACATAAAACCTACCAGAATTAAATTAAGAAGATAGGGAAATTTAGAGATTCAGAGCAAGCAACAAGACTGAAGCAGTATTTAAGCATCTCCCCATCAGGTCCCAGGATCTGATGACTTTACTACTTAATTCTACAAAATGTTTAAAGGGAAACCAATGCAAATACTTTTCAAACTATTCCATGAAGTTGAACAAGATGGAAGTCTGCCAGCCTTTGTTAATGAGGCCATCATCACCCTGATACCCAAAGCCAAAGAGGTAGCATGAAAACTACAGATTTATATCCTTGATGAACACAGATACAAAAATTTTCAATAAAATTCTAGCAAAATGAACCCAGCGCCACATCAAAAAGATGATATATATCACCATCAAGTGGTATTTATCCTAGAGATGGAAGGGCAGCTCAACATTGACAAATCAAGTGTGATAAATCACATCAGCAGAATGCAGAGCAAAATCTAAATGGTCATCTCAGTAGTTGGGGAGAAAGCATTTGATAAGACTGATTATCCCTTCATTATTAAAAAATCCACAAATTTGGTAGAAGGAGCTTACCTCAAAATTATAAAGGCTATATATTAAAACCAACAGCCAATGCTATAAGGGTGAATGCTGAATACCTTTAACCTCAGAACTGGGACAGACAATGTTGTCCACTGTCACTATTCTTATTCAATATAGTATTGGAAGTATTATCAAGAAAAATTATAGAGAAGAAATGAATGGCATCAAAATTGGAAAGGATGGGGCCACGGCTCTGATGTAGCAGGTAAAGCCTCTGCCTGCAATGCCAGCATCCCATACAGATGCCAGTTCATGTCCCAGCTGCTCCACTTCCAATACAGCTAATGGCCTGGGAAAAGCAGAAGATGGCACAAGTGTTTGTGCCCTGCCACCCACATGGTAGACCTGGTTGAAGTTCCTGATTCCTGGATTCAGCCTGGCTCAGCCCTAGAAATTGAAGCCATCTAGGGAGTGAACCATTACATGGAAGATCAAGGTCTCCCCTCCATGTAACTCTTTCAAGTAAATAAACAACTCCAAAAATATGAAATTGGAAAGGAAAAAGTAAAAATCTTGTTTGCAGGCTACATGATTTGTATACAGAAAAACCTCACCATTCCACCAAAAAGCCGTTAGAACTAAAAAACCAGTTCAATAATACTGCAGATCAAAAAAAGTACAAAAAGCACTAACTTTTTATATGCTAATGATGAAGTCACCAGAAGAGAAATCCCATTCACAGTAGCCACAAGTAATCAAGTATTTGGGAATGAAAATTTTAAACACTGATGGAAGAAATCACCAAGGATACAAAAAAATGGAAAGATAATTTTTTCAATCCATAAGAACTATGTTTTTTTAAAAAAAGGTCTATACTACTTAAAGCAATGTACAGATTCAACACAACCCCGTCAAAATGCCAATCACATTCTTTACAGAATTAGAAAAAAAGGTCCTAAAATTTATATATGAAATTACAACACTCAGAATAGTCAAGCCAACCCTCACCAAAAAAAAAAATAATAATAATAATTCCAAGCTGGAGACATCACAATGCCTGACTTCAAATTATACTACAAAACTATGGTAATTAAAACAGTATCATGGTATTGGTATAAACACTGACACATAGGTGAATGGAACAAACCAAGAACTTAATCCAAGTACATATAGCAAACTAATTTTTGACAAAAGTGGCCAGACCATACATTGGAGAAAGGATTTTATTCACAAAAGGTGCTGGTCAAATTGGTTGCATAGGGATTGCAAGATGGCAGATTAGGGAACAACATACTCACTAGGCTAGGGATAAATAGTAATTTTAAAATGTGTAGGAAGTACATTCTCAGGAGAATTGGAGAGAAAACTGCATTGGAAATTCTACAAGTCAAAGAGTAATTGTGTGGACCCATCTGGAGGGTATGGATGTGCAGCACGAACAAACAGGAACACAAGCATAGCAGCTACAGCCAAGAGCCAGAGCTGATGGCAGCTTGGAGACAGAAGGGAGACCAGACTGCAGCAATCCATGGCAACATAGCCAGAGGGAAAGCTTGGTGCAAGTCCAGACTAGAGCCCTATGGTTGCCTGCAGACCCAGTGTAAGTAAAGGGGGCATGTTTATCTCACCCCAACTTCCCTACAACAGCGCCCACTGCCCAACTTGGAAAGGGCAGGTACCATTTTGTGTTTGGGCGGAGCTGCAGAAGACTTTATGCACACATACAACTGACTGAGACATCTTTTTGGCAATACTGACAGCAGTGCCAGGGACGAGAGTAACATTCAGCAAATGACCCAGAGATTCTAATGGAGGAAGAAATCCACAGACGCCACAGACTTTAAGCCTGGCTGAAAGGTGGCTGGGCAAGCATAAAGGATGGTGAGCCACCTGTAGCCTCCCAGGGTCAAAACACTTAGGCAGAGCTGTCTCAGGGAACAACTGCCTCTCTGTTAACTGGACAGGCTGGCAGGGCAGAAACCTCTGCACCCAGTGACTCAGGGAGCCTTGTGCACTGAGACCATGGGGACTCAGTGGTTACATGAGAAGGCACAAGGTATAACTGGATCTTTGGGCAATCACTGGGTGCAGCCGCCACACACTCAGATCTCCTTGGTTGCCTAAAGCAGGTCAATGCATCAGGAACTATGCTCAAGTGAGGACTGCACAGATCATTTGTGCAGTTCTCACAGTGGCACAGAAAACACTGGAGGCCAACACCTATGTAGAGATCTACCATAACCAACTTGAGTGTTACCCTGGACACTCACCGTGGAACACTGACCATAGCTCCCTGGCCACAGCCATCACATACTTCTTGGTATTCACAGAAAGTGCAGACATACCACTAAACTACAGAGGCATGGGCTCAAAGATAAAAGCCATCAGAGGAAAAAAAATCAACTCCACAAATGCCTAAAAATAAATGCAGAAATTCAATAAACAAGAATAAGGAAGACAGCATGACCTCCAAGGAACACTGCAACATTTCAATATTAGAATGTCAAGATGAAGAGATTGAGGAAATGCCAGAAATTTAATGCAAAAAAAATGATTACTCAAAAGCAATCAGAAGCAAATCCATGAATTAGAGAAAACTATAGATGAAAATTTTTCTCATAAAATTGAGATTTTAAAGAGAAATCAAACTGAATTACTATAAGTGAATCACTCAATAGGTCAAATTAGCAATTCCTAAAGATGTGCAAAGAGAATGGACTAGAAGGTCTGTTTAGTTAAAGAATTAGAGAAAAATTCCCCAATTTAGAGAAGGAAAGGGACTTCCAAATAGAGAAACAACATCTGTTTCTCCTAACAGACATGACCAGAAAAGATCTTCACCATGACACACTGTAGTAAAAGTCTCCACTTAAATCAATGAAACCCAGTCATTTGCAACAAAACGGAGGAATCTGGAAAACATCATGCTCAGTGAAATAAGCCAGTCCCAAAGGGACAAATATCATATGTTCTCCCTGATCAGTGACAACTAACTGAGCACCAAAAATGAAACCTGTTGAAAACAGATACTATGAGAAACAGGGACTTGATCAGATTGTTGATGAACAACTTAATATTTTATTCCTTTTAGTATTTTTCTTCTACTTAATACTATTGCTTGAACTCTAATTAACACACAATTATTCTTAGGTTTTTAAATTTAACTGAAAAGAGATCCCTATTAAATATAAGAGTGGGAATAAGAGAAGGAGGAGATGTACAATTTGGGACATGCTCAGACTTGCCCCAAATGGTGGAGTTAGAAACGTGCCTGGGGATTCCAATACAATCCCATCAAGGTGGCATGTACCAAGGCCATCTCACTAGTCCAAGTGATCAGTTTCAGTTCATAATTGATCATGATAGGATTAAGAGCCAAAGGGATCACATAAACAAGACTAGTGTCTGCTAATACTAACTGATAGAATTAAAAAGGGAGAGAACGATCCAACATGGGAAGCAGGATACACAGCAGACTCATAGAACTCAACAGCACTCTGGCCTCAGAATCAGCCCTTAAGGCATTTGGATATTGCTGAAGAGCCCATGAGAGTATTTTAGGCATGGGAAGCCAAGACACTCTGGAAAGAAAAAAAAAAACCTAAATGAAAGATCTCTGCGAGTAAGATCCCAGTGGAAAGAATAGGCCATCAAAGAAGGAGGTACCTTTCTCTGAAGGGAGGAGAGAACTTCCACTTTGACTATGGCCTTGTCTAAATAATATCGGAGTTGGCAAACTCAAAAGCCTTCCATAGCCTTGGCAACTCATGACAGAAGCCTCGGGTGATTACTGACACCATAAACAAGAGTGTCAAATTGTTAAGTCAACAATAGGAGTCACTGTACACTTACTCCCCACGTAGGATCTGTCCTTAGTGTTGTACAATGTGAATTAATGCTACAACTAGTACTCAAACAGTATTTTTACACTTTGTGTTTCTGTGTGGGTGCAAACTGTTGAAATCTTTACTTAATATACACTAAATTGATCTTCTGTATATAAAGATAATCGAAAATAAATCTTGATGTGAATGGAATGGGAGAGGGAGCAGGAGATGGGAGGGTTGCGGGCAGGAGGGATGTTATGGGGGGAAAAAGACATTGCAATTCATAAGCTGTACTTTAGAAATTTATATTTGCTAAATAAAAAATTGAAACAAAGATTTTAGAATGTGCATGAGAGAAATGCCAATTACTTTCAGAGGATTTCCAATTAGATTCACAGATGACATCTCACCAGAAATCCTACAGGTTTGAAGGGAATGGAGAGATATAGTCCAAGGCTTAAAAGAAAAAAAAAAACCTGTCAACCCAGAATACTGCACCATGCAAAGATCTCATTTATGAATGAAGGTGAAATGAAGACTTTCTGTAACAAACAGAAATTGAAAGAATTTGTCACCACTTGCCCAGCCTTAAAAAAGATGCTTAAGGATGTCCTACACAAAGAAACACAGAAAGATCATTTCGAAAGAACATGAAGACAGAAAATCTCAATGAAAGCACAAAAGATATTTAAAGAAAAAAATAGGAATTTTTATGGGAAAATGGCAGGGCAAAACCGCTACTTATAAATAGTCACCTTGAATGTAAATGGCCTCAACTCCCAAGTTAAAAGATACAGCCTGACTGAATGGATTAAAAAACAAGACCTGTCTATTTGCTGCCTATAAGAAACACATCTCACCAACAAAGATACAGGCAGAATGAATATCAAAGGATGGAAAGAGTCTATGCTAACAGAAACCAAAAAGGGGCAGGTTTTGCCATCCTATCATCAGACAAAACAGACTTTAGCATAAAAGCTGTATAAAAAGAGATGAAGAAGGGCACTATGTAATGATTAAGGGATGAATTCAAAAGGAAGATGTGATCATAGTGAATGTATGCAGACTCCAATACAATTAGTAACAGAGGACTTCAACACTGCACTTTCATCTATGAACAGATCAACTACCCAGAAAAACAAAGAAACACAGCTAATTGACACTAAAGACAAAATGGACCTAATGGATATTTACAAAAATTTTCACCCTAAAGTTGCAGAGTATACATTTTTCTCAGTGCATGGAAATATCTCTAGGATAGATCATATGCTAGGCCATAAAGCAAGTCTCAGCAAATTAAAAAAATTTTACATCATACCATGCATCTTCAACAATGAATGAAGCTGCAAATCAACAACTTCACAATTTCTAGATCATATGCAAACACATGGAGATTTAACATGCTTCTGAATGAACAGTGAGTCATTGAAGAAATCGAAAGAAAATCAAAAAATTTCTGGAAATGAAGATGATGGTACAATGTATCAATAGATATATTCCTGGACACATACAACCTATCCAAATTCAACCATGAGGACAGAGAAAACAAACAGACCAATAACTAAGACAGAAATTGAATCAATGAAGACCTTCCCAACAAAGAAAAGCCCAAGACTGGACAGCTACATGGATGAATTCTACCAGACATTTAAAAAAGAATTAACTCCAATTCTTAAGTTATGCAAAACAATTGAAAGGGAGGGAATCCTCCCAAATTCTTTCTATAAGCCAGCATCACCTTAATTCCTAAACCCAGAAAAGACAACAGAAAAAGAATTACAAACTAATTTCCCTGGTAATATAGACACAAAAATCCTGAACAAAATTTTATCCAATCGAATCTAACAACACATCAGAAAGATCATCCACCCAGACCGAGTGGGATTTATACCTGGTATGCAGGGATGGCTTTACATTTGCAAATCAATGTGATACATCACATTAACAAACTGGAGAACAAAAATCATATGATTATCTCAATAGAAGCAGAGAAAGCATTTGATAAAATACAACACCCTTTCATGATGAAAACTCTAAGCAAATTGGGTGTAAAAGCAACATTCCTCAACACAATCAAGGCAATTTATGACAAATCCATGGCCAGCATCATATATGAATGGGGAAAAGTTGGAAGCAATCCCACTGAGATCCAGTACCAGACAGAGATGCCCACTCTCACCATTGCTATTCAGTATAGTCCTGGAAGTTTTAGCCAGAGCCATTAGGTAAGAAAAATAAATCAAAGGGATACAAATTAGGAAGGTGGAAGACAAACAATTCCTATTTGCAGATGACATGATTCTATATATAGAGTGCTGGGGTAGGTATCACCCTATTCCTGGATCTGTGTGTATTAAATATATGAAGCTTACCTAACTTAAATAAAATAAATATGAAGTTAAAAATATTGGATGTATGTAGAAGAATGAAATTAGATGCCTACCTCTCATCATATACAAAAATCAACTGAAGATGGATAGAAGACAAAATTGAAAACATGAGACTATGAAAGTTACTGGAAGAAAACGTAGTGGAAAAACTTAGAACATTGATGTAGGTGATGACTTCTTGGCTAAGACCCCCAAAGCACAAGCAACAAAATCAAAACTAGGCAAATGATATTAAACAAAACTCAAAAGCTTCTGCACAGCGAAGGAAAAAATACAATGACGAGACATCTGACAGAATGGGGAACATATTTGCAAGCTACTTATCTAACAAAGGATTAATACCCAGACTATATCAGCAATTCAAAAGAAAACAACCAATCCAGTAAAGAAATGGGCGAAGGACCTCAATAGACAGTTCAAAGGAAGAAATATAAATCACCAACAAATACAAAAAATGCTCAACATCACTAGCCATCAGAGAAACCTAAAATCAAAAAACCAATCAGATAACATCTCACCCCTGTCAGAATGGTTATCATCCAAAAGACAGAGGAGAAAATGCTAGTGAGGTTGTAGAGAAAGTGGAGTGCTTATATACTGTTGGTAGGGAGTTAAGTTATTGCAGGCACTGTGGAGAAAAGTATGGAGCTTCCTTAAAAGCTAGTAACAGACTTGCAATATAATCTAACAATCCTACTACTGGGTATATACTCAAAAGACAAATACATTGTGAAAAGAAATACCTGCACCACCACATTGATAGCAGCACTGTTCAGTTCCCAAATTATGGAATCAGTGACTGTGTCCGTCATCAGATGGATAAAGAAAATGTGGTGTATATATACATACAATGGAATATTATTTAATTATTTATATCTGAATGGTTACAACTGGAAGACTTCATATTGAGTGAAATAAGCCAGACACACAAAGACAAATACTACAGGTTCTCCCTTTTATGTGGGAGCTAAATTAAAAAAAAAACAAATAAGAAGTGCCCATGTCTATTAGTTTTTCTAAAAATAGTGTTTTGTCAAACTTTGTTTTAAATTTGTCAATTGTTAAGAATAATGTACTACTATAATAAAATGATCTGTAAACATCTTAAAATTTACTCTATGAGGGAAATGCACATTTTTCTGTTTGATTATTATGTATAGCCCTTGCCTGTATTCTTGAAGAACTATGGTCTTTTTATTTTTTACTTTTTGAACTATTTAGTGGTACATTAAGCCTTTGAGTATAGTATAAACTTAAAATATATTATCTCAAATTTAAAACCAAAAAAATCCTTCACAAATATAGACACACACAAACTGAAAGTAAAAGTATGGAGTGAAAGTATTTCCATGCAAATGGAAATCAAAATTAAGTAGGAGTACTTATAATCGTATCAGACAAAATAGACTTTTAAGACAAAAGCTGTTAAAAGCCATAAAGAAGGTCATTGTGTAGTGATTAATGTGACTATTATAAATGTATATGCACTGGATGCTAGGGCACCCAGTTTTCTACAATAAATGTTGATAGATCTAAAGAGAGACCTAAACTGCAATGCAATAATACTGGAAGATTTCAACACCCCATTCTCAATGGATAGATCAACCAGATCAAAAGAAAAAAAAAGTACCAATAAACACAGCTAATCTACACTGTAGACCAAATGGACCTAATAGACATCTACAGAACATTCCATGCTACAGCAGAATACATTTCAACATATTAAAAAAACACCAAAATTGTATCATGTATCTTTTCTGACCACATGGAATGGAACTAGAAATTAGGAACAGAAACTGTAAAAAACATGCAAATACTTGAAGGTTGAACAATGTGCTCCTGAATGAATAGTGGGTCACAGAAGAAATCAAAAAGGAAGCCAAAATCTTATTGAAGTTAGTGAAAATGAGAACACAATTCAAAACTTAAGGGACACAGCTAAAGCAGGGTTAAGAACAAAGTTTGCAGCAATAAGTACCTACATTAAAAATTGCAAAAGGTTTGAAATAATCTAACCATGCATCTCAAGGACCTAAAAAAGCAGGAACAAATCACCCCAAATCAGTACCAGTAAAGAAATAAAAATTAGAAAAAAAATAAAGAAATAGAAATTAAAGAAGCTATTCAACAGATCAGTGAAAGGTCAGTATTGTGGCACAGTGGGTTAAGCAGCCCCTTAAGATGCCAACATCCCATGAGAGCACTGGTTCGAGTACCAGCTATTCCATTTCCACTCTAACTTCCTGCTAATGTACCTGGGAAAGTAGAAGGTGGCCCAAGTATTTGGGCCCCTGCCACCCATATTCAAGACCCTAATGGAGCTCCTGGTGCTTGACTTTGGCCTGGCCCAGACCCAGTCACTGTAGTCATTTGGAGAGTGAATCAGATCAAAGATTTATTTGTTTATGTCTCTCCCTTTCTCTGTTGCTCTGCCTTCAAACAAATAAATACATCTTTTAAAAAGATCAGTGAAATGAAAATCTAGTTACTTGAAAAATATGCAAAATTGATAAACCATTGGCCCAACAAAAAAAAACTCAAATTAATAAAATTAGAGATAAAAAATGAGATGTTACAAATAATACCACAGAAATACAAAGAATCATTAGGAATTAATATGAAAAACTATCAACAAGTTAGAAAATCTAGAAGAAATGGATAGATTTTTGGACACACACCATATACCAAAACTTAGGCACAAAGACATAGAAAACCTGTGTAGACAAATAACCAAGACTGAGAGTGAATCAGTAATGAACAACCTCTCAAGAAATAGAATCATAGGACCAGATGGCTTCATTGCTGAATTCTAATCAAACTTTTAAAGACCTACTCTTCTTATTCAAAACAATTTAAAGAGAAAGAATCCTTATTGTATCAGGCTGGACTTACATTAATTCTAAAACCAGACAAAGAAACAACCAAAAAAAGAACTATAGACAAGTATCCCTGATGTAGATAGATGAAAAAATCCTCAATAAAATCTGACAAAATTGAAGCCAACACTACATAAAAAGGATTATTCACTCAGACCAAGTGAGATTTATCTCAGGGATGTAGGGATGGTTCAGCATACGCAAATCAATAAGCATGATATGTAACATCAACAAAATGAAGAATAAAAGCCATCTGATAATCTAAATAGCATTGTATAAAATACAACATCCTTTCATGATAAAACCTTTAAAAATTGGATATAGAAGAACACACTTCAACACAAAAAGGTAATATATGATCGACCCACAGTCAACATACGGAATGGGTAAAAACTGTAAGTACTTCCATTAAGATCAAACCAGAAAAAGATGTCCACTCTCATAACTGGTATTCAATATAGTTCTGGAGGTTTTACCTAGAGTCATTTGGCAAGAAAAATAAGTCAAAAGGACATAAATTAGAAAGGAGGGAGTCAAACTATCCCTGTATGCAGATTACATTATTCCTTAAATAGAGGAATTGAAACACTCCACTAAGAGACTATTAGAACTCATAAGAGAATTCAGCAAAGTTGCAGAATACAAAATCAACAACATCCTTACATAGAAACCATATTCTGGGCAAGAAATAATCTGTAACTCCCATTTCCAATAGCCACAAGACAATTAAATACCTTGGGATAAATTTAACCAAGGATGTGAAAAATCTCTACAATGAACATTATAAAACATTAATGAAGGGAATGGAGGAATACACATAAAAATCTTCCGTGTTCACTGACTGGAAGAATTAATGTCAAACTGTCCATACTGCCCAAAGCAGTTTACAGATTCTGTGTAACTCCAATCAAAATTCCATGAACATTCTTCACAGAACTGGAAGACACAATTCTAAAATTAATATGGAAACAAGAAAGACTCCAAATAACCAAAAAAATCTAATGCAATAAAAAAGTTGGAAACATCACAATGCCAGATTTCAAAACATCCTACAGGGAAATTATAATTAAAGCAGCCTGGTACTGGCATGAAAATAGACATGTAGACCAATAAAATGGAGTAGAAATTAACCTACACGTCTATAACCAACTGATATTTGACAAAAAAGCTAAAATCTTTCACTGGTGAAAGAACAGTCTTGTCAACAAATGGTGTTGGGAAAATCAGATTTCCACATGCTCAAGTTTGAAACAAGACCTCTACCTTCACCCTATACCAAAAAAACAAACAAACAAAAAAACTCAAGTCAAAATGTGTCAAGGTTCTAAACTTCAGATCTGAAACCATAAAACTATTAGAGAAAACATAGGGGCAAGATTGCAAGGCATTGGCCTAGGCTAAGATTTCTTGGGTAGAACCCCCAAGACAAAGGCAATGAAAGCAAAAACAAATGGAATTACATCAATCTAAGATGCTTCCGCACAGCAGAGTAAGTATTGAACAAAGTGAAATGACAACCAAGAGAATGGGAGAAAATATTTGCAAGCTTTGGATCCAATAAATTAAAATCCAGTTAGTATATAATGTATGTTAAATACATGTTTTATATATTATATATATATGTTAAATATATATAAATAGGCAACAACAAAACAATCCAGTTAAGAAAAGGGCAAAAAGACTTGAATTGACATTTTTCAAAGGAAGAAATACAAATGACTAAACAAACACAAAGAAACATGCTCAGGATCACTAGCCATAAGGGAAGTCCAAGTAAAAACCTCAATCAGGGATCACTTCACTCCAGTTTGAATGTCTATTATCAAAAAAATTTAAGAAATGCTGGTATGTTCATGGAGAAAAGGGTATCCTAACACGCTGTTGGTGGGAATGGAAATTGATACAACCATTATGGTAAAGAGTTTGGAGATTCCTCAGAAAACTAGTAATAGATTTATCGTACTACACAGCTATCCCCCTACTGAGAATATATCCAGAGCAAGTGAAATCAGCATATGAAATAATTGTACTACCATGTTTATAGCATCTTATCACAATACCAAAAATATGTAACCAGTGTGGGTGTCCATCAACGGGTAATTGGATAATGAAAACATAGTGCATATAAACACACACACACACACACACATATATATATATATATATATATATATAACACAATATATAAACATATTACTTAGCCATAAAAAGAAAGATATCCTGATATTCCCCCCAAAATAGAGGGAGATGGAGATCATTATGCTAAGTGAAATAAACGAGACCCAGAAAGACAAATATTACATGCTTTCTCTTATTTGTGGAAGTTAACATAAAAATTGTTGTTATAAAAATTATGTGACTTTGGGGCCAAAGCTATAGCGCAGCAGGTTAACAGCCTGGCCTGAAGCACCAGCATCCCATATGGGTGCTGGTTCTAGACCTAGCTGCTCCACTTCCAATCCAGCTCTCTACTATGGCCTGAGAAAGCAGTGTAACATGGCCCAAGCCCTTGGGCCCCTGCACCCGCGTGGGAGGCCCAGAAGAAACTCCTGGTTCCTGGTCTTGGATCGGCGCAGCTTTGGCTGTTGCTCCAACTGGGGAGTCAATCATCGGATGTAAGACCTTGCTCTCTCTACCTCTCCTCTGTGTAATTCTAAGTTTTAAATAAATCTTTTAAAAAATTATGTGACAATCATAACATTTGTTATATCATAAAAATTTCACTGAATCATGCTATGGACAGATAATATACCCTTTCCCAACATAATGATCATTCTCGTGAATTCTTCACTTTGCAATATTAATGTTTTCAAGAAAAATAGCATGTAAGTATATAATGTCTATGTAGAGTGTGGCAAAATGTTAAAATTGTTACATGCTCAAGCTAAAGAACAGTAAACTTTTATATAAAAGGAGACGGTAAAGAATGGAAGAAGGTGGGAAATCATGAGCAAAGTCACATTATTTCATCTAACTCAGCCTCTGGGCGAGGCAGTAGGTCTGGCAAGCAGCTGTCCACCCAAGAACCACCCGAGTGTCCTCTGTTCCCCACCGGCTCCTTGGTCTGGACACTGCTTCTCCTCAGGACTCATTTTCCTCACCTCTCTCATCCTGAGAAATTCCCTCACTTAATTCTGGATCCAACTTTAACTACAATCTTATCTTTAAAAATTATCCTCATAGGCATGTCTCTGTAAAAAGTGGCCCACATATCACTTAATATAGCTCACAATTTGCAAGCTACATTGCACTAGCCAAATGCTTTGTGTTCTGTTTGTTTCTGACAGCTACAGGATGGCTATACAACACCATTAGAGGGACTAGTCAACCAAGATCGACTTAGATTACATAATCACAGCCAAGGAACAAAAGAAGTGGCAGAATCAGGAGTCAATTCCAGGTCATCCGAGAATGTAAATTTTTTAAGGGAACTGGTTTTACTTCTCTGTCCCCCTTTGCTTTACTCTACCCATGAAACTGCTCTGAGCAAACTAGGAACAATCCAGTCTTTTTTATGTTAGTTGACACTGTAGAAAATTCTTTATTGAATCCTTTCTTTTTTGTATACCCATAACGACAAACATTCCCAATTCTCTTCTCACCTCTCTGGCTAATACTTCTAGGATTTTTTATTTGGCAGGTAGGGATACATAGAGACAGACAGAAAGGTCTTCCTTCCATTGACTCATTCCCCCAAATGGCCGCTACAGCTGGCACTGCACCGATCTGAAGCCAGGAGCCAGCTGCTTCTTCCTAGTTTCTCATGCAGGTGCAGGGGTCCAAGGACTAGGGCCATCCTCCACTGCCCTCCTGAGCCACAGCAGAGAGCTGGACTGGAAGAGGAGCAACCAGGACTAGAACCTGGCATCCATATGGGATGCCGGCACCACAGGTAGAGGATTAACCAAGTGAGCCACGGCACTGGCCCCCTAGGATTTTTTTTTTTAACATATC
Source organism: Sylvilagus floridanus (assembly GCA_949820135.1). Classification (NCBI taxonomy): domain Eukaryota; kingdom Metazoa; phylum Chordata; class Mammalia; order Lagomorpha; family Leporidae; genus Sylvilagus; species Sylvilagus floridanus. The sequence goes on from OX463230.1 coordinate 25,471,894, forward strand.
CCTCTTCACCTCATCTTTTAAAACCTGGTAGTCTCTAATTTATCCCTTTTGCTTTGAATTCATATACACACTCACTCTTCTCTATCACCTAACATATCAACCACCTAGCACCTATAGCTTCCAAGTCAGTGCCTGTAACTGGACTCATGTCTGAGCTCTAGACTGTTTCTGCCTGCCTGTGGTATGTCACACCCAGAGGTGTCATCGTGTCCTCAAAGCAGTCTCTCCAAAACAGAGCTCATTTTGCACCTCCAACTCCTGCAGCCCTTGTCTTGTCAAATTGCACTGCCATCTGCGTTAGACACCAAATTCCATTGCGCACATGCATACTCCAATCTTCTGCCTGCCTCTCAACTCCGCCTCTCAACTCCTCTCCATTTCCAGCATTGCTCACCTTGTGTCACTGCCCTCCTACCTTACTGAAAGATGTGTCATTCACCTGCCAAGCATGTTTTAATAGCTCCCTGTCACCTACATAATATTATACAAACCCTTTTACGGATTACAAAATTTCTCATAACCCCTGACCACTTTGCCTGGCTCGTGTCCCATTCATCTCCCACAAGTGCACTAAGTTGCACTATAGTCACATTATTCTGGACATACCATGACCATGGCTTTGCAGATGTTTTATTCTACTTGGAATATTCTCTTCCCCTACCCCCAACCCAGCTTCCTTCCAGCTCTTCTCTCCATATTAGGTCCTTATCACTCAAGACTGCCTCCAAATATTGTTGATGTATTTCCCTTTCCCTTCAGCACAATGAATGGCTTTTTGTCCTCCCAAGGTTCCTGGGACACTTTTCTCCTTTGATGCTGTGACACTCAATTTTAAACCGAAACCAGGGTCCATCAGGAAAAATAATCTTGGTGATTAACCTTCAGGTTGAATTAATCTTTTTCCAAATAAATCGGTGGGTAAGTTAGTAACTAAGTGAAGACATGAATGAGAAAAAAAGCAAACTCAGGTTCTACCTACCAAAACGTGGCTCAGTGAGTGTAATATAAATCAGAAGCCATCCTCTGATAGGAGAGTGGTTTGCCTCAGAGACAGTTGACTTCTCTGAACTTAATTACATTTCTTTTTCAATTAGAATTGTCTTAACTACTCCTCCAGCAATTCTGTAGCTGGGTGACTTGTAACTCAGAAGGGAATATGTCATTTAACTTATGCTCAACACTGTGTAATTAAACTGCAGCTTCAGCGCATGTTATTTCCCATGTACACTAGTTAGCACGCTTCTTGTTATAAGGAAATGAAACTTGAACCAATCTTTGAGAATTGGAGGATTGTGAATCATTCATCTATTCCAGCTACAGGAGGCAGTAAAACACGCTGGTTAGAGCAGTCTTTTGCAGTCTGAGTTTCCATCTGTACATCAATTTTGAAATCAATTTAGGGAGTTTCAGCTAGAATTTTTGGTGAAAATATAAAATCCAACAAAATGTCAAAGCATACTCAATACAATGAAGGTATTAGTTTGTCATTTTCATTTCAGAAGTTTTTGTGTATTTGCTATGGGTTGTGGTATATGTCACTGTGTGTAAAGGTCAAAATACTAGAACACACTGGTTAGTAACATTTATTGAATTGGGCTGGGCCATGAACCTCAAAAGAGAGAACAGGTTTGTTGGGGTGCAGCTTCATAAACGAGTTTGAGTCCAATGTGAGAAATATAAAACAATGCTTCCTAATGTATTGTGCCATTAATTCAGTTCAGTAGGTATTTGTTGAACATATACTGCACAATCCCTGTACATCAAAGACTGAGATATATATTTTCTTACTTCTACTGGCAAGAAGGCACTAGTCTATGCCTGAACCAGAATAACCAGTTGTAGAGTTATAGATTCTGCCCTTGAACTCTTAACCTAGTAGAGTTGCTAAGGCAAAGAACAAATGTCTCCTTAGAAGGCCATATATGAATACTAGGTGAAGGGTATAAATAGTGTCACTAGCCATAAGAGAAAATTGTCTCTGCCTAAGATGCCAGAGTATCAGAAGAGTGGAGAACAAACACAGTCCTGTTTAAGTGAGAGAAGATGAGAGTATCTTGGACAAAAAGACACACTCAAAGGCACAGAGATGGAAGACAGGGATGTTTGCTAAAGGGGTCTGTCACAAGGACTCCGAGAGGTAAGAAGGGAAACCGTGAACTGGGCTGTATGCCTTTGACTTTGTTGTCAATATGACATTGACAGAATTCCGTCTTCTGGCATCTGACCTCCTATCTTTTCAGCTCAGTTTCTCTACTATTGCACCGTGTTTTAGCCTGCAGCAGCCTGGAGTAGTCTTCTAGTTCATGGAAACTGCCACACCCTATTCCTCCCACTTATCTGCACAGCCCTGCCTACGCCCGGACAGAACCATACTTTCCCCCCCACAAACACCATTACCTCAGTAGCACTCTCCTCTCTCCAGGGAACTTGCAAGGCAAACCCTGAGTCTGGTTAAACAGAACTGTCTTCATACTTTGTGCCTCCTCCATAACTGGAGAACTCTGAAGCAAAGTACACAGTATGCTGAACAAATTTTAAATGACCTTAAATATTGATGGGCAATCATATCATTTCTGTGATATCTCTCAATGTCCAATATGACCTTGCTACACGTGGTCCTTAGAGCAAGTTAAACAATTATTCTGTAAATTATCAGCATTGTGAATTTAACCTCAAACTGCCCGAGCTTCATCTTATGTAAACTATGGAACCTCCACATATGGTTGCTATCGGAATTACATGAGTTGATAGACGCACATTTTTTTTTAATACCTGGAACCTAGTAGGCTCTATAGAGGCATTTATGATTATGGTTCTTCAATTTCCTTCACCCTCTCCTATTTCCCTTTTCACTATTAATGACCTTACTTTTCTTTGGAAATAAAAATGGGGATCCGACTTAGGAAAGATGGAAGAGAAAGAAGCAACCAGGAATCTGTTTAACAACTAAATAAAACTGCGCCAGCAGAATCTCTAATGTAACTGTTTTGGAAGAATTGGGTCCTCTGAAGGCTTGCAATTTCCAGGAGAGGGTCTAGGTAGCAAGTTGTGGTTAACTTCAATCAATCCAGCTCTCTGCATAGTAGCAGATATCCATTCACCACCTCTAGCTCTGCAACAGAGGACTGGGCACATGTTCCTGGAGCAGTCTGAGCACAGCCTGCAGAAGCAAGGGTGGGCAAAAATGACCCTGCCCTTCAAATATACGGGCTCCAATCTATCATTGATTACTGCTCCTGAACACGAAAGTACGAAGAGACAAATGGCCATTTCTGTTGCTAAGGCACAGAACAAATGTCCCCTCAGAAGGCACAATGTCTTCTCCTTGCTGCAGGTGACTACTATGACTTGCAGGAGATTTAAAGTGCAGGCTCCCTTCCCACCCTCTACCCCCTTTAATGTTCCTCTTTCTCCTTTTGTGAGTCAGATATTACAGACTGGATAATTTAAAAACTGGAAATACAGGGCAAACTGTAAAGTAACCATATACGCTCAAGGGAAAACATAAGCTCAGAAAGACCCGAGACGACCTTATGTTTACACCCAAGTGGTTGGCATGGTGGTGCAGCAGGTTAAGCTGCCCCCTTGCAAGGCATCCCAAATTAGAGTGCTGGTTTGAGTTTCAGCTTCTCCACTTCTGATCCATGCCAATGTGCCTGGAAAGGCAGAAGATGGCCCAAGTGCTTGACCCTTGCTCCCATGTGGGAGACCAGGATGAGTCCCCATCTCCTGGCTTTGGTCTGGTCCAACCCTGACTGTACAGGCCATTTGAGGAATGAACCATCAGACAGATCTCTCTTCCTCCCCCCTCCTCCCCTCCCACTATCGTGTGCATTTCAAATAAATATTTAAAGCCAAATTCATGCCTGAAGCCAATTTCAGCAAAAGATCTAAAACAATAAAAGCAATCGAAAGAAAAACATCAAAAAAATTAAAAAAAAAAAAACAGCAAACCTGGGACTAGCCGCATGGCATAGAAGATTAAGCCTCGGGCTGCAGTGCCAGAATCCTATATGGGTGCTGGTTCGAGTCCTGGTTGTTCTACTTCCAATCCAGCGCTGATAAAGCCCCTGGGAAAATAAAATAATGGAAAATGGCCTATCTGCATCTACATGCGAGACCTGGAAGAAGCTCATGGCTCTGGCCTGGCCCAGTCCCAATTGTTGTCCCTCTTCCTCTTCTCCTACCCCCCCCCATTCTCTCCATATATCTCTGCCTTTCAAATAAATCAAAGCAAAAAACGCAGCATACCCCGAGGAAGGACAATATGATCTAGGTTTATCGCATTAGATTCAAATGTGCAATTTAGCAGTAACCAAAAAATCATAAACAGCCAAGTATGAACCAATATGGAAAAAGTCAATAGAAAGTATCCCCGAATGAGATCTGACTCAAGATTTACTGAGAAAATAACTTAAAATAGCTGCTTTAATGGTGGTCAGAGACATAAGAGAAGATATAGGGAAAGTCAAGAAAATGAGGTATGAACAAAATGGAAGTAGTAAGAGAGACAACCTGAAATGAAACAAACACAAACCTCTGAAAATGAAGACAGTCAATGACATGAAAATTCACTGCAGGAATTGGAAGACAGACTTGACCAGGCAGGAAGAAGAATCAGTGAACATGAAGGCAGGATCGTAAGAATTATAGAGTCTAGAGAGCAAAAAAGAAAGATGGAAGAAAAGTGAACAGAGGCAGAAGGACCTCTGGTGCTGCATTAGGTGAAGCAGCAAACGCACCGAGGGAGATCCAGGAAGAATAGAGGAAAAGGGAAAAAGAGGACATTCAAACAAATCATGACATGAAATTCCCCACATTTGGTGCAAGATATGAGCATAGACATCTAACAGGCTTAATGAATTCCAAGTGAGACATTTAAACAGATCTATACTGAAATTCTGTATAGTCAAACTGTCCAAAGCCAAAATCCAAGAGAAAATATTGAAAGAAGAAAGAAGCAACTTAGCACATGAGGGGGCTTTAAAAACTTCATGGACAACTTAAATTCCTTTCATTTTATTTCCCTAGAAACTTGAAGCCTCCTGGTACAACAGATCTTTAATATCGGCAGATGCTCAAAGTATTTAAAGGAAATAACTGTCACCACTAATCCTACAACTGGAAAAACTTTCCTTCAAAAACATCAAGGGGAGAAACTGACATTCCCAAAGAAGTTGAGCGAGTTTGACTGCTGGACCTTTCCCTGCAGGAAATGCCTAAGGGAGTTCTACAATCTGAAATGAAGTTAGGTGGTAACTTCAATCCGTACAAAGATCTCAATAAAGACAAATATGTGAGCAATTATAAAAGCTATTATTATTCTAATAGTTTATAACTCCATTTTTTTGCTTTCTACATGATTTTAGAGACTAATACTTTAAAAACCACCAATCCAAAAGCAAGAATTCTAACATCAATATAGAAACCCTTCAGTCTTTCTGAAGGCCATCAGACATGGAAAGCTTTGTGTGATTCATATTTTCAAAGAAACAAATTCTCAAAGACACAGGCAGTTCTGAGGTAGCTTTCCCTTCCCCTTCAGCTTCATGACAGGCAGTTAGGAAAATCCTGGGGGAAATGGCTCAAGCCTGTGCAAGCCCAGCAGGCTGAGGCCGGCTGTAGTGGTTTGAGCATGATTGTCAACTCCCAGTGCATGTTTGCTGTAGCAGCCAGTGGCAAGGACGTGAAGGACTCCGTGTGCACCCTGCCCTTAAGGCAACGTTACCAGAAGGCATCAGAGGAAACACCCCACCCCATGGTGTGGCTCCAGGGTGCCCAGTCAAGGCACCGCCGACACCAGTCATGGCACAAGCAGGCTGCATAGCTCCTTTGCAAAGCCAACAGAAGGACTCCTGGACATCACTGGGCCCGCTGATGACAAAGACACAACGAGGAAGATTTTCAGTACTGAAAATGAATTCTGTGGGGAAAAGTCACTAATCATCTCAGCTGTTCTAACAGTTCTTTCAACCAGAGAGAAGATTTTAATGAATATTTCTAGTGTTTTTTTTCTTTACATCAAGTTAAACAAGGCCTCGTGTTGCTAGAAGAGCATCCTTTCACTGGCTCAGGTGACCTTGGTACGCTGTGCTGACCTGACTTGCTTTTTCAGCCAGCCAAGGGGGAGAGGCTGGGAGGGCTTGGTCTCTTAGAAGACCAGATTCAACAGAACCACCACACCCATCTGAAGACAAGTTCATCCCCAGTTAGGTTAATTTCCTGCCCCAAGAATGCATGAGATCTGGGGTGCAGTGTTTTGGGGGTCCACACACTATCTTTGCCTCTCCCTAAACAAGACATTCATCTCTGTAGAACATCATTGTTGGGGCCCAGCTCATGCTTGATAAACCAGAAGCTGCTACAGGATCACCATGCTGATGGACCATGCAGGACAGTCGGCAGCCCAGGGCTCCCTGAATAATCGGCTTGATCCTCCCAGTGTAGAGAATGTCAGAATCCTTAGGTTGGCACCGAGAATCTCAAAGCCACAGTCAGCAGGCTCCTTCCCTGTGTGTTCAACTTCCTCACGCAGCTGGAAGTCGAGGTCCTCGCCATGGACCACAAAGGGAAGAATGGGTTTGAAGTGACCAAGAATCGTATCCAACACACACCTGGCAACAAGAATGCTACCTCCCAGGGGACCAGAAGGGCTAGATGCTATGCGGAGACATCCTCAGATCCTGCATGCAGGACACTATAGGAATTCACTTTAGCTCTTTCTAAAAATAGATCTTGTAGCCAAGTGAATCGTACCTTGTCCAATGTAAATATCTATTTTCTGATTTTTTTCACTTTATCCATTTGTTCCACTCTGTTTCCCGATTGTCTTGTCAAATGCGAAATGTTCCTTCCCCTACTCACTAAAGTTTGGGATTCTGGCTTCTGTGGTTTTATTGTCTGTGTAAGACATGCCTCCAGACAGGGCTCCAGCCTCCAGATTCTACCCCGCCCCCTGGCCCTCCCACTCCTCCTCAGGCTCTTTGGGGAAACAAATCACCTTGTGTGCATTGTAGCTCATTTGTTTCCAGAGAATCAACAGCTCATATTCAGTGTCTTGAATAAATTGCTCAATTTTGATATTAGAAACAAAAAATCAATCAGATCTAAAGTAAGATTTAAAACAGTTAAACTCTTTAAACTAAAGAAAAAGTAGACAAATTGAGCTCTAAGAAAACGTTAGCTTATGGGCATCAAGACGTCAAAAGGGAGAGGATACCCATGTGTGAGATCAAGGGACATGTCAGAAATCACCATCTTCTTCATTTGCTGTGAAACTAAAACTGCTCTTGAAAGTATTAAGTATTTTTTTTTAAAATAAAAGTTAAAAGCAAAAGGTCCTATCAATAGAGTAAAAGTCAGCTATAGAAAGAATATTTGTAAATCATTTCATTAAAGATTAATATCCAGCATTCAGAGAACTCCAACAATTTTTAAAAATCCAAAGTGAGCAAAATGGACCAGTATTGTGACACAGAAGGTTAAGCTACCATCTGCATCACCAACACTCGACATGGGGGTGCCAATTCGTGTCCTGGCTGCTCCTCCACTTCTGATCCAGCTCCCTGCTAATGTTTTGGGAAAGCAGTGGAAGGTGGTCCAAGTGCTTGGGCCCCTGCACCCACATGGGAGACCTGTAAGAAGCTCCTGGATCCTGGCTTCAGCCTGGCCAACCCTGGCCATTGCAGCTATTTGGGGATTGAACCAGTTGATAGATCTATCAATTTTTCCCTTTAACTCTGCCTTTCAAATAAACATTTTTTTTTTAAGTGAGCAGAGGGGGTTGGCACTGCGGTGCAGTGGATTAAAGCCCTGGCCTGAAGTGCCGGCTCTAGTACAGCTGCTCCTTTTCCCATCCAGCTCTCTGCTATGGCCTGGAAAAGCAATAGAAGATGGCCCAAGATGGTCCCTACACCCACGTGGGAGACCTTGAAGAAGCTCCTGGTTCCAACTTCACTTCAGCTCAGCTCCAGCCATTGCAGCCATCTAGGGAGTGAACCAGCAGATGGAAGACCTCAGTGCCTCTCAAACTCTTTCGAATAAGTAAGTGTTTAAAAAATGAGCAAAGAATAGTTATTTCTCCAGTGGCATCAAAATATCTAATAATCACAAGATGTTCAATATCACTAATCAGGAAAAACTCAAGTGTATTGAAGTTACTTGGTGCCTGATAGGAAGCCTATGGTTTAAAAAAAATAAAAGGTGCTGATGAACATGAAATAGGAACCCTTGTATACTATCAGTGAGAATACAAAATACAGCCTCTGTTCCTCAAAAATCCCAACATTCCACTTCTGGGTATATACCCAGAAGAACTGAAAACAGGCTTCTGAGGCATTATTTGTGCACCCATGTTAACAGCTTTCTTTGTAGTAGCTGAAATGGAGAAGCAAAGCAAGTGTCTTTCATCAAAAGAATGGAAAGCAAAGTATTGGAAACACATGCAATGACTATTATTCAATCTTAAAACGAAGAGACTTCTGCAGTACGCTATAACACAGATAACCTAGAGGACATTATGCTAGATGAAGTAAGTCACAGTAAGATACACACTGTGTGACTCCACAGTACTTCTGAGGTACTTAGAGTAGATGGAATGAGGACTAGGAAGTGGCTCTAGCAGAAGAATGGGAAGCTGTGTAATGGTTAGAGCTCGAGTTTTCCACAATGGACAGAGTTGTGCAGATGGGTGGTGGTTACGGCTGCACATTGTAAAATGCATTTAAGACAGTCTAAAATGTACCTAAAATTAATATGAATTTTACATAATGTTTTACCACATTTTGAAAAACAAAAAAAGCAGTCAGTTACTCCTTCTCCCTTCCACCAAGTGTATCATCCTTCCAGGGTTGGTACCCATGATCTTCACTGTCCCTCACTGTTCTTATCCAGACCCAGTCTTCTCTTGTGCCTGGATCCATATTCTCTTACCTTCAAGGACTTCAATCCTGCAATCCCCCCTCCCCTCCCCACCATCACTTTCCTTTCTACTAAATCCTCTGTTCAGTACACAAGCAGGCTCTCGTCTTGCTTACTTTAAAATATAACTTTCTCTTAACCATCATGGATCAATTATCCTATTTCTCTTCTCACTTGTACAGTAAAATGTCTAGAATTTCCCAAGTTCACTTTCTCCTGTACTTCCACTCGTTGTTCAACCTACCTCTGTTGGGTTTATCCTTCCACTCAGCTGCGACTGCATTGGCCCAATAATTTCTATGTGGCTGAATCCAGTCGTCTGTTCTCAGATTACTTCCTTACCATTGTTTGGCTAGGTTTTCAGAGTGTCACCTAAAGTTTCATATGTTGGAAGCTTGGCCCTCAGTGTGGTAATGTTAAGCAGTGGGACTTTTAAAAGGTGGAGCCTAATGGAAGTTAACTGAGTCACAGCAGGGTCGTATTAAGGTCGTTCTCATGGGACCTTGATTTCGTTCTCACAAGAGCAAGCTGTTCCACAAGAGCCTCTCCCTGGGATTTGGCTTTGTCTTGTTATAGGATTTCTTGCTCTCACGTGTGCTTCTGCCACGATGCCATCTGTCATTCAGTGATGTATCTGGTGTCCCTGACACTGTGATGTTTGGACTTTCAAACTCCCAAAGTATGAACTCAATTAGCCTCTTAAGCAACCAGACTTCAGTATTTCATGATAGTAACAGAAAGACTAATGCATTCCCTACTGAGCATTCTGTGACATTGATCACTTTCTCCATATGAAAATACATTTTTCTTTTGGCTTCCCTGTTAACTCATTCTCATCTTCCTCCTTTCTCATTGGACACCCCTTCACAGATGACTGTATCAATTCATCCTCTTTTGTGCAACTTAAAATATTGGTAAGACAATGAACTTGGCTCCAGGCCTCCCTCTTTGTGCCACCTACACACTGTTCCTATTGACTTCACCCAGTCTCCTGGTGTTAATTACCTTCCATACTCACGTTATCCTAAAACTTTACTCTATCCTGAACTTTCCCAAGCCTAGAAACTTACACTCAAATATTTAAATTTGCTTCACTTCTCTATCTAAAAATTTAATAATTATCTAAAACCCAACAAGAGAAGAAAAACTGCAGACAAGCACCCCCATTTCCATGATATTTTTGACACTTTCCTAAGTAGCATTTAGCTTCTTATGCCAAAAATCTATGAAGTAGGGCCAGCTTTGTGGTATAGTGGGTAAGGCTACTGCCTGAAACTCTAGCATTCCATACAGGCCACAGTTCCTATCCCAGCTGCTCCGCTTCTGATACAGCCTTTAATGGCTCCTGGCTTTGGCCTGGCCCAGTACTGGCCATTGGGTAAGTGAACCAGCAGGTGGAAAAATCTGTCTCTCTCTCCCTCTCTATAACTGACTCACAGAACAAATATTCAATAAAGTATCCCTTATTTTTCTGTTCTTTACCACTATATCGAAAACATCAAATCCTGTCAGTTCCATCACCAAAGTGTGCTGCAAATCAACTCACTACCCTCCATCTCTATTGCTTAATATGAGCCAATATCATTCCTATAATTTGTGCCCTGTAGCATTTATCCTCCAGGAGCAGCCAAAACGATCTTTAAGTGCATAAATCCTGTAACACTATGTCCCTTCTAAAATTCTAAGAAGTTTTCACTCTTGTCTACCTGGAAGTACCATATACCTTGGACAGTCAATTGTATTCAATTCCCTGAGTGATCTGTCCCTGCTTTCCCTCCGTCATCTCCTGAGATCACTCTTCCCCTGGCTCCTAATACTCGAGTTGCACCAGCTTGATTTTGTTTTTCCATTTTTCAAGCTCATTACCTTGCTCTTTCTATTCCTCCAAGATAATTCTCCAGAAATTATCCCAGGGCTGCATACTTCTTGTCCTTCAGTCTCAGCTTAAAGGCATCATCCTCAGTGAGGAGGTGCTTGGCTACCATCACTTCACCTTATTCTAGTTCTCTGCATGGTATTTAACACTAGTGTAATCTCTAGCATCCCTCCTCTCACCACTGTTTGGTGAGCCTTGTGCAACCTCTTCCAACCACAGCTCACTTTCCCCCCAGGGCCTATACACGGCTCACTCCAAGGTTTAAGTCAACGCATTGCTAAATGAGACAATGACTTTGGGGCTTCCTAATTTAAGCTATGAGGGAACAAGTGCCCCCAACCATCAGCCTCATCTGTCAGCCCACTCCCACAGAACCTCATTCTCCTCAGCCTATCGCATAGCCTGCCTTCTCTCCCCAGACCTCTCACCTACACTCTGTCACTTCTTGGGAAGGCAGGTGCAGCTCCCCTTCTTTCTCTCAAACAATCCATTCCGCACACCACCATTAATCCTTTTAAAATTATTCTGCCACCATATTGCTTTCCTGCCCCCAATCTTCATGCCCCCCCCCCAGCTTACAGAATCAAGTGCAAAATCTTTAAGCCTGAGCCAAAGAACCTTTCACAGGGATCATAAAAGCTGCCCTGGATATAGAAAACAATGCTAAATGTCTCTGGTCCAGCAACTGAAAGACACAAACATGAGCTATTTCTTCCTTTAGTTTCTGATATAGGCGATTTCTTCACGATTGTGGCAGCAATGTCAATACCTAATGTCCCCAGAGTGGTATACACTGCCCCTCAACCCAGGACACCCGAGAAAGTCTTCATAGTAAATCCAACAACAGGTATCAGAGCTAAATGTAAGCACACTTCCAGGTGATTTTAAGACTCAAACACAATACTGTTCCTAAATCACTGGGGAGTGTTTCATCATGGTTACATGATCATCATGGCGGTTTTTGATGAGTGGTCTGGTATAGCTACTCCCCGCCTAATTTTAATTCAATTTTATTATATATTTTTATATTAAAGATTTACTCTTTAATATAAAGTCAGAGTTACACAGCGAGAGAAGGAAAGGCAGAGAGAGAGGTCTTCCATCCTTTGATTCACTCCCCAGTTGGCCACAACAGCCAGAGCCTCTCTGATCAAGAGCCAGGAGCCAGGAGCTTCTGCCTGGTCTCCCACATGGGTGCAGGAGCTCAAGGAATTGGGCCATCTTCTACTGCTTTCCCAGGTCATAGCAGAGAGCTGGATTGGAAATGGAGCAGCTGGGACTTGAACCGGCCCCATTATGGGATGCCAGCACTGCAAATGGCGGCTTTACCTGCTAAGACACAGTGCTGGTCCCCAATTTTATGTTTAATTTATTAAATTGTTTTTATTTTAAAATATTTTATACTTTATTATTCTATATTCTTAAAGAAAAAAATGTTTGAGTCATATTTTAGGAGGTTCAAAGCCCAACCAGCCTGATACATGCTCCAGCAAGGGCTTCCTGGACTACAATGTATCACAGCAGGAACGTGCATGTAGGTATGCAGTTTCTCCCTGCTCTTAGAAAGCCACCAGGATTCAACCATGCAAACACCCCAACGACTTACTCCAATCTATCATTCTCCAAAGTCCTCACCTCTACATGCCATAGTTGGATTGCTTATCTGAATCAGTCTGACCAGTGGTTCTCTACTCTAAATGCACATTAGAGCAAGATTGGGAGCTTTAATAAAAATCCCAGTCCTAGAACCCCACTGAAGTTAAATTGAATCAAAGTCTGAGCTGAAACCCAAGTATCAGGGTTTGACAATGACCCTAAATCTATAACCCATCAGTAAAACATGAAATAAAGAACTTGTAGGATGGAAGACTGCAAGGAGACCTAACCCTTTCTGAAACATTAAATTCCGAAATTTAGAAAACAAGTGGAGTGTGGAGGGGGAGGGGCAGAGAAAGGCACTTGGGATAGGGAAAAGACTGAAGATCATTAGAATAATAGCTAATAATTGGAAGTTAATATTTGATGTCAGGCACTACCCAAAGTGCACTAATTTAATTATCTTCACTTCAGTCCCAGTGAGAAGTATTATTTCTTATTTCCATTTCACAAATGAAATACCAGAGGCAGAGAGAGAAGGTTAAGTAATTATCCGAGGTCAGCATGGTGAGGGTGGGATTTGAACCCAGAAAATCTGACTTCAAAGTCCCGTCTTAATAGCAGCAGCAGGACTTGCATGAGGCTTACTGAACACAAGGCACTGTTCTAAGTATTTCACAATCTTGTGAGATGCGACCATTAATTTATTATCTACAGTGTAGAGAGGACGACCCCAGGAGTGACTCAACCAAGTTCACGGAACACTCTACCAAGATAGGAACATGAAGAAATCCTATGCTCTAAGAGCTTCTTTTTAAGGTACATTCAGGGCTCCACCCATTCACGCATGCACATAAAAATTCCTGTCAACTTCTTGGTGCTACAAAATTTTTCTGAAAAAATTAAAAATCCTGGAAATCTGATTATGAGCAGGATGCAAACTCACATTTGACTAGTCCATGTGTAGAGCTGAGGGGAACATAGTCCCCTTGTCCACTCATAGTGACATCCCCTATAAGGAAATTCTGCATGTGACCCCTGCTTATTTTTACTGCCAAGGATTCTAAGCCCCTAACCAGGCCCCTTCTGTAGTTTCTCAATCCATCCCCATGCAGGGTACAGAGTTGTTGGATGGCTGTACAGCACATTCTGCATGTGCTCATAGAGCTCTTTAAACCCTCTTTCCTGCCTCCTCCCATTAGTGTGTACTGTCTTGAAATTTCTACCATAAAACTGCTCAGATGTATGCAGAAAGCTTAATTTAAAGTGTCCATCCTGCATCTACACCAGCCTACTTCATACCCATCTGTTAAATGCACCCACTGCTGAATTTTCAGCTGATGCTAATGTGCTATTCTTCCCAGGTGTCATAATGTTTCCATTATGACTGTTGCTTTGGAGGAAAAACAGGCATTAATGATGGGAATTTCAGATGCTATGGCCAAGTTAAAAGGTTCGTGTTCAACTGTGCAGGCGAGAGGGAGCCACTGCAGGTTTTGAGCAGAAGAGCGACATGGGACCTACTTTAGAAAATCAAGCTGGCAGTGAAATGCAGAATGTATTGAAACAGAGAAAGGGACAGTTGGTTGGAACATGGTGCTGTGAAGCCAAGGGCCGGGAGATGTTGGCACAGAACATGTGGATTCATCAGCACAAACCATTCTCACTGCTAAAAAGGTGGTCAAAGAGCACATCTAACTGATGATGGATTTGTATTAGGAGGACAGCCCTTAAAATATGTGTCTACCCTGAGCCGATTTTATCTTCAGATACCAAATTAAGAAAAAGCCTCCATACATCTGTCATTACTGAGTTAGTGGCTGCCTGGATGCATTAAATCTTCTATTTTCAGACTCAAATGTGCTGGGCAAGTAACTTCACTTCAGGAAGACGAGGATGCTATTTCATCTGTGTTCGCTGAGGTTGGATCCAGGCAGAGCTTTCTGCAGGAGAACCTGGCTTTTACCACCTCCCCCATGCTTTGGCTCTTCCCTCACTTTGATCACTTTATTCCTCACCAAAACCAACCCGAACCCTGCAAAGAGCTGGGGAACTATGCTTCCTCTCCCCACCCATCTTCATCCATCGTGCCTGGAGGACTCCTTGTGTCAATGTAAGTCTTTATAAGGGCGACAATGAGTAACTGGGAGGGGTTTTGATCCCTTGGCTAAGTCCTTCCATGATCTCCAAGTTCTACCATCTCAGCTGCCTGAACGTCTCATCAGTCATGCTCAGTGCACAAGACAGACCCCAGGCTCAGATACACATGATATGGTCCTATGTTTCCACGTATTCTTCCCCAAACATGGCTAGGGAGACCTCAGTCAAGTCCTACCACATTATAGCTACTGCGCACTGATTTAGAAAGCAGGGTACATTGTAATCGGTGTTCAGGTAACTATTTTTTAATGATTCATAAAACATGAAGATGACTCATTCACATGCAATCTCCTTCTAGGAGCAGTCAATCAGCTTTCAGAATTTTCCCTATACTATCTGCCAACCTCAAGCTGGAGTCTGACAGTGACCTACCTCTTCCTTGGCCCCCTCTTTGTCCTTCCCTCATCATTTTGTTTTCTTTGTGGCATTTCTCTCCCTTTAACTTCCTGCTTTCTCCTCATCCCCCCATAAAAAAAACAAAACATTCTGCTCCTTCTAGAGTATCTCCTACCTCAGCAAATGCAACATCATTTATTCAGAACCCAAGGCAAAGCCCAGGACGTTATTCCAACCCCAGTTCTCAACCTGTCAGCTCACTGACTGCCTGGCTACAAATTTGCCATTTCTGACTCAGTAACTGGTTCAAAAGCTCTCATGTGGCCCCCAAATTTGCATTTCTAACAAGTTCCCAGGTGATGCTGATCCTGCTTGTCCTGCCACCATGCGTTGAGAACACTGTTTTAGAAATTCCTCCCATGCAACAAATAATGAACCAGGTCCTATTGATTTATGTCTCCAAATTAGTTTTTCTGCCTGACGGCACTGTCCTAGTTCAGGCCTGTGCTGTTCCTTTCTTACACTGTTCTGATCACCTGCAAGCTGCATCTCTCTGCCTCCAGTTTTACCCCTTCAATATCCACTGCTAATGCAATTATCTAAGACACAGGTGAGACCCCATTTCTTCCCGATTTGAGCCCTTTAGTGGCTCCTACAACCCCAACATCACAAGAGTTGGTTTCTTCAGCATGGCAGGCCATGTCCCATTGGCATAGCCTCATCTTCCTCTCCACATTTACTTCACAACACTCCCTACAGTAACAGCATTAGCAATTCCTAACACTGTAGATTCCGGTTTTCTTAGGTGATGTCACTCTCCAGACCATGCTTCTCTGTACCCCTTGGCCAACAGCTGGGTTCCTACTATCCAGCAGCCCTTCTATAAACCATGCCCTACAAGGGCAGGATTGAAAACAGCAGTCAAGATGCCATTTAGGGTGCTTGCATCCCTTATTAGAGTTCCTAGGTTTGAGTCCTGGGGCCACTCCCGATTCCAGCTTTCTGTTAATGCAGATGCTAGGCAGCTGCAGGTGATGGCCCCAGTACTAGGAAAACTAGTTTGGATCCCAGGTGATGGCCCACATACTGGGATATCCGATTCGCTCCCAGGCACCTGGGGACCAAGTGAGCCAGTGGCTCTCCTCTTCCCTCCCTTGCTCTCAATTCAAATAAAAAGTACAATGTCCTAGCTGACCTCAGGGACACCCGCTGAGATTTTGTGTGTCCTCTTGTGGCAGGAAGTCTATGGGATTTTATCTCCTGCACAGCTCAGTGAGTGCCTGAACTGAATTTCCTCCTCAAAATTCACTCTCCTTCTAATGGGTCTGCTTTCCTCTTATTTCCATCTTGATCTTTACAAAAAACAAGGATCTCAGAAAGGGCAGTAATGGCCAATTCAATCCACCAGTGGCATCTCTCAGTCACTCTGAAGCCTGGTTATATTTTCTCATGTATCCTTAGTAAGAGGACCACTCCACTTCTACAAAAATCAGCCTTTCTCTTCAAAGAGCTTGAAAAATTTTATTGTTCCGGCTCTGATAAGTAGAATCCTGTGTGGTGAGGAGAGGCCAGGAGGAAATTAAGGTGGCACTTTTAAAGGCCAAAACCCGAATCAAGTATGTTTCTTTTGCCATGTTCATTGATCTATTAATGGACAAAAACTTCTATGCTAAAAGAGAATGGGAGAAGTTAATACGTTTTATGGGAGGCTAATTTGATACCTAGGAATAATTTTTTAAGATGAATAAATTTGATATTTTATTGAATCATTTTATGTACTTAATATACATGTGTATTCTCCTATAGGCATATGCAAATGTGTAAATCTCACATATTAAAAATCTGAAGAATGAAAAGCCCTTTAGGTATATGAAGCTTTTTTTTCATTATTATTGTGAACCGGAAACACTTTTTGCCATTATTTTCTTGAATAAATTTGCTGAGTTTGGCAATTTTCCACTGACATTATGAGTTTCTCTATGCCGGGCAGCAGGGTTTCTGGGTGGGGGTGGGGGTAAGTATTGCAGACAACTGGCTGGAAAACAACCTTATTTAATATCAGGGGTTCTTTGGCCTGAGTGCTGACTCTTGGCCATTAACTGCCTGAACCACCTGTCCCATACCTCCCATTTCTGAGAAACCAGTCCGTTTTCTGTATGTGGTTGTCAGAAGAAGAACACGTGAAAATACCAAGGATTCTTGCTAGCACTGACTGCATTGGATATGAGAATTCTGGATTGTTTGTGTGAACGGGTTCTAAGCAAAGACTATGGCTGCCTCATTAAAGATCTTGGTGGAAACTCAAGGTGTGACATAGCAAAGCTGAATCTCACCCACAGGAGGAAGAGAAGAGTTCTCAGCTGCTGTTCTATTTACAATGGCCCTTGATTATTTTCTAATACCACCTTGGAGTCCTGCTACTTTGTGCTCACTTCACTTTCCAATTCTGTTTGTAAACACTAAAGAAAAAATATCCAATCAAGTATCTGATACCATCTAGTTTATGAGCTGTTGATGCAAACAACTGAGGTGTATAGACATGGATAACAAAGGGCTTTAACCAGCCGCACTCCACCCCCTTGGGTCTCTAAACCATGGGGCATGGGTAATTTTACCAATGAAGATGTCAGATAAATATCTGCTCTGACTTGCTTGAAACGTGACCATTTCAAACTCAACTGAGACACATTAAAATTGAATGAATTTATAAACGAGCTTTCTTAATTCAAAGTTTTGTGTTACCTTCATAGGTTATCATTTTTTATTTGGAAGTTCATAGTATTGGGTTAAAAGACCCAAATCAAGGTTTTCTACATATCAGAGCAGATCACACATACCAAATCCCGAGCACAGGTAAGGCTTCTGTTGGGCAGACCTTCTTGCCTGGATCAGAGGCACACAAGTTGGCATTTTGCTCACGAAGGGGAATGTCAGAACACTAGGAGAACTCTGGAGTAACAGAGCCCTCAGGAAGTCTGACGCTGTATAGAGCACAGAGCATTCGAGGAAGAATGTGTGACTTTTTGCAGTTTTATTACTCCCTATAATCTTTCCTTTCTGAGTCCACCAACAGCATATAGTTCAACAATGATTGTGATAGCTGTAATTCAGAGAACTTATTTATACTTTGCTATTCATTTTATATACATGAACCTCATGAATGTCATAGAATTCTGTGTAGTACTTTAGCCTCATTTTGCCGGTGATATAACAAGCACAGAAGTTAACTTGTCCAAGATCACATAACCAGTAAGTGGAAGACACAAGACTCAAATCCAGATCATCCGACAGAAGAGGAATGAACCAAGTGCCATAGACTTTTGTAGCCCTATTGCAATTATCTCCCTTATCTGATGGCAAAAATGGAGAAATTCAGATCTTTCCAGAGGCACTAACTGGTGGGACTGTTCAAGCACCCAGACTCTGGGGCCATAAATAATCCGTCTTCCACTCCGTGCTCAAAAAAATGTGGGAAAAAGTCTATTAGGGAGTGGTAGCCAGCCTCTAGTGTGACCTCCACAATCCTCACCTCCTGGTATTATCTTCTCCAATTTGTGCCAAGGTTAGGCTGCATGACCAACAGCAAGTAGCAGAGATAATAGGAAGGCCCTTTCAAGATAATTACAAAAGTCTGCAGCTTCTGAGTGGATGGTCTCTTCTATGTGCTCTCTCCAGTCACAGCTCTGGAGGAAGCAAGCTACTTTCACAGGAATATTCTGGAAGCCTATGGAGTCACCACCAGGACAGGAGACGGAACCTGCAGCCAATCATTACTGAGGCCAACAACCATGTGTGAGAGCTTGGAAGCCTGTTCTCTAACAGCAAAGCCTCATGAACCAATGCACCTGACTGACAACTTGATTAGGCAGAACCATGCATCCAGAGTCCTGATCCTCCAACACTGTGTGTGATAGTATTCACTGTTTTCAGTTGACGAGTTCCGGGATCATCTGTTACTTAGGCATAGATAACTAAGGCATGAGATATGAAGCAGACAGTCAAAATTAATATTTAAGTGCCAAGGGCAGTTGGCAGACCCAGGAAAACCTGAGGAGCCTTACAACCTTAGTAAGAAAGCCAGCACTTGATTGTACAAGTGTCGTCTTGCTCTCCAGAAGTTTCTATCTGGGTAAGTCTGCAATCTACAAAGGAGGAGGGCTGGAGAGCTCTATGTCCATCAGGACTGATGAGAAAGGGTACCACCACATGCTCACGTGGAAATGAGAGGTGCATCGCCAAGACAAACCAGCTATGGAGTCATATGGATGCTTCTCAGTGCCCTCTCATTTGCAGAGTGCTTGGTCGAGATGCTCAAAGCTCTGCAAGCCACAAGGATGAGCAGAGCTGTGCTTAGGGAAGCCTGTCCGAGATGTGTGGAGAAATCAACACTCAACGACCATCTGTCTGAAAACCACAGTGACAGCCCAAGCTGCAGACCATCGAGGAGCCATCGAAAGGTTTCTAAACCACAGCCAGAGCAGTCACCTTCACAAGGTCCATTGACAGGGAGAGTTTAGTCAGTGTCCACCTGGCAGAGTCCTGATCCCAGAGCTATTGGTTTTCTAGGGCTGCCACAGCGAAGTCCCACAGGCAGGGTGACTTTAAGAGAAGTTCCCTCAAAGTTCTAGAGGCTACAAGTGCAAAATCATGCCCTTTCTAAAGGTTCCAGGGGAAAACCCATGCTCGTCTTAACCAGATGGTAGTGGCTGACTGCCATACTGCTCCAGTTTCTGCCTGTGCCTTCCCAGCATCTTCCCCCCGTGTCACTGTGCCCAACTTGCCTTCCTCTAAAGCCCGCATGTGGCATTGAGGGTTCACCTTGTTTTGAGAAGATCCTATTTCCAAATAAGATCACACTCATGGGTTTTAGGTGGGCATGAATGTTGGGGTGACACTACAACCTGGCACGCCAGGCGTGACTCAGTTCTCCAGTAGTCCCCTCCCTGTTGTCTGTTGCTGGGGACTTCTAGGATAGTCTTTTCCCAGCTCTCTCCAGACTCAGCTTCCATCTCTGACTCTGCTTATCTGTTTTCCTAAACACCTTCTGTCCATCTTCACACAATTAGGTGCAGTCAGTGGACTGAACTCAGATCTGATATTGAGCAGGCCATGGTTTTGGGGGTTCCATTCCCATGGTCTGATTTATTAACTTCCTGGCTTGTCAGTTTTTCTAACTGTATTATGACCAGCTGTGTCTGGTACAAATAAGCCCTATGTTGGGTTCTTACAGTCCCTTGAGACTTAATGTCATGTACTCCAATGGAGAAACTCACTGTGCCATCCTTTAGGATTTATCTTTGTTCCCTTCAGCAGATTCCTATTTTTAATCTAGCCCCTGTCCAGTTTTGTGAAAGGCAGAGAGACAGGGAGATATCTCCCATCCACTAGTTTACTCCCCAAATACTTTCAGTAGCTCGGACTGTGCCAGGCTAGAGCCAGGAACCAGGAACTCAATCTGGTTCTTCCACATGATAGCAAGGATCCAAATACTCAAGTGTCACCTACTGCTTCCCTGGGTGTGCATCAGCAGGATCAGGCACTGGGAGCAAAGCTAGGACCAACACAAGCCCTCTAATGTGCTGTGTGGGTATCTCAAGTGGCATCTTAAAACCTTCACATCTCTCTTCCTCTTTGGCCAGATCCTGTGAAGCACACACAAGATTCCTTATGAAATAAGAACCCCATCATCTCACCCCCTCCAGCGCAGCAAAGTGAAGCTTCTGGTCCCACATGCCTGGCTGCCCAACACAGGCCACGCCCTCCATGGTATTCATAGAGCACACTGCTTTCAGCCAGGAAACATCTCCCCATTTTTCCAAACTTTGGATTATCAGGGGCCAGATTAAGCCACCACCTGTGACTCCCGCATCCCATGAGTGCTGGTTCGAGTCCCAGGTGCTTTGCTTCTAATTCAGTTCCCTGCAAACGCACCTGAGAAAGCTCAAGTACTTGGGTGCCTGCCACTCACAGGGTAGGCGCAGGTGGTGCTCCAAGCACCAGATTTCAGGCTAGCCCAGCCCCAGCTGTTGAGACTATTTAGGGAGTAAGCTAGCAGATCGAAGATCTTTCTGTCAACTCTGCCTTTCAAATAAGTAAATCTTAAAAAAGTCCAGGTTTATCCTCCTTCCTTCCTTCCTGATCAGCAGCCCCCTTCCAGCAAAGGGTTTTAGGTCCCAGCGGAAACTGCAGAAGTGGTAGGGGCTTGAGAAAGCTCCTTACAGCCCAGCCCCTGCATAGGAGCCCCCTGGAGGGATGCCCGGCCCAGCCTGGATCCTGTAGGCTTCTGCAAATAGTTAGCCTGCAGCCTTCTCTCTGTGTTTCCCTCAGGAGAGGCAGTTGAGGATGGGGAGCCATGATGGGGGTGTGTGTGTGTGTGAATCCCAGCACTGAACTCCAGCCCAGCAGTTCCAGGAAGCAGCAAAAGCATGACCTGTTCCTCTGGGAAGCCACACACTACTGGAACTCTGACCTTATGATTGGTCTCTAGCAATTCCAGATACATTCAAGGTAGGAGAAGAGCATAGTCAAAGCTTTGGTTTCTCTTACCTCTCTGGAGAAGCAGCTCCTCTACCCGGTTCAGGTCTCTGTAGTCGACACCCAGCCTCGGAAGGGGTGGAGCCCTGCACTAAAGGCCTTGCTTATATCCTGCTCCTATAGTGCTTAATCCCACAGTCTTCACAATCAGCCCCAGCTGGAAATGCCTGGCTGTTGTGTAGTGAGGCAAGGAGAGGATTTTGTTCACCTGTTGTGAAAGGAAGGGGCCCCTCTACGAGGAGAAAGAGAATGATGATTACAGGGAGACGGGTTTTTTTGCCTGAGCCGGAAGTGACAGTCAGCAAGAGGTGACCAAGAAGGAGAAATGCATCCTTGTGCTGGTGTCACTGACAACACAAGCTGTGGTGGAAGTGATGGCAGGACACACAGTGGCGGCTCACCCTGGCCCAGAGGGACAGGTTCAGGGAGGCTTTCAAGGGAATACAAAGTTCTATCCAGTACACGTGACTGGTGGCAGACTCAAAACCTTTTAGACATCAGGGATCAGGAAGCAGGGGCAGAGGCAGAGGATAGGGTTCATGGTGCATCACAAAGACTCACTGAGTCCTGCCTAGTGTAGCCAAGGGGCTGGAGTACTGCTGGGAGGAAGCCGGCTACCTCAGCTCCCCGGGGCTGGTAGGCTTGAGGCATTTGGAGCTGTCACTCATTCTTCACAGCCTTGCTGCCCTCTTGTTCTTACCCCGGATGCTGGGTATGTAGCAAAGCACACCTTTTCCTGGTTTGCTATTTGTCTCCCCCAGCTGCACTGAAAACTCCATCAGCAGGGTTTTGGGTCTGTTTGGTGCCTATAGCAGGCACACAGTGGCTATTCAGTAAGTCATTTTGGAATACATTCATTAAGTAAGTGAAGGAGAGACACTACAAGGGTGAGACACTAGACATTTTCTTTTTGAGAGAAGCATAATAGGTTTGCACACCCTTTTGGTGTTTTACAAACTCATTAGATTCTGGTGACAAAGGTGAGAAGCCATTTACAAAAAGCTATAAAGAAAACATCTACATTATAACTTCATTCCCATTACCCAAAATATGTAACTAAACTCAGCCCTTACTATGATTGGAATAGGATGTGACTCCTAAATGCATATGGATGTGAAATCTGGTACTATGAGGGTAGAAACTGAATCCAGTTATGCTCATCAACTCAATGTGCTAGTGGGGGATCTTTACGTCAGGGTCGGGGTGCTCCTTAGAAGGCTTTTCTTGTGAGAGGGTCTGGTCCAGCTCTTCTCTCTGCTTCCTGAATTGCCACCTGATCATTCTGCCTCAAGTCCTCCACCACTGCCATCCTCCAGCCTCCTGAACTAATGGGGCCTACCCAGTGTTGAACTGTGAATCTTTAAAATCATGAGCCAAAATAAAATGTTTCCCTCTTAAGCAGCCTGTGTTAGGTCATTTGTTATAGTAACAAAAAGCAGACACATACAAGCTTTGCTCTCAAACTTGGAGAGTTGCTTCAAGCAACTGCTCTGGAAACAGGAAGAGCTTGATGGCTATCACACTGTCTCTGCTTCAGAGGATTCATAACTGAGACACTTGCTCTCCTGATTCAACAAGACAGATAAGCTTGATCAGCATCATTGGAATCCAAAGACTCGTAATGCATTGATTCTGAGAAACATACTGCCCCCCCCCCATCTTATGATATCTGAAACCAGGCTACAACTTCCCAACAAGGTTTCTTATAACCTCAGGAAACTGGCAGCCCGTGAGACATGGTTATCATTCCCTGTTTTGTGCAGAGTTCCTGTTGGCTATTTGTATAATTGCCACTTCCATTGATTATTTGCTACTATTTGTGCCACTCTGTTGAGTCTAAATGTTCTTTAAAATATCTACAAAGCGTACATTGTGATTTGGCTTTGAAAGGAAGTTATTAACTATACACAGAAAGGTACAGAAACAGAACAATGGAGAAAAAGTGGATAACATAAAGTAGATGTCTGATATTGAAGGAAGGCCTTACTTCTTTATTTCCGTGCAGGGCAACAGCCAAGGACTTTACAAGACGTAAGGAAGGAAGATGCCATATAGTGGATGAGCTTTATTATGCCAGTTCATTGAAACATGCACAAAAATCAACACACACAAAGCAAGAAATCACCATCTTCAAGATTTGCAGAAGGAAGCCAACAGTTTAGGAGAAAATCCCCAGAAGAGAATTGTTTTTAAAAATTCTGCATCCCGGCAGGCACCACAACTCAATAGGCTCATCCTCCACCTGTGGCACCAGATTCTGTCTCGGTTGTTCCTCTTCCAGTCCAGCTCTCTGCTGTGGCCCGGGAGGGCAGTGGAGGATGGCCCAAGTGCTTGGGCCCCTGCACCCACATGGAAGACCAAGAGAAGCACCTGGCTCCTGGCTTCAGATCAGCACAGTGTGCCGGCCACAGCATGCCAGCCACAGTGGCCACTGGGGGGTGAACCAACGGAAAAGGGAGACCTTTCTCTCTGTCTCTCTCTCTCACTGTCCACTCTGCCTGTCAAAAAAAAAAAAAAAAAAGAAAGAAAAAAAGGAAAAAATTCTGCATCCCAATGCTCCTGATAGTGCAGAAGTTGACATTGTGTACAAAAACACATATGTTGATAATTCTGAGTTGAAAACAACTGAAAAATTTCAAATACTTCAGAAGTACCAGTTTTAGGAATTACTTAAACTATTTTACTTACATTTTCAGTGAAAAGTATACATGTAAATAATATATTTGTTAATATATTAATAAGTTAATATATTTAGTTTTGGTAAGTTTAAAAGGTAGGACGTTTAGTCTAGTGATTTAGACACTGGTTTAGATCCTATATTGCATATCAGAGTACCTAGGTTCAATTCCAGGCTCTGCTCCTAACTCTGCATCGTGCTAATGTACACTCTCAAAGGCACCAGAGATGGCTCAAGTAATTGGGTTCTTGACGCTCACAAGACTCTCACTGGCCCAGTTGTGGCCAGTGGGGTCATTTGGGGAGTGAGCTAGTAGGCAAGAGCTCTCTTTCTCTCTTCCACTCTCTCTCAAATCTAAAAAAAAAAAAGTTTTAAATAAACTAAAAGAGCTCCTTTTGAAGGTCTTAAGCACAATTCAATGAGATCATGCATTGGATCATGATTTATTTGGTCATATTTTTTCCATGTACATAAAAATTATGTTCTTAAATTTATGATATTCTAAACGACGCAGTATGGTATGTCATACTTTGTTCTCTCATCACTCTTCTTCAATAAAATGTTTAATTATTAAAAAATATTCAGTCTTTTTTCATATATTTAAGCTTCACAAACATATTTCATTACCTGGAGAAATTATAACAGAGCAGTGGTGACCAGTCTCAATACTAATTTTGTACATTTCTAGGATTGTGAAACTGACTCGTATGTGGAGTGCATGGTGAAGTCCTAGGATTTTAACTCTTGAGTGAATGAAGCATACTATTTGAATGGCAAAAGGGAAAACATCCTAGCCATGAGAGAGTATTGCCAAACATTTCAAACACCAAAGGAATAGCTCCAATATAAATGTCTGCAGCATATCAGCACTGATTACCTAGCTGTCTAACAGAACCTGTACATTTCTTCCTCAGAAAACTAACATGGATTGGGAGACTATTTTAATGTCAGCTGGGGTAATTCTGTTTGGTTCCTTGCTATGTACTTTACCTAGCACTGTGCCTGGCACTTAATAGGCATTCAGCAAATATTCTTGAATGAATAAATGAAAATCACCCTCTTTTAGAACACAGGGGATTATGCACCAACCACTGGTTCTTAGAGACACAGCATGGAATAGGGAAAAGAACATGGATTTTGGAAAATGGATTTGTTTTCTGGCTACTTCTTATTTTTGTTATTTATTTGAAAATTAGGGAGTCTTTCTCTCTCTCTCTCTCTCTCTCTCTCTCTCTCTCACACACACATACAGGAGGCAGGAGGGAAACAGAGCTCTCCTATCCACTCTCCTATCCTATCCAGTAGTTCACTCCCCAAAGGTCCATAGTGACCAGGACTGTGTCAGCACGGAACTATGAGTCAGGAATGTAATCCAGAATTCCCACATAGGTGGAAGGAACTCAACTACTTGAGCTGTCACTGCTACCACTCAGGGTCTGCAGAAAGGTGGTATCCATTACAGGGGACTTGTCTCATGGAGTCAAAGAAAGCCAGAATGAGTCCATCTTCATTCAGATGTACACATATATTTTAAGTTTTTCAACACTAGTCGTTTGAAAACCAATGATGAAAAGACCAGGTCCAGGTGACCATCTCAAAGAAACCATCTACAGAGGGATCTTTACAAGGCAATGAAATAAATACCAAGAGATACATACAAAATAACAAGGCATCATTATTACACTGTGTGCTATATACTATGTAAATTAACAGGAATTTGTTTATTTATATATTTATTGAAATTCTTAAAACTTTCAACTAATAGTTAAACACACACAGGCTAGGTGGGCTTAGCCTATGGTCTTCTCAGTTTTGGGGTATAGGGGTCATTTGGACCAGACAGTAAAGATAACCAACCCAGGGGCTGGCGCCATGGCTCACTTGGTTAATCCTCTGCCTGTGGTGCTGGCATCCCATATGGGCACTGGGTTCTAGTCCTGGTTGCTCCTCTTCCAGTCCAGCTCTCTGCTCTGGCCCGGGAGGGGAGTGGAGAATGGCCCAAGTGCATGGGCTCCTGCACCCGCATGGGAGACCAGGAGGAAGCACCTGGCTCCTGGCTTCAGATTGCTATAGCGCCAGCCGGTAGTGGTCATTTGGGGGGTGAACCAATGGAAGGAAAACCTTTTTCTCTGTCTCTGTCTCTCTCTATCTGTCAAATAAAAAAAAAAAAGATAACTAACCCAAGGAGATGCTGACTAGCACAGTGTTTCTCTGCCTCTCTGTACCATCTCAGGAAAGGACTTCTACTTTACTCCACAGCCTCTGCTCCTCTTGATTCATGGGTTGCTGAGCCCTTCCTATTCAATCAGTAACCACAATGATTTCATTCCAACATCAACACACTTACAAATGTCTCCCTCCTAGGGCATCCCCTTTGCCACCTGGACCTTTGGTCTCCATCCTGGACTTGAATGACCAAAGGATTTACCTCCATGACCCACTCAACTGTTCTCTCTCACTGTTTCTAATTATTCTAAGCTGCATGGCCCTTAAGTCCAATGCTATCTCTCCTTCAGGAAACTTCTTCAATACAGCAGTTACCTCTGAAACCAGGAATTACCAATTACTGCTTCAAAGACACTTTGAAGTCTTTAAATATGTTTCTCTTTTTTATGGCATTAGGGTTTCCTCTAGTTCTCAGCTTATTTTCAGAGCAGAGATACCTATCATGGGCGTAAAGTCTAATCGCTACTTCCTGGGAACCAGACTCCCTTCCATGTCTCACCCACGGTGGTCTTGCAGAATTCCCACCAGGGGAAAAGGTCCACCAGAAAAATCTGTGTCTGCTCCACAGGCAGCGCTTCTAGTCACGTACTAAACCATGATTATTTGGAATTTAAAATAGAACTGCATGGTCCTCTTCTGAAGATTACTATTTAATTTATGAGTTATTTATTGACAGCTAAATACAAAGTTGGTACTGTGGAGAAATTAAAAAATAAATAATTCTGGTGTCTGCCTTAAGATGGCTTCTAATCTAATCTGATAGGTGACATATATTCACCAATAAGTGCATTAATATCTAATAGAAAGGAATAGTAGTATACATGAGATACCATGCTTTAAGGACCTGGTACTGCCTTACCTACTTCTTGGTGTTTCAGTATGATATAATGAGGGCAATGGCACCTTGGGATGTGCAAAGGCAACATCCCAGTCAAGATAGAACCTTCTGAAGGCAGCAATGATTCTTCCCCCTGGTCTAGAACGTAAGGTTTGGTTAGAAAGTGGAAAGAAGCAATCAAGAGAAGAGCTGTTTCTTGACAGCTAGAGCTCTGGATTTATAGTGGTGGAAAATGTTAAACTGTGATGGTTTCTGATTAGGGAATAATCTAGAAATTGATTTAGGAAGATTAACCTGGTGAGACAGTGCAAAGAAAATTAGACGAGGAAGAGACTGGGTATATTAATGAAATTATGCTGAATAACAAAACAAGTCTTCTTATATGTATGGCCACCTCAAACTGGCAGGGGCTCTACTCTCCACGTCCTCAATAGCAGCTCCAATGACACAGACAGGCTCCATGTGCTGGAATGACAAAAACCTATACCATAGGAGACAAAGAGCAGGAGACATGGTTTACTTCCATTTGACTGGCTGTGACAGGGTACCGGTCCATGCCTCCCTTCAATGATAGACGGAGTACAGAGAAGCATGAGATCCGTGAATAGTGTTAATGCCTCCCTCCCTGGGAGGAGGGAGATAAGACAGGACACTGACACCACCCTCCAGGATGAAAGTTATGAGGGCCTAGATTCAAATGGTGACCAAGAGCATGAAAATGAAGGAAAGGGTTTGTGAAACACTAAAGGCTTGATAGGCTGCAGATGTTTAGAACCAAAAAGGATGTGTATTACACCTGGTGTGGGCTGCAGGGTTACAGACTGATGAGGACAGGAACGTGTGAAAGCTGCACTTGGAATCATATACTTTCAACACCAATTATTTTTACTAATGGAGACACGTAGCAGTTACTCCATAGATTTAAAATTAAGATTATACTTGAATTAATAAGTAGCATCTGATAAGTCAAGGACAGGGAAACCATACTTTCTATGCAGCAATATAAGTAATTGCTAGGGGCCAACTTGAGAAAGACAGAAAAGTTCATCTATATCTTTTCTTTGGCTTTGTATTTTGTGCTGGAGAGTCTATCATTCCTACCAATAATGCTTAATATCACCTCAAGATAAATAACTTCTCTGTTTAGGTCTTTTAATACCTTTTCTGAGTCTGAAATATTGGGTTTTTTAATACTTTTTCTAAATTGAGTCTGAAATTTGAATGGTGTTCAAAATTCTCTGACTTAAGGTCAATAACAATCATAAAAAGATATTGTAACCTACTCTACTGAGGGGCCATCAAGGCAACCATATTTTCCAATAACTTCTAAAACTTTCTAATGAAAAGTCAAGTATATAAAATATTATGCATTTTATTCCTTTTACTTTTGTTTTCCTAGAATATCTGAACTGAATTGAAATTTCCAAGCTATACCTCTTAGTCCATTCAGTTTGCTATAATACAAACACTATAGGCTGGGTAGCTTATAAAAAAGAAACATTTAGTACTCAAAGTTCCTAGGACTAGGAAATCCAAGATAAGGACACTGGCAGACTAAGCATGTGGTAAGGGCCTGTCGCTCATGAATGGTGCCTTCTCATTGTGTCCCCACAAGGTGGACAGGTATGGCTGTCTCTTTGCTGTCTTTTTGTTCTAAGAGCATCAGTTCCAATCATGAGGGATCTGACTTTAGGATCTACTCATTGCCCAAAGACTCAATTCTTTTTTTTTTTAATTTTTATTTATTTATTTGAAAGGCCAAGAGACAAAGAGACAAATTTTTCCACTTGTTGGTTCACTCCTCAAATGCTTGCAATAGTTAGGGCTGGGCAAGGCTGAAGCCAAAAGCCTGGAACTCCATCCAGGTCTCCCACATGGGTAGCTGGGATCCAAGCTCTTTAACCTTCACCTGCTGCCATCCAGGAAGCTGGAATGGAAAGCAGAGCTGGGACTTGAATTAAGGTGCTCCAATATGGAATGTGGACATCCCATGTGGTATCTTAACTGCTTTCACTGAACATCCAAACCATACCCCATATCTGAGTACACATTTGGTATTAGATCTCAACATACAGATCCGGGGTATGATGGGATGGGCAGACACAGACATATATACCATGGTGCTACACAAAAGTGGATGAGATCAATGATGCTGTTTTCTGAAAACTTCACTGAGACAAAGAGACAAATTTTTCCACTTGTTGGTTCACTCCTCAAATGCTTGCAATAGTTAGGGCTGGGCAAGGCTGAAGCCAAAAGCCTGGAACTCCATCCAGGTCTCCCACATGGGTAGCTGGGATCCAAGCTCTTTAACCTTCACCTGCTGCCATCCAGGAAGCTGGAATGGAAAGCAGAGCTGGGACTTGAATTAAGGTGCTCCAATATGGAATGTGGACATCCCATGTGGTATCTTAACTGCTTTCACTGAACATCCAAACCATACCCCATATCTGAGTACACATTTGGTATTAGATCTCAACATACAGATCCGGGGTATGATGGGATGGGCAGACACAGACATATATACCATGGTGCTACACAAAAGTGGATGAGATCAATGATGCTGTTTTCTGAAAACTTCACTGATTGGCTCTTTGATTACCTTATGTGTAGAGCACTCATCTGATACACAGGACACCATGACCTTTAGTTCCAGAATGTTCCTGTCTGGGGGTTATTCCAGGGAAGAAATGGAACCAAAGGGTTAAACTATGAGCTTAGACAAATGGAGGCCACCATTCCTGCCACCCACCTTTGGAGACTTAGCAAGTAAGACTTTCGCCTCATTATGTAGGTAAATGGTCTAGAACCTCCACCCTTTTGATGTCATGGGGAGGCCTTCGAAAAGTTGCTTAGCTATACAGTCAGGTTGTGTGTGGGCTGTGGGCCTTGGCCTTTTCTACGTCTTCACCTGAACACAGCTGCCAATAAGGCTCAGAAGCAAACACTAACTTTAATTACCCTTTCTCCCGGCTGCTTTTTCCCTAGAGACAGACTCTGCTTAGGCGTTTTTTTGAGCCAAGTCCAGTAGATCCAGAAAATATGGCGAATGAGAAAGCCCAGTTTTCTGGCAGGAAAAAGGAAACCAGCTTTCATGCTCAATAAGGAGCCCATCTCAAATGACATCCAAGAGCACTGTGCCACAGCTGAGAAAATACCAAGCTTGTTGGAACCCATACCTTGCTTTCTAGAGCATCCAGAATGACAGAAATTCTGTCAGAATGGCCTCAGCCTGCTTACTCAGGGAATGACCCAAGCAGAGTGATCTTTTAACCCAGACTGTAAGGTGGGCAGGGCCTCAAGGAAGCAGCAGATGAAGAACAGGACTCCTTAAAGGATAAAAATATTAATTTATACATCATCAGTTTATAAATGCACCTGCTGTCAACAAGACAAAGTAGATAGAACCATACCTGCTCCCAGTTACTTCCTACCTCCCTTGCTATTTTGTCACTTCAGAACTATCTCCTAGCTTGCCCTTAGTGTTCATTTGAACCTTATTGTTGCCAACATAGAAACACTGGGTACCAGTGATGAGCAGCCCAGGTGATATGTCCAGGGCCTGTGCCACTCTACAAAAAATCCTTGGTGCACATTTACAAGCTTTCTAATGGTTAACATAAAGGAAATGGCCTGCTGAGTCAGGGCCAAGTCACTTCACCTCTCTGTGGCAATAATTGCCTAGAAGTACAATCACTCAGTTGCTAATGATTTTCAATAGAATTATTTTGGTCCCATGGAGATATCAACTGAATATTTGGGCATTGGTCTGGCACTCCATGAACCAGTTTGATGTTGGAAAGTTTGAGAAGTTAAATCTGTTCTCCTGCATTAAGGATGTTGGGTGTGGATGATCTGTAGGGGCTCACAGAAGCACCAAAAGTCTGTTTATTTTAATAGTATCTTCTTATGTTAATCCTATTCGGAAAACTTATTCTTTAAAATTCAAATTATTGAATTCAAACCTGTAATTTAGTTTCATCTCATTATCAAAAATTTTAATCCAATTGTTTTTCCACTAGCTAAGAGATTAGCAGTCTGTTTTGGGGTGGGTGCAGCCTAGTAGGGCACACTTAGATGGATTGCCCTGGGATCTCCAAAACAGCAAGTTGGCATGGGTATTGCTGTTGGGTTGTCTAGGCAAGAAAAGTGGATTATCAAAGACAGGCTTCACCTACACACCGGATTATCATCCACCTATTTGGTTGCTTGTTATTTGTTTGTAACTCCTGTAGGTATTGCTTTATTTACCAGGAAGAAGGAGTTACTGCTTCTTGCAAGTGCTGCTAGAGACCTTGCATAATAAGAATTTTTCCTGCAAGCTTTATGGAGGACACTTTGTCATATATGGTACCCCTATGCTGGTTGTTATAGCATAGTGCAATGAAGATTCACAGATTTGCAAAGAATTATGACTAAGTGACTAGGTTTCTGTCTGAAGCAACTCAGATGTCCCAAGTCTTTTTCTGGATTGTTTTTACTTTTGCCATCACATGATCATCAAAGAACTTTCCTGGTCCTGATCATATGAATTGCCAGATATGCTAACCTGTGTGTGTTATGCTTTTGAGCCTCAGAATGTCTCATAGCATTGGGTGGAAGAAAATACTTGTGAGATTCTTGTTTATATGATGGGCTTCCCTGTTACCAAAGTACCAAAGTTAGGTAGTATTAAGGTGAGACTCATGATTTTTTCCCCACATTCCACATAAGGAAATGCAAACCAAAAAGGTCATGAAAATTTCCTGAGATCATGCACCTAGAAAATTGCCAAGCCAGAATTTGAACTTGGGCAGACTAACTCCTAAGTACACATGTTCTTAAATACTCTGTAACCCTACCTTCCTCAGTTTGACCTGGCTCATCCAAGCCCATTGGTCCAGGCCATCAAAAGTTCTGAAATGTTTGCATCGGCACTCTGAAGAACTAGAATTATTTTCTATTCACTTTTCCTCAATCCTATACCATAGCACCTTCATTCATCACTCTTTCTGATCTATTGGGATTATTTTACCTTGTTTCCAAAATGTCAAATTCTCTATTCACCAGTATAACCACAGACACATACTTTGTCCTCCACATCTATACAAATGAGGCACAAGTTAAGCAATTAAAGAAAAACTTGAAAGATGTCATAAGACAAACTGAACTCCAATCCTGCAGTATTAACACTTGTCTCTATCCACATTGATAAGGAGCCCAAGCTGATAAAAAAAGGAAAATAACCATTAAATCATGTTCAAAAGCTACAATGAGCATTGCCACAAGCAACGGTCTTGTAATTTATATTACTACAATTTAAAAGACTTGTGGTATTTGACAGAGTTGTACAAATAAGTAACTTCATAATGATCGTTGTTCAAAACTGACAGTCCATAATATATGAGGTAACTGTTGAACAGAATATTGAATTTCAATAATAAGATTTAGTGTTCATACTGAGCAACTGAGTTAAAATACTTTGATAATTTCTTTCATAAATGGTGACTGCCACATTGATACTATAAAATACATTCACATTAAATTGTTTGAATTATTTTTCCAAGATTTATTTATTTATTTGAAAGGTGGAGTTACAGGGAGGGGGGAAGAGATAGAGGAAATCTTCCATCCATTGGCTCACTCGCCAGATGGGCCAATCTGAAGTCAGGAGCTTCTTCAGAGTCTCCCAAGTGTGTGACGGGGCCCAAGGACTTGGGCCATCCTCTGCTGCTTTCCCAAGCACATTAGCAGGGAGCTGGATTGGAAGTGGAACAGCCAGGACATGAACCAGCTCTTATATGGGAATGCTGGCATAAAAGATAGCAGCTTTACCTGCTAAGCCTCAGCACTGGCCTCAGATTGTGTGAATTATTTTCTAATTTCTAACAGACCCATATGCATTTCTGGGGATATAAAATAGAAGAATAGAATATATATATATGTACATATATTCACACAAACATAAGTATGAAACTCATGTCACTTGGGAAGCATACGTTTAGCCTAGTGGCTAACATGTTGGCATTCCACCTTGGAGTTCCTGGTTCAGTACCTGGCTCCAGCTCCTGACTCTAGTGCCTAGCTAATGCAGACCCTGAGAGGAAGTAATGATGGCTCCTGTAGTTGGCTTCCTGCTGGTCACATGGGAGACCTGCATTGTTTTCCCAGCTCTTGGCTCAGTCCTGGCCATTTGCAAAGTCAACCAGCAGACAGCACGCTCACGCTCACTTTCTCTCTCTCTCTCTCTCTCTCAAATAAAAACTAAATTTTTAAAAAAACTCATGTCATTTGATTTTCTCAACAGGGTCCAAGCACCTATACTTGCCACAGAGTAAGTGTGAAAGACTAAAATCAAAACTCCAGAGTCAGGTGGATGGTTCTGTTTGGGCTCATCCTCTTAACCTTTGACAGTGGCATGTTCTTTAAACTCTCTGGGCCTCAATTTCCTCATCGGTAAAACAGAGCCTACCTCACAAGGCTTTTTCTGATAATTAAATGAGGCTAAAGAACTTAAAGTACTTAGCACAATACCTGGCACTTACTACCTCATACTGCAGAAGTGTGAGATGTTATTATTTTAGAATCACAAAGAGGAACTATTTTCCTTTTGACCACATTCACGCTTGATTAATTTTCTAGAACATTCCATGCAGCACACCACAGAATATGAGTAATACTGAAAGGATACATCTAATATTTCCTCTGTAGCCTCACAAGCAAATCCCCCACCCTCAGCTTCCTATTTTGAAAAGTTCCTAACCAAAAGGGTAAGTGAGAGAAGATTCAATTGTCTTTCAGTCAAGTTCACCAATGAGCACATTGTCACAGGTTTGCTTTGTGAGTCCCCATCCTCCCTCTTACCCCAAATACTCATCAGGTGTTCTCTAGGAACATGAAAATTGTCAAGAAAGTCAACATTAATATAACAATGCTTTCCAATTGATAGCTCATATTCAAATTTCTCACTTCTCTTAATAATAGGTAGCTTTGTTTTCCTTCATTCAATATAGAATATCATTAAAGTTTATGAATTATGTTTGGTTGATGTATCTCTAGAATCTCTTTCAATCAAAAATATCCCCCTGCATTTTAAAAACGTGCTTTAAAAAAGGTATTATATCATTGACATTTTTAGAGAGATCAGGCCAGGTATCTTGTAGATTGGCTCATACCTTATTTTCTCATGATTAGGTTTTGGTTAAACATTTTTGTCATCACGAAAGTGATACTGTGAGCCTCTTGGTACATCAGATCAGGAGACAAGGAATGTCCGTTTGTTGTTTTATTACTCATGCTGAATGTGTTCACTTGGTTAAGGAGGTGAGCTCAATATTTCTCCATTGACATATGTCACATTTTCCTTGTAATTGATATATAAATTGGGTGATTCTCTGAGATTGTGTTCCTGCAACATTTGCTCAATGATTTTAGCATCTATGGTTGACACTTGCCTAAATTATCTGGGTGATTCTAAAATGGTTACATTCTATCACTCATCTACACTGGCATTCTTCTGTAAGAAAAGTCCATCATCCTTTTTGTAGTAATGTTTTGTACCCAGGGACGACTTGGGTTTGTTTTAAGAAGGCATTTCTGAGGCCATTACACGTTGGAGAATTGGGCTTCACTCTGAGGGCCCTCTAGTGGTTGCTTGGGTGGCATTTTTTGCTTATGGGAGCATATCTGGGGGAATTCGAAACAAGGCCAAGGGCAGAATTTTGCTAAACAAATATAATAATTTGACCCTTTACTGGTAGGTTTAAACTCAGTGCTAGTCAATCTCTTGAGCCATGGTTAGCTATGTATACACTACTGTATATGTGTAGTGTATGCATTCTTTCAATGTTTTAAAAATGATTGTGGAACCTGAGAATTCTTCCAGGAACTCTGCATCTTTTCTATTCCAATCAACTCTGTTTAAAGTCTTTGGAGTAAGAGAAGTAGGGGACGGTGCCTTCCTGTCTTTGCAATGTATCCAGGGCTTTGCTGAGACCTATTCTCTGAGTTCAAGTGTATTCACATGCTCTGCTCTCAATCTTGCCAGCTCAGCTAAACGTCCTTCTTTCAGTCACCTCCCAGATATTTGCTCTGGGCACCTTCTTTGGGGTTCTTAATGTTCACTTGATTTTCTTGCAGTAGGCAACTGGCATCTGGCCCATGCTTAGTCAGTCTTAGTGGTTGCCTAGGGGTAAATGTTCTGTCTGGTCCAAAACTGAAGTTTTCCCTTCTCTCCCCCAGGCTGGCAGCAGATCTCCTCTGTTTTCCAGGACCCTCGTCCCTACTGATCAACAGGATTCTCAAGTAGCAGTTTTCTCAGCACATTTACCTGAACATGTTTACCTTTGTTTATGCATATATTCAGATTAAATTGTTAGCTCTCAAGTGTACCATGTATTTAAAATTGACGTGCAACATTGGACTCCAAGATACCTACGACTTCTATCACCTTCTCTTAGCACTCGTGTGGCCTTCTGTTTACAGAGACAATGCATTTGGTTAAATTTAAAATGAGGTGCTTAACAATCTCTCTTATCTTTAGGCCAGTTGTTTCTTTTCCCTGAAATTTCCCCCAAATGGACTGTTAGAGACTCAGAGTAAGTGCCAGGCCAGCTCCTGTGGAGCACTTGGAAGTTCACCCTAAGATTCAAGGCTACTTGTGTGCTGTGTATCAGGCTCCTTCTCAGAAATCTGGGGAAGGCCCACCTGCCAACATGAGCCCTTTCTAATTGCACCTGTCAGTGGACAGACAGCCCCATCCTTCCACTCCTCACTGCACCAGTCATTGAGTCAGCCTGGAATTCTATGTCTCAGAAAAAAGACAGGTTACCCTAGGGAGCCTCAAGCACTTGACCTGACCCAGCTATCTCCCAAGGCTTGACAATTAACATTCTCAAGTGGTATTAATAGACATGGTCTCATTGTGATCTGTGAATTACAGCCTGTGGAGACTTCCCCTGTGAGTCTGGGTGTGTTGTCAGGAACATAGTGTGATTTGGTAAAGTACTAATTAAACAAGGTACAGGTCCCATGATGTATGCATGGTTTCCCCAAAGCAAGGTCTCTTCTAGACTTGTGATAAATTACAGAGGCGTTCCAGTGTGGAGAGTGTGCCCACACAGCCAGAGAAGGCATGCACAACCATTGTTTAAGGTCTGAGCATTCCCACTGGAAGGAGCTATGGATCTGGCTACTGCAAAAAAAAAAAAAGATAGCAGCAAACATACCCTGAGGGGCTGCGCACACAGCAGCACACAAGTGAGAATTAGCACAAGGTGCGGGAAAGAGCAGAGGGCATGGGAGGGTCCTGCTTCCAGGCTTGGATGTCTGCACAGTTCAGAAGGAACAGCTTGCATTTCCCAGGAGATTTGCTGCAGGGAGGAAGAAACAAGTGGAGAAGGCTAGGCCCTGGTTAGGAACTGTATGTAGATGAGCCTCATGGCCACTGGTGAGTGGAGTGGGAGGATGAGCCCCTGGTGGCACGGTCACAGGATGGTGCCTGACACAGAGCAGGAGCTCAAGCTTTGTGGAAAGAGTGAGGATGAACAGATATCATCTTAGAACTCAGGTAAAAGAATGTGCCAAGGCCGAAGGAGTGATCAGCTTGGAGGCAGAGTGCTCCCTAGAGACAGATGCAGGTTATACCAAAGCCACCTCACAAGGCCTCTTCCCTTTCAATGTCTTCCACATCTGTCGGAGTCCTGGGAAGTATCGTGGATTGAGACAGTGAACTCCCACTGTTTCGTTATGGGAAAAGGCCAGAGAATTGTTTTTTAATAAGAGAATGATTAAGTTAATTGAAATCTAAGAACTCGACCCATATCACAAATAAAACAGAATGGGGCACACACATGTCAGTTGTTAAATGTGACTCCCATACATGCACGCCATATTCTGCCTCTTCTCTTGTAAGCTCTACTCACTCTTTTTTCCCATTTCCAAGACCAGTGAGGCTCCAGCACAGCTGTGAAACCTTAGTAAGGGAGGCTTGCAAAGGCCCAGGGTTTGTGGTGTGTTCTTCTCAAAACTAGTCCAGTTTCATAATACACCCCACATATCTCCTGAATTCAATTATTCTTCCTTCTATTGCTCAGTGACAAATTTCCAGAATTACATGTATAACATTTGTCATGACAAATACACTGATGAGAACCCCTTTTGGCTGATGACAGTAAAGAGCAAGTGCACTATAATTATGGCATAAAGTGAGATGATGGAGATTTCAGAATATTGGCTAGAATCCATGCCCATGACTCCTCAACCATTTTGACGTACTCTTTCATGTTTTGTGTGGAACCCAGAGACCAAGCCTGTTGAACAGCATGGTGAAGGGAGAAATCCCAGGGTGCCCCTCTGCAGATGACTTCGTCAGGTGCAGGTACAGAGGACTGGAGATGAAAGCCACTTTGGCTCTTGTCCCACTAATTTGCTTGCTGGAAACCCAGCTCTATGTACTCACCTATTGGGTTATACACTCCAAGAAGATGAGGATATACCATCTGTCCTCCTCATATGTGTAAATCACTATGATGCTGACACACAGCTTCTCCATAAACATTTGCTGAGTATTATTGAGTGCAATGAATAAAGAAATGATAAATCTGGAAGGCTACAGTAATGGGCTGCCCTGAGCAGGTAGGAAACATGACACTGGACACTACCTCCTCCCTCTCCTGGCTCTGGAACTCCCAGGACCTACTCTGTGTCTGAGAAGCTTGGGCCACCTCCCACTGGTAATCAATAAACCACCTTGACAGGTTAGCTTGCAACAGGGCCCAAGGTCTCAGCCTTCTGAGGAAATCGTGAAAGTTCAGAGGAATGGATATACTTACAGCTCTGGGATTTCTAGCACTGTGAATTCCAACATGGGACTGATCCTATAATCACACTTGCAAGTAGTTGCCATTTAGTTTTCTTATAAGCTCACCCAAACTTGTAACTAATTTTGCTTATACTCAGTTTCCTTATGGTTTTCTACTTCCTAATACGGGGATTACATTGTATGGGGATTCTTCTCTATAGTATTTTATGCTTTTTTCTGTTTTAGTTAACTTGTTTCTAAAGTACTACCTACTTACAGAATAGGTACAAATCAGAAGTCTTTAGCTCAATACATTTTGACAGAGGCCCCACCTCAATAAACAGCTGGAAGGTAGGCATTTAGCTGAGCAGTTAAGACATCTGCATCCGAAGGGGCCAGCACTGTGGTGTAGCTGGTAAAGCCAGTGCCTGTGATGTCAGCATTCCATTTTGGCTCCAGTTCTATTCCATGCTGCTCCATTTCTGATCCAGCTCCCTGCTAATGAACCTGAGAAAGCAGTGAAAAATGGTCCAAGTCCTTGGACCCCTGCACCCATGTGGGAGACCCATAGGAAACTCCTTGGCTTCTGACTCAGCTCCAGCAGTTGTGGCCTTTGGTGGCAGATAGATCTCTCCTCTCCTCTCCTCTCCTCTCCTCTCCTCTCCTCTCCTCTCCTCTCCTCTCCTCTCCTCTCCTCTCCCTCTCCCTCTCCCTCTCCCTCTCCCTCTCCCTCTCCCTCTCCTCTTCTGTTTCTGTCTCTGTTTCTGTCTCTCTCTCTCTCTCTCTCTAACTCTGCCATTCAAATAAATTAATCTTTTTTATAAAAGATGGAGATGCCTGTATCCCATATTGGAGTGCCTAGGTTCAAGTCCCAGCTCCTGACTCCAGCTACCTCCAGACTCAAACCTGGGAAGTAGCAGTGATAGCTCAAGGCATTGAATTCCTGCCATCCACTTGGGAGACCTGGATATAGGGCTGCTGGTTCCCAGGTTTGGCCCCAGCCCAACTGCTGTTGTCATAGATATTTGAAGAGCAAACCAGCAAATGGGATCGATCAATCAATTTCTCTCTCTTTCTTTCTCCCTCTTCTTTTCATTAAACAAATAATTAAATAAAAACACCTAGATCAATAAATAAAACAACCAGCACCATAGAAGCCTCATTGTAATCCCCCCTAATTACAACCCTTGCCTGAGAGTAAACCTGTCCTGAGTTCTAACAGCATAGATTATGTTTGTCTACTTTGTACTCATACAAATGGAACTACATAGTGTACAGGCTTTTGTGCCTGACTTCTTTTGCCTAACATTAAGTTTGGAATTTGTCCATTTGTTATTAACAATGGATATTAGTCCATCATACGAACAGAACAATATTCATTTATCCATCCTGCTGCTGCTGGACACTTGGACTGGTTTTAGCTTGGGGAAAGTGCAAGTAGTGATGGCAAAAACATCCCTGTGCAGGTTTCTTGGTGCCCATATAGTTGCGTTTTTGTCACATATATTTCCAGGAATGCATTCCTAGGTTATGAAGTATATTATGCTTTACTTCAGTACATATTATTAAACAGCTTTAAAAGTGATTGCACCAATTTATACTACTCTGAGCTGAAATGTTTGAGAATCCAGTGACTTCACATAATGGCAGGAGAGTTTTTATTTTAGCCATTTTGGTGTTGTAGAGCAGAATCTCTCTGTGGTTTGGGTTGTGTGAGGCCGACTTCCTTGTCAAATGTCTGCAGGCTGTCTGGACATTGTGAAATATTTATTCAAGCTATTTACTCATTTTTATCTGTAAAAGGTCATCTATATTTTTAAATGATTATTATTTACTTGTGGGAGTCTTTTATGTATCTTAGATATATAAAGATATAAAAAATATATTGTAAGCATGCTCTTCCACTCAGTAGTTCATTTTATTTCTCAATGGAATTTTTGATAAATGGGATTTTTGTTAATTCCAGTTTATCATTTCCCCCCATATGGTTAAGCTTTTCATTTCTCATCTAATAGATTGTTCCCTGTGCCAAGCTCATCTAGGTACTTTCTGATGTGTTCTAAATACCTTGCAGTTTTGCATTTCATATTTAGATCTGCAATCTACCTAGAATTGATTTTTGTATGTGTTGTTAGATAAGGTAAAATCCATTTTTTACTATTTAGATATCTAATTAACTCAGCACAATTTACTAAAAAGGTTATCTTCTCTTCACTACACGGCCTTGTCACTTTTAAAATAAATCAAGCGACCATGTATGGGAGGTGTATTTCTGGACTCCATTCTGTTCTGTTAGTCTACTTGTTTATCATTGTGGTAATATCATGCTGTCTTCATCACTGTTACTCTACAACACGCTTTCATAGGCAGTAGAATAATGGCTCCAGATCTGCTCTTCTTCAAGAATGCTTTGCCTTTTCTCATCCTTCTTGCCAGTTTACAAACATACACACAACCATACTAGAGTTCTGATTCTGATTATGTTGAATCTGCATCAATTTAGGGAAAACTTAAATCTTTATGATATTCAATATATGAACAGGGTGTGAAAGGGTATTTCAAAGTTTTCATGGAAAATGGAAAAGGAAAGTATTTGAGCACAAAAATAATGAAATCCTTGCATACAAAGGGTCTTCAAAAGGCTCATTGGAAAATGTGTATTATGAAAAAAATTACACATGAGTTTCTAAAAACTTTTGTACCAAAATCAAAATATCTTTTAATTCC
Source organism: Sylvilagus floridanus (assembly GCA_949820135.1). Taxonomy (NCBI): domain Eukaryota; kingdom Metazoa; phylum Chordata; class Mammalia; order Lagomorpha; family Leporidae; genus Sylvilagus; species Sylvilagus floridanus. Next base: position 25,512,563 of record OX463230.1, read on the forward strand.
ATTTTTCTGTGATCTCTTTGGAGTATGCTTATATATACCTTCATTTGTTTAGGTCTTTTATTTTACCTCCATAATGTTATATAATTTGTAGTCCAGTGAAACCTCACATTTGATAAGATTTATTTGTGGGCATTTTATAGTTTTGATGCTTTTTAAGTTGTGGCTATTAAAAAGATTTTGGTAAAAAAATTCTTACAAATATATAACATACCAATAATTTAATCTAGATTGTGAGTCCTGCATTCTTTCTCATTTTGCTTGTTAATTCAAGGAGATCATCTGTGTAGTTTTCGGATTTTCTACATAGACTGTTATACTATATGAAGACACTGATGGTTTTGTTTGTTTTCTATTTACACTTTCTTATTGCTTTGGCTGGGACCTGCAGTGCAATGCTGACCATAGGTAGGAATAATGCTTTGTTTAGTTCCCAGTGTTAGGGAAATGTGACAGAGTTTTTAACGTCCTGAATTAAAGTCTTCCCCTTTTCCTTAGTCAATAAATCTGGGCTTTTTTATGCCTGGAATCCGGGCACTGATAGAGAAGAGTAGAAATAAAGAGGGGGGTGAACTGTCCTACCTGTGCTTGCCCAACCACAGTGCAGCTGCTGTAGCTTCTGTGTCTGTGTCCCCAGGACTGTGCAGTGTGGGAGCAGGGATGGAATCGCATCCTTGGGAAATAAAGATGAGCTGGACTACATGACTCCCTACAATCCCTACCAACTCAGAGATAATCCAGCTGATTTAACAGGTCTTGGACCTAGAGAGCATCTCAATCAGTCTTCTACCCACAGTGTGCATCCTGGGAATATCTTGAAGAACATGGAGTTGGAGGATGGCTGTGGTCACCTCCAAACCCAAGGGCTTCCCCAGGAGCACACCACAAGCCCTTCTAAGAACACTGTTAGTCCCTGTCTGCTGTTCATGATCCTGCAGAGCAGCCTGACTCCCACCCCTTTTGTCAAGGTGGGGATGGTTCTCACTTCTGATTGATACCTTTATACTTGTGCAGATTAAATTCAGGCAGGCTCCTTACAGAGCCAGGAGTGAGCCAAATGTGAGCTACTCTCTAGAGCATTCAGCAGTCCCTTGGCAGACTGAGTCCTGCCCCCAGTGTTTAATGAGGCTGGTGGGACCCTCCTCTAGGCACAGATGGTGGTAAAGACCTTATCTACTACAGGAAAAAACTCCAAGTACTAACCAAGCAGCTTATCCAGTGTTCTCATTGCTTGTCACTACATTTTTTATAACATTATTAATTTATTTGAAAGTCAGAGACAGAGAGAGAATCTTGACCATTCTGCCTGCCGGTTCACTCCCCAAATGTCTATAACACCCAAGGTTGGGCCAAATCAAAGCCAGGTCTCCCACATGGATACAAGGAACACAAGTGCTTGAGCCACTGCTGCTTTCCAGGTACATTAATAGAAAGCTAGATCAGAGGTGGAGCAGCCAGGCCTGGTGTTGTGCAGTAGCAGGTAAAGCTGCTGCTCGCAGTCCCAGCAGCCCATATGGGTGCCAATTTGAGTCCCAGCTGCTCCACTTTCAATCCAGCTCCCTACTGATGTGCGTGGGGAAGCAATGACAGATGGCCCAAGTTCCTGAGCCCCTGCACTCACGTGGGAAACCTGGATGAAGCTTTTGGCCTGGCCCAGCTTTGGCCATTGCAACCATTTGGGGAGTGAACCAGTGGATGGAAGATCAATCTCTTTCTCTCTCTGCCTCTGCATCTTCTTCTCTGTAACTCTTTCAAATAAATAAATAAATATTAAAAAAATAAATAGAGGGGGCTGGCCTCATGGCTCACTTGGTTAATCCTCCGCTTGTGGCACCAGCATCCCTTATGGGCACCAGTTCTAGTCCTGGCTGCTCCTTTTCCAGTCCAGCTCTCTGCTGTGGCCCTGGAGGGCAGTGGAGGATGGCCCAAGTGCTTGGGCCCCTGCACCTGCATGGGAGACCAGGAGGAAGCACCTGGCTCCTGGCTTTGGATCAGTGCAGTGCTGACCGTGGCAGCCATTTGGGGAGTGAACCAACGGAAGGAAGACCTTTCTCTCTGTCTCTCTCACTGTCTGTAGCTCTACCTGTCAAACAAAATCTTTAAAAATAAATGAGTAGCCAAAACTTCAACTGGCAATCTAATATGACAATGTGTGCATCCCAGATGGCATCTTAATCTGCTCTGCCACAAATTCTGGACCCTAATTTCTTTTTTTAAAAAATTAATTTATTCATTTTATTTGAAAGGCAGAGAGAACAATAGAGAAAGATTCTATCTGTTGATACATTCCCCAAATTCACACAACAGCTGGAGCTGGGCCAGGCCTAGGCCAAGAGTGCAAAACACCATCTGAGTCTCCCACAAGGATGGCAGAAATCCAAGCACTTGAGCCACCACCTGCTGTTTCCCAGGGTATACATTAGCAGGAAGCTGGATGAGAAGTAGAGGAGCCGGGACTTGAACCAGGCACTCTGATATGGGACGATATGTGGATGTCCCAAGCCATAGTATCTTAACCATTGTGTCAAACAGCTACCCCCTCTGTTTTTTGAATCATCGGAAGGAATCCACCCCTGCTGTATGTTACCTTCAGGTTTTACAAGTCCTTTTCTAGTGTCCTGGTTGGACCTGGTGATGTACATATAGGGTAAGATACTCCCACTCTGCTTTCCCTGCCTTTATGTCCTGTGTCTCTGGTTGTCACTGTGCTGCCGCCCCAGGGGGCTGGTCCCCCTTCAGAGCCTTATCTAACACCTTTGCACATTGGACTCATGGTCTGGATGGTAGGAAAAGCCAAGTCCTGCAGAGGGGTCTGTCATGGCTTCTGTCACAGGTGGGCTTTGTGTGGCACAGGCTCCTTCATTTTCCCTTGGAGCTCACTGTTGGAGATGGAGGACTGGAGCCCTGAGTGTGCACTGCCTACGGCAGGAAGCACAAGGCATACACTGCTGGCAGAATTCTTGTATCAGTGAGATTTACCTCGCCAAGAAAAAAGAGACTTAGTGGGAATGGCAGCTTCTCCCACTGCCTCTGTGCCTTGTCTCTTTTCTCTCTGACTTCTCTCAGGTCTTGCAGAGAACAAGCAGCTACTCAGAGGGAACAAGGACAGTGTCGTGGGGGGGGGGGGGGTTGCATGAGAGGAGCTGGGGGCTGGGAGCTTCAGGAGGGTGGAGGAGCCACCTTGCACACTCTGCTGGCCAGGCTCCTCCCCCTGCCTTCATATGCATTCCTCACAGCACCACCAGGACTGGGACATGAGCTGCGCATAATTAATTTTTATTGAAAGAGCCTTTTTTTTTTTTTTTTTTTGGTCTGCAGACATTGTGTTCTGCTTCTGCCATGACGATAAAGTCTCCAGTACAATTTTGGATTTAATTATAGCCCCATTTCGAGGGAATAAAAAAAAAATCCCTATATCAGAGGCACAGATAATTGGTGATGCCAGGTGGGGCAGAGACGTGGGTTCCGGGGCTCAGAGCGTTGCTTCCGGCTGGTTCAGATCTCATGACCCATTCAGCTGGGCTTTCGTTGTGATCTGGCCTCCCTCCTCTCTGTTATCCTCTGCAAAATGAATCCTAACCCCATGTCCCAAAAGATAGCTGCAGGAGCAAGTGACTTCTAAGTCACGCACACAGACCAGTGCCTATGCTAGCAAACCCCAGGATCCTGGTGACTTTAAGCCAGGCCAGTTTGCACTCTGACATTGTGAGTAGATTCCTGTGTTTCAGACTTGCACTCTGGGATTGCAGTGGCCTCTGCTTCTGATGGTGCAGCTGATGCCGCTGGGGAAGAGGCCAGAAGAGGGAACCTCAGGAGAGGCAGGTGGGGTTGTAGGGCTGGCTTTAGGCAGCTGGACCAAGAACGTGGAGTCTCCTGGCTATGGAGAGAGAAAAAAGGCAGGGAAGACAGATGGGCAGGAAAAGGGTGCCCTTCCCCTGGCAGCACTGAGCACGCAGGACAGGTTCACAGCCCTCTGCTGTGACAGAGTGAGCAGCCAGCTTTCAAAGGCTGAATGCAGAAGCAAAGAAATTATTAAATTGGCTAAAGGTAGGCATTTGTCTTATTTGGATATAATGTAGTGGAAAGCCCCTATTTAGAGAGTCATGATTTCTGATTGACAAAGTTTAAAATTTATTTTATTGTTTGCAGTGGGCTTCCTTTAAGTTAGGAAGCAACTCAAGACACTAGACTGCCACAATCTAATGGACTTCCAACTAATTATTTAAGCAATATTTAAAGGAAAGACCCTGAGCAGGCTAAGCCTGGACAGCATGCTAGACAAAAGCAGTGAGGACAGATTGCCCCATTTTTGGAAACTACAGTATTCACATACAAATCCAGAACTCAGCTGAAAGGGGAGAAAAGGGTGGCTTTGTGTGGTAGTGCCTAGTGAAAAATATTAGACAATTTTAACTATTTCATGTATGTCTTGTCTTCTCGATGAGTTTGTAAGCTGTTCCAAATTTGGGCTTTACCTATTATGTAAAGACTCCTTGGTTATAATGTTATGTTGATATGGCAAAGAAATCTTGAGTTCAGAAAGCTCATCATAGGAACAATAGTTTCAATGGCCAAAGGCTAGAGAAATTCAGTCTTTATAAAAATATAAAAAAAAAACATTTTAGGTGCAGGAATATAAAAGGCAAGGCCCTTTTTACAGCTGTAAGTGGATAGCTATAAAATGCAAACCTCACTCAGCAAACCTAGCCTCTGAATAGATGGAGTTTTTGAGGGAGAAATGGCCTCCTCTTTCTTTCACCAAACCTGTCATCATTAACACAGGCTTCTAATCCATTCTCATCGTTGAGATCATTGGTGTTCTCTCCTAGCATATGCAGGACCAGCCTTAAGGCAGGTGCAGTGGGGGGGGGGGGGGTGTTACTTCATAAAGTTCATGGAAAATGGAAGTAAAAGATGATTGTATTTTGGTATCAAAAAGTATTTTTCAGTCGTACATATGAAGTGCCTACAAATTGAATATTATGAAAAACCTATGCATGAATTTCAAAATATTTTTTGCACCAAAATCAACTTGTCTCTTGATTTCATATTCCCACAAGCTATATGAAGTGTCCTCATATTAGTCCTATGGTACAATTTCTGGGACCCAGGAAACAGATCTGATCCCCCTTTAAACTAATCCTTTTCCATCTTTGTCCCCACCTTAACAAGCCAATTTCTTCTGGACAATTTGCCTTTTTCCTAACTTTAAGATAATGCTTTCTAAACCAAAGCACCCAGAGTCATAACACATTGGTACAGATTTAGACTGAAGAATAGGTAAGTGAACATTTGCTTACAGGAGGAAGGTAAAAGTGGAATCACAGCCAGGCGGCCCAGTCTGCACCAGTAGAGACAGTGCCGTTCACACTGCTGAATTCATCCCTCAAACTCAGCTCTTTGAGGCAGGCATTTGGGCACAAGAGTTAAGTCACCGTTTGGGATGCTACATCCCATATTCAGTGCCTGGGTTCCAGTGCCTGATCCGCTTCCGATTCTAGCCTCCTGTTAACATACACCCTAGGAGGCAGCAAGCAATGACTCAATTACTTGGGTTCCTGCCACCCACATGAGAAATCCAGATTGAGCTCCAGGCTCCTCGCATGGCCTGGCCCAGCCCTGGCTGTTCTGGCTACTAGGGGAGTGAAGCCGCAGGTGGCGTGTCTCTCTCCCTCTGCCTCTCTCTCTTTTTCTCTCTCTGTCTCTCCCTTTCAAATAAACATGAAAAACATAAACTTCTAAAATTTATCACAGATATCAGCCGTTCATTGTGGGGTTTAAGGGTCCCTTCCTGTGCTCCCTGTGTGTTCCCAGCAAATACTTCTACCACCATCTGCCACATCATACTGCACTGATTTCCTGTGGTTTGTCTCCCCAGTGCATTGTGAACTGTGCCGAGGAAAGCATCCAACATCCTTCTAGGTTTCCTGGTTCTGAGTACAGTGCCTGGTACACAGTGGGCCCTGAGTAAATTCTTTTGACTTGAATTTAACAGTGATTTCATTTGAGAGAAAAAGAGAGAGAAATCTCCCATCCATTTGTTCACTCCCTAAATGCTCACAACAACCAGGGATTGGCCAGGAACCAGGAACTTAATCTGGGTTTCCCATGTTGGTGACAGGGACCCAACTACTTGAGCAGTCACCTGCTGCCTTCCAGGGTCTATATTAGCAGGAAACTAGAATCAGGAGAAGAGCTGGACCTCAAATCTGATTTGGAAAAAGGGCATTCTGATGTGGAATGTGGGAACCCTACACAGTGCCTTAACCACTGATAGGCCAGATACCCATCCCTCTAACTTGATTTTGATGTAGTATCTTCTCCTCCCAGGACGTATAGGGTAATGTGAGGTAAGGGATACTACCCTGGTATGTGGCATGTTTCATTAGCATCTCCAGAGTGAAGAGGGGCATAGTCTCTACTGGGTACACCCCTACTCCACTCTATCTGATCCTCTGGGCTGGGGCTCACTCACCACACAGATCAGCTGATGGGTTCAGCTGACGGAGGTCCCTAAGAGTGCTACTTCCCGTGATGCTCTCTGCCAGAGCCTTCAGTCAAAGGAGCCACCTAGCTAAAATCCAGGCCACATCTCCCTGCAGCCAAAGCTTCCCAAGTCAGGTGGACTTGAAAAATTGTCAGACTCACTGCTCAAGGCAGCACTCGCTGCCAGCAGCAGAAAGCACGCCTTCCTTTTATGGGATTCTTCCTTGACAACAGCTCTTAGATCCTTGCTTAGAAACGGAAGCATCCCCCTTCCTATTTTTCAAGTTCTCCCAACAGTAGCTCCCACACAGACCCTACCAACTCCCAGCCTGCCAACAGCACCCCTGCTGAGGCTGTGCCAGGGACTCTTGGCTGGATCTGATGGGGTGTTTGAGCACCCCCTCACACACACACACACACACGCACACACACACACACACAGAATGACCCTAACTCTGTAAATGGAGGGAAATACAATTTGGGACACCAAGAATGTGCTGGAGCCAACACAATGAAAGAGAGTGGCTCAGTGGCATCAGAGTCACACAAAACCAGGGAATCCCGATGCCTACTACACCTTGTACCTGCTCAGTGAATTAGGCAGATTACTTAACTTCTCAGAGCCACAGTTTCCCTAAATGAAAAGCAGGGACCATCTGGATCTTGTAAGGTTATTTTGAGAAGTAGAGGTAATGTTTGTAAAATGCCTTCCATTGACTTGTATGGTATTGAAGTTATTATAGAGTTGTATAACTTCCATAAAGTTATAAAGTAAAAAGTTATAAAGTAAAAACTTTAAGGTTATGAACTCTCCTGCCCATGTCAGAATTTGTGGTCTCTCTCCCAGCTCCCATCTAGTTTTTAAAGTTTCCTGTATTACATTCTTCAAAATTTTGAGTTCAGAACTGTGCCACAAATATTATGGGAGATAAAATATACATACTAATAATAACTCTATTCTTGGATTATTTACAAAAGATATCCCAGAATGGAAAGTTTTGCCTAAAGGCTAGATTAAATTTTTTTTCTCTGTTTCAGAGGCATAGTGGCAGAGGAAAGATGCAAGTGACAGAAGTACACACAAAGACACACACACACACACACACACACACACACACATACACTCTTATTTCTCTCTGTGTGTGTGTGTGTGTAAAGAGAAAGAGTGAAAGAAAAAGAGAGATAAAGCTTTCATCCACAGATTAATTCCCCACCCCAAAAATATCCATGATGGTCAGAGCTGAGCCCAGTTGAAGCCAGGAGCCAGGAACACAATCTAAGTCTTCCACAGTGGTGGCAAGAAATCAACTATATGAGCCATCACCATCTGCTTCCCAGGATGTGCAGGATTCAGGACTGGAGCTGAACATCAAACCTAGTTACTTTGATGTAGGACACAGGCATCCTAATCAGTATAATAACTTCTAGGCCCAATGCCTGCCCTTAAAGGCCAAATTTTAATAGCAGATTTATTTTATACCTCCCTTAACAGATCTTCTTGAGCTCGATTCTAGGGGTTGTAGTCATTTATGGGGGACTAAAAGATAATGTATTAGTCAGCTTAACCTTAAGCCAGATATTCTTAACATGTAATGCTTTCGTGTGTGTGTATGCATCTGAACGTGCATGTGAGAATGAAATGGAAGTTAAAATCAGGGAAAAGAACAGAGTGCTGGCATGGAGATATAAGGGGCCAATTACTAAACACAAGCTCTTGGGCAAGGCATTTGACTTCTCTGATATGGCAATCATAATCCACTCTCAAACGGCAGAAGAGTCATTGAATCAAATAAAATGATAGTCATAAATATTTCATGAAAGAAAATGTCAAATCTCCAGCAAAAGGTGCTAGAGAAGCTAAACCTAGGCCAGGCTTGATGTGGGTGGAGGTTGGGAGACTGGTGCGTGAGCTGGGGAAAGGCACCCCTCCTGATGTTTGGTGGGAGTTGGGAATGGACACCCCCAAGGCCTGTTGAGGAAAGAGAAGGGCAGACGACCAGGGCTCTTTCTGTCAAGCTCAGAGGCATAGCCTGTCCTCTAACACTCACTGCCTCCCTCTCACCGTGTCTCATCAGGTCCTCCCACCTTGTCTTTCTTCCTTGTCGCTGGTGTCTGTCTCTATTAGGCTATCTGTGGATTGTCTTGACAGGCCCCTCATCTTCTTGCATGTGGAAGTCTCAGAAGAGGGGATGACCACTCTTCTGAAGTTCATAGTCAAAGCTCTTATCCATGGAGTCCTAGCTTTTCTAACCCACTAGAACTCTATTACAGTAAGAATTATATAGGATCAATAATACCCCTGCCCTTTGCTAAGCACTTAACATCCTCATCTTTCATTCACAGCACACAGTAGCCCCAGGAGAGAAGTTCAATTATTCTAATTTTATTGGTGAGGAAGATGAGGCATTCAGATGGAATGACCTTCCTGAAATCACACAGTTACCAACTGGAAGACTCAAGTCTGAGACCAAAACCTGTGCCCCTAATTATTCTTTTTATTTTTTTAAAGATTTGTTTATTTGTTTGAAAGCCAGAGTTACACAGAGAGAGAAGGAGAAAGAGAGAGAGAGAGGGAGGAAGAGAGGGAGGAAGAGAGAGGGAGAGTCAGTCTTCTATCCACTGGCTCACTCCCCAACTGGCTGCAAGGGCTGGAGCTGCACCAATCTGAAGCCAGGAGCCAGGAAGTTCTTCTGGGTCTCCCATGCAGGTGCAGGGGCTCAAGGACTTGGGCCATGTTCTACTGCTTTCCCAGGCCATAGCAGAGAGCTGGATTGGAAGTGGAGCAGCCGGGACTTGAATCAGTGCCTATATGGGATGCCAGCACTGGAGGCAGTGGCTTTACCCGCTACGCCACAGTGCCAGCCCCTGTTCTATCCTTCTGACTATGAACTTGGAACCAAGCACAGAATTCCCTTTACCTGAATGCCATCTTGAGGTTATCAGGGAATTTAGACAATGTTCTGGAAAAGGTGAGCTGAATCACCTTAGCTTCACACGTGAGGGAGAGAACAGAATTGATGAACTGAAAATGAGAACAAGCGTTTGGCTGCCGCTTGAGTAAAAGGAGCTCTAGTCTGAACTAGCATTCTGTCACCAGCTCACTGGGTGGCCTTGGGTGGGACCACCCTTGGGCTTCTGTCTCATCCTCTGAAATACAAGATGTTGCCCCATCTCTCTTCCCATTCGGCTGGAGAATAATGTGATTAGGGGAATCTCGTCATTCTCAGGAAAGCCATGGAGGACACTTCTGTTGGAGAAAATCTTCAACAATCTCCAAAGAGCCAAGATGTGTCATGAACTATAGGAGTCCAGTGGATAGAGAGGATGAGAAAAGGGAAGGGAGAAATCTAGAAGCTCTTTTATTTATTTTTTTAGTGTTTTTATCCTTTAACTTTTCCTTCTGGCAGCCAAATAACACATCTTGTCTCAGAGAGGCTTTCATGGTGTATAATTTAAGGCCTATAAATAGATGACTGTTATTAACAAACACACACACTCACATACACATACATTTTTCTCTTTATTCAGACATCAGCAGAAATATTGCAGATAAAGGAGATAAGCTGTTTAACACAGGAGGCATCTCCTCCACCGCTGATGGCTGTTTCTCTCTTCCTCCTCCTCTTGCTCCCAACTCATCCCATTTTTCTAGCCTTTATTTCTATCTCTGTTCCTTTCTGCTACCCATCCCACCTCCATATTATTGCTGTGTTCTGACATTTTAAAATAAAATTTATTCATTTATTTGAAAGGCAGAGAGAGAGAGAGAAGGAGAGACAGAGAGATCTTCCATCTACTGGTTCATTACCCAAATATCCACAACACCACAACAGCCAGGGCTGGGACAGGCTGAAACCAGGAGCCTGGAATTCCATCTGGGTCTCCCACGTGGGTGTCAGGGGCCCAAGAACCTGGATCATCTTGCATTACTCTCCCAGGAACATTATCAAAGGGTTGGATTTGAAATGGAGGGGACATAAACTGGTGCTCCAATAAGGGATGCTGGCATTAACCTACAGCACCACAATGCTGGCCCCTGCTCTGACCTTTCTGTAACACTCTCCCCTCTGATCTTTATGCTATAGGCTTTTCCTCATTCATGATCAGTCCTCCTTGTCCTCTCTAAAATGCAACAGGTAACACAGGCACAGATACAATCACATTGGCAGAGAGAACTAAAAGATGAGAATAAAAGAGGTTCACATAAAAAAGAAGTTATACTAACAAAGACAAGACTGATAACAAAATGTGTGTGTCAAACACTATTTATTATGGAAAAATTTGGAAGAGCATTAGGAGGCAGGCATTTGGCTTAACAATTACGATCCTGCTTAAAATGCTTGCATCCCACATTATAGTACCTTGGTTTGAAACCTACTTCTTGCTCCTGATCCATTTCCTGTTAATGCAGACCTTGGGAGGTAGCATTGATAGTTCAAATGATCATCTCCCTCCAGCTATACAGCAGACCTAGATTAGCTCTTGGGTTTGACCTCTGCCCAGTCATGGCCATCATTGGCATTAGGGGAGTGAACCAGGAGATGGGAATTCATTCTCAGTGTCTCAAATCAAAAATTTTTGAAAATAAAATTAAAAGCATATAGATCTGATGGGATACTATGATAGATTCATTGATGATTAAAATGTATACTTATGTAGCATAATATAGATCCCACAGAGCTCTTCAGTACATGATTTCCATTGAACCTCAACCCAATAAATAGAGAGCAGAGGGGCGTGGAGGTTGAGTGGGTTCATCTTGCTTAAGATGTGAGTGGATAGCATTCAGAAGACATCTAGGCATATGTCTTGTCACCATGGTAGTATTCATTACAAGGCTTTATAATAGTCTTTTCATATCTTTATTTTTCACTCTTCCATAATTTCACTGATTGCATCTCTGGTGCTAAGAAAATGCTTGACATACAGAAGGAGGTTATGAACATTTCTTCAATGAATGAATAAATACAAGGCTGAATGAAGGCACACATGTATGAGTGCATGTTCCTCAAGAAGCCAATATCAAACTCAACGATAAACAAGGTGAAGTTTGATTTGGGACACCATGTATCTCCTTACACCCTTATGCTTGCTTTTAGGACACCCATTGCATAGCAGATCAATACCCCCACCCTCTGAGCAATCGTCAAGATCCCAGTCCTTTAATCAATCTTTTCCTTTCCTTCCAGATAATCTCAGCTCATTTATATCCCTTCTGTAATTCCAGCTGACTTTGGTCTTGACTAGGAATCAGGAACTGTCATGTCTTCTTCCTATCACATGCTTTAGTTCTCTTAAGGAGGCATGTCTTACTTAATTCTCTTGTCTCTTAATTAAAAGAGAACTAATAATTTAAGGTCTACCATATTTCAGACATTATCATAAAAGAATGATAGTTATACCTCTATCTTTTTAAAGATTTATTGATTTATTTGAAAGTCAGAGTGACAAACAGAGACAAAGAGTGACAGAGACAGAGAGCTCTTTCATCCATTGTTTCATTTCCCAAACACCTGCAGCAGTTGAAGCTAGGCCAGCCCAAACCAGAAGCCAGGAATTCCATCCAGGTCTCCCACATGGGTGGCAGGATCACAAGTACTTGGGCTATTTCTTCTGCCTCCTAGATGCATGAACAGGAAGCTCAACTGGAGGTGCAAAGTGGCTGAGACTTAAATCAGACACTCCCATGTGGGCATTCCAAGTGATGCTTGACCTGCTGCGACACAACACCCACCCATTCATCTTTATCTATTTCTGAAGCTCCAAGAACTCAGATTATTTTATCATAACACATAACAGTAGGCTGACACATATTTCTTTTTTTTTTTTTTTTTGACAGGCAGAGTGGATAGTGAGAGAGAGAGAGACAGAGAGAAAGGTCTTCCTTTGCCGTTGGTTCACCTTCCAATGGCCGCCGCAGATGGCGCGCTGCGGCTGGCGCACCGCGCTCATCCGATGGCAGGAGCCAGGTGCTAGGTGCTTTTTCCTGGTCTCCCATGGGGTGCAGGGCCCAAGCACTTGGGCCATCCTCCACTGCACTCCCGGGCCACAGCAGAGAGCTGGCCCAGAAGAGGGGCAACCGGGACAGAATCCGGTGCCCCGACCGGGACTAGAACCCGGTGTGCCGGCGCCGCAAGGCAGAGGATTAGCCTGTTGAGCCACGGCGCCGGCCACATATTTCTTTAATGTAGGAAAGAATATGGTACAACTAATAAAGAATAGAGCTAGAATTCAAGGCCATGTCTTCCTGATTCCAATGCCCAACATTTCTCCAACAGATTATCCTCTTCCCGTTCTAACTTCAGTAGAAACAACCCTTCCAAGTCTGCAAAACACTAAGGACTTAGAAATCATCAACGAAGTGAAAAATAAACCCCCAGTATCTAGGTGTATCTAATCATCATAGTTATTCTTTGAAACTATTTTAATCTTTTTTTTCCAGAGAGGATAAGGGAGAGCATGAAGAATGTTTATCACTATGGCTCAACAGGCTAATCCTCGGCCTTGCGGTGCCGGCACACCGGGTTCTAGTCCCAGTTGGGGCGCCGGATTCTGTCCCGGTTGCCTCTCTTCCAGGCCAGCTCTCTGCTATGGCCTGGGAGTGCAGTGGAGGATGGCCCAAGTGCTTGGGCCCTGCACCCCATGGGAGACCAGGAAAAGCACCTAGCACCTGGCTCCTGCCATGGGATGAGCGCGGTGCGCCGGCCGCAGCGCGCTGTCCGCGGCAGCCATTGGAGGGTGAACCAACGGCAAAGGAAGACCTTTCTCTCTGTCTCTCTCTCTCACTGTCCACTCTGCCTGTCCAAAAAAAAAAAAAAAAAAAAGAAAAAAGAATGTTTATCACTGTTGTGGTTTTATTTACACACAAGAGGTCTTGTTATTAGTGCCATTTTTCAGGCTAAGGCATAAAGCTATCTCCTGTGTGACTCACACTTACCAAGGGAGTGAGGAATGGTTCTGGGGTAAGAAATTGATTCTCCTGACCAGATACATACTCCCTCATCCTTTCACTAGTCTAACAGATAAAGTGCTGGTCTTCACATTAGATTTCTTCTATATTATTTTTAAAACATGTTCATTTTCATGTCTCTCAAAAGAGATCCAGGAATCAAAATGAAGGCTGTGAACACTTGTTCCTTTCAGGGGCTGAGTTAGCAGCTGGCACACTCAATTAAATGATGTTCCCATTTGTGTCCCATTACCTTCTAGAAGTTCCTGCACATGTCCCATTGTGTTCCAGAAGGATCCTTGGAGTTCTACAAAGTTCTAATGAGCCTTCTGAGCAAAGATGCATCATTCTATCTCTTACAAGCCATGTCTTTGTTCTCACGTCCCAGCCATTCTCGTCTGTTCTCTGTCACACTCAGGTCAATTCTGATGGTCCTTCAAAGCCCTGCAGTACCTCGCCTCTTCGAGAAAATCATCTGTGATCACAACTCCCTCCTTCTTGGCTGTCTTCTTTGAATCCCAGATTCCCCCATGGTCAAGGCTTCTTAATAGCATCTCATGGTCTATATATTAATTTTCAGGCTGGTGCCACAGCTCAATAGGCTAATTCTCCACCTGCGGCGCCGGAACCCTCGGTTCTAGTCCCGGTCAGGGTGCAGGATTCTAGTCCCGGTTGCCCCTCTTCCAGGCCAGCTCTCTGCTGTGGCCAGGAAGGCAGTGGAGGATGGCTCAAGTGCTTGGGCCCTGCACCCACATGGGAGACCAGGAGAAGCACCTGGCTCCTGCCATCGGATCTGCGTGGTGCTCTGGCCACAGCGCACCGGCTGCAGCAGCCATTGGAGGGTGAACCAATGGCAAAAGGAAGACCTTTCTCTCTGTCTCTCTCTCTCTCACTGTCCACTCTGCCCATCAAAAAAAAAAAAATCTTTGAACAGAGCCCTGTCTTTGTCCATTTTATGTGGCTACACAGAATACCACAGATGGCTTATCTTGGCACAGCTCAGGGGACTGAAAAGTTAGAGAGCATGATTGCAGCATCTGTTCACCTTACGGTGAGGGCCTGTGTTGCTTTGTAATGGAGGCGGGGCAGAGAAGGGGAGAGAATGGAAGGGGTCACATGGCAAAAGATGAAGCAAGTTGATAACAACTTACTCTCACTGTCAATAACTAGCCTGCTCCTGTGGGAATGACCCTGTTCCTCCGAGAAAGCCATTCGTCCATTCATGAGAGCTCTGCTCCCATGCCACAGGCACTGCCTACTGGGTGCAGCCTTCCACCACTGCTGCATTGATGAAATCAGGTTCTAACATACGAGTCCTCAGACCACACCTAAGCACTGGAAACAGACAACATGCGCAGTAAATATATTTTAATTCCTCCCAAGTGGGAAATACACAAATGCTATCTGTGCATCAACTCTATTAGTAAAGTACCTGAACTTCTATTAATCTAAATTAACCAGAAGGTACTCTCCAAAACTCCAACTTAGCAGACAATGCAAACTTTTGATTTTCTGTCCACAGGGCCCATGTCTCTACGAAAGCATGCATTAGCGACACAAGGCCAGGCCTAATGAATATCTTGACCCAACACGGGAATAAGTGCGACCCTGGTGTGTGTCTACCCCTCCCCACACACACCACACAGCTTCTACAGCCATGGAGGCTGACTCAGAGCTGCAACTATATTCGGTGTCCTGGGCAGCACTGAATCATATCCCTACAAATTTAGGCCTGTGCTGAACAAAGCAGGAAGCGCACCACCTCCTCCTTCCGAACGGCCTCCCTGACGCCTGACGCCAAGGCCTCAGCGCATCTCCAGAGCTCTCCCTTAGCCTGGAAAACAAGATGCCTCTTAGACAAAGGCTTGCAGCAGAGGGGCTTATGAACCCGGGGAAAAGAGCCAGGGTAAGTGGGTGTTTGGGAACTGGGGCT
This sequence comes from Sylvilagus floridanus, assembly GCA_949820135.1. Classification (NCBI taxonomy): domain Eukaryota; kingdom Metazoa; phylum Chordata; class Mammalia; order Lagomorpha; family Leporidae; genus Sylvilagus; species Sylvilagus floridanus. The sequence goes on from OX463230.1 coordinate 25,527,928, forward strand.
TTAACGTCACTTGCCTGAGACTAGGACATGTTTTGTGAACTGGATTCCCCCCTTTCCTTCTTGCTCAGATTTCACTGGACATCAGCGGCCGGCGGCATCACACAGTTACAAGCCTAAGCTGTCCTCTTGGGTGTTTGAATTTTAATGTAGGAAATTATGTATTGGCTAAAAATAACATTTTAATCAAATGTCCTCTAGAACCAATCCACAGTGGGGCTGTAACATTATAAAAGAAAAGACAGGAAAGTCAGATCCAGAATCAGTCAGAGTCTCTTGATTTCTGGTTCTCAAAGCTACAGGGAACCCCTACCCCTGCATCTTATAACTGGAAGTCACTGTTTAGGATAATAAGAGATGTCCTCAGAAACCATCATTTTCATACCTAGCCTTCAGGTTTTGTCTGTCAAATCATCACCAAGGCCCAACACTGACCAGCTAATTTATAGATAATTCCTATCTCTTCTCTAACTGTGCCTCTACTTATACTTCTGGTTTGTTTCATAGCTAATATCAATTTCTTTTGAAATGTTTATTTATTTATTTGAAAGGCAGAGAGACAGAGATCTCCTATCTGCTGGATTGCTCCCAAAATATCCACAATAACCAAGATTGGGCAAAGACAGAGCAAAGAGCTGGCAACTCATTCCAGGTCTCCCACATGGAGAGTAGGAACCCAACCTCTTAGGCCATTATCTGCTGTCTCCCAGGGTGAACATTAGCAGGAACCTAAAATTGGAAGCAGAGCTGGTACTAGAAGCCAGGTGCTCCAATATCAACTGTGAATGTCCCAAACAATATCCTAAATGCTGTGCCAAATGCCCACCCCCATAGCTAATTTTTGAAAGCACTCTAGAAATGCTAAGAGGCTCTGAAGTATTTAAGTAAACAGATTATTAAATTGAGAACATAAATGCCAAACAACAAAGAAACAACGTAACAACTTGCTATTTGGCAGAGTATGGAGCTACCTGGCAGCAGACAAAAAAATAAAAAATAAATAAAGCCTAGTAAACTCTCTGACAATAGAGCTAGCAAACAGATCCTACTGAAGGGCCAAGTTACAAAAACAAACAACTTCCAGCTCTGAGACAGGCTGTTCCGTTGAAAACCCCTTTCTATGATTGTCATTTCACCCTGTCCTTGTTGAGACATACAGAGCTTATCACCCACATTTTAGAGATGAGAAACCTGAAGCTCAGAGAAGTTCAATAGTTTGCTTAAATTTGCACAGGTAAGCGGTAACCAAAACCACACACAAACCAAATCTTTTTACTTCGAATTCAGGACTTTTTTCAGGACACTCGCTACAAACAGAAGGTATTAAACATTTCTCCAATCACCCTCTGTTTCCAGGTAAGCCTTGTTGAGCATCTCTTGTGGGCTTTTTCCCCCTGGCTGCCTCAGCCTGGACCACACTTATGGGATTATTATTACTGTTTCTTTCTTGGTAACAACTCTGTAGGGCAGGCGCTTATAAAACCTCCCAGCTAAGGATTTCAAAGCAATTCTACCAAAGGGAAAATCCAGTCCCTGAGGGGTTGAGCCACTTTATTCTAGTCCACATAGTGCTAACAGCACAAGCAGAATAGGATGTCTCATCTCCCTCTGTCATGCCCTAATAAACCCCAGACTAAGGGTCAGCAACCCATGACAAAGCTGTGCCGCAGCTGCTGTGAGTGACATGGCGTCAATCACAGGCAAAATCCCATGTCAGGGCTCCACTCCTCCTCAATCCAAATGAGAAACAGGAAGGTGGGAATGGGCATTTAGCTCAGCAGTTAAGATGCCCATATCCCATACCAGCGTACATGGGTTCAATTCCTGGTGCTGGCTCCTGCCTCCAGTTTCCCTTCAATGCAGACTCTGAGAGGTACCAGTGATGGCACAGGTGATTGGGTTCCTGTCTCTCACACAAGCGACTTGGACTGAATTCTCAGCTTTTGGCTCTAGCCCTGACCAAGTGTTAGATGCTGTGGACATCTGGAGAGAGCCTGTGTGTGTGTGTGTGTGCCTCTCAAATTTTTAAAAACAAAATAGAAACAGAAAAACACCATATAAATGTAGAACATTGTCATTTATATGTTTTGTGAGCCAAACAGAAATACCTTGTATCTTACTTCCCTATATCCTGCTTTCTATAGTAGGCATTCATTAAAAATGTGTTAATATTAATATTGGTTTGAACACCTTAAAGATATTCTCCCAGGAATACCTGCAGGCTTTTGACATTTTATTTAATTAACCCACCAGTGCAACATGTTAGGGAAGCATGAGGTTCACACATTAACCAAAGTACCAGTCTCTCACAAGGACTCAAGAGCAGTGCAACAGGCAGAGCTGTTGGTTGTCTCTGGAGCACACCTGCTATTTCTCACTTATCCTCATGCTGTTCTCTTCTCTGGGCTATTCTTCACTGCTCCACCTTGGCCTGGCAACTGTCCTTGGAAACAGAGCTCAGGTGTCATTTATTTCTTGCAAGAACAAGCCTCCATCCTTGGAGGAGCTGGTACCCTGCTGTAATTGCTGAATTTCTCCTTCCTTTCTATAGGCAGTAAACTCCTAAAGTCCCAAATCTTACCAGATTCAGAATCCACAGAACCTAACATAGTGCTGGCACATTGCTGGGGTTCGTTTTGTCTGCTGAATGACTGTATGTTGCCAAGAGCTGATGCAAGAAAGCCAGAATGATGAATAGGAAATCTTGCTCAAATTCTTCTCTCCAAAAGTCTCCCATAGGTTCTGAATGTCCTGGCACCCCCTGCACACCCTGGGGTTTTCCCCATTTATTTCTTACTCGGCAGTTTTACCCGACTATGCAGCAATTCTGTGAATTCTCTCTCTCTGCCTTTCCTTCTCTCTGTGTAACTCTGACTTTCAAATAAATAAATAAATCTGTGAAAAAAAAGTTAAGATGTTTGCACATCATTGTACAAAAATTACAAAGACACAATTTGCAGTTTAACAAACAAATAAAATATAGGGAACACTTACACACTCACTGGTTGGGACAAAGAAAAGAGCTTCATCCCAGTAGATCCTTGTGCCCACTCCTGATTACTACTTGGCCCTTTCCTCCTTGGGGTCTTCACCATATTTTTTAAGATCGACTGATTTGAAAGGCAGAATGATGGCAAGAGGGAGAGAAAAAAGAAAGCTTCCATTTATTGGTTCACTTGCCAAATTGCCCACAATAGCCAAAGATGGGCCAGGCTGAAGTCAGGAGCCTGGAACTCCATCCAGGTCTCCACCTGGGTGGCAAGATCCCAGGTATGTAGGCCATCTTCAACTGCCTTCCCAGGCATATCAGTAGGAAGCGTGCTCAGAGGTGGAGGAGCCAGGGCTTGAACTGACATTCTAATATGGGATATGGGCATCACAAGACACAGTTTAACTCACTGCACCACAATGCCCATCCCAATGTTGACTTTTATGATCACCACTGCTTATTCTTCCTGATTTTACTGCTCATGTATGCAACTCAAAGTTTTGGTGCCCATTTTTGTAGTTTATATAAATGAAATCATTGCCTGTATTCTTTTTAATTTTTTTAAGATTTACTTACTAACTTGAAAGCCAGAGTAGGGGGTGGAGGGAGAGAGAAAGAATGCACAAAGAAACAAGAGATCCATCTTCCATCCACTGGTTCACTCCCAAAATGCCCACACAGTTAGGGCTGGGCCAGGCAAAAATCAAGATCCAGAAACTCCACTGGGGTCTGCCCTGTGGGTGGCAGAGGCCTAAATACTTGGGCCATCATCCAGTGCTTTCCCAGGTTCATAAACAGGAAGCTGAATTGAAAGAGCAGATGGGACTTAAACTGGCACTCTGATATGTGATGTGGGAGTCAACCTGCTGTGCCATAACACTGGCCCCATGTGTTTTTTAGGTCTCATTTCTTTCACGGGGCATTTTGTCTGTAACTTGCATGTAGTTAGAGTTGGAGCACTAGTATTTCTCTACAAGACTCCATTGTGTGAATACACTACAAAGAAATCTGTTTCATCTACTGTTGATGGGTATCTACACTATATCACATTTGGGGTCATTACAAACAGTGCTGCCATGAACATTTTTGTAAATGTTGCTTGGGGCATGTATACACAAAGGTTGTTAGGGTATGCACCCAGGTGTCACGTTTCAGGTTATTTCTATTCACAGATAATATACTAAGTAATTCCAAACTAATGCCCTAGCGTTTGCACTAACTTACACTCTCTCCAGCAGTGGGGAAGAATTCCCAGTACTCTACCATCTCTTCATCATCAGATTTTCCTAAACATTGCCCATGAAGTAAGACTGTAAATAATCTAATTTGATATGCAAATTATTAATATTATATTTAGTTGCATTTACATTTCCTCTTGTGAAGCATTTACCCATTTTTTCTATCAGGTTTTATATCTTACTGATATGGGTTAATTCTTAAAATACTTCGGATGCTAGTCTGTGGTTTATTATATATGCTACCAATATTTTCTCAACCCCCAAGTTTGTATTTTACCTTTTTACTAATGTCATATTGTTGGTTTCCTTCTATATATGCACATATTCTTTAATTCACTGAAATGATATGAGGTAACAATACAAATTCAGTTTTTTCCATGTGGATATCTAATTGTCATAACAATTTATTCAAAACTCTGATTTTTCTCAAGGATCTTGATACCTAACAGAGGCAGTGAGTTATTCTTTGAAAATGTCTTAGCTATTCTTTATCCTTCTCATATTAATACAAATTTTAAAATCAGCTGGCAAGCTAAGGAAAAATATGAATTCATTGGTTTTTGTCTGGGTTTGCATGGAACTTAAATGATATATTTACAAAACCAACTATTCTGACTCAGGAAACTGGTACAAATGTCATTTATTTAGCTTTCTTTTTAAATGACTCTCAATAACACTTTCAATTTTCTTAGTAGAGTTCTCAAAGATATTTTCTTAGCCTTACTCCCAAGGATATCATCTTGTTTTTGTGCTACTATACATGGTTGCTCTTTTATTTCATTTTCAATTTGTCACTTGATTATATGAATTAGATTTATTGCTTAAGTGTTGAATGTGAATACTGCAACCATGTCAAACTCTGGTATTAATTATAATAATTTCTCTATGGATTCCTTTGGATTTTCCACACATAATTATATCATCTATGAATAGTGACAGCTTTTTCCCCTACTTTTCAATTCTTACACCTTTTATTTCTCTTTACAATTTCAGGGAGCTGCCAAGGAACTCTGAGACAAGGCTGGGTAGAGGCAGCAATAGTGGGAATTCTTGTCTTGTTTCAAATTCCAGAAGAAGAGCTTTCAAAGTTTCAACACTAAATGTCACATATGAAATAAGATTGAGGTAGACACCTTTTGTCTCAATAAGGAAAATTCACTCAGTTCCTATTTTGGTTAAAGTTATATCATGAATCAGTATTAACTTATCAGATACATCCCCAGTACCTTTTTGATAATCATACCATTTCTCCCAATTTTTTTCTATTAATATGATGAATTACATGAATGGCTTTTCCAAAGTCACACTAGTCCAGCATTCTTAAGAAAAACCCATATTAGTCATGATATATTCTTATATATTGCTGATTTCAGTTTACTAATTATAGTTTATGTTTTGCATTTACATTCATGAATTAGATTAGGGCCTAGTTTTCCTTTCTCATTTTGCCTTTATTGTGTGTTAGATTCAAGATTATGAGGCTGGCACCATGGCTCAATAAGCTAATCCTCCACCTGCAGTGCTGGCACACCGGGTTCTAGTCCCGGTCGGGGTGCTGGATGCTGTCCCAGTTGCCCCTCTTCCAGTCCAGCTCTCTGTTGTGGCCCAGGAGTGCAGTGGAGGATGGCCCAAGTCCTTAGACCCTGCACCCGCATGGGAGACCAGGAGAAGCACCTGGCTCCTGGCTTTGAATCAGCATGGTGCGCCAGCTGCAGCGACCATTGGGGGGGGGGTGAACCAACAGAAAATGGAAGACCTTTCTCTCTGTCTCTCTCTCTCTCTCACTGTCCACTCTGCCTGTCAAAAAAAAAAAAAAAGATTATGAATAGCAGGGCCAGTATTGTGACATAGCAGGCTGCCACCTGTGATACCAGCATCCCATATGGGCATTTCTGTTTTCCTTCTATTAATAAAGGTGTTATGTACTGTGTTTCTATTATTTTAATATTTTTCAAAGAATGAATACATACTTCTAAAATGTTCAACCATTGCAATATATTTATGTTCATTACAAATAGTATCAAGCCCTATTAACACTAAATTCCACTTTATCTCACCAACTTATTTTATTCTTTCCCATTGTATTATCTCACTGGATTATCATTTTAATTATTTTCTTTTTTTTTCATTGGATAAAACACTGTCCTCATTGGTTCAACAGTCAAGTACACTTATAATGGCATACTTATTTATAATTTTGCCCTTCCTTCTTTGCTAAGAGTATATGTGTGCCATAAAGAATGGAAATCTAGAACTGAGATGGCAAGACAAGATGGAGATTGAGAAGGTCAGTGGCTTAGCATGAAGGAGACAAATTCAAGGGCACATCTGAGAGCTGGTGGTTAACACAGAGCAGTCACCAAAAGTGAGATGAGAAGACAGAAGTCAGGGAAATCTGCAAGCCAGATCTTAAGCAAGCAATTTTATCTGATCAAGCAAGGGAATAAAATGACCTACCAGGTTGTCTCAACCAAATTATGAGACAGGACAACTAGAAAACTTATAGACTGAGGCAAGACTTATAGACTCTCAGAACCACCAGGAAGCATTTTATATACTGTTTGTTGAGTATGACACAAGCCCACAGACATGGAAAGGTTAGAGTGGTGGTTGATGAGGAATAGGGGTCAAATTTAAAGCAGACCAGATTGCAACTGTTGACACTTTTCCATTCTAAGTATTGATCCATTCAAAGTATCTCCAGAGCACAGTTCAGTGTCCAACACCCATTAGGCATTTAGTCAACAGGTATCTGTTGACTTCTTTACTGGCAATTATTGAACAAATGGGACTATGCCAGCCTGTAGAATGTTCCCTAAGCTCAAGACACTTATATCTAGGGTTTGAGATCAACAAATAGCTAAAATATAAAGCATGATGATATAGATACTAAGCATAAGTTAAGATGTATGGGTGGTGCCATTAGCTGTACCTGGGATGATCAAGGATGGTTTCATGGAAGACGTAGCAGGCTTGTTGGTAGAATAACCTAGGGGCATCTTCATGACCATAATAGCCATAGGGGACATCACTAATATTCTGAACCTATACTTCCTGTTAGTTCTGGAGGTCAGGACTTGCTATGTGGTAAACAGTGTTCTGGTGAAGGTCTGGCAAACCGGGGGTGACTTTCCTTCAACCCACCTCCCGCCTCTCCACTTACCAGACAGCTGGGAGTATCATTCTCTCTGCTTGTTAGTTTCTCTGCCCAAGATGTCCTACAGCTAGCCATCATGTGATATGTGTCACACTCTGCTCTGTATTACAGATGTGCAAGTTCTCCAATGTTCTCTGTTTCTGAGGGTGAGACCTAGGTCAGCTTCACTCTTGGGTGCGTTTTCTGCACAGTACCCCAGCCCCAACCAGCAAAAGTCTTCAAGGATAATCATCTAATATGTATTGAATAAATGCTACTTAAACGGAAGAGATAAAGAGTTAGAGAAAGCACAAGCAGATTTTCCAAGTGTTATCAAAATGGGGGTAGGAGATGAAACAGAAGAGCATTCAAATGTTTGAGAATCAAGCTAGCCATGTAAGGAAATGTCAAAATTCTAGTGTTTGGGAAATAGAGAAGAATGATGTTAAGTCACTAGAAAAGGAACAAAGGTAGATTTTTGAGGCTCCCCAAAGTGCTAATGATAATCATCACTGGGACTCAATTTTAGGTTGAGGACCAGCCACAATCAATGCCACTGTCCAGACTCTGACAAGCCACTTCTTACTGCAACAAGGAAAGATAGCAAAGGGTATGCTCTGCAGCTTCTGCATTCTATGTGTGAGAACCCTCCAGATCTGCTGTGACATTCAAACATTCATAATAAAATGGAAGCACCAGGTAAGACTCCAGAGAAGCCCATCACAGAGCCTGCCTAGTATTCCCTCAACTGCATCTTCCTGCCTTTCCATGGCATCTCATGATCCCAGACTGAGCGCCTGCTTTGACTTCCAGAGACACCTGAACACAGCAGCACGGGCAGGCACAGTCAAGATCATTAGTGAGGTTCCTGTACTGTCACTAAGGCGATAACCTCCATTTGGGCCACTTCCCAAGCCTACCGCCTTCTCTGTGGTAGCTCCTTCCCGTCACTTGTCATTTTTGAATCTGTTTAGAACCTAAGTCTTCCTGCCTAACAGCCCCACATACTTTATGTATTGTCATGCACAAAAGATACAATAATCTTCAGAGGGAAATCATATTACATTTCTATCATCACAGTATCTAATACAGTGCTATTCATGAAGTAAGAGTCCAACAGTAACTCAGTCGACATAGTCGAATGTTCAGTGCCAGGCTATGCTCACAAAAGATGTTCTGTGGGAAACAGCTTGATGTTGAGGTTTAATGCATGACTTAGCTTCCATGGGCTACCATAACACAGTGGGTAGCTCAGAACAACAGAAATGAATTATTTACCAGCCCTGGAGGCTATCAGTCTGCAATCAAGGTGTCAGTAGGGTTGGTCCCTTCTGAGGGATGTGACAGAGAATTTGCCCCACCAATGCCAAAAACATTTCATAGCTTGTTGACAGTGTCCTCCTCATGCTTTACATTGTCTTTTGCACAATTTGAATCTTGGTCTGAATTTCCCATTTCTTTTTTATTTAGTAAATATAAATTTCCAATGTACAGTTTATGGATTACAATGGCTTCCCCCCTCCATAATTTCCCTCCTACTCACACCCCTCCCATCTCCCGTTCCCTCTCCCATTCCATTCACATCAAGATTCATTTTCAATTATCTTTATATACAGAAGATTGATTTAGTATATATTAAGTAAAGAGTTCATCAGTTTGCACCCACACAGAAACATAAAGTGTAAAAATACTGTTTCAGTACTAGTTATAGCATTACTTCACATTGGACAACACATTAAGGACAGATCCCACATGAGCCGTAAGTACACAGTGACTCCTGTTGTCGATTTAACAATTTGACACTCTTGTTTATGGCGTCAGTAATCTCCCTAGGCTCTAGTCATGAGTTGCCGAGGCTATGGAAGCCTTTTGAGTTTGCCGACTTCAATCTTATTCCGACAGGGTCATGATCAAAGTGGAAGTTCTCTCCTCCCTTCAGAGAAAGGTACCTCCTTCTTTGATGGCCCTGTTCTTTCCACTGGGATCTCACTCACAGAGATCTTTCATTTATGTCTTTTTTTTTTCCCAGAGTGTCTTGGCTTTCCATGCCTAAAATACTCTCATGGGCTCTTCAGCCATATCCAAATGCCTTAAGGGCTGATTCTGAGGCCAGAGTGCTATTTAGGACATCTGCCATTCTATGAGTCTGCTGTATCTCCCACTTCCCATGATGGATCGTTCTCTCCCTTTTTGATTTATCAGTTAGTATTAGCAAACACTAGTCTTATTTGTGTGATCCCTTTGACTCTTAGACCTATCAGTGTGATCAATCTGAACTGAAATTGATCACTTGGACTAGTGAGATGGCCTTGGTACATGCCACCTTGATGGGACTGTATTGTGATTATTTCTTATCAAATTCACAGACTCATGCTTCAGAATTAAATTCCCACTTGCAACTTATTAATTCTGACCCTATAGAATTTACAGAAATAAATTGTGATACTATCTGGACTCCACCATTTGGGGCAAGTCCCATTGAGCATGTCCCAAATTGTACATCTCCTCCCTCTCTTATTCCCACTGTTATATTTCACAGGGATCACTTTTCAGTTAAAATTTAAGCACCTAAGAATAATTGTGTGTTAATTACAGAGTTCAACCAATAGTACTAGAACAAAACAGAGAAAAAATACTAAAATGGATAAAGTATTACCTTGTACATCAACAGCACAAGAGCTGATCAAGTCACTGTTTCTTAGTGTCCATTTCACTTCAACAGGTTTCCCCTTTGGTGCTCAGTTAGTTGTTGCCGATCAGGGAGAATTTCCCACTTCTAAAAAAAAATGAATTAAATTGTATTAAGGCCTATACCAATGACTTCATCTTAATGTGATCAATTGCAAAAACTCAACTTCCAACTCAGGTTGCATTCACAGATACTTGGGGTTAGAGCTGTAACAACTCTGAGAGCACATGAATCAAACCATAACAATAAGGATGATGACAATTTCAGATTCAGAGGAAGGGCACTTGATGTTTGTAGAAAACAAGCATGGGGATGGGATGAGGAATGGTGTTTGGATGCCTGAAAGAGTGATTGGTTTCATTTGGTTCTGTCATTAAAGCAATGTAATGAATATGAATGTATCTGAATAGTACTTCTATGACATGAAATATGTTTATTTATAAATTCCCAGTGTGGATGCTGACTCAGTTTCTCTCTCTGGCTCTAGATTTACTGGGTTTGTGATCCAAGAGGTTGTAGTGGGCATAACAATGATGCCTTGGTACATTCACTAGACCCTCTAGTTGTACAGATGGGGAACACTGCTGGTGTGATAGTGTGCCCTTGGTGACAGTTAGTGGGGCTTTTGATCAGGAAGAGAGAAGTCAGCACAGATGGGCTCTCGGAAAAGGAGATTGACACCTTGGCCATCAACTCCTGCTAGAACATTATGTAAACCATGCTCATTTCCCATTCTGCAAGCACTGTGTTCTGTCCTGGATTGACAGCTCCCAGGAGACTGGAATCTGAAGTCTGCCCAAGGCTAAAAGTAGAGTTTGTCACAATGTCATCTTTACTCAAACACCACCTAATCCTTCAGCGTGCCCTAGCTGTAACCCAGGTGCCTCTTTTGAGAAGTACCACAAGGCCACATGCAAGCAGATGCTCCACCAATGATTCTTGATGTTGATGATATGGATACGCTGGAGGCTGTAGCAATGGCTAGTATGATGGTGGAGATGCTGGTGATGCTGGCAGAGCTATGGTGTGGATGGTTATAGTCCTGATAATAGCCATGACAGGAAATGTCATGTCTCCATCCAAGAACTTACTGAGAGTCACACCAGCTGGAAGCTGGAAAAAGTGGAATCAGGCTGTGGAACTTTTTACAGCCCTCACAATGCCTGGCCCAGGACTTTTCCTACAGAGGATAATAATACCTGGAAACTGGTTACAAATGATTATTAAATGTGATTATTTCTTATCAAATTCACAGACTCATGCTTCAGAATTAAATTCCCACTTGCAACTTATTAATTCTGACCCTATAGAATTTACAGAAATAAATTGTGATACTATCTGGACAAATCAAATCTTCAGTTTTAATGGGTGATATTAGAACTATTATTATCTTAATTTGGAATTCATTAACACTCAACCTAAATTCTCTACAGGCTAGTGCTAAAGGCTTTGAACCATTTTTCCCACTTTAAACACCAGAACTGAAAAGGTACCAATACTTATCTACACTGCATACCCATGATACCCATCTGTTTCTGCCTCATACACAATGCTAACTGCAGGTTTGCAGTGAAAATGTCAAGTTTATAAATGACCAGCATGCCAAGAAGTGACTCAGCAATAAAAAAGCACTGAAATTGTTGTTATTGATTCATTAGATCAGACCTCATTAGCTGTGACAAATATTGCTAAGCCCTTTGTCCTGGGGAAGGAGAGAGGGAGGGTTTGGCTCAGGTAACACCTTCACCTTCATTCCACCTGCCAATTGAACTTCTTCTCAGAGAAGCAAGATGAGGAGGTGCAGAGAGAGGTCAGCACCTCATTGGCAGAGACACTCTACTAGCCTGAGTGGGATTGCCTTTCAGACTATTTCATCCAATTCTCTTTTCTTCCCTTCTGATTGGCAGCCCCTTGATAGCCTCTCTCCATTCCTTCTCTGAAGTTTTAAACCAATGCCTCTCATTTCTGCTCAAATAAAGAGGGGGCCCACACTCAGGTTGGAAATTCCCGATATAAAAAGGTGCTTTGTATATTTCAAGGAAGTGGTAAGTAGGTAGTAGGGAGTAACGATAGTGCCCATCCTTCTTGTTAAGTCAGAACTTACTCATCCAGAATAAAATTCTCAGGGCTGACATTGTGGCATAGGCAGTAAAGCTGATGCCTGCGATGCCAGAATCCCATTTGGACTGGGCTGCAGTTCCAGCTGCTCCACTTCCAATCCAGCTCCTTGTTAATGACTTGGAAAAAGCAGTGGAAGATGGCCCAAGTATGTGGGCCCCTGCACTCATGTGGGAGAACTGGAAGAAGCTTCTGGCTCTTGGCTTTAGTTTAGCCATTGAGGTCATTTGGGGAATGAACCAGTGGATGGCAGATAATTCTCTTTTTTCCTCTCTCTTTGTAAATCTTTCAAATATTAAAATAAATCTTTTCTAAAAAAATAATTGAAAGTTTCCCCCCCCTCATTCCCTCTTCCTGTTCCTTTACCAGTCTCTCTCTCCTCCCCACAACATTTATTAAGCAGTTTTTGAGGGCAACGTAACATTTAGGAAAGAAGACAGGTGCACAGAGACTTTGTGTCCCAGGCAGAATGACCCACACTCTCAGGAATGTACAAATAGTTTGCTGTGAGGACCCAAACAAGTCCAGCTGGGAGGATTAGCAAAGTCAGCTGCAGCTCATTTCATTCAGGGCTTTGTTTCCCCTCTGCTTTGTCAGTAGTTGATTGTCTCCATTTTGGTTAGATCTGAATCAGCTCTTAGCATTGTGGAACTATCTAGACCAGCTATGCATCTATGCATCATAATAACAGCTCATATTAATTTAGAGCAGATTTTCCACACAGCCCTCAACATACATAATTTCATTGTATCCTCCCACTGTCCCTATGAACTAGCTCTGGCAGAAAGCACGGATGGCCAATGCTGAGCTCAATGCTGGTACTCGGTAGGAATTCACGTGTTTCTGTTGAATGGGGCTTGCTGGCCAGCTGGATGAAAGAAATTACCTATTTAGGTTAAGTAGCTTTCCCAAAATGTCATGCCTTTAATAGCAGACTGGGAACAGAATCCAGCCTTCCCATTGTTTCCATCCACTGGAGGTGCACCCTGTCTTTCTGGCCCACAGAGTCTGGAATCAGCCATTCACCTGCTGAGACTGGCACTCTTCCCTGAAATTCCCAACCTGACTGGAGTTGGCATATTTTTAGCGAGTCCTAAGGTGATTTTCAGTTGCTGTACCATTTGTATATGTCAGTAGAATAGTGAAAGTTTGGATTATCAGTAGCACTATCAAATTCATTTGGAAAAGTTGTGAGATTCATCAGACATTTGCCGTGATTACAGTCATCTTCCTGCACTTCCATTCTTTTACCAGATGGACATCTCATTACTAATGGCCCTCAAGCTGCAAGCAGAAGTGACTTATGCATTTTCATAATAGTTACATGTATACTTACTGTTCATACAAAAGATGCCACAGCCACAAGGCTGAAGGCATAGATAGAAACTCTAACTCACATAGCACTAATATTAGGTTCATTTCTACAAATCACTTCCTGGGGCTTGTCATAGCATACAGTGATGATTTTTATCTTCTTTCATCAGTTACCAGTCTATCACAAATATTTGCCATGTTGCTCCATAGACTTTATAATTACCATTTTAATAAGTGCGTAATAGTCTGTCACAGTGATGTACCATCATTTGTTGACTGTTGTACCTCCTTGTTGGGCATTGAGTTATTTCCAGTTATTTACTATTATAGACAACAGTTGAGTGAAGATATTTTAATTACAGACCACAGAGTTTCTCTCTGATGCTTATGATTCATACTGATGCTGAGATTGGCAAATTGGTTTGAAAAATTCAGTCATGTTCTTTGTACAGTTACTGCATGCTTAAGCATGTGTTGTGCACATTAGAATGTTACAAGACACAGTTCATTCCTTCAAGAAATGTGCAGTTTTGCTGGAGATGAGAGGACTGTACAGGAGACTACTGGAATCTGTTTAAGTATGGCAAGTGTGATAGCCTTATACTAATAAACCTCAGGGACTCTGAGCTTTTTGAAAAACGTGATTCTAAGAGGATGTTTGGAAGGTAAAGAGGAAGTGCAGTGCCCACTTTGTTACTGCTCTTGCCTCTGGAGCCAGGGAGCCTGCCGTCACCATTTCTCCAGGGACGGCTACCCTTACTAATTACCACGCTGACTGATTGCCAAATCCAAAGAAATTAGTGATGGGGAACCAGTGAGCCCCAAACTGTCAGAAGGAGGGATGAGAACAGGGAGTCAGGAGGCAGGCAACTCACAGAATTGGGTCTTAGACCTAGGGACTGCATCGTGTCGCTCAGGGTGGGGGCAGGGACTACCCAGGTGCAGTGGAAGGTGTTTTCTGTACCAAATGTGTTTGTTCCTGTCTCACTCTTCCAGGCAGCAAGAAACTGTCAGGATGCACATCCATCCCATCCAAACTATGATGTCGTTTCATTTGGATCCACTTAACAGACGAGTTAGATATCTACAGGATCCTATGTTCTGGAAGCACTGTTAGGCTTTGAGACTGCACGTCTGCATAAAATACGTCTATATGAAAGGAGTCAGGCTTCCCACTGATTATCTTCCTTGTCTGTAAGGCAGAGCAGGGTAAGAATGAACGGTTAAACCAGAGGACAGTGTAGTGCATTTTGAGTGGGGTATTCAAGGAAGGAAGCTGAGTAGATGCAGCATTGAGTAGGGCTTTGAAGCCAGACTGAGCATGGGAGAGGCAGTGGGAAGCAAGGCCGTGAGGCATGAAGGAGCAGTATGTTTGAGTGATCACGAACAGTTGGTTATGAGGCAAATAGAAGCTGTGCCCAGAGATGCAGGAGATGCTAAACCCGAAAAATAGGTGACACCAGATCAGGGTGGACCCACTGATGCCAAAGAGGGATACTGAAGGAACAGACAAATTCCTGGCCCCACCCCAATCCTTGGAGCCCTTGATTTAACTTGGATCCACTGGAGATTCTTGTTACCCACAGGTTTGTTCCCAAACCCTGATTCCACCACTGGGGTCCTGGAGCGCCTGAAGCCTCTGCCTTGGGCCACCTTGCCAGCTGCCCTTTGTCCTTGCATGGGAGACTGGAGCAGGTAGCCAGGATTTGCTGACATCCATCTCTGGACTTCAAACAAACCTTGTTTTTGCCAACCCAATACCAAAGCAGAGTCCCAGGTAGCTGAAAAAACAATTGTGAAGTTTGAGGAGAATGGAAAAAAAATGGCAGCAGAGAGAACTGGGGGCCATATCGTGATGGGCCATGTAGGTGTCAAATGCTGAGAGATGAGCACTTTGATTTTGATGAGGTGCTTAAATTGCAGTCCAGAAGGGTCGCTCTGGCAGCCCTGTGGAGAGTGTCTTTGAGAGATGTGAGACGGGGCAAGGATAGCAGCAGTTTTGTCAAATCCAAGTGACAGACGGTAAAGGTCAGAAGAGATGGAGAGGAAAGAAAAATAAACATTAACAGTGGTTTTACGAGATAAAATCCATTGGAATTGTTGAGCCTTAAAGGGGAAAGGAGGCTAGGAGAAATCTTAGATTCCTGGGTAATTCCAACCATAGAGGAAGAAAGGACAAAACAAGAGGTGTTTGGGGGAAGAGAAGATTTTGCACTCCGATTCAGGTGTGTTAGAGTAAATGGATTTGGAGCCATCCTGGCATGGCTGCTCAGTAGGCACCCAGCCATGTGTGTGCCCAACACATGGGGGCACGCACAGAGCGGAACAGAGAGCATGGGACTCACGGCAGGGAATTCACACGACTACTCAGCAGAAGCATGAAGAAGTGGAATAGGCTCAAGGAGAACAATGGGGCTTCCTCTTGTAAGAAGATGGAATAGGCCAGGTGATGCTCAGCACAGCCACAGGATGGCCATCCCAATGGCTGCTCCAGTGGGCCAATCTGACCTTGGGCTTCGAATATCCCATACTGTGAGCCTGGATAAGACCTCTTCTTATACAGTTAGCCTGCCTCAGGCATTGCACTATAGTAACAAAAAGCTTCCTCATACAAGTACAGACAGAACCTGGAATTAAACACCCTAAAGAGGTAGGAAGAGGACGTGGAAAATGATTGAGAAAAATGGTTGGTATGTTCAGTGGAGAACCAGGAAGCTGTGAGTCCAAAAGCCAAAGAGGAGAGCACATCAATGAGAAGAGTGAGGGGCAAACCCCACTAATACCAAGAATACTGTGCATTGTAATCAGAGACCAAATGGCAACTGGGTAAGGGAGGAAGGCTATGAAGAAGACAGAAATTACTTGTTGAACTCTTTATATAGTGGAGTATTAAGCCTTTGACCATAGTGGAAATTTAAAATATAATGTCTCAAAAATATATTATCTCAGATATTTTAAATGAAAAACAACATAAACAAAAGAAAGAAACTCTGAGTCTAGAATAAATTGGTTTAGAGTTAGGATAAGAAGAGAAGTAAAAACAGATACAGGGACAGGGGCAGAGTCCTACCACAGAGATAACAACAGAGTGGCTAGTGTTTTCTCAGCCCTGCTAAATCTATTAGTACTCACTGAAGTAATAGGCACTCCCCCACCCTTACTTCCCTCCACACTTGCAGCCATCTCTCCAAAAAGCACAGACACGTGCATTTTTAATTAATTAATTACTACTACATACCAGATAAGTGCTAAGGTTCTAGACATTGGAGAATAGATAATAAAAAAGATATAGCCTTTATTCTTGAGCAAGAGAAGTATAAGCAAATATGCGATGTGATAAATGTCATAAAGGATACGTTCAACTCCAGTGTCCTCAGTGGAAAATGAATAAACAAATCCAGGCATGTTATATAATCAATGCAGCTCAGCAAAAGAAGGGAATGGATTGTTCACACAACAATATGGGCGATACTCAAAGACATTATTCTAAATGGAAGAATGAAAGAGTTTATCTGTATTATTCCACTGATAGGAAGTGCTAAAATAGAACTGATCTTTGGTGAAAAAACAGCAGAAAATAATTGGTTTCATCCAGGAAGTGGTGCAGGGCAGTGTTGACTGGAAATGCGTGTGGGAGAATTTTCCAGAGTGATGAACAGATATCTTGATAGGGTTTTGGATTTCCAATATATACGCATTAGCAGTCAATGAATTATATGCTTAAGATCTGTGCATTTGTACTATAGGTATATTTTTCTTGAAAAGAATTATTTTTTAAAATGCTGGACTTTGTTAATTTTAGGTTTAGTTTAGCAATGGTATGAATTAAGATTTCTGAACACTTCCAACACTGGCATTCCCCATTGGAGTGCCAGTTCAAATCACAGCTGCTCCATTTCCAATCCAGCTTCCTGCTAATGTACTCAGAAGGCAACAGAAAAGGCACAAGTGTTTTGGCCTGCCACGATGTGGGAGACCAGGAAGCAGTTCCTGGCTCCTGGGCTTGTCCTGGACCAGAGCTCACTGTTTCAGCCATTTAGGAAATGAACCAGCGTATGGAAGAACTCTCTGTCTCTATCTTTCTGTCACTCTGCCTTTCAAATAAATATTTTAAAAGATATGAAAAGATTCACATGTTCTATTTCAGAGGATTTGTCAGAAAAACATAGTACATTGGCTCAGAGGCAAAGAGCAAAAGACAAGCCCTCCTAATATGGAGTGAAAAACCCAAGGAACCCCTATCCCGGTGTTCTGGTGTGCTCAGTAACCAGTATTGCTAGGAGCTAACTGCAAATTTTGTTTCTGTACTTAATCGCTTTGCTTGCCAAATGCCTAACCTTGAAAAATGCCCCTTCTTGGTCAGCTAACTTTCTCCATAAGTTTCGGCTTCCCCAGAAAAGAAACTTATTATAACTCCCAACCGGGACAGACAGCCCCTCCCTATCTAAAGATACGTTAATCTTGTGGTTTTTGTATTTAAAAGTTGCTTACAGCCGCTGCTGCTCGAGGCTTTTTCCCTTCGCCTTTGCTGGCAGGGAGGGAGCCCGTTTGCGCAAACGCCTAATAAAATCCTCTTGCTCTTGCATCAACTCGGTCTGGAGTTTGAGTCTTTGGGCGACCACCCGAGTGCATGGGGTTCCCAATTTTGGGGTCCTTCAGGAGGTTCAACGTTAACAGCATTTCCTGAATTAGAGAGCCCAGGATTTGCCCTCGTGAGTACATGAGCATTCAAATGACCAGGGGCCACCCTGTTTCCAACTTGTCCTTCTCCCTCTAGCAAATGCACATGCCAGGGTCCCTCCAATTTCTGAAGGCCTTCCACCTCATCTCACTTCTTCTGCGAAGCCTTCCCTGATCTCCCTCTGTGCTGCCCCTGGCCCATCTGGGCTCCCAGCAACCCTACCCAAGAGAATATTACTGGATTAGAAAACAAAACAGGAAATATCACACACATCCACACTGGGGGACTTTCTACAGTATACTGTACACTGAAAAAATGTCAAGGTCTAGAAAGCCAAAGGAAAGCAGAGAAATCATTTTAAATTCAAGAAACTAAAGGGTTCTGACAACTAAATACAATGTGTAATCTGAGTTAAACTTTGAAGCACAAAAAAAAATAGGTTATAAGAACATCATTGGGAGAGTTGATACAATTTGATTGTGTAATTAAACACTAGTGTAGTACCCATGTTTAATGTCCCAATCTTGATGATTTTACTGTAGCTATGTTAGACAATGTTCTCATTCTTAGGAAACACACAGGAAAGTGTTCATTTATAAAGGGACAAGGTGCCTCAACTGACCCTCAAAGGGCTTAGGAAAAAAACCACACACATATAGGGAAAGAGATGAGGGGAAGTGAGGAGAATATTAAAGGGAAGGTTATTATAATTCATTTGGGTTCAGGATATATTAGAATGGTGTAATTATTATATTTTTTCTATAAGGTTTAAACAAAATTTTTTGCAGTTTGTATATAAATAAAATAGGTCTAAGCCAAGTCTAGGAAGAAAAGGGCAGTGATAAATTCTAGAGCGGTGTCAGGGGAAAGGAACAGAGTACAAAAAGTGATTGAAATGCTAGTGTGGTTTCCAGGTTTCCAAGGGAACACTGGATGCATGGTGACATTATAAACAGAACACAGCCCACCACAGGGGGAGGAGAACATGTGGGCAGTGTTGAGTTGGGTGCTAACAAGACATCCGGTTGTACCAAGCAGCAGTCAGGTGTATGGGCTGGTGTAGGGGCTCTTTCATGGGACAACTCTGCCTGCTCAGTAGCTCCTAAAACTGGGAAGAAGAGGGAAGTCCCAGGTTATGTTATCATTTTATTCCACTTACTACAGTCTGACTTGATATTCTATCACAATGCTGAAACTCTAGCAGTCCTGGACCTGTGGCTCCAGCAATCACGTTGGGAAATCAGAAGGAGCTGGAAGACAAAGGACTTGATGGGTGAAGGGAGAAGGAGTGGGCAGTGGATCCTACCACAGCCGCTGGGTGGGACACTCTGCCCCAGCAAGGGCCCATAGTGCTCTCCAAACACAGGTGCTTCTGGCTACACTGTCCTCTTCTCCATATCATCCTACCACTCCCCCACTGCAACCCAAGAGAAAGAACTTAACCCAGAAGCCCCAAGCTCTTCAGACAGACTGAGAGCTTCTGACCACAAATAGAAGTTTTTTTTGGGGGGGGATACCAGGAACCTCACAACACCTCATGGAGCTCCACCATCTGGGATGATGAAGGCATTCACTTTCACAATCTCCACCCAGTTCATTCCTTGTGGCCCATTCTGCTTTCCAGTTAGCCTCAGCAGTGTGGCATGAACACACTTAGTTTCCTCTGCAACACGTAGTGAGCTTAGGCTGCATGGCAGGCAGGTTATTTTTCAGGTATTTATTTTGCTAGTTAGGAGTCCTGCCCAGAACTCTTCAACACTACTCAGCTCTAATCCATTCGAGCAGTGTTGTTATTTTTTTAAAATATTTATTTATTTATTTGAATGTCAGAGTTACACAGAGAGAGAAAGAGAGGCAGAGAGAGAGAGAGAGAGATCTTCCATCTGCTGGTTCACTCCCCAGTTGGCCACAATGGCCGGAGCTGTGCCGATCCAAAGCCAGGAGCCAGAAGCTCCTTTCAGGTTTTCCCATGTGGGTGCAGGGTCCCCAAAGATTTGGGCCATCTTCCATTAGTAGTTTTTTTTTTTTAATCGAGTATTATGAAATACTTCAAATGCACAAAAATTATGCAAAAAATATTGTAAGTTGGCCGGCGCCGTGGCTCAACAGGCTAATCCTCCACCTTGCGGCGCCGGCACACCCGGTTCTAGTCCCGGTTGGGGCGCCGGATTCTGTCCCGGTTGCCCCTCTTCCAGGCCAGCCCTCTGCTGTGGCCTGGGAAGGCAGTGGAGGATGGCCCAGGTGCTTGGGCCCTGCACCTTTCTCTCTGTCTCTCTCTCTCTCTCACTGTCCACTCTGCCTGTCAAAAAAAAAAATATTGTAAGTTGTTGTATCAATTTTCTATGGCTGTGTGAAAAAGTACAACAAACTTAACAGTTTAAAACAATGTCATTTACTAGCTCAAAATTCTGTAGGTCAGTTCAGACCAGTGTGGCTGGGTTCTCTGTCCAGCATCTCAAAACACTCAAATGCAGGGAGTGGCCAGACTCACACAGGATCC
Organism: Sylvilagus floridanus; assembly: GCA_949820135.1. Taxonomy (NCBI): domain Eukaryota; kingdom Metazoa; phylum Chordata; class Mammalia; order Lagomorpha; family Leporidae; genus Sylvilagus; species Sylvilagus floridanus. The sequence continues at coordinate 25,548,590 of OX463230.1, forward strand.
ATGTCACTTGGGGCTTCAGATCCTTTTCCAGGCAAATACAGCACAATTGTTAACAGAACTCGGTTCCTTGTCATCATAGCACCGAGTCTGCTTTCCTTGCTGGACTTCAACTTGGACTGACCTTAGTACCTTGAGACCACTTTCAGCGTCCGGCCACACGGCCCTCTTCATCCTCAAGCCCACAGCACAGGATCTCCCTTGTGGCAAATCCCTCCCAGGTTGAAGATCTTCCTTACCAGGAAGAGCCTAATTCTTTGGAAAAGAATGCTGCAGATTTTGTTAGGCCCATCTGGGATCATTTTTCAGGTCTATCTTAAAAAGAACTGATTTGGTACATTAATTACATCTGCAAAAATCCCTTAGCAGCAGGCAATGCTCCATCAGTATTTAATTAAATAACTGGGGCAGGGTATGTGTATACCAGGCGGAGATAATCTTAAGGACTCCCTTATATTTCTGCCTACTCTCCCACACACCCACCAATCTGCTTGAAAAAGAAAATACTGTAATTCAATCATGACTCCAGGTACCCCTCTCTATATCATCATCCTAAACATGTCATTTATCATTTCTTACATAGGCACAGGGGTCATAGAAAATGCATATTATGAAGAAACTCTTTGTGGATTGCAGAAGTATTTTGCAACAAAATAAGCTTGTCTGTCAATTTTATTTTCCCATGAACTTTTGGAAGCACCCTCATATGGAACCTTCCCCAATGTGCAAGGGTTGTTTCACATTTTTTTAAGATTTATTGTATTTATTTGAAAGGCATAGATACAGCCAGAGAGGGAGAAATGGACAGAGAGGTCTTCCATCCACTGGTTTACTCCCAAATGGCTGCAACAGCTGGGACTGGTCCAGGCAGAAGCTAGGAGCTTTCTCTGGGTCTCTCACATGGGTGCAGGGAACCAAGCACTTGGGCCATCCTCTGCTGCTTTCTCAGGTGCATTAGCAAAGAGCTGGCTTCAAAGTGGAGGAGCCTGGGCTTGACTTGGCACCCATATGGATAGCAGTGTCACAGGCAGTGGCTTTACCCATGCCACAATGCCAGCCCCATGTTTCACATGTTTTCAACCCAGCATCTTATACATGCAAGTAGTTGTCTCCAAATCTCCGATTCACCACTGGTCCTCAGCAGTATGTTCATGTACAGCTTTAGTTCATTGATTTTCACTGATGGATAGTATTTCTTTGTATGACTATAGTGCAACTTATTCCTTCTTCTATGAATAGATATGCAGATTGTTTTCAACTTCTTGCGGTTCCACGTATACCAATATGAGCATTTCTTTATTCTGTGTTTCTTATGCATATGAAGCATATACCCGAAGAGGGCAGGGAGGTAACGAACAAAGAGCTGAGGATTTCCAGCACCTGTGCTGCAGCCTGTCTATGCACTGCCCAAATCCCACCCACTTCCAGGCAGCAGAAAGCCACAGCTACCAGGATTCAATGCTTAGAACCAGCACCAGCTAAAGATATCCAATATGGCTGCCAGTTGCATCCTCATCCGTCATTATAATAAAATCACCACGGCTGACACTCAACTCCCTTCATGCACCTGATGCCGTGACACTTCCATGATTTCCCCAAAAGGGCAAGGAAATGGGCAGCACTCATGCCCCTCCCCAAACTCCAGCCTCTTTGCATAGTCCATTAATCCCTATCTCAAGACACTAACCCATATGCCTTCTATCAAAAAGGATGGCCCAAAACCCTGTTAAGTATAGCACACTCTCTCCTGAGCTTTCTCACACTCTTCCTGAGTGTGTATTTTCACTTTTTAAGTAAACAAGTCTTGCTCCTTTGTTGATCTTCACTTATATTTTCTCCTTGAATTCCTTCTCACATAGGAGACAAGAGGCTGGACTCAGCCAGGAGCCACCCCCCAACATACCTATAAAGAGTTTCAGCACATGTATGTTTTCAATTTTATTGGATATCAAAAAATTGTTCTTCAAAACAGCTGTAACAGTTTGCATAATGATTTCATATGCTATTTGTTGGTAATATTAATGAACAACTTATTGTGTGTTCATTATACACCTCTGTATATTATTCTATTTATCACAAACTTAAGAATGAGGTATGATTATCTCTATTTTAAGATGAGAAAACTGACAGAGAAGTACATTTTCCAGAGTCACAAAATTAGTGAAGAGCCAGGGTTCAAATCCATCAACCTGAATCCAAAGAAAAGATTATTTTAAAAATATTTATTTATCTGAAAGGGGGGGGGGGCAGAGAGAGAGAGAGAGAGAGAGAGAGAGATCAATCTTCTATCCACTGGTTCACTTCCCAAACAGTTGCAATAGCCAGGGCTGGGCAAGGCTGAAACAGGAGTCTAGAATTCCATCTAGGTCTCCCACGTGGCTGGCAGGGGCACAAGTACTTGGGCCATCTTTATGTGCCCTCTCAGGCACATTAGCAGGGAGCTGGATCTGAAGTGGAGCAGCGAGGACTCAAACCAGTGCCCAGATGGGATGCTGGTGTCGCAGGTGGCAGCTTAACCTGCTGTGCCACATTGCCAGCCCCAAGAAAAGGTTCTGAATCCCTACACAACCCTGACTCCCATGTCCACCTTCAAAGGAGAGACAGGGTACAAGACAGGAGGGGAAGACAGAGGGATAAAAATAAGACATAGACATGTGTCCCTCCTGCCTACCACTGCTTTTCTCATCCAGACATTCTTGGGACTCCACCTACTGGAAGATGAGACATAAAATATTATCATGTATGTCATGTAGGAAGAAAGGTTCAAATATGAGATCATTCTCTGTAAACGAAACTGTTGACCAGCATCATACCCTACAAGAATGCATGCTGTACTTTTCCAAAGTCAAGTGGATCACGATTCAAATCAGCCAGGTGATTTTTTTAATAAGTCTGTGACCTTTTCCAATTCTCAGTTTTTTTCATCTATAAAGTGGGGTAATGACAATACCTACTGAAAAATCTGAGAGTCAGTTGGGATGCATGAAAAACTCTTGCACTGGACTTGGCACATAATAGACACTATTTACATGTTGGCAAATTGAATATTTGGGCATGGGAGATTTCAGAGGCTTAAAAGTTCTACTCAGTCTTCGAAATCTGGAGAAGTTGGGCATTGGGGAGAGGGGACAGGGCAGCATTGTGGCTTAACAGCTTAAGCCTCAACCTGTGATGCCAGCATCTCATATGGGCGCCAGTTTATGACTCAGCTGCTCCACTTTCGAGCCAACTCCCTGCTAATGCAACTGGGGAAGCAGCAGAATATGGCCCAGGAGGTTCAGCCCCTGAACCCACATGGGAGGGCCAAGTGAAACACCTGGTTTGGGCCTAGCCCAGCCCCAGCCTTTGGGGCCACTTGGTGGGTGAAGCAGTAGATAGATGATATGTCTCTCCTCCTTTCTCTGTAACTTTGCCTTTGAAATAAATAAATCTCTAAAAAATTACCCACTAGCAATAAGCTCTTTATTTAAAAAAGGAAGTGTGTATATGACCCATTGACAGTAGGACTGGCAGCAGCACCATCACCAGATCCCAGGACTTTATCATAATGCTCCATGAAACATTAACACAATTAAGGGAAATTGCATTGTGTAGATGGCCACAGGAACTCTAGCACTTGCTGTTAGCATGAATCTTTTGTCTCCAACAATCCAGTCCGAAGACACCAGACCCTCAAACACACAGGAGAAAAGCCCTGATGTGGTTGTGCCTGACTTGAGGAAGAGAGATTGAAAAGCAGCAAGGAGCCTGGAGACAAAGACATTGACATTGACTTTAGCCACCGTCAGAGATACAGTGACAGTGCAAGCGAGGTCAGCTAAGCAGGCCTCTCAAAGATGTGACTCAGAAATGCACACATGCAGGTTTAACTATTTGCTCTATCAATGACCTCTCCATAAGGGTAGGGTGAAGGTGGAGGCTGGACTAGGGTAGCTCCCATGCAGCCAAATCTGTGCTTGGTGCTGCAGGGTCCCAGAAAATAAAGACCTGATCCTGGCTCCTGGGGACCTTGGCCCCTGCTCAGATCAAGACTGTCTAGGACAGCACTCCATGGCCATGTGCTCCCCACATCAGTGCCCTGGCCCATTTATTCTGAGGACTTCTTCCCTCCTGGAAGACTCTAATCTCAAAAAGGAATCTCTCTGAACCAGTAAGATAAATGGCCCATTATCCTGTCCTGGCTAAAATGTGCCCCCTCGTTATACAAGGCTGCTAGCATTGAGTACTTTGGGTAGCAAGGTGAAGTTGGTGTGATGATCTCTTGGCACAACTCCAAACCTGCAATTGAGCCCTGACAACGTTCAGGCTACAGAATAAGCTGGAGGCTCATTTTCATACCTCTTATTTCTAAAGGAAGAAGTAACCGCAAAAGCACAAAGGATTCAGATCTGAGAAGGCCCAGAAGTGGGCCACACCCTCAGCCTAACTCATGGGCGGGCCTTAGTCGAAGTGGGCCTCTGGTGCAGAAAGCTGGGGCTGGGAGGCAGAACGAGGAAGGAGGCTCCGAATGCCCTCTTCCCTGATGCCGGTGGGGAGTGATACCTACAAGAACACAGTGAAGCCAAAGCCGGGAACCCAGCCCCCTAGTCACGGGGATAACGGAAGGGGCAGGCATTTGTTAGCAGCAGGGTGCTCTGGAGCCCACTAGCCAAGGTGTAAGCAGCCAGAAGCATTAAAGCCAGGAAGCAGAAAACAGATGGAAGAGGGGGAGAAAGAGGAGAAGGAAATAGAGGAGGGGGGAGGGGCAGAAGAGGAGGAATAGAGGGAGAAGGGGAATGAGAGGGGGAGAGGGAGGGGGATCCTGCTTCTTTTGTTCAAACCCCAGTTTCCAAATCCTGTAGGGAGGAAATCCTTCCTACACACACAACCTTCTCCCGATGACAGTAGAGAAGTAGGGCTTGTTATTTGCAGGCTCCAGGAACTAGAACTTCTCCCGCTGTTCCTGCACGTGAAGAAAAGAGGTGGCAGAGCCAGAGGATGCTGCCCTCTACCCCAGCCTCAGGGAAAGAGTCCCAGATGCGGCGCTCCCTCCTTGAGGAGGCCCCTACTCCCGAGAGGCAGATGGCCCCCGGTGTGAACGATTTCTCTGTGGCTGTGCCTGTGTCTGGCTGAGGGTGAGTCACTTCCCAGAGCATTTCAGCTCCCCATCTGCAGAACTCAGCGTCAGTCCTAAGCCTGGCTGTGGGGAGAGAAGAGTCTGAATAGAATGGATGCAATTCAGAATTCAGCTGGCCTCCTCAAGAAAGAAGACACCCATTCTCTTTGGCGACAAGTGTCTGCTTCTCTGTCGGGTGTTAGATTTTGCCTCAGTTCCCCCATAGCCTAATTTCTCTCCAGGACTGAGCTGAATAAAAGGCTCAGCCTGCAAGAGTTGCTGAGTGTGGAAATGGGTTTCCTCTTAACAGCCTTCTGAGACAGGGTTGGAATAAATCCCTCAGCAAAACTAAAGAGGAGCACGTTCTCACCCTGGGGGTCTCTGACAATGGGGTCAAAACTATCAAACTATCAGTGATGTTTATTGAATTTTTGTCTGATTATAAAAGTGATATGTGCATGTTAAAAAATTAAATGTTCAAAACCCATAAAGAGGGTGATAAAAATAACCCATAAACAACTGTTCATATTCTGGTGTATTTCCTTCCAATCTCTCTATATGTAAATAAGATAACAGGATCACATTATGTGGATACAATTTCACATCTTTGTCTTTATACTTTACACTCTACTGTGGGCATTTTCCAAGGTCATTAAATGTTCTTCAGAAACATGATTTGTAACAGTTTCATAAAATTCCCTCCTATGAGCATAATATAATTTATTTAACCATCACCCATGTTAGGACAATTATGCAGGCTGTTTCCTAGTTTTCTCTTCTAAATCATAGTGTATCTAAGTTTCTGTGTGAATTTATGATTATTTTATTAGAGTAGTTCCTGGAAGTGAAAGTTGGCAACCTGTCAATGGTAAATAACAGAAAACTAAACTCAAACTATGATGACTACTAGTTGCATCTAGTAAGGGAGTGTATGTTTCTTCCTCCACATTCCAAGCAGTAGTCTTAAGAGTCTCTCTGATTGCAATATAATTCACAAAACAAAGATTGGACTATGGGCTCTAATGTTCTATTGGTATTAAGCCAATCAAAGACATCCAGGAAGATGGGGAAAGAGTCAACTTCCCCTGAAGCAGGTGTTATCCTGAAAAAGGTTGGATATCCAGATAAAAATAGGAGCAGGTCTTCGGCACAGTGGTTAAAGCATTTTTAGAATACCCCCGTCCCATATTCAAGTGCCTGGGTTAAAGTCCTGGCTCCAGTTCCAGCTTCCTGCTAAGTGCATCCTGGGAGGCAGCAGGTGATGGACAAGTAGTTGGGACCCACATGGGACACTCAGATTGAGTAACAATTTCCTGGCTTCAGCCTGGCCCATCTGCATCTATTATAGCCATTGAGGGAGTAAATCAATGGATATAAGATTTCTCTTTCTCTCTCTCTCTCTCTCTCTCTCTCTCTCTCTCTCTCTCTCTGCCTTTCAAATAAAGTTGTTTTTTTTTTTATAGAGATTACATTTCTGTATTTGAAAGGCAGATAGACAAAGAGAGAGATGGAGGTGGGGGAGGAAGAGAGAGATCTTTCATTCACTAGTTGAGTCCCTAAATGGCTGCAATGGCCAGGGCTGGGCCAGGCCAAAGCCAGGATTCAGGGTCTCTTCCTCTGGGTCTCCCACATGAGTTGTGGGGACTTAAAGGCTTGGGCTATCTTCCACTGCTTTCCCAGGTGCATTAACAAGGAACTGGTTCAAAATTGGAGCAGACTGGTCTCAAACTAGCACCCATATGGGATGCCGGTACTGCAGGCAGTGGCTTAACCTTCTATGCCACAACATTGTCCCCCAAATAAATAAAATTTTAAAAAGAAAAATCTGAACAGTGTTAGTAAGGCGACAGGCAGAAATGAGGACTGAATACACACCAACAGATAAGCTTTTTAAGGGATTTGACATGAATATTAAAATTACTTCCCACAAGGGCTATACTAATATAAAATCAGTACATGTTATGTCTCTCTAACTGTGTCCTCACTGGCACTTACCATTCGATTTAATTTTTGTATAATTGGGGCCGGCACTGTGGCATAGTAGTCTAAGCGTCTCCCTACTTTGCCAGCACCCCATATGGGCGCAGGTTTATGTCCCACTACTCCTCTTTCAATACAGCTCTTTGGTTTGTTTTTGTTTTTTTGTTTTTTGTTTTTTTGTTTGTTTTTGTTTTTGACAGGCAGAGTTAGACAATGAGAGAGAGAGAGACAGAGAGAAAGGTCTTCCTTCCATTGGTTCACCCCCAGGTTGCGCCGATCCAAAGCCAGGAGCCAGGTACTTCCTCCTGGTCTCCCATGCGGGTGCAGGGCCCAAGCACTTGGGCCATCCTCCGATGCCTTCCTGGGCCACAGCAGAGAGCTGGATTGGAAGAGGAGCAACTGGGACAGAACTGGCTCCCCAACCTGGACTAGAACCCAGAGTACCGGCGCCACAGGCGGAGGAGTAGCCTAGTGAGCCATGGCGCCAGCCACTCTCTGCTTATGGCTTAGCAAACAGTGGAAGATGGCCCAAGTCCTTGGGCCCCTGCACCCATGTGGGAGAAGCTCTTGGCTTCTGGCTCCAGATCGGCCCAGCCACGGCCAATGTGGTCATTTGGAGAGTGAACAAACAGATGTAAGGTGTTTCTCTTAGTCTTTCCCTCTCCCTGTCTGTAATTCTGCCTTTCGAATAAACAAAATCTTTATTAAAAATTTTAATTAATGAATCCCAGTTTGCTGGGCCCTGATAACTACTGTATGTAATTTAAATTTTCATTGCCTTAATTACTATGATGTGCTTGTATCCACTTAGGATTTTTGAAACACTGAAAACTAAATATTGATGATAAATATCCTAAGGAATCCATAGGCTTTGGCCAATTGATCCTATCCCCTGACCATGGAGAAACAAAGATTACAGTATTTTTTGTCCCTGCCCTACCGGTGAAGTCTAGGATGTTAACAGCCTCTAACTAAATGTTCTCTTAGTGAGTGTTTACTCCTAAGTCCTCCACGCTCTAGAAAGACAGCTCTTCTCTAGTTATAAGCCTAATTCCTAGCCTTCCCCTGAGGGTCTCATTGGGATTAGAGCTCTGATATTTTGCTCCAAGAGGGAATGGTGGCTCACTGAACCTTAGCCCTCATTAAGGTCATAGTCATTTGTCTTTTCTTGAGCAGAGAAGGATAGTTTTGCTTCCAAGGTGCTAAACTACTGAGTTCTGAGAATCCCCTCTGCATTCTCTGCTTAAGGATGGAATCTGATCATCAAGGTTATCTCAACATCTCTGTCTGGACCAGTGCTAACAATGTAATTTGACTCCAGCCATGTCACTCTCTCCAGAACTGGTTCTCATGATCTTGTTTGTTTTTATTCACCATCCGCTCCTCCAGCCCACCCCTGACATCTTATTCTGCCATGGCTCACCAAGTAGTAGTAATGACATGGACATCTCCTCCTTTATCACAAACCACAGTTAATCCCCTTTTGGATCTGTCCATTGCTCAGCTTCCTCCTTCATGTGGGTTATCATTAGGAAACAGGAAAATGAGTGTATCCTTAAACGAGAGAACTGGGTTCAAGATCACACCTTACCTTTCAGACAAGGCACTAGTAAGAGTCAACAGGAAAGGAAGCCACATCAAACAGGCTGTGGCATAAACAATGATAATATAAACCATGCTGAACTCAAATCTGGGCTGCCTACGCTTTCAAAGAAAAAAAAGAGTGGGGGGGAGTTCATGGCTACTTTTCTAGAAAAGTATCCCAGGATGCTGGTTCAATGTGCTGAAAGACTTGGACTGGTTCCTTAATATACAGAATGTTATAGCCGGCAGTGACTTTAGTAAGCTTCTTCATTCAGTCCACTCTTCAGCAGTAATTACTAACCTTGGGCTGCTTGCTGAGGATATAACATGAATCATTATATGGCCTCTACCCTCAAGAGTAGACAAACAAATGCATGAAAAAGAGTGATATTGGTGTTATGACAGTACTTATTCCTGTGGACCCCAAGCAAGGAAGAACTCAAACAAACTCCACAGAAGAGAATGGCTTGGGCTGAGTCTTGAAAGGTGCAGAGAGGTTTTCCAGGCGCACAAAATGGAGTGGGACCTGCTAAGTATGAAGAAAAGCCAAAAAGAAGCTAAAAAGCTGGAAACATGTCCCCTGAAGGACTATAAGTAATTCAGTACTGTTAGGTCATAAGTAGAGAGGAGCATGAGATGAAGCTGCAGAAATTGATTCAATAGACAGTAGGGTTTGACATTTATAATGTGCTAGAAAGAAAATATATACTTATTTCAGATTTTGTATGGAGAATGAGTACAGAAGCACCATACTGAAGGCAAATGGATTAGCATCATAATCCAGTACAATATAGAATAGAGAAAGCAAGTGAGAGGTGGCAAAAATTAGAATGTATAAGAATGACTTGTTTTGCAGTCAGACATGGAGATGGGGGTACAAATAGCAGTGAATAAAGACATCTAACTCATCCATTTGTACACTCATTAAATCATTTATATGTCATTCGATAAATAAATGACCATTCGATAAATTTTTGAACACTTGCTAATCACTAGTTAAGTTCAAACGCTCTACATCAGTCATGAGCCCTGTCTTTATGGAATTTACAGATAAATAAACACCGACAACGATTTAAAGTACCAGTTATAACAAGGAAGTACAGAGAGATGGAAGGCAGTTTATCATGTATAGGGAAGAGTTTTTAGGATGATGGTTACACTGATACATGAAGAATGAGTTGAAGTTAACCAGGTTAAGACAACAGAGGAGAACAAAGTGTTCTGCATAGAGTTCTCTAGAGGAGAAGATTATCATGTATATGGAAATTGAAAGAAGAGAAACATGGCTGGAATATGAAAATGGGGAGATGGACAGGATATGAAGCCAAACTAGGCTAGATTGGTAACCAACAGTGCAGGATTAAGGCAAAAAAGTTCATTGGTTTGAGCTTGCTTTTCAAAGAATGTTCCAAGAAGGCTGATCTTGCAACACTGAAATCAGAGGGGACCAGAGCACCCAACCAAGAAAAGATGCAAGAAACAAGTGTATCAGATTTTTGAATAAACAATGCAAAAGGTACATATTGCAAGCAGGGAGGACTCTCCCACTGCTCCTTTTCTACATCCTGGACACTCCGATAACCTGTACTCTGACAACCCTAGCAAACTACTCCTTGGGGAGGCATCTTCATCAGGGAACTCTACCTTCCTGCAGTCTCCTTTACTTGTCACAGGTAAATAGAGCTTTCGAGCAGCTACTGCTTGAGGTCAGCAATTTGCTCATATCCAAAAAGAATGCATTCTTTGTGTCCACATAAAGGATCCAGAAAATAAATGCTAGATAAGCCATGTTTCAGTTTAGCCTGATGAGAAAGGTCTGAGGAGCCATGTCATCAAGTTTAGAACATCCTGTAATGTCACTTAACTTTGCAGTATAACTTATTAGTTGAATGGCATGATTGGATATGCATCATGGAGAATGGTTTGAAGAGGAATGAGACTCAAAGCAAGAAGTTCCAGTAGAAGGTCAGCACAACCCTCCATGAAATCAGAACCAAATGAAAGGGACCTTGCTATCTAGTGTCTAGTAAGGAGACAATGTTAAACCACACTAAATTTCTAGAACACCATTGAAAATGTAGCAAGTCAGAGACAGTTGCACATTCCAGATGTCCTGCCAAGCAGAACATATATGACTGGAAAAAATGCTTTGATAAACCACCATGGATGTACAGGATACATCCCTGCCTTGACCATGCCTCAACCCTATAAAGGGGCAGAGTAGACATAGAGCAGATGATTTCTAAATCAGTTTGTCTGTTGATGGACGCTTAGGTTGAGTCTATAACTTGGCTATCGTGATCAGTGCTGCCATGAACATTGGAATAAAGACATCTTTTCAACATATTGACTTCAAGTCTCTTCAAAAAACACCTAGAAGTAGAATTGTTGGGCCATATGGTACTTCTATTTTTAGTTTTTTGAGAAAACTCTATACTGCTTTCCATAATGGCTGTGCTGATTTACATTCCTACAAGAGTGTGCAAGAGTTTTTACTGCATCCTTACCAACACGTTACTTTTTGTCTTTTTGATGATAATCTAAAGAGCAAAACAAACAAACAAACAAAAAAAAACAGATAAAAAATCAAAGAGGCTCTGTCTACATAATGATATTTATTTGAAAATACCAGAAATTGCAATGGGAATACCAGAGCATTTCAGTGGCAATATGCAGGTCATAGTAAATAATGGGTATATTCAAGGAGGATGGGGCCATGGAGGGTGTTTAAAGGCCAAAGGTGGGGAATTACATCAGGTATTTTGAAACAATAATCGTTCACCACAATGATGAATAGCCAGAGTGGAGTTAGCCCAGAAAGTTGCTAGGCAGATGTCCCGGATATTGTTGTTCTTGTATAAGGTTGTGGTGGCCTCTGTGTAATGCTGTAGTTTCTGGTCAACTTTTGTGATAGCTTCTATCAGGCCATTAGGAATAAGAATCTCTCAGACATGTTTTTGTTAGGGTTAACACAGGTGACTCTATTTTTATTCTGACAACTTTCACATTGACAATAGCCTTTCTAGCAGGTGTGAGATGACATCTCATTGTGATTTTAATTTGCGTTTCTCTGATGATTAGTGGTTTTGAGTCTATATGCCCATCAATGGATGAATGGATAAAGAAAATGTTTAATATATGCGCGCGCGCGCACACACACACACACACACACACACACTGGAACACTGGTCACCATTTTTTTTGTCATTTGTAATAACCTGGAAGGAATTGGAGAACTTCATGTCATGTGAAATAAGCACAGAAAATACTGCATATTCTCACTAATATTGGAAGCTAAAATAACTGGACTCAAAACAGCAGAGAACACAAGATGATTAACAGAGGAGGGGTGGGGGTAGGGTTGGGGGCAGAGAGGAATGGGGAGTGATAGTCAGAAGGTCCAAAGCTTCACTTAGGAGGAGTCTATTGTACAGCATGGAGAGTATGAGCAGAACACAAGCAGGACTCACTCAACCACGCCCCTCCTGACCTGACACTTACCCATCTCCTGACCTGACCGTGCATTCATGTCCAGCTCCAAACCAATCAGGAGCAAGGAGTGCCCCGACTCCTATGGAGAAAGGCCCCCTACGGCCCATTAGGGACTTACCCAACCTGCATGCATGCCTGGAACAGCCCAGCACCCACCCATATGTGACCTTCCTAGGGTAGTGATAGTGAGCAGCACTGCCATTTTCAGAGTGTCCTATACAAAAACCAAATGTATGTGTGCAGAACACCAAGCTGGGTACAAACCTAAGTGTTATGTGCCAAGGGGGAAGAGCCAGAGACCAAGAGGGCTTGGCTATGCCTCCTTGACCAAGTAAAACCCCCTGTTGCGCTCCTGTCAGGCAGCCAGTCAGCGGAACCTCTTCCTGCTGTGTTGTCTCCCTGTGTTCAAGCATACGCCACCAGTGAACCTTATCTGGGATGCATGTTGGCCTCTTGTCAATTTCCACTGAGAGGCAGTGAAACAACTTGGGATCAGTATCAAATGTAAACAATAATGTTTTAACATATTGCATAGTTCAACATTGCAAAGAGACTAAATTCAAATAGTCTCACCATAAAAAAATAAGTCTTTGAGGTGGTAGACATGTTAATTAGCTTAATTTAATTATTTCGCATGGTACTCATTAATAACACTCTGTATTCCATAATTACATGCAGTTGTAATTTGTAAGCATACAATTTAAAAAGTAACAATTGGCCTAAAGAAATGATTTCATAGGGGTTGGCATTATGACACAGCTGGTTAAGCTGGTGCTTGTGAGGCTGTCATCACATATGGCAGTGCCAGGTTGAGTCCCAGCTGCTCTGCTTCTGATCCAGCTTCCTGCTAATGCACTAGGAGAGCAGCAGATGATGGCCCAAGTAGTCAGGCCCCTGGAACCACGTGAGAAACCTAGACGAACTGCCTGGCTCCTGGCTAAGACCTGGTTCAGCCCTAGCTGTTATGTCTATTGTAGAGAGAACCAGCAGATGGAAGATCCTCTCTCTCTCTCATCAATATTTTAATAAATAAATAAATAATTTCAATAAGAAGTATGCAACTATGAAGCCAGAGCTGAAATATTCAAGACAACACAGCAGGGGCCAGCCAATTCTTTTCCAAAAAAGGCCAAACTAAATAATTTACTTTGCAGACCAGTTAGTGGTTGTTTCCAGGTAGTCAGCTCTGCCATTGTTGTCAAAAAGCAGCTGCGAGCAATTCACAAGTGAATGGGCATGACTGTGTTCCAATAAAACTTTATTTACAAAAAAGGTGGCCAGCATACTGTCCTTTTGCCAAACTCTATAACAGATCATGTGAGTGTTCCTTCAAATGGTATTCTTTTTCTGTAATTTATCTCTACATAAATGGTGAATATACACCGAAACAAGGTAGTTTGGAAGTTATGGCAAAAATCTGGCCTGCCTGGAGAACCACACATCTTGAGTTTCTGTGGAATGACAGGTGGCAGTCATCCACACTGTGGCCATGGAGGAAGGAGGAGGATAGCATGGTATATTTAGATGCCGGCATTATTAGACTTGCTGGTTTGTTGGATGTGGTATTAGGTAGAATATGGAGCAGCACTTCCTGCATTTTTGGTTTTGTTGGTAGACTGAGGACAAGAGAGGAGGGTAGCCAGTCTTGGGAGTGAAAATGAGTAGAGCATGGTTGGATATTTTCTGTTTGAAATGTCTGCATGAGAGACAGGTGGAGTTATCTCCCCAGAAAGAAGTGGAATTGTTAAACCAGTAAGGGTATCAGTGAAAGAGCTCAGAAATTAAGAGTAACAGAGGGCCAGGAATAAGCCCTGGGAAACACAGGGTTTCAAGGACAGGTAACAGAAGAGGAACCAAGATGAGAGTAATTATTTGAGCCATCCCTGCTGCTTCCCAAGTCTGCAATAGCAGGAAGCTAAATCAGGAGCCAGAGGCAGGAACTGAACCCAGATACCCCAGTGTGGGATAAGGGTGTCCCAGCCAGTGGCTGAACCACTAGCCCAAGCACCCACCCCTCGTTTATTCTATAGAAAGAAAACACGCTTCATAACCCTGGTTCCAATATTTTAATTCCTCTTTCCCCACCACAGCCAACTAATGAGCAGGAGTAAACATCCCGGACTCAACAGCCAGCCTGCAGTTGGGATGGGAGGGAAGGTTAGTCATTAAGAAGAAAATTGATTTCCTGACAAGAGTCCCTGGAGTCCTGGGAGATATGATTAACACGAGGCAGACTTGCAAATCTGTGAGTTCCCGTTCCTATGCTAAGAGCCCTCAGCACAGCACCTCTGCTTTTCAGGTCTGGGGCCAAGACTCCAGGGTGGACCCAGGCTGATATCTTTGCAGCCCTACCCCCACCATCCTTTACTGTTTCCTCTTCCAGGGTGACCACCATTTCCAAAATCACCAGTGCTTACTGTCCCCAGGCTGACCAACACATTCCATTTAGTGTACCAAAGAATCAGGAAAATCACGAACTGTTCAACCTGGCAGGAAGCATTTCTCCCTGCCTCGGCCTCCAGGAGGGAGAGGCTGGGCGTCCTGGAGTCATGCACCCAGAAATGCAGGTGACAGCGCATACGTGCTTGGGACTGTGCAGAAATGTAATGGAGCAACTCACTGAGACATGAAGAGGAAGAACAAGGCCTGATGAAGACCACTGGGAATTAGACTGTGCTAGAGATTCCCTTGGGGATGGGGTTTCCTGGTGCTCATCTAGATGCAAAAGCAAAGCATGAATGGAGGGCGTCTCTGAGCTGCCTGTGAAGCAGCTCTTTCATTGAGAAAGACCCATCCCTGGAATCACTCAGATTTCAGCAATTCATAATCCCGAAGGTTCATTGTTAAACGCTGGATGCAATCACAGAACATTACCAGCTAGAACATTCAGAACTACCGCTGGCTCCTAGTCTGTAAACTGGGGAAGCTTCAGGCCTGTCTCTTACCTGCATTGCCATGGTAACCAGCATGCAGCCTGAGATCAACCCTGGAAGAGTTCCCAAGCGCCTGGTGGGCAGGGGATGTTTGGGTCTGAATGGAACCAGGTTACTGAGCAAGCTGATCTTGGTGGGGTGTAAGCACAAAATAATTGTAGTTTTTCAGCCACTGCTTCCAGCTGTGCTCTGTAAAACCTCCCTGTCCTCACACGTGGCTCATCCCTCACTAAGATCCTGGGCAGAGTCCATACTTTCCCCTCGTGTTTGGCTCTCAAAGCGCAGCTCACGTTAAAGTTTCCAACTCTACTAGGCCTAAGTCACACCTCTCTCACCTCCTTCCTGCACACCCTTGAGCTGTGTCTTAGCTTCCTGGGCTACTGTAGCAAAGAATGACAAACTGGACAGTTTAGAAGAACAGAAAGGTGTTGTCTCGGAGTTCTAGAGGCCAGAAGATCAGGTGTGGGCAGGGCTATGGTTCCCATGACAGCACCAGGGATGAGAAGAATCCTTCCCTGCCCTTAAGCTCTTGGGAGCTTCCCACATTCTTGGCTTATGGTAACATCACTACAGTCTTCAGGGTGCAGTCTCCTCATGTCTCTTCACACATCTGTGTCACGCTGGTGATGATATCAGTTTTTTAATTTTGATTTTTATATGAAAGACAGAAAAACATACAGAGAGACAGCTGGAGAGAGATTTTCACTCCATCTTTGCTAGTTCATTCCCCAAATGCCCACAGCATATAGGGACTGGGCCAGGCTGAAACCAGGAGCCCAGAGCTCCATCCAGGTCTCCTATTTGGGTGACAGGGACCCAAGTACTTTAGTCATCATCTGCTGCCTCTCAGAGTGCACATGAACAGGCAGAGGGATTGGAAGCAGGATAGCCAGGACTTGAACAATGCCCTCTGATGTGGGATGTGGGATCCTAAGGAGCAATTTAACCACTGCACCACACACTCACCCCAATGGTACCATGTTAACTTCAATGCCTCTACAAGATCCTCTTTCCAAATAAAGTCATGTTCTGCGACACTGGGAGTTGCGACTTCAACATAGTTGGCAGGGGACAGGCACAATTTAACCCCTACCAAGCTGAGACCCATGATTGGCTCCTAACTCTTCAAATCCCAAATCCTCCAGCAAAGTTGGGGTGGAGAGAAAGGACAGAGAAGGAGCCATGGCTGACAATGGCCTCTGTCTGCTGATTGTGGCTGCTTCACTAGTGACAGAGTAGCTCTTGATGCCCTCCGTGCCACACACTTCCAGCTGCGGCCTGTCTCCCCTGGGACACATGTTGTGTCCTTCAGTGCCTGAGAGGTCCAGGGCAAGATGATCTTTTGCTACAGAAGATTCACCTGGAACTTGACCTCCTGCATCCCTTGGCCTTCCAAATCTTAGACCTGGGAACTGCCCCCACCTCCCCAGCCTCCTGCGGCAGGGTCTTGACCCTCAGCTGACTTTGTGCCCCTGGTGCCTGATTCTAAAGCCACAGGAAGCTTTTCACTCATTGTCCTGCATACATACAACATGTGTATATGCATTGTGTATAAGGGACTTGAAAATCTTGAGGAAAATGGAATTAAAGATAAATTTATTTTGGTGCAAAAAAATGTTTGAAATCCATGAATAGTTTTTTTCATAATTCACATTTCCACAAACTTTTTGAAGACCCTCATACATGTACACAGAACACAAACACATCCATCTCACAACTAAGATAACACTGAAACAAACAAACCAACAGCATGCCAATTCATGTATTGAACAACACAGAAAATTTAAAAACTTAATATCGAATCTGAACCATCAGCCTTGTCTACGGGACAAATTGTCCCTGCCTTTCCTGCTTTATTTTTTTTTTTTGTAAGGCAAATGATTAGTTTTGAACATCATTTCATGAGCTAAGTATTTCTCAAAGTGATAGTTGAAGAAATAATGGTCCCAATTTGCTGATTATGGGTGGACATTCGCAAAAGGGACAGCTATGTAGTGACAGCTACTACTTGTTGATTACTTCCAATATGCCAAGTCTGCCTATGCTAAATGGTTTTATATGAAAGATCTAATCTCTGCCCAAACCCTGGAAGAGTGGAACTGTTACTAACCCTATTTTACAGGAAAATGCTTACAGCAGTTATGGACCACATCCAAGATCTTGCCACTGATAATCTCTGGACCTGGCAGTTGAACAAGGCAGCTTGACTGCAAGTTCACTACTACATGCTGCTGCCCCTGGGGACTCTCCTGCAGCATTTCTCACAATTCACCCTTCTCACGCCCATGCAACTGCACCCCAAGTCTATTTCACACCAGGTCTTAGCATCGTTTGTCCTCACCTTGTTAGCCTCTGCATCTTGCTGCTCTGGTCTCTAAGGGATTCTGTGAATTTGCATCCACCTGTACTGAAGTGAGTTCTGCTAATGAATGCCAAGCTCAAAGCGGAATTCATCAATATCGTGCGTTTAAATAAGGGTGCAGGGGACAGGGACTAAAAACAGGCACACAGAGAGATGAGGGAGAAATGTCCCTTCAGTAGAAACCAAAGAGATAGGAAGAAGATGAGGAAGAATGATCATACTAATTCTCTGTACCTCTCAGAGGTCAGTTTGAAATACTCTGGCGGAAAGAAGATTCATGTAACACAGCAAAATTCATGTGCAATCTTAATTAGCTCTGGCAGTATTTTTGTTGTGTTCAAAGCATTTTTGAATATGAAATGGGGCGAGACAAAGGAATGGAAATGAGAGAGCAGGAAACTGACAGAAGGGAAGAAGGAGAAAGTCCAGATAGAGGCCAAGTGGGAGGAGGGCGAGAAATTGTGTGAAAGTTCTTCTGGCATGTTCTCAGCAGAGCGTCGCCTGTCAAGTGAAGACAACCATTGTCAACAGCTCTGGGAACACTTCTAGTAAATGTCTGACCACAACACAAGGTTATTTATAAAGGGGTAAAAACAAACGTAGAGAGAGTTTGCAAAGTGAAATGTATTGTGCTCAAGTTCAAGGTTTCTATTCATGGTGTCTTTGGATAAATAATTGCTGTGGTCTGGATATTAGTATGGATATTGAGTGTCCTCCAAAGGCCCATGTGTTAAAGGTTTTGGCCACCAAAGTCTTATGTTAATGGTACTGAGAGGCTGGAAACTCAATCCAATCATGGTTTCTGAAGGCAAAGCCTTTGGGAAGTGGTTGGTTTAGGCGGAGTCATTAGAATGGAGCACCCATGATTAAATCACGGTGCTCCCTCTTGTCACGTGACGTTCTGTCTCTTCTCAGCACTCTGCCAGCGAAAACACCATCACCAGATGCCGAACCCTTAGGGCCCACACTATTTTTGGACTGTGAACGTCCAGAACCAAGAGCCAAAATAAACCTCCTCCTTCCCTAAGTAGCGCATCTCTGCTGCAGTGGCTTCTACTATTTTCTGTAGTAATATAACATTGAACAGTACAGCTATGGTGATGAGTCCCCCTGGAAGACAGAGAGGGGAAGCACATTTTCTTTACAAATGGAAATGCTAACATAGCCACATGACACACACACCCTGTCCTCTCATACTCGTTGCTAGTGGAAACTTAACTCCTGACCTTCCCAGGATAATGTTCAGGCAGGCACAGTAATCAGTTGCCAGGGGGAGCGCAGGAGACAGAGGAGACTGACCCTAAGAGTGGTCAATGGCTGGTTACCATCAAAGCTCCCAGAAATAAAAGATTCGCTCAAGTACACGGTGTAAGACTCAGTTGAATGTGTTGCAGCGAGAAGATTTGACAGGGAGGCCTGATGGATGTGTTGTTGAAGGAAAGGAAAAGGGCTAAAATCTCAGACACAGATTGCTTTCATTTCTCAAGCACTTTAGATCCACAATTCACAATTTGCGGCAGTCTTAGTCTAGCATCTATCAGTCTTTATTGCCAAGAAGGGCTTCTTCTATCTGATCTAAGCTGCTCTTATCAGAGCACAGGTCCATGTCCTAACACAATGGCCTTTCACAGACATGAAAGGTATCTCAAAAGCCACTCCCTTAGATTTTTTCTTTATTTTTCAGTATCTTAATCCTATTATGACTAGATACTGGAAAATTCTCCCTGCTCCGCTGGGACTGCACAGCACTCTTAAAGGCCCCCACTTGTTTATTTCTGTAGATAATTATTGGATGCTTGCCAGCGTATCTGATATTCTGAGGAACAGAAACGTGGAGTGCAGTATATGCTGCCTTCCCTTCAAAGGCTTGAACATGAAGACCTCTGGTTGATCAGCCACATCACAGAAATATCAAGTCAGAGAAGCCACAGATCACTTAACAGACTCAGCATTTTTCAGCCATACACGCCCATGATAATAATATTTATAAGAGTCACAGATGTTGGTGGACACCATGGGCTGGGAGATAGTTCCAATTCTCAGGTAAGTTAAGTTACCTTTCTTTCTCACACAAGGAACTTTACCTAAATGCAAGTCAGCAAATACAAAATTATTACTTGAATATACTTGATGTCCTTTTATTTATTAGTATTTAATAAGTTAAATTATATATGAACTCCTATACTTGATTACTGCTAGTAACAACACTTTGGAAAAATACTACAATTGAAAACATTTTATTCGCCCTAATTGTCCATGAGGCTTAAGGAATTTTCCACTTTATCTATGACATAGTTAACCAGTCTTTGGTCAAAAAGCCCCAGGACTAGAAAATCCTTTGCCTGAATAAACACTTCGATGGCCTGTTCTTAATCACTTTCCCAGCTTTGACCCCTGGAAAGCCGCCTGATGCATGCATGTGCATGTGTGGGCTTGCACGCGCACACACACACACACACACACAGTTTAAACACAGTCATCCACTGTGCTGACTGCTGGGGCTGGGCTTTCCCATCTTAGTTGATATCCACTTTGCCAGCTGCAAATGTGATTGCAGCCCATCTGCCTCTGCCTCCTTTCTTGATAGTTCCTCCTTTGGGGCCATCCACTGCCCTTGAACTTCTGAGATCTGCACCCCTCCTTCCTGGCCTTTGAGCTTTAATCCTAGGTCTCCTTTGCTCTTTGAGCACTTCTGTGTTAAATTCCCTCTGCTACCTTGAATTCTATGCACCTAAGCTGAAATTCTACTTCCTTTTCCATGTGAGTGAAATATAAAGTCTCCTCTTCTAATAGTTAAACTTCTCTCTATGACATTGTCTATTATTCCTGGAAGAAAATGTACACTCTAAAATCCTGTATTAAATATTATTATTCCACATTGGACTGTAAGAAACTTGAAGTCAAGGATCATGTCTTACTGATCTTTGTATTGTCAGCATCTAAGCCCATATGCGGTCAATAGCAGGTGCTCAGTAAATGAGTACACATGTGTGTACGTAGATGGGCGTTACTGAATCCTCCCGAAATCCATGCCAGAAAGATTCAAAACCCATGTCTGACCCACGTCTCTCTTTAACTCCATATTTACCCAGCCACAAAGATGTGTGGACGTTTCCTTTGCAGTTTTCTAACTACTTCCCACTGTAAATGCCTACCACTTCCCTTATTAGCTCCTTCTGGCCTGCGCTTGCCCTGCTGCAGTGGCTTCTGCAGTCTCTCATTCTACTGCCCAGCAAACGCTGGGGCATTGTGCTTCCTATGCCAGTCCCATAGAGGCTGTTCACTGCATGAAAGGTGTATGAGAAACTCACTAGTCCAGATTTGTCACCACATTTGCTCCCCAGCTTTCTAGCAATTCAGTTTCCTAAATTTTTTCTCTGCTCCAGTTAAATGCTATCCTCATTTTCCTGCCCTGCCTGTATTATGTATGCCATTCACTCTTCCTCCTTGACAATATCTTCCCTCATCTTCTTAGCCAATCCTATCTGCTTTTCTAACTCAATTTTAAACCCTTTGTCTCCTGAGAAACCTTCCACACTCACCTTCTTTGAACTCCTAATGCCTTTGTTGTCTCCATCATTCACTGGCTAATTACTCATATAATGCCTTATGGTATCTCCTGTGCTGCTGTTATTGTAAGCTGCTATTTATCTTGCACAATGTTATTTGACTTTTCACTAACTTATGTCATGTCTATACAACTAGGATGATAAACTTGCCAAGGGTGGAGACCATGTCTTATACTTCTTCATATTCCCCATTGTATTTACTATGGTATCTTAAACACAGTAGGCACTCAATAAATATATTGATTTATTCTCACCCTATCCTTCAAAATCCAGTTAAATTTTACCTCATTTATAAACCTTTCCATTAAGACCTCAGTGTAGGCCAGCGCCACGGCTCAATAGGCTAAGCCTCCACCTTGCGGCACCAGCACACCGGGTTCTAGTCCCAGTCGGGGTGCCGGATTCTGTCCCGGTTGCCCCTCTTCCAGGCCAGTTCTCTGCTGTGGCCTGGGAGTACAGTAGAGGATGGCCCAAGTGCTTGGGCCCTGCACCCCATGGGAGACCAGGAGAAGCACCTGGCTTCTGCCATCGGATCAGCGCAGTACGCCAGCCACAGTGCGCCAGCCGCGGCGGCCATTGGAGGGTGAACCAATGGTAAAGGAAGACCTTTCTCTCTGTCTCTCTCTCTCTCACTGTCCACTCTGCCTGTCAAAAAAAAAAAAAAAAAGACCTCAGTGTACATTTATTTTCTTCTCCAAGTTCAAGCATACTTAACTGTCTGTCCTCCTCAAAGCAGGTATTCTAGGTATATTCCTATTTGTGGCATCTTATGTGTAAAATGTGTTCAGCCTACTAACTAGCTTCTTTCTTCAGACTATTTGTCTTTGAACTCCTCTATATTCTTCTCAGTTAGGGATTGCATAAGTACTCAATAAATACATATTCATTAATATAAAATAGTCTCAAATTCCAGATAGGTATCATCAAATAGGATAGAAATTAAAGAAGATGTGAATGGAAGTATTATCACAGCTGGATATATTTAATTTATAAGTAGGGCCCTGAATATGACATATAATTTCCACACCTCACTTTTTTACCTGCCTGGGGTCTCCTTGACAAGTTAGAAACAGAGTTAAGCAAAAATATAAAACTATAGAGTGCACTGTAAAGGCACCTTACTCAGCCCATCCTTACCTTATAGGCACTTGGATTTGCTAGTAATTGCTCCTTCAGTCAACATGTATTAATTTACATTTTTTAAGATTTAAAGTCATGGGGCCAGCACTGAGGTGCAGCAGGTTAAAAGTCCCAGCCTGCAGCGCCAGCATCCCATGAGTGCTGGTTCAATTCCTGGCTGCTCCATTTCTGATCCAACTTCCTGCTAATGCACCTGGGAAAAACAACGGAAGATGGCCCAAGTGCTTGGACCCCTGCACACACATAGGGAACCCAGAAGAAGCTCTTGGCTCCTGACTTCACACCAGCTCAGTTCAGCTCCTGCCATTGCAGCCATTTGGGGAGTGAGCCACTGGATGGAAGACCCCGCTCTCTCAATCTTTCTCTCTGTCTCTACCTCTCTCTGTAACTCTTTCAAATAAATAAAATAAATCTTAAAAAAAAAAGATTTAAAGTCAAAGTTAGAAAGAAAGAAGAGAAGAGGAGGGAGGGAGGGAGACAGACAGACAGCGAGAGAGAGACAATCTTCCATCTGCTGGTTTACTCCCCAGATGGCTACAATGGCAGAGACTGGGCCAGGCCTAAGCCAAGAGCCAGGAGCTTCATTCAGGTCTCTTATGTTGGCGGCAGGACCCCAAACACTTGGGCCACCTTCCACTGCTTTTCCCAGGGCACGAAAAGAGACCTGGATTGGAAATGGAACAGCTAGGATTTGAACCAGCATTCATATGGAATTCTGGCATTGCTGGCAGTGGCTTAACCAGCTATGCCACAATATGGGCCCCAGTCATCAAGTATTCAAATAGTGGCTCTGATGACTAACAAGGTATAATGCCAAATCACCTTATAATTTACATTTTATTTGCTATGAGAGTCTTCAAAAAGTTCATGGAAATGTATATGATGAAAAAACTATGCATAGATTTAAAATATTTTTGGCAGTAAAATACACTTATCTATTAATTCCATTTCCATACACTTTTTAAAGACTCTTAATAACATTTTCATAGATTCATTCCCTAAACACTGTACTAGCTCTAGCCGTACAAAGGTGAATGAAGTAGAAATGACCCTTGCCCTTTAAAAGGGAATAATTAAACAAGTGATCATAAGCCAATAGTGATAAATATTACATATTACAAATGAAAATAACCATAACTGTTTTGATATGGGTAGTGTCTTAGTCTATTCAAGTTGTTATACCCCAAATCTGGGTAAGTTACACACAGCAGAAATATGTTTCTTACAGTTCTGGAAGCTGAGAAGCTTAAGCTCAAGGTGCCAACAAATTCAGTGTTTGATGAAAGCCTGATCATTTTGGCTCATAAATGGGCACTGCTAGCTGTGTCCTTACATGGTGGCGGGGCAAGCAGGCTTCTTTGGCCCTTCTATGAAGGAGCTAATCCTATGCATGAGGGCTCTGCTCTCAAATCTGATCCCCTGCCAAGGCACCACCCCTTCATACCATCACACAGGCCGTTAGGTTTCAACACACAAAGTTTGAGGAGACACAAGCCATCAGATCATAGTAGACAATAAGTGAGGGGTTGATAAGAAAGTGCATACCTGTAAGCTGAGCCCTGAAGCATGAAAAAAGTTAGTCAAGGGAAGAACTGGTTAACTAGCATGGAAGGGGACTTCAAATGCCAAGGCCCCGAGGTAGACTCGAGGAACTGACGGCAGGGCGGCGTGACTAAAACATAGTGGATGAAACAGCTTTTGTTAAGAGCCCCTGCACTGAAATATAGAAGATGGTAACCTTGCTATGATTTATTTATTTATTTGAAAAGTAGAAAGAGAGTGGGGTGGGAAAAGGAAAGAGAGAGAGAGATCTTCTATCTGCTGATTCACTCTCCTAAATGGCCATATCGGCCAGGGCTGAACCAGACTGAAACCAGGAATCAAGGACTCCGTCCGAGTCTCTTACCTGGGTGGCAAGGACTCAAACACTTGAGCCATTGTCAGCTGCTTCCCCGATGTGTCAGAAGTGAACTGGATCAGATCAGGTGGAGGAGCCAGGGCTCGAACCAGAGCTCTGAGATGGGATGAGGGCCTCTCAAGCAGTGGAACCCACTGCACCACACCTGTCTGTATGTTACACCCTTTTATGCTTACTAAGAGCCAGACCCCAAACTCTTCCCAGCAGTGCATTAGGAGTGTTGATGCTAAGGCAGGGCACTATGGAATTTGTCTAACAGTGCAGGTAGCTGGGAGCCAAAGAGAGACACTGCACTGTGACAGAATGGGATTAACTGCTCAATCCTAATGCTAAATAGTTCTATGATGTTGGACAAATCATTCCACAAATACGAGCCCATTCTCTTGTCTGAAATAAGTGATCCATTCACCCAATTCAACAACTACATACCAAACACCTGCTATGTGCTAGGGGCTACATAGAAATACAAAGGACAAGATCCTTGCTCTGTGGAACACTCATTCTAGTGGGAAAAGGCAAGCTGCATTCTCTCTCTCTCTCTCTCACACACACACACACACACACACTGGTATAGTCAGAGAAAACCTCATGAAGAAGATCGCATTGGAACAAAAACTTGAAAGAGAATATGATGTGAGCCAGGTCGAGATCCAAGGAAAGAGCATTCCAAGCAGAGGGAAGAAAAGCAAAGGCCCTGAGGCAGGAGGGTGACCATTCAAGAAACGGCAAGGAAGCTGGTGTGGCTGCAGCTGAGTGAGGAAGAGAACAAGAGACAACTTGACTGCTCTTCAACTTATCACTCCCTGTGAAATTCAGGTTTGCCATGCTCAACTGCAAAGGAGGTTGTAGGGCCGGTGCCATGGCTCAATAGGCTAATCCTCTGCCTGCGGCGCCGGCACCCTGGGTTCTAGTCCCGGTCAGGGCGTCAGATTCTGTCCCGGTCGCTCCTCTTCCAGTCCAGCTCTCTGCTGTGGCCCGGGAGTGCAGTGGAGGGAGAATGGCCAAGTGCTTGGGCCCTGCACCCCATGGGAGACCAGGAGAAGCTCCTGGCTTCGGATCAGCATGGTGCGCTGGCTGCAATGGCCACTGGGGGGGTGAACCAATGGAAAAAGGAAGACCTTTCTGTCTCTCTCTCTCTCACTATCCATTCTGCCTGTCAAAAAAAAAAAAAAGAGGATATTGTGCACAGATGGATTAAACTGACATGCTGAGGCAACACTCGTGGCCATGAGTCACAGGCTCCCTTGATCTAGGGACCAATCAGTCTAGTCTACAAGCGACTGGTATAGGTCAAACAAAAGAGGATAAGGAGATGGAGGACATGGGCCATCAGAAAGGTGGGCTCTGGAGCAGGATGTGGGAGACTGGCAGGAGTGAGCAGGATGCAGTATAAGGTGGAAAGAGGAAGCAGATATTCAAAGGCTGGGAGACTGAGGTGCAGCCAGGAGGAGGAGCATAAATAAAACCCAGTAGATATTGAGAATAATGGACTTCAGTCAATGTGATTTCAACAAAATAGATTCAGAGAATTCATGATTTCTTAAAACAATTAGAAATGAAGGGAAGTAAAGGAGTTTCTAGCAGACAGACTTTCCAGGAAGGAAAATCAACAGGGAGATGGAGCCAAGATCCCACTGGGTACCTTTCAACACCTCTCAAGTGCCCAACGATCTGCTCTGGTATGTACAGATGTTATTTCACTGCCCTGTGAAGCAGCAGGTGAGAAGTGTGTCAACACTTCTCCTCTCTGTCACCTGCTCTGTATGTGCTAGGTGTGTCTTTGGACACAAATGCTCTTCCTCCAGCTACTGGGCTGACTGGAAGCCCTGGGATGTGACCTCATTAATAGGCAGCCTCTTCAGTCTAGCCTGTGTGTTGTACAAACTTGATCACCTTTTCCATGTGATATGAAAAAGGAGGTTCTGCAAAAGGGGAGGGAGGGAGGGAGGAAGGAAGTTGTTAATATGAAGTGATGGCCAATTGCTGAACTACTTGTGTTCTCCATGGTAAGGGACAGGAGGAGGACAAGTTTCCTTGTTTTCTGAGCACCTAATGACTGCAGGTTTCTAAGTTTGGAGGAGCTGAGTCAAAGCAATGAAGATGTAGACAGTGATTTAGACACATGCAGAGTTTAGAAAATCCAAGAAGTCTCAGCCAGTGAGTATGGACACTGTGAAGTAGAGAAAGGAACATGGAAAGACTTGGGGAAGAAGATCTGTCCACAGGGCTTAGAAGACTCCACGGTTGAGATCTGTAACTTAAAATTCTCTTCCATTTCTATACAGTAAACTCAGCCTGGCTCTCATCCTTGGGGCATGAATGGATTCACTGGAAAGAAAGAGGCCCTGAATCTTACTGTCCAGGTGAGACAATGTCAGTTGGCCCAGACAGGTGGAGCACGCGCATCTGTCTCCATGCAGTTGGAGAAGCTGAGACTTGAACCCTGCACGCTATGTTCTCAGAGTCACATGGGAGCAAGTTGCTGAGATCTTTCAGCTTCCAAGGCCTGGGACCTTTCCAAACCCAGTGTGCTGTACCCTTGGATCATATAGGGAAGTCAGCACCTTGGCTGTGGCTCAGAAAAGTCTACTCTACAATGTTTTGTGTTTTTTGCCACAAATCTGACCACTGGGTTCAATGCAACATTTGCACATGCCTTTTTTCAGTTTGAACATTTTTAAAAAGAGTTAAAAACAGAAAGGAAGTAAAACAAAAACCTTTTTGAGACTATAATTGGAGCTATGTACTGAACACCAAAGAAACCACAATGAATGAAAGAAACAGGACGCTCCCTTTTACCATAAATCACCGCAGGGTAAACAAATGCAGCCTTCAATCACCTTTCAGTTAATTAGCAAGGAAAGCAGAAGTGGTCTCCCAGGAGAGCCCATTCAGGGTATGGAATTACTCTTACAAGTGGGTAAGGACAACTATGGCAAGTAGGAAAACATGTGTTTCCAGTGGTAGCATACTTAGTGATATAAACACGTTATTATGATTTTTTTTTTGGTTCAATTTTAAAGTTGGCTTCCCTAACATAATGCCTAAAGGCTAGGCAGTGAGAGAATGAATCACAACCTGGAGACTGATGGTGAGAGCTTTGGGGGTGTTTCTGTCTTCAACCTTCTGCCAGGACAGGGCTCATGCATCATTTGAGGAGCAAATAGCTCATCTGGGGAAGCAGTTCCAGCAGCTGCTGGCTGAATTGTTTTCTATTCCTAAATTATTTACCTAGGGGTACAAGGGAGTGTTGCAACTGGTGGGAAGAGCCCATACCTACAGGAATGTGTTTAACTCTTTTCTGGACTTAAATTCCTCTGAGGACCTAAACCCTACTAAAGACCTTCTTGATCATACACCAACACAAAGAGGCACACACACCAAATTTGCATGTTTGCCCTTCAGAAAGTTCATGGAAAATGGAATTAAAAGATAAGCTTAGAGGCAGGTGTTTGGCCTGGAAGTTAAGATGTCTAAGAATCCCACACTGGAATACTTAGTTTCAATTCCCAGCTCTAGCTCCGGATTCCAGTTTCCTGCTAGTCCAGATCCTCGGAGGCAGCAGTGATGGCTCAAATACTTGAGTTCTGTTTAGCCACAGTGGAGACCTGAACTGAGTTTGCTACTCCTGGCTTCAGTATGGCTCAGACCTGGCTACTAGGAGCATTTGGAGAATGGACCAGCTGATGGAGCACTCTCTCTGTATGTCTTTCTTTTTCTCTTTCGCTCTCTCACTCCCTCTCTCACTTGCTCTCTCTCACTCTCACTATCAGAAAAAAATAAAAATAAGCTTATTTTCATACAAAATCTTTTTAAAATCCACACAGAATGGTGATCTTCATAAAGAAACTATGCAGCCGGCGCCGCGGCTCAATAGGCTAATCCTCTGCCTGCAGCACTGGCACACTGGGTTCTAGTCCTGGTCAGGGCGCCAGATTCTGTCCCAGTCACTCCTCTTCCTGTCCAGCTCTCTGCTGTGGCCTGGGAGGGCAGTGGAGGATGGCCCAAGTCCCTGGGCCCTGCACCCACATGGGAGGAGACCAGAAGAAGCACCTGGCTCCTGGCTTCGGATCAGTGCAGTGTGCCCGCCGCAGCGTGCCATTGGGGGGTGAACCAATGAAAAAAGAAAGACCTTCCTCTCTGTCTCTCTCTCAGTGTCCACTCTGCCTGTCAAAATATAAAAACCTAAAATGAAATTAAAAAAAAAGAAACTATGCACAAATTTCAAAAGTTTTTGCACTAAAATAAATTTATCTCTTCATTCCATTTCCCATGAACTTTCTAAAGAACATTGATATGTTGTCAGGAAGTCGGGGTGGGGACAGCAGAGCATAGAACTCTTGAGGCCTATCCTGCAAGGTTTCTCAAGGTTCCTGGGACACTTGCAGTAGAGAGATCCAGGAAGCTGAGAAAAAGCACGGGGTGTTCCCCGGCCCCATTCTAGACCTACACAAGCATCTGTAATTGTTAGATGCCAGTATCTGCCTTTGATCCCCCCTCCAGGTGATTCTCACACACACTAGAGTTTGAGACCCTTGCCCTGGCATGCCTGTAAACCCAGGTTTTTTAAGATTTTATTTATTTATTTGAGAGGCAGAGTTACAGACAGTGAGAAGAAGAGACAAAGAGAAAGGTCTTCCATCCGTTGGTTCACTCCCCAAATGGCCGCAACAGCCAGAGCTGCACCAATCCAAAGCCAGGAGCCAGGAGTTTCTTTTGGGTCTCCCACATGGGTACAGGGGCCCAAGCACTTGGGCCATCTTCTACTGCTCTCCCAGGCCATTGCAGAGAGCTAGATGGGAAGAGGACCAGCCAGGACTAGAACCGGTGACCATATGGGATGCCGGCGCCGCAGACGGATTGACCCACTGCACCATGGCGCCAGCTTTCCTGCTCCAGAGCCTCCTGAGGGGACTTGTGAAGATGCACATTCAGAATCTGGAGTCGTGGTGGTTGAGGTCCTGGAGGAGATGCTAGAGTCTGCTTCTCCATCACCCAGGTGTCTCTGGGGCAAGGACCTCACACCCCTGTTGGAGCCATGGCCTGGGGAAGTCGGTTTGGAGCTTTCTGCTTAGTTTTGGTGCCTCCTATGTGCCTAGCACTGGAGCTGACTCTCCACTGCCCAGGCTTCCTCCATTATAGCTTCTCACTCACATGACCCATCTGAAACAAATACCTGTTCTACATGTTGTTCTGAATGCCTAACCCAGCTGGAGCAGCAGGGACTGGAGAGACGTTAGAGTGTGGCGATGCCAGAAATGTAATTTCAGATACTGTACATTCATGTTAGTCAGGGCCTCTAGTGTCCCAAGTACTACTGGAGTCCAATAGTAGGCATTTTGGGGAGAGTTGAAGAATGGATCACCCAGCTGCCGAGTCGTACAGTTCCACCACCTGAGGATGTAGCCGATGACGCCTTTCACTATGGCGGGGATCTCTGTTATAGTGAAGGGTTGTCATTTCATCCTCAGATTCCTTCACAGGCTGGGTCCACGCTCACGGCATTGGACTCCTTCTGTGAGACCCTTTTAGAGAGTTCTCATCCTGGGTATATCTGGGGAAGGACAACCAGCTGATCAAGGCCTTGCCCAGGGTAGACCATGTGTGTCCCTTCCAAACCCATTTAGACAACAATTCAGTCTGATAACACAGGAGGGAAGAGTCTCCAGTGGTTCAGTTCTATTGATCCTTCCTTTCTTCAAGGAAGGGAAAGTTGCTGAGAGTGAAAAGAAACAAATTCTTCCACCTTGAACAATTCTTAGAGCCAAAAAATAGTCTGGCAGCTCTGTATGCTCCAAACAGAGCAACTGGAAGGACTTCCAGAGAGTAGACAGTTTCAGAACAGCAACTGGTCTTAAAAAAGTTTCCCGGGAAACTTAATTTAAAATTGGCTTGGACAGGAACCCAGCCTCATTGATTAAACACTGGTTAAAAGACCATAAGGTGATGATAAATTGCTAAGGAGCCCATTTGAGAGTAAGTGTCTAATTGGTGCCACAGGGTTTGGGGTGAGAACCTGTCTTCCTTCACGGCTTTATTAATGATCTGGAAGTTGTTGGAAATGGCATGTTCATGCTCAATGGGAGCTAGTACATGCAGGAGAATAGTAGAATAATAATAAAAAAATAGACTAAATAAAGTGGAAAATAGCCCCATGACATTCAGCTTAGAAAAATCAACGCTAAAATTTAAATAGAGGGATGAAGGGAAGAGGATTGAAAGGAAACTACTTACTAGATATAATAAACCTAGAAATACTCAAGCAGCATAGCAGGTATGTAAACCTTTGGGTGCTGAAGAACCAGATGTCAGAATGACTTCAGGAGTCCAGGAAGAAGGGTGGACACTGATCAAAGCCACCTCTTCCCTAACAAAACACCTAAGCGACACATAGAAATCCAATGCATCCTTGGTAGGATTCCCGGATGCACCTCAGAGGAAGAAAATTGAAAATAGCTCTGTCACTAGCCAGAGAGTTCTTGACACTTGCAAGTTAAGGAAAGGTAGCTAGGGAGGGGAAAACATCAAGAATTTGGAGATCAATATCCGGTTGGTGGTAAAGGAAGACATTCTGGCTGGGACCAATGACTCATATCTTCTGAGAAAGCAGAGCTAGACAAGGGCAACCACGTGTGGATGGAGGACATGTGTATCTCCAAATGGAACAGTCTACTGCAGAGAAAATGGAAGGACTTTGCAATATCTGAAGGAAAACTCAAGAATGTTGTAAATGAAATTTGGTGAAAATAGCTGGGTAAAGTCATAAAATGAAATATGGAGTAAAGGTGGTCCTGGGTGAGACACCCATGATGCCCAGGAACAACAAGCATGTCAAAGTGCACATGGAGTCCCATGACTTCCCTGCACAGACTCAAGCCAAGAAATAATTGTCTGAAATTTGTCACAGACATAAATACTATATCCTAGGAATGATTAAAATTCAACTGATATGGGGCAATTGATTGACAAGAGTACTAAAATGAGAGTCAAAAAAGTGGGTCTTTGAGTTCTGTGCCTTTGTCAGCAATCTAAGCAGACCATAGTAGCCAGAACACAGGTGAGGAACGTCTGGTCTGTGGGTCACATAAGGCCTGCAAAAGCACTTTGGCCCTACCGAAGCAACCACAGTTAGGACTCAAAATTCAATAAACCTATGACATACAGGTAATTTTTCAGTTGGTAATTTTCCATGGTTCAAGAATGATGCTATAAACTTCCAAATGGTCCTTGACAAAAAATAAGTTCTCCACCCCTGATATAGCCCTGGTTAAGGGAGCTGAGGAACCAGTTTACTAAAGCAACCACCACTCTCCATCCTCTTAGCCAGGGGATGTGCAGTCTCTGCTCTGAGAAGATCAGAATGAGAATGTTTTATTCTTTGTAAATAGCCAAAGCTGTTAGGAAAATACGAATCTAGGACAGGTAGAAACTGGTCTATACAAGTGTTCAAATGTATTCATTTGTACACAAAGCTTGGAAACAAAGGATAGAAATATCGGAGGGATGCAGTAGGTTGAATAGTGTCCCCCCAGAACCTCAGAAGGTGATCTTATTTGGAAATACAGGATTTTTTAGATGTGATAATGAAAATAGGGTAAAACTATATTAGAATGGACCCTACTTTAATGGTGGGTGCCCATATAAGAAGAGAAAAGAGTGACACGACAGACACACAGGGAAAACACCCTGAGAAGACAGAGGCTGATGATGGAATGATTCATCTACATGCATGGAATGCCAAGGAGAGCCAGCAACCACCAGAAGCTAGAAGAATCAAGAAAGCATTCCTTCCTAGAGCTGTCAGAGGGAGCTGACCCTGTTGACTTCCAACCTCTGGAAACTGTGAGAATAAATTTCATATATTTAAGCCACCAGGTTGTAGTACTTTGTAATGACAGCTGTAGGAAACTAATACCAGGAGTGATCAATTCCATCCATGACAAAGGTAGTTAGTTAAAGATGAGAGACAGAGAGCAACCTTCCATCTGGTGTGCCAGCATGTCTGGGGAAGATCCAAACTGGAAAAGTAGGTTTGTGATGAGAATGCTGCTTGCCCTAAGACCAAAAACCCACCTGAGATGAAGGAAACTTTTAATCTAAGACATCTATATCAGCAGCAGAACAGAAGTAACAATATTTTATTCAACCCTAAATCAATAAATCCCCAATCAGAAACACATGGTCTGGCATAAATTTCTTTCTAATTTGGAGATTATTTAATGGAAAATATCTTCAGAGATATCAAAACTAAATTATACCATTTCATTGAACATTTATTTAATCCCCTTTGTGAAAATAATAATTATATTAATTTCTTAGTGCTCCAAGAATAGCCAGATGGAATCCAGATGTCAGAAACCCATCTTTCTGTGGTCTGAGGCATCAAGCCAAGTACAGTACATAGCATGTGCCAGGTACAAGAACAGAGGCTGGAGTACAATAGACAAAGTCTTTAGTTAGGAAATGAAAGAAGCCTTTTCTAATACACTCTCCTAAAATTCCACCACAAATTAAAATTTTCATTTTTTACTATTTATTTCAGAAGAGAGACAGACAGCTCCTATGTTCTGGTTCACCACTCAAATGGCTGCAGCATCTGGGGCTGGGCTGGTACCAAAGCCCAGAACTGGGAACACTACTGAGCTCTTCCATGCAGGTACCAGGGACTCATTTTCTTGAGCCATCACTACTACTTCCCAGGGCCTGCTTTGGCAGGAAGCTGGAGGAAGGAATCAGAGACAGGAAATGAATCTAGACATTCCAGTGTGGAACACAGGCATCTTAACCACCAGGCTAGATGCCAACTTGCCATAAATTAAGTCTTTGGTGAAGTTTTATCTCCCAGCAATTCCCTGCTAAAATATAAACATGGGAAGGAGTTACTATAACTCATGGAAATCTTAGCAGCAATTGATATATCCAACAATTTCTCATCTTGAAAGCATATGGGCCAGTTATAAATTAAGGGGTGCAGATAAAGGTGAGGGGGTAGAGATCAGGGTGGAGTTTAGGTTGAGATGGGTGAGATGAAATCTGTGGGCTGGAGCTCTGAGTATCTGGACACTAAAACACCTGAATGAGGCAACACAAAAAAAGAAGGGGAGAAGCCAAAGGGACAGGGCTGAGGGGTCAAAGCAAACTTTGCCAGCTTCATGACCCGCCATCTGGAGCCCTGGAACAGCAGGTGCATGCAATTCGGAAAATCATGGCAAAGCTGGTTTTAGTGTTGTTATCACAATGCCTCTCATCTTGGTTTACTTACTAAGTTGTTCATCTCTGAACAGCAGCAGGCAGTAAATGCCACAAGTTATTTATACATGTTTAATTACTTTCTCTCTGCTACTTGAAGTCTGCTGTTCTCTCAATTTTGGAATAAAGAAAAAAAATTAGAATTCTCTCCATAACAGGTGCACCTCTTTTCCCCCACTCTCATAGCCCAGAGTTGGGTGGTCTGCTTATAGATGAGCTTCAATCATCCAATTGTTGGTATTCCAAACAGGTCTTCAGGTTTGGATCCAGCTCCAGAGCCCAGTCTGCCTGGGTTCAAATAATCATGGCTCAAGTATACAGCTCAGCCATCAGGATGCTGAGCAGAGAGCAGGGCAGGGGTCCAACACAGACCTTTCATGCCAGGCAGGAGTCCAGAATGATGCAAAGTGATTGATGCTTCCCATACTTCTCATGATTCCCGATCATGAGCATCAGCTAATACGTTAATTGATTACATGCATTCGGGGGCTCTGTCCCCACCAGCTGAATTAGCGTCTCAGAGACAGGGCTTGTTATGCTGCCTTTTAGCCACTTCAGGTGACTCTCAGACTTAAGGAAGCCCTGGGAATAGGTCCCTGGCACAGTGCACTAGGCAGCCTTTCCAGCAGCCCTGGAAGGCCTCGGATTTATGATGTGGAAGCCTCAGTCTGGAAGGTGGGAGGAGACAGATCAGAAGGTGATGAGACCAGGAGTGAGGAGACCACTTAGGACACTGTTGCAGCGCACCGGCCATGGCAGCCATTGGAGGGTGAACCAACGGCAAAGGAAGATCTTTCTCTCTGTCTCTCTCACTGTCCACTCTGCCTGTCAAAAATAAAAAAAATTAAAAAATAAAAAATAATGTAGGGGAAAGAAGATAAGCCTCCTCTGATGGAAGGCAAAAAGCAGTGGGAGACAGGAATGCACAGGCAGGTATATTTTGGAATAAATGCACAGGCAGGTAGATCACTAGGACTGAGTGAACAAGCAGGCAGCTCTCAGAGGCCACTGACTCACGCTGAGCACCCCTAGAAGAAAAGTCTTGATCTGGGTTCATTAAAAAAGACCTGCAGGAAGTAAGAGGCTCCCGATTCTCTGCAGAAAGTCTGAACATGCTGAAACCTGTTCTTTAGCTTTCTGACCCATCTCCCATGGGCCAGTCTCCGGTTTCCATTGGAATACTTTTCCCACCATCAAAAGCTCTCCTACTTTCTGAGCTTCTGTTCACTCCAGCCTTAAGCCACTCTCACTCTGCCTTCCAGGACTCCATTTCTGCTCCTCCATAGATGTTCCCTGGTCCAGGATGGGTGTTATTGCACAGCATGTTGAGCCATCACTTGCAATGCTGCCACCCCATATCTGAGTACTGGTTCAAGTCTCAGCTGATCTGCTTCTAATCCAGCTCCCTGCTAATGCACCTAGGAAAGTAGCAGATGATGGTACATGGACCCCTGCCACCCATGTGGGAGATCAAATGGAGGTCCTGGCTTCTGGTGTCTGCCTGATCAATCTCTGGCTGTTGTGGACATTTAGGGAGTAAACCAGCAGGTGCAAGGTCTTTCTCTGTATGTCTTTCTGTCATTCTGCTTTTTAAGTAAATGAATAAATAAATCTTTTTTAAGAAAGAAGAAGTTCCCTGGTCTACAAGGTCAGAGCTCAGGCTAAAAATGGCAACAATCATCAGCCTGCCGCCTGGTGTTCCAAGGTTGCACTGAGGTCCTGGTCTTCAACCCCAACCCCATGCCCTGGACTCAGGAGTGCCTGTGTCTCCTGCCCCTGGGACAGCTTCTTCTTTGGGCTGTCTGTCTCATCATCTCCCACACTTTCCAGTCTCCCCCCAAGTGTATTTTCCTCCTGTGCCCACGGCTCATCATTTTTTGTTGCCTCTCTTATTGACTCTGTGAGTGAACGTCTTAATTAAATCACCATACAATGCCTTTGCAAGGTTGTTTTCCTTAAGTCCCATGTTCATTGCCCACCATCTGCGGTACTCATCCTTCACAGATCTCCACTCTTATGGGATCCTATGTCCCATGGGTCTGTTCTGCTGGGCTTTTACCAGGGGCAACTCTGTCGCACCAGTACCTGGTGTGTGCGGAGAGGGGCCATGGGAGCCCCAGGGGACTCTCTATCTCACATCACAGAGCAGAAATGAACAGGGAGTGGGGAAGGGACACTCCTCCTCTCTGTGCAGTTGTTCATAGGCACCCTTAGAGGAGTTGGTTCAAGGACCCCCTTTGCAGATACCAAGATTCACAGCCGCTCCAGTCTCTCATTAAGAAAAAAATGGCATACATCCTCCTACATACTGTAAATCTTCTCCAGATCCCTTATAATACCCAGAACCATGCAAATAGTTGCTACACTGGATGACTTAGGGAATAATAAGGGAGAACATCTACACATATTCAGTACAGATGCATTTGTTTTTCTTTAATAATTTCGATCTTGCAGTGGGTGAGATACACAGACGCAGAGCCTGTGGATGCAGAGGGCTGACTACAGTTTGCTTTTCTTGTTTTGTTGGGTTTGCTACTGTTCTCCCTTTCTGTTTAACCCTGATTCGATAGCCGTGTAGGGAATGGATCAGAGAATTCTTGTGGTGCTCAGAGAGCACAGACTGGTATAAAACTCCCAACACTCAGGAAAATGCACAGTACGGTGGCACAAGAGCTGCACAAGCAGGGGACAGTGACCAATCTGCAGGAAGGCAGAGCAGAGAAAGGACAAACAGAGGAGGTATTCTCTCTGTTCCTTGTGGAAGATGCTAGAAAACCCCTGGGTCATCCGGGCCATGGCAGAAGTCTGTCCTAGAAGGTGGACTGTCATGTGCCATGGCACCACAGCCTTGCTTTGGTGCTGTGCCAGACTTTCTTGTAATCCTGAAAGGCACAGAGAGCTGTCCCGGCCAGGTGCCAGGTCCCTCCCAGCCCACGCAGGCCTCCTCTTGCCATGGACACAATTTGCCTGTGACCCTTTCCTATAAACAAACTCATCATCATATTTTTTTCCATTTGCAAAACAAGGGGTAAGGGCCTTCACTGTCTCCTTCCCACTCATTTATCTCCCACATCTCAGATAAAGGAGGCAAAGTTTTTTAATTACGTTTTCAGTGTGTGAGGATACAGCCTCCTCTTTTTTGCAGTGCCCAGACTTCCTTCTGGGGCTGTGGGGATTTTTCATGGGTCTGATTTCTTGGAAAGACAAGAGGCAGATCCCCAGTCATGGGGAACGAATGCCCAGATGCATTCAAACTGTGAGCAGACCCAGGAATGAGGGGAGCGCTAGTGATCAGTGATCTGTGCTATCGCTAAAGGAACACTCTCAACTGTTTGTGGAAATTATGGTTTTCTAACACTCATCCTGGCACAGACCCATGGACCCTGTGTTTAGTGTCTTCCTAGGGTAATCGATCAGGACACTGTATCCATTCAACCCTCTCACCTGTCAAAGCACCTGCCCACCTGTGATCGCAGGTGACCCTCCTTGGGCATTTCTGGGGGATCCAAGGGCAGGTGTAAGGAGATAGAGGCACAGAGAGATGAAGTGGCTCCCTTCCCCCAACACATGCACACTCACCAAGGATCAGTGAACCAGGAATCAGGATCCGACTCAAAGGTAGCCTTCCAAGTCCTGCTTGGCCCAGCAGCCATTAGAGCTGAGAGCTAAATGCCAAGTCCTTTGCCCTAAAACCCTTGCTTTTTCTGTCCTCTTTCTCTCCCCACCATCAGCTGGTTGAAGTCACACCCTGCTGACATTTACTTGTGTTGTCTTTCTTACATCTGATAAGGGAGGCAGAGGACTTCTGTAGACTCCGGTACCTCAATATCTGGGAAAATATCCCACCTGCCCCGCTTGCCTGCATCTGGGATTTCCTGGTCTTGGTGCAGATCTGCACATCTGCCAGCTCACCTTTCTATAATACTATTTGTTTACCTTCAAGTAGCCTCTCTCTTCCTTAAAGATTAAAATCCTAAATGCCAGCACCTGCTGTTCAAGGCCATTACCATCTGGCCCCTGCTTATTCCCCAACCTGGTGCCCAGTTAGTTACACCAAACTTGATGTTCACTCACCCACCTGCCCTTCTTGATTGTCTTCCAGCAAATGCCCATCCCTGCCGCGGGTCACTGTCTGAATGCATTGCTCGAAGCACAAGAATCTGCATTTGCGTCCCTGCTCTGCCTCTTCTCTGTTGCAGAAGTTTGGTTCTCAGTCCTAAACCTCAGCTTCTGCCTCTGTGAAGTAGGGTAATACTATCACTGGCTCCTCAAGGCAGGCATTTATCACAGTGTTTATCCACAGGAAGTGCTTCATATCTACAGGGCAACTTCAGAGAGCTCATGGAAAAATAAAACGAAAAGATGTTTATTTTGGTGCAAAAAATGTTTAAAGTCCATGCAGTTTTTTTCATAATGCACATTTTCATAAATTTTAAGGACCCTTTATATGCACGGATTTGCAAAATTCTTTTTCACCAAAATAAATTTAGTCTTAATTTTATTTTCCAAAAATGTTTTGAAGCCCCTAATATCAGTTCTTTTTTGGTGCTAGCTCTCCTTCGTTGAAGTCCACTTTGCCCCTACAGTCTTCCCTGCGAGTCCAGGAATTCTAAAACAACAATGATAAATAATGACTAATGCTTGTTTCTGGTCTTTCTCACATACCAGGCATTATTGTATGTGCTATGCAAACCTTAACTTACTCATCCTCTGCAACCACTGTACGAGAATATTATGTCTACTACCATGTATTATTAAACAGCTCTCCCAGTTAACCAAGTGGGAAGAGAGGAGGCTGAGCAGACTCCACCCTGGGAGCCCCAGAAACTCAGTCTGCAGATCCTCAGCACCCAGTTTATTCCATCTCCCCCTGGGTCTAGTAAGGGCAAGGATCAGGCCCCAGCATACGGCCTTTCCCCTGGCAGATGGCTGCTCAGAAATGGATGTTCTTGCTGGTGATGAGGTAGGTCTCCCAGCATCTTTCCCCCTCCCATTCTAGATGAGGCCTGGATTAATTTTCCAATGCCTGCTGTAACAAAGTACCACAAATGGAGTGATGCAAAGCAATACAGATGTATTATCTTACAGTGCTATAGACCTAAAGTCCAATACAGGCCTCACTGACTAAGGTCAGGGTGGCAAGGGACCTGCAATCCTCTGAGGGAGGATCCTCTTCCTTGTTTTCCCAGGTCCCTTGGGCTGCTGCGATCTGTATCTGGTGGCCTCCCTTCCCCACCCTCAAGGACAGGCCAGGGCAGGCTCTGTCCTCACATCCCATCACTCAGGCCTGTCTCCTGCCCCTCCTCCTCCTCCACTTCTAAGGTCCCTGGTGAATGCATTGGGCCCACCTGGGGACCCCAGGGTCCTTTCCCTACTTGGAGGTGCCCTGATTAGCAATCCCAATTTGATCTGCAAACTGCAACCCCATTACTGCCAACACAGTCACAGCTTCCAAGGATTCGGATGTGTGCATCTTTGGGGGGGGTGGCATTTGCCAATCACAATCCCATATGGAATTCAAAGCAAAAGCAATACCTAATCATACAACACAGGCAGGTGGTCCCCAATTTATGATGGTTCCACTTGCAGTTTCTCTACTTGACAGTGGCACAGAATCAATGTACACTTGGTAGAAGCCATACTTCACACTTAGTCCTTTTCCTGGACCAGTGGGATGTGTCAAATCCTCTCTCATGATGCTGGGCTTCGGTGGCAGGAGCAGCCCCCAGAGAGCCCCATGGTCCTGAGGGGGAACGGCCGCTCTCTGCAGCATCCTCTGTGTGCTCTGGAGGTGAGGCATATTTCAGGCTTTGGTCGCCCATAATACTTCCATTTTATGATGGTTTTATTGGGGTGTAACCTCATTGTTAGTTGAAGCACATCTGTTTAAAGAAAATGCTGGGTTTCCTCATAATTTTCATAATTACCACCTCAATGACTTTTAAAGAAATGAAATACAACATTGTTTTTAGAGCAGTATCCTTGGCCACTCCTTTGTTTTTCATTTGTACTATTTATTTATTTGAGAGATGGAGACAAAGAGTGAACAGAACTCCTAACTGCTGGCTCACTCCCTCAAAACCTGCAGCACCCAGGACAGGGCCAGGATAAAGTCATGAGTCAGAAATCCAGTCTTGGTCTCCCATGTGGGTACCAGGGGCCCACCCAACCTGAGTCCTCCTCAGCTGCCTCGGAGTGGAGCCAGGATTTGAATCCAGGCACTCTGATGTGGGTTAGGGCATCTCAAGAAGCCTCTTAACCACTAGCCCAAACCCCTGTCCCTTGCCACCCACTGTGTGCTTGTGCGCATCTCCGGCAGCTGGGTGACAGCTGAATGCAGGAGGACTCAGTTGTATGCCTTCCTGTCCCCCTCTCTCCCTCCCACTTCCTGCAGTGGTTTCACCTGTTCCTGCCATCACCAAGGAAGAGAAGGGGCCAGGGAAGACATGAAAGCAGAATGAAGAGGAGGAGGAGACTCAATGGTCATTCAGAAAGGAATGGATGGATTTGTGTCCACAAGAAAGGTGGTGAGTGGACATCCTTCCTCTATTTCCCCTGTCCTAGCGACCTGGGTGACAATCAGGCCAGGGCTCCAGGGAACCATCAAAGTCTGGGAATGAAGTTATAATAGGCCAGTGACAGCAGAGAGAGAGAGAGACAGAGAGAGTGAGAGTGAGAGTGAGTGACTGTTGGGATGAACACATGCAGAAGATAAAGCCATGGCTCTATTCATATTAAATGCTTTTCAGTTTTTATCGTAATTAAATGTTTTTAAAATGTTAATGGAATAAATTGAACTTGACTTCCCCATTTTCTCCAGATCCTGCAATTATGCTCAAGGCCTGTCTTGAAAGGATGCCAGAGGGTGATGGATTAAGTCTAAAATAAATCAAATTTCCCTTGCTACAGAGTTAGGGAAATACAATGAGTATTGCAGGCAGCCTCTGCTGATGGAGGAGTCGCAGGCCTTTCCTGGGGCCACTGAGCTAGGAATGGCCTGAGGAATAAGCTGGCTAATATAGTGTCATAAACCAAGCTCCACTGGGGCAGTAAACCCCTGTTGCCACAGGGCAGTGGGTGGATGGGCCCGGGCAGCATTTCTGCCAAGCTGCCTCCCCTTGCCAAGGCTCCCTCCCAGTAAATATCTAGCTAGCGAGCTCTTAGAAATGAGCTGGGCGTGGTGCCAGCCAGACTTCCAGCTTGCCAGGACAGGCGGTGCAGAGGGCCAGGCACCTGCTCACCCTGCTCTCGTGGGTGTGGGGCTTTGGTGCAGGGCTTTGCCTGCTAGGGCATCTCTGGGCAAGAGGCAGAAGAGTGAGTACTTGTCAGCAACCAGGCCTGAATCCAGCAGCAGAAACTCCCACCTGCAACTGGAAATACTGAAACCTGGGCTGGGAGAGAGGCAAGGTGGGACCCTGGAGCCCTTGTTGGGGTCAGTGGACGTGAGATCATCATATACCACAGCTCTGGCTTCCAACTCCAACTTCCCCACTAATGCAGACCCTGGGAGGCAGCAGCAATGGCTCAAGTAACTAGGCTCCTGAAACCCACCTGGGAGACCTACACTGCATTTCCATCTCCTGGCCTTGGTTTCAGCCCAACATTAGCCATTGAGGGGATCTGGGGAGTGAACCAGCAGATAGGAGCTTTCACTCTCTGTGTCTCAAATAACAAATAAAAAATTGTTTT
Source organism: Sylvilagus floridanus (assembly GCA_949820135.1). Taxonomy (NCBI): domain Eukaryota; kingdom Metazoa; phylum Chordata; class Mammalia; order Lagomorpha; family Leporidae; genus Sylvilagus; species Sylvilagus floridanus. The sequence continues at coordinate 25,589,598 of OX463230.1, forward strand.
AATTGGTAATCTTCTCTCCACTTACAGGATTTAGACAGGGCAAATAGAAAGGAACACGCATCTCCTACACTTAAAACCGCCAGTAAATGTCTATCCCCCGTCTTCACACGCACTTGTTACCTGCATCCATTGTTCACATTTATATATTAATATACTGGTATCACCTCCAGTGGTGTTTGACTAGAACAGGAATCCAACCCTAAGCTGCCAGAACATATTGTCCCTGGGGAGGACTCAGGCAATGGCCATTATGGAGTTTCTGAAACCAAACCAGGTATAGAGTTTCCTATCCCAGCAACATGCGGAGCCTTTCTGACAATTCCCCATTGAGTGCAGGTTGTGGGCATTTAGCATTTGCTCCACTGTGGAGCTGGATTTGTCTGAACTCAGCATTCCAGTTCTGGAGAGTGGCCTTTGTTAGAGCCCCAGCCTGGTCATACAGAGCTTTCTCGATGCTATGCCTCCTGTAAGGACAGCACAGCCATCTGACAGACTTTGGGCATTAAAGCTCTCTCTCTCTTGAGAGTCCTGATATTTCTCCTCTCCTTTCTTCTGTCTGCCTCAGTTGAGAATGCTTCAGCTTTTTATTAACTTAGCATCTGTCCTCTAGTCCAGGCTGCTCCATCTTCTTTCTGTGATGTCCAGAATGGAAAGCAAAATCCTAACGATATCTGACCAGTAAGCTTCACAATGGAGGATCACCTCCTCAGCTGCAGAGCCTCCATTTCTACTGTTACATCCAGGATCCAAGGAGCAATACAGGAGACCTCACTACACAACGGCATATTCTCTCGACACAAACTGCTAAGCCTTTTCACATGACCTACTGCTAAGCCAAGTCTTCTCTTTCTTATTTTAGGTACATTTGTTGATCTTCTTGCTGGAGCCAGTGCTGTGGCATAGTGGGTTAGGCACCTCTGGTGCCAGCATCCCATGGGGGTGCCAGTTCCAGTCCCAGCTGCACCACTACCTGTCTAGTACCCTGCTAATGTGCCTGGGAAAAAGCAGCAGAGGATGGCTGGAGTGATTTACTGCTGCATCTGCATGGTAGACCTGGAGGAAGCTCCTGGATCCTAGCTTCCTATCAGCCCGCCTCCAGTCATTGTGACCTTTTGGGGAGTACACAGGAGATGGAAAACCTTTCTCTCTTTCCCTCTCTCTGTCTCTCTGTAACTCTACATTTCAAATAAATAAATAAATCTTTACAAATAATTTTTAAAAAGATCTTGTTCAGTTCTACTTTTTAATCCAAACTTTACAAAAATAAATCTATCCAACCACCCATGTATATTTCTGTTTCTATATCCCCGTGTGTGTGTGTGTGTGTGTGTGTGATGAGTAGAGGAGGGAGTGAAGAAGGGAGGTGGGGGATGGAAAGAGAGAGGGAGACTTTCAGCTCCCTGTCATTTGAAAATCTGTATTTCCCTAAGAAATAGATAATAAGCTTGAATAGAGCAGAATGAAGGGGGGGGCTCCTGAATAGGTCCAGAGACCTATTTTCTCCACATCCATGAAGCAGTGCCTTTGGTGCACAGATGGTCCACTAGTTGCCAATATGCTCATATACCATGTGCCCAGCCGTATGTCTCTCTCTTGTCCATAACCAGGTCGTGCAAGTCCTTGTCATGCAGCTGCCAAAGTCCACATGTTCTGTGCACCATGTATGTTCTTAGTGACATGATCTTGTCAGAGAAAGCACTGTCACTAGCCTGCTCCAATTTGTCCTCAGTCCCACAGACCCTGGTGTTCTTCCAGGTGCCACTGAACACATGCTTTTAGAGGCTGGTGGAATGGTGGCTGTGTTTTATAGTCAGGCTCATGGGTCTGCAGTTTGTACAGTCTGCCTTTTGGGGGACTCTGAAAGGCAGAGTTCTTTCTAGGAACAGACGCTGCTGCTGCAAGGACTGGTGTGTGCTCCCATCATTCAAAGCTGCAGCCCATACTCTGGTTAATTAGAGACTATGGCAGCATTTGCTTCTTGTCCTCTATTACTTGAAGGCTTTGTGTCTTATCCAACATGAGTCTGCCCTCTCCTCCAGAGTCAACATTAAGTCCAAATTTTATGTTAGCTTCTCCTCAGGACCAGTAACAGACATCAATACAGTACAGACTAGGAGGAAAAGGTAAATTTGCAATGCAATGTCCTTGAGCTGACCTTGGGGTCCTGAAGCTTCCCAGTGGCTTTTGATTCACTTGTGCAATGGGTGGCAAAGTGAAATCCCAAAGGAAGCCTGAAGTACAGCATCCTGCCGTCTTTCCAGCTCTGAGTCAGTGCTAACCTCAGCTCCCTCTTCTGAGGGCTTGGGTCAGTGTTTTCAGTAATATCCTTGCTGATCCAGGTCACATGTTGGGAACATGAGCCCCTGAGAAGGGACTGAAATGGGGAAAATATGAAACAACAGGAAAGGGACAAAGGGAACAGTCTAACCCAGGGTTGAGGGGCCAGTGTGTGGCATAGCAAGTTAAGCTACCACCTGTCACGCTGGCAGCTTAACTGGTTCACTCCCAGACTGAAGCCTGTTGGTGGCAGGCCCAAGTACTTGGGCCATCTTCCACTGCTCTCTCTCAGGTGTATTGGCAGGGAGCTGGGTCAGAAGACTTGAATCAGTGCTCCGATGTGGAGTCCAGCATTGCAGGCTGTGACTTAACTCTCTGTACCGTAACACAAGCCCTAAGAGAGAACTATTTTGGGGCATGGAGGAAGACAGTTGGAGGCCAGGTCACTGCTTTAGGGAAACAGCTTGGGGAGAAAGAGACAGAGGTGTCACAAAGGAGCTTGCTAGTTGCTTCTGAGAAAAACAAAGACAAAATCCACACAGGACAAAAGAAGTACCCACACAGGTGGGAAAATCTATCCTGCTATGCTGTACCCCACCTCCCCATACAGGACCAAGGGTGGCATTTTCCACTCTCACCTGGTCAGAAGTGTCACTTGGGCTTGTGTTAAAATCAAATTCCTGCACAGGGTTTCTCTGCTTTGATTGTACATTAGAATCACCCAGGGAGCTTTTAACACTCCTGGTGCTAAGCCCCACCCTGGCCAATTAAGAAAGAATCTGGGGTTGGAATCCTTGTTGAAGTCCTGTCTACAGCCCCCAGGTGACTCCAGTGTCCAGCCAAGGTCAAGAAACACTGCTCTCAAGTCTCCCCTGGAACCAAAAGAATCAGGCTCCCCAGGCAGAAGGCCTGGAAATTAGTATTCTTGACAAGTGCCCCATGTGTCTATAGCAGTTAATAAGCTGGGGAATGCTGCCCTTCGAGACCTCATTCTCTTTTGAAGGCTGCCCTTAATGCTCTTTGTTTAAACTTTACTTCGTTTGCCAAAAAATAGAGGAGGGAAGAGTGGAGTGCTTAGTCAACATATGGGATGGGTCTGTGCAGACTGTGACTGGGCGGGCACTCTGGAATTCTGGAAGGTAATTACTTGAGAGCTGACAAACTGACAAATGAAGCAATTTCCATTTCAAACAGAAAACCTGGATGAGATCAGAGTCATTTCCTGGCAATAGGAGAAGGCAGCAGAGTCAGAGCTGCTCCAAGGACTAACCCATAGGCCTCTCCCTGGCCACTGTAGGGTCAGGGTAGTAGGGACATGAAGGCTCTTAGTCCATAGCCCATACTTCTCTTTCTACCCCAGGTTCCAACTTACACCACACAGGACCCATTTCTAGACATGGAGACCCTCCAAGGCCCAAGCAGCCATGACCTGGACCCAAATGCACACCCTAGTAGCATAGTTTACTTCTTGCAGGACAGACCCCAAAAGAAGCCAATGAAAGTTCCAGAAAGGGCCCAAGACCCTTTGGGCTGGGAGTTCTGGGTTTCAGGCATAGAGTGTGGCAAACTGTGGGACTCTAGAGAATGGGTGTGAGGTCTGGTGAGCCCATCCCCCAGTCCAGGGGACTCCTTCATCCATGGGCAAAGACAGAAGTAGAAGATGGTTGACATCAAGCCTTCAAAACAGAACTCACAGCAGGGTACCAGTATTGCCAAAGCACACCAAGAAACAGAGTCTCAGAGCTCAAAGGCTCAGCCCAGATCCTGGAGTGAACAGGGCCCTCCACTGGCTCCTTGAACTTCTTTCTGGCAGGAGGTCCAGGAAAAACCCACAGAGCCCTACCACCCAAATCACACAGGAGCTGAGTCCCAGTTCCCCTTGTCTGCTTCCCTTTGCCAGTGGGGTTGCCCACTTCCTCTTCTTGTAGAACAAATTTTCTCACCCAAAACAGATTTTCTCCTGTAATATCTTCTCCTAGATGCTTCTATTCCTCTCCTGTCTCCCTGATCCAGACTGTGGTCCACACCCCACCTGGTTTCCCAGGTACATTGCCTACCTGCTGTTCCCCTCCTCAGCCAACTGCATTCGCTGGTAGACCCCTCGCTGTGGGGGTGCCCTTCATTCTGCAAAGGTAATTCCATGCCTCAAGGTTCTTAGATAAAACCTCCTCTCCTGATTTTTTTTTTTTTTTTTGCTAATATTCAGGCTTCATCTCTACTCCCTTGACCTCACGAGAAGAGGCCACTGGGCAATGCATCTCTGGTGTCTCTTAAAAACAAAACCAGAACTTACACTTTCAGATAATTGCAATCCTCAAGCTAGTGACCTGGTGAGAGAGTGCACTTATTTCAATAATGCTCTCATTGCCCCCAGTGTTATTGCAGCTTCTCCTTTGAAATTGCCTTTGGGAATTGCACCACATGCTCCTGAATATCGTAGTCTGGGCCAAGCTCTGTTCTTTGTTCATGGGGCTAATGTTTTGATGTAGCCATCAAATTCCTTTGGAGCAGAGTTGGTGAATGAAATAAGCTCCAGGTAATCAAATTAAGAATTTATTTTTTAAAAAAATGAATGTGCATTCTAGGAATTCTTAGAGATACATAAAATGATTAAATAAAGGAGATCTCCAGGATGGAAGAAACAAGATATGTTCAGCCTATAATGGAATACTTGTAGCCATCCAATGTGATACTGTAAAGAGCAGGCAAAGCCATGCAAGTGTTATGAAGAGGAGGCACTGGGTAGGGTGGAGAGAGAGTTGTAAAAGGGAACATTGGGCTAGTGTTTAGTGGCAGTTAAGAATCCATTGAGTCACCTGAATCCCACATCAAATGGTTCAGTTCCTGGCTCCAGCTCCAATTCCAGCTTCCCGCTAATGCGGACCCTGGAGAGCAGCAGGTGATGGCTCAAGTAGTTGAGTCCCTGCCACCCATGAGGGAGACCCAGATTGAGTTCCAAACAATGTAGGCATCTAGGGAGTGGACAAGTTCGCTCACTTGCGCGCACACGCTCGCTCGCTCTCTCTCTCTCTCTCTCTCTCTTTATTTTAAAATGAAGAAAGTGAAGGATTCTGATGGAATTCTTCACTATCTGATTATGGTAGAAAGCACACAAGCTACAAATGTGATAAAATCATAGAGAACTAAATACACACATATATATAAAAATAAAGCTGGGAAAATCTGAACAAAATCAGTGAAATTTATCAATGTCTGTGTTCCAATTTGTATACTGTACCCTAAATTTTTACAAGGTGTTACCATTGGGAAAAACTGAGTTAAAGGATAAGATGCTCTTTGTATGATTTTTTAAGGTGCATGTATACCACAATTATCTCAGTTTCACTTAACCACATTTGGACCAACAGAGCGTGATTTAAATGGCATTGTATGGCCATCATTTCTTTTGTTTCAGGAAAGAATTGTTTAAACTCATGCACAGAGAAATACAAATAAATGCTTTAAAATAGCAAATTCTAGGGGGAAATTTTAGGCTTTTATAACAGTTAGATTCCTATTTACCTAAAGTTGAGAGAATAAGTTCATTTTGGTATTTTTTGTTTGAGGTTTGTTTATTTTTCACAAGGCAGAGAGACAGACACACAGAGACCTCCCATTGCTGACTTACCCCTCAATGCCTACAATGACCAGGACTGGGCCAGACTTTTGGGAACACAATCCAGTTCTCCTACATGCATGGTAGGAACCCAATTCTTGAACCATCAACCCATCACTTTCAAAGGTCTGAATTAGCAAGAAGTTGGAGTCAGGAGCCAAAGCTGGGTGTGGAACCCAAGTTCTCCAAGTCCAAGGCCTCCAACTCTGATGGTCACGTGGACTCTGCTACAGATTTCCCCACTGCATTTACAGAGAAGTTATTCTTGGTGGAAGTTTGCTGAAGGAAAATAACAGATGTGGCCTTTTAATAACGCTGCTGAAATGTTCCTGTTTCACAGTATTATTTTGTAAATATTTATCAAGTGCCTATTGAGCACCCGGGAGGTTTCCAGATGTGTGTAAGATAGTGCACTTAGTCTCCTCCCTCTTGAGGTTGAAATTTCCTCATTTGAGACTCTGAGATCTAATAAAGGACATCCCCAACCTAAATGAGTTTTGGGCTGAAGTAAACCTTCTGACTTCAGGTGATAGTTTAATCTCCACATTTTTATGTCATTTTGGCCAACCTGACAGGTCTTATATGTGGACAGTCAAGGATATTGTAAGTGCTAACAGACAGAAAGGAAGGCATGAAGTCAAAGAGCTTTCCTCCCAGATGGGATGATTGATTTGTATGAACAACACAAGGTGGGGCAGAGCATCACCACAGACTGACAGAGCTCTGGAAGTGGCAGATCTTGGTGTAAAGCCCTGGGTCTAGCTCTTAATCATTTCCATAGAATTCTATTTTCTCATGGGTAGTCTGAACACAACACTACACACTATGCAAGGCTGTTGTGACTGTCAGGTACACAGGTAACTCACTAAGTCATTTAGCATAGTCACGGCCACGTGGTATGCAGTGAATGAAATACAGCTGTCAGCATTATTACAGTGAAGCTCCTTGCGGTTGCAAAGCAGTTTCCTCCCACTTGCTATCCTGACTCAGTTGATGAGCAGAGACCTGGGGTATCTATCCACAATTATACATGAGTCAGCTTCTCATTAGTATAACAAAAATATCTGGCAACTAAAGTCACAAAAAGAAAAGGTTTATTTAGCTCACAGAGATTTGTTTGTTTTTGGTTCAAGTCCAAGATCAAATGGCCTCATTGGTTTGGGTGCTGCTGAGGGCAGCAGAAAGCGATGGTAGAACACTTGCAGCAGGAAGATCACATGATGAGCCAGGAAGCAACGAAAGTGGGTGGGCCTAAGCTCAGGCTTTCATAACAACCCTGTCATGAAAACGGAGGGAGGTCACAAGAGAACTACCTTCTGTGGAAGGCACACCTTCAATGAAACTAAAGACCTTCATCTGGCCCCACCTTCTAATGGCACCTCCTGGGGACCAAGCCTCTTGTATATGAATCTTTAGGGGACCCCAAACTGATAGCCAAAACCATACCATGTCACAATCAGGAAGATGCTAAGGGTAAGTACATCTCTTAAATCTTTTACTTTTAAGGTGTAAGTAGGACAGGGAGCTCAAAAACACTTTCAAATTTTAACTCATCTCAGAAAATATTCATGGATCCCAAGCCTGTGTGTTAACCTATTGGGGTAGAAATTTGGTAGTTTTGATAACTAAGCCAGTTCTCTTTGGACTCTAAGTAATTAGACTGTGAACAACTAAGAGTCCCATAATGGATAATAAAACACATGTCAATATAGACCCACGAAATGAGCTGTGAAAACCATCATCAGTCCGCTAATCCATTCCTGAAGACGTGCAACAGCAGTGGTAGCTTACCGAGTGTGTATGTTGCACCAAACGCTAGGTGCTACAACATGAGCTTTCTGAAACAAATTTAAAACTGATACACTTAATTGCTTCATAATTTAGCAGTAGACAAATAACTCATTGTAAATGTAGCATAAATAGGCGCACTGAAAGAAATGCTTACAGAGCACACAAAAGGAATTAGGAGTTAGAAAGAGTTTACACATAAGGTTTAAAAGATAAATACATGTTTTGCAGGTGGCTCAGAGGGAGTGGCAGAGCAGTTTAACATATCTGCAAGTGCAAAGGGAGGAGATGCACCCAACTATTGGGCACTTTGGATAAAGGGCAGACAGATCCCTATGGATCCAGCTCAATAGGAAAAGCAGAAAGTACTGGGATGCGAGGTGGAGATGGAGGGAAAGCAAAGAGCATGGACCCTATCATACCATATTTAGGAATTTATGATTTATCCCATAAGCAAAGGGGTGCCTGAAGGGCTTTAAGGAGTCACAATCTGACTTCCCTCTTAGAAAGATATGGAAAATGATTTGCACATAGGAAAGGAGATGACCTAGAGATGGAGAGATCAGTTTCCTGTATGTCCTGGACCCACTGTCATGGTAATGATAAACGTTTGAACAAAGGCAACAGCAGAGAGGAAGGCAGGCAGGAAGTCAAGAGATGTTTAAAAGTTGGAATTTGAAGGACTTATGTATTAATGATAGGACTCGGATAACAGGACCTTAGGAATGATCGTGGTTGAAAAGAAACCTGTAGAAGTGAAATGGACACTATAAGAAACAATGACTTGATCAGCCTTTATCCTGACTGTCAAGGAACAACTTACTATTTTATTCCTTTTAGTATTTTTTTGTTCTACTTAATACCATTAGTTGAATAAACACACAATTATTCTTAGGCATTTAAATTTAACTGAAAAGTGATCCCTGTTAAATATAAGAGTGGAAATAAGAGAGGGAGGAGATGCACAGTTTGGGACATGCTCATTCAGATTTACCTCTAATGGTAGAGCTAGAGACATGCCAGGGGATTCTAATTCAATCCCATCAAGGTGGCATGTACCAATGCCATCTTACTAGTCAAAGTGATCAGTTTAAGTTCATAATTGATCATAATGATAGGATTAAGTGTCAAAGGGATCAAATAAACAAGACTAGGGTCTGCTAATACTAACTGATAGAATTAAAAAGGAGAAAATGATCCAATATGGGAAGTGGGATACACAAAAGACTCACAGAATGGCAGATGTCTTAAACAACACTCTGGCCTCAGAATCAGCCCTTAAGGCATTCAGATCTGGCTAAAAAGCCCATGAGAGTTTCTCAGGCATGGAAAGCCAAGACACTGTGGGAAAAAAAAAATGACCTAAATGAAAGATCTCTATGAGTGAGATCCCAGCCATCAAAGAAGGAGGTACCTTTCTCTGAAGGGAGGAGAGAACTTCCAATTTGACTATGGTCTTTTCTAAATAAGATCGGAGTTGGTGAACTCAAGAAGCTTCCATAGCGCTGGCAGCTCATGACAAGAGCCTTGGGTGATTACTGACATCATAAATAAGAGTGTCAGTTGTTCAATCAACAACAGGAGTCACTGTGCACTTACTCCACATGTAGGATCTCTGTGCTTAATGTGTTGTACTATGCAAATTAACCGTAAAACTACTACTCAAACAATACTTTATACTTTGTGTTTCTGTGTGGGTGCAAACTGTTAAATCTTTACTTAGTATATACTAAGTTGATTTTCTGTATATAAATATAGTTGAAAATGAATCTTGATGAAGAATGGGATGGGAGAGGGAGTGGGAGATGGGATGGTTGCAGGTGGGAGGGAGCTTATAGGGGGGAGCTGCTATAATCCAAAAGTTGTACTTTGGAAATTTATATTTATTAAATAAAAGTTGAAAAAAAAGATGTTAAGCAAGACCACAAATGAGGTGACAAGGCTCACAGAGAGCAGTGAAGTGGGAGAGGAGGAAGCAGCAGGGCAAAGAAGCACAAAGCTTTCAGGAGGGTGCAAAGACCTGGGTGAGAGCTGTAAGGTCTTTGAGGTGAACACATTTTCCATCTCCAGGTGCACCTGTTTTGTGCAATCACACAGAAGTGGGCATCTATAAGCACTCATCCAAGGTACAGGTAGGACCCAGTCACATCAAGTGCATATGGCTCTCTTCCCTCTTCACACTTTCTAAAGACTCTCACAAGAATCCAATGTTGGCAGAGCCACATTCAAAAGTCAACCTTGATAATTGATGCTGTAATCCCCTGAATTCCCTCATTAGCATCTGCTAATGGTTGGTGTGTTAATGATTCAATTAGGGCTCTAATAGACCTATTGTACACTGCATCCCTTCAAAGGGAAGGGAATAGCTGGAAGAGACAACTACAGCTGGCAATGAAGGTCCCTAACAGTGCCAGATACCTCCCTGCTATCTCTTCCTAGGGTGTCCTAGGTCTAGGTAGCCAGGAGACCTCTGCTAAAGGCCAGTCTGGTGGCCAGATACTGAACTGCAGAAAGGAAAGTTGGCTTGGAAAGGCTTTCACACAGGTATTTGGAAACTCTGTTGCCAAAGAAGTCCCCTTCAGCATGAAGATCTGATCTGGACTTCATGTTATAACACACCCTCTGCCAAGGTACAATTCAGTTCTGTCTACCTCAACCATACCTGGCAATCTTGACTCAAAGGTACATTCAGAGTATCTGTCTCAGAAGGATTGCTGATGCAGCCACTCCTCCATGGTGCCCTCCTCCAGTCCTGGTTCATTTTTATTGCATCATCTTTTCCCTCCAAGACACTCATTTTGGAGAAAAGACAATTTGAGACTGAGAACTTGCAGAGATGTTTCATAATGGTGAGGGTATTGCCAATGCTGGGACCTCATACAATTCGAGAGACCCAGAAGAAAGTTCTATGGATGACTGCCTTCATCCAATGTATGAGCCCAGCTCTAGAAAAGATCTGATTGGTTAGAGCCAGATTCCCCACCACAAAAATGTGGATTACTAGTAGCAGGCATTCTTCACTAGAGGGAGGCCAGTGTGTATTTTGCAATGGTAATTGGAAGAGAAATAGTTGCAAAAGTTCTTGAAGAGTCTTTTCAAGGGTAGGGAATGTCTGACCTGTGAACTGTATAAGGCCAAAAAAATCATTTGTTCTGGCCCTACCAAGGCAACGTTAGGTGGGACTTGAAATTCAGTACATCTATAGCAGGCTAACTGTTAAGGTGGTCATTTTGTATGGGTCATGAATGAAGTTATAAAGACCCAAATGGCCCTTGGCAAAAAGGGGGTTCCCCACCCCTGCTTGGTCAGTGGAAATGCAGTTGGGTCAGATTTTCTCAAAGAACTGGTTCAGCATCCAACTTCAATATTGTCACCTCTAGCTATTCTATTTTATTCTTTTTATTCTCACTTCTAAAAAATAATCAAATAACACACAAGAGTACTTCAAAAAGTTTGGGGAAAAACTGAGTTAAAAATGTTTACTTTGGTGCAAAGAATCTTGAAATCTATGCATAAATTATTTTGCTTTTTTAAAAAAAAATTGATTAAATGGCAGAGATAAGAGGCTCCATCTGCTGGTTCACGTCCCAAATGCTTTCAACAGGTAGGGTAGGCTGGACCAAAGCCAGGACCCAAGAACTCAATCTTGGTCTCTGATATGGGTGTCAGGGACCCAATCATTTGAGCCATTACCTGCTGCCTGACTGGGTGTACATTAGCAGAAAATTGGAATCAGGAGTGGAACCAGGACTTAAACCCAGGTGCTCCAGTATGGAATGTAGGCATCCAAAACAGCATCTTAACCACTATACAAAACACTGGTACCAATAGTCATTTTCCATGAACTTTTTAAAGTCCTCTCATATATGCCAATGTTCCTTAAAGTATGAACTATGCTATCTCACATTCACCTGCCATTTCATATCTTATACTCAAATAACCCCTGCCCTAAGCCTTGGAGCCTCCAGTCTCACATTAGATCTTGAGTTAGCCTTGGAGTTTGTGATTACTTGAGAAGGATTTGGACCCCTAAACTCATGCAGATATTTAAACTCTAAAGTTTTGTGCTAACAGTTGATGGGTTATGAGTGGAGGCTTGATCTAATTATGGCATCTGGGAAGTAAGCCTGGTGTGTGGTCCTTTGGTCATTGGAAGTGCACCCTCAGAAGGTAGCTCTCATGAGAGGGTTAGCTACACGAGAATGACGTGCTTCCTTTCTCTCTCCAATCCTTTGCCTTCCACATGATCTTCCCTCTACAATCCCCAGCTTCACCAGGTTCCTAAATTGATGGGGCCTCCTGATCTTGGACTGTGAACCTCCAAAATTGTAAGTTGAAATAAACTTCTCCCTTCCTAAGTAACCCTCTTGGGTATTTTATTTAACATAATGGAAATCTGAGTAACAGAGTGTTCACACTATGAACTTGTTCCAACAGAAGACCTAGAAACTGGGAACAGATAGAACAAAAGGTGGGGGAAAGGTTACTTTGCTATCTATTGCAACAGGGACATCCATCTTCTCCTGACCTTGGACACTGGAACTCCTAGTTCTCCAGCCTTTGGGTTTGGACTGTAATGACACCACTTGGCTTTACTGAGCCAACTTAAAGATGGCAGAACCAGGGACTTCTTAGCCTCCATAAGCATGTGAGTCAATTTCTCATAATAAAGCTATCATCCCATTTATCTCAATCAATCATTATATCTATATTTATCTATCTACAGCTGGTTCTTTCCTTAGAAAATCTTGAGTAACACATTAGAGCAATGTAAAGTTGCTAAATTTAACAGGTGCCTGGATTCCCATTTCCACCGTGTCATTTACCACCCAAATGACTGCTTTGAGAGGTTCAGGGCTTATATAGGTGAGCAAATAGGCCAGGCTCCAGAATACCACTTCAAAGAGACAAGGTCTGCTTTGAATGGATCCATTCACAGGACTTCTGTATAAGATGTCATTAGAAGAAGCATTTCTCTTGGCAAATGAAATTTGAAAGCCATTGAGCTGGATGATTATTAGGACCTCGTCCAGCTCTCATATTATTCTTACATGCAGATCAAGTTCATTGGTACAGCAGCTGGGACTGTGGGAAAAGATGTTATGGATTTGGGCTTGAGTTACTGGGCATATGAGCCAAATAAGACATACTCTTATCTACACCATCTACTTCCACCTCCTTTCTCTTGAGACCTGAACTTCTGTAGTTAAAGTGCTTTCCATCATATCAACATAGAGAATTCCTTAACACGTGGGAATCCGGGCCTCAGACCTCCCAGTAGGCCCAGCTCTATAAATTAAGTAGGTTTTCATGTAAGGGTTTGTGGAGGTGATCTCTATCATCCCATATCCTCGTGTAGAATTTTTCATACTGCTTTCAATATACTTCCCCTAAATTACTCTTTAGCTTCATCCCCTTTTCTACATCAGTGCCATGGTTTAGGTATACTAAACTATTGGGTATTTCCCAGAGATTTAGGTGCTAACAGCTTTATCCTCACAATGGTATATTGGGAGGTAGTCAAATCTATAAGAGGTGTGACCTAGGAGGAGGTCCTTAGATCACTGGAACACACCCTTGGAAGTTCTCAAGAGAGGGTTGCTATAAAAGCCTGATTTGGGGCCCTGTCTCTCTCTACTCCCTGGTTCATCATGTGATCTTCCTCCATACATACTCTGCTATCACCATCCACCACCCAAACCAGAGACCATGTGATCTTGAACTTAACCCTCTCAAGCTGTGAGTTAAATACTCATAAATATTTTGTCTTTATAAGCTAGCTGCTTTGAGTGTTACATTACAGTAATGAGAAGCTGACATAAAACTGGATATGTATAACAACGGATGCAACTCTCAGACCTCAGTCTCCCCTGGTTCAGACTGCTGCCCTTACTGGCCTGTCTGGAATCCAGCCACTTGAATCCTGTCAGCCCCATTTTCCATCACCGAAGGACTTCAATGGAATTGTGCCAAGCAAGCTGTCAGCCACAGAGTAGCTTCCTGAAGGAGATGTGCCAACTGCTGCCCCCAGAAAGTACAGTTCCCTTGAGTAACTTGCTTAATATGTGAAAATTAGTTCCCTTTCTCCTTATCATGCTACTGAGTATTCGAATACAAGAGGAAGGACAAGGGCAATGGCAAATTACAATAATGTTCTACCCATAAACTTCACAGATAGAGAAGAGCAGGTCCGTTTACCTATGATCATGAGATTTTCAGAGGCTCCCACGTTTGTTGTACCAGAGTTGCCTTAGGAAAATTTGTGTTTTTTTTTCATAAAACAGCTACTGATAATGCACATTTTAATTAAAAATTATTCAAATCCCAAGCACAGAAAACAGTTGCTATGAGCCGAGATCTGCTCTGACTTCGTATTTTACCCCTACGAGCTTGGACATGGGAAGCACATATGCTGGGATAACAACAAGCTGTTGGTTTCCACATGGGTGCAATACAGCTTGAGAAGTGAGGGTGAGAGATATCACTGTGTCACGTCACAGCTTATGACACCAGCTTTGTGCTAAAGCACAAAGGGGTTGTTTCCCTTCAATCTCCCTCTACCCGTCCCAAAATCTAGTATCAGGAAAGATTTAATGACTGATTCACCCTGAGTAATTGCTCTCCCAGTTTCTGATATTTTAATTTTAAAAAAAGTATCTTACAAAGAGGAAGGAACAAATGGTCAATGGCAAAATGTGAGCATTGGTGAGACATTAGGGAAGAGAAGTCATCTCAGGCTCACCCAATACACACATGCACTCACACTCACAGACACACAATCTCACACACAGTCTCACACACACATATACTCCCCTCACAGCCACACTTACACATACAATCTCACACACATACACACACATTTTCTTATAAACACATACTCACATACAGCCTACAAGCAATTGAAGTGAGGAACTACCCAGCTAGTCCCAGGACCAGTTCCACAGGACAGACAGGGTTAGGACAAGTCTCCAGCTATAGCAGGATGGCGGGAAGAACTGAGGAGTTCAAGGAGACAAAACAAAGTAACCAATGGACACACACAAGAGGGACTGAAGGGTCAAGACCGGAAGCAGCTTTCTGCTGCGGGTAAAGGGTGTTGGAGACCACAGATCTTGTTTTACTCCCTCTTTTGCAGACAAGAAAACTGAGGAGGTGTGATGTTAACAGCCTCTCAGCAGCAGGTCATCTGTCAGGGGCAAAGTGAGATCAGAACCAGGCCTCTGTCCCTGGGCGCTTCCTCTCCTTTGAGAGGTGCCACCTCCAAATGTCTGAGTGCCATTGACCTTCTTTGTGGCAACCAACGTAAGAAAACAGCCTGCAAATCCTTCTCTTTTGTGCCATTTTCATATTGATTTTCCATCTTTGCCCACATAATCAAAGGGCAGCATTTTCTGTGTACCTTCTCCCTTGCCTGATGCAACAAAAATGTGCTAGTGTTGCCCTTTCTCCTTTTCCCCTGTATACTCAGGTACTGCCCGAGTCTCAGGAAAGTACAATGTCTTACAAGCAATTTGGAGATTGGGGATAATTTCCTGAGTTTGCTTAGAAATATTCTATTTGATTGTATGAACTCATTCCTTACAGCTCCAAAGCACTCACAAAATCCACCAAGACCAGAGGAAGAGATGCATGGAGAGATAGAGGCTGGGGGCTGGAATTAAGGGGAAGAAAATACAGGAAGATGTGTAGCATCAGGCGTGTGACAGGTGCTAGCCATATGCATCACACTAAATGTCTGCTTTTTATACAGATCAAAAATAATTTCCAAGGAGCTCCTCCAGAATTTAGCATCAGCTGGCTTTCAAACACTCACCTTCACCTTTTCCAAGCTCTTTCATCTATCTCGCTTTTATTCTCAGAGTGGGCAAGCTAGGTGAGCGTTCTTGCCCAGCTATGCATCTGAAGAACTCATGCTCATGCTCACAAGACCCACGTGTGTTGCCCAAGTCCTCAGTGCTTTTGCACGTGTTGTACTCCTCAGCCTGATTTTCCCAAGATGGTGGCAATGAGAGGAAGTGCAGCCTCCTCAGGCATTCACAATCTGCATCCACACCACAGGCTGCCAGTCCTATGGGAGTTGGAAGGAGGTCTGAAAGGTCCCATCTTCACCTGTCATGTTAGATAACACCCAAGCAATGCAGAACATCAGGGAATTTCCACAGAGCATTGGAATTGCCAAAGCATGGGGCTCTGCCACACTTTTCTATAAGGCAATCAGGTAGACAGGAGCATACTGGGAGGAAAGAAGCATTGGAAAAGCCATGGAAATCCTGGCCTAAATGTAGCTGGATGCAGAGAGAAGGTGGCTGAAGGCAGACAGCCCTGCTCTCTTTGCCTTTTTGCTGAGGAAGCCAAAAGAACAAGGGTATACATAGGGTTCTTCAAGTTCTCACTTCAATGATGCAGCTTTGAGACACAATGAATTGTAAAGTAGAAATGGCTTAATTGTAAATAGAAATGGCTTAAACATTGGACATTTTCCCAAAAGACACTGTATTATTCTCTTGTTCCCCTTAGAAAAAAAGAAGCAAAAATTAAATTCCTCTTGTATTTAAGACTTAGAGAACAAGTATGCTTTCACCTAAGACGTACTGATAGAGCAGATGCTCAGCCTAGCATTTGAGAAGTTGGTTGAGATGCCCATGTCCCACAGCAGAGTGCCTGGACGTGACTCACAGTTCTGGCTCCTGGTTCCAGCTTCCTGTTAATGTGAACCTAGGGAGGCAGTAATGATGGCTCAAGTGGTTGAGTCCCTGCCACCCACAGGGAGATCTGGATTGAGTTTCCAGCTTCCAGCCTTGGCCCTGGCCCAGCCCCAGCTACTGCAAACATTGTGGGCATGAATCAGAGGATGGGAACTCATTCTTGTCTGTCTCTATCTGTTTGTCTGTCTCTCTCTCTCTCTCAGCCATTCTGCTTCTCAAAAGAGATACAAGAATCAGCAAAACCTAGTCAGAGACATATTTTTATTCCTATTATTAAACACTGACTTCTTAAATAAAATAAACAGTATGGTCAATAATAATAGACACTGACCCTAAGCAAAAATAAATTTTTAAAATAAAAATGATCCCCACTCTAGGCAGGCACTGTGGCATAGCAGGTTAAAGCCCCAGACTGTAGTGCTGGCATCCTATATGGGCAATGGTTCAGGTCCCGGCTGCTCCACTTCTGATCCCACTCTCTGCTAATGTGCCTGGGAAAGCAGCAGAGGATGGCCCAAGTGCTTAGTTCCCTGTACTCACATGGGAGACCCAAATGAATCTCCTGGCTCCTGGCTTTGGATTGGCTCATCTCAGGCCATTGGAGCCATCTGAGGAGTGAACCAGCAGATGGAAGATTCTCTCTCTCTCTACCTATCTCTCTGTAACTCTGTCTTTCAAATAAATAAAATAAATCTTCTAAAAAATTAAAAAATGATCTCTCGTCTGATGAGAGCCTTTGCCTATTTTTGTTCCAGGAAAATCACTTCCTCTCCATTTGGCTAAGTTCAAGTGTTGTTCCAGGAAAACAGTGGGAATGAAAAGCCCCATGAAAAAGCAACACTCCAGTTGAGGAGTTAGTATACCGTGCGGCATATCTTCGTTCTGTACTGCTTTCAGGTTCAACTCAACTTTGATCATATCCCTTATAATACTGGAGCCAGGAGCAGGAGATTAAGAGCAGAGTGGGTGATGATTGCTGCTGCTGCTTCCCATTTCCAACACCCCCCCAAAAAAAATTTTTGTCTACTGCTGCTCTTGTGCTCTAGAGTTTAAAACACTCAATGAGACTGAAATGTTGGTGGGCTAGGGAGGATTTATATAAATAGATTCCCAATTTCTCAGGCTAATCCTGCAACTGCCTGCAACAGTGTGAAAGCTGCATCCATGGATTTCTGTGCCTGCTTCCTACCCTTTAACCGCTGAGCTCTGGAGCACTCCATTCTCTCTACATGTCAGGACCCTGCTCAGGGTCTCAGGGCACCTCCTTAGGCATGAATGTTTTTTGGAAACTTACTGAAAAGTGACAAAATCTAAAGCCTTAACTGGGATCACAATGAAATGACATTCTCACCCTAGATTCGAAGTGGTTTTATTTCAACCAGCGGTTCCCCTGTCGCTGCTGAACTTCACAGTGTCCTCCCTGGTGGTTCCCAGTGTCAAGGACATACCTTTTCTCCTCCCAGCTCTGTTAACCATGCCTTTCTTTAGAATGACTCGTCCTGCAAAAATTATTCTTAGTTCAACTTCTGGGACAGAAAACCCACTTTCTGAGGAGGTGTGGTGATCATTGGAGCATGAACTATACTCAAGTTCCCAAAGGCAGAACTGGCTCTGCCAAAACAAGGCCATTCCCTGAGTCCTTCAGCCTGGACATCTCTTCCAGCTTCTAGACTGGTGTACCCTGATTCCAGCTACTGCACTTTGCTGTTGGATGTGAAATATTCATTCTTTCCTATTTCAGTGACTATCCCATATTCTGCGTGACCCAGTACCAAGCTGTACATCTGGAGTCTTGGGTTCTACTCCCAGCTCTGCCACCATTGCACTATGACCTTGAGCCAGTCACATGATCCCCTGAGCCTGAGCTTTCTTGTCTGTAATATAAGGAACTATAACTGTCCTCCTTTTGGAGTCTTTTCAGGTTGACTTCATTAGAAAATTGGTCACTTCCTTTGCTGGGCTTCCAGTGTGGACTGCTCATCTTCCTCTGTAGAGTTCTCCCATTTTATTAGAGTTTATCTCTATACAAATCTATTTCCCACCAGACTGGTCCCTCATGAATAAGGGATGTATCTGTCTTAGTTATCTTCACTATCTCTGCACCTGAGGAGGAAGGAGAAAAGAAGAGGAGGAAAGAGGACGGTGTAGTCCCAACATTTGTTGACTTCTATTAAGGGGAAGTCTCTATGCTACATATACATCGTACATAAAGTATTTCTTTATGTTTTTAAAATGTATTCATTTATTTGAAAGAAGAGCGACAGAAAAAGATGGAGAGAGAGAAAGATCTTCCATCTGTTGGTTCACTCCCCCAAATAGCTACAAGAGCTAGAGCTGGGCAAGGCTGAAGCCAGGAGGCAGGAATCAATCCTGGTCTTCCACATGAGTGTTGGCAACCTAAGCAGTTAGACCAGCATCTGCCAACTTCCCAGGCAGATTATCAGGGAGCTGGATCGGAAGCTCCCTGCTAATTGGAACCAAGACTCAAATCAGAGCTCCTGTAGGAAATGCAACATTGTGAGCACTCACTTAACCAGCTGCACCACTATACCAGCCCAGAAGTATGCTTAAAAACTCAAAGTATAAGCCCTATAATCTCAAATCAGCATTTAAGGCAACTGAGAGATTAATTCACCCAGGTCATAGAGTTGGATCTGAAATGAAATTCAAGTTCACCAGCTTTGCTTCTTCCTAGGACCTACCATGGAGAAGTAGGGCTCTGCCAAAATCCTCCAGATATCTAGTAGATGCTCAATAAACACTGATTAAATGAATGTGAAATGAATTCTGTTGTTTGTCTTTCAACTTCTGATCCTTCTCTACACTGAGATGGGAAGGGGGCAGAGTTGGGTGTGGGTAGCAGATGAGATTGCAGGATGTAATTTTATTTCAAATGCTTTGGACTTCTTTAATTAAGAAAGGAGCAGGACAGAGCTCTTACTGGGTATTAAGAAATAATGATGAAATATTATCAAGGTAACTCAAGGGCTTGGGGACTTCACCCTGAAGAATAAACTAAAGCCCTAATTTGCATCATCATTCAACCTAGAAATGAATGGAGGACACAATTGTTTTCACAGCCTGGAAAGCCACATTATTCTTGCCTGCTCTGGTGCCCCTCACAATCAAGGACAGGCAAGCAGGCAGAGACATCTCCAACACTGAGGGCTTCCTGCTCCAGAAGCCTGCAAGGTATGTGGCCCGAGGACCAAGTCCAATGCCACGGTCTCCCATCCTTTGGCCTGAAAGGCAGTGACATTAGAGTTGAAAAGGACTACTCTCTTTAGGGTACTCCAGCCTGGTAGCAACACCTGAAAAAGGCCCTTTGATTCTAGTTAATGTATCTTAAACACAAATAAATTCTAGGAGCTTCTTAAGTTAATATTTGCCTCAAGGAAGAAACAAACATAAAGGAGATCACCTGTTCCTAAGGGTGTCTTAGAATTCTGCCTGAAGCTCTTAACCCATTCAGGATCACGTACATCTCTCACATGAGTGATATTCTCATTGTTAGGTAGAGCCAAGGGGGGAGCTGGTTTCTGCAGAGTGGTGAGATAATGCATGCCTGCAGGCAAAGTGCCAGATAAACTGCACCTTGCATTTCCTTCTGTTTAAACAGAATACTGCTTTACTAGCTGGCCAGGGTGTTCGGAGAGGCACAGAGGGGTGGTGTTTGATATCCACCTATTCAGACCACAGATCCTAACACTGGAGAGATGTACTGCAATTCTAACATGCCATAAATGAGAAATGCACCTAAACATCAACTTCTTCTTGTTAATCATATGCTATAGTTTCACTGTGTCGCCTCCAAATTCAGGTGTTGAAATTTAATGGTAATGTGATGGTATTAAGAAGTTGGGCCATTAGGCAAGAAGGCAGATATGAGCCTGCAGATGTGAGGAATTTTTTTTTTTTTTAAAAAGAGGGAGTTCCTACAGTTAAATGAGAGAAAAGACCTAGAAGTCTTTGAAGCATCCCTTGAAAGCAACCCAATATTTAAGCATCAAAGGTCATACCACATGACACTGCAGGGAAGGTCTGTACCAGGGAGTCTTCCTGCCCATGTCTGATAACATCGTAGGGAAAATCCAGTGTGCAGAAATCTTCCTGTGCAATAATCCTCAGGGACATCCCAGGGGAGTCTTCCTGGCCCAATGTCTGAGGACTTTTCTGTCCAATGATAACACTATGCAATAAAGCCCCAGGGGGAATCTCATGCCTCTGAAGCCTTCACCAGCAATATCCCAGCATGGTAGGCAGAGAGGTTCTCCTCGTACTCTGAAAATCCCGGGCTACGCACAGACAGAACACTCAGTTTTCTATCCAGCTCCCCACCTGATCTGTCAGATATACCCCTTCACTGCTTATCACCAATTTCCATCTCTTGTCTGGGTCATTTTCTTCTGGGAGACAGGGACCTCTGTTCCAGCCCTGTCTCCTCACACATTCCCACAGTAAGGGTGACCCCAGAGAGCTTCTGTTGTATTGTGTCTGTGTGATTGGTTGCGTGCACGTGGTGCTGGGAAGGGTGTGTGTACTGATCTTTCTTCCATCTCTGACACTTGCCTGACAGCCCACATCAGCCTTGAGTTGGAGATCTGGCAGCCCCCACTGCCACGCCCCTATTCTCGTCAGAAACCCTCCTCCATCCCTGCCTTCTCCAGGTACCTAGCACAACCTGGCATGGAGGTTTAAAGATACTGCTGGGAAGGGTGATTACCTACCCATCTCAGAGCTGGCACAAGAAGGCACCCTTGTCAGGAGGGGGTTATCCAGTACCTTGTACACTGTAAATCGCACGCGGCACCCTGTACCATGATGTGGGAAATGGTACATTTGCCCTCCAGGACAGGTTCTTCTAAAATATCTATGTCAAAGAGTGCTGACAGAGGCTCAGACAAGGCAATCATTAAACAAAGAGGCATTGCCAGCTCAAGGTAGGGACTAAAAGGGGAGGTCCTATCAGGAAGATAGGGAAGGCTCCCAGAAAGGAGACTTAGAGACAGTTGAGGTAGAGTTACACACTGAGTAAGTAGATTTCAGAAACCCAGGAGAACTGAGGCATTTCCAGATCAATTCTTTCCTAAGCAGAAGATCAAACAGGGACACTTTTCTCTCCTTCTTTCTTGGGAAATGAGCAGACATGCCTGACTCATTGCCCCATTTCTCCTCCATCCTTTTCCAGATGGTAAACCGACCCACTCCACCACCTGACTTTCCACTAGGATGTATTCTCAAAAATTGGCCATGGTTGGATCCCCAGAACTTAGGGAAGGGCTGACTAATCTTTTCCTGTAACACTGTCTGGCCACAATATAAATTAGAGGACCAAGAATCCTGGCCAGAAAATGTGAGCCTAAATTAAAATACCATTTTACAGTTAGATCTTTGCTGCTACAGTCACAGTAAATAGATAGAAGTCCCTTATGCACAGGCCTTTATGGCACTTAGAGAAAAACTGTAAGAGTTGCAAGCTGGATCCACCCATGCTGGCTTTACTTAATCAACCACTGAGAGCCCACTGTGAGGCAAAACCCAAAGAACTTCCATCATAGAAACATGCTCTCCTGAAAACCAAAGACTTCCCAGACCATGAAGGACCCTATCTATCTATCTATCTATCTATCTATCTATCTATCTATCTATCTCCTCCCCTTCCTGATATCAAGCCCCTTACTTGGGGACATGGGCCAAGGTCCCAAGCTTGGAAGCCACTGGAATGTCTCCCCTTAAGGAGGCTGCAGGATCAACAAGGTCTATCAACCTACAAGGCCCATTTCCAACTCAAGACTTAAATCAAATTCAAAAGAAGGTGGAAAGTTTTACTGACCACTCTGAAAAATCTATAGAGAGGTGGTATAAGGTGGCTGCTGCCATGTTTGACCTTACCTGGAAGGGCACAGTTCTCACGAGCACCATCTTAACTCACAGTAGCAGAACTTGCCCGTGACTCTGTGAATTCTTTGCATGGACAAAATCAGAACTACTCAATTGCAAATACAGCCCTGACAATGGGATTATAACACTCATGCTTGATGAGGTCACAGAGATCATATGTTGGCTTGTATGCTGGCAGGATTGTGTGCCAGCAGGAGGTAGCCAATAAACTTCAACAAACTAGCAACCATAGAGCAAGAATCCAAGGGAAATCCAACAGCCTTTTTAGAGAGGCTTAAGAAGGCCTTACAAAATATACTGCTGCAAATCCTCATTGCTATCAGGGGACATGGTACTAAAAAATAAATTTCTAGTTCAGGCCACCACCATTTAAGAAGGAAGCTTCAAATATCAGATAGAGGACCAATCACCCCATTGGCTGACATCCTAAAGGCTTCGTCCAAGGTCTACTTTTCATAGAGACCAGGAAGAAGAAGGAAAGGGCTAGGCAGAAGACACAATTGAAAGATACGTGGCTAGCCCAGCTGATACCTGCCTATGTGGTAGTCTGCCTTCAGAGAAACCCAACAAACCTGGTCCATGCTCAGTTAGCACCTGTTATCAGTGCAGGAAGTCGGAGCATTGGGCAATCAACTGGCCTGAAAAAAGCCAGCCTCCACAAAAGCCTTGTACACCCTACCAAAAACAAGATCACTGGAAACAGGACTTCCCCAGGGGGTTGGAGGATTCCTGGATTGGAGCTGTAGGCCTTGTTGGCCCTAGATATCATTTCAGCTGGTTTCTGGGTCAACTGTTGCTATTGAGGGGATGGAGCCTAGGGTAACTCTTGATATGGCATGTAGGGCCACAAATTTCTCTTAGAGTCAGGAGCTGCCTATTCTGTTCTAACTTCCTGTTCACACCAGCTGTCCCCCAAGTCCAGCCGGGTAATGAAAGGCAATGGTACTCAGGAGGTTCACACCCCTCTTATATTGTCTCAGGTGCCAGAATGTATTTTCCCAACCCTTGGAAATGGCTAAATGTTTCATATCCCTGCTGGAAAGGGACATTCTAAGCAAGTTAACTTTCTCCAAACATGACAGCCCAATTCCCACCACTGCCCTATGTCATCCCACACCTTCTAGTACCTCATGTGAAATGACAGTCAATCTAGAAGTCTGGGTCTCTGATGAATCAAGAATCCTACATTTAAGGACCCTAATAGTTTCCAAATTAGAAACAATTCCCCCTAAAATGAGAAGCGAGAGAGGGCCTGTGGCCCTAAACCAACAATTTCCCCCAACACATGTTAACATCCTGCAATTCTCTTGAAATATTCCCATTTTACCAATAAAAATGAAAAATTGGGAGTACAGGTTAGTTCAAGATTTGTGGGCCATCAACGAGGCACTGATACTCATTTATCCCATCTGCCTACCTTCTATATGTTCTTAAAAAAAAATACCTCTCAGGTACCCAGTGGTTTTCAGTATTAAACTTTAAGGATGCCTTCTTTTGCATCCCTGTAGACCTGTCCTGACAGTTCCTATTTTCCCTTGACTTGGTTAGAGGACAGAGCTGAAATCAACAGCTAATCTGGACAGTGTTACCGCATGCATTTAGAGACAGCCCCCACCTATTCAAGTAGGCTCTTGCAGAGGACCTAAAGGATATATCTCTTGGGAGTAGAGTGGAACCCTAGTTGAATATGCAGATAATTTGCTCATCTGTTTCCCCACCCCAGACCCCAGTTTTGGTCAATTAACTAGTACACTTAACTTCTGGCGGAATGTGGCTACTGGGTGTCCAAGGAAAATGCACAGCTGGTCTGCCAGGAGGCTAACTAGGGCTCACACTCACCCCTGGAGAACAGGATACAAGCCACACAACACATTACCCCTACAACCCTAAGATAGCTCCAGGTACTCATGAACTAACAGAATATTGCAATTTATGGATCCCTAGGACAGGAGAAATAGCAAAGCCCACACTATGAGGTTCTCAGCCGTGAGCCAGAACAAGTTCACCTCCTGTGAGGAGAACAAAGCACATCCATAACCCAGTAAAAAGCTGCCGTGACTAAGGCTCCATGCTAGGGTTGCCAAACCCAGATAAATCTTATCAGTGATGTGTCACTGACAGACAGGGCTCCATATTGTAAGTTGTAACTCAGGACTTGGGACCTGTTAAGCAGCTTTTTGATTACTTTTCCAAAACTTGGGACATGGTTGCATTGGGATGGCCTCATTACATGTAGATAGTAGGAGCCGCCTTACTGGCTGAGGAGGCCCCCAAGATCAAACAAGGACAAGAAATCGTTCTCTACACCTCACATCAAATAAATTTCTTACTAGAACAAAAGGGCTCTCATTGGCAGACAGACAGCAGAATACTAAAACACCAGATCTGCCTCCTAGAAACCTTCACGTCAACATGCTGTTCCACATTAAACCCAGCTCCCCAGTGCCAACCCCAGGGGATAATGGTCCCTTCCGTTCATGTACTGAGGTACTGATGTGACGTATTGAAAGACCCGAGGAATCCTCCCCCCAGGTTAGCCACTCCCCAGTTCCGGTTTCCCCAGAAAAAAAAAACTGGTTGTAACTCCCGCCCAGCCGCCCACGTGGAATAGCCACACCCCCCCATCTAAAGGATCCAATGAGTGCTCTTGGTAACCTTCAAACTGGCCAATCAAACCAAAGCGCGCGAAATATGCTAATCTTGTGGTCCTTCTCTTTAAAAACTGCTGTAGACTGCCGCTCAGGGCCTCTCTCTTCGCCATTACTGAGGGGGAAGCCCATTTGCGCAAATGTTTAATAAAAATCCTCATGTTTTTGCATCAACTTGGTCTGGAGTTTGGGTCTTTGAGCGACTACCCGAGCATGTTGGATTCCTGATTTAGGGGTCCTTCAGTATGCTAGCAGAAAGGACCTAAAAGATCAAGCCCTGGCCGGCGCCATGGCTCACTTGGCTAATCCTCCACCTGTGGCACCGGCACCCTGGGTTCTAGTCCTGGTTGGGGCACTGGGTACTAGTCCCAGTTGCTCCTCTTCCAGTCCAGCTCTCTGCTGTGGCCCGAGAGGGCAGTGGAGGATGGCCCAAGTGCTTGGGTCCCTGCACCTGCATGGGAGACCAGGAGGAAGTACCTGCTCCTGGCTTCAGATCAGCACAGCACCGAACGTAGTGGCCATTATGGGAGTAAACCAACAGAAGGAAGACCTTTCTCTCTCTGTCTCTCTCTCTAACTCTGCCTGGCAAAAAAAAAAAAAAAAAAAATCAACCCCAAACTAATGCAGACAGGATTTGGTTCACACACAAGAGCGATTTTCTAAGCTTGGACCTGATTTTCAGGATATGCAATAGTAGCATTGTAGCAAGCTATTAAAGCCATGCTCTTCCCCTGGGAACATGTACTCAATTAACAGAATCTATTGCCTAACCAGAGCATTAGAACTAGGCAAGGACAAAAGAATTAGTATACATAGATACTCCAAATATGCCTTTTTGATCTTACATATCCATGCAGCTTCCTGGAGAGAAAAAAGGATACTTGATGGCCTGGGACACCCCCATCAAATATGGGCCTCAAATTCTCAAAGTCTTTGAAGAGGCAAAACTTCTCAAGGAGATCACAGTCATATACCGCAGAGGCCATCAAATGAGGTTGGGTGATATTTCTTTAGGTAGCTTTTTGTAGATTCAGTGGCTTTAAAGGCTGCCACTGCTCAGCCTGAGCTTTTAGGCCCTCTAATCCCAATAGTCCAAAAGGAAACCTCAACCTCTCGGTACACTCCAGAGGCAGATACCTGGGTCAAAGAGCAGGGATCTGTCTAAACACTGGGAGGATGCTATCATTGAGGGAAGACAGTAAACCTTTCTCAAGCATTATAATGGAAAATAATAAAAAGACTATGTGATGCCTGCCAGTTGACACAAACTTAAGGAACTGTGTTGTAAATTGTTTTCTGGAAAGAGCCTGACAAAAACTATCTGAGTCTGCCAAAATTGCTCTCTGTACACTGTAAATAATCCCCAAGAGTCCTAACCTCCACCCTTACGAAGTTCATGCAAAGGGATCTTAGGCTGGAGTAGACTGGCAAACAGATTTCACACAAATATAATCCTGTCAAAACTATAAAACCTGCTTGTTCTCATAGGTGTCTCTACTGAGTGGGGAGAAGCTTTCTAAACCAGGACTGACAGAGCTCTGCAAGTGGTCACAATACTTTTAGGATATGGAGCAGGGTATTTGAAATGCAAATACTGGGCTGCATCTGGAAGATTGTGGAAGATTGTCAGGCAGAAGGGGCGGGGACCCCCACCTGGCAGGTTATTGGGCAGAAGGGGGCTGGACAGGATGCAAACACTGGGCTGCCCCTGGGATGACTTTGAGATGCATATGCTAGGCTTCCTCCTGTCTGATACCTTCAGGGGAAAACTCAGACAGGAGTTTCTAATATAAAGTCCTTTGTTTCAGGAGGAGATGTGTGAAGACAAAGACCCATCTCCTTAAAAACCCTGTCCTCAACTGGACTGCGCACTCAGCCTTCTGCTTCTCTGCTGAACCGCCCACCTGGATCAGCACAGCACCGAACATAATGGCCATTATGGGAGTGAACCAACAGAAGGAAGACCTCTCTCTCTGTCTCTCTCACTGTCTATAACTCTCTCTCTGTCTCTCTCTTTCTCACTGTCTAACTCTGCCTGGCCAAAAAAAAAAAAAAAAAAGATCAACCCTTGACTAATGCAGACAGGATTTGGTTCACAGACTGTGTACTGTGTATTGCACCCAGGTGTAATCTCTCCACTCAACTATGTAACCCCGCCCTCCTTCAGTCTGAGCGACTGGGTGCTCTCTCTCAGGTCCTGTCTGGAGAGGTGCCCATCCATTCTTACGGATGTCCCTTCCCTAATAAACTTTGCCACTTTACTTTCCACTAAAAAAAAAAAAAAAAAAAAAAAAAAAAAAAAAAAAACTTTTAAAGGAAGTTATCACCTGCTTTGGCTTCCCAAGCTCACTATAAAGTGAAAATGGGCTCATATCTCAGATTATACAGAGAATTTGCAAGTCCTTAGGAGTAAGGAGTAAGCAGGGGGATAGATAATGTTTACTCTGCCTGGAGACATCAACCTTCCATTAAAGTAGAAAGGACCCAACCATACCCTAAAGAAAAAAACAGGAAAACCTTGCCAGGAAATGAACCAGAATTGACTTTTAGTTCTCCCAATTGCCCCATCCAGAAGTAGCACAGAGCCACTTAGCTCACACTAAGTCACCTTGATGCTCTTTACAGAAGGCCCTTTCTCCATTCAGGCATCCTGGTAGATACAGTAAAAAATAATGCTGCTAAATACTAAATTTTTTAAAAAGGGTTATTTATTTATTTGGAAGTCAGGGTTACACAGAGAGAAGGAGAGGCAGAGAGAGAGAGAGGTCTTCCGTCCGTTGGTTCACTCCCCAATTGGCCGCAATGGCCAGTGCTGCACAGATCCGCAGCCAGGAGCCAGGAGCTT
This sequence comes from Sylvilagus floridanus, assembly GCA_949820135.1. NCBI lineage: Eukaryota > Metazoa > Chordata > Mammalia > Lagomorpha > Leporidae > Sylvilagus > Sylvilagus floridanus. The sequence goes on from OX463230.1 coordinate 25,617,378, forward strand.
CCTCTGGGTCTCCCACATGGGTTCAGGGGCCCAAGGACCTGAGCTATCCCCTACTGCTTTCCCAGGCTATAGAAGAAAGCTAGATCAGAAGTGGAGTAGTCGGGACTCAAACCTGTGCCCGTATGCAATGCCGGCGCTTCAGGCAAGGGCGTAAACCTGCTGTGCCACAGAGCTGGCCCCTAAATACTTGATTTCTTTAGCTGGATTTAAAAAGGCAATCTGAGACCTTGGGCTTCAAGTGGACTAGGATGCCAGCCTGTCTCACCTCTGTGAACCCAGAACACAGGTTCCACTTAAAACCTAGAAGGACAAGTCTCCCAACTCCTAGATCACTCCTCTATGCAAAGAACCATGTCTTACTTTTCACATCTACAGCAATAAAGTTGCCTGGTATCCCCAGCTTGATCCACCATACCAGGGCAAGGCCACACAGCTCTGAAGACCGAGGAGACTCTGGACCAAAGGGGACTTGGTCAACAAAACTCCTGGGAGACGTGTGCCTACACTTAAACAGGAGCCCAAATAAGCAATAATGCCCTCCCCCAGTCTTCCTTTCCTTCTGCTTATATGCTTCCAAACTGTATTGCTACCTAACATCTCTCCTCTTACCAGGCCATGGTAAATTTACTACCCAAAAGTTCCTATGGCTGTTGTTGGATGGGTTTAGAAGCCCAGGCCTTGTTCAGAGAGGCATGGCTGACCTCTCTGAGACAATGACTCAGACAGAGGGGATCATATATTATCCAACTTCTGGGCTTCAGCCTATCACATCCTGTTGTGGGACCTATTTTCACAAAGGTCAACCTAAAGTCCACACCCCTTCTCTACCTCCACTTGCCTCAGCCTTCCCAGAAATATCCTGAAGACACCCTGAACAACTCTTTCTGTAACTCTATGATCACAATGTACACTAATGATCACTCTCCTTCAAACCCTTCTAGCTTCCCTTTTGGCTCTCATCCCTTCCAAATGTATCCATGACACAGCTGAATTATGCTGGGGCCTTTGCCAGGCAGATTCCTATCATGCGGACATCTAGGTTTGATGTTCCACCTCTATTGGGGCAGCAGGGGGATAGATAACTGCTCCCTCATCCATAAGGTTGGCAAATCAGCCCAGAACTTCACTGACAAGACCCTGCATGTAATGTTCTAAGAAGACCAGTCAAATAATGATTCCCATAACAACACACCTTGTTTTAGCCTAGCAATCACAGCATCCTTTGAAGACACATACTTCTTCAATATACCACTAACCAAAAAGTCCAAGTTAATATGCATCCCTTGTTGGGATGTCTACCTCGTGCAATACTTTGTGGAACTTTTGCCTCCCAACACTTCCCTAATTGGACAGGGCTCTGCACAGTGGCCTATGTCATATCTACTATGTCCACTGCCGTGCCTTAGCCCCCATACAGATTCCTGTACATGGGTCTCCTCCTGCTCCCCATGCTGTGGAAACTAGCATGCTGGCCAGGGTAACAGGGGTCACCGCAGGAGCAACTAAGATGGTTTCACCAAACAGGATCTCTATTAAGCTTTCCACTGATCTAGAGGGACTTAGCACCCTCAAAAATCAAATCAACTCATTGGCTGTGGTTGTCCTCCAAAACAGGTGGGCCTTTGACATGCCTATTATTGATCAATGGGACATCTAATCATGCTCCATGAATAACATTGTTTTGGGGTCAAACTGGACAGGTACAACACCATATCCAACATTTCTTGGATAAGGCTAGGCAACTCCAGGACCAGGCCAAAAGGGGTTAGAATTTTTGGCCTAATATTCTGTCATGCAAATCCTGCTAGGCCCTATAACTTCCATAATCTTACTGCTTCTCTTTGGATTATATGTTTTTCATGTCCTCATATATCTTGTCTGTAACAGAACACAAGCTGTACAGCTCAGATGGTCATGAAGCAGGTCTCCCAGCCCTATCCCATTGAACAATATGAGGAGCCCTCTGGACTGGGCAGAGTGATCTTCTCCAGGACAACTGTCTTCCAACACTATGGGACAGGCAGCAAGGAAAAATATTCATAACCAGCTCAATGCCCATATGCCAGCAGGAAGAAGCTACAGAAGACAGACCTCTACCCATGTTTCATTTATGGGTTACTTCTTTTGAAGGAGAACAGACATGAACCCATGGGTGAGAAAAACTGGAAGTTTGTGCAGCCACATGAAGGGAGAGACTTAGAAGAATGCGACTTGACACTTGCACATCAAAAGTCTCAGCAACAATATTGTAGTGGAGATCCAGTGCCTGGGAATCTTCCTGTCCAACAACACTCCAAGGCAGGGTGGATTTGGCCTCCAGGGGGAAGAACATCCCAAGATCATCTTCAGAGCACAATGCTTAGAGACCTTTCTGTTTGGTCACACTATGCAATAAAGCACCAGGGAGAATCATGTCCCCAGAAAGCCTTCTGCCTGGAAATATCCTTGAAGAAGGAGGAGGAGAAAGGAAAAACAGCAGGAAGAAGTTCACCCCATTCCCATAGAAAACCCCAGTCTATGCAGAGATTTGGGCATTCACTTTTCTGCAGAGCTGCCTCACTGACCTGCCAGGTACACTCTTTCATTAAACTCTACCAGTCCACTTATTACCATCATCTATCTCATCAGAACTCTCATAGGAAGACAAAGACCTCTTCTGTAGCCATGCCAGTAACAGGGCCAGGGTTGTCTTTTTGCCCAACATTTAAGAAGTCAGTTAAATGCTTACATCCCATATCCACATCAGGGGGCCTGGATTTGATACCAGCCTTCAGCTTTTGACTCCAGCCTCCTGCTGATGCAGACCTGGGAGGCAGTGGTGATAGGTCAAGTTTCTGTTACCCACACTGGGAACCTTACTTGCACTCCCAGCTCCTGGTTTCAGGCCCTGGCCCAGCTCTGGCTCCTGCAGATATTTAGGGAGTGAAGCAGCAGACAGGAGCTCTGTCTGTCCCTCCTCTACATCACCACCAACACAAATAAACCAGCTTTGAAAGGTGATTAGGCCATGAGGGCCTCTGTCTGCTGAATGGAGTTAAGGCCCTCATAAAAGAAGATTCTTACATGCAGCGAGTATCCCTTCTACTTGCCACCAAGTGGGAACACAGCGGTTCTGCCCTCCAGAGGACGCAGACCCAAAGTGCCTGCCTAGAAGCAGACAGGATCTCCCCTTGTCTTGAGCCCCCAGCCTCCAGAGCTGTGAAAAATAAATGTCTTCTCTTTTTGAATTACTCAGTCTGAGGTATTTTTGTTGTAACAGCAAAAATAAGATATTATTAAATGAATTTCTTTCTGTCCTCCACTCAACAAATCCTTGTTGAGGATTGGCCATTAGAAGTGCAATAAATTGGTTAGGAACACAGACCTGAAAGTCGTATCTTGTGTTTAAATCCTTAGTCTCTTAGTAACTTTGTGACTTTGGGCCAGTTCTCTGGGTTTCAGTTACTTTAGCTTTTTTAATTAATTTTTTTTGACAGAGTGGACAGTGAGAGAGAGAGAGAGACGGAGAGAAAGGTCTTCCTTTTGCCATTGGTTCACCCTCCAATGGCCGCAGTGGCCGGCACACGGTGCTGATCAGATGGCAGGAGCCAGGTGCTTCTCCTGGTCTCCCAGGGGGTGCAGGGCCCAAGGACCTGGGCCATCCTCCACTGCACTCCCTGGACACAGCAGAGAGCTGGCCTGGAAAAGGGGCAACCGAGACAGAATCCGGCGCCCCGACCAAGACTAGAACCTGGTGTGCCGGCGCCGCAAGGCGGAGGATTATCCTGTTGAGCCACGGCGCCGGCTACTTTATCTTTAAAGTGGAGATAATAACAGTGCCAATGTCCGAGGGTGACTGTGAGGATTAAATTAGTTAGTATATACAGCACTTACAGTACCTCTAAGACATAGTGAGTGCTGGATAATGTTTACTATTATGGTGTGCCGAGTTCTGGAATCTAGTACCCATGTCTTAAGACCTGTAGGATGGAGAGAAACTTCCTGCATGGAGTGCACTTCCTGAGTGGGAGGCTAAGGGACATCTCCTTTAGAAGTTTAGGGAAGCTCCGTAATGTAAAACAACATTCATCCAAAGCTTGGGACATGCACCCCAGCTAGCAAACCAAGGAGTAGAAGGTAATATAGGGAAACAGTTTGCTTAAAAATTTCAAAAGATTTATTGGAAAGGCAGAGTGACAGAGAAAGAGAGGGAATGGGAGAGGGAGGGAAAGGAAGGGGAGAGAGAGAGAAAGAGAATCTTCCATCTGCTAATTCACTCCTCAAATGGTCACAACAGCCAATGCTGTGCCAAGCTGAACCTAGGAGCCACAAAATACATTTTAGTCTCCCAGAGTGCATATTAGTGTTAGGTAGGAAATCAGTTATGAGCTTATGTGTGTGTGACATAAAGGCCTAAAGAGAAGACATCTATGTCCAGCCTATGCACCTGCATCTCAGAGTCATCCTGACAATGTTTCAGGGACAGCCCAGCCTTCGCATCCTGCCCTGCCCCCTTCTACCTGATAACCTGCCAGGTGGGGGTCCCTGCCCCTTCTCCCAGATGCAGCCCAGTATCTGCATTTCAAACACCCTCCTCCTGATCCCCATTCTCCAGGGGGTCTTGCTCACCCTTCCTCCAAACTCAGGATGGTGCCAGCTAGACTTCCTCCTGTCTGATACCTTCAGGGAAAAACTCAGAAGTTTTTCTATTTACATCCAAAAAGCCTTTTGTTCCAAGAGGAGCAGAGGTGGGGAAGCAAGACCCATCTGCTTAACACCCCCCCACCCACCCCCACCTCAACCAGACTGGGCGTGCTCAGCCCTCTGCCTCTCTGCTGAGCCACCCACCTGACCTGGTCAGGTGTAATCTCTACTCAACCATGTAACCTCACCCCCCCCCCCCCAGTCTCTCAAGCTCTGTCTGGAGAGGTGCCCATCCGTCCTTAAGGATGTCCCTTCCCTAATAAACCTTGCTGTTTTACCTCCCACTACTCTCTGTCTCACGCCTGAATTCTTTCTTGCGCGAAGACAAGAACCCTGCAAATTTCTCCAGTAACATTAGTAGAAATCTAGAATCAGAATCAGAGCTGGGATGCAAACCCAGGCACTAGAATATGGGATGTTTTAATCCCAGATTGCTTCTTAAGTGCTAGGCCAAACACTCGACCATGTATCTTTTATTTTACGGATATTACTATCTACAGCTAAGGGAAAAAATTTAACTTGATTTAAACATAAGCCTCCTATATTCCCATAAGATAATGGCAGCTGCCTAAATATGAATTTGTCATATACCTTCTGAAAACCCAGTAGACAACAAATGAAATAAATGCAGCTGAATTGTACCTACAATAGCATAAGTAGGAAAGATCATAATAGGCTAAACAAGATTATTATTTTCAGAAAATATTCATTCTCTCCACCATTAAAGAATTATCACCACCACCATGGACACTGAGTATAGGTGATGTGAATTGTTTGTCCAGTGACATGCTGGAGACTGATACAGACAGAAATGTGGCCTGAACTTCCATGGTTGGGTTTAGTCTATTGCACTCCAGACTTTTCCCATGAGAAAAGCTTGCCTTATTTAGTAGTTGGTCCAAAAAGAGAGACTTCTGAAGAGGAACTGGATAAACTCAGTAGCTTGTAAACAAACCTATGAAAATCCAGTCAAGATCAGTTGAATCTCAGTAATTTTTTAATTAGTGAAAAATAAATGTTTATTTTATCATGCTCCTGAGTCTTTTTTATTTTTAAATGTTATTTTATTAAAGTGTGTTCTAATTAGCCTACTCCATTGAAAACAGAACCTTGTTATGTAATGATTGATTCTGATCTGATGCTCTTGGATTTTTCAATTTTTGTTTTTGCATATTTGGTTATTTGTCACAGACTGGTGGAGGTCCTGACAATTTATACTCCTGAAAGGTTAAGGTAACATAATGCAATAGACATTAAGATCTTATTAATCTACATAAAGTCAATTATTCTTACATCTAAGTTAGTAATTAGCCATTTCTTTTCTATTCTAAACACTAGTTTATGTCTTTTTTTTTAACCTTTTTTTTTTTTATAACGCTTTTATTTAAAGAATATAAATTTCCAAAATACAGCTTATAGATTACAATGGCTTCCCCCCCCTTTTTTTACCTTTTTTTATAACGCTTTTATTTAAAGAATATAAATTTCCAAAATACAGCTTATAGATTACAATGGCTTCCCCCCCCATAACTTCCCTCCCACCCGCAACCCTCCCCTTTCCCACTCCCTCTCCCCTTGCTTCACATCAAGATTCATTTTCAGTTCTCTTTATATACAGAAGATCAGTTTACTATATATTAAGTAAAGATTTCAACAGTTTGCCCTCACATAGCAACAAAGTGAAAAATACTGTTGGAGTACTAGTTATAGTATTAATTCACAATGTATAGCACATTAAGGACAGAGATCCTACATGATATATATATTTTTTTTTTTTTTGGACAGGCAGAGTGGACAGTGAGAGAGATACAGAGAGAAAGGTCTTCCGTTGCCATTGGTTCACCCTCCAATGGCCGCCGCTGACGGCCGGCGCACCGCGCTCGTCCAATGGCAGGAGCCAGGAGCCAGGTGCTTTTCCTGGTCTCCCCATGGGGTGCAGGGCCCAAGCACCTGGGCCATCCTCCACTGCACTCCCGGGCCACAGCAGAGGGCTGGCCTGGAAGAGGGGCAACCGGGACAGAATCCGGCGCCCCGACTGGGACTAGAACCCGGTGTGCCGGCGCCGCAAGGCGGAGGATTAGCCTGTTGAGCCACGGCGCCGGCCTGATATATTTTTTTAATTGATTAATTTTCTATGCAATTTCCAATTTAACACCAAGATTTTTTTTCATTTTTAATTATCTATATACAGAAGATTGATTTAGTATATACTAAGTAAAGATTTCATCAGTTTGCACCCACACAGAAACACAAAGTGTAAAATACTGTTTCAGTGCTAGTTATAGCATTACTTCATATTGGACAACACATTAAGGACAGATCCCACATGAGACGTAAGTACACAGTGACTCCTGTTGTTGATTTAACAATTTGACACTCTTGTTTATGGCGTCAGTAATCTCCCTAGGCTCTAGTCATGAGTTGCCGAGTCTATGGAAGCCTGTTGAGTTCGCCGACTTCTCAGTAATTTTTTAATTAGTGAAAAATAAATGTTTATTTTATCATGCTCCTGAGTCTTAAGATTGCTTGTTATGCAGCAGTAGCTGACAGATATAGAACTCAATACCAGAAACGAGATGCTTCTATAACAAACACATAAAATATTTGGTATTAATTTTGAGACTGGGTAGTAGGCAATGGGGAGACAATTATATAAGGATGAAAATAGTGATCTATATTGTGCAGTGGTAAATTATTTGGTAGAATGTCACTTACAATAAATCTACCTAATCAATATTTCACATTGGATAAGGAAGCTTTGAGGTAGAAAATTAAAAGTTGAGCCAGTTGCTATTAGCAGTGTTTGATAAGGTCCCACATGAAAGAGATGTCAGAAAAATACTATCTCTTTGCAAGCAGTATTTAGAGGAAAATTACAGGGTTGGAAAATGAAAGTACTTATTACCAAATCAAAGGTATTGCCATTATGACACAGTCTCAGGAAAAAAGCCAAATCCAGGGTACTTACAGTAAAACTTGGCTTCAGGGTAAGACCAAATCAAGGGTATGGCTGTACCACTTGCTTTTATCTATGAAAAGATGCATGTAAGATCCAGTAGATCTTTCAATTCAACAAAAGGACAACTAGAAAGCTTAAAAACATGATCTCATTCGTGTAAATTTGCTTCAATTAAGCCTTGAGAGAGGCATGTTTGAAAAAGTGTGTGTGTGTGTGTGTGTGTGTGTGTGTGTGAGTGTTTGTAAGAGAGAGAGAGATTTTTGGAACTAGTATTAACAGGGACCAAATAATAAAATTACAAGGAACTCACAAACCATAGTTCTCAAAAGAGGGAGGACCTATTTAATACAACTCCTACAAAAGATCTGCAGAGCCTAGTGGAGTATTTGACCTCCCAATGTAGTAGAATTTAACTTTCCAGAATGTCTGTAGACCAATGACTCTGCTATATCATTGTCATCCTTGCCCTTTCTAATTTGCAGTTAATCTGTTTCTGGTCCACTGATACTCATTCCTTTAATTGTGGAGTGGTGGTAGATAACTACTTGTCTTCTTAGTTCAAAGGTCTCTGAATCAAGATGAGGCACACCCGTATTTGATGTAGATCCTGAAGTTCTAGTCTTCAAGCCCTATGCTATGATTTGATAGGACTCTGGGGATTCTTGGCATGAGAGTGAGAATATTTTGGGTATGGGAGGGACACAGATCTCTATTAATGAACATGAAGGAAGTCTATATCAAATTAGAGTTTTTTTCATTGGAAAAACATATTTTTCCACCCTATTGATATTAGAATTGATCATTTATCTTTCTTTGGCCAGAGGAATGTATTACAAGTAGAGATTTGAAACATTTTGTTATAGAGAGGCTTGGTTTCTTGCACTCTGGCCTTTTGCATGAAAATAACTTGCTCTGGGTAGCCACTAATTGGATTAGTGGAGTAGACCTAGACCTAACTCACAGTTTAAAATTAAGCACAGTTATCCCCACCTTAGATCAACCAAATCTCAATAGACTCAAAGATGGAAGGGTGGTTGTTATGGTGCAATAGGTTAAGCCACCACTTGGGATGTCCTCATCCCTTATCAAAGGGCCAATTTGAGTCCTGGATACTCTGCTTCTACCCCAGCTTCCTGCTGATGCATCCTAGGAGTCAACAGATGATGACTCAAGTGCTTGAGTTCTTTCCACACAAATGGGAGACCAGGATAGAGTTCTGGGTTCCTGGCTCCACACTGGCTCTGCCTTGTTTATTATGACCATTAGGGGAGTGATGAAAGATTCTTTCTCTCCCTCTCCCTTCCCTCTCCCTCTCCCTCCTCCACCCACCTCTGAAATAAAAATAAGGGGCTGTCGCTGTGGCATAGTGGGTAAAGCAGCCGCCTGCAGTGCCAGCAACCCATATGGGCACCAGTTCGATTCCTGGCTGCTCCACTTCTGATCCAGCTCTCTGCTATGGCCTGCGAAAGCAGTAGAAGATGGTCCAAGTCCTTGGGCCCCTGAACCCTTGTGGGAAGACCCGGAGGAGGCTCCTGGCTCCTGGCTTCAGATTGGCGCAGCTCCGGCTGTTGCAGCCAGTTGGGGAGTAAACCAGCCGATGGAGGACCTCTCTCTCTCTCTCTCTCTCTCTCTCTCTCTCTCTCTCTCTCTCTCTCTCTCTGTGTAACTCTGACTTTCAAATAAATAAAATAAATAATAATAATAAATAAAATAAAAATATTTTTCTTTAAAAATGTAGATAAACAAGAAATAAATGGTTATTGTTAAATGCCACTTAAGTGGATTCTTATGCTCTAGTAGCTTATCAATGCACAAACCTCATTTTTTTCAGAAAAGTGAGAAAATAAGCATCTAAAACAGCAGAGCCATAGCTGCACCTGATGCCACAGCAGGAAGCCGAAGAGAGCTGTAAGAAAGGGAAAGTGAGACCGCAATGTCCTAGAGATGGCATAATGCACATAAATTCACCTCCCGAAAGAGAAGATTCCATGCTGAGTTGAAAAACACTGAAAAAATCTCTGAAACAGTATATAAGATCTCTGGCAACTGAGAATTGAAAATAAGGTGCTTGACAGAAGAGTGTAGTTGCAACTGGCTGTATGGGGAAGATACAGTTTCCTAGGGAGAAGAAAACTTAAAAAGAAGGGCTCGGTACCAGTTATGTCTACTGTCTTCCAGCCCCAAATCCATCCTTCCTTGCCCTGCTTTGTGATATGAAAGCTAGATGCTGTAGACGTGTTTTCTCTGCCAGCTACAACTTAAGACTCAATCAAAAGAGAGTGCTGAAGTGACGCTTCATGGTGATGGTCACGTGAAGCTACTTCTCTTCCAGATTCTAGTATGCCGTTTTGCGTAAGATTTATTTATTTGAAGGGCAGAGCATCAGAGAGGAGAAAAGCACTAAAGATCTTCCATTTGCTGGTTCATTCCCCAAGTGGCTGCAATAGCCAGGGCTGAGCCATGCTGAAGCCAGGAGCCAGAAGTCAGGAACTCCATCCTGGACTTCCACACGTATGGCATAGGCTCAAGCACATTCTCCACTGCCTTCCCAGGCACATTGGCAGGAAGCTGGATCAGAAATAGAGTCACCATTATTAAAGAATATGAAGGCAGAAAATCTCCCAGTAAAAGTAAAAAGGGAAACCAAAGCAAACAATAGGAATATTAATGTAAAAATGGCAAAGTCATTATTTATCAATGGTAAACTTGAATGTAAATGGCCTACATTCTCCAATTAAAAGATACAGATTGGTGGAATGTATTAAAAAACAAGACCCATCTGTTCTCTGCTTACAAGAAACACATCTCACCAAGAAAGATATATGCAGACTGAAAGTAAAAGGATGCAGGGCCAGTGCTGTGGCACAGTGAGTGGGTTAAAACCCCAGCCTGCAGTGCTGGCATCCAATATGGGCACTAGTTCAAGTCCCAGCTGCTCCACTTCCAAACCGCTCCCTGCTAATGTGCCTGGGAAAGCAATGCAGGATAGTCCAAGCCCTTGGGTCCCTGCATCCACATGGGGGACCTGGAAGAAGCTCCTCACGTCAGACTGGCTCAGCTCCAGCTGTTGCAGCCATTTGGGGAGTGAACCAGTGGATGGAAGACTTCTCTCTCTCTCTCTCTCTCTCTCTCTCTCTAACTCTGTAACTCTGTCTTTCAAATAAATAAAATAAATCTTTTAAAAAAAGTGAAAGGATAGAAAAAGATAGTCCATGTTAATGGAAGGCAAAAACAAGCATGCACAGCCATCCTAATAACAAAAAAAAAAATAGACATTAACACGAAACTGTCAAAAGAGACAAAGAAGGGCACTATGTAATGATTTAAGGGGTCAATTCTAAAGGAACACATGACTATAATAAATGAATATGCACACAATGCCCAATTCTGGGTGCCTGGCTATTTAAAACAAATGTTAATGGATCTAAAGGGAGACATGAACTGCAATACAATAGTGACCAGGGACTTCAACACACCACTTTCATCAATGGACAAATCAGCAAGACAGTAAATCAATAAATAAAAAACAGAGCTATTTTACACTAACTGATATCTATAGAACATTTCATCCCACAATCGCAATATACACATTCTTTTCATCAGTGCATAAAACTTTCTCCAGGATAGACCAGATGCTAGGCCATAAAGTGAGTCTCAGAGAACTCAAAAAAATAGAAATCATACCATGAATCTTTGCTGACCACAACAGAATGAAGCTGGAAATTAACAACTCGAGAATCTCTAGAACATATGCAAACACATGGAGACTGAACAACACTCTCCTGAAGGAACAGTGGGTCATAGAAGAAATCAAAAGAGAAATAAAAAAAAAAGTCTGAAAGTGAATGAAGGTGACAATATAATATATCAAGAATTATGGGATACAGCCAAGGAAGTGTTAAGAGGAAAGTTTATACCAATTGGTGCCAACACCAATAAATTGGAAAGGCATCAAATAAATGAGATATCAATGAATATAAAGGACCTAGAGAAACAATAATAAAATAAACCCAAAATTAGTAGGAGGAAAAAAATAATCAAAATTACAGAAGAAATAAACAAAGTTGAAACCAAAAAAAATATAAAAGCAGTGAAATGAAGAGCTGATTTTTAGAAATGATAAACAAAATTGACACACCTTTGGACCAACAAACCAAAAGAAGACCCAAATTAATAAAATCAAAGATGAAAAAGGGAATATAACAACAGATACCACAGAAATAAAAATAATCATCAAGAATTACTACAAAGAGATACCAGCCAAAAACCTGGAAAATCTAGAATAAATTAATAGGTTCCTGGACACATACAATCTACCAACACTGAGTCATGAAGACATAAAAAACCTACACAGAACCAAGATGGAGATTGAATCAATGAAAAAGACCATCCAAAAAGAAAGCCCAGGACTGGATAGCTTTATTGCTGAATTCTACCAGACTTTTAAAGAGATACTTATTCCAATCCTTCTCAAATTATTCAAAACAATTGAAAGGGAGACAATCCTCTCAATATGAGGTTAGCATCACCTTAATTCCTAAGTGAGAAAAAGATACATCAGAGAAAGAGAACTACAGTCCATATATCCCTGATTAACATCTTTGCAGATGATATGATTCTTTATTTAGGGGATCTAAAGAACTCTACTAAGAGACTATTGGAACTCATAGAAGAGTTTGGAAAAGTAGCAGGATATAAAATCAATGCACAAAAATCAACAGCCTTTGTACACACAGGCAACGCCACGGCTGAGAAAGAATTGCTAAGATCAATCCCATTCACAATAGCCACAAAAACAATCAAATACCTTGGAATCAATTTAACCAAGGACATTAAAGATCTCTATGATGAGAATTTGAGAATTACAAAATCTTAAAGAAAGAAATAGAAGAGGATACCAAAAAATAGAAAAATCTTCCATGCTCATGGATTGGAAGAATCAATATCATCAAAATGTCCATTCTCCCAAAAGCAATTTTTAGATTCAATGCGATACCAATCAAAATACCAAAGACATTCTTCTCAGATCTGGAAAAAAATGATGCTGAAATTCATATGGAGGCCATCCCAACAAAGAAAAGCCCAGAACCAGATGAATTCACTGCTGAATTCTACCAGACACTTAAAGAAGAACTAACACCAATTTGTCTCAAACTACTCAGAACAATCCAAAAAGAGGGAATCCTCCCAAATTATTTTTATGAAGCCAGCATCACCTTAATCCCTAAGCTGGAAAAAGATGCAGCATTGAAAGAAAATTACAGACCAATATCCCTGATGAACATAGATGCAAAAATCCTCAATAAAATTCTGGCCAATAGAATATAACAACACGTCAGAAAGATCATCCACCCAGACCAAGTGTGATTTATCCCTGGTATGCAGGCATGGTTCATTGTGCGCAAATCAATCAATGTGATACACCACATTAACAAACTGCATAAGGAAAACCATATGATTATCTCAATAGATACAGAGAAAGCATTTGATAAAATACAACACCCTTTCATGATGAAAACTCCAAGAAGGAACATTCCTCAATACAATCAAAGCAATTTATGAAAAACCCACAGCCAGAATCCTATTGAATGGGGAAAAGTTGGAAGCATTTCCACTGAGATCTGGTACCAGACAGGGATGCCCTCTCTCACCACTGCTATTCAATATAGTTCTGGAATTTTTAGCCAGAGCCATTAGGCAAGAAAAAGAAATTAAAGAGATAAAGAAAATAAAGAGATAAATTGGGAAGGAAGAACTCAAACTATCCCTTTTTGCAGATGATATGAGTCTATTTAGGGGATCCAAAGAACTCTACTAAGAGACTATTGGAGTTCATTGTGCTTTGTGACAGCCTAACAGAAATATATAACACAGATGACATGATACTACATATAGGGGAAACAAAAGACTCCACTAAGAGACTATTGGAACTCATAAAAGAGTTTGTTATATGGAAGGATATAAAATTAACACATACAAATCAGTAGCCTTTGCATACACAGACAATACTATGACTGGAAAGAACTTCTAAGACCAATTTCATTCATGATAGTTACAGGAAAAATTAGATATCATAGAATATACTTAACCAAGGAAGTGAACGATCTCTACAATAAAATTATAAAACATTAAATAAATAAACAGAGGAAGACACAAAAAATGTAAAAATCTTCCATATTCATGGATGGGAAGAATTAATATCATCAAAATGTCTATACTATGAAAAATTTAGATTCAATATAATCCCAATCAAAATACCAACAACAGCCTTCTCAGATCTAGAAAAAATTATGCTAAAATGTGTATGGAAACACAAGAGACCCAAAGTAGCTAAAGCAATATTGTACAACAAAAACAAAGCTAGATACAGATTTCAAGACATACAACAGGACAATTATAACCCAAACAGCATGGTACTAGTACAAAAAAAAAAAAAAAAAAAAAGATGTGCATACCAATGGAACAGAATGGAGGCTCCAGAAATCAATCCATGCATCTACAATCAACTAATCTTTGACAAAGGCACTAAAATCAATCCCTGGGGCAATGACCATCTCTTCAACAACTGGTGCTGGGAAAATTGGATCTCCTCATGCAAAAATATTAAACAAGACCCCTACCTGGCTGGCGCCATGGCTCAACAGGCTAATCCTCCACCTTGCGGCGCCAGCACACCGGGTTCTAGTCCCGGTTGGGGTGCCGGATTCTGTCCTGGTTGCCCCTCTTCCAGGCCAGCTCTCTGCTGTGGCCCAGGAGTGCAGTGGAGGATGGCCCAAGTGCTTGGGCCCTGCACCCCATGGGAGACCAGGAAAAGCACCTAGCACCTGGCTCCTGCCATTGGATCAGCGCGGTGCGCCGGCCGCAGGGCGCCGTCCACAGCGGCCATTGGAGGGTGAACCAACGGCAAAAGGAAGACCTCTCTCTCTCTCTCTCTCTCACTGTCCACTCTGCCTTTAAAAAAAAAAAAAAAAAAAAAAGACCCCTACCTTACACTTTATTCAAAAACCAACTCAAAATGTTTCAAGGAACTAAATTTACAATCTGATATCATCAAATTACTAAATAAGTAATAAGAAATAAGAAATAAGTCAGTCTGAAAAAGACAAATACTGTATTTCTATAAACTAGCAATGGGTGCCGGCACTGTGGTATAGTTGGTAAGGCCGCCACCTGCAGTGCTGGCATCCCATATGGGTGCTGGTTTGAGTCCCAGCTGCTCCACTTCCAATCCAGTTCTCTGTGATGGCCTGGGAAAGCAGTACAAGATGGTCCATGTCATTGGGCCCTTGCACCCATGTGGGAGACACAGAAGAAGCTCCTGGCTCCTGGCTTCCGATTGGCATTTCTCCAGCCATTTTGGCCAACTGGGGAGTGAACCGACAGTTGGAAGACCTGTCTCTCTCTCTCTGCCTCTCCTTCTCTCTGTGTAACTCTTTCAAATAAATAAATAATTTTTTAAAAAAAAGATATTGGCACAGGCAAAGACTGCTTGAAAAAGATCCCTGAAACACAGGCAATCAAAGCCAAAATAGACAAATGGGATTACATCAAGCTGAGAAGCTCCTGCACTGCAAAAGAAACATAGCAAATGAAGAGGCAATCAACAGAATGGGAGAAAATACTTTCAAACTATGAAAATAAGAAAGGATTGATATCCAGAATCTATAAAGAGCTCAAGAAACAAAACAAAACAATCAGTTAAGACATAGGGAAGACTTGAACAGGCATTTTTCAAAAGAGGAAATTCAGATGGCCAACAGACACATGAAAAAATGTTCAGGATCACTAGCCATCAGGGAAATGCAAATCAAAACCACAGTGAGGTTTCACCCCACCCCAGTTAGAATGGCTCTCATACAGAAATCAACAAATAATAAATGCTGGCACAGATTGAGGAAAAAAGAATCCTAATCCACTGTTGGTAGGAGGTAAACTAGTACAGCCATTATGGAAGAGAGTATGGAGATACCTCAGAAAGTTGAAAATAGATTTTCCATATGACCCAGCAATCTCACTCCTACAAATTTACCCAAGGGAAAAGAAATCAGCACATGAAAGTGTTATGTGTACTCTCATGTTTATTGCAGCTCAATTCACAATAGCTAAATGGTTGATGCCTGATAAAGAAACTATGGAAAACTACTCAGTTACAAAAAAGAATGAAATCCTGTCTGGATGCAACTGGAAGCCATTATAATTAGTAAAATAAGTCAGTCCCAAAAAGACAAATACTGTATGTTTTCCCTTATCTGTAGTAACTAATAGAGTGCCAAAAATGTAACGTTTGGAATAAAACTGACATTTTGAGTTTCAATGATTATTTGTAGCCCTTGTCTCTACTGTTGAGGAATAGTATTTTATTTTTTTTTCATACTATTTGTTGAACTCTTTACTTAGTGTCAGGTTAATCTTATGAGTATAAAGTAAACTGAAAGTAGATCATTGTAAAAATTAAGAGATGGAATAGGAGAGAAATGGGCAGGAATGGTAGGAGTATGGGAGGAAGGGAGGGTGGGGGGGGGGAAGTATCACTATATTCCTAAATATGTATACATGAAATTTGTATACCTTAAATAAAAATTTTTTAAAAATGTACTCTCTGGATAGGCACTTCAAAAAAAGAATGAAGTATGTGTGTGTGTGTGTGTATACACACATAATAGGAATTTCTGAATTTGTGTCCCATGCCTTTCTCACTGAAAATTCTGTTTTCTAGGGACACGAGGCATTTCTGAATCAGAAGACCCCATACTATTTTTGCCTTTTTCACACATTCCCAATCTCATTCTGACTCTACTTTTAATGTCTGACTGATGACAACATTCAGGCCACCTTTCTCCCTCTCTCCATCTCACCTCATGCCTGGGTAAGGTGATGACAGAGCTTGCTCCCTCAGTCCTAGAGGGAGGCTCAAGTCACGCAAGCCCCAGGCCACCTGAGGGAACCTTCTCCCAGCTGCGCCTGCAGTCACAATAGAACTCCACGTCAGTAGCCTGTCCTTCCTTTCTCAGGACACTTTTGGTCCTTCTGGGAGCCTGCCCCCCCACCATGCCTCAGAGAACCTCATCTTTGGGTAATACACTTTTTCATACCCATTTGGAGCATGCGTGGTATGATCAGTTTTGACATTTGACCTTTTAATTGGGAAGGATCCACCTGTCTCCAAAGAGTGACCTGTCTGGCATAAAGCACTACTGGAAAAAAGTTCTATGACACTTTAATTTTGATTCCATTTTAAGTCACTTTGCTTTGTTCAGTTAGTGCTCAAGTATTTTTTTAAGTTAAGTAATCGAATCTGCCCTGCTTGTGGTCATTCTGAGTTAGTCTTCTTAGATATGGGCTAAACTCTTTGAAAATGTAGTAAATTTTTTTTTTTAATTATAGGAGTTTCCTTGGATTTGTTTCTTTGTATCTGTCGTGTTCCCTTTTAGTTCTGGTTTTATTTTTCAGAAATTCCTAGTTTTGAATTTTAATTGGAAGTATTAGTATAAATTCATGTAAATATTCCATTTGTTTATTTACTTAACTCTGTCCACTGGAAACTCCTAGAAACTGACCAATCCTATAACAATAAATTTCCTTATTGCTCACATTGTGGTCTTAAAATACCATTTTATACTAAGAGAAGCAGCTTCTTGGAGAAATGACAGATTCCAAGCCTCAAGATAATATTGGAATATTTCTCATACAAGATAGCAAGGATGCCATCAAGCATTACTGGGGTCATCAAAAAAGAACTCCAGAGCCAAAGTGAATAGTCCCAGCAGGCCAAAGATAGAACATTTTGAGCTTCATTAAGTATAATAATTGTAGTAGATGCAAACCATTCAAACACATGTAATTCTATGAGTTTATAATGATAGTAAGAAAAAATTAATCAGTCACAAGGAATGAGACAATGGAATTAGAATAGCATCAATTTGTAGCACCTAACGAATTAATGGATCTAAGCTCTGAGGTCAACAGATTCTATGTGCCTCCTCCCAATGAGAAAACATACCAGCACTTATAGTTTTGCCAAATGGATTCAGCCTAAGTCTCATCAATGCCTATGGATACAGCTGCTAAACTAACCGTAAATACAGAAGATAGAGGGATCTGCTGAATTGTGCTATAAGACTACAACTGGAAAAATCCAAACAGATTAAAACTTACAAGGTAAACAACCCAGACCAATGGCAAATAAATTATCAAAGAGAAAGATAGAAGTAGAACTTGCAGAGTTAATAAAAACACTTAAAAGGTAGCTCATGACCCCAGTCAAAGTAGCTGGGTTTGATTCCCAGCTATGGCTCCTGACTTCAGCTTTCAGCTAATGCAGGCCCTGGGAGGGAAGTGATGGCTCAAGTAATTGTGTTCCTGTCACCCTCATGGGAGACCTGGATTGAGCTCCTGGCTTCTGATTCTAGCCCTGGCCATTGCAGGCATTCTAAGAGTGAACCAGCACACAAGAGGACTCTCTCTCTCTCTCTCTCTGTCTCCTTCGTTCCCTCCCTGCCTCCCTCCCTCCCTCCGCCTCTGCCTCTGCCTCTGCCTCTGCCTCTGCCTCTGCCTCTGCCTCTGCCTCTGCCTCTCCCTCTCCCTCTCTCATTGTTTCTCAAATAAGTTTTAAAGAGCAAGACTAAACTACAGCATCTATGCACATTTGGGTGATAAAACTATAATGAAATAGAACAGATAAGACTAAAATGAAAAATGCCAATATCGTAATTACTTGTGGGAGAAGGGAGAGGGTTCTGAGTGAGACAGAGCCCATGAAAGAGGTGAGAGATGAATAGCAATGGTCTGTTTCTTGACCTGGGAGGTGATATTTAGGTTTTTTTCTTCATTAATCTGTATGTTTGTTTGTGTGGTTTTCTGTGTCTGTGTTTTATCTTACTGTAAGATGTTTGTTTCAAAGTTGAGGGGAGAGAGGACTGAGTTTAAAAATATTTAATGAATAATTATTCAGGTGGCAGCTAGATTTGGCCAAAGTTACTTGGCTAAGATACTGTGGCAAAAAAAAAAATGACCTAAAAGAAAGATCTCTGTGAGTGAGATCCCCATGGAAAAGAACAAGCTATCAAAGAAGGAGGTAACTTTCTCTGAAGGGAGGAGAGAACTGCCAATTTGACTATGACCTTGTTGAAATAAGATCGGAATTGGTGAACTCAAAAGGCTTTCATAGCCTTGGCAGCTCATGACAAGAGCCTCAGGTGATTACTGATGCCATAAACAAGAGTGTCAGTTGTTAAATCAACAACAGGAGTCACTGTGCACTTACTCCCCGTGTAGGATCTCTGTCCTTAATATGTTGTACTATGCAAATTAATGGTATAACTGCTACTCAAACAGCACTTTATACTTTGTGTTTCTATGTGGGTGCAAATTGTTGAAATCTTTACTTAATATACACTAAGTTGATCTTCTGTATATAAAGATAATTGAAAATGAATCTTGATGTGAATAGGATGGGAGAGGGAGCAGGAGATGGGATGGTTGTGAGTGGGAGGGAGGTTATGGGGAGGGGGGAAGCCACTGTAATCCAAAAGTTGTACTTTGGAAATTTATATTTATTAAATAAAAGTTGAAAAAAAATTTAAAAAGTTACTTCACTAGTAGAAATTCAAAACACACTGGAAGAGTGTTTGGGAGCTCACAAATTGAGGCTCAAATTTCCATTGTGTTGATTATTGGCTGTGTGATCTCTAAGCCCAGTGTCTTCTTCTATACAATCAAAATATTAATAGTAACTACATCATAGGGTTGTCGTGAGGTATAAATCAGATCATCTATATAAAGCACTCAGTGAAGATCCTGCCACAATTATTATGTGATTATTACATTCAATTAACATTATCTGCTGGGGGCTGGCATTGCAGCATAGCAGGTAAAGCCACTGCTATGTACTGGTATCTCATATAGGTGCCAGTTCAAGTACCAGCTGCTCCACTTCCAATCCAGCTCCCTGCTACTATGCCTGGAAAAGCAGTAGAAGATGGTCCAGGGCCTTGGGCCCCTGCCATCCACATGGGAGACCCAGAAGAAGCTTCTGGCTCCTGGCTTTCAACTGGCCCAACTCCTGCCATTGCGGCCATTTAGGGAATGAATCAGAGGATGAAAGACACACACACACTCTCTCTCTCTCTCTCTCTCTCACTCTCACTCTCACTCTCACTCTGTCTGTCTTTCCTTCTCTCTGTGTGTAACTCTGCCTTTCAAATAAATCAATAAATTTAAAAAAAAAAAAAAAACATTTTCTGTTGTCTTTGTCCTTCTGTTGTTAGGCATGACAGAGGCCTTTAATTATCTGGGCAACTTTTTCTTGGCCCCTGGGGACATTTCTGAGGCCTCTTTTGATTTCCTTTGCAGCTGTTGGAGTTCTTTCTCCTCTCTGTTGCTTCAGTAACAGTTCTGAGAAAATTCTGACTTCATTTCTTTAAAAACTAAGCACTTTATGACACCCAGGAAAATGAAAATTACTATAGATTGCTAAACTGTTAAACCAGTTTAACTTGCTGCCCAACTGCCACAGGGCCCAGCAAGGCAGTAACTGCTAGACTGATGGGGACCAGAGAATAGGTGAGAATTCAGTTAGCCTATGGCTAGTCTGTCTGGCACCTCCCAGGTATCAGGAGACCCCGGTTATGCTAATCCTCTCAAGTTAGGTCAATATTTGGAGATGTAGCAGCTAAAGTAATTACCATTGTTTGCATACATTCCACTGGTACATGTCAGATCTGCACCACTGAATGCCAATTTCCTACTGACCTGTCCCATATCATCGCCTTTTACCAAATTCTAATAGCAGGTAGGGAGGTGCCTCTGGGACTGAGTGCCTTGAAATGGTTTTAGTGCTCTTTAGCCTAAGGCACATGGTGAGCAGGGAATGGAAATGTTCCTTTGCTTTCCAAACATCTCCCCCCACCCTCTGGGGCATCAACATTCTATACATGTTTTCCCTTTCCTGATTTTGAGCAGCCGGGCCAGCCCATTCCAGTTCTCCTATTTTAGATATCTTACCAGGCCTGTCTAAACTTGCAAAGTACGGGCATGCTCTTCTTGTCAATCTTATCAGGCGAGTATTATTGACCTTTTTTATTTTACAAGGACTCTGCACTCCTGGTGAGATCACATGTGCATCGTGTGTATAAACATCTTGCCCACCAATCCTCCTGGCAGAGTTGGAGCAGAAGCAGGAGCAGGTTTCGCTCCATTATGCACACAGTGTGTCTAGGGTTTCTTTCCTCTCTGTTCTGCAGACTTCTCATCCTGCACACATCAGGTATACAGTTTCCTAACTATGTCTTGCATCCTCTGCCTTCTCCTACGGGAGAATTTGATACATTTTGTTTATGTAATATCTATTTATGAATGTGTTCATTTGTTGGTTGGTTGCTTTTATATGAATTATCATGTTATCTGTTACATTGTCTGACAGAGAAAAAGCAAATAAATAGCTAATTAAGTACAACCATCTAAATTAATTAGGAGTTAAGTCTCATTTTTAGCAGGTGATAAAACCAGATATGGAACAAAATATCATTATAAAAAATGCAGATTTACTTCTAAAGCTCTGCTAGCAGGTACGCTGATCTTATTCATCTTCTCTGGAACATCCTTTTGTCAATTTCTTAATCCATTAGTGATATAGCTTAAAACTATTTCAGACATTCAGAAAAGTATAAAAACTGATACACTGAGCACTTATGCACTGACTACCCAAAGTTTGCTAACATTTTCTATATATTTGATTCAGGTTTTTCCTTTTTTGAAATAAAATATTTCAGAGAAGATTGGAGTTTCTTATATTTTATCTTTCCAGTCTTAATTCTCTTCTTCCAATCCAAGCAAAATGCTATCCTGAAAGTGGTGGGTATTTTTCCATCTGATGTTTTAAAATATTTGCTATGTCTATATTTATCCATAAATAATATTCTCTCAAAAGCACAGCAAATGTTTTGATATCTATACATTATATAAATATTATATCATTTTATATAGCATATCTTTTTTCTGTTTTATGCTTTGTTTTCTGTTTGACTATTCTGAATTAGTAAAGTTGTCTATGGTCCTACTTTTCTTCATTTGCGATTGTTTTTCTTCATTGTTGATGGCTATCTCAAGATTTTAACAACCAAATTTAACTGCACATTTTAAATTAAGCCTAAAATTATTATTTCTATCCTGTTCTTTAACAAAAATTTTACCATGCTTCAACTAACTACTGAAAATCACCCTCTGTTGTTCAAAGGATACAAAGTTTCAGCTATGTAAGATGAAGCATTGTCAGCCAAGTTATTAAAAGTTGAATTTCTGAAGTCTGTTTTTCTACACATAAGAAATTCTTAAAAGAAAAAACTTCAAAGGCAAAACAATTCCAAACACAAATTTTAGACATCCACTATACAGAATAGTGCCTCTAGTTAGCAAATCTGTTTTGTATACTTAGAAATTTGCTATGAGAGAACACTGTTGGATTCTTACCACAACAGCAATAAAAATGATGACAGGAGAGAATTTTGGAAATGATGGACATGTTTTTGGCATACATTGTGCCTAGTTTCAGTGGCATATACTTATCTCCAAAGTGATCAAGTTTTACATTAAAAATGTACAGCTTTATGTACATGATGCCTTGATAAGTCATTTTTTAAAAACACCCTCTATTGCTGGAGCTTATTTCTACTTTTTAAATTATAAATGTTGATGTCCTTTTAAATAATTCATAATAATTATCAATAATAATTTAGAGTTATTTTGATTACCCAATATTTTGCCAGTTTCTGGCCTTGAATTGTTTCCTTCTTTCTTCCAGCTCAAGGATTCTCAGCAGTGGCATCATTTACATTCTGGAACAGATATTCTATTCTGTGGTGGGGTTTCCTGTGCATTGTAGGATTTTAGTGATATTTCTGGCCCCTGCCCACTAGATGCAAATAGCACCTCCCAAGTCACGATAGTCAAAAATGTTTCTGGGCACTTCTAAATGTCCTCTGAGGAACAAAATTGCCCACAGTGAAGAGCCACTGCTGTAGTTTAGGCAGGCCTTCAGCAGCAATTATTTTAGCAAATGTCAGTGGTTGGGGAATGGTTATGAGGAACATAACTCAGATAATTCTCATTTGCCCTCATTGTTGAGTATTTTCAAACTTAGATTCTTTAAAACTTTTCTCATAAATTTGTAGATATCACCTCAATAACTTTTCCATTGTTGGTATTGTGTGGCAGGATCAACATGGAAGAGAAGTTGCTTCTTTCTCAAGTATATTGCTTTAATTTTTATTTATTTCATTCATTTAAAAGGCGGAGAGAGACAGAGATGGCTCACCTACAGGTTCACTCCTCAAATGCCTACAACAGCCATGGCTGTTGCAGGCCCAAGTGAGGCTCAGGTAACTCAAGCCTGGTCTCCCATGTGGGTGGCAGGGGCCCGCCAGTCACCTAAACTATCACCCATTACCTCCCAAGGTGCATCAGCAGAGAACTGGAACGCAGAGTGGAGGTGAGTCTCAGACCCAGGCTCTCCGACAGACATCCTGCACCCAGCACGTGCCCCTGAAATGATCTTGACTTCTTTCCCACCCTCGTAGATCTAAAATATGTCCCCTTGCACTTCCTAGTCTATTTTTCTGCACTGTGCCTAGATATATATTTATTTTCAGCCTGTTATATGCACTTTCAATCTGAGGTCTCCTGAGTCTCCTCAGCTCTGGAAAATGTTTAGCTATGATCTCTTTCAAAGCCAGTTTTCTGTTATTTCCTGTGCTCTCTTCTGGAATTCCTATTACACATGCTATTTTGCACATCTCTTAACTGCTCTTATGTACATTATCTGCCTAAATACGGATGATTTCCTCACCAACATCTTCAATTCTAATTCTCCTTTTATGACTAATTCTCCCTTTATATCTAGTGTGGGAGCTGTCTGCTGAGATTTTTCCACATCAATCGTCATTTTTCACTTCTAGGATTTCCAATTATGCCATTTTTATAAACTTTCCTTCTTGCTTTATCTCTGGCTATATTCTGTTATAACTTATTGACCTTTTATATATATTATTTCTTTATATCTCTGAAGACTCTGTGCACACCTGCTTTAAAGATCCCTGTAGGTTTCTTTGTTATTTCCATTTTGTTGCGGTGACGTCATCTCCCATTGCTGATTTTGTTGTTTATTTTTCTTGCTATTACTTACTCTTCATATTTGGGGGATTTTGAACTACAAAAAGATTTATTTATTTATTTATTCAAAATACAGAGTTACAAAGAGAGAGGGGATGGGGAGAAAGAGAGAGATCTGCTGGTTCACTCCCAAAATGGCTGCCATGGCCAGGGCTGGGCCAGGCTGAAGCCAGGAGTTTCTTCTGGATCTCCCACATGGGTGCAGGGGCCCAAGAACTTGACCCAACTTCCACTACTTTCCCAGGCCATTAGCAGGGAACTGGATCAGAAGTGGAACAGCCAGGACACAAATTTGCACCCATAACCTGCAGTGCCACAATGCTGGTCCCCAGATTGCAGTCTTATATTGAGTGTGTCAGCCTGCCTCCCTCTCTCACTCTCCCCCTCTGTCTACCTCTCCCTCCCTCCTTCTCTCTCTTGCTCTCTCTCCCTCTCCCACTACAAACATACCCTTTCTCCCTGCTCCCTGCTCCCCACCCACTCCCCCTCCGTGCATCCCTCATTCTAGCAGCTTTGTGGTTGACTCCAGGCAAACTAACCACAGCTCTAGTATAAAAGTAGAACTCATGTGGCATAGCCCAGATCAGACATCCTTGCCTTTAGCTGTAGGTGGAAGAAATTGGGATCTTTCTCCCACTCCCACCTTGACTAGGATTCAGAACCCAAGACATGTGGCAGGGCATTTGTTACCATCCTTTTATG
This sequence comes from Sylvilagus floridanus, assembly GCA_949820135.1. Taxonomy (NCBI): domain Eukaryota; kingdom Metazoa; phylum Chordata; class Mammalia; order Lagomorpha; family Leporidae; genus Sylvilagus; species Sylvilagus floridanus. The sequence continues at coordinate 25,641,886 of OX463230.1, forward strand.
AGTGGTGTCCCCCATCCCACCCAGCTGCAGGCTCTGGTGCCCCATCTGGAGTGGGGGCCTTTTTGGTCTTTGTCACTCTGCAGCACCTGAAACCCCTGGCTGCCTCTGTCTATTTCTGGACCCAGACCCAGCAGGCCTCAGTCCACCTTCAGCCCACTGTACACTTTCTATTTGTTTTATGTGTGCTGCGCAGAGATATTTGTCTTGTATTTGAACATAGCTTTGCCTTTGAAATGGTCTCTTTTTAAAATGCCCTGTGTGTAGAAAAGGGAGGCTTCAAAGACTCAACTTTTCATAGTATCTTGACCAGAAATTTCTTAAACCCCTTTATAGCTCAAATCCACTTAGCAACTTTATCTTGGGTCTTATTGCCCAGAATGAAATCCAATTGACCTTTCCATGTAGGTTAAGCCCTCTTACTTATTTCTCTCCATTTTTTTCTGCTTTCCTGGGGTCTCTGGGACCTATTGAATAGCTAATCTTCCCCACTGTTGGTCCCAGATCACCAATTCATCAGCCTCTCTTCATTTCTTAGCAGTTCTACTCATGAAATGTCCCACTCATCAAGGCCTTGCTGTTTCACTGGCTCTTCTGCATTCAGAGCCCCAATTCTGCTTGACACAGTCACACCATCAAGCATGTGAATGATATTTTCTCCTCTACTCCAGGCATTGCATTCTTGATGACCTCAAAATCCATGTTCAAGTTTCTCAAAAGCTTGACCTTAAGGTGCTTATTCTTGTTGCCATCACAGATTTTGATGACTCATCATGGCCCAATCACAAGGCTCTGCTTCATTGCTGCCCTCTCCAACTTGTCCTCACCTTAGATAGACTTCTAAGAAACCTGATATCTGTTTTGCTGTATAATTCCTTGTCCATGGAGCAGAGATTTCCTTCACTAAAAAGAATTCTGGGTTCCTTCCTTCCTTCTTTGCTTAGCCCCATCCCTATGTCATCCTCAAAATGTATTTCTTTTGTTGTTTGCATTTCACTGGTTCAATGGCTCATTAATTTAAAACACAGAGAGATCTTGCTGTGTTCTAGGATTAGGTCTTAGAACAAGGAACTACAGCAATGACTCAGATGTCAAACATACTCTGAAGAAGCTTGCAATCTGAAATAGGACCTGTACTCTGGTAATTCAGAGAGACAGAGAGATTTCTGGAAGAAACATCACTTGGAGAGGGTCCTGAAGGGCTGGAAGAATCCAGATATGACAAGATTTGAGGAAAGGAGCCCCAATTAAGGGAAAAAATTACCATTTGTCATCTCACCTGTAATTCCCATTCTTTAAGGCATAGAAGCCACATGTTTTATTTTTGCATCCTTCCCAGTGCCTTGCACAGGTCTAAGTATAGAGGAGCTCAATCAGTACTCAATGTATAATTTCATTAAATATGATACAAAGCATTTTTGTGCAGTTCAGTCTCTGTCTTGATGTTCAGTGAGTGAGTTACCTATTTCCTAATTCATCCTAGCGACAGCCTACTTTGGGTTAAGGACGATGATGGAGCGATGAGTATGTCAAGCATTCCCAACAAAGGCTCAGACACTGACAGTCTAGAAGTGGGCTGGAGGTTCAGCATTAGGCCTTTCCAGGTGTGGCAAGGAAGGGCTTTCAGCAGGCAATTCTATGCATCAGAAATCATAACCCCCACAGTCCTGGTACTTTTCAATCACCCTAAACAGTCTTTTACAAATATGAGGCTTTTTCCAATGAGATAGTAGCCTGGGGGAATATTTTCCCTGGGCCTTCTCCAATGAAGAGTCACCCAGGGAACTGACAGGGTGAGGTCCTCCAAGGAAAGCCCCCAAGGCAGCCAGGGGTTTTGCCTCCAAATAGCCCAGCCTGGCTCTCTCACCCTTCCTGTGTTTGAACCCCCTGTTCTTGGAGGCCATCTTGCTCCCAGGTTGCCAAGGCAAATAATATAGGAAGTCAAACATGCTGTTTAGTCACAAAGAATGTGTGTTGTTTCTCTAATCTAAATCATAAACAATATATGTGCTCTCTATAAACATGCTTCTCACTATTGTCTAATAGAACTTACCTACAGAGACACAAATTCTTTGCTGGAAAGAATTCTTTGTCCATTGACTACACCAAATTAAAATTTGAAGCACCCCCTCCCAAAAATGAAATTAAACTAATCTTCAGGCAACTTACCCTAAACACCCCCAAAATGCACTTCAAAGTCAAGAAGAATGAGCTTTGCGGGCGAGAGTATTTTTTTTTTTTTTTTTAGCTGTTAGGATGCTTGCATCCCATATTGGAGTGCCAGGTTTGACACCTGCTTCTATTTCCTGACTCCAGCTTCCTATTAGTGCAGATTCGGCATGGGGATGTGGGGCAGTAGTGACGGCTCAAGTAATTGTGATTCTGCCACCTACACAGGAGACCTGGATTGAGTTCCCTAATCCTGGCTTCAGTTCCAAGCCCAGACCCTTGCCTTTTGGGGAGTAAATAAGTTGATGAGTGTTCACTTCCTATCTGTTTGACTCTTCTCTGTCTCTTTACTTCTCAAATAAATTAGTAAAATTTTTAAATGAAAGAAGAATGAGTTCATGTACATAGGGAAATGAAATCATAATTGGGCATTGAAAACCCAGGTTTGAATTTTGACTATGTAGTTTGTAGTAGTTGAATAACCTGGATATGACTTAAGCTCTCTGGACTTTTCTCTGCATCTATAAAATGGGGGAAATGAGGCCACAATGTTAATAGGGCCGTGGTGAGGGCTAAACTCTTGCCTGGGGTGACATGGTGACACGTCATGGCTGACTGGTGAAACTTTTATTTTTAACATGATAACTGCTAGAAACATCCAGCATCCAGGCTCAGTGACTGCCTGGGCTGCCTTTTCACACTGACTCTCCTGCTGCTTCCGTGGGGATTGGGGAAGGGTAGCCTCAGGACAGGGAGCTGTTGCTAAGGACTATTGAGTGCATTGTGGTATTGGAGCCATGCAAGGCTGCCAGACGTGGTTTCTATGTATGCTCCACTCCACCAAAGTCACAGGTTTCGCACAAATCTGGGTTCTGGAGCCTGCCTGAGCACCCCACTGGTGAAGAGCAGTTTTTACTTATTTATTTTCACTTGAAAAGCAGAGAGTTAGAGACAGAGACAGAGGAAACCTTCTGCTTATTCGTTCACTTCTCAAATGCCCACAATAGCCAGAGGTGAACCAAAATTGAAGCCAGGATCCTAGATCTCCATTCAGGTCTCCACATGGGTGGCAGGGACCCCAGTACTTGAGCCATAACCTGCTGCCTTCCAGAGTGCACATTAACAGGTAGCTGCAATTAGAAATGGAGCCAGGATTGGCACCAGGCACTCAGACATGAGATGCTAGTGTCCCAAATGCAGAGAAGTTTTGATCAGCAAGCGGTAACGTATCCAAGCTGCTGAGTCAGGACTTCGGTTTTCAAATTGTAGAAAAGCAACATCATAATTGACACAGTACTGGTGCAGTTGTGACTCTCCCAGGAGCTTCCAATCCCTGCTTCCCAGCCAGCGGAAGGCTGTCATGTCACTACAGATCCACCACCACTGTGGGCTGCACAGGTGGAATGAGCTCACCCACAATGGGAGGGAGACCAGCAAGGGAGTGGTTCCTTCCTTAACCAGCACCTACCTGACCAAAGCTAATTACAGATGGGGACACCATCTGTCTGCCTCAGCCAGGATGCCATGTTCTCAACAAACCCTTCATTAATTGATAACAGACCCAGTGTACAGGGCTCCTCTTTTGAAAATGTGTGTTCACTCATTCACCCGCGTTCAACCCTTCCTCCTCACCTCAGGCATCTTCACAGCCCTCCTGATTAGAGTGAGGAAAACCCACAAGATAGCCTTGTGAACATCTGGAAAGCATCTGTCTGCCATCGTGTAACTTATTGCAGGTGGTGCTGGGGGGAAAAGCTAATAATACTAATGAATAAGCCTAATTGATTATTAAGCACTATTAGCCTGGCATACAACACCATCTTGGAATTCTGCCAATCAGTGTGACTTAGTTGCAAGGAATCCTTATTTTGCTAGGGAACAGGGCATGCAAGACAGAGCAGATCTGATGGCTGAACTGGAAAGCTGCAGGGGACCCTGCATCCCAACAGTGATAAATGTGAACATGTAAGTATTTACAATACAGGCATCAACTGTACCTCCATGGCCTCCCAAGCACCTGAGCAGACTGACCTTTGTCATGAAGTTCTCCACCACCTTCTAACATCACATTCAGAAGTAGCCATCCTCCGCTGTTCCTACAAGGTGGGGAGTTAAGTGACTGATGTGGAAACCCAAGGATTCTGCCCTCTCCCTCCCTCACAAAAGCAGAAGTTCAGAAAATAAGTCTTGAGGCCGGCACTGTGGCATATCAAGTAAAATTGCAGTCTGCAGCACTGGCATCCCATATAGGCACCAGTTCAATTCCCAGTTGCTCTGCTTCTAATCCAGCTCCCTGATAATGTGCCTGGGAATGCAGGAGAAGATAGCCCCAAGTTCTTGAGCCCCTAAATCATGTGGGAGACCTGGAAGAAGCTCCTGGCCCCTAGCTTTGGCCTGGCCCAGCCTGGCTGTTGCAGCCATTTGGGAAGTAAACCAGTGGATAGACTCACACACTCTCTCTCTCTCTCTCTATGTTCCTCCCTCTCTCTCTGTAACTCTGCCTTTTGAATAAAGAAAAATAAATTTAAAAAAGAAAATAAAGATAAAATCCAGACTAAGGGGTATTGCTATGGGGATGGAGAAAGTGTTTCGGTAATGTTTTCATTGAGCAAAGTATCATTATATCATATATTCTTTAAAAAAAAAAAACCAACATATTCTAGGACCCACTACAATCCAGGTACTGCTAGGTGTTAGAAAGGGGCAGATTTTTTTGTTCCCTAAAAATCTCAGTCTAGGAGGAGGAGACAATACGTGTAAAAATTGATTTTCCCAAATATGACTGATTAGATATCCAGAAAGCACTGTTCTGCTACCAGACAACTGGATCCTTTTTAATGTTCTATTGGCTCACAAGAAATTCCTAAAACTTATCCACACCTACTCTTCTCACTGTCCCTAAAAAGCGAGCTGACTGGTGAAAGTGGAGAGCTGTAAGCAGATGGGAAGGTGGAGGCATCTTAAGAGCAAATCCAAATAGCACTGTGCCATCAGTGGATAAATTAAACTTGAAACACAGATCCCCGAGGGGACTCAACATGCTCAGTAGGAGATCCTGCACCCCAGGAGGCAGATGCAGATCCTCCCTAGTGAGAAGTAGTCCTGATTTGAGCCCTCAGGGTTCCCACAGATTAAGAGCTAGCAAAAATGAGCTCACAACCAAAAGCCACCATGACTGAGAACCAGGGTCATATAGGACAAGGTGAAAGAAGCCTTGTCTGTAGCAGTGTAAGAACTATGGATTCAATCTCCAAGCAGACAAGCTAAGAGGCCATAGTGTGAGAAAATATCAGCTCCCCAGCACCTGCAGATCTGGGCACCACCAGTTTCTCAAAAGTTCAGTTCCAGTGGAATATCTCTGGACTGGCAGGGGACAAAGCAACTCCTGGGTCTATGAGATGTTATAACCCTCTGGCTAGGAAGAAGGGCATCCTTTTGCTCGAAGATCTTTAATCGCTTATAGACAATCCTTGTCACACCGCCTTTAGCTGTAGCAATAATAACAGATTTAGACGCCAAGAACTTCCAGTGATCAGACATGGGTGTGTAATAACCATAGATAAAATGTTTATAGACACAAAGGACAAGATCACAAAGTTAAGTATGCTGTCATGAATATCAAATGGAACTCTAGATATGAAAAATGTCATTGTTAGAAAAAAACTTAAAAGGCTCAAAGAAGTATTACACAGAAAACTGTACACATCTGAAGATAGAATTAGTAAACTGTAAACTGGAGCTGAAAAAATTATCCATAAAAAACATGGATCGTTAAAGAAATGGAAAACTCAGGAGGCTGAGTGATGTGGGAGAGAAGAAAACATTTAATATTTGTTTAACCAGAACTTCTAAAGGAGAGAATAGAGAATTGAAACCAAAGAAAAATATCTTAGGTATTATGATAGATTTTCCATAGTAGTAAATTCTTATTTTAACTTGTTTTATATGTTGGGTAGGTAGGTACAGGTTCACTACCCACTATTATCAGGCATCCTTACAAGGTCGCATCATTGATTTATTTAGTTAATTGATTGTCTGATTAATCCACTTATTTATTTCATTATTCTCTATATCACTATACCACATTCCTATGCTTCTCCTTGTTTGAGAGAAACCCTGTATATGAGGTAGACAAATCTCTGGTTATACAGAATATAATTTGTTAGGGACTAACAAGCTGAAGGATGGATGTAGACAGCCACAAGACAATGGATCTCCATGCTGTCATAGAAAATCTTTTATAGAAAACAGGTTCCACAGCTAACTGGAGTGCACCAAAAACTTTCTCAAGAAATGTTAACATTCCAGACATCAGATAAGAATTACAGGTTATCTGAATGACTCTATTTATCCCATAGGGTTTGGGATGACTGTCAGGATCCCCTAAAGGGCAAGATGGCAGTTACGACCAAAACAGCTACCATCATGTCAAGCTAGATCCTTACACTATTTCACAGATAACTGTTTGAAAATGTATCCTTTTTGTATATGTTCTTGTAAAATGTGTGTCTTTCGTGTGCATTTTTATAAGTTCAAGTAAATAGCACTGAGCCAGAGATCACGATCTATTCTTACCTATTTTACTAAGCATTTTGTTCTTAAGCTCTGTCTATGTGATATGTGATATTAACAGTAGCTGTCAAACTGTGGGTCATAATCCTTTAGTGAGTCATGAAATCAATTTGGTGGGATTTAGGAGTGATTTAATATGGAATAGAATAGACTAGAAAATAACACAATTTGGGGTCGACACTGTGGCGCAGTGGGTTAATGCCCTGGCCTGAAGTGCCAGCATCTCATACAGGCGCACTTCAAGACCCGGCTGCTCCACTCCCGATCCAGCTCTCTGCTAAGACCTGAGAAAGCATTAGAAGCTGGCCCAAGTCCTTGGGCCCCTGAACCAACATGGGAGACCCAGAAGAGGCTCCTGGCTCCTGGCTTCAGAATGGTGCAGCTCCGACCATTGCGGCCAGTTGAGGAGTGGACCATCGGATGGAAGACTTCTCTCTCTCTCTATCTATCTCTCTCTCTCTCTCTCTCTCTCTCTCTCTCTCTCTCTGCCTCTCCTCTTTCTATGTAACTCTGACTTGCAAATAAATACATAAATCATTAAAAAAAAAATTGGGGGCTGGCGCGGTGGCACACCAGGTTATAGCCTTGGTATGCAGTGCTGGTATTCCACATGCGCACTGGTTCAAGTCCCGGCTGTTCCACTTCCAATCCAGCTCCCTGCTAATGTGCCTGTGAAAGCAGAAGATGACCCAAGTCCTTGGACCCCTCCACCCATGTGGGAGACCCAGAGGAAGCTCCAGCCTCCTGGCTTTGGATCAGCTTAGCTCCAACTGTTGCGGCCATTTGTGAACGAGCAGATGGAAGACTTCTCACTCTGCTTCTACCTCTTTCTGTAAACTCTTTCAAATAAATAAAATAAATATTTTTTAAAAAAAAGAACAAAGTTTATCACAAGTCATACACAAGTCATAAGGTAGGTATTTCCATATCATGGGTAACTACAGTGATGGGCTCTTAGGAAAGCATAGTATCTGAGTAGTGGTGTCCCTAGTTAACTTTTAATACATAGCGAACAGCTACGCTCTCTTAAGAGCATGAGAAAACTTGTACTTTATCTCTGCATGGCTATTAAGGATTTTATCTCAGTGGATGAATGGTGTTGACCCAAAATAGGAACAGAAACCAATAAGAGGGCCAGAGGCAGATTTGACATAGAGGAATGAGACTGAGGGACCCTAGAGCCTTCAGATAGTTCTATAAGCATTCATAAAGAGGGGCTCAAACTGCCTGTGTGTGTGGTGTCTCAGAGCTTGGGGGTGCCACAGGGCCCCTTTGAGAAATTCACATGGCTGTCATGCACACGCACCCATGAAATTTCCCATCTGGGATGACATGTGAGTCCCTGCGTGTGATGTGTTCGTCTTCTCTGAGCTTTTTGGGGAGATAGAAATTAATGAGATTCAGCTACAGGAGAGTAATTTGACTTGGCCCTACCCTGTTGTGAGAATCCTGTTGTGTGGGGTAATGAGAAATATCCAGTCCTCATCAAACAGAAAGGGAAAGAGCCACAGGAGACTCCTCTCTCTTTTCCAGAAAGACTGACAGCTCAGCTTCTCTGGAGAAGAATGAGAAATCTCCCGGGTGGAGAGTGTCATGAGGGGACAGGAGAATGAGGAGAGAATTAGACACACGGGAAGGGAAAACAGTAGGGTATGGCCTAGACCTCCCTTGGGAATGTGAGGGTTCTTATGCAGGCAGATGGAGGCACGTTGTGAGGAAAGGAGCATATTTCAGATGAACCAAAAATAAAATAACATACAAAAGGGGTTTCTCTGTGCACTTATGCAGCCAGTGCCATAATATTCTGCTTCATTCATTCACAGCTTCATTGAGGAATGCGCATTTGCCAAGTGTGTGTTAAGCACCCAGGACATAAAGAAGACTAAGACCCCGTCTTGGTCCACTGGGGCTGTAACAAAATAGAACACATAACTAATAAGCCACAGAAACTTATATCTATCAATTCTAGAGTCTGGGAAGTCCAAGGTCAAGACATTAATGGATTCTGTGTCTGGTGAGGGCTCACTCTCTGCTTCATAAATGGTGCTTCTCACGATATCCTCATATACAGAAGGAGGAAAGCAAGCTCCCACAGGCTTCTTTCATCTGAGCACTAATCCAATTCCTGGGGACTCTGCCCCTGTGATCCAATCACCTTCCAAAGAGCCCACTTCTTTATTCTACTGCATTGGGAATCAGGTCTCAACTTAGGAAGCACGCAAACATTCAAGTCATAGCAGACTTCACTGCCAACACAAAATAATCCAGCTAGGACACGTGTTTCTTAAGTGCCTAGCAAATGGTAGGTGTTGAACGGATATCAGTTGAGCAAACAAGGGAATGGATGCTGAATGGGAGACACACTAATAAACAATGACATACCATCCATATGGCGAGTGCTCTGGTAACCTAAGCTGTGTGGGAAACTTGGAAAGGGGAAGTCTTTAGCAAAACCAGCACATGCACGTAATTGGAGACTTGAAGAATGAATTGGAATTTCCAGATCACAACAGAGCAAAGTGATCCAGGCTCAGAATTCTGCTGACACAGAGAAGCTTGATCTACCTGGGGAGCTGTGAGCATTGAACATGTCTAGGGTGAGATTCCTGGGGTTAAATGTCAACTAATAAAAAGAAGTTCACATTTTATCCCACAGGTTACAGAAGGCCCATAAATGTTTTTAAAAAGAGTATCATGATCATATTTGCATATTTTAGAAAGAGCTCTTTAATACCAATACTAATGGATGTTAGCAGGGGAAATTCTGGGAGGACAGAGGGACCAGTGGGAGGCTACTGGGGGTAGTGTCAGTGGGAATTTCCAGGAGGATACAGGTACAAGAGAATTATAGAAGCCAGAATCAGGGATCTGAAGATCCACCAGCATAACCTAAAGTAGTTATAATAGCACTCAACAATCTGGTTTGAGTAGGTGGTACTACATAAGTGACTTCTTGAAAAAGAGGGTGGTTAGAGTGACAGGAGGAAGCTGTCATCTTAAGAGCATGCTGAATACTAAAGAGATGGGAGAAAATCAAATATCTGCTTGCTGGCTAACAGGCTAGAGTTGATATGACCTATACCCACGATTCCTGCATTAATTACTGACTTGTGCTAAATTGTGCTAGGGGTGGAAGGAGAAGAAGAACCTGCCTCTGAGAGCTCAAGCTGTGGGGTGCGAGGGGTGGCCCTCAGGGCCACGTGCAGCATAGAGACAGCAATGCCTTTACAGCAGCAGCCCAGACCTGAGAAAGATTGTTGGCTCCACCAAGACAGAGATCATGCCAGGCCTGTTCACTACAGCACCACCAAAGACAGCAGCTTCTGGCTCAGGCTGGCAGGAAATATTTGTTTGACATGTGGAGGGAGATCGAAGTATGATTCCGATGAGGGTGGATGTAGATGGAGAGAGCTTTATTTCTGCTTTCAAGACTCTATTCCTGATGATGGAGGTGGGGGGAGAGGGTGGAGGAATTTAAATTTACCAACTGACGATGATCCAGAATCTGTGGTTTAAAGTCTCGTTCAGTGGAATTTCATCCCTTGAGGATAAAAAGCATCTGACAGTCAGTATTTTTTTTCCTTGGGCCTTTCTCCATCCCATTTCCCAAACAGAAATCTAAGGCCCCAACTATTTAGAGGCTTTGTGGCATCAGTCATCAGGAGGAGAGGGACAAATCAAGCCCATAGACTCATTCTGGCTCTCTCACAAGGCATTGCCAGAGCCCACAAATAGTGCACTAGTATTCCCCTCTCTCAGTGCAGGGAAAGCTCTTGCAGTTCATTTTCTGACCATTTTCTTTGGTTCCTGTTGAATGTGCAGATTCTCTGAGATCCAATTGGGTCACTAGTTTGGATAACCTAGCCCTTTGATTAAGAGTCTCTGTGTTCATCTGCACACCACAATAACCTAAAGATCTGAATAAGCCATCTCCCAAATGCCATAATTATATCAATTCATTATCCTTAGTCCATCAACCATTAATGTTAACCTATTAACCATTAGTATAAGACTCCGAGATTTAAATGTCTGCATGAGTTGGAGGAGCCTTATCCTGTTCAAAGTTTAACAGTTTATTTGCATCTGCTACTGTTCATCTCAGTTAGGACCTGTGACTGTCACCTTATTTGGAAATAAGGTCTCTGCAGATATAAACAGATTAATATGGGGACATAATGTGCACATTAATCCAATATAATCGGTGGTCCTTGTAAAAGAAAGGAAAATGCCATGTGAAGACAGAGACACAAAGGGACACAGCCAAATTACGGCCAAGGCAGAGACAGAAGTGATAGAACACAAGCAAAGGAATGCAAAGGATCAGTAATCACCACCACAACCTAGGAGAGGTCAGGGAGGCTTCTCCCGAGTCTCAGCAAGAGCATGGCCCTGCTGATGTGCTGATTTTGCCCTGTTGGCCTCTGGATGTGTGATGGAATGCTTTTCTGTTGCTGAAAGCCACTCAGTTTGTGATTCTTTGTTACAGCAACCCTGGGAAACTCATTCACTCTGCCTTTGAGTTCATCATCCAGCTCCATCAACAATATGCTCTGCCCCCAGATAAGAAGTGATGGGAACGGCTGAGTCCCCTGAATGTCACACACAAATCATGCCAGGGAAAGGGCTGCCAAGCAAGGCCCATGCAGCCCAGCACTCGTTCCACTTCCTCTTGCTGTGTGTGACTCTCTGCTCACTATCGAGCTCCCCTGGCAGGTCCTGGGCCTCTGCAGCCTACTGCTAGGGGAGCAGGACTCCACTCACAGTAGTCACAGGTTTTCCCCAAAAGATCTGGGTGTTTCAGTGTACACTGACCCAAGGTGTAACCTGCTGACAGCAAGAGTATGGAGAACTGTGGTTCACCTCTCTCATGGTTCCTCCTCTGCATGGCAGAGAAGTTTGTAGTTTCCACTCCTGTCTAAAAGGCATTTCAACTGAGCCGTCTTGCATTTCATGCCCTTTTAATTCACTTCGTCGTTTTGGAAACCACCTGGAAGAATGAGCCCTAATCTTCCCAGGCTGCTTATCTTTTCATTGTGAATCCCTGGATGTGTTAGCCTTGGCCTGTAGGGGCACATCATGCCCTCTCTGTCAGAGTGATGGAGAAGTGCTTTGGAGTTGCCAACTCCTCTCAAATTGCTTTGACCTACATAAATGTGCAACTGACCCAGTCCACAGCCACACCTCTACTGCTGTGGTCCCACTTCGTTTAGCTTTTGGCAAGTCCTCTAGTGCCTTGTATCATACTAAATAGTTTTTATACTTTACACTTTAAAGCATGTACCAGCAAACTAAGGCTATGGACCAACCAGCCCAAGTTCTGTGCCTATACAATCCTTGAGATAAGAGTGGCTTCTTTAACGTTTTTAATAAAGAACACTCATAGAGACCATGACTGACAAAGCCTAAAATATTTACTAATTGGCTTTTTTCAGAAAATGTAAAGAAAGAATTCCTGTATCAAATTCACAAGCCACTTTGAGTGAAAACCTGTTATCCCCAAAGGCTCATTCAGAGCAGGTCAGTCTAAAAAGATTAGTCTTTGTCTCCAGGAGAAATTGAAATGTCTATTATTTTCGAATAAAGAAGCTAATATTGCTTGTGTAGCATCAGGTAGGATTTGTTAATAATCCCTCAGTTATAGGATCCACCTCTCTAGTGATCGAGCATCAAGCTCATATCCTTACTATTGAACATCAGGAACAGAGAAGGCCAAGCATTCAGGAGTCTGCCCGAGCAGACCAGCTGCTGCTTGGAGAAAGGGTGGGGATACCAGGGTGGGGAGATCTGTTGCCAGCCTTACTCTAGAGTCGCAGCACCCTTGGCCCCATCTGGGAATACTGGTTGGAAGAAAGACCAAAATCCCAGTCTCTTTCCATGGCTCTCTGGACAGTAGCTTGATCCTCTCAACAGTCTACAGAATTCCAGAGCACTTCATACATACATGTGACAGTTAGTCATCTCCTGAGAGGTGTACAGTAGGCCTGTGTGCAAACACAGAAACCTATGACACTGGTGAAAGCTGTCGGTTGTGGTAGCAGAACAAGAGACCATAAATTGCCCTACCCACAGGCACTGGGATGGTCACCATTCCTTTCAGAGAAAAGGCTGTACATTACCTATCCTGTGAATGCCACCTTCAGCCCCCTGGCCCCCAGAAAAGACATTTCATCTTCATTTCTGTGCCTCATCTTCAGGTTCATGCCCTACACACAGCACTGAGCTGACACTGTTCTTTGTTCCGAGTCATCAGCTTTTTGCTAGTCTTGTTGCATACACACATCCATGGCCATGCACTAATCTTTTTGTCTAGAGCAGCACAACAAAGATAGAGATCACTGCCAGGTGTCGTAGATGAAGAGCAGTGATAAATGAGTAGCATATCAGATTATAACTTGCTTGTTACCCATCCTGTTCTGGCAATTTCTGCGGCTGCTATAGATAGACTCTAGCAGTCAACCAGTGACTTAGATGTCTTCTAAATTTATAGCTATATTATTTGATTTTGTGGCCTTTACTCCAGGCACAGAAACTTGGCATAGGCTTTGCAACCTTGGAAAACACAGCATCCTTTCTGAGAGCCCTTGCAAGGGCATCTATTCAAACAGAGCCAAAACTCTGGTCTCAGTAGATTGCCCATTGCTTTTCACCAATGTTTCAGGGAGAAGAATCCAAGTCCCTTGCTGCTCTCCAAGGGCCTTGCTCTGATATTCATTTCTCACATTTCGAAGTTGCTTGGTCACCTGCCCTCCTTTTCCCTGGCCTTTCCCTTAGACATGCACACACGTGGCTGCATTAGCTGCTATTCCCAAATTCCATTAGTGAGACTCAAAACACAGTTATTTGAGTTTGTATCTCATGGTAGGGCTGGCAGGCCTATGGGGTGTCTTTCTAACTATGTTAAGAAAGCAAAAACAGGGGTGATGTTCAGAAACAGTTAAAAATATTAAAGGCAATGTAGACTTCCATGGACACCATTGGGAATAATTCTTTTAAGAATGAATCTTATCTTTTAACTGATTAATTCATTAAATAGATATCTATCAAGAATCTATTCCATTCCAGGTTTGTGCTAGACCATTGGAATACAGGGGTACACAAAGCATTGTCTTTGGCCTCGTAGACTTGAGTGAAATCCCAAAGGGTGAAGGCTCTGCTGAAGACTCTGAAAACATGGCTAGTTTTAGTACCATTTATAGAAATTCCAGTTTTTCTCCCTAGCACAATGTAGACTCACATTTCTCTGATCCCTTAGAATTTAGATGTAACTGTATGACTTACTTTTGCAATGAAACTGCAGTAGAAATGTGACATATGACTTAAAGGTGAAACCCTTTAAGAGATGATTTGTATTATCATATCCCATTTTTCCCACTTGGAACTAGTGGGAGAACATGTAGTATATGGAGTACCCATCAGTCTTAGTCCTGACTGCCATGAACTTATTTTGGCCAACCCACAGGAGATTAACCTGTGTTAAGCAACTGATATTTAGGAGGTCAGTTGCTACCATCATATAGCTTAGCCTACCTCGAATGACACATACCAGCTCTGAACAATGAGGCTTTTTCCAGCCCTCAGGAACAACCCTCTGCATGTCAGGAGCACATGATGGTTTGAAAGACAACTAAATGCATTGCATATATTGGGAAGCCTCTTGGAATTAGCCCAGGAGACATTCTCTATGGCCGTCATGGATTAAAAATGGTCTTTGGGGGATGGCACCGTGGCATAGTGGGTTAAAGCCCTGGTCTGCAATGCCAGCATCCTATATGGGGCACCAGTTTGAGTCCTAGCTTCTCCACTTCCAGCTCAGCTCCCTAATAATGTGCCTGGAAAAGCAGAAGATTGTCCAAGTCCTTGGGCCCCTGTTCCCACATGGAAGACCCAGAAGAAGCTCCTAGCTCCTGGCTTTGGATTGTCTCAGCTCCAGCCATTGCTGCCATTTGGGGAGTGAACCAGCAGATGGAAGATTCTCATATTCATTCTCTCTCTCTCTCTCTCTCTCTCTGTCTGTCTGTCTCTCTCTCTCTCTCTCTGCCTATCTCTTTCAAATACATAAAACAATAAATAAATAAAATTAAAATGATCTTTGGACCTACCTTCCTTTGTGCTCACCACTTACAGGCTTCCCAACAAAGTTGCTTGAATCAATTAACAAATCTCCGGGCCTATGGCATCCCCTAAGAGAGATGCCCAGAAACCCAACCCTTCCAGCAACCTGTGGCTTCCTTTATCACAGCACTTTTTATATTGTGTTTGTGAGCTCTAGTGCAGGCCTACCATGATACCCATATCCCCATATCATAAAATACCCAAAATCTATTTTTGAATGAATAAATGTTGAATGAGTAAATGAATTCCTGTGCTGTTACTACTGTACAATATGTCTTTGACCTGGGTAACAGCAAGTCCTTCCAGAAGACATGAGAAGGTTTAGACAACAATGCAAGGTATCCCTTCTGATGTCTAGTTCCTCTCTGTAAGATAATGGTGCCATGAGAAGAGTGCCAGAGCAGTTATACGAGACCTTGGGTATAATGTTTGCTCTGATTTTTAGCTTTTATCTGTGTGGTTACAAACAAGTGACTTAACCTCAAGCCCAAGTTGTTATGGAATTTGTTTGGGTTTTGTTCAAGAGGCAGACAAAGCACCCATCCAGTGGTTCACTCCCTCAGCCTGGTGCTGAGCTGATATCAAATCAAGGAGCCAGGAACTCCATCTGAGTACCAAGGACCTGAGTACTTGAGCCATCACCTGCTGCCTCCCAGGGTCTGTACCGGTCAGAAATTGGAATCAGAAACTACAGTTGACTATCAAACACAGACACTCAGATATGCAATGTGAACATGTTAACTGCTAGACCAAAAGTCCACCCCCTGTTGTGATGTTTAAAATGAGATACAAGACAGTTCACAGAATATTAGAGACATAAAGGACTTCTACTGTACTACTCTCACTTGTCCCTGAGATAAGCAGACTTGCCCTATATCCCTAGCATGGATCCCCATTGTGCAGCATGTTACCACTTTGGCAGAAAAAACTCTATGCTAAAATAGGAGCTTTGATTGGAATTTAAGTAGCATTTACATAAAATAGACACAGTCTGCCTTGATTATGAATTAATGAAAAACTAAAACTCCTCTGCATCAGTGAGTAAAATTATAAATAAGCATCTATTGGTTGGGTGGCCTGGATCATGGTGGGAGGCATCGAGATGAGCTGAGCAGCTATGGAAACCAGAGGATGCACATGCAGCATATCAGTGTATAGACAGAGTGTTGATAGGCCATGCAGCATATTGCAGGGCAGCATGGTGTGTGACTGATGGTGAACTTATTAGGTGAACTTTGGACAGGTAACCCAGATATGTACCTCTTCCCCATCCTCCAAGCACTCCCTTCTAATTCACCAGTAACTATAGCCTGGCAACCATTCCAAATGCCACAATCTTGAATACCACACAGATTCATTTTTCAACTAGGTTTCCTGTCCATCTCAATTCCCAGAAGCCCTAGAGAATGTCTGTGTGCCCCACAAAGTCAGGTTTTTTGACCTGACCTCCTTACCAGAATTCCCTGCTCAAGAATTTGGCCATTGACATTGTTGTCCGGTAGTTGACGTCTTCATGTTCCCAATACTTCCTGTGACTCTCTTTACCATATTTGTGGACCTTCTAACTACAGCCATAGATGACCTGCCAACATTGTAAAGAATTTTTTATCAGTTATATATGCACAAGTTTGAAGAGCTACATAATACTACAAAATAGATTATTACAATTAGTAACCTCTCCCTGCCACAATTCCTCTCATCAATTTCTCCTTACCAATAGACAACCACACCATATATGTATTTAACTTTATTTATTTAAATAACTGTGAGGGATAACATATACTGCTTTAGATGAGAGGGAAATAGCAGAAGACATGTGGAGGAAATGCATTCCCAGGAGGGAGTTGGAGAAAAATTTCAGTGTAAATTCTGCAGAAGGAAGAGAGATGCCATGGAGCAGAATGGAAGGAGCAGATGCACAGCTAGGAGCACAGACACCACACTCGACTCCTGCAGCTGAGAGCTGGAGGAGACGCCAGCTAGGGAGAGTGCGGTGGGAGCAGCCTGTGGCAGCCCTTGTCACTGATGATACTGCCAGAGGGAGAGCCTTGTGGACCACACTTCTTTGAGTCCAGCCAGGAGTTCTAACGGGGGCAGGGTACCCACCTAATGCAGCGAAAGAAAAGTGGGTTCTGGAAAGCCAAGACATACTCTGACAAAAGATGTTCTACATAAAGGACCCCAGTGGGTGTGACCCCAGTGGAAAGAAGGGGCCACCAAAGGAGGACGTACTTTCCTCT
Organism: Sylvilagus floridanus; assembly: GCA_949820135.1. Lineage (NCBI taxonomy): Eukaryota > Metazoa > Chordata > Mammalia > Lagomorpha > Leporidae > Sylvilagus > Sylvilagus floridanus. Next base: position 25,658,976 of record OX463230.1, read on the forward strand.
GAAAGGAGGAGAGAACTTCCACTTTGCTTATGGTCTTATCAAGCTAGCGGATCCAAAAGGCTTCCATAGCTGAAGCAGCTCGTGTCAAGAGCTTTGGATAATTACTGATGTCATACATAAGAGTGGTACCTGTTAAATAAACAAGAGTCACTGTGAACTAACTTCCCATACAGGACCCCTCTCCCCAAAAAGTTGTACCATGAAACTTAATAGTAAAACTTGTTCTCAAGAATCATTTCCCTTTAGTATATTAAAAGGAAGATATTATTATGTCTCATAAGTAATAGTTACGTCTAAGAGCTCACAAAAGATGCATCATCCTTGGATTCTTCTTCACAGACAACTAAGTTTCTAAAAGGAAAGAAAGAGGGGTTGAAAGGGAAAAGAAAAAGAGGGGGAAAAAAGCAAAATCACCTTCAAGAAGCAGTAACATAGATCAGCCCTTGTATAGACTACAGACTGTTGAGGAACACTTTTCTTAATTATATTTATTCCATTCTTTCTTTTTTCTTTTTTCTTTCTCTCTTTTTGTCTCTCGCGGATAAAACAGGAGAGGGAGCAGGAAGTGGGCAGAGAATGGGTAAGAATAGGTGGGAGGGCGGGTATCACGGGAAGAATTACTATATACATAATGTTATATTTATGAGATACAAACAAATTAAAAATAAATTTTACTAAAAGAAAAGCATGTTTCTTTCTCCCTGTCCCCCAACACGGGTGCATAGCAACTGGTCAGGAGAAGGTGCCATTTTGACTCTATTTGCACCTGTGGTGGCTCTTGTGCATGTGTGTGATTAGGGGATTTTACCAGGAGGAAAAAGATTTGTGTTCCCCACTTACTTTGAATCTGACTTGGAGAGTTGACAGGGGACTGAACAGCCACACAGGACTCTGAGGTCCCCCATCCTCTTAACATATCACAGGCTCTGGGACTCAAACTGCCAAGGTGGAGCACCACAGGCAAATGGCTCTGGGAAGGTCTCTTCCTCTCCATGGACAGGAGAGGCTAGCAGGGCAGAGCTCATCTTCTGCACCCCATACCTGTGGGAATCTTGTGGGCAAAGACTGTGAGAACTCTGTAACTGCACAACAGGCCTCAAGGTAGCTGGGTCTCTGGGAAAACACAGTATCCAGCACCAGAGGCCAAGAGCTCCCTAATTGCTTGGGGTGGGTCACTGCAAAGGGCTTCATGTTCACACTAAAGGATTTCACAGAACACTGTACAATCCTTTAGTGGTTCATGAGGCAGCATGGGTGAATGTCATGCCCACTGTGTGTTTACCCTGGTCATTCATCACCTAGGAAGAGAAGTTAGGGTAGGATTCCAACAGAGGTATTATACCCAACAGAGGAGATCTACCATGCTGAACTTGGGTATCACCCTGAATATTTGCCTTACCCTGAGGCACTGACCAGAGCTCCCTGGCCACACCCATAACATTTCTCTGAATATTCAGTGAAGGAGCTGACACTCCATAAAGCCACAGAGGCATAGTCCAAAGGTAAAGGAGAGGTGAAAACCAGCAAGTATTTGCACAAACGCCTCAAAATAATATATGCAGAAATTCAAGAAACAAGAATAAGTAAGACAATGTACTCTCTCAAAGGAAGAAAAGACTTCAATATTAAATGTGAAGATGAAGAGATTGATTAAATGCCTGAAAATGAATTTAAAAGGCTGATCACAGGATTACTCAGAAGCAAATTCATGAGTTAAAGAAATCTATATATGACATGGAAGGAAAATTTTCCCATGAGATTAAGGTTTGGTTTTTATGTTTTTTGGTTTTTTTAACTTTTACTTAATAAATATAAATTTCCAAAGTACAGCTTTTGGATTACAGTGTATTTCCCCCCCATAACCTCCCTCCCACCTGCAACCACCCCATTTCTCACTCCCTCTCCCATCCCAATCACATCAAGATTCATTTTCAATTATCTTTATATACAGAAGATCAATTTAGTGTATATTAAGTAAAGATTTCAACAATTTGCCCCCACACAGAAACACAAAGTGTAAAGTACTATTAGAGTATTAGTTATACTATTAATTCCCATAGTATAACACATTAAGCACAGAGATCCTATACGGGGAGTAAGTGCACAGTGACTCCTGTTGTTGATTTAACAACTGACACTCTTGTTTATGGCATCAGTAATCACCCAGGGCTCTTGTCATAAGTTGCCAAGGCTATGGAAGCCTTTTGAGTTTGCCAACTCCGATCTTATTTAGACAAGGTCATAGTCAAAGTGGAAGTTCTCTCCTCCCTTCAGAGAAAGGTACCTCTTTCTTTGATGGCTTGTTCTTTCCACTGGGATCTCACTCACAGGGATCTTTCACTTAGTTTTTTTTTTTTTTTTTTTCCCCCATAATGTCTTGGCTTTCCATGCCTAAAATACTCTCATGGGCTTTTTAGCCAGATCTGAATGCCTTAAGGGCTGATTCTGAGGCCAGAGTGCTGTTTAGGACATCTGCCATTCTATGAGTCTGCTGTGTATCCTGCTTCCCATGTTGGATCGTTCTCTCCTTTTTAATTCTATCAGTTAGTATTAGCAGACATTAGTCTTGTTTATTGGATCCCTTTGACTCTTAATCCTATCATTATGATCAATTATGAACTGAAACTGATCACTTTACTAGTAGATGGCATTGGTACATGCCACCTTGATGGGATTGAATTGAAATCCCTTGGCACGTTTCTAACTCTACCATTTGGGGCAAGTCCAATTGAGCATGTCCCAAACTGAACATCTCCTCCCTCTCTTATTCCCACTCTTATGTTTAACAGGGATCACTTTTCAGTTAAATTTAAATGCCTAAGAATAACTGTGTGTTAATTAAAGAGTTCAACCAATAGTATTAAGTAGAACAAAAAAAAATACTAAAAGGGATAAAGTATTAAGTTGTTCATCAACAGTCAGGACAAGGGCTGATCAAGTCATTGTTTCTCATAGTGTCCATTTCACTTCAACAGGTTTCCTTTTTGGTGCTTGGTTAGTTGTCAAATGTATATATTGCTTTATGGATATAAGATGTATATTTTTAATTTACTATATTAGGTGATAATTTTTGGTCTGTATTTTTGCATTATATATGAATATTTTTTACATTTTATTAATATAAAGAAAACATAGTTCATGTATTTTATTGGTACAATTCTAAGAAGATAACTATAATGCCCTCTGTTCCTCCCTCAACCTCCCTTTCTTCCTTTTGTTCTTTCATTTTTGCTAAAACATGATTTCAGTCCACTCTTTAATCACAGGTTTAATGCAGCACTAACCAAAATATTCAACAAGTAAAAAGTAATAACTCCTAGCTCCCATCTTACATACTCTTTTCATCTTGCTATCCTCCCAATACCATTATATTTATTTTTAATTTTAATGATATTTGGGTATTTTGGATATATAATTTTGAATACATAAATTTCATTATGGATAAATAAATTTCATTCACAGCAGAGTTGTGGAAGGTATTTGACTATACTACAGACAAAGACTTGTGCCCTCCCAGAATCCCTGTTAAATTCTCAGCCTGCAAGGCAATGGTGTTAGGAGGTGGGGCCTTCAGGGAGGTGATTATTCATGGGAGGCTCTGCCCTCAAGAAGGGATTAGTGCTCCTCTAAAAGAGGCTCTGGGGAACTCATTAATCCCTTCCACCAAGTGAGTGTGCAGAGACAAAATGCTGTGAGTCAAGAAAGGCCCTCTCCAAACACAGAGTCCACCAATGCCTCCTCAAGTGTAGAAATCAGTGCCTGCTGTTTATAAGCCACCCAATTTGTAGTACATTCTCTCCACAGCCTGAACACACTCAGCCAACTGCCCCAGCAATTCTTTTTTTTCTCTCTGATGGTGCATTCCTAGTTTACAATGTCTTCCTTTTCTGGATTTTAGTTATTTAATCATAACATAATAACATAATTTTCTAAGAAATTTTCTAAGAAAATTATGTTATACAAATGTATACAAATATACAAAAGTATACAAAAGATAACCTTTTTGAGACTTGTGTTTGAAATGTCTGTATTCTAGCCTCACCAAAAATTTGTTTGGCTAGGTACAGAATTCTATGTGGGGAATCATTTTTCTTTAAGGCATCTCTCCATTGCCTTCTGGTTTCCAATATTTCATGGAGATGTCCAAAGTCATCCTGATTTCACACCTTGTAGGTAACAACTATTTTCTCTCCACTCTGGAGTCATGCAAGCTCTTTGCTGCCAGTGTCCGGAAATTTCATGCTTTAGCGTGGGACCACTTCACTCTGAAAACTCATGCCTTCTCATTCTGCTATTTGTTTTAATTCTTTTTGTATGATACAATTTCCTAAGCTTTCCTGTTCTCTTTTTTTAGAGCTCCTATGTTTTTGGTGTCGGACATTCTGGACTGATGATATATTTTTCTACCCTCTTCCTGTTTTGTATTTATTTGCCTTCTTGTTATACTTTCTGGAAATTTTCTCAAACATCTTTTAATTCTTCCAGGTTTTCATTCCTGCTATCATTTTTAAGTAGTCTTCTTTGTCTTATTTATTCATGAGACAGAGACAGAGACAGAGACAGAGAGAGAGAGAGAGAGAGAGAGAGAGAAGACAGGTAGACTGGGCTCCCATTTGCTTGTTGCCTCACTCCCCAGATGCCTACAAAGACCAGGACTGGGCTGGGCTAATGCCAGGATCTAGGAATTCCATCCAGATTTCCCATGTGGAGGCAGGCACTCAAATACATCAGCCATTACCTGTTGCCTTCTAGGATCAGCACTGGCATGAAGCTATAGTCATGAGCCAGAACTGGTTGAGAATCAAACTGAGATCCTCTAATATTGGATATGGGATATGGGCATCTTAACCCAAATGCCCATGCCTCTGCTGTGTTTTTAACTTCCAAAAGCTTTTTGTTTTGTTTTTTGATTGTTTATTATACTCAATATTATATCCCTATTCTATAGATAACATTATCCTCTCACATGTCTGTAGAATAGCAAATATTTTCAACATCATGGCACTCACATAATCTTTGTTTCCTCCAAGTTGTTTGAACTTTGTGTGCTTGTTCTTAACTACTGCTTTTTGTGTTATAGACTTCCCTCGGGCATGTATGATTCAGTTTCTATGTGAAGCAGTGACTGAAAATGCCAACTGATGGCTCTTATCTGGGATGTAGCAAAGGGGTACACCATGGCAAGAATCAGCCTGCCTGCTGCTCCTTCCCAGTTTCACTGTGATACTTCCACCTCTGTGTCTGGCAGCCCTCAATTTAGTGAGCTTCTGGCTCATCTTCTCCCATCTTCTGCTAGAATAAGAGCAGAGCAGTAGTGCATCTGTTGTGTGTGGAGGCAAGGATTTGGGGTTCTAACTGCTCCCTAAATAGAATTTCAACAAACCTATTGTTAGTCCCCTCCTTCACACCCACTTCTGCAGTGGTACCAATGTTTTTATCCTCTGAGGAGTTCCTCACTGAAACTACAGTTGTTTCCCAGTTTTTCACTCCTCACACAATCTCAGGTCTGCTAAATCTGTCCCTACTCATCCAGTCTTCACATTTTATTGCCATTGTCTCCTTTCCTTTTTGTCAGTGTGGATAAAGACTTTTCCAAAAATTCCCTTTCTATCATTCCAGAGGGGTTTGAGAAAGAAATGAAAGTAAAAACACATGGTCAACCCATTGCATTCCCTTGAATTTGATCTGTAATAGTTAATAACAATGCCCTGAAGACTTGGCGTAACACACAACTCCAAGAGGGAATTCTCTAAGCACTACACTGACTGTTCACCATCTGTCAGTAGCCAACTGGACTCAACCTGCAAAGATATCTAAACTGACTTCTCCCCCGCCTTGAACCCTGGCCCCTAACATACCTTCAAGTTCCAGAAAGAAGATCCTCCCCTTCTTTCTTGATGGAATACCCTCTTCTTTCTCCACCCCTGGGACCAATAATGTGAACATGTGTGTGTGGCCTTCAGGGAATGTCTTCACCCTTGCGCCATAAGGTGTTATCTTGCCTTAAGATTTAGATAAGGCAGCCTTGATACTATAAATATTCTCCCAAAGTCAACTACTGTCAATCTTATATCATGCCATGTAGGGGCATCAAGATTCTAGTCCGGGTGATGTTAAGCAAATCCCATCTCAGAATTTATTCAGTCTTTTTTCCAGAATAACTGAAGAGAATCTCACACTAACACACCTCCTGTCATCATCTGATCTCCGAGGATTCCTTGAGCAAATATTTCAGATTTCTCCCACTAAAATACAGCAGTCTTAATGATCAGTCAGATCTAAATCCACATTTGTTAAAATTTCAGTTTACCTTTTGCTAAAGACATACATTTTTACAAGAATTTTATTTATTTTTTTGAAAGGCATATTAACACAGAGATAGAGAAGGAGAGACAAAGGAAGATCTGTCATCCACTGGTTCAGTTCCCAAATGTGCCATGAGCCAGACTCCATCCTAGTTCCCCACATGGGTGGCAGGAACTCAAGAGCTTAAGCCATCATCCTTTGCCTTCCTGGGCACATTGGCAGGAAACTGAATCAGAAGTGTGCCACAATGCTGGCCCCATATTTTGCATTATTTTCTAGTTTGTACAGTAGCTCATTCTGCACCAGAATTTTGATTCTTCACGAATTCACTGTTTTCTGTAAGTCAATGAATGGACATTGTATACTGAGTACCATATGGAGACCCTAGTTTGAGGATGATGCTACTAACAGAGCTTGCCACCTAGGCATGAGCTGTGACTGAACCTTTGTGTGGCTTTGTCCCACCTGAAAAAGACCCTCTCAATTCTGGTTTGTATGAAATGGGAAATTTATGACCCCTTTTGGATCCTCTACCTGGTAAAAGAGAGCGCCCTCTCTGAATGCTGCTAATCAGAGCCTACTCAATAATTCTTTATAAAGATATGTTTTATCAAGTTAAATTTGTAAAATTGATGACATTGCATTTTTACCTACTAAAATGGCAATTTCATATGGTTCAACAGAATGGAGAGAAAAACACTTAGAGGCAGGAGGCTTGGTTTTGAATCCTGACAGTGACTATTCAGCTTCAGTAAGTCACTGATTGTCATGCGGGCCCAAGTTCCTGAAAGGAGCAGCCTATAGCCACAGGGTTATTGCAGAGATTAAATATGCAAATAACCTTCAATACAAGGTTGCTGAGTAGTCAAAAACTTGTTCATTTATGATCTTAACATTCATAACAATCCTATGAAGCAGACATGGAAATCATTGACTCATGAGATTATCCAGAGTGCAGGTAGTCGAGCTAGAATTACAATGTAGATCCCTGGAATCTTGGTAAATGTTTTCTTCCCCTCACATTGGCCTTTTTCCAGTCAGCAGAGAATTCCAGGAAAGAATACTTGAAAGAGTTTAAGTACCTAGAAGCCTAATGCCATATAAAACACCAAAAGTGACTATTATTGAATCTCTCTTTTGATAGTGCAAGGACAGCTCCTAAGCACCTGGCTCTCTGCCTATATTTTCATACACTTGATCCCAACAGTAAGTATTTGAGGGAAATGGTAAGCTCCTATTTTGTTTTTTGAAATTGTTTATTTATTTATTTGAAAGGCACAGAGAGAAAGAGAGACAGAAAAAAAAATGAGAGAGAGAGAGAGTGCGTGCTCCCATCCACTGATTCACTCCTCAAATGCCCACAATAGACAGGACTGGGCCAGGCTGAAACTGGGATGCAGGAACTCAATCCACATAGGTCTCCCACATAAGTAGCAGGGAGCCAACTAATTGAGCCATTACCACTACCTCCCAGAGTGTTCATTATCAGAAATCTGGGGGCAGCATGGTGGCACAGCCAGTTGGGCCACCCCTGTGTTGTCAGCATCCAAAATGAGCACCAGTTCAAGTCCTGGCTGCTCTGTTTCCAACCCACAGGAAGCTGGGATCAGGAGTTGGAGCGCAATACCAAACCCAGGTACTCTGATATGAGATACACATGTCTTCACTGGCATCTTAATTTTATTTTATTTTATTTTAATTTTTTGACAGGCAGAGTGGACAGTGAGAGAGAGAGAGAGAGAGAAAGGTCTTCTTTTGCCGTTGGTTCACCCTCCAATAGCCGCCACGGCCGGCGCACCATGCTGATCCGAAGCCAAGAGCCAGGTGCTTCTCCTGGTCTCCCATGGGGTGCAGGGCCCAAGCACTTGGGCCATCCTCCAATGCACTCCTAGGCCACAGCAGAGAGCTGGCCTGGAAGAGGGGCAACTGGGACAGAATCCAGCACCCTGACCGGGACTAGAACCCGGTGTGCCGGCGCTGGAGGCAGAGGATTAGCCTATTGAGCTGCAGCGCTGGCCACTGGCATCTTAATTTTAATTGAGCCAAACATCTGCTGCAATTCTCATTTTACATGGGAGAAAGCTGGGGTTCAAAGTAGTTTGATAAGTTGTTCAAAGTTGTACATCTTTACCCATTTATCTGTATCCTCACAGTAATCATTTTAAGAGTCAATTTCCACTGTATGGAATATGGACTGGAAATTTCTGAATGTAAGTCAAACAAGAACATAAAAGTTTGACTTGGGAGTTGGCATGGTCTCTGAGGACCATGTGGATGTGATTCCATAGGAATTCTGGAGATATGGGTTCTTCTGGCTCTGACTGTGATGCTCGTCCAATCACTTGGAAACCAGTCAAGAAGTAGTAGACACCAGGAAAAAATAGAAGATCAGTCCAGGCAGTGTCAATAACTCTGAAATCTTCAGAAGTTGAGGTAATAAAGCAAGACGGCTTATTGACATGCCAAGAATAATTGGCATATTTATCTGTATAAAATACAAAATTGTCTGCTTCTAGCTTTAAAAGTGTAGAGCTAATCATTTAGAAGGTCCCTTTATACAATCAACTTTACTTAGCTTTCCTCTTGGGAGTTACTCTGACACATGCTTGGGTCCCTCTGGGAGAGACTGTGAAACTGGCTCCTACTGTCAGCAGCTGTTACCAGAACACCACAGTCTAGGAAGAATCACAGTCAATGTCAGCCAATGTCAAGGGCAAAGACAGAAAGTGCCTGGAGAGGATTTTCTGGGTCCTCACCATCTCAGAGGAGTGGTGAGATCAAAATCTAGGAAAAGGATGTACAGCACTTCTCCTTGTCAACTTGATGCTCCTGAGCGGGTACATTTCCAAAAACCTGTATGTCCCTGCATCAGGAAAATGACTTTGCCTGGAGAATCACTTCCACATGTTTACTCCAACACTTCCTGCCACCAGCTTTCTGTGAGCATCCCTTCCCAACTATCCACAACAGGAAACCTCAGACTAGACTGTTCTGGCACTAGAAGGCCTATCAATGTAGCTCATGCTAGAATAGAAAATTATCTTGCTGTCTAGGTCCTCTCCTGGATGCTGAGACAATGCAACTGTTTTCTGGAGGGAAAACTCCACAGCTCTCCAGAGTCCTCCGTGTGGACAGCCTATCTTGCTTTGTGCCTTCAACTTCCGCAGAGCAGGATGCTCTCCTGTTTTTCACTGGCACCCACTTCTCCTAGATTGATTTTTTTTCAGTTTTTTTATTTAATAAATGTGAACTTACAAAGTGCAACTTTTGTATTGTTGTGGCTTTCCCCCCCAACCTCCCTCCCTCCCGCGGCCCTCCCCTCTCCTACTCCCTCTCCCATCCCACCCTTCATCAAGTTTCATTTTCAATTACCTTCATATACAGAAGATCAACTTAGTATATACTAAGCAAGGATTTCAACAGGCTGCACTCACACAACAGCACTAGGTATAGGGTATTGTTCGACTAGTAGTGTTGTTTTCAAGTTTCATAGTAAAACACATTAAGGACAGAGATGCTACGTGGGGAGCAGGTACCCAGTGACTCCCGTTGTTGATTTAACAACTGGCACTCTTATTTATGACGTCAGCAATCCCCCGAGGCTTTTGCCATGAGCTGTCTAGACTATGGAAGCCCCTTGAGTTCACCAACTCTGAACTTGTTTAGTCAAGGCCATATCACAGTGGAGGTTCCTTCTTCCCTTCAGAGAAAGACACCTCCCTCCTTGATGGCCTCTTCCTTCCACTGGGGTCTTGTTCACCAGGATCTTTCATTTAGATTGTTTTTGCCAACGTGTCATGGCTTTCCATGCCTGTGAGACTCTCATGGGCCTTTTAGCAAGATCCGAATGCCCCAAGGGTTGAGGCCGGAGTGCTATTTGGGGCGTTTGCCATCTAGATTGATTTCTATTAGCTCATTTGGCAGCTATCCCATTGCTACCTGATTTTATCCTTCCATTAGCTCCTACTCCCCGTTTTTCTTTCTTCCTCAGGTTCCATGGCCTGATCCTGCTTTTACAGCATGGCCTGGTTTCGTGGACACGGCCCTCTCACCCAGGTTTGGTAACTGCACCAGCCTTTCCTGTCTTTATCTGCAAGTGTACAGTTCTTCTTGGATGCTTACCAGCCTACAGGCAGGACAATGTGGTCAGGGACTATGCCAGCTCTGAAATAATTCCTCAGGGCTGGGAACCACAGTGAAATTTCAATCCCCAGTTGTAGCTCTGGTGATTAGGAGGGAAATTGCCTCCCTTCTGCCTGGCTCCAGGGCGGTGCTAAAGCAGTACTGTCCCTAGGTTCAGTTGTGTTTCCTAAAGTCATAACCTTAAGGGAGAGGTTGTGAGGGGATATTAACACGGAGGTTCTGATCACACTCTAACACAGCTAATTAAACTCTCTTGAATGGAATTACTCCAAGTCTAGACGGATTTAATTCTCTCCTAATTCCCTATGCTGTTTACTGTGTTTTATTTGAGGTCAGTGAACAGTTGTATTTTTCCTTAAGATTCCGTAGTCCCCTGGTTGTCAAATGTACAAGCCCTGTTTTATACTTAATTTGCAGCCCCTCTAATGATGGTTGATGTTAATCACAATAAATCAAAAGCACTGTGAGATCCTGAAGTGTCCTATGAATCATCCAAGAAACAGAAAGTCGCATTCTGACCCATTTTTATGGCAAAATTATGGTTCATTGGTTCATTCATCTAATGCACACCTACTGTGTGCAAGGCATGTAGTGTTACCCAAGGGGCTGACAGAGAAATATCTGTCACAAATAATACATTCAAGGAAATTGTGGTTCATAAAAAGATAAAATAGGTGTCCACAATAGTAGCTTAAAGAAGAAAGTCAGTTCCCAAGAAATGCTGAGATCAAGAATATGAGTTTTCAGAGGAGGAAAATGTCTGGGGGAAGGAGAGATGAAGGAAGACTTCCCAAAGAGGAGAGAGCTGGTCTGAGTATTTAAGGATGGGTGGTACTGGAATATGCAGAAACAGCATCAAAGAATATCTTGATGGGGAGATCACTAAGCACAAATTCAAGCCAGGGTACTTAAGAAGAGGATGAGGAATACAGGGGTAAATAAAGGAGGGTAGAAATAGATTTGGTGGGAACAATCTTGAATGACAGCTTTATCCCACTGGGTACAGGTAAAATGAGTTCTCCCTCAAGAAATGTAACCTGAAGAGAGACTAGAAGGAACAGAAAGGTCAAAACTCTGTGGTCATCATCCTGAGAGGATGAATTTACATAATCTGAACATTGGATTGTATGTCAACACTCAATTCATCAGAATAATGGGAATTAAAACCACCAATCTGCATCTACTCTGGATAAAGGGAAATTTGCTATAATTGGTGGAGTGTGGGGTAGTGAAAGGTTATATGTCCTGCAAGATGACACCCTTTGGTAAGCTGGAGACATGAATCTAAGCATCACAATGAATTATGCTTCAAGTTACAAACACCTTCACCTTTCATATCCTGATTTACTTTAAACAATTATTTGGTCACCAGCTATGAAAAGATGACATTTCATTAAGCAGGAGAGACTTAAAATGCTAAGTAAGGTATATGAATCCAGAAAACAGCCCTATGACAATTACAACTGGGAGATGTGTTTAGCTATTGTTGCTGTCATCAAGAATCGCTTCCCACACAGCACAGATAGGGGAGGAATTTAGCTACAGCTGGAAGTAATTTAACCCTTGTTTCCCCTATCTGGCCCATCGGCTAAAAAAGTATTGAGTCCTGGGGGCATTTTTTAATAAGAGTGTATGTGACTGAAAAAAAAGTCACATATGCTGTTATTTAAAATAGTGGTATACTTTATTATATTTTGTTTAGCACTTCTGATAACTACTTTTTTCTTTTTTTCCTGTCCTGTTTTTGCATTCCTCATCCCATTCCTCCTCTGCTCAGCATGCTGCTGTTTGTGCCAGAACAATTTTCAGGATTAGGCCCTGAGGTGCCAATTCCCTTTTCAGTAGATTCCCCAACTAACTAGTTAATCTCCAGTTCTCTCATTACTTTCTCCCTTAATGATGATAGGTAGTAGCGTTCTCCAGAGACGATCCTACCAGCATTTATATTTCTTCCGAATTAGAAAAGCAGGCATTTCTGCAGATCATAAAGAATACATTTATTTTAAGGTACAGTGGAGAGAACCCACAGAAATTAAAGTTTGTTTAATGAGAGCTTTAGTAGTTGGCAGACATCCCTGCTTGTGCAGAAGGTCTAAGCTTCGGGATAATGCCAGCTCCAGGTCTTTGTATCCTGCTCCTCTATTCCAATATTCTCTCTGGCCCTTTGGTATTAGACTACAAAACAACTCGCAAGTTCAGAACCAGGGAAAATTCCAAAGACATATTTAATCTCTGTCTGTGAGTTTCTGCACCTCTGTCATGCATTTTGCCTTGAATTCTCTCTCTTGAATTCTCTCCCTCCCCTCCCAATCCATAGCCCTCCTGATATTTTGTGAATCTCTGCATCACTGCCTCTATGTCCTTCTATCGTCTCTAATCTCTTGCATATTTGTTGTCATCTCTGGTTGATTTCAGTGGCTCTACTCAAGTAATCACATCTTCATGGATTGCTAATCCCTGGTTCAGAGCCACTGTAAACACTGCTGACCATATCCCTGGAGTACACATTATGTTCCCAGGGCTGTGTGGCTCCTTGCATATGGGAGTCCAGACACTTCCAAATCAACTCTGTGAGGGAGATTTTAAATCCAAGGTAGAAAAAAGAAAACCCACACCCAGAGAGAGCAGAGATTTTCTAGCTAGTAGCAGAATTTGAATTCACCTGTCCCTCATTATTTCTATCTCCCGTAGTCTCACCAGTATGCTGATCTAAGGAGATTTACATCTTAGTTAGCTCAGGTTGCTATAACCACATACCATAAACTGGACAACTTTATACGAGTTTCTCATAGTTGTGGAGGCTGAGGTCTGATATCAGGGTGCCAGCAGGATCAGGCTGTTGGTGAGGGCTCTCTTTGGGGTTTACACTCATCTTTGTATCCTGCCATGGCAAAACAAAAAACAAATAGCTCAGAGCTCTCTGGCCTCTTCTTACAAGGCTCTAATCCCAGTGATGATGGCTCCACCCTCATGACCTAACTTCCTCAAATACTGCCATCCTGGGCATTGCCCACCCCACTGAAATTTCTAACTCTTTTTTTTTTTTTTTTGGAGTCTGAAAAGACAGAATCTCATTGAAGGCATCAAGAAAGGCTGGGGCTTATGAGATTTTTTTTATTAGACTGTGGCCTCATCGGTGTGTTTTGGGTCTAAGAAGATTTGGAATCTAGAGATTACAAAGATCTGGAGCAGGAGAGGGGTCAGTAATGTGTTAGTAAGCTAGAGCATCTGTTGGTTGTGTGAGGATCTTCTACCCACAAGCCATGAACAGATGCCCCCTAACTAGAGAGAGAAATAGGCATTAGCTGCCGGGGTCCAGCTCTGCTCCTGACTCCAGCTTCCCACTAATGCAGACTCTGGGAGGCAGCTGGGTTCCTGCCACCCAACAGGAAAGCTGGATTGAGTATCTGGTTTTGCTCTCGCCCAGCCCCAACAGTTGCAGGCATTTGGGGAGTGAACCATCAGATAGAAGCTTGATTCTCTCTCTATCTCTCTCTCTCCTCCTCCTCTCTCTCTCTCTAATTTCTCACAAATGTAAAAAAAAAAAAAAAAAAAAAAAAAAAGAACATTTTAGAAGAATACACACAGCAGCTTCCAAAACTGAAGAAATGAGTGGAAGCATGGAAGCAGCAAGTAGATTCAAGAAGGGCAAGAGCAAGGGCAGCTCTGGGAATCCAGGTAACAGGCATCAGCGGATGGTCTTGTTAGGTTGAGACCATGGGATAAATCAGCTCCAAGTTTGTGTTTCTATCTGCTAATGATTCCAAGTTCCTGGAGAATCCAGTTGGAACATCATGACTGATGGTTATAACAACAAACATAATTGCAAAGTGATTTGAGAATATTATTCCAGTTATCCCTTTTCTCCTCCCAGCTGATTAAAATGCAGATGTTTTCCAGTCGCTACTCCCCTCCATCAGAGTGGTGCCATCCCTCACTAGAAGAGTCCTTTTTCTCCAATACCTCCCACATTTCTACCTTTACGTTAACACATGAAGTCTTCCCTCCCACTCACTGTTCCTCTGACTCCCAAAACTCAATGAGGGCCAATTTTTTACCAAGTATTGAGCACAATTTAAAAATGTGTGACTCAAACATGCACTATTTCTAAGTTGGTGCCACCATGACTGCTTCAGAAAAACCAGGAAAGGGAGGAATTAAAGATTAACAAGGCTGCTGAATGGCTGTATGTACAAGACCCTGTGAAGACAACTCCTCTCTCCTCATTCCCCCCACCCTCCCTGTTCCACTCTTCATACCTTCTACAAGCTAAAATGTTTAGGTACCTTCAGCTGCTAACTAGTCAGACCTAATCTTTTGGTTTTTTTTTTTTAATTATTTATTTGAGAGGCAGATGGGAAGACAGAGGTTTCCTCTCACTGGTTCGCTCCCCAAATGCCCATAACATCTGGGGCTAGACTGGGGCCAAAGCCAGGAGCCAGGAACTCAATCTAGGTCTCCCACATGGGTGGAGGAGACTCCCTTGAGCCATCATTGCTGTCTCTCAGGGTCTGCGTTAACAGGAAGCTGCAACTGGGACTGAGAGCCAGTCATCAAACTCAGGCACCCTGCTACAAGATGCACATGTTAACCTGCCTCTTATCTGCTAGGCCGGACACCCGCCCTTGACCTAGCCTTCTGAACGCCCCGATTTCTCTGCAAAGAAACAGAAAAGTAAATACATAGCCTTTGTACTGCTGACCAAAATGTGTATTCTCACTAAATGCACTCTGGGGAGATGCACTGTCCCCTCCTTTGATTCTCATCCCCCCATGGCCTCTTTGTTCCCGGGAGGGAGGGTTCCTTCCATCTGCTCCCTTCCTTTGTTCTCTGTTGCAGACTCCCTTCTTCTTCCTTTCCATCTCGATCCTCTTGGCTTCTTTGCCTTCTTGCTCATCTCCTGTGGAGATAAAAACTAAATCGCAGAAAGCAGCTGCCTGCAGCTTGTTAGACGCCTCCAGAAACGAGCCCTCCCTGCAAAGATCAAGATGCTTCCCTGCTTTCCTGGCTCCACACCCTCTCTGGGGCACTGGTGGACCCAGAGCCTACAGATTTCCGGGCTTAACCGGAGCTGGTTTCCTCGCAGAACCAATTTCTTCATGTATCACCAGGGAAATAAAACCAACCGTGAAAATGATAGTATTGGTTTTCCAGTTTTACTTGACTGGTAATAAAATCGCAGAACCTATTCTCCTGGAAACAGCCTCCACGTGCGTGAACCACAAATAACACAGGAGAAGGGAAAGTCACACCGGCTGCCCCTTTAATAACGCAAGTCACAGCCCAATTCAAACCCAAGCTCATTTTGTATTTTCCTAAACTCGAAGTAATTTGTGCCAGGTGAGGAGGAGGCAGCAGGGGAAAATGAACACGTGCTGAAAGTGATCTGCAGAGGAGAAACTTGGGGGGCTTTCTAAACTGAGGTTCAACACAGAGAAATTCTCAAGAAGTAGCAGGAGGGGAATTGTTTAAATGTTGCTGGGAGAGTGTATTAAGATGGTCAGAGAATAGGGAACTTAAGTGAAATTGACTTGGGCAGATGAAAAAGCATGCTATTATTTAGCTTAAAATTTAACAATTTCTAACATTTTGTCACATTCACTTCATAGGTAGACATTCTATACACACACATATGTACTATTTTCCCTGGGAAACAGAGGGCAACAAGGCTTTAAACCTGGGTTTAATGAGATGAGTGTTAAATGAGACGATCTTGCTCATTCGTTGGGAACTATGCTTAAATTTACATTTCTTCAGAGAGACACGATTCCTTAAATGTTACTTCAGGCTTTTGGTTGGTTCTGTTCATCTTTCCAGATAAATCTGTTTATTTTAATCTGGTTCCCTCTACTTCCTTAGTTCTATATCCTGTCTAAAATGAACTAATTGAGCATAGTTTCATGGCTCTAAGTCTTACTGTTGCTAGAGACTTACATCACTATTTTTCTTTTTTTAAACTTTACAATTTTTTTCAACATATTGTCATATTCACTTCAGACATAGAAAAAGGCACGTTTTTAAATCAACTCATACCACTAGCTGGTTTTGTGCTCTTGGTTGGTTGCTTTGCCTCTTTGAGCCTCATTTTTGCTGTTTGTAGAATGAAGGAGAAGCAAATGTGGAGATTGATGGTATCTAGTAATATTCTAGTTCTAAAATTCTATAGTGGTAATCAAGACCAGAAGATCTCAAGTGAAGGCACAATGATTTGGAGAGCTTTCTCTGTGACCCACTGGAGGGATGACAAGTTTGATGATTATAACTACACTGAGTCCTCAGCAGGTATATTGTTCCTTTGCAGAATTTACTGTTTCCTCGATGTTCAAAGAGAGTTAACCCCCTTAACCTTTTATGTGATATGCTGATTCTGGTTCTCCCCTTTCCTACTTTGACATCCAATAAAACCCTTTTATTAAGGACTGGCTAAATAATTGTAGGTGTCAAAAAAATTAGGTAGATTAGTATGTAATGATAATCCGTGGATGTCACTGCCAGGAGCACCCTACTCAGCACTCAATGTACCTGCCACAAAAGAAAAAATAATAAATAATTTGAAGACCCATAACAAAAGGAATGTTGGAGGCAACCTTGCCCACACAGCAGGAACAACTTCTAAGAATAAATTGAGATTCCATGCCAGTCATTTGTGTATCTGCCCTCACATTTATTCATTGAATTTCTCTTGCAAATCATATTTCCTAGACCCCCTCACCAAATGTCTTCTCACTGGTATCAGCTCATGGAAGGCACCAGCTGGAAACTGGAGGATAATAGGAAGTGACAAGGGATAGGTATCTGTCACAGCAGTTAAGACAGCTGCATCCATCTCAGAATGTCTAGGTTCAAGTTCTGACTCCTCAAGGCCCTTCTGACCAAGTTCCCTGCTCATGTGCATCCCCATGGGAGACCCAGAATGAGTACCAGACTCCTGGATTTGAACTAGGCCCCACCCCAGCTGTTTCAGACGTTTAGGGAGTGAACCAGTGAATGAAATATTTCTTGATTTCTCCCCCCTTTTCCATCCCTCTGCCCTGAATCTCTTTCAAATTAATAGATTAAATTAAATTACATGCTTTTTTTAAAATATCAGAAAAGGAGAAAGTAGAGAGTATCTCTTTCTCTCTGCCTTGAAGTTAAGAATAGAACTTCATCAGGGAGCTGAATCTTCTCAGTAATCTAAGCTCCCATCCAGCAGGTCTGACTCTTAGGCTCTGGGGATACCACCTCGTCCCTTTGCTTCTAATTCCAGGGATGGTAGCAACTTTTGGATATTGCTAATCTTTGGGTTGTCTTACTATGCATCATTGAGACGAGCTCCCCATACCATATTTCTTCTTTTGGACTACCTGTACTGGGCTTTCTTTTTCTGATCTCACCCTAACTGATACGAGGCCCATTTCTGACCATGCACTGACACTAATTACCATCTATTTGCAAGAATAGTTTGGGTACAGCTCTAGTAACTTCCCAGGGTTGTTACCTCAAAAAACCCTCTCCAGCTTACAGAAAGAAACATTGATCATCAGCTCAGTAGTGCCATAATGATGAAGTCAATACTGGTGCCTGGCAGAGCGGAGAAATGGCTTTGACAGCAGGACTTTAATGGTTGCCTTTGATTGTAGGTGACCCAGACATCTCTGCCTGGGAAGAGGAAGGGATTTCAGTGCCCCCAAAAGTCCAAAGGCAAATGTAATTACCACTAAACTTGTCCCCACAAACTATCCTCTTAGCACTATTTCCTGGGGGAAGAAGGGATGTGCACAAGAATTGGCAAAGCACTTAGAAATATTTATATCATCTAATCCTCATATACAATGCAGATGAACATTTTGGTATTCATGAAAGCTACATGGTAGTGAGCAACATAGGTCAAACCTAAATCCAAGTTTTCAGACTCTAATTTCCATGCTTTCTATTAAGGATCATATGGTAAGTGCCAGTCAGGGATACACTAAGTTGTCAAGAATGCACTCAGAGAAGACAATTGCTGCAGGCAAGGCTCAAATTGTATGTGTGTTTACGCCAGCACCTACCATAACAAATGCATTGTGAGCTGTTTACGTCTGAGTATACATTATAAGCTAGACAGCAAGGCCAAGTATTAGTTTAATAACTTCAGTGTCTGCCAGAACCTGAGATCTAGTAAGTGTCCAATACACACTTGTTTGCT
The DNA here is from genome assembly GCA_949820135.1 of Sylvilagus floridanus. Lineage (NCBI taxonomy): Eukaryota > Metazoa > Chordata > Mammalia > Lagomorpha > Leporidae > Sylvilagus > Sylvilagus floridanus. The sequence continues at coordinate 25,677,595 of OX463230.1, forward strand.
AAACAGATGAATGAGGACTAAGCAAGCCACTAACTGGGCCAAAACAAATATGATGCCCTGTTAGAATGGCTTTCATAAAGAAATCAAAAAACAACAATGCTGGCGAGGATGTGGGGGAAAAGGTACACTTTTCCCACTGTTGATGAGAATGTAAGCTGGTAAATCCACTATGAAAGACAGCATAGAGATACCTCAGAAACCTGAATATAGACCTCCCATTCGAACCACCCAACCCACTCTTGGGAATCCACCCAAGGGAAATGAAATCAGCATATGAAAAAGCTATCTGTACCTCCATGTTTTCCACAGCTAAAGTCACTATAGCAAGGACATGGAATCAACCTAAATGCCCATCAACTGAAGACTAGATAAACAAATTACGGGACATGTACACCATGAAATACTACACAGTAGTTAAAAAAAAAAAAGGAAATCTGGTCATTTGCAACAAAATGGAAAACATCATACTTAGTGAAATAAGCCAGCCTATAGGACCAATACTATATGTTCTCCCTGACCTGGGATAACTAATAGAGCACCTAAAAGGCGACCTGTAGAAGTGAAATTGACACTTTGAGAAGCAATGACACTGAACAGCCACTGCCTTGACTGTCGAGGAACAGTTTTGGTATTTTTACTTTTTTTCCTTTCTTTTATCTTATTTTACTTACCCTTTTTTCTTTCACACTAAACATTGAACTCTTTACTTAACATAGGGTTAACCCTATGTGTATAAAGTTAATTGAAAATAGATCTTAGTTAAAAATAAGAGAATAAGAGAGGGAAGAGGAATAGGGCGGGAGTGTGAATGGGAGGGTAGGAACATGGGAGAATTACCATGATCCTAAAGTTGTAGTTGTGAAATGTGTGAAGTGTCTAACTGTAAAGCAGTATGGTTCTGCATACATTCCTACAGACTTACTTCTAAGGATACAGCTTAAAAACTTGCCATGGGACTCCAAATCCCCTTAAGCTGGGTGATAAAAATAGCATTCTATGTGTTACAGAGATCATATGGATAGGATTAAGTGTTAAAGTGATAATATAGATATGATCGAGTGTTAATGTGATCATATAAATAGGACTGTTTGGTAATAATAATAGAATTAAAAAGGCGTGAACACTCCAACATGGGAAGCAGTCCATACAGTAGACTCAGAAAGACAATTGCCTTAAGTAGCACTATGACTCATAATCAACCCTGAAGGCATTCTGGTCTGGCTGAAAAGCCCAGAGAAGCATTTCAGGCATGGAAAACTAAGACACTGAGGCAAAAAATGTTCTACATGAAGAACCTCTGTGGGCGAGATCCCAGTGAAAAGCAGCAGCCACCAAAGAAGGATGTACTTCCCTCTGAAGGGAGGAGAGAACTTCCACTTTGCCTATGGCCTTGTCTAAATACTGAAGGAGCTGTGGATCCAAAAGGTTTCCATAGCCTAGGCAGCTCTTGTCAAGAGCCTTGGGTGATCACTGATGTCATACGTGAGTGTTAATTGTTAAATTAACAACAGGAGTCACTGTGCACTAACTTCCCATGCAGGACCTCTGTCCCCAAAGAGTTGTATTATGAGACCTAATAGTAAAACTTGTTCTCAAAGAATTACTTCGTTTTAGTGTTTTAAGGGGAGGATATTCTTATGTCACATAAATTATAGCTATGTCTAAGTGCTCACAAAAGATGTATCATTCATGGTTTCCTCTTTAAAGATAATTAAGTTTCTAAAAAAGACAAAAGTGAAACTACCATCAAGATGCAATGACTTGGAGCAGCCCTTGTCTGGGTTGTTGAGGAACAGTTTTTGGTTTTTGTTTTTTGGTTTTTTTTTTTTTTAGGTTTTTTGTTTTTAGGTTTTTTGTTTGTTTTTTCTTTCTCTCTTTTCCTTTTTCTTCTTCATACAAATTGCTGAACTCTTTACCTAGAATACAGTTAATATTCTGTGTATAAGTTAAATGAAAATAAATCTTAGTAAAAACAAGAGTGGGGGAGGGAGGGGCCAGCACTATGGTGCAGCAGGTTAAAGTCCTGGCCTGAAGCGCCAGCATCCCATATGGGCACTGGTTCTAGTCCTGGCTGCTCCTCTTCTGATCCAGCTCTCTGCAATGGCCTGGGATAGAAGTAGAAGATGGCCCAAGTGCTTAGGCCCCTGCACCCACATGGGTGACCTGGAAGAAGCTCCTGGATCCTGGATCCTGGATCCTGGCTCCTGGCTCCAGATCAGTGTAGCTCCAGCAGTTGCAGCCATCTGGGGAGTGAACCAGGAAATGGAAGAACTCTCTCTCTGTCTCTACCACTCTCTGTAACTCTGTCTTTCAAATAAATAAAATAAATCTTAAAAAAAAAAAAAAAAAAGACTGGGAACAGGAGAGGGAAAAGGAAGAGGGGTAGGAATGTGGGTGGGAGGGTGGGTACGGTGGGAAGAATCACTATGTTCCTAAAGTTGTATTTATGAAATGCATGGGAATAAATTAAAAAAACAAATATGATGCACCTGAACTCAGTACCTTATAAAGAGTCAATCATATAGGTAGCTCGTGTAGGAGGGAGTGGCTTCCTATATGGTTAAGCTGTAGGAAATAAAGAGTTCCACCAATACCTCCTCATAGGACTAGGATTCAAGTCTCAAAGACTATGGCAAAGCAAGTGTCTCTGAGACTGGGCATAATGATGAGCTTGATTTAGAAAGAAAAAGAAAATAGGGTAGCTTTCTGAGTAGGCCTATCTGAGTATTTGCCCTACAGATGAACTTAGTACACACATGAAAGTAATGTATGCAATAGTTTATGCAACAATATGCTTAACAGCAAACAACTGGAATCACTCTGGGTGTCCATCTATAGGGGATTGATTGAATAAACTGCAAGTTTTCTGTGCTTTTGCAAGAGTGAATGAAGACACCCTACTGATTCAGAATCATCTCTGGGATACATTATGTAGGGGAACAAGAAACAAGACAGAGACTGTATCTACTGTGTTAACTTTTGTGTAAGAAAATGGATGTAATAAAAATGTCTATTCTTATCTGCTTTGTTTATACAGAGTGGCCCAGGAATGCACAAGAAACCAATAAAAATGTTTGCCTGCAGGGATCAGGAGTAGAGGGAATGACATGGATGAAAATGTGCTGACATCAAGACTTCTTAATACATAGCTAATGAATTCAGTTTGAGCTTTGAACATTGAAAGGTATCACCTAATTAAAATATTTACTTTTTGAAATTTTTATTTGCTTGAAAGATAGATGGCAGAGATAGACAAAAAAAAGGTCTTCCATTTGCTTCCAAATGCCCACAACAGCCGGCACAGGGCTGGGCTGAAGCCAGAAACCTGAAACTCAGTCCAGGTTTCCCATGAGGGTGCAGGGACCCAGTTACTTGAGCCATCACCCGCTGTGTCCCAGGGTGTGCATTAGCAGGAAGCTGGATCTGAGGTGGAGCCAGGACACAAATCTAGGCGCTCAAATATGGAATTCAGGCATCAAAAGCAGCATCTTAACCAGTACAAATACCCACCCCCTAATTTAATTTAATTAAAAGAGAGGGCCCCAAAAGGAAGTGGGGAGATGCCAAGGGCAAACTGTAAACTTCCAGATTTTTCCCTTCCTCAGCCTCCCAGAAATATAAAATGCCCAAGTCCCACAAGTGTTCTGCTATAGTCCTACTTCAGCACTTGTAAATCTGCCTAATGCTGTAGCCACTGCCCCTTTCTCAGTGATCACTGGGTATCCCCCGACACTGCATTGTTAATTCCTAGAGAGCAGAGTTCATGACTGACTCCTCTTTTTCATCCTCATAGTGGCAGGCATCTAAAAGTACTCTCAAAATAAATAAATCTCTGTTAAATGGAATTGAATTTTTCCTACTGCCAAGTCTAATTCCGCCTTCAAAATCCTGAACAAGAGCCAGGGATTTCTCCTTCCATCTCCTCAAAAAGCATTTGAGAATCTGTTTAGTAAGGGTACACTTGGCTTTGGAAATGGTTTTCACAGCCCCCACAATCAGCAGGAGGCAGTCCTTCTACTCACTGTCAGGCAGCTGTTGGCAGGGGTATGGGCACCCATAGTGGATAAAGGGGCAGGTGAAATGGAGACCCTTCTAAGGTACACATTTGTCCACAAGTCTCGAAGTGGGAATTCTGAATTAGCTTCCAATAGACCCCATTACTGAGGGCATGTTGAGAGCTTTGCTCCTAATATGAAGAGATGATGTAACTCGGGTTTTGTCTAGACAGATGTGCTGTCTAAAAAGAGTCTCTCCAGTGAATGGATTCAGGAATCCAGGAGTGTGTGCATGTGTCTGTATTCACTCAGGGACTCATACCACATACCAGGGAGAATATAAGGCACTGAAATTTCAACAATGAATCCTGCAGGTCGTGCTGAAAGTCAGGTAGTTGTAGCAGAATCAACAATAATCAATCCATTCATATTCTCAACCAGCACCTAAGTCTACAGAAAGCAAACCCAGTTACTCCCTCAGCATATGGGTTTGTTGGGGCTAGGTGGAGCAGCAGGGCCCCCAATGAATGGTATGGGATTTAAGACAGGGTTCCAAATAGAAACCCAGTCATATGAACTCACAATGGCACTGGCCAAAAAAGAGCAAAGACTTGATGGGCATGTGATTGCCCATAGCTCACAATCAAACCTCTGATGTATGACAGCAAATCTGAGACGCCACCATCTGGAAGACTAGACTGTTGTATCCTCTGGTAGGGATTGGCTCAAGTACTGGACATGTTTGAGTCCCCATGTGGCAAACCCTGAGAAAAGCAGGGTGGGCAAAGAAAGCTGTGGGGTACTAACACACATTCACATTTTATGTATAAGACTGGCAAAGCTCCCTCCCCTCATGTCTCATGCTACCTCTCTGTGCCCAGGCTGTTCCATCAAAATTGCTCTGGTTCTATAGTCATAAATACAGTTATGGGGCAGGGATGTGCTATAGAGTACCCCTACTTTACAGCTCAGCCTAGGACACTTTCAAGAGTTGCACAATTATGCTGTGAGCTTTCTGTTAGGTCTTCTAACCCAGAAAACAGGAAGTCTAGAACAGTTATCAGAAATTACCAGAATCTTTCAACTTTCAAAATCTGGACAGCACAGAAAGCTGAACACGTTGTAGTGACTCGGTCACTAGTTGGCCAGACTTCAGGATATCACTTGACTCCTGATTCTTCCTGTGTCAAATGGGAGTGTCCATGCCTGTTTTGCCTTATAAGGAACAAAATAGGTGTGATGCAAAAGTAGTCCAAATAGGGACAAACACCATACAAACCTGTGAGCATTTTTAATTATTGTAGTTGTAAATTATATACAAATAAGGCTATCTAGAATTCATCTGGTAAGGTTTTCATTATAGAATCAAAGCAGGTGCCCCAGGAGATGGGTGACAGAACATGGTTTGGATGTTTTTAAAAAGCTGCTCTGTGGGGCCAGCGCTGTGGTGTAGCAGGTGAAGCCACCGGCATCCCACATGGGCTCCAGTTCAAGTCTGGGCTGTTCCACCTCTGATCCAGCTCTCTGCTATGGCCTGGGAAAGCAGAAGAAAATGAACCAAGTCCTTGGACCCTACACCACGTGGGAGACCCAAAAGAAGCTCCTGGCTTCGGATCCGCACAGCTCTGGCCAACAGGGGAGGGGCCCAGCAGATAGAAGACACCTCCACCACTCTCCCTCCCTCCTTCTCTCCCTCCTTCTCTCCCTCTCTCTCTCTCTGCCTCTCCTCTCTCTGCCTCTCCTTCTTTCTCTGTGTAACTCTGAATTTCAAATAAATAAATCAATCTTTTTTAAAAAAAAAAGCTGCTTTGCTCATTATCTGTGACAATAATAGATGGCTTTTGAACTAGAATCTCTTCCCATGGTAAAGATTTTCCTTTTCAGATGAGACACAAGAATAAGACATAATAATAGTCAGTGTGCATGAGGCAATTCTGACTGCCTAGCTACTTCTGAATATTTCTGAATTTAGCTCAACTCACCACTTTCAAAGTGTCTGCAGATAAGAGGTACAAACACATCACTGGCTCAGAAAATGACTTCAGAAATAATCAAAACATTACATGCAGTATTAAGAAAAATTTAGAGATTCTTTTGGAATAGCTAGTGATTTATGAATAATTTTTAAAAACGCAAATGCAGAATAATTGATATTGTGGCAAAAAGAGGTCTGCCTTCATCATGCTGGGATGAGCTTCTACCTCCACGTGGTCCTCTGCTGCAGTCTTGGGCCTCTTTGGTCATCGTTTCTCTTAATTTATTCAGCAATTTTTATTAAAACCTTTTGGGCTCCACGCACTGTTCCAGGTGATGAGAATTCATCAATGAACACAACAAAATATCTACCCGCATGAAGCTTAAATTCATGTAGGAGAGAAAGGATAAAGAAGCAAATATTTACTACAATGCTTTTAAAGATAAATGCTATGTGGCCAGCATTGTTAAGATGCCACCTGTGACACAAAGATCCCATATATGCATAGTTCAAGTCCTGGCTGCTCCATTTCTGATCCAGCTCCCTGCTGGGAAAGCAGCAGAAGATGGCCCAAGTGCTTGGGCTCCTGCAACTCAAGTTCCTGGCTCCTAGCTTGTGGCCATTTGGAAACTGAACCAGGAAATGGAAGATCGATCGATCAATCAATCGATCTCTCTCTCTCTCTTGTGTGTGTGTGCGTCCTTCTCTCCCTAACTCTTCTTTCAAATAAATAAATGATTTTTTTAAAAATAAGATAAATGCTATATAAAACACTACAGAGCAAGGAGAGAGAGCGAAGGGGGGCTATGTTAGAAATAGGTGTCATTGAAATTGCTCTGAAGAGCTGCTATGTGAACAAAAGAAGTGAAGGTGGGGCAGGTGTTTGGCACAATGGTGAAGACATCCCTCAAGATGCCAGCATTCCATGCTGGAGTGCCTGTGTTAAAGTTCCAGCTCCACTCCCACTCCCACTCCAAATTCCAGTTTTCTGCTAATGTGCACCCTGCATGGCTTAAGCAGTTGGGTATCTGTCATCCACTTGGAAGACCTAGTCTGAGTTCTAGGTTCCAGGTTTGGCCTAGTTCACCCCTGGGTGCTGCAAGTATTTGCATGTGAATAAATGGATAGATTCTCTCCCTCTCCCTCCTTTTAATTTTTTTTTTTAATACAGACAACTGATGTTTTTTAAAAAGAAGAAATGAGGAACTGAGTCATAGCAGGAGGCTCTATGTGACTAATAGAAACATGTCATCTCAAGACAAGAAAGGGACAATAAACACATTATCTAAAAAATGTTGATCACAGACCTGCTGCCATTACCAGAGATGGCTGGTGATGTCCACTTGAAGCTGGACTTCTTCCCTGGCACCTCTGCCACCCCCATGAGAAGACTTGTCCCTGGGTAGCTGCTGCCCCTTCTGCTGAGCCCCACAATGAAATCACACAGAGCTGACCTGAATCTGCCTGTAGGACAGGGGCCAGTCCAGGCAGACCTGCAGCAGCTGGAAGCAGAGCACCAAACCAGACTCAGCCTACACTACCTAATCCTCTGCCAGTTAATAGATAATGTTAGCAGAAAAATAAATGACATTTATTTGAGGCCCCTGGACTTCAGGGTGGTTTGTTTCTTAGCAAACTATTACACTGTAGCAGACAGTGTAAGTCCTAAGACCAACAATGAAGCAGGCAGTATTCAACAGAGAGATAATGCAGTTAGGATCATCAGGAGAGATATCAACCAGGGGGCAAGGCTCTCAAAACTCTGGAGGACGGCTGGCGCAGCAGCTCATTTGGCTAATCCTCTGCCTGAGGCACCGGCACCCCGGGTTCTAGTCCCGGTTGGGACACTGGATTCTGTCCCGGTTGCTCCTCTTCCAGTCCAGCTCTCTGCTGTGGCCCAGAAGGCAGTGGAGGATGGCCCAAGTGCTTGGGCCCTGCACCCGCATAGGAGACCAGGAGGAAGCACCTGGCTCCTGGCTTCAGATCAGCGCAGTGCGCCAGCTGTAGCAGCCATTTGGGGGGGTGAACCAACAGAAGGAAGACCTTTCTCTCTGTCTCTCTCTCTAACTCTGCCTGACAAAAAGGAAAAAAAAAAAAAGAAAGAAAGAAAGAAAACAAAAAAAACTCTGGAGGAAATCTGACTAAGAACATACTGGAGGTGGAACATTCCAAGATGTGAGAAAAGTAGGTGAGACCTTGAGGCAGGAGTGGGTCCCAGATGTTCACCAGCAGCCAGAAAGCCAGAGTAAGAGTAAGCACAAGAGGACACTTTATGTAGGGACTTTGGGGTCCCCTAGGTAGATCTGAAGCAAAGGAGTGGCATAACGAGACTTAGTAATGAAAGGATCCCTGAGTCTTCTGTGCTGTGCATGGTTTTTGGAGAGATCTGAATAAATAGGTACAGAGGGATTGGTGGGGAGTTTCTTTTTTTTTTTTTTTTTTTTTTGACAGGAAGAGTTAGACAGTGAGAGAGAGAGAGAGAGAGAAAGGTCTTCCTTCCATTGGTTCACCCCCCAAATGGCCACTACAGCCAGCATGCCATGCCGATCCAAAGCCAGGAGCCAGGTGCTTCCTCCTGGTCTCCCATGCGGGTGCAGGGCCCAAGCACTTGGGCCATCCTCCACTGCACTCCCGGGCCACAGCAGAGAGCTGGACTGGAAGAGGGGCAACCGGGACAGAATCCAGTGCCCCAACCAGGACTAGAACCTGGGGTGCCTGCGCCACAGGCAGAGGATTAGCTAAGTGAGCCACGGTGCCAGCCGGGAGTTTCTTCTAACACCCAAGAGAAAGCAGAGGCAGCCTGCATGAGGGTGGTGGCCACAGGAGTAGTGTGAAGATCTGGGTTACAGTTTGAATAAAGAACTAAGGAAATTTCCAGTTTTATCCAAAGTGGAATGCAAGAGGCTCTAGGAATGACTCCAAAGTGTAAGTCCTCAATCAGAAAGCTGGAGTTAGCATCTTCTAAGATCGGGAAGACTTTCAAAGCAGCAAGTGTTGGGGAGAAGATCTTAGCCTTCTGGAGTTGAATATATCAAACAAGCTGTCCATTGCTCATCCAGTGGGAATGTCATGGGGGCAGTTGGAGGTTTGTAATGAAAATACTAACTGCAGAATCACTGACATCCAAATTAACTTTTTTCTCATGTTAATAAGGATCTGAGAAATCCTTTGCAAGGGAGGAGAGACCAAAATGGAAAACGGAAATCTTCCAAAGCAGAACTGCTAATGTTTCTATAGGACCTTCTCCATATGAAAAACAGTTATGATGTTGCTCAGTTTTGCTCTCTCCTTCCCTGCCATTGGATTGGCCTGGGATTGCCTTCCTGTCTGCCACATCTCAATGAGTTCCCACCCTGTCAACCAAAGCAAAGCCTGAGACTCAGAGGCGTATCTGTGTGGATGAGAGATGCACACTGCCGGACTTCTCATGCCTTATTACTTAGGGCTGGTATGTGAGGCATGTGGTGTTCTATTAAGAGGGAGGAAAAGACCCTGATCCTGCCATGACTGGAGCTAGAGAGAGGGAACGGAACTTCTCTGACTCCACCACCACCTTGAACAGGTGCCATGTCAAACTACAAATGCAGCCTGCTCTGGCTTCATCTGTCCAAACCTTTAATGGAGTAGATGATGATAAACTAACACACAAAGCAACATTGCCCTATTTCAAAGATTGCCCTATTTTTAAAGAGTGATGCTCTTCTACCGAGCAGAGACACAGTGCTTAGAAATCAATAGAGAAAATGTAAGTGGAAAACCCATGGCATCAAATGACAACTTCAAAATAAATGCTCACAGGTTGTAAGATCACTACAAACATGATTGTTCAATGCCTCAAAGCAAGTTTTCAACCTCCATTCCCTTTTGCTGTGCTTCTTGCCAATCTATAGCCAAAATACTTCAGCCCCATAAACTCCAAAGTATTTTGATTTAGTTTTTTAAAACTTTTGTAACCTAATAAACTAACAAGGGCGGATGGGAGCAAAAACTGACACTTGGGGCTTAGGAGCAGGACAGTGAACACAAACTCGATGAAGGGAATGTAAAGCCATGGAGACTGGCTCAGAAGAGGAAGGTCCATGACACATGGAAGACTTGAGACATGAAGATGTCAGACCAGATTGGAATTACCATTGACAGGCCTCACAACAACTGTTAGCCCTACTGTAAGCTGGAGAGCTTGTCCATTTTTCTTTCACTTTGGGACAATTGGAGGCATTAAGGTGCATGGTTATACTCATCTATTGTGGTCTTTGGCTGCTCCTAAATTATATTGGAATCCACACAGGCCTGGTACATCAAGGAGCCAAGCCTAGGATCATCAGTGGCTTGGGATTTCTGGGACACGTGGGAGTAAAGGATTGTACTTAACTCCTGAAAATATATCACAACTGTGGTGCAAAATTACAGGTGTGATGTGCAAGGGCCCTAGTGCACAAATGCACATCAGATGTATTTCCTCAAGCCTTTGCCTTTATAAAATTAAACCCCAATAAAGAAAATTCAACAACCCTTGGGGCATTCGGATCTGGCTAAAAAGGCCCATGAGAGTCTCACAGACATGGAAAGCCAAAGCACTGTGGCAAAAATGACCTGAATGGAAGATCTCGGTGAACAAGATCCCAGCAGAAAGAATGGGCCACAAAAGAAGGAGGCAGCTTTCTCTGAAGGAGGAAGAAACCTCCACAGTGATATGGCCTTGACTAAACAAGTTCAGAGTTGGTGAACTCAAGGGACTTCCATAGCCTCAACAGCTCATGGCAAGAGCCTTGGGTGATTACTGACGTCATAAATAAGAGTGTCAATTGTTAAATCAACAACAGGAGTCACTGTGCACTTGCTCCCCATGTAGGACCTCTGTCCTTAATGTGTTTTACTATGAGAGTTAACGATAAAATTGCTAGTTGAACAGTACTCTATATCTTGTACAGTTGTGTGGGTGCAGCCTGTTGAAATCTTTGCTTAGTATATACTAAGTTGATCTTCTGTATATAAATATAATTGAAAATGAATCTTGATGAAGAATGGGATGGGAGAGGGAGTGGGAGATCGGATGGCTGTGGGTAGGAGGGAGGTTGAGGGGGGGAGCTACAACAATGCAGAAGTTGCACTTTGTAAATTTACATTTATTAAATAAAAAAAAAAAGAGTCAAAAAGGCAGCCCAGCAGACCCCAGAGCATTTTACAGGGATTATTTCAGTCATTTCCCTGGCCAACAGAATGGGGAGAATATGGGATGGGAAAGGCAAATAAAAGTCCCAGTTGCGATGGCTTTTAAGAGTGAAAAGAGTACGGAGAGAAAGAGAAGGCAGACCAGAGGCCAGCAGGTGAAAGCCTGGGGACACAGAATTCAATTCAGCAAAGGAAGAAAGAGTTTCCTGGCAGAAATGCTCAACAGAGGAACAAGGTTTCTCTAAAAGCAGAGAACAAAATTGCTGAGAGTGTGTTTCTTTCTTCCTCTCTTGCCTTTTGGAATAGACTAAAATATATTGAGAAAACTCTATCATATGCCAGTCTTTGTGCTTTGATCTGTATTATGCTGTGTCTCTATATCTGTTCCTTCTACTGGATGTTTGAACCATTTGCATTTCTATCTATTCTCTTCTCCCAGTCCTGAGCATGTTCAGTAAATATGCCAACTGGAGAGGAGGAAGAAGAAGGAATAAAACACTCTCAGACTTCCTGACTGGGGAGATGCCTGGCCTAGTTAAAACTCTACTGACTCCATTTACATTAGTCAAGGAGCTATGGAATCCACTGTCTTTAAATTTTTGTTTATTTATTTTATTTGAAAGGCAGAGAGACAGGGGCTGACATTGTGGCACAGAGGGTTAAGCTGCCATCTTCAATGCCAACATCCTATATTAATACCAGTTCTGGCTGCTTCACTTCCCATCCAGCTCCCTGCTGATGGACCTGGGAGAGCAGGGAAAGATGATGCAAGTACTTGATGCAAGTACTGTGGGGGAGACCTGGATGGAGTTCCTGGCTCCTGGATTTAGTGTGGCCCAGCCCCAGTTGGTGCAGCCATTTGGGGAGTGAGCCAGTAGATGAAAGGTATCTATCTCTCCTTATTTCTTTGTAACTTTGCCTTTCAAATAAATAAATAGAGAGAGAGAGAGAGAGAGAGAGAGAGAGAGAGAGAGAGAGAGAGAAGGAAAAGAAAGAAAGAAAGAAAGAAAGAAAGAAAGAAAGAAAGAAAGAAAGAAAGAAAGAAAGAAAGAAAGAAAGAAGGAAGGAAGGAAGGAAGGAAGGAAGGAAGGAAGGAAGGAAGGAAGGAAGGAAGGAAGGAGAGAGAAAGGAGGAGAGAGAAGAGAAGAGAAGAGAAGAGAAGAGAAGAGAAGAGATCTCTCATTAACTTGTTCAATTCCCAAGTGCCTACAAAAGCCAGGACTGGACCAGCCCAAAGGCAGGAGCTAGAAACTTAATCTAGGTCTCCACATGGGTGACAGAGACCCAAGTCCTTCAGCCATCACCTGCTTCCTTCCAAGGTGTGCATTAGCAGGAGGCCAGAATTGGAAGCAGAGCCAGGATTTAAACACCTGCCCCAAGTCCATTGTTTAAAAATAAAAAACATGAAAGTAGAATACTTACATCCCATCCCACAAACTTTGTTCATACTCAGTTCATCCTCTGTCTGCCCAAACAAGAGTGTTTTCTATTTGCCACACTTGAAAAGGTTAGGCAGAGAAAGACCTTGTATTGTCAGTTCATTAGAATGGCTCCAAGTGCAACCCCTCAAAAAATCAGTGGGGCTTTCCTGTGCCTGTTTTCCTCTTCAAACCACTGCATCTCTCAGGACAGAAAAGGGCTTCTTCATTTGAGCAAGGCTGCCCTTCCCAATTCTTTACCAAGCAATGGAGAATGAACCCCAGTGAGACCAGAAATCCACAGATTCACATATGCTAGTCGTTAAGACCTTCTGTTGCAAGCTCCATATTTTATAGACCCTGTGATGGTGGTCCAGGGCAAGGCACTGTCCCCGTGCCATGGCAAGATTCTGTATGCAAATAACTGGGGCAAAAATAATTACATCACATCCTGTCTCGTAATCCCCTGCTTCTTGCCAGCATCCCCACTGTTTCGACCTCTCCACATGTGCTTCTCAGGAGTGTCCCTCTGCCAAGAAGTGTCAACTGCAGAACCTGCTGGTGGTAAGCAGGGGCGGGCAGTGATGAGGTAGATGCTGAAGTGAAGAATACCCTCTTGACCTCAACACCATTAGCAGCACTGGCAAGCAAGAGAAGTGGGGAGAAGTCCAGGTTAATTGGCCAGAACTGCTATGCTGCAAGCAAGCAATGGTAGTGATGAGTGTGATTCCTGTCACTCAGGCTTGTTTCCTCTTATCCTGTCTGTGTGGCATCCTGCACCTCAAATGAAAATGGTCTCCTCTTAGCCCATCACAGCTTCCCCAAAACATACCTGCCTAACTAGGCCATTACTGGACTCATTTCCTCACCCTCCGCAATCACTTTTACTTAAAATCATCTCTACTTTCCAACCAGGTTATTAACCATCACTGCTGAGAGTGGCTGCTAAATTAGCTGGTACTCACTGTCCCTGTGCTCCTTCTGTTTCCCTTCTATCACTTAAAACACGGGAAAGTGAATGAGCATTTACTGACACAGAGGGCATCCACGAAGTCACAACTGCAGATCCACTCCCCACCCAGTTTCTTTTCCAAGGCTGGATACTGTTGGCTGTGGGCATGAATATATCTTTCTGTGCAATTAGCATTAACAAAGTAATGAACAATGAATATTTCTCTGCCTTTTCAGGGTCATCCAAATGATGCTTTCAAAACTGAAATATCCCTTAATACATTGCTTTGTATTATGTGTCTATTGTAGGTGAAAGAAAATTTGGACAATAAATTTCTTCAAAGATTTTAACTTGTGTTGTAAAAATTTCTATTCCTCACCCTCATTCCCAGCTTAGATAGGACTGATTCGAGAAAGAGAAGGGAAGAAGCCTGGATTCTGTTCCAGGTGCTATTCATTATAAAAGGGAAAGCGAAGTATGTATCCAATATGAAGTGAGCTATCTGGGATTGGTGTTGTGGCACAGAAGGTTAAGCTGCTACCTGCAATGCAGCCATCCCATATGAGCAATAGTTCAAGTCCCAGCTGCTCCACTTCCTAACCTACTCCCTGTAATGCATCCAGGAAATCAGCAGATTTTCCAAATTCTTGGGCCCCTGCCACATAGAAGGCCTGGAGGGAGACTCAGGCTCTGGGCTTCCACCTGGCCCAGGTCCAGACATTGTGGCCATTTATGGGAGTGAACCAGTGTGTAACTCTGTCTTTCAAGTAAATAAATAAATCATAAAAAAGGAGGGGAAAGAGAGAGAGAGAGAGAAAGGGAGAAAAAGATGGACAGAGGGAGGGAGAGAGGGAGGGAGGGAGGGAGGGAGGGAAGAAGAGAGAGCCATACCATCCAGATCTTATGGAAATAAGACATAGAATAGTTTCCTTTAACTCTCCTGTAAAAACAGGAGTTTTACAAACTCTTTGGATATAAAACTGGGTGTCTATTCTCTGTGATCTTCCAAAAAACCAAGTCTGAGTATCTGCTTTTCCAGCTCAAAAATTCAGTGACTCAACACTCCATCCATATTGGCCTCCAAGCTCTTCACTCTTCACAATTCAGCTCTACTTATGTTCCTCTCTTGCTTCCTAGCCTTTGTTTATAGAATGAACAAATCAAGCTGAACTAGTCTTACTGTCCTTTAACAAAATCCTATATTTCTCAACTTGTAGGCATTGATCAAGCTGCCTATAGTGTTCTTCCTCAGCTCTTGATCTCTCCATGCAAATTCACATGTTATTGTCCTTCAAAGACAGAAAGAGACAAAAATTGACTCAAAGGGAATTGATGGGAAAGACAGAGGATATCTCATGAAAACCCAAAGCAACAAATACCACCAAGATTTACAAGGAACTGGAATAGAAACTAGAAAGCCTGGGGATCAATGACTCATTCTTCTCACTCTTCCCTCCTCTCTTACCGCCTCACTAGTCAAATATGCTCTCATCTTGACATCCTCCTGGGAGTCTGCCCTTTTGTTTTCATTCTCTCCTTTATGAGACTTTCTGTGTATATTGAACAAAAAAGGCTACCTCTTACGTGTATTTTTTTTTTTTTTTTTTTTTTTTACAGGCAGAGTGGACAGTGAGAGAGAGAGAGAGACAGAGAGAAAGGTCTTCCTTTGCCATTGGTTCACCCTCCAATGGCTGCCGCGGCCGGCGCGCTGCGACCGGCGCACAGCGCTCCTCCGATGGCAGGAGCCAGGAGCCAGGTGCTTTTCCTGGTCTCCCCATGGGGTGCAGGGCCCAAGCACCTGGGCCATCCTCCACTGCACTCCCGGGCCACAGCAGAGGGCTGGCCTGGAAGAGGGGCAACCGGGACAGAATCCGGTGCCCCGACCGGGACTAGAACCCGGTGTGCTGGCGCCGCAAGGCGGAGGATTAGCCTGTTGAGCCACGGCGCCGGCCACGTGTATTTTTTTTTAATTCCAAGTCTACTACCCAACTGAGTAGCCTCATATCGTGTATACCATTTCCCAGTGTATGGGGAAGGTAGTCTCATTGGATGAAATTGCCCACTGGGCTGATTCACAGATGTTCAACTCCCCTGTAGTCAGCCATAGCCAAAGAGACAAGGTCATCCAATACATGTTGGCTGTGGTTCTGGGCATTGCTGGGGCTGAGGGAAGGATTGGGGGCACTTCTAGGAAGATTCCTCAGAAGTTTCCTACATCAAAAACCCAACCCAAATTCTGGCTTCATTTTGAAGTTTTTTCTGATTCTACCATCCAGACATAACCTCTCCTGTCTTTGAGTATCTTTATTACTTGTAGGGTGACATCTTGAGGTTCCTTCAGCTGAGCACCTTCCCCCTAGCCTGTTCTAACAGATACCCTCATTGCTCCCAAGCAAAGAAGGAATTTTCCCAGGCAAAGACAATATTGTCTTAATGTTAATACCTGGAATTAAATTAGAAAGCTCCTAAGACATGAGCTAGGTTAGCCATCTCCTTCCAGTTTTAGACCCTAGAGATTCTTAGCTACTTCTGTCAGTCCCCTATAAGATACCATAAAGGGACAGAGATTGTGAAGCTGGCCTGAATATACCAGGAGTCATGATATTAAATGTGATTGGAGCTTAGTGACAACCTAAAAATTAAATATACTTCAGTATTTCTAGGAGTTCTCCTTATTTCTATCGTTCTGAAGCTAGTCTAGTAAGTTCTTTAAATCCTAATAAGTTGTTTTGTTTAGGGTGGCCATAGTCTTCCTGTAACCATGAGACATGGCATACACAGCTTGTTAAATCTTGGTTGTGATCTCTTAGATTGAATTATCCCTATTTTTCCACACATTTTCTTGTTCATATGAGGCTATGAGATTCCTAAAGTCAAAAATCCTACCACTGCTTTTTGAATGCCCCCCATAAGCCCCTGGAATGGATCATAAGTTCTTATAATATGTTAAGGGAGTGAATGAATTTAGAATAATTAGAAAATATCCATTGTTGGGACCAGCATTGTGGTGCAGTAGGCTAAGCCTCCGCCTGCAGCACTGGCACCCCATATGGGTCAGTTCATGTCCCAGCTGCTCCTCTTCTGATCCAGCTCTCTGTCTATGGCCTGGGAAAGCAGTGGAAGATGGTCCAAGTGCTTGGGCCCCTGCATCTGCATGGGAGAACTGGAAGGAGCTCCTGGCTCCTGGCATTGGATCAGCCCAGCTCTGGTCATTGTGGCTATTTGGGGAGTGAACCAGCAGAGGAAGACCTTTCTCTCTGTCTCTCCCTCTCTTGGCCAACAGTTATACCTCTCAAATGAATAAATAGAATCCGAGAGAGAGAGAGAGAGAGAGAGAGAGAGAGAGAGAGGGAGAGGGAGAGGGAGAGAGAGGGAGAGAGAGGGGGAGAGAGAGAGAGAGAGAGAGAGAGAGAGAGAGAGAGAGAGAGAGAGAGAGAAAGGAAGGAAGGAAGGAAGGAAGGAAGGAAGGAAGGAAGGAAGGAAGGAAGGAAGGAAATATCCATTGTCCCATTCCCACAATCAGATACTTCATGACTGTGGAATATGTCTATGAATCAAAAGGAATATTTGCTATCTAAATCCATATTTTGGAGACTGTAGGTTGTAATCTTCTATCTAGTCCCTGAGTTCCCCTCTCCTGTCTCCTATATGTCTGTGTCCAATTGGGATGGAAATGTAAGTATGGAGATGGTCTTTAGCAAACCTAGGATTTGACATATTTCTGGGCAAAAAAGATAAAGATCAATTCTTTAAGAATGAATTAATCTTAGCTGTCTATGGTTACCCCTGAACATGAAATAAAAAGACCCATTCTGTGTCTTGCTGTAAAAGGCAGGAGCCTTCCTTCTTATGGGATCCAATCTGTTGCATTCTAAGTACAAGTGTTTTCTTTCAATATAACTCGGGAAATCTTTGAAACATAGCCAACCTGAACCCAAAAACCAGATACAGTGGTTTTGCACAAGTGCTTTTGGCTATACACATTTGCTTCTGAAAATTACATGAGGAAACATTGAACTGGGCACTCTACAGTGGAACTGGAATAGGAGTCTTAAAAATATTTTTTAATTCATAACTTCCTGTCCAACTTCTACTCCCTCTACCAAGTCAGCTGAAATCCCTTTGGAGAATTCAAATGTATTCTTCCTTAAGAGACCACTCTTCTCAGCCCCAGGAGGAATTGCAGACTCCCAGAGACTAAACTCCTCTGTCACGCTCCTTCATTGCCCCCTAAGTCCAGGGCTAGCAGGACTCAGCTCTGAATTTTAAAAGAGCCCTCACCCCACCCTTCCCTAATGATAGTGCTCTGCCTTTAACTTGCTCTGAAGTCAGCACTAAGGCCATCTTGGGACACCAATGGTGGCAGGCCTTGGCTTCCACTTGTTAGTCACTCTCTGTCCAGACCCCCGAGGGCTGTTGTCTTTCTCACATGCTTGGCATTTGACAAAGCTAGCTCCCTCAGGACCATTCAGCTGTGACATTTTCCCAGCTTGTCTTATACTTGTCAACATGACACAGGGCAGACAGCCTTTCAAAGTGAGAGAAAGACACCACAGCACTCAGGCACACACACTCGCACGGAGAAGGGGGGAAAGGAGAAAGACCTTGGTAAAAGGGCATCACTGAATTTAGCTCAGATAGAGATGTGCCTGTAAGTACCAGTAGTTCAGCAGTTGTTATTATAATACATACTTTGTGCTGCAAATGGCCATCTTCCTTCCTCTTGACCATGAAGCCAAAACAGAGGGAGGCAGATGCAGAGAAAGATGTGGAGGCAGAGACCTAGGATGTCTTAATGTGTAGATGTAAGTGTGTCTGAAGCCAGCCCCATGCTGTCCTTCCTGGCTATTAACGTTGAGAATTAACTCAAATCCCTCCCCAATCTTCTCCCAGTACTCTCATTAAGCTATTTGGAGTTGGATTTCTTATATTTGCAACCCAAAAAGGTCTGAGACTTTGCATTTTTCTCCATTACAAAGTGGGGCTTCTCCCCTACCAGTGGAACTCTTGCTTAATTATTTCGAACAGTAAAAAAATATTTAGGGGGAAACTAATTAGCCTTAAATGATTCAAACCATTGCTAGTATTTGAAGCTTCCAGAGGTTATTGGACATAAATCTGACATAGTGTATTTAAGAGATGACAAAATACTTCACACAGATTCAGTAATTATTCTCAGAGAAATCAGAAATGTTCATTGCCATAATGAATATAGTTGAAAGTCATTTTTAAAAGAAAAGCCATGGTAAAACAATAAAGTTTTTGAAGCAAATATAGAAGAATATCTTCATGACCTTGGAGTGGGCAAAGAATTCTTAAATAAGATACAAAAAGCTCTAACACAAAGAAAAGAAAAATCAATAAGTTGATTACAATAAAATTAAGATCTTTTGTTCAAAGATATCACAGACAGTGAAAACATCAACTACAAAGCAGAAGAAGATATTTGCAATAGAGTTATCTGTCAATAGATTTGTACCCAGAATATATAAAGTGCGCCTATGGGGAATTACTCCACAGGGTGGGTGTTGTGGTACAGCTGGTAAAACTTCTGCTTAGGACACCCACATCCCACATCAGAGTGTCAGTTCAAGTTCTGGCTACTCCACTTCCAATTCCATTTCCTGCTAATGCATCTTGGGAGGCAGCAGATGATGGTTCAAGTATGTAGGTCCCTACCACCCACATGGGAGACCTGTATGCTCCATGTCCTTGCCTATCCTAGTACTACTTTCATCTTCACTTCAGCCATTCTAGTGGATTATCAATGATATCTCATTGTAGTTTTAATTTGAATTCATATCACATAGACCATTTGATATTCTCTTTTTATTCTATGAATTGTTTGGCCTTTTCTTAATGATTTGTGGAAGTTCTTTTTATTATTACTTGAAAGAGAGGGGGAGAAAGATAGAATGAAAGAGAGAATCTTTTATCCACTGGCTCACTCCTCAAATGCTTGCAATAGCTATTGCTGGACTCGGAGTCTGGAACTCAATATGGGTCCCCAAATTGGTGTCAGGGATCCAAGTACTTGAGCCATCACCTAGGGTACACATTAGCAGAAAGGTGGATTGGAAGGAGAGTAACCAGGACTCAAACCAGGCACTATGATATGGAATGCAAGCATCCCAAGTGGCTTACTCCAGGTTCTGTATCTTGGTGGTGGTAGGTACATGGGTATGTTTACTCTGGGTAGATTCATTGAGCTATATAGCTGTGATTTTGCATTTGCATTTTGTGATTGTGCATTGTACTTGTTTTATTTCAAAGCCGTCAGGGTGAATAGTAGCACCCAGGGTCTGGGGTTTCAGCAGCAACTCACTGGTGAGGTCAGCAGCCATCTCCAGATAAACTGAGCCAGGGAGAAGCTCTGTTCGCTGTCCTGGTCCTCCAACCTCCCCTTCAGTTCTGCCAGTCACCCAACCAGCCACCAGCCACAGTTTCTGTTCCTTGACTAGCACAGCACTTCATAGTTTGCACACAAATAATTCAATCCTGTATGCTGGTATTTGGTTAAACATTTGAAAACATCTTATCACAGCTCATGTTCCAAGTGTCTTCTCAAAGGCAGCTGGTGGAGTTGTTCAATACATGGTTTCTGATGCTGAATAGCCTGGAGTTTGTGTCCCAGCTCCAGTGCTTGCTGGCTGTGGGAACTTGGAAAAGCTCTGCACCCTGTGTCTGTCTCCTCCCTTATAAAATAGAAGCAATACCTTTTTCACAGGTATGCAGGGAGGAAATACATGAGAAGCATGTGTAAGTATTTGGCTGTGCTTGTCATCATTAACTTACAAGAGAAATAGACTCTGTGATTACCTGAGTAGTATCCCCTGCCCAGTGTCAAAGCAGTTAGAAACAGGAGAAGTTTCTGGAAACAAATCAGAGTCCCTCCCAGTTGG
The DNA here is from genome assembly GCA_949820135.1 of Sylvilagus floridanus. Classification (NCBI taxonomy): domain Eukaryota; kingdom Metazoa; phylum Chordata; class Mammalia; order Lagomorpha; family Leporidae; genus Sylvilagus; species Sylvilagus floridanus. The sequence goes on from OX463230.1 coordinate 25,698,009, forward strand.
GCTAGACCCATGTCTTGGAAGGAAGCAGTAAAGACCCTGAACGCCAATGCTCCTCTACCAAGAACCTACCTCCACTCTCATTGCACTGCAGCCACTCCCTGGCCCATGAGGATGCCTAGTCATATCCCTGTTCCCCCACCTTGGCCTCTGACTTCCAGGCCTCCTTGAGAACCTCCCAAGATCCTGTTTTTGCTTTCATGGATTTTTTTATTTTTGTCTTTGAGAAACAGAGAGAGAAAAGAGCACATTCATCCACTTTTCACTATCCAACAATGCCAACAACGGCGAGTGCTGTGTCAGGGCTGGAGCTGAAAGCTGGGAACTTAATCCAGGTCCTCCACATAGCAGGACAGAAATCCAATTACTTGAGCTATCACTGCTGCCTCCCAGTGTCTGCACTGGCAGAAAACTAAAGAATCAGCAACTGGAACCAGGAATTGAACCCAGGTATTCCAATGTAGGATGTGAACTTCTTAGCTATTGTCTGAACCACTAAGCTAAACACCCACTTTTTCTTTCTTTCTTTGAGAGGCAGAAATACACACGGATGGGGAGAGGTATGCATGCTCCAAAGTCTGGTTTTAATGGTGGTTGACAGCAAGACTCAAGGGGCTGCAACAGCAGCTGTATTGGTGGGACTTTGGTCCACTGGTTCAATAACTCCACTCAGCAGGGAGCTACCTCTTGCTGAGGATGGTGGTCAGTAGGAAATGCCCAAGAACATTTAAGTTCAAGGCACCTATCAAGTAGTAAAGTGGTAGAGGTGGCTGGACATCAGCCTTGTGTTGGTGCCATTAGGGAGAAAAGGGCTCACTTAGTGAGGGAAAGGCAAGTTGTGCATGGGTTGTCCATGCATAGGATGATCCACAAATTGAATTCAGCAGAAGCAGGAATTCAAATCCTGAAATGACCAGCAGAAGAGAAAGTCCAAGTATGAATCTCTGGAGAGATTGGAGGGAAAGTGGTCTCTTACCGCCCATGGAAGGAAGGGTTCAAGCCAGTATCATCTGTATTTCAAAGAATCAAGAACTTCAGCTGGAGTCCAGGTTATGTAGGTTTATAGACTGCATTGCCTGTGGATGTCTGGGTTCAGATGTACACACAAGGCATCTGGGTGGGTAGGTAGATGATAGAGTAAGAAGAGCCCTGAGTTAGCAAAGCTAACAAAAGAGGTGTGTCTGAGTCCTGGCTTGGCCACTAATCTTGGGTGAACCTGTGAGCTTACCTGGTCCTCAGGTGCCTCACCTGTAAGATATGGCCTGGAACCAGAAAAATACTATAATCCCTGCCACTTCCAATTTTTCAGAGGACTCCTTCTGCCTCCCTACTCTGAATCTTGACCAACTGAGTGTACCTTTCCTTAATCCTCTGACTTCTCCCCACTGCTCTACATAGATGAGGAACAATTTTCAGACTTCTCAGTGCAGACTCATGGGAAGACATGTATCCACCATTCCTCCCTCCTTAAACAGAGGTGACAAGACCTTCTGCTCCCGGGCCAAAGAGCGGCAGTGCTGAGGCACAAACCAGGCTTCCAGGTAAGTCAAGTATAAGGTCAGTAACTCTTCCAGAGTCATCCCACAGGTTATTGACAAAGCCAGCTCTAGAGCCAGGCCTGCTCCTCTGCCTTGCCAAAAATGGCTTAGAATTATTTCTCTAGCTCCTACCATCATGTATCTGTTCAATAATGGCTAAGACATGGGATTAAGGGAGACAAGACTTTGAGGGATAAAAATGTACAAAATGAAGTGCTTGACTTCAGAATCTGCAATCCAATTGGAAGGTCCTCACCTCCAAGTTTCTTCAACAATATCTTCCCTAGCATATTGGGGAATTTTACTGGGAAGCTATTAATTTTGATAAATTCTTATTAAACACCAACTATACTCTGATGCTGTGCTATACTCTCAGAATAAATGGGTAGATAAGGTCAGTTCTGGTAGGGTTTCTACTCTAAAGATGAGAGATGACCTTAAAGCAATGCTCACATCACAACAGTTAAGTTAGCTCATCTCAACTGTGATGTTTTATGAGATTGTATAGCATGGGGGATGTAGCCTAGCTGAGGGTACCAGGAAAGCTTTCTGTGAGTAAGTGACTTTCAGCAGAGTCCTGAAGTAGAGTGCGAGTTCAGCAGATGAAGTAGAGACAAGGGAACAACAGGAACATGGGACACAGCCACACTGCAAGACTGAAAGGTGACAGCTTGGTAGGGATGTTGAGAGCCAGGAAAATGCTGGTGAAGGAGGAATGCAGAGATGTAGGCAGGGACCAGGCCATGCAGGTATCTGTTAAGGATTTGGGACTTAATCCAAAGAGCAATGGGAAACCTAGAAGATCTCTGGCCAGGTTTGCATGAGATACAAGAATCCACTGCGCCCGCCTGAAAGTGTATTTCATAACAGAATCTAGGCCAGGCTGAGTCGGAAGGCTTGCCAGATGTGCTGCGTCCTGAACGGCACCCCTGGGCTTTAGCAGGCATCTCTGACTTTGCCCCTCATGTCTGTATTTCGCCCACAAGCCCAGATACCATGACAGAATGTGAATGGCAGGAAGGAAGCTGCCAGGTCCAGGGGAGGGGATGGGGAGCCAGGAATTCCTCCCTCCACAAACTCCCCTTTGGTGGTGTGGAAATGTCCAAGTCCCCTGTGTCTCCATCTTTGTTCTCCATATCGGAGTCTGCCTCACTTTTCTAGGAGGTTGTGAGGATAGTCAAATCAAAGATATGAAGGGTGATATCTCTCCCAGGTGCTAAGACACAGCCGGCACATGGAATCGAAGACAGTGACTCAGAAAGGCAGCCAACAGCAACAGCACCACTGGCTCCCCAGGGAATCTCTGCCAGTCAGCTGCTCTGATGCAGCCTTGGCCACCCCCACAGTGAATGGAGAGAGGGATGTGGACCTGCTTTCTGGTAATTTGGCTGACTGTCATGACAGTCAGCAATCTATTCAGTATCAACTCCATGGTGAAGTAAGACAGGATCACATTTCTGAGGCACACAATGAACAAGGGAGGTTGCACATAAAAAAATCAACAGTCACAAAAATCTTCCAGAAATGTGAGGACATACAAAGGGTCTTGACAAAGCTCATGGAAAGTGCATCATTACAGATGTGAAATGGGAGATTATCCCAGATCGTCCAGGTGGGTCCAATCTACTCCCATGAGTCCTTAAAAGCAGAAAAAAAAAAAAAACTTTCCCAGCCTCCATCAGCCAGAGATGAGATAGAAAAAAAGAAAGAGAGAGAGAGAGAGAGAGAGAGAGAAGGGGAGGGAAGGACATTTGGTCTCGCAGTGCAGACGCCAGTTAACACCCCCACATCCCACATCAGAGCGCCTGGATTCCATTCCCAGTACCAGCTCCTAACTCCAGCTTCCCAGAAAGCAGCAGCGATGGCTCAAGTGATAGGTTTCCTGCCACTCAATCCAATCTTCCTGGATTGAGTTTCTTGCTTCTGGCTTCAACCCTGGCTCAGTACCAGCCACTGGGAATTGGAAAATTGAAGAGTAAACAGTGGATGAGAGCTCTCTTTCTGTTTCTCTGCCTCTCAAATTAAAAAAGGAAAGAAAGTAAAGAAAATGCAGGAAAAATGAAAGGCGAAATATACACAGCCTGCTCTGGCTGATTTGAAGATGGAGGATGAGACCCATGGGTGAAGGGATGTGCAGCCACCCCTAAAAATTAGAGAGGTTAGGTCAGAGCCCCTCCTGTGGAGGTCCAGAGAGAAAGGCCCATAAACACCCTGCTGCTGAGACCTGGGTGGGACTTCTGATTGACAGAACTGTAAGAACATCAATTTGTGCTATTTTGAGCCACTAAATTTGTGGTAATTTCTTAATTGCAGCAATGAAAGATGAGTGCAATTGATAGGTAGGTGATAGATAATAGATAGTCATAGATAATTGATAGGTAGGTGACAGATAATTGATAGATAGGTGACAGATAATTGATAGGTGATAGATAATATGTATTCAGTTGGAATTATCTTTCTTTTTATTATTGTATATATTTATGGAATATATGTGATAATTTGGTACCTGTATGCAATGTATAATAATAAAATCAGGTTAGTTAGTATTCTCATATCCTTAAACATTTTTTAAAACTTCTGATTAACACTTAATAACTCTGCATATTTATGGGGCATGGCATGATATTTCCATAAATGTATCCAATATGTACTGATCAAATCAGGGTAATTAATGTTTCCTTCTACTTATCATTATTTTATATTTGAAGTCATCGATTTCCTCCTATTTACTCATGAAACGCATGTACTAGGTTATTGTGAACTGTCATTACCCCACTGTGCTGTCGAACACTAGCACTTATTCCTTCTATTCAACTGTTGTTTGCTACCCATTTTTTTTTTTTTTTTGACAGGCGGAGTGGACAGTGAGAGAGAGAGACAGAGAGAAAGGTCTTCCTTTTGCCGTTGATTCACCCTCCAATGGCCGCCACAGCCAGCGCACTGCGGCCAGCGCACCGCGCTGATCCGAAGGCAGGAGCCAGGTACTTCTCCTGGTCTCCCATGCAGGTGCAGGGCATGCACTCCCGGGCCACAGCAGAGAGCTGGCCTGGAAGAGGGGCAACAGGGACAGAATCTGGCGCCCCACCCAAGACTAGAACCCGGTGTGCCGGTGCCGCAGGCAAAGGATTAGCCTATTGAGCCATGGCGCCAGCCTGCTACCCAATTTCTGACCTCCCTCTATACATCTTCCCCCACCTTTTCCAGCCTCTAGAAATCACTATAGAATTATCTTTTAATCATGATTTCTTAGATACAAATGGCACTATCAACTCTAGCTAGTTAAAGCATAAAAGAAAGATACTAAAGGATTTTAGGTAGGTCAGAGACTCTCTAGAAGGGCCAGAGGGACTGATAGTGAAAGTAAGTATGCAGCCAAAAATGAGCCAAGTCCCTTCACAGAAGAAGGACACCACTGCCATTTCTACCTATATTTGTGATGCATGAAACTAGCCTTCCACAGCTCCGTGGCCAGCCACAGAGCCAGAACATCAGTGCCTGACCAGCCCCCTTGCTCAAATCATTCAGTTCCATATTTATGTTTCATATATGGACTTTTTATGGTGGAATCAAAATCTTATAGCCACACTCCTGCTACAGAAGACTTGTGGTTTTTCTGGAAATACTGATAACATGGAAATGATGAAAATATTGCATGGAAATGATGAAAGGTGCTAAGGGAACATAGATGAGCAACGTAAGCGTTGGGTTAATCCAGGGACTCTTCAGGTTACTACAGTTTGAACTGTCATCTCTAGTCCCATCATTCATAAATGCTATCTTTCTGCACCCATGCACCTGAACCAGCTAACCATCTAATGTTATTCACTTAGTGTTTTTCAGGAAGAAAATGGACAAATCTGGCTCTAAGATTTTGAGCTGACCCTTAAGGATATATGGAACAAGGATATTTCAGACAGAATACAATTATATAAATACATGAAGTTTCACAAGAACTTGGCACACAGGGATAATGGAGAGTTGGGTATGGGGCTGGCACTGTGGTGCAGTGGGTTAAAGCCCTGGCCTGCAGCACTGACATACCATATGGGTGCCTGTTCAAGTCCCAGCTGATCCACTTCAAATCCAACTCTCTGCTATGGCCTGGGAAGGCAATGGAAGATGGCCCAAGTCCTTGGGCCCCTGCACCCATGTGGGAGACCCAGAAGAAGCTCCTGGCTTTGGATTAGCTCCCCTCTGGCCATTGCGGTCATTCAGGGAGTGAACCAGCAGGTAGAAGCGTTCACTTGCTCGCTCGCTCGCTCTCTCTCTCTCTCTCTCTGGTTCTACCTCTCTAACTCTTTCAAATAAATAAAATAAAACTTTACTAAGAGAGAGAGAGAGAGAAAGAGAGAGAGGATGAGTGAGAGTGTGTTGGGTGTAACTATGGCCCCAGGAACGATGGGGAAAGTGAAGGGTATTGATAGAAGGGTATTGTTAAGAAGTGAAGGGCATTGTTAGAGATCGTTACAAGACCATGAAGGGTTTAGTAGTTATGCAGAGATTTAGACTCATCATACAGGTAATGTGGAGCCACTGAAGTTTTTTAATTAGGGAATTAATATTAAGAAAATTTTAGAATGATAATTCTAGTGTGGGCAGAGGACAGAAAGTCTAATCATTAAAAAATGAAGATGAAGTAAATAAAAGCCATGGCAGTGGATGCTGTGAGGAAGAATCTGATTCAAAAACTATTCAGGAAGAAGACCCAGTAGGTTTCAGTAATTGAATAGACATGACCAATGGATACACAGAGAAGACTCAAGGTTATCAGTTCAAAGTCTCAGGCTTAGACAACTTGGCCAGATGCTCTTCATATTCACTCAATTAGGAAATTCAGGAGGTTGGAAAACACAAGAGGCTTGGAGAAATATGATAACTTTTATTTATACCTGTGCATTTTAGATGCCTGTGGGACCTACAGATACAATGTCTAGGAAGACATAGGACACAAGTGAGCTAAGAGAAAAAACTGAGCTGGGGACAGATTTGAAGGTCTTCCTAGTGATGACTAACACCCTAGGCCTGGGAGATTTCTCAGGGAGTCTGTGAAGAGGAGAGAACTAGGAAACCATCATTGGACACATGTAATACCAAAGGGCAGCAGAAGATACCATGGGCTTAGGGGACCTGTGCCTCACTACCCAAGGTCAATGTTTTGTATTTTACATGGCACAAAATCAAGTGTGAGAGAAAGTCAAGGAACACTGATGAGTGTGACTGTGGCTATAACTGAAGTCCTGCCCTGTGTCGACAAGTACTTCCTTCCTTTCACACAGTCAACCAAAGCAACCAGCTATGAAATACCTAATTTGCCAGTGTTCCAATCCTAAGGAACACTGTCCTTATTAGGTGGCCATGCCTTACAACACATTCTCTGCAACACATTGGCAAGACTTTGGGAAACAAAGGTTACAAAGGTATGGCCTTCCAGAAACATATATATATATATATACATATATATTTATATTTACTTATATATATTTTATATATTTATATAGACATATAATGCATGTATGTATGTGTATATGTATATGTGTATGTATATGTATATGTATATATTTCTACTTAAAAGTAAGTTGCCTTGTAGAAGACCAGAAGATTTGAAGTCAGCAGTATTAGGAGACCAAGCAGTTGATATTTGGACCCAGTACAAACACAATGACCAGGTACAAATTGAGGTTATTAGGGGTGGTACTATGGCATAGCAAATAAAGCTGCCACCTGTAGTGCTGGCATCTCATGGGTTGGAGTCCTGGCTACTCCACTTCTGATCCATCTTCCTGCTAATGCACATGGGAAAGCAGAGAAAGATGGTCCAAATCCTTGGGCTCTTGCACCCATGTGAGAGACCAGGAAGAAGGTCCTGGCTCCTGGCTTTGGATTGGCCCAGCTGCAGCCATTGCAGCAATTTGGGGACTGAACCAGTAGACAGAAGATCTCTCTCTCTCTCTCTCTCTCTCTCTCTCTTTATCTATCTATCTATCTATCTATCTATCTATCTCTACCTCTTACTTTCTCTCTCTCTGTAATTCTGCCTTTCAAATAAATAAAGTAATCTTTTAAAAATTGAGGTTATTAGGCATCAGAACTATGGACTTGCAAAGGAACTTAGTTGTTTAAAAAAAAAATAGAAATGTCAGAGAGAAGCAGAGGCACCATAAACAAGAACTCAGGTAGGAGAGAAGAGCCCCAAAGTCTGACAGCTTTGTGTCTATGGTTGTCATGTAATGCTGCTACATCCACCCCATTCCCATTTTTCATTAGGCAACTGGAATCTGAACTGGTAGAATAGCCATTGAGCTTTCTGACCTGCTACATAAGTGTGTAATGTGTACTCACTGCAACTGTCCAAATTCCTAATTCTCTCCACAGAATCTTTTCTATAGTGACCACAGAGATAAGTATAAAAGATGGCCTGCTCAAAGGAACTCAAGTTCTAAGCTAATGAAGTCTGAATTGAGGTTTTAAAATGCAGACACAGAGCTAATGCCTATAAGTTGACTGTAATCTCATTCACTGGGGTCAAAATCCACTTTCTATGTCTCACACTGATTACAGGAAATTAAATGAATAAAATATCCTCTGTTTATTATCAGCCTTAACTGTCACAAGTCAGATGCAACACAATTGAATTTCCCAAGAATGTTTTCAATATAGAGTCTTACTTTTCCAAGGGGATCTAGTCTCAGTGACCTGTTGCTGACATGACAGTTTCCATTAAAGCACTTTAATGGAAAACTTTCTTGGGCTATTAATTGTTTTTCATGAAAGAGGATATTAAACAGATCTCTGTGAAATCCATTTGTAACAGTGAATGCCAATTTATGGATATTAATCCCAAATCAAAGATTAAGGCATAGAAATTCTTCCAACACACTGGGGGTGGAGACACAGGACTGACAGCTCCCAGGAAGCCAACTATTAAACCAGACATTGGCAACATATGCCCATGTATTTAAAGGGGACAGGATGTGACCTATTGTATATATGAATTCATCAGTATAATTATATTTAACAAATATGGGTGCAACTTAGCCAGAGGCAGGCTTTAAACTCACTCATTAGATCTGGACATATAAGTGAATCCATATGATTTCCCTCACATACACTAACCATGGGCAAATCTTTTAAAACATCCTTGCTGGTATAAAAATAAACACACAGAGGCATGCAGACTCCACTTGAAAGTGTCCATGTGTCTAAGTATATATTTCCTAAACACACACACACATACACACACACAGTGGCCCAAGGAGAGTCTTCTGTAGTAAAGTCATAATCATGTGAGATCTGAACGCTTGGAATCTGTGTGTAGGCAGAAGTAGAATGTCTGGTATATGCAACTTACTTTGCACTTGTCAGTGTCTTCTCAAAATCTTAGATATTTTAAAATCACAGGTGCAGTGGAAGTTCTGTAGATTTCATTACCCAGTTTGACAGATGAGCCACAAAGATATAAAACTAAAGTGAGAAGATATACAATTAAATGATTCTTAATTCACAGTAGTCTTTAATTGATTGCCAATAATCAGAAAGTTTTGTCTAGCTACATGGAGCTCAACACGCACATGCCTTTGGGCCAGAAGACCCACATCAATCAGAGCTCCACTAACAGAATTTCCCCCAAATAACAATTACAAAGCTGAAAGACAAACTCCTGGTCTAAAACTGGAATTGACTCTCTTCCAAAATAAGTGCAAGAATCCAAATATTTTGAAAGAACTAAAAGAAGTACCCAGGAGCTGGCCTTAAACTGCAAGTGTATACCATGAAAGGGACCTTTTAAGAAGAGATCTGGTGACCTGTATCCTAGTGAAATGAGACTGAGATTTTTTTTCTATATATGGAACATAGTTAATTATTGAATGCCCACTGGGTACCCCCAACACTAGGCTAGGTACCATTGTATGGTAGGGTAAGGGAGACACTCAAAGTGAAATCAGTCATGATCCTTACCCTTGAGGAGATGTTCATACCAAAGGAAAGAGCCCATAAGTAACTGGAAAACAAGATAGTTTCCAGGAGACACTGAGGAAGGCTAAGGATGGGTCTCTATTGTGAACACAAGAGGAAGAAGGCAATGGAAAAATTGACTGGGAGCACACCAAGACAGGACCTCCAAGTTGAGCTAAGAGACACATAGGACACCTGTAAGAGAAGAGCTGGGTTCCTCTACCAAGCAGGTGAAAGCAAGAGCTTGACTATCAGCAGGGGCCAAAGCCACAGCCCTGAGCCCACTGTTGGAGCATTGCTCTGTTCCTGTATCTTTGCAAATGTGCTGGAAGGACACTCTGAGTCCCCCGAGCTTAGCTGACCCAGCCAAGAGAAAACACCACAAGCGTTCTGACTTCTGTGACTGTCCTCCTCTGGAGTCCATACCTGCCGGAGTGCAGGAGTAGCAAATTGGAAGAATGTCTAGCAGAGTACATGGACTTTGCTAGAATAGATCACTGCCTCTGAAACAACACTGGAAGGGAGGTGTGGAGAAAGACAACTTAGACAAAGTGGTTCAGAAGAGACAGCAGCAGCAGTACCCAGGACATTGTAACCAATGCAAATTCTCAAGCTCATTGAATCAGAAAATCTAGGGCTGAAGTCCAGCAATCAAGCTCTCAATGTACTTCTGACCCACCCTAAAGTCTGAACACTAGTATCCTACAGCATCCTACATTAAAGGATGGCCAGTTCTCTGGGCTGTGAAATAATTGGCATAGGCTAGCATGGAGAATAATTGATGCTCTGTGCCATTGATGTACTAGCACACCAGCATGGAATAAGAGTCATCCTGTCCCCAGAGGAGTACCAAGCACCTTGGGGACTACCCAGGAGATGCTAAGTTTAGGGTTTTGCAGAATCTCAAGGAAACACCCTACTGGGATCAACTCCAGGATTTTGAGGACTACTAGAAGAAATCTAGACCCTGAATACTTCTCCAAATCACCCTGCTCAACTGGAACTCTGCATTAATTCAACCTGTGATTTTTATAGCCTCTTTCCACAAGATGATCCATCTTGCTCATGAACATCATAAAACAGGAAGTCTTAAGTGGAACACACATATATTTCTCTTAACTTTGGCAGAGTCTTCAATGCCATTTTCACTCATCATTCATTCAACAGACATGATGTAAATGCATAGAATGTGCCCAGCCATTCATTACTTCCCCATCTCTATTAGGTTTAATACATAATTCACATATACACATACTTGGTTTACTCAACGTTTCTTTTAAACATCTACTCAACGCGACATACTGTGACTGCTAGGAAAATGTACAGAACCAGAGCTACACACTCTGCAACTGGGCAGATTGGGCACAGCCAAGGGCCCCCAGCAAAACAATGAGAAAGACTGAATTTGCCACCCATCCTTGACTCTGACCATGGTGATGTTTGCCTCTGATCTTGTCTTTTTTTTGGGGGGGGGGGGCAGGCAGAGTAGACAGTGAGAGAGAGAGAAACAGACAGAGAGAAAGGTCTTCCTTTTGCCATTGGTTCACCCTCCAATGGCCGCCATGGCCAGCGCATCGCGCTGATCCAAAGGCAGGAGCCAGGTGCTTCTCCTGGTCTCCCATGGGGTGCAATGCCCAAGCACTTGGGCCATCCTCCACTGCACTCCCTGGCCACAGCCGAGAGCTGGCCTGGAAGTGGGCCAACCGGGACAGAATCCGGTGCCCTGACCGGGACTAGAACCCGCTGTGCCGGTGCCACAAGGCAGAGGATTACCCTACTGAGCCTCGGCGCTGGCCCTGATCTTGTCTTATTTTACTTCATGGCACACAAAGAGCACTTCTGTGCAGATGATGAAGAGGTGCACTTCCTCTGAGTTGCCTGCATCCAGAGACGGAACGTCTTTCTAATTCACCCTGAAAGCTAATAGAAACTGCTGTGATTCACCAGGGTCTGTGACCTCAAGTCAGCATTCAAGAAGGCAGGTCTTAGAGACAAGTCACTAGAAACCAGAACGACAGATGCTGGAAGAGCGATGTGCTGGAGTTTATTGTTGGAGCCAAGAAAGAAAAGGAACTTGCTGTGCTTGTGAGGGCTTGGTGTTTTAATTTCACAGAGGAGAAGCATCTAAATTATTTTGAAGCTTTTTAAATTCCCTTTAGCTTCCAAACATGTCGCTGCCATTCTTGGCAGTGGACTCTACCAACTCCTTTAAGGCAATAAACAGGGGCATCAGACTTGAATTTTATGTTCTCCAAGGTCCCTCTGTGCTCCCATGACCCTCTGCTCCTTCTCCATTTCTGACACTGATTCCACACCTCCTGGGGCCTCTGCAATTCACCCCACCACTTCTCCATTCTCTCTCACCCATGCGGCACGGTTCCCGACTCTAGTCTCTCAATCAATAAAGATGTTCACACTTCCTGTGTCCTGCTTCAGTTGCCTATCCCTACACTTTTCCTGTGAAACTGCTACTGTGTTTCTCTCCTTCCCTTCACTGTCAAACTTCTTCAAGCATAATCATGTTTCCCAATTTTCTCACTCTTTCATCTGGCCCTAACAAAACTAATCATTAACATCTTTTTATCTTCTAGGCATTATTCTAAGAGCTTATCTATTATGTACTAACTCATTTAATTGTCTAAGTAATACTACTTGGTAAACATCATTAGTATCCTCATTTTTTGGACAGGAAACTAAGCACAGGGAGATCAAGCCATTAGCCCAAGATCACACAGCTGGTAAGTGGTAGACTGAGGTTCTGACCCCAGCCCTCTCTGGCTCTAGAGCCTGTGCCCTTTACCAATAGAACAGCTGTAGAAGATGCACTTGCTCCTTTCTTGGAAAGTGCTAACCTGCCCAAATGAATAAGACCTAGAGTAGACAGGACCCCTAATGGATGGGGCTCTACCAGTTGGATTCTCACCATGAAAAGCACAGAGTATGGTCTGGTCCCTGACTTTCTGGTTCTGATCCCAGGGTATCCTGTTCTTGGATACCCAGTAAACTGTGATATATATAAATCCCTCAGCTGCCCTTCTCGGTTGAGTGGTTTCTGTCCCTATAGCCCAATAATGCTTCTTTAGATCACACATTCCCAACTGCCCTGAAGCCAGTTCCTTAAAGGTTGCTGATCATGGCCTCTAAAAACGTGACTCCAGTGGCCTTTATCCTGTTGTACCTTCCTGCAGCATCACATAGGTGCCACATCCCCACACCTCCTCTCTTTCTGTCCTTGGTGCCTATTCCTATACCACCACTGCCTGGGATGCCCTTCACTGCTTTACTCACCGAGGTGCTACTTACCTTTCTCTATGACCTGGATCAGGCCTTCTCTTCCATGAAAGCTTCCGTGATTCCCTAAGGCTAGAAATGTGCCATCACCCCTGCCCCAACCCCACACCTCGTGTTCTCACAGCCCCTTCTGCAAATGTATGCCATTGCATGCCACATATAAATCAGATATGAGGGGATGTTATACACTCCTGAGCCCAAATAGCAAGCTACAGAATAACCTGGATGGTAGGACCCCTTTCGTATGAAACTATGCACACACAAAGAAAAGCAAGTTATGTCACTCACTCACCTAAACCCTCCAGTGAGTTTCCAGAACACAAAGGCCAGACCCAGTCTCAAAGACATGTAAAACAGGACACCACTTACCTCTTCAACCCCTCCTCTATTTCTTTGCTATTTTTAATATTCATTCATTCATTCATTCATTCATTTGAAAGAGAGAGGAAGAAGGGAGGGAGGGAGGGAGGGAGGGAGGGAATGAGGAACCAGAAACCCATCCTGGTCTCCTACACAGATGACAGGGACCCAAGCACTTGGGCATCATCTGTCTGCTGTCTCCCAGACACATCAACATTGAGCGGGATTGGAAACAGAGCAGCCAGGGCTCAGACTGGTACCCTGATTCCTCTCTTTCTTTATGCCTCACTCACCCACCTACACTGGTTTTCTTTTATTTCTGAAAAACAACTGCTTTGTTTCCACCTTGCAAACCATCTGTGCCCCCAGATGTTTGTGTGACTGACCCTGCCTGTCAAGGAAGGATCAGCTCAAGAACACTGACAACACAGGTGACAGCCCCACCTCTGTCACTTTGTTTTATTTTCTTCAAAATATTTCACTCTCTACAAGTAACTTCTTCATTTATTTGGTTTTTTTGTTTCTCTACCACACTGCAGAGTTCAGAACACACTCTTCCAGATGGTTAAGTCTGCTCAAAATTTGTGACCTCAACCGCAAGTTCAGGGGTTTCCAAAAACAGCTCCTAGATTCAACAATTTGCTGAAAACACTTGCAGTATTCACCGAAAGCTCTTATACTCATGGTCGCAGGTGTTGCAAAGAAAGAATATTAGTTAGAACCAGCCAAAGGGAGAAACACACAGGTAGACATGCAGGACTCCAGTACAAAGGCTCCGGCCATCCTGTCCATAGAGGTTTTGGTCCAGGTGTGGACCAGCATCCATAGAGAAGTGGCTGGAGCCACCAATGTGACATTTCAAACACAATCTTGCTCCTCAGAGCATGGGTGTCCAGAGTTTCTATTGGGTCTTCATTATGTGGGCATGATTGACGGAGCCACTGCCCACATGACTGAACTCACTGTATAGCTCTGACCCCCTGCCCCAGGAAGGAAGCTGATGTCACATGACCTACGTGGCCCACTGTGAGCCACCTGGTTAGCACTGACTCTCAGCTGCAACCTGAAGGGCCATTGTGAGTTACAAAGTGTTCCTCTCCCTGCAGCTTTAGCAGTCACCTCCTAGGAGCTGGGATAAAGTCCAGACTTCTTTTTTGAGTGAAGCTAAATTCCCTACTACACATCTACCTACTCTCCTACCAAAATGCACATTTCTTGGCTAAAGAGAATAGACTGTGTCCTCTCCTCAGTGACCCCAGCAACACAGACAAGTCTGTCTACACACACAGGCATATACCATTCTACTTCACCCCCTGGGGATAAATATCAAACTGCATTTTAGGTTTGAAATACATTTTAAAGTTACACTCACATGGCATGCTGTTAGGAAATACATATAGATAGTAAAGAATTACTATGGTGAAGTAAATGAACATACCCATCAACTCAAATCATTCCCATTTTGAAAGTGAGGGCAATAATAGTTCAAATCTACTCATTCAGCATAAATCCCAAAGACAGTACAACTTTATCCCCTGGCATCCCATGTTGTAAGATAGATCTCCAGATGTGTTCATCCTGCGTATCTTCTACTTCATAACACCTAAACAACTTCTTCTCACTTCTTCCTTTCGCCCTCTACTTCCGATAACCACTGGTTAATTCTCTGTCTTTAAATGTTTGAACTTTTATAGATTCCACATATAAGGGGGTTCATGAAATAGTTTTCCTCCTGTGTCTGGCTTGTGAGCATTTTACTCAGCATGATATTCTCCTGGCTCCTCTACGTTATGGCAAGTGTCAAGTCTCATTCCTTTATAGGGATAAATAATATACCATTGTATCTATGTACCATAGTTTCTTTATTCAGTCATCTATCAGTGGGTATATGGGTTGTTTCCATATCTCGGCTGTTGTGAACAATATGATTTCATTTCCTTTGGGTATACGCTCAGAAGACTGATTCCTGGGCCATATAGTAGTTCTATGTTTAGTTTCTATGGCGTCCTCCATGCTGTTTTCCATAATGACTACACCAATCTACATTCTACCAACAGTGTACAAGAGCTCCTTTATCCACACCTGAACCAAAACCTGTTATCTCACAACCTTTTGATAATAGGCACCCTAGTAGGGGTGAGACGGCATCTCTTGGTAGCTTGGATTTGCATTTCCCTCATGATTACTGATGCGGAACACTTTTTCATGTGCCTGTTGGCCATTTTCATGTCTTATTTATAGAAATGTCTGTTTAGGTCTTTTGCCCTTTTTTTGGTCAGGTTGTTTCTTGGCCACTATTGAGCTCTTTGTAAACTTTGAAAATCATACAGATGGCTTATAAATAATTTTTACCAAAGTGCAAGCTGCCATTTCATTTTGTTGTTTCCTTTGCTATGCAGAATTATTTTAGGTTGGTGTTGTCCCATTTATTCATTCGTGCCTTTCAGGACTGGGCTTTTGGTCTCATAAAAATGTAATTGCCAAGGTCAATGTCCAACACATTTATCCCTATGTTTTCCTCTAGGGGTTTGATAGTCTCTGATATTACTCTTAGATCTTCTATAGATTTTGAATTGATGTTAGGGTATCATATCATATAAGGATCCAATTCATTCCTTTGCATGTGAAATCCAATCTTGCCAGTATGATTCATTGAAGAGACTGTCTTCTTCTTGTATATTTTTGGTGCTATTGTCAGAAAGGAGTTGACTCCACATGTTCAGATGTATGTCTAGGCTCTGTATTTTGCTCCACTCATCTATGTGTCTGGTTTTATGCCAGCACCATACTATTTCAATTACTGTGCCTTTGTAATAGGATAAAAATAAAAGCCTCTAAACTTTCTTTCTTTCAATGTTAGCAATTCATGATTCCTTTCGAGTTGACTCCCTTCAAAAGTCCCAGAGCTACCTTCTTATTGAGGCCAAATCCATCAGTTAGTATTGCCCTACATACAAAAATGACAAGTTTGGTGAATGTGCCAAAAGCCATCGCCACTATCAACACCATTCAATACCTTAGCCTCAGGAGGAGCCCACAGGCTCCTCGTCAGGTCCTGTAGACAAGAAATGCTCTATGACAAACCCCTTGCTTGCCCTAAGAAGTGCTGTGGAAACTCAGACCCACTGCTGCTCTCTAGCAGGATGTAGCTGCTCTGAGTTAGACGGAAGGTGCCAAGGTTATCCCCAGAGTACCACTCAGCTGTGCTCACTTCATGCTAAGTAGGTCTGGGTCCCCCCGCCGAAGCTTTTTGGGAACACACTATGGCCATACATGCTGCCTCTCCCCAACGTGACCGCCATGCAGGGACTAGGGGCAGTGAGGGTTCTAGCTCTCTGTTTTCTGTGGCTCTGGACACCTTTCTTTCTTTTTCCTTTTTCTGCCTGGGTTTCCATCACTCTACTGACATGGGCTTCAAGTGAAAGGAGTGCTCCTCCCCCCTCTTCTGAAAGGTTCTTTGAGCTTTTTTGTAAGTTAATGAAGGCAAAAGGATACTGGGGTGAAGGGGTGTTCACTGTCTAATGTCACCCATCGGTGTCCAAGCTTTAGGCTCTTGCAAAACCAAAAATATACTCTATTACACTTTCCTTCTAGAAAAGACCTATGGACACTAAACTTACACCCCTTAGCAAAAGTCAGTGTGTGTAAGTGGTTCATCCAGAGAATAGATATGTCCCTAGGTCATTTGAGACAGAAACTGCTAGCAATTTTAAAATAACCAATTAGCAAGTTTATTACTAATTTTTAATAAATGCACTATACACACACACACATGCTGAGCGGACTGTCAGAAAGAATGGTTACGAAAATACTAGCTTTGGTTATTTCTGGGCAATAGGATATTTTTAAAGGTTTATTTATTTATTTAAAAAAAAAACAGAATTAGAGAGAGAAAGAAAGAGAGACTGATTGAGAGAGAGACTTTCCATCTCCTGGTTCAGCCCCCAAATGACTACAAAAGCCTGAGCTGGACCAGGTTGAATTTGGGAGTCTGGAACTTTATCTGGGCCTCCCACCTGGGTGCAGAGGTCTAAGGACTTAAGCCATCTTCTGCTGCTTTCCCATGCATGTTAGCAAAGAGCTGGATCAGAAGTTAGATCAGTGGAACAGAGCAGTAGGGACCTTACCAGTGGGATGCCATCAGGTAGCAGCTTAACCCACAGCACCACAATGCCCACCCCAATAATAAGTGATGTTTGTTTTCCTATGTTTACTTTTTCCAATGGAAGATTTTATAATAAATACTTAGTACTTTAAATTTCTATTTATTTACTATAAATAGAGACAGAAAGAGAGAAAGAGAGATCTCCTAATTACTGGTCCACTCCCCTAAATGTCTACAACAAATGGGGCTGGACAAGGTTGAGCCAGGAGCCAGGAACTCAATCCAGCTCTTTCACATGAGTGGCAGAGACAAACTATCTGTGCCATCACCTGTATTTCCCAGGATGTACACTACCAAAAAGTTGGAATTAGGAGTGGAGCTGGAACTTGAACCTAGGCATTCCTATATGGGATGTAGTATCTCAAGCAGCATCTTAACCAGTACCCACCCCTATTCAGCACTGTACAGTAAAAAAAAAAAATTCATATATAAAAGAAAAAACAGGAAACATCTGGCAGGGTGGGCAGATGGGTAAACTATCAGAAGTCTTAGCTGATGGCACTATAACATCCTTGCTTAGTTGAAGTTCCTGTCTTATTTTATTTATGCACTGATTTCTGTTTATCTCAGTTTTTCACTCAACAGGAAACTGCTCTAGGATACTTGATACCTATTTTTATATCTGGGTATATTGTTATAAAAGTACACAGTACTATTTCATGTGAGCATTTATCATACAGATGTTTTCATATAACTATCCTAACAGACTATAACATCCTCCTTCCTCCCAAAGAAAATGGGAGCTTATTTATATCTGTAGTTCAATGTCAAGTATGGAGCCTGACCCAGAGGGAAAATACAAAAAAATATTTGCTTGGCAAACTAAAATCTTACTAACACTTTTTCTCAAAATCCACATTCCATAAGCTCCAGTGACACTTTATTCGACTCCTGCCTCTTAGTCTCCTCCAGTTCTCCCTTCTTCCTGTGTTTGTCTACAGACAGTAACTAAAGGTTAGTCTTTGTCTTCTCCCTTCACTCTAGCTGACCCACCACAAGCAGTATCATCCAATACTATCCCAATGTTTATGAAAGGATTTTGGCAAAGATATTGCTGTGGTTTGACTGTGTGACTCCTCCAAAACCCTTGTTGAACTAATTGCCATTGTAATATTGAGTTGGAACTTCCTTCTTTTTTTTTTTTTTTTTTGACTGGCAGAGTGGACAGTGAAAGAGAGACAGAGAGAAAGTCTTCCTTTTCCATTGGTTCACCTCCCAATGGCCGCTGTGGCCAGGGCACTGTGCTGATCCGAAGCCAGGAGCCAGGTGCTTCCTCCTGGTCTCCCATGCGGGTGCAGGGCCCAAGCACTTGGGCCATCCTCCACTGCACTCCCGGGCCACAGCAGAGAGCTGGACAGGAAGAGGAGCAACTGGGACAGAATCCAGTGCCCTGATCAGGACTAGAACCCAGTGTGCAGGCACCACAGGCGGAGGATTAGCCTATTGAGCCGTGGCGCCGGCCTGGAACTTCCTTCTCTCTTTAGAAGATAGCAGCTACTGATAGTTACATGTCCCAGGGAAACCTTGAAATTAGGAAATGCTGATAACACACATTACAGATTTCTATATCCTACAAAGAAAAGCTTGGAGAACTTCATCTAGAGAAGTTCCATTAGGAATGAATTCCCCTAGTAGATGGATTAAAATACTTCATAATCTAAACTGAGACTCAGTGCTCAAATATGTTAGAATTGTTCTAAAATAATCTGTCCATAAATATAAAACTGTAAGTAATTGTTATTTCTCACTGTGTCAATCTTAAGAAAATGTTTTTTATGAAAAGAAAAACAAAGAGTTGGGAGCAAGCATTTAACCTGGCAGTTAAGGTTCCAGTTCTAAGATGCTCCTGGAATACCTTGCTTTGATACTGGCCCGAGTTCCTAAATCCAGCTTCCTGCTGACACAAACCCTTGGAAGGCAACAGTGATGGCTCATGGGTTCCTGCCACCTACATGGGAGGCCTGAACTGAATTCATGACTCCCAACTTTGCCCCAAACTGTTGCAGGTGTTAGGATGGAAGGATTGTCTCACTCTCGCTCTATTTCTGTGTGTGTGTGTGTGTGTGTGTGTGTGTGTACATCTCAAAACACGCTCATTAATTAATCTTTAAAATGAGTCAGGACCTTTAAGAGGTGATGGGAACTCTGCCCCTGGGGGTGGGATTAATACCTCTGTGGAAGGGCAAGTGGACTCGTTTTCCCTTTACCACTGCACCTTCCATCATGTGCAGACAAAATGCTCCCCTCCTCTAAGGACACAGTATTCAAGGCACCATCTTGGAATAAGAATCACAAACCTTCCAGTGCCTTGATATTGGGCTTCCAGAATCCAGAGACGTGAGCCAATAATTTTCTCTTCATTATAAACTGTTACCAATCTATAGTATTCTGTTAGATCAGCTGGAAATGGACTGAGAGAAGTGTTGACCAAAGCTTTGTCTCTAGCCTGAACCTCTGTGCCCAGCAGCAGGACTAAGCTGCATAGAATAGTGAAAAGCCCTGTGGGCACCTCACACTCACCATAAAGCCATCAAACCCTGCTCGCCTCCCACACCCCAAGCTTCTGCTTTCTCCTTTGTCCTCTCTCACTGGGACAGGAGTTTGCCATCTTCAGGTTCTTTAGTCCCATCCTTAATGAAATCCTCCCTTCTCATTGGCTTTGCTCTGTATGTAGGACAACCCATTTATGCCCCATGTATAATATCACTAACTTGCAGCTGGGAGGAGAGGGTTGCTGGGTGCTAAGAAATAGGGGAGACTGAGACGGACAAGCTTCTTATCCTTGGGACAGCGGTGTGCATCATTTTCACCGATGCATAAAGAATGAACTATGGGGGCAAATAGGCAAGAGGCAGATCAGAAAGGTAAGTCTGAAGCCTTGGCACCAGATGCAGCAAGAGGTAAATGCAGCTTACACTGCAAAACAACAGTGACCATGGTGAGAAATGAGTGAACTTGACATGTGTGTTGGAGGTAAACCTGATAGAACCTGCTGATGGGCTGGATCAGGAAATGAGGCAAAGGGAGGAATTGTGGATGAAACAGGAGTTCTGGTACAAGCAATTTGGTGGGTGATAATGTCATTTTTTGAATTGGGGACCTATAAGAAGGGGCAAAGCCAGCTGGCTGCTGGATACAGAAGGGATTTCAGAGATTTGCTTTAGACACGCTAAAATTAAGATTCCAGTTAGACACTCTGGTGGAGATGTCAAGTTGACAGTTGGATGTAACGGCCTGGGACTCCACAGGGAAAGCTCTGAGATGGAGAGACATTATTGGAGATATGATATTTATGCCATGAGAATATGCCAATGAAGAGATGAGACAGGAAGCAAAGGGAGGGGACGGGAGGGGAGGGAGAGAAGGGAGCCCACAACAAGGTGCTAAGTCATTTCAGCATTGGGAGGTCCTATCTAAAAAAAGCTAGCGGCTGGCTCTGTGGCTCACTAGGCTAATCCTCCACCTGCAGCGCCGGCACCCTGGGTTCTAGTCCCAGTTGGGGCGCCGGATTCTGTCCTGGTTGCTCCTCTTCCAGTCCAGCTCTCTGCTATGGCCTGGGAAGGCAAAGGAGGATGCCCAAGTGCGTGGGCCCATCACCTGCATGGGAGACCAGGAGGAAGCACCTGGCTCCTCTCCTGGCTTTGGATCGACTCGGCGCGCTGACCTCAGCACGCCAACTGTAGCGGCCATTTAGGGGGTGAACCAATGGAAAAGGAAGACCTTGATCTCTTTCTCTCTCACTAACTCTGCCTGTAAAAAAAAAAAAAAAAAAAAAAAAAGCTAGCAAAACCATGAGAAACACAGGCCAGTGATGTAGAGTAGGATGACATGAAACATAGAAACAAAGTGTTTCACAAGGGAGGGTAGGGTTAAACCTGCCAAATATGGGGTTAGGCTTCTGTTTGCAGCACTGGTATTCCATACTGGAACACCAGTTCGAGTCCTAGCTGCTCCACTTCTGATCAAGCTCCATCCTAATTTGCCTGGGAAAGCAGCAGAAGATGGCCCAAGCTTGGGTACCTGCCACCCGTGTGGGAGGCTGGATGGAATTCCTGGCTCCTGGCTTCTGCTTGGCCCATCCATAGCCATTGGGGCTGTGAATTGAACCAGTGGATGGAAATCAATCTCTCTCTCCCTCCCCAGACCCCACCTTTCAAATAAATAAAATAAGTCTTAAAAACAAAACCAAATATGCCTAATATGACCAAAATCACAATTTAGAGCCATAAAACCACCCCCTGGTTTTAGGATGGTGGAGAGCTACATGCAGTTTTGGTAAAGCTGTGCTGTGAGCCAGACAGTGGTTTGTGAGAGGAGAAGCAGGGGGCAGACCCTGGAGGAGTCTCATCACGAAGGAGGCCCAGGCGCAGAGCGAGGCAGCTCAGTGGAGGCTTCTGTGACCATGAGGAATAACGGGGTGAAAGAGGGAGAGACTGGGGGTGCGGGAGACAGAGCCGTGAAGAAGAAAATCCCTGAGAAGGGCAGAGTGGGGACACAGGTCTCTGATGAAAGTGTGATGTTTCCCATCCCAGGAGGATGAGAGACGGAGAAGGTGGGGACACTGTGCAGGCACACAGGGGCCTGTGGAGACCTGGGGGTTGGGGGCAGACGGGGGTCCCTTCCAGGAGTTTCCATGTCTCCAGGAGAGCAGGGTGGAGCAGGGGCAGAGGTGCACAGGAGCGAGCAGGCTTCCCACATGCTCCTCCTGCTCCCAGCCCAGCAGCGCTAGCTCAGGCCCTGCTGATGTCCTACCAGGCGTCCCAGGCCCAGTCCCCAAGTCCTTCACTCAGGCTTTGGAGGGACGTCCTAGCTACAGATGGGTCCTGGGTACCTCTGAGGGACTCTGCTGTACCAGGGCCAGTGCTGGAACTCCTCCATGCATGCGGGTCTGCATTCCTGGCCCCAGTGTGCCTGTTAATGCCCAGCACATCCCCTGACATCCCCCATTCCCTGGATCACTGCAGCCCGTCCTTACTGGCCCCATCTGCCGGGAAACCGCTCCCTCCTCTGTCTCTGTCCAAGCTCTTTCTCTTCCTCTTGAAGAAATCCATCCCGTTCCCCAAGATCCACTTTAAACCCCACCACCATACACACACACACAGCGACTTACTCCTTTAAAACTGAGTGGGAAAGATCAAAGTCAGTCTTGTATTATAAGCAGGCATTTATGCGTGTGCATTTGTCTCTGCGTGTGCCTACGTGACAGAAGGGAGGCAGGGTGAAGGGGAGGCAGATGGAGAAGAGAAAGGAAAGCTGGGACAGACTCCTGGGCCCGGGGCTCCTTCCCCTCTACAGCTTGAGGTGGTGCCCCAGCCCGGAGGCCCCCACGACCCCTCCTCAGCTCCCGGCAGCCTGGGCTGGCACACTCCTCTCTGCGTCTGTCTCTTAGATGCCCAGTGGATCCTTGCAACGCATCTTAAGCAGCAGCCTGGGCTCGGAAAAGAGCAGTGGGAAAGGATGGAGCGAAACGGGGCAGAGCCATGAAAACGTAACGTTGAAACATTCATGCTGGAGGAAGCTCGTGCCCCCCCCCCCCCCCCGTCCTGGGCCATCACCATGTGACGGCATCCTGGCGGAGGCCTGGCGTGGCAGACACGTGTGGAGCCCACAGAGGCTCAGCCAGGTCTGTGGTGGCCCAGCGCGGAGCTGCCACGTGCGTGCAGGCTGCAGAGGCTCTGCTGGCGGAGGGCAGGCTAAGGGGGTGCCGCCTGCCTCCGCAGCAAAAGCTGCCCCTCCCTACGCACCACCTCCGCGCCCTCCTAGGGAAGGTAGGCTGGTGGGCGCTGCCCTGCCTGGGGTGCCAGCCCTGCTCCCCTAAGGAAGCCCCTGGGGACCCCTGGTTGGCCTTGCTTCACTTCATTGAGCACTGTTTGCGCTAAGCCTGGGGTGGGAGAGTTTCAGGAGCTGGGCTAGGGTAGCCTAAAGAAGCCCCGATGTCGCCCCCAGCCCCGTGGCCTCTTGGAGCGCTCCGAAAGTACTGCAGAGGCCGCAGCGGGCATAAACGCTGCGCTCGGAGCTGGGCCAGAGAAGCCTGGTCTGCACCCCTGCCACCTGCAGAGAGCCGGCTCCGGCTGCTCGGCTGCGACCCCTGGCGGCCAGTGGAAACACTGCCCGCAGAGCGCCTCGAAACTGTTGGCCGGTGAACGCGAAGAAAAGCAAGGGAGTATTGCCCTGAAGAGAAGGGGTACGTGGCGCAGGGCGAGCGGTGGAGTGTGAAAGAAAAGCCGGGTTTGCTTTCCTATAAACAGGAAAGAAGGGAACGGTCTGCTGGGGTCAGGGCGTTGACGGAGGCTACTTGGAACGGGGAGGAGGGGAGCGTGCCAGTCTGTAATGGAGCAGAATGGGTTTAAGAGGGGGCTTAGCCAAAGCGGAGGAGCTTCCCCTTGCACTGAGCCCTGCTGCCCTCTTCGCTTTAGCCAGCGGTGGCCTCTTTTCTACTCCCAAACCGGGCAGTGACACCTGACAGTAAGCCTGGCTCCCAGGAGTCAATGTAACGCAGGAGCAGAGCGAACAGTAAGCCAGAGAGAGACCACCCCCCACGTGTACTCCCCAGTGGGTGGGAGCAAAAAGGTCAGCAAAAGAGATAAGTGCCCAAGGGTGTCAGTTCTGCTGCAAATACAGTGGGTCTGCAGAAGCACGTGTTTTAAATCTTGGTCAGACAAATGGACGGGAAATCTATACGACTATAGCTTTAATGGTTTTGTGACTGTTTAAGTTGACTTTTTATGAGTGAAGTTGAACCTCTATCCACTGGATGATTGTTTACAGTCCCTTGCTATTTTCCTGGACTCTGGTATTGTTATCTGTTGAGCTCTTTATTTGGTGGCGCCGTTAAACCTCTGACTATAATGTAAATTAAAACTGTGTGATATCAAAATAAATATTAAATTGAAAAATTTTTTGAACAAAAGCAATATACCCAATTTCTTTGTTTTTTTTTTTTTTGAAAGGCAGAGTGGACAGTAAGAGAGAGAGACAGAGAGAAAGGTCTTTTTGCCATTAGTTCACCCCCAAATGGCTGCCACGGCCGGCACACGGCACCGATCCGAAGCCAGGAGCCAGGTGCTTCCTCCTGGTCTCCCATGCGGGTGATGGGCCCAAGCACTTGGGCATCCTCCACTGCACTCGCTGGACTCAAAGAGGAGCAACTAGAACAGAAGCCAGCGCCCCAACTGGTTGGTTCCCCCAGCCCTCCAGCCCATGCCTGATCCTGACCATGAGTCCAGCCAGTTGTACCCACAAACAGCGCACATGGCACAGGTGTCCAAGAGGCTTCTTGACACAGAACTGATGATCCTAACTTGGGGTGATCCTAACTTAACTCAGTTAAGTCTTAGAGGCTAAATCAGTGTTCTGCTTGGCATTAGCATTGCCAGTATTCACCATTTTCATAGTCAAGGCTCCTGGCTGGGCCTTCCTCCGTGAAGGTGTTCTCCAGGTGTTCTCTGTGCCCAAGGACCATTCTAGCTGGAGACATGCAACACACAAGGGTACTTCAAAACATTCATGGAAAAATGGAATACAAACCTAAGTTGATTTGGGGCAAAAAGAAAAAAAATTTGGAGGGCTGGCTTTGTAGCATAGTGGGCTAACCCTCTGACTGTGGTGCCAGCATCCCATATAGGTACCAGTTCGAGTCCAGGCTGCTCCACTTCTGATCGAGCTCCCTGCTAAAGGCCTGGGAAAGCAGTGGAAGATGGCCCAAGTGCTTGCACCCCTGCACCCACGTAGGAGACCCAGAGGAAACTCCTGGCTTTGTATCGGCTCAGCTCCAGCCACTACATTTAAGGAGAGAACCAGCAGATGGAAGACCTCTCTCTCTTTCTCTGTCCCTCTCTCTGTCTGCCTCTCAAATAAACAAAATCTTTAAAAAAAAAAAAAAAGAATTTTGAGACCCATGCATAATTTTTCAAAATATGTATTTTCCTTGAACATTTTGAAGATACCTCTTGTGTATGAGTTTCAAAAATTTTTGTGACAGAAGAAACTTATCTTTGAATTCCATCTTCCACAAACTTTCTTAAGTATCCTTGTACACACAGGAAACTGCAGACTAAATCATGATTGTCGATGACCTGAGTAACAGGTCAACAGAAGGACTCACAGAGCACGGTAGGAAATCAGAGGGTGGACAACTGATTCAGACCAAAACTGAGGGCTCAGTTGAGCCGCCCGAGAGCTGCAGAAAGTGGCCCTAGTACTTTGATGCAGTGGGCAAGCTCGACCTGTAACGCAGGCTATCCCAGGAGCAGGGTGCATCACAGGGCAGGCCATCCACCGTGGGGAAGGAGAATGTGTGCAGAGAGCCCGACTCCTCCAGCCCCAGGATCTTGGGGTTCATCTCAGCACATGACTCCCATCGAAGAACTCCACCTCTGAGCATCTGGCCGCCCAGAGCCCATCTTCTGGAGGACGATGCTACTTTGCAGTTAAGTTCCTGGGGCTGAGCAAGAGGAGGAAGACAAAGGCCCCTCTCCCGCCCCCAGTTCCTCATGATCCTATCCCTTCATGCATCAATTCACTTACATAATCTCCCCATCCATTGATCCATTTGGTCTCTCATTCACTCACTAAGTACTTTATTTACCAATTTTTATGTGCCCAACCCTGTCTTTGGTGGTATGCAGAGTCTGAAATAATTATGTATTTCCTTTTGCAAACCCTAATCAGTATTCTGCAGTACCCTCTTCAATGTCAAAGAATCTCCTCTTTTGTCCTAGTCCAGGGGAAGGCTGCTCTGAGATGCACGTGGCTCATTCCTTCCAGAGACAGGGCCATCAGCACGCCATGCCCACAACCCTGATTAGCAAACTCCCTCCTATTGAATCCCATTGTGGAGATTTTTACAGATCCACCCACCCACTTCCTAAAGTGACAAAGACTAGGACTCAGTGTTCAGACCCTTTGGAACTAGAGACAAATACAAGGGTCCTTCACAAAGTTCATGGAAAATAGAATTAAAAGATAAGTTTACTTTGATGCAAAAAAAAAAAAAATGTGCAGTCCTTGCATAGCTTTGTCATAGTTCCCCTCATTCAGTCCAGCTGTGCCCAGCACTAGACCCCCCTGATGAGCCAGGTCCAGTCTGCCCCTCACAGGTGCCCAGCCCCCTGGAGAGCTTCCCTGGGATTGTTCCCTCCGCCATCCCTCCTTCCCTGCTGTGTCTCGCTCCCACCCCCTGCCTCCATGAGCTCTGTGACAATCTGTGCTCTTGAAAACATTTTCTAGGGTGCATTTGTGTGTCTTTCGTGGTGGCGGAATGCTGTATAATTATCTCCCAATTCATCAGGATCCTTAACAGGCAAATGCCTTTTCTCCCACTAAGTTTCTCTGGCAGAGGCACCAATAGGCCTTGTTGCCACGGAAACCAGAACGTCTCTTTCTCTATTTTAATGGTATGTTGGAAGCCGTGTGTATGGGCACACACACATATGGCAGCTGCTCGGCTTGTCCACTCTTTTTCCCTCTCCTACTTCTGCTGACCTGCCTGGCACTCTCAAATGTTCCAGAAAGTTCTCCCCTTCCCCCCAGCCCCCTGCTCATCCCCTTCCTGCCTTTCTCCATGCCTCCACCTCCCCTACCCTTCCATCTGGTGCTCTCAGCTGTTTAAAAAGAAATACCAGTTGGCTTTGCATGCCATCTAAGAGGAAAGGGGAATCAAAGGTAGTAATAGGAAGAAAGCCTTGGACCAGCCAGGTGTTTCCTGCTGGAAAACTTGCAGCTTCGTTTGGCCGTCTTCCGAAAACCCGGGCCCCTTCAGAGAAGGAGGAAGGGGATGGGAGAGGCACAGCTCAGAGCAGGAGTACAGGAAGCGTGAGTCCCCGCAGCACCATCTGCTGCCGCTGCTCCTGGGCACTGATGAACACATCTCCCCCCAAGTCCCTGGGTCTGGTTCAAGGACTGTTGGAGGTGGGGAGGGCTCTGTTGAGATTTGTTTGTTTATTCATTTATTCCACAGACATGTGCTGAACACTCAGTATACGTCAGGCACTGGGGAGATGAGGGTGGGGCAGATCTTTGGAAAGCAAGCCTTCCCGTGAGCTCCTTGCTGGTGGGGGGAGGCAATGCGACACGCGGGCTCTGGAGAGAGGCACACTTAAGTGTGAGCCCCACGTCACCGTTTCTCAGCTGTGACCTTGAGTAAATGACAAAATCCCTAAAAATAGCATCACACTAAAGCTCTTTCTGAAGGTCAAAGTAGGGCATTCCCATTGGCATACTCAATAAAGGCTCACTGCCACTGTTGTCCTTATCTTTGTCATTATCTCATATTACCATCGTCAGGGTAATACCAGGGCTGTGATGACAAGAAGCTGAACACAGAGGCAGGAGAGGTTGACTAGACACTTTCCCAGTGGGGAAACCAGGAAGAACGTTCCAGCACGTGTTTAGGCTGGAGGGCAGGAGAGTGCTGCTGTGCGGCTGAGGTGTCGCATGTGTGTCAGGGGCAGGAGCACAGGGACTTGGATTGACCTGGGAGGACACTGGGGGCTACCCTAAGGAGACTGAGCCTGACTTCCCATTTACAAGAGTGAGAAGTTAAGGCTTAAGATTGGCACAAGCATGGGCCAGCGTTGTGGCAGAGTCAGTAGAGCCACTGCCTGCATCACTGGCATCCCATGTGGACACCAGTTTGTGTCCCGGCTGCTCCATTTCCAGTACAGCTCCCTACTGGTAGCCTGGGAGGGCTGGTAGAGGGTGGCCTGGGTGCTTGGATTGCTGCCACCCATGTGAGAGACCTGGAGGAAGCTCCTGGCTCCTGGCCAGGCTGTGCAGCCATCAGGGAAGTAAACCAGCAGATGGAAGATCTGTCTCTCCCTCTCTCTCTATAAATCTGACTTTCAAATAAATAAATCTTTTTTAAAAAATAGCAGAACAGAGTTTCTCCTTGTGAGACACTGTATTAGTCATCCTTTCATACTTTAGCTAAAATACCTGAGAGTAGCTTCTTGGGGAGGAAGTTTTACTTGCGCTTGCAGTTGGGGGGTTCACAGTCCAAGATCAGTGGCCCCATTGGTTTAGGCATCAGTGATACTGGAGGATGGCTGATGAACCAGCTCATGGTGAGCCAGGCAGCAAAGACAGCAAACATACTCTGCTTACACAACCAGCCTATTTGCAAGACCCTCCTAATTCCCACAAAGCCCACCTGCCAGACCCCATCATTAGATCGAGTCTCTACTCCTGTGTCATTAACCATTAACATGAGACCTTGAGGTTTACACATCTGCTGTATTTGGAAAACCAAATCCTGTTCAAACAATAACCTACACAGTATGCCCAAATTAGTGCACTCCAGCCCTCTGCTTACATTAAAGTAATCCTGGCCAGTTCCACATGTCAAGTTCCATGTGCTCTGCTTTTGCCCCCAACCTTCCAGTGCATTCCAGGTCACCCGGGGCTTGGCCCTCCTCTAAGATTCAGCACAGTGTGGCTAAGTAGCCTGGAACTGGGTATGGATGCAATGGGAGGACTAAATGTGGTGAGCATTGGAGTTTCTTCCAGTTCTTGATAATATGACAGTGACATGAGAAATAGAAAGGTATGATTGGTAAGGATAAAAAATCTTGTGTGTGTACAGAATTGCATGACTGGGCAGCAGAAACCGTGGAACAGAGTGGGCAAGGCAGATTCAGTGTGGTTTGGTGATTGACCCAGTACTAGAGGGGCAGAAGAAGAGGAATGGCTAAGAGCGTGCAGGCTCTAGGGCTAACAAACAAATGCTGTTGTGCTTGGAAACTGGAAGGGGTGGGGCTGCAAGTGAAGAGTATACTGCATAGTCAGGTTTGGCCTTATTCAGCAGGGACCCGTGCTGTGGTAAAGTGAGTTAAAGCCCCGGACTGTAGCACTAGCATCCCATATGGGCACTAGTTCGAGTCTCAGCTGTCCACTTCCAATCCAGCTCCCTGCTAATGCACCTGGGAAAGCAGCAGAGGATGGCCCAAGTGCTTAGGGCCCTGCACCCATGTGGGAAACCTGGAAGAAGCTGCTCCCAGCTTTGGATCAGCTGAGCTCCGACTATTTGGAATGAACCAGGAGATAGAAGACCTCTCTCTGTCTCTGTCTCTACCTCTCTCCATAACTCTGTATTTCAAATAAAGAAAATTAGTCTTAAAAATTTTAAAAAAATAAAGGAAACAGCAGGGGCTGGCATTGTAGTGCAGTGGGTAAAGCTGCGCCTGCACCTGCTATGATGACATCTCACAGGGGCCCTGAGTCCCAGCTACTCCATTTTTATCTAGTTCCCTCCTAAAGCACCTAGGAAAACAGCAGAAGATGGCCCAAACAGGGCCCCTGTACCCACATGGAAGACCTGGATGGAGTTCCAGGCTCCTGGCTTCAGCCTAGCTCAACCCTGGCCATTGCATCCATTTGAAGAATGAAACAGAGGATGGAAGATTTCTCTCTCCCTCCTCCTTCCTTCCCTTCCTTATTCCCTCCTTCCCCCTCCCCCTCCCCCTCCTCCCCCTGTGTGTGTGTGTGTCTTTCAAATAATAAATAAATCTTTAAAAAATAAAAAGGAAATAGCAGGACTCTCAGATCTGCTTTGGGTCACATCCACCCACCACACTTAGCATTGAGCAAGCATTCTACTTTGCAACCCAAAATTATGCAAAATTATTCTTTTACCTTGTGTTTAAAACAGGACAATGATGTCTCTGGAAATAAGTTCAAAAAGAAATCAGAGCTGACCAAAGGGAACAAGGCAGTGAGTGATAGAGTTCCCATCTCCCATCCCCTCTACAGCTCCTCGTCTGTGACAGGGTCTACCACAGTTAGAAGGAATGTTTAAATTGGGGGCTGTCCACTTCCCCTTAAGAACTTGTAGGGGGCCTGCGCCGCATCTCACTAGGCTATCCTCTGCCTGCGGCGCCAGCACACCGGGTTCTAGTCCCGGTCGGTCGGGTGCCGGATTCTGTCCCGGTTGCCCCTCTTCCAGGCCAGCTCTCTGCTGTGGCCAGGGAGTGCAGTGGAGGATGGCCCAAGTGCTTGGGCCGTGCACCCCATGGGAGACCAGGAGAAGCACCTGGCTCCTGGCTTCGGATCAGCGCGGTGCACCAGCCGCAGCACGCCAGCCGCAGCAGCCATTGGAGGGTGAACCAACGGCAAAGGAAGACCTTTCTCTCTCTCTCTCTCTTTCTCTCACTGTCCACTCTGCCTGTCAAAAAAAAAAAAAAAAAGAACTTGTAGGGAAGGAAGATTTTCCCCCAATTAATTGATTTGTATTCTGCATTCTTTCAAAACGACTGCAAAGGATTACTTCTACAATTAGAAAAAAAAACACATGTATGCATATACATTTTAGTGGGTATGTGATGAAACTTTGTAAAGAAGATTCACACAGGTGAAGTGCCTTTTGAAGTCAGCAAAGGTTAGAGGAGAGTGGGGGGACCAGAGGCCCACTGTGTAGCATGCTGTCTGGGCCTCCAACTCCCATGTGAGACACCTACTCTTACACCCTTTCACACACTAGGAAATTGAAGGTGAAGGTCGGCTGAGAAACTTGCTGAAGGTCATGAACCTAACCTGTGGTGGGCCCAGGGGTCACAGCCCTGTTTGCCGGGCGACAAAGCCTCCAGCAGATCTGCCATCTGTCTTAATGAAGGGAGGATGACAGGACCTTTGACCAATAACAAGCATGACCTTTGACACGAACTCACTGAACACTTTCCTCGCCAGCATTCTGTGTTCTGGACAGTCGCCATGTCGCTTGATCCTTTCCCTCATCTTCCAAATTTTTCCTGGTCTCCAAAGTGACGTTTCCCTTTCTCTCTTCCTCATCTGAATTCCAGTTTCATCTACTTAGAACTCTGGATCCCATCATTAAAAGCAAGCAAACTCATTTACTGATTCAGGAGAGTGAGAATCTGTTGGCTGTGATTCTACTTTCCTATTAGTATTATCATAAAACTTGATAGAACCAAATGACTGTCTGATTGATGAAGCTGAAGACACAGAGACAAAACAAGATGATTAATTTGGAGTAGAGAAAGGAAAAGAGTTTGGATCCAGTGAGGTTTTGGTTTCTTTACTTTTTAACAGCTTCATTGAGGTATAGCTGACAAACACTAAACTACCTCTATTTAAAGTGTACAGTGTTGGGTGGGCTTTCAGCCTAGCTGTTGAGACATCAATTAGGATAGCTACTTCCCATATTGGAGGGCCTGGGTTCAAGTCCCGGCTCCACTCCTGATTCTAGTTTCCTGCTGATGCACTCCCTGGGAGGGGAACAGGTGACAGCTCAAGAGTCCTTTCTGCTCATGTGGCAGACCTGGGTTGAGTTACTGGCTCCTGGCTTCAGCCTGGCACAGTCCCATCTGTTGCAGGCATTTGGGTAGTGAACCACTGGATGGAAATTCTCTCTCTCCCTCTCCCTCTCCCTCTCAAATAAAAGAAAGAATAAAGTATACAGCATGACAGAGGTTTTAGCATGTGTACACATCCATGATCCATCACCACACCCAAGATAATAACTCACTCTCATCCATCAATGTTTCCTCTTTAAAAAAATTATTTATTTTGAAAGACAAAATTACAAAGAAAGAAGAGACAGAGCAATCTTCCATCCTCTAGTCCACTCCTCAGAAGGCCACAGTGGCCAGCACTGGGTCAGGCTGAAGCCAGGATCTTCATCCTGATCTCGCATGTGGATGGCAGCAGCCAAGCACTTGGGGCCTCTTCCATTGCTTTTCCCAGGCCATTAGTAGGGAGATCCATCAGAAGTGGAGCGGGTAGGCCAATATGGAATGCTGGCATGACAGGCAGCGTCTTTACCCACTATGCTACAGTGCGAGTTTCTTCTTGTGGGGCAAGTGAGTTTTAGAAATCCCTTAAATCAGCCCAGTTCCTAAGCAACATGATTTTTGTGAGTAAAGGTGGCTCCAGTAACCATAGCAGAGCTCAGTGACATTTTTATGAACTAAATGTAGCTTCACAACCAAATGATGTTTGAAATATGTTCACAATCCTGGACATAATTCTGCAGAAAAAGACAAAAAAAAAAAAAAAAAAAAAACAGGCCACAGACCTGTTTGCAAACAAAGATCTTGGGGAGATGATCATCTCCAGAAAATGTGCAACATACATGAAGGCACAGTCTCACAAGTCCCGCGAAGGAAAACATACTTGTACTAAAGATCGAGAATTTATACGCTGCAAAATCCAAGCAGATTGGAGTCCACCATCCAAGCCCAGGGATCTGGGTATCAGCAAGGACATCAGCAGTACAAGAGCTCATGTGCAACGGCGCCAGGAAGGTAGATCCAAGGAGGGTCCCCATTTCAGAGGACTGCAAGGGTCCAAATGTCGGCTTGGGATAGTTCAACTCAAGGCCAGAAAAGGACCTATCACTTAACTGTCCATTCCCCAAGGGCAGGAAGCTCATTGAGTGTGGTGTCCACAATACCTTTATTTCCTAGCACAGGCCTGGCAATGTTTTTTGGAGAGAAATGCTGAATAATCCATCAAGATACCTGTTTGAAATGAAGTAGCCTCTAGTTTCACATACAAACACATACTCATGGAAACGCTACCCTCTAGAGTGAGCTGGCAAGACAATGCGTAGGGACAGTGCTATCACTAGGACTTCCTTGCGTCCTGTGGACCTCGTGCACTGAGCACCACTACGTACTAGACACTGTGGGAGTGTGGAGATAGCTGACCACACACGCAGGGAGATAGAGGAAGACTACACAGTATAACAGCAAAATAGGCGGTGCACCCAACCTAGGTTGGGAGACAAGGGGGACTTCGTAAGCCTGTGAGCTCCAAACCTCATCACAGCTACCTCAGGGAAAGCTATTTTTAGCTTGGTTGTTACGTACAAGGGTACTTCAAACCCTGGGTTTGATTCCCAAATCTGGCTCCTGACTCGTTTCCAGACTAGGAGGCAGTGGCAATGACTCAAGTAATTGTGTTCCTGCCACCCACAGGAGAGACCCAGATTGCACTCCCAGCTCCTGTCACTGGGCCCCTAGCAATGCAGGCATTTGGGGAGTGAACCAACAAATAGAAACACTCAATGTCTGTCTCTGTTTCTCTCTCTCTCCCTCTCACCCCCTCTTCCTCTCTGTGTGTGTGTCCATCTCCATAAAAAATGGAAAAAAAGAAGCCATTACACAATAATATACACACACAAATAAAAATATTTATGGAAAATGGAATTAAAAGATAAGTGTGTTTTGATGTAAAAAATGAAATATATACATAATGAAGTCTTCAAGAAGTTTTTAGAAAGTACATATTATGAAAAAATGCATGGATTTTGAAATATTCTGCAGCAATATAAACTTTCATTTCATTCCATTTTCTGTGAACTTTTTGAAGTCCTCTCATATTTTGTGTAAAACCAGTCTCAGCCATTTAGCTTCCTCATCTATATTAACAGGCTATTTCGGAAACTATTATCTGATTTTGAAAAAGTCAGTCTTGGGGCCGGCGCCTTGGCTCAATAGGCTAATCCTCCGCCTTGCGGCACTGGCACACCGGGTTCTGTCCCAGTTGCTCCTCTTCCAGGCCAGCTCTCTGCTGTGGCCCAGGAGTGCAGTGGAGGATGGCCCAGGTCCTTGGGCCCTGCACCCACATGGGAGAGCAGGAGAGGCACCTGGCTCCTGGCTTCGGATCAGTGCAATACACTGGCTGCAGCGCCAGAGAAAGGAAGACCTTTCTCTCTGTCTCTCTCTCTCTCACTGTCCACTCTGCCTGTCCAAAAAAAAAAAAAAAGTCAGTCTTGTCTTAGACCAAATAGCATGAGAAATACATGGAGAGTAATAAAATAGGAAACAGCTTGTGCACCACCACAGTGCCAAAAGATTGATGAAAAGTAAGGGTTTCTTGTTAAACTATTTCTGCACCAAGTTCTTTGTTTTGTTAGAGCACTATTAGAGCACTATTATTAGCACTATTTTGTTAGAGCTATCTTAAAACATGTTCAGGCCGGCACCGCGGCTCAATAGGCTAATCCTCCACCTGAGGCACCAGCACACCGGGTTCTTGTCCTGGTCGGGGCACCGGATTCTGTCCCGGTTGCCCCTCTTCCAGGCCAGCTCTCTGCTGTGGCCAGGGAGTACAGTGGAGGATGGCCCAAGTGCTTGGGCCCTGCACCCGCATGGGAGACCAGGAGAAGCACCTGATTCCTGGCTTCGGATCAGCGCGATGTGCCGGCCGCAGCACACTGGCCATGGCGGCCATTGGAGGGTGAACCAATGGCAAAGGAAGACCTTTCTCTCTCTCTCTCTCTTTCTCTCACTGTCCACTCTGCCTGTCAAAAAAATTAAAAATTTAAAAAATAAAAAAAACACGTTCAGGGGATGCTGTGTGGAAAAATAAGGAATACAGACAAAAGGGTGAAAAAAAGTAGACAACAGAACAGAGAAATGAGAACGATGAGAGAGAGAACAAAGAACAAAAATGGTGGGTAGGATACAGAGAAGGAATGTTGGACAGAGAAGGAAGATTGGAGGATGAAGAAGAGAGGTAGAAACTAGAAAAGATTAAAAACTCAAACACAAAAGAGTTGGTGCAGAAGTCCAGAGGCAATAAATATAAAAAAGACTGTTCATGGGCACACACTTGGGAGACAATCAAGACAAGGAGCAAAGGAACTGACGGAGTGCATGAGCAGAGGATGGGGACTCAGCACCCGAGGGAGGCATCTCCTGCCCTCAAAGAGAAGTTCCGAGGGCAGGGAATGAGGGAGGCTCCTGTGGGTGCAGCAAACTTCAGTGCAACCACAGTCAGTGCCCACTCTCCCTTTTGAAACCATCTCAGGGCAAACTGGAGACGGCTACTTGTGTCCCAGAGCCGTGGTGGCCTGGACCCCTAATGACATTCTTCTCCCCTCCCTCACTGCTCCCTGGCATGTCATCTGGGATTTAAGGCCAGATGACCAGAGAAGAGCAGAGACTTCCAGAAGTCTTCACAGACTGCTCCTTTAGTGCCACAGTGAAACCCATGCCCAGCAGCATCCGTTTCGTGTCTGCTGACCAACCTCTGGAATGAGTACCTAATGATGATTTCAAGTGTCCCCATGCTAGGGAGGACTGTCTGATAGAAGACTGCCTGGTTTTATCTTCAGATAGCAAATGGTCCCCTTAAGAATCTGTTTAATGTTTCTTTCTCAGTTACTATTTCCTTAGCCTATTTTCTTTTTATAGAAGGCATGAAAGTCATTCCCCGAATTATGGCAGAGTTGATTTGAGAACGCTTGTGCTGATGTAGACATTGTGCTCACCACACTGGAGATTTTGCGTCCCTGAGTCATCAGCACAGTCAAGAAACAAATAGCAGGGGGTGAACGGCTGCCACAACTAACGTGGAGACCCTGACAGTCAACCCGATCTGTCAGATATGATGAGGCCGTTGTCGATCACACCCAAGGTCCTCAAGGGTTAACTCAGAGTTGTCACTCCTCAAAGTCTTCAATCCCCCTGACTCAACCTCCAGGGAGGATGATAAACATCAAAGATAATAAGTTATCAAGATCACACGAGTAGGCTATAGTATAAGGAGAGGGAACACTCAGTGGACAGAGCAAGGGGGATTCCATTTCTGTCACACACCCTAGCCCATTCCTCGGTTTCATCTCTTCCTAAGAGTGACTAAAACAATCCCTGAGACTGTGTTCTCCCTGAGGTTGTCTACCGTCTGAACAATGGGGTGGGAGCCAAGGAATCTCAGTGGGAAGGAGGCAGCCAATCGACTAAGGCACAGAGCGACTGGGGGAGGTAGGCAGAGACAAGCCAGGTTAGACAAGGCTGACCTCTACCTTAAGCTTTCTACAGGGTGCTTCTCTTTCTAGTACCTCAGTGGTTTCTCAGGAGCTACTTCCTTCCCAGAGGCGATGATTATGCATGGAGTGATGGTAACTCAACCTCCACCTATTGCAGTGACTGCTTTTGTCTTGGCATGGTTTGCTCAGCTAGAGAACAGGACCAATCTGATAAGAATATGGAGCTCCAAATTCCTTCAACTCTAATAATCTATTGGCAAGGATTGGGGGAACATAACCTTTTCTCTAGGTCCCAAGGAAACAGTCAGTACCCAAGCCAACCAGAAAAACAGTATTAACTCGGGTAAAAAGAAAACAAAAGAGGGTAAAAAAGCAAGACACATGTTGAAGCCTAAAATTATTATGATTCTCCTGATACAAGTTTATTTTTAAATTAATAGTTTGTTGAGTACCTACTAGGTACCATTTTAAAAATCAATAGAGTATCCTCTAGGTACTTTGGATACATTATATCCCCTGGTATTTACTAGAGCCCTGCAAGATAAGTATTATCATGCTGAATTTATAGGTGAGTAAACTAAGACTAGGAGAATTCGAGTAGCCTGTCCAAGTTCTTACGCTTGTCCACGACTGATGGCTGTCACACTGTTTCTGTTGAAGCATATCCACATCCCAGTGATTGAGCCTGTCACTCGGGCCTCAGAGCATCTGCCCCACTGCCCCACGCAGCTGCACACACTTCCGACACTCACTAGGGGAATTTTTCCCAGGCAGGTGTATGCTGCCTGGCCAAATGAGACATGATTGGGCATAATTGTGACATGACATGGCCTGGAATGAGTAGCAGATGGGGCTTGAGAGAGTATGGGAACCCTTCGGGGTCTGATTTCAAGTGAAGGAGACACAGCCATCTTGCTGATTTCCAGCACGCTTTGGCGGGGGAGTCAGAGAGGAAGGTGACATCCATGGCTGATGTGGTTGGCAACAGCTGAAGCTGAAAATCCCCTCCTGCCTGCAATCATAAGTCATCATCCTCAACGTGACCAGCCCTGAGGCCTGCAGCCCAGAGGAGTCATAGGAAGAGGCAGAAAGGCAAGGCAGAGGAGCCCTCTCTTGGAAAAGAGTTAATGACCATGACCAAGACCAAAGCATTTCAGACCTCTTGGAGTGGACAGGCTGGAGGCAACCAAGGGGGAAGGAGCTGACTAGGAGGTTTTCAGAAGGCCTGGCTCCTAGTCCCAGGCCAGTTCTACTCCAGGCTAAGTGTGGGACCCTAGGAAAGCCACAGGGCCTCCCTGCGCCTTCAAAATGGGGGTTAAATCCCTTGTAATTGGAAAATAGTGCCACTAATCTGAGCACAGGAAATACTCTAAAACCTTCCTCTCTATGGAAATCAAAAACTAAGGTACCTAGGGGCAGGTGTCTGGTGCAGTACTTAAGATGCAGCTTAGGATGCCGATATCTGAGTACCCAAGTCCCATCTTCTCTCCCAATTCCAGCCCCCTGCTAATGTGTACCCTGGGAGGCAGAAGGTAATGGCTCAACTGCTTGGCTCCCTGACATTCCAATGAAAGACTTGGACTGAGTTTCAGGTTCCTGGCTTCATCCAGGCCAGCCCCAGCCTGTTGTAGGTATTTAGGGAGTGAAACCAGTAAATGGGAGTAAGCTCTCTCTCTTTTTCTGTCTCTGTCACTCTGTTTCTCTGCCTCTCAAATACATTAAATAAATCTGAAAAACAGATACATCTTAGAAGAAATAGAGCAATACAGAGGCTTCAACCCAAAGAAAAGTATATACTAGTATCTATTTGCTATCCCAAGCACATAAAAAAATAGACCACATCCTTTCTTTCTTCTGCATTGACCAAGACTCCTTTGGCTTCAAGTAAAAAAATACGCTGATTCAACTGCATTGAATATGAAACTGTATTTCATAAGAAGTCCAGAAGTAAGGCAGCTCTAGAGTTGCCTAATTCCTCCCAGGGCCATGGTCTTTCCCCTCTGCCCTTGTCCGGGTACAGCTTTGTGCTCAGAAGTAGGTTGCCCCCAGGGAGGCAAAGAGGGCTACTGGACTTCCAGGTGTCATTGCCAGACAGCAATGTAGAAGTAAAAAGTCCGTCTATTTCCAAACATCTCCTTGTAAGCAAAAACATCTCTTCTGAAGCCTGCTCGTATCTCACTGTCCAGAACTGGTTCATATGCCTAATCACAACCAACCCCAGGTATAGGGATTGGAGCCACCATGACTGACTGCCTAGTTGGGGTTAGCTGAGACAAAAAGAGCTAGAAGCTTCATCCAAAACAGGTCTCCATCGACAGAAAAGAGTTGTGTATAGCTGTAGAGATGGTAACTGCGCAAAGACAATGCTTAGCTTCCCAACAGCCATTTTCCTTTCTTTCTTTACAAAATGTACCCTAGTGTTTGGCTGGACAGTTTGTCACCCAAAATAAAGATTAGATTTCTATATAGAATATTCTAATCTCTATGTACGTTTATGTGATTAAATTCCATCCAACGAAACATAAGCAGAGGAGCTGTGTGGAACTTCTGAAGTGCTGAATAAAGGAAAATAGCTCAACTTAAAAACCTGCCCACTGCTTTCCTCTGTCTTCAAGCCTGAAACTCAAATGTGATGGCTGGATCTCCACCAGCCAACTTGTTGCTTGAGTCAAACTTAAAGATAGAAACTCCAGGGTCACCTTGCTTGTCCTATACTCTATCTCCAAACTTACATGAGAAAATAAGCTTGTGTTTAAGCCATTATTTTTTCTATGTTTCCCACAAGTGTGCAATCCTACATGATACAACAATCAGCAGTGAATGCTACATTATGTAGGAACTAAATTATGTAGGTTCATTGACTCCATTCTCTCATTTGGGGAATGCATGAAAGACAGGAACAGGCAGTGAGAAGTCTTGGAATCAAACTGATGTGAGTGCGAATCCTAGCTTGCCAGTTAGAATTTGTAACCACTGGCAAGTGACTTTTACTTCTTCGGGCTTAGTTTCACCATCTGTAAAATGGAGCTGCTATTTCTACCTCAAAGCTCTGGATGAAAGTTAAAAGCTTTGCAAAGTACCTTGCGTGCAACTGCATGTGACAGACATGTAATAAGTGGTTCTAAATGTTTTAGAAGACAGGCATAGAGCCGGCGCCGTGGCTCAACAGGCTAATCCTCCGCCTTGTGGCGCCGGCACACCGGGTTCTAGTCCTGGTCGGGGCACCGGATTCTGTCCCGGTTGCCCCTCTTCCAGGCCAGCCCTCTGCTGTGGCCCAGGAGTGCAGTGGAGGATGGCCCAAGTGCTTGGGCCCTGCACCCCATGGGAGACCAGGATAAGCACCTAGCACCTGGCTCCTGCCATCAGATGAGCGCCGTGCGCCGGCCGCAGCGCACTGTCCGCGGCAGCCATTGGAGGGTGAACCAACGGCAAAGGAAGACCTTTCTCTCTGTCTCTCTCTCTCACTGTCCACTCTGCCTGTCAAAAAAAAAAAAGAAGAAGAAGAAGAAGACAGGCATAGAATTATAAGGACTTAGGACTCACATAGCCCAGGGTGTGGACACATGGTACAGAGGTTAAGTTGTGACTTGGACACCTACAGCCAGTATCACAGAGCCTCGGTTTGAGTCCTAGATCTTCTTCCTATTACAACTTTCTGCTAATGCACACCCTGGGAGGCAGTAGATGATGGCCCAAGAACCTGGATCCCTGCTGTCCTTGTGGGACACCAGAATGAGTTCCAGTGTCCTGGTTTCAGTTTAGTCCTGCCCTGTCACAGGCATTTGGGGAGTGAACCAGCAGGTGGAAAAATCTCTCTGTCTCTCTCTCTGTCTCTCAACCTCTGTCTCTCAATCTCTCTCTCTCTCCTTTTGAACTACAATGAAAAAAATAAAAACATTTTAAAAACTAGATCACCTGGCCTGTATCTCTCAATGTTGTTGAAGAAACTGAGGCCAAAAGAGGTTGAATCAGCATCATAGAGATCTCTGAAGCCCACTGTTGGAAGGCACAGTGATCACATTACCCACTACATAGGGTACCTCCACCCTTCACTGCCCTGCGTAACATCTACACTGCCCGTCATCCTGGGGCTCCCAGCCTCTGCTGGACATGGTGTCCAGGCCCTGTTGAGAGACAGATGCTCAGCCCCGAGCACCACGCACTGAGATGGCATTCTGTCTCTGCACTGATATCATCGGTCACATCATGTGGTACTACTTTAATTGCTACCCTATTTTTGGAAAAATAGATGGCTAAACATAAGCAATTTTTTCTTAGCATTTTTTTGGTTACTGAAGCAAAGTACTCAGTAAATAAGGACTGATTTGCATGACATTTTGCATGAATAGAGATGTTGAATGAACAAGGTAACAGACTTTGAACTTTTGTAAGCATTCTATTCAATTTGAAAATGATTTTTTTTGTTAATTCTCAGTATATTTCCACTGACATTAAAATCGACCACAATTTGTGAGGCCTCTGGTGGCCACAATGGTAAAATACAAAGGCAATTATAAGCCTGTGTGTATTTATTTAGCTAGATGAAGTGAGCCTCTATTCAAGCACACTTGGCTTTACAGATTTTTCAGGAAAATGGGGACCCTGGTTATGCTGTGAACCCCAGGTAGTGTGAGAGTTTGGAGTCTCATTAGGGTCTCACTTGGAGCCACAGAGCCCTCACACTGAGCTTCCCAAGGTCAAAGCAACACCCACAGAAATCCAAGGGCAAGAAAATCATTGCCAAGGCCAAGTAAACACAAATCGTCCATTCTGGAAGGAGTAATGCATTCCAATTTTGCCTTGTGTACTAAATAGAGAGCTAGCCCAACACTAAAATAACTAAATAAAAGACTCTTGGTGTCTTTTCCACGAGCACAATCAGAATTCTCAATCACCCACG
Source organism: Sylvilagus floridanus (assembly GCA_949820135.1). Lineage (NCBI taxonomy): Eukaryota > Metazoa > Chordata > Mammalia > Lagomorpha > Leporidae > Sylvilagus > Sylvilagus floridanus. The sequence goes on from OX463230.1 coordinate 25,738,943, forward strand.
AGACTTGCTTGGTGTGACTTTTTGCTCACATAACTCACCCCAGGGCATAATTGCAGCACACAGCCATGATGAATGCCTCGGAGAGAACAAACAGAATAGAATAATAACTCTGCTCTGGATTAAATAATGCTTTTCCTCCCCAGAGCGCTAAGTGCTTTCACATCAATTAGAGGTGAGTATTATTATCCCCATTTGTGGATAAGGAAATAGAGTCAGAGACGTAAGCTGTTTGTCCAGAGAGGTAGAATAAAAACCTATTAGAGGTAAATGATAACCTTTGACACCTTGTGACCCACCCCCTCTTTCAGATGAAGAAACTGAAGTCAGGATGGTGATGTGCCTTTTCCAAGTCTGTGTCTTTAGTGGCTACATAAACAACACACCTAGCCCTTCATGGAGCAAGGAACCTGGTAAGCAAGCCATTCCCGTCTCCAAGCCCAGCTTTCTCAGGAGCTTGGCACCAACGCTGAGGCCTCTCACCCAGCAATTCAACAGTCTTATCCCCACAGGGTCACAGGGGACATGGTCAGAATAACACCTGCTTACAGAACCCCAGGGGGTCAACTGACTGCACAAGGGTCAGAGTAACACATCTCTCATGAAAATCAAAACTCTCCCATCTCCGGATACAACAGTGCTTGCATTTCCTGTTCAGCTGCGCCTCTCCATCACCATAGCTACCTCCATCCCATAATTAAAGGAGGGAATGCCATGAGAGCATCCGTCCTCACAGATCCTCCCTTCTGAGGGAATCGTCCCCCTTTCCTGCCCTCAGAACCACTCTGCAGGCTCTGGATTCCGTGATGGTTTGGCTCCAGGGTCATGACTGTGGCACTAGCCTGGCAATGGTCCAGGCATTGCTCCTGGGCCTGGGGCTGCAAGAGGCTAGGGCGGCAGTGGTAGAAGTGAGAAGCCATATGCCAGGGAAGAGCACGCAACAGAGTCACAGCTGCACCTTCTCTCAGAACCTTGGATGGTGGAGGAGAGACAGGGACTGTCACCTGTCTCTTCCTCGCTCCAGCCTCTCTTCCTCCTGCCAGATGGTCTTGTCTTCACCTTCTTTCTCTGTCCTCTCTGCCTGCAGACTGATTCTCCCACCCTGGAGCATCTGCCTCATTCATGCTAAGCTCCAATCCTCAAGAGAGGTGGGATGGACGGTGTGTGTTTAGCCTTGCAGTTAAGATGCCCACATCCCATATCAGAGTGTCTGGGTTTAATCACTGGTTTCAGCTTCTGACTCCAGCTTCCTGCTAATGTGTACCAAGAGGCAGCAGAAATGGTTCAGGTAATTGAGTTCCTGCCACCCATATGGGAGACCTGGATTGAGCTCCCAGCTCCTGGCTCTGGCCCTGACCCAGCCCTTACCACCGCAGGCATTTGCAGGCATCTGTCTGTCCCTCTGCTTCTCAAATAAGCAAACAAATACATTTTTTAAAAGAAATATGGAAAAACCTTGTTTTCCCTCCTCCAATCCCTTCCCTGTCACCCACACTTACAATCTCCTTGGGTAGCCAATGCACAAAATTCTGCTTACAAGCAAAAGGAGCAGGTACTTTTGTGACTACACATCAGGTCCTTTTTTCTGAGATGCCAATGTTCTTCCCAAGGCCCCACATCTTTATATCAAGAATAGGTCCTATTTAGCAGAAGTTGGGATAATAAAGAATTTCAATTCTAAATCACGATATGTTCTAAGACACACAATTCAGTTATTGGATAAATATTTACCAGGTAAGAGCCACTGTCCAAGGGAACAAACCAGGAGCAGAATGAGAAAGGCCAGGCAGTAGTCGATTACTCAATTCCCTTGCCCTTTCCTAGGTGGCCAGTTCAGCTTGCTCCAGTTGTAAACCTAGGTCCCTCAGTGAAGCCTCCCCAAAGAATATATTTTCAAATCTCACAAGACCAGAAGACTTTGTGGGGGCCTCTAACCCTCTGCACTTTGGTGGCATTGGGAACTCGATGTCCCGGCTCACCCTCCTGTCCTGTCTTCCCACGCCCAGCAGCCAGCCACAGAAGTGCTGGCGCAAGCACTTCACAGCACCAGAGCCGGGTTTCTCAGGCGCTAAACACCCGGGTGGAGAGCTGGCCAGACCTCTGCGGGCCCCTCCTCTCCCTCCTGCTGGCCACATCAGGGGCCATTTCGGTGCTTATTAGCACTTCTGCCGGAGCCCTTTGTGGAGTCAATGTGAGTCTGATTAGTCGATTTTACTCTTTTCTGGAAACCATGGTAAAAGATGAGTTACAAAAGGAGAAGCCATCAGTGGCTGAAATCTGTGGATTTCAATGAACCTTATTCCGCACAGATAATTGAGAATTGACAATAAAGTTATTTTCTTTGCAGTCTTATGAAAAAGAGGTGTTCCTTTCTGGTGCCATCTTCAGATGCCAGGTTCACAAGGCCCATAAAGACAAGTGAGCCCCCACACAGAAAACAGCCCCAAGTTCTCTGAGGTCATGGCGGGGGGGGGGGTGCAAAGGCCACCCCTCCCTCCCTCCACTGTTGGTTCTTCATGCTCACGCATAGCAATGCAATTCCATGTCATTCCAGCCCCGCATCTTGCTCAGGACTCACACCATTGTCCCTCCCCCAGGCCAGACTGGCATACAGGGCCCTCAAGCCCCCGAGCAGTCCTTGTCTCCTCTTGCCTTCACTCCTTGCTTCCTTCTGGGCCCCCACCTGAAATGCCCACCTCATCCCTTAGCCTGAATCTTCAAGGTCTGGCTGACGTCTCAGAGCACCTGGAAGACCTCAAGGGGATGCTGGTCAGAACTGCTCAGTACCCTCCACCATGACTCACCCTGTCCTCTGGGCATGGCCTAGGAGAAGTTCAGGTGCTCCTAGAGTCCAGAGAGGCACCAAGGGCAAGGATGGCTTCAAATGAGTGTGTACGACAGCCACTGCCAGTGAGAGCAATGACCCTAGAGCCCTAGATGTCTAGCTGTCCACCCCTTGGGACCTGCTCTGGGAGGTCCCTGGGGCTACACTGTGCTAGAAGAGTCCCAAAGCTGAATGGCTGGTACCTCACTGGTTTCCAGGGTTGTTAGTAAAACATTTCTTCCAGCTTTCATATCAATTCCCCTCCCTCCCCTGCAAGACGCAGACTTGGAGTCCTGGGACTCAGGTGCCACTTCCAGCCAGGCACCGTTAGCACTTAGTGACCCAGGTCCAAACTCTCAGTGGCCGAGCTCGGCAACAACTCCTTCTCCCCTTGGGTTGAGGTGAGTTCCTCCCGGGAGGAGCCTCAGTGATCCTGCAAAAAAAGGTTACTTGGAGATCTGCTCGTCGGATCACCCGATTTCATGGAGTCTCACATGTGTCAACGTACTCAGAAACATAGTAGGTGTGTCCTCCCACCTTGATTCAGCGACAATGAGATCTTCTCCCTCCGGAGTTAGTTCATATCTCTAGAACATTCAGAACACTGACCACTGGCCCTGCTCAGTCGGCCTCCCGCTCCTCCTCACCTCCTGCACTTCCTTTGGTCCTCTGAGCTGGTTCCCTGCATCCCTGCCCTGACCCCTCTCTTTCCGGTTTTGCAGGCAACGCCATCTTCTGGACACAAACTCAAGCGCTCCTTCCCGTTCTGGCGAGAGGTAGAGGGTAACAAGGCAGTCCCAGCGGCTGGCCTAGGACAGACTCTTCTGCCTCAACCCCATCCCACCACTGATAAACTACATTAACTGTTAAATTCTACTGCAATTCTGCAATGGTTAACATTTTGTTGTAAAAAAAAAAATAGACAAACATTAAGAGTAAAAGGCCAAACATAAACAATAAATTAGGGAAAATAAATTCAATTTTAGACAGTCTTTTACTTTAAAAATGTGAAGGGTTAACAATGATGGCTGTACTTTTACATATTTTTCACCTTTTTGCCTTTAAGCAATCTCTCATGAGAAAGTGTCAGCTTTTTCATTTTATATGATAGTAGACCTTTTTGCCTTGGTATAAAAATAATTAGAGACCCTTCCAAAGTAAGAGAGACAAAAGGACAGAAACCCGAATAGTGATGTCTACAAGTAGACATGGATTTCTCTCTCAGTGGGAATGTCTTGTTATTATAAAAAAAAAACATACTGTAGACTACAGATTCCACTCCTTGTGGATCTCAGTTTAAAAAAAAATCAGATTGGTCTCCTTGCTACTCAGATAGCCTACAATGCCTATTTTGGAGTAAATCACCTGAGAGAAATTCCTTTTTTCTGAATGGAAATTTCTAGATGCAGTTTTAATCCTAGTGGCACTGAATTTATTTTTTATAGTTTGCCTTGCTTTGTACATGAGATTTTGTATTATTGGTGACTTTAAATAATCAAAATTAATAACAGTAGCAGCTAATAGTTCCTGAGTACCCTTTACTCTAAAATCTATACATGGTTTCACTTATTTAATCACTACAACAATTCAAGATGGTACTATTATCATTACCCCTTTTAAAATAGAGAAAAAGACATACAGACCAAATTCACAGCCCAAGGTTGCACAGAGGATTTGAAGCCAGCAGTCTCTCCAGAGGCTATGGGTTTAACCATTACTACACTCCATCTTATATTAGATCAACATCCCCAAGGTGACCCATTAGCAACTTTCTAGGAACAAGGAAGGCACCCTTCTAACTTCTATCTCTTTCTTGTCCCCTTCTTTTCTACGCATCCATCATTCACAGTCCTTATCCTAATCCCAAACACAATAATTAATTGGATGAATGGGGAGAGAGGAGAAGAGAGTTCACACGAGACAAGAGACACACAGACAGCAGAGATTTTTGACTAGAGGTTCTTAACTCCCTAAAAGGATTCATGCACTCCCTAAAGGTATATGCAAAGTGTCACATCTATGCACATTTTTCTGGAAAAATAATCTTCAGCTTTCTCCAGTTGTGCCCATGTCCACAAAAAATTATTTTAAATTCTGTAAGTTGATAGAGACAAAACAGTGCACATGCGAGCAGTCCTCTCTGTTATTTCATATGAACCCAGCTCCTTTAAGTCTACTTTCTCCATTTTGGTCAAATGTTGAAGGAAAAGTGTGGGCTTTTAGCCTAGTGATTTCCTAAGTTTAATTCCCAGCTCCAGGCCCTGGTTCCAGCTTCCTACTAATGCAGACCTTGGGAGGCAGCAGTGACGCTCAAGTGTGTTCCTACCACCTCCTCAGGAGACCTGGGTTGTGTTCCCACCACCTACACTGGAGACCTGGGTTGTGTTCCCACCACCTACACTGGAGACCTGGGTTGTGTTCCCACCACCTACACTGGAGACCTGGGTTGTGTTCCCAGCTCCTAGCTTTGGCACCCAGTTCAGCCCCAGCCATTGTGATCATTTGGGGAGTCAGCCAGGAGATGGAAGTGCTGTGTGTGTGTATGTGTATGCATGTGTGTGTGTGTTGCTGCTTCTCAAATAAAGACATTTTAAAAACTGAAAGCCAGTCAGGAAGCTCAGAACATAAAGTGACAATATCTTTGAACTCATCAATAAGTTCTCAAACGCTTTCAGTAGCCAATGTACTATACACCAGTTATTAATTCACACGTGGATAAGGGAAAATGATCCACTTTTCCTAAGGACCTACTGTACACTAGACATCTAATTTTCCTAATAATATTGCATTATAGGTATTCTTGTTGCTGTTCTCATATGACTGGTTAAAAAAAAATGAGGCTTCAAGAATGAGAGTCATGTCCAAATTCAAGCAATTACCAGCTGCCACAAAAGTCAAAGGCAAATCTCTCTGAAGTTACAAAGCTGGATTCTTCTCTGCTTTTTTCTGCTGTAAGAAATTCAGGCAAGGGCTATCATGTGCATCTCTAATGACTCTGGCCAATCTTTCCAGGGTCTGTCCTAATAATTATGGCTATGAGTCCACATGAGTGCTTTGGACAGAGTAGCCATGAATCCAAGAGCTCTGATGCAACAAATATGCAGGGGGGAAAAAGCTCATTATTTGGAGATCAGACAACTTAATGCTGCTATTATGTCTAGCTCTAGAGTCTTCCACTATTTCATCACTCTATTGTACCAATTACATAGAGCAACTGTCTGTGCTAGGCATTGAGGAGGGTCCAGCACGTGCCCTGTAGTGTTATCTCCAATAGACTTCACCTTGAAAGGTTTGCCATCCAACGCAGACCACAGAGCCATGCAGAATTGTGGAATAAAGGTCAGGTGGGAAAAAGGTACTGAACTCAGTAGCGGAGTAGAGAAAAGCTTGGTAGGGCCAAGATATTTTGGCTGTGCCTTAGGAAATTCAGAGATGTTCCCAGGTTAATTTTATGTGCCAATGTGGCTAAACCACAGTGCACAGAGAGTTGGTCAAATGTTATCCTGGAGCTTCTGTGAGGGTGTTTTGGGGTGAAATTAACCAATCAGATGAAGACCTAAACAGAACAAAACATTGACCTCCACTGAGCAAGAAGGAATTCCACCTGCAGATAGCCCTTGGACTTGAACTGCTGCGTCAGCTCTTTCCTAGAGCTCCAGGCTGCTTGCCCACCCTGCAGGGTTTGGACTAGCCAGCCTCCATAATTACATGAACCAATGCCATACAATAAACCTGTTCTCAATATACACATAGCCTATTGATTCCGTTTCTCTGATGGACCATGACTAATAAACATACAATGTGAACAGGAATAATCTAGGCATGAAGCAACATGGCAGCTCCAATTAAATCCCAGTTCAATTGCTTCTGTTCTAAAGCCTACACGTATTGGCCGGCCTGATCACCGTATGCTTCGCTCCTGTACACTAGATTCTAGGAATCCAATCATTTTAGTCTGGTTGACCATCTCAGTACCTTTGACTGTTTATATTTTCCTAAAATAATGAGTCTCCAGGATCAGTTTTAAGAGTTACCAGCTGGAGCCAGCACAAGGTTTAACTGCCTCCTTGAAATAGGTGTGCAAGACCATCACAGCATGTGCCCCCAGACATCTGTGATATTACCACATGTATCTTGATTTCCATCTACTCTTCCTGCCTCAAAACACCCTCTCCAAGGCAGACCATTTAAATTAGAAGTTCCAGGGTCAGCACTGTGGTGTAGTGGGTAAAGCCACCACCCATGGTGCCAGCATCCCATATGGGCGGCCAGTTCGAGACCCAGCTGCTCCACTTCCAATCCAGCTCCCTGCTAATGCACCTGGGAAAGCAGTGGAAGAGGACCAAGTCCTTGGGGCCCTGCACCCATGTGGGAGATGTGGAAGAAGTTCCTGGCTCCTGGCTTTGGATTGGTGCAGCTCCGGCCATTTGGGGAATGAACCCATGGATGGAAGACCTGCTCCCCCACCACTTTGCCTCTGCTTCTCTGTAATCCTGCCTTTCAAATAAACAAATCTTTTTTAAAAAGAAATAAATTAGAATTTCCCTTCCCCAAGATATATCATAGCAACTCCAGCCTTCCCCACCTTTCTCTAACCTACCTTATCTGATAGGAAATTGTAGATCCTCCTCATTTCAGAAGGTGTCTATCTGATTCCTGAAAATCCATCTTGGAAGGAATAGTGCACAGAGAAGCCAAGAAGAATCTAAGCACAGAGCCCTTTCTTACTTTCCCCTTGCAAGTCTCTTAGTTAAAGCCCATATTAACAGAGGTCAGAGTTTCCGGATAACTGAACATGTCAGGGTCTTGGAGGCTGACGGGCCTAGAAAGGGCATGGCTGCCCCACACTCCTTCTCCCACACCTTGCCCTTTCACCTCCTCATCTGTAACCTTTGTCATATCCTTTACAACAAACCAGCAAAGTGTGTCCCTGTGTTTCATGAGCTGCTCAAGCAAATTAACTGTACCTGAAGAGTGGATTGTCAGGACATTGTTTATCTCCAGTCAGTTGGAATCACAGGTAAAACACACTGGAGCTTGCTATTGGCCCCTGAAGGGGTGAGGGACACTACTGGGGACCCAAGCCCTCAATCTGTCCCTATCTGTCAAGATAGGGTTCTGACCCTATCTTGAGGCAGACAGCATCAGAACTGAATTGAACTGGAAGCCCTCTAGCTGGTGTCTCCTGCAGAATTGATCACTCATTGGAAGGAATTCCCAGTGTATCTGAGGTCACAGAAGTCAGCTGGGTTGTGAGAAACTGAGTTTGAGTTTTTTCCTACAGAACACTGTAATGCTTTTTGCCACAAATTTACCAACAGGATTCTTAGGAACTTTCTGTCAGAATAGAACCAATGGAAGTGTAAAGGTAGATACATAATGGCTGGTAGATAGACAACTGATAGATGACAGATAGATAAAGAGGAGATAGATAGGTAAGTAGATGATTGATGAACTCTGATAGAAAGATACTAGGCAGATAGAACATGATAGATACATATATAACAGAAAATGATAAAAGATATTTAGGTAGACAATAGATATTGATAGAGTTTTAAGGAATTGGCTCATATGCTTGTGGAGGCTTGGAAAATACATCATCTGCAGGAGTATGCCAGCAGGCTGGAGATGCAGGGAAAAGTCACAGATCAAATCCAAAGGCATCCTGCTGGCAGAATTCCTTCCTATCCATGATAAGAGACCCCTGGAGACTGCTGAGACAACTCATGATCATATGTTGTCAATTTCCTTGAGGTGCGAGGTCTCATTAAAGCCTTACAAATACTGTACTTGGGTGATGAATGAGCTTCAAGAAGTTCATGAAATTCTTAATAATGTTTGTAAAAAGGTGAATGTATGTACAATTATCTTGGGAAACTATCTACAGCTTTCACCACATTCAGGAGGCCCACAACTTACCCTCTTGCCACTCCCCTCAAAAGATGTAGAATATGTGCTTGAACAGGAAACAGAACTTTTGGATATAGAAGGGCAATCCAGAGGTACAACTCCATGACCCAAATAACTTGACATATATAGGTCAATGACTGTCCAGGAATAATAACTGAGAAAACTGAATTCTAAAACTCTAACAACTTCATTAATTTTTATTGCATTGCAACTCTTCTCAAAGTATTTAACCAAGTGGACAAAATTTATTTTTGTCCCTACTAACGGCAGCATCAGGATCAAAAACTGGGAATTAGGGAGAGCTTGGCCCCAGCCTGGTCACAGCTCTGACCCTGACCTTCCGCCTGACTTTGCTCTGAGCCTCCATTATATCACAGAGGTTGGTTTGGATGATCTCTAAGGCCCTTTCTGGCTCTCAGATTATTGTCATCAGTGATTCTGAATTCTGTCACCTGCCTGTTGGTGGCATTGCTTCAGGCCATTCTTCAACACTCTGGGCAGGTAATATCTCCTTAGACTTCCTTCCACCTGCCCTTCTAATGGAGCTAGACAGCCATGAAGATTAGCAAAGACCATGCAAATTAGGTTGGCTGGGATATAAATGCTACTGTGTAAAAGGGAGAATTTTAATGTAATTCAAAATTATGAACCACATGCTACTTGAAACAATGGAGACTCACCATAGTTAGAGGAGGCATCACTGGGTGATTAGGAGAAAAGACCAGTGACAATTTTGCTGAACAGTTTGAAAAGTGTTCCTGATTATTTTTACCCCATAAGATTCAGTAAAACTATTTAAAAGATTGTTCCTCAAGAGGTGAACTGCCATCACTTTTATTAGCTATGTCACATCTCAAGTGTATTTCACACATCGGGAAATCTGTTGCTACAATGAAAGAGACAGTTGAATGCAACTAATACATATATTACACTGGGAGTCCTGAGATAAGTGTTGTGATCCTTACTCACCCACTAACTAGCTATACATACAAATCTGGTGGGATTACCAGGATGAATTCACTATCTTTCTTTCCTATTTGACTGGGAGTTCCTCGAGTTCAGAAGCTTTATCTTCATCCCTACATTCTGGCTTCTAGCATAGCATCTGTTACACTGCAGGCATGTAGTCAATGTGTTGGTTGAATGGAGGGAGACTTAGATGGTTGAAGAAATAAAATTACATTCTCTCAATCCCTCAATTCTTTATCTGTAAAATAAGTCTACTCCATAAGGTGGCGTGGACAGTCAAATGAGATACTACATGTAAAGCTTCATACTGTTCTGGCAACCCAGATGAGACCAGGTAATCCTAAAGACCACCTATTGAGGTGTTAATCCCTCTAGGTTATGTCAGAGGCTTTGAATTTTGATCCCAAAGAATAAAATTGAATTTTCACACTGCTGGATTAAAAGAGAAATTTAGGGACAGATGTCGTTCTAATTATGCAACTGATAATCACCACTCTGGACCATCCTAATGTTTCCCAATCCTACAGAGTGCTTTTATCCAAGTCAATTCTGATTGAAATGATTGACTCTCAAAGACAAAATTATAAAAATAAAAGGAAGACAGACAGTGGCACAAGAAGGAGAACCAGAGTGAAAGCCTTGCAGGTGACTTTCTGTGTCAGAAAGACATTCTGAACAAGATGGGTCGGATAGAATGAAGGAGATCTGAGGATTTCTGCTGCCCAGGCTGACAGAGCTCTCACTCTCACTCTCCTCATCAATGTCCACATCCTCCATTCTCTCAGAAGGGCTGGACTCTTCGAACTTGCCCTTCCCACTGCTGTGCTAAGGGTTACAGAAGGCCAGCGCAGCAGAGTTAGGGTCATTGATTAAGAACATTCACTAACATTATCCCCACTAGAACTAGAACTTCACTCACTAAGAGGGTTCTTTTGAGCTTCAAGGAACACAAAACTGGCCATAATAATTGGTTCTATCCTTCTAGGACTGTCTCTAGGATCTGAGAACATGGCTAAGGGTGCAATACCTTTCTTTTTTAAAGTTTAATTGATTGATTCAAGGAGAATAAGAGAGAGTGAGATTGAGACTGAGAGGGGGAGAGAGAGAATTTGTCACCTGCTGATCCACTTTCCAAATGCCTGCAATGAGCAGAGCTGGGTTGAGGTTAGAGCTGTAAACTAGTAACATAATTCAGATCACCCACATAGGTGGCAGGAACCCAATTACTTGTGCAATCATCACTGCCTCCCACGTTCTGCCTTAGCAGGAAGCTGAAGCCAGGAGCAAAGGCCAGGTATCAAATCTAGGCACTCTGGTATGGGATGTGGGCATCTTAACTAGTGTCTCCACGGCTAGGCTAAATGCCTACACCTGGAACTCTTCTCTTTCATGCATGGAGAGATACCATGTATACTGAAGAATCAGGATGTTGGTGTCAGTGACTCTAAGGATCAGGCTGGAATTCACTGTATACTCCTAGTGCAGCGTCTCTTGTAGGAAACAGTTCTTCCCTGCTGGAAAGTTCCTATAAATTACAGAAGCAGCCTCCTCTGGTGAGAATTCTCTGCAACTGGAACCTAAGAATTTCCCAATAGAGCAATAGATGACTCTGAATGCCCCTCCACCTTTCTCCCCAGGTGTCTTTTAATACAGAGAACAGTGTTCTGCATCATTGCCACTTCTATTTGATATACAGTTTATTTGTACAAAAATTTAACCATTGGATTATTCATTCATTGTTTTCATTCTGTTAAAAGCAACTATGTGATAGTATATCCTTTTAATACATTTTACAGAATAACAAGTGATATATTTTAGACCAAAGGATTTAGCTGGAAGAAGGAAGGGGCAGGGCTGGAGGAGGTCTGTGTCATTTTACTAGCTCTATAGAAACCACTTAGAGTGTGCAATATGGAATGCTAAGCTGGTTTGAAGAGAACTGTTTCTGGTAGAGCTCCTGTTAATTCTTGCAGTAGGTATTGACATTGCATCTCAAAATCTATTCCAATGGGTGCCCCACTCCTACTGTGTGCCAGCCCTGGTGTGATTGAATAACCCCACTCCTAGCTCTTAGAATAGGTCTTTGTTGGAGCCACTCCTGGTGAATTATGCAGTGCCAAGCAATGAACTAAGATACCAAGTCAATAAGTCCATGTCAATCCCTTGGCCATATGAGCGGACATGAGATCCGAGACAGAAAAAAAACAGTCTTTGTGGGGAGCCTCCTATTGTCTAGCCCTATAAGACGTGTTAGTCTCTCTTGCTGCTGGGAGTCACTGCTTCACCCATTCTTCTCTCCACCTGTGTTTTATACGTGATCTATGGCCCAAACTCAGTTAGCTTCTAAGTGGACAATACCAAGTCATTGCCATCTTAGATCTCACAACTCAAGTAAAAGAGGCAGAAAATAATAAACACGTGATTAGGTCCTCAAAAAATTCATGGAAATGTGTATTGTGAGAAAACTATGCATGAATTCAATTTTTGCACCAAAATAAACTCCCATTAACTTGTTATAATACATCTGAACCAGATTTAGTTTAATCCAAGGGTAAACATCAATTTGAAAAGACCTCCTATCCGAGGAACATGAATTCTGCTAACTTGAAGCAAGAACAAACATTAAATTCATGGTGAAGTTTAAGTGAAAGAATGATGAAATCATTGACACTTTAAGAAAAGTTTATGGGAACAATGCCCCTTAAGAAATTATCAGTTTACAAATGTATAAGTCATTTTAAGAAATGAGATGATGATGAAGATGAAGCCCACAGAAGAAGACACTCTACATCAATGTACAGGGAAAATATTAATTTTGCATGTGTCCTAACTGAAGAGGATTGATGATTAATAACAGGAAAAAAATCCATGGATATTTCAACTGGTTCATCCTACACAATTCTGAATGAAAAATTAAAGCAAATTTTCATCTTTGTGGATGGCAAAAGTACTCCACCCAGATCAGAGCTTTCTTTAAAAAAAAAAAAAGATTTATTTATTAATTTATCTGAAAGAGTTACAGAGACGTAGAGGCAAAGGTTGAGAGAAAAGTCTTCCATTAGTTGGTTCATTCCCTAGATGGTCGCAATGGCCTAAACTGTGCCGATCCAAAGCCAGGAACCCACGCAGGTACAGGGGCCCAAGGTCTCGGGCCATCTTCTACTGCTTTCCCAGGCCATAGCAGAGAGTTGGATCAGAAGTGGAGCAGCCAGGACTCCAATCAGAACCCATATGGGATGCCGCACCGCAGGCAGCAGCTTTTCCCACTACTCCACAGCACCAGCCCCCAGATCACAGCTTTCAATGGAAATTTGAAACAAGTGGGATCAAGATCCTGAAGCATTTCTTTTAGAACCTACAAAGGGTTACCAAGAGGTAGAGGTGGTCCAGCCAAGGCAAAAGTTGACTGGTCAAAAGCAAAAAATGCTGATGACAGTGTTTTGGGGTGCAGGAGGCATTTTGCTGGTTGACTTTCTGGGGAGAAGGGGGACAAGGAACAGTAGAATCTGCTTATGTATTAATCATCTTAAAAACCTGAAAGAAGCTACTTATGAAGGGACAAAGTTGGTTTCAGCTCATGGTTTTGGAGGTCCACAGTCCATGACTTGCCAACCCTTTTGGTCTGGCATCTGATGATGGTGCTGGATGGCAGGACACAGAGGATCACATGATGAGCCAGAGAGCAAAGAGACAGGGAGCACCATCCTCATCCACCCTCTGTGTGGTCTTATAAAACAAACATAGTTCGATCACAGGAGTTCCACCTAACAACCTAATGCAATCCAATCACTTTCCAAAGTCCTTCCTGCAGACACCATCATCAAGTTCCAGCCTTAATCCATTAATATAAGGCTCCAAGGATCAAGGCCTTAACAGTTGGATCCTTGTGGGACACTCAAGCTATTATCTAACCACAAGAACTTATTAGGAGAGTGTTTTGAGAAATTTAGCCAACGTTTTAACAGAAACACACAGTGAAGCTTTACCAGAGGCTCCTTCTCTACCATGACAATTCTCTTGCTCATTCCTCTCATCAAACAAGGGCAACCTTGCGAAATTTTGATGAGAAACCATCAGGCATCCACCTTACAGTCCTGACTCTTTCCAACTTCTTTGTTTCCTAATCTTAAAAAAATCTGTAAAGGTTACCCATTTACTTTCAGTTAATAACATAATAAAAATTTAATCGACAAGGTTCAATTCCCAGGACCCTCAGCATGTTAGAGGCAGACTATTCTGACGTCATCACTTACAAACATGTCCTGGACTTGGTGGGCCTATGTTGAGAAATAAAATTTGTTTTATTTTCTATCTTTACATTCCATTTTTATACAAATTTTGTAAAATCTCCTTGCATAAATACATTGTATACTTGTATTGTCCAGTAACAAGACCTAAGAAGGAAAAAATAAACTCAGGATGAGAAAAATACAGTCATGAGGTATGACACTCTAGGTGGTTAAATACTTAAAGAGCCACTATAACCAAATAAAGAGTTTCTTAGAGGAGAGTGAAATTGCCTGTAGCTGAGGAAATTTGGGAAGAATTGCTAATAAAATAATATTTTTAAGAAAATCAGAAAGAAAATTCTTAAAAGATGTTGAATCTGCAAAACATTTTGAAAACAAACCCATTATTTAACGGCTGATTAGATTTGGGAGTTAGAAGGATGAGTCAGAGATTATTTGAAGGCAGTATTTCAGAAACTGCAATTCATATATCCTTAGTGGGTCATGAAATCAATTTAATGGGTCATAACTGTATTTTTAATGGGATGGAATAAATTAGAAAAAATAGATTAGAGTGCCTCATATAAAGTAAGGGTAAGTAAGGGTAAGTACTATTCGGCGAAAATTTTTCTTTCAATTGCGTGTGTGTATCTACATTGTGTACTCATATACAACAGGTCATGATGTAAAAATAATTTCTCACAGTGGACCATGGTTTTGAAAAATGGAAAATATTGACTTAGATGTTTTAAGTTTGTGTCAATGTAAGACTATAGTATTATTAGGAAACAAACAAACCAAATAGACCAAGAAAAACTCTTGATTTTGAAGATTAAATTTCAGCTGAATATCTAAACAGAAAGGTACAAAAAACAGTTGAAACAGTGATTAAAATAGGACAAAGGTCAAAGCCAAAGACAGGAATTGGAGATTATTTTGCAGATAAATTACATGTGAATGAATTAGCTCACTAAAGAACAAAGTGAGGGGCTGGCGCTGTGGCTTAACAGGTAAAGCCACTGCCTACAGTGCCGGCCTCCCATAGGGGCACCTATTCGAGTCCTGGCTGCTCCACTTCCAACCTAGCTCTCTGCTGCAGCCTAGAAAGCAGTGAAAAATGGTCCAAGCACTTGGGCCCCTGCACACGCATGGGAGACCTGGAAGAGGCTCCTGGCTCCTGGATTTGGATAGGCATGGCTCTGGCCATTGAGGCCAAATGGGGAGTAAACCAGTGGATGGTCTCCCTCTCCCTCTCTCTCTCCCTCTCCCTCTCTGCCTCTCCCTCTCCCTCTCCCTCTCTCTCTCCCTCTCCCTCTCTGCCTCTCCCTCTCCACCTCTCCTTCTCTAACTCTGACTTTCAAATAAATAAATAAATCTTTACAAAAAAGAAGAAAATGAAGGAGACAAAAATAGGGCAAAATATTTTGGATAAAGGAGGAAAAGAGAAGACACAAACAATTTTAAAAAGCAACCAGCAGAAAAACAATGATGGATCTGGGAGCAGCACACTTCACAAGGCTAGGGAGAAATGTGGGAGGTATACACTTGACAGAGATCAGGAGAGAAAACCACCCAGGAAGTTCCAAAGGAGGAGGGGAACCAGCTTGAACTGGCATGGTGAATGTTGGCGTGCACCCAGAGAACTTGGAGCTGCGGACAGCCAGAGCCAGTGGCATGTTGAGATGGGGGGGGGGGGGGGAGGGCAGCAGGAAGATCAAGAAAATGCCAGAAAAGGAATTTAGAAAATTAATCATAGGATTATTTTTAAAAAAATCAGAATCAAATCCACTAACTAGGGAAAACTATACAAGACATGAACAAATATTTTTCCCAGGAAATTGAGACTATAAAGAGAAATCAAAATGAAATTTTAGAAATGAAGAATTCAATAGATCAAATAAAAAAGGTGGTGGAAACTCTTAACAGTAGACGTGATGAGGCAGAAGCAAGAATATCCAAACTAGAAGACAAATCTTTGGAAATCTTACACCAGACCAAAGAGAGAGAGAGAGAGAGAGAGAGAGAGAGAGAGAGAGAGAGAGAGAGAAGAAAATAGAAAACGTAAAAACCAGTGTTGGAGACCTACAGGATACTATCAAATTACCAAGCATATGAGTCTTGGGAGTGCCAGAAGGACTGGAAAGAGAAGAGAACAGAAAGCAAATTCAGTGAATTAATTACAGAAAACTGGGGCTGATGCTGTGGTATAGCGGGTGAAGCCGCCACCTCCAGTGCCGGCATCCCATATGGGCACCAGTTCAATTCCTGGTTGCTCCACTTCTGACCCAGCTCTCCACTGTGGCCTGGGAGGGCTGTGGGAAATGGCCCAGGTCCTTAGGCCCCTGCGTCTGTGTGGGAGACCTGGAGAAGGCTCCTGACTCCTAGGTTTAGATCATCACAGCTCCAGCCATTGCAGCTAGTTGGGGGTGAACTGGCCACAGCGGCTTGCTCGCTCGCTCTCTCTCTCTGCCTCTCCTTCTCTCTCTGTATAACTCTTTCAGATAAATAAATCTTTTAAAAAATTATAGAAAGTGTTCCCAATTTGGAGAAAGAAAGGGATGTTCAAATAGAGGAAGCACAGAGGACAGACATGACCAGAAGAGATCTTCACCGTGACGTATTGCAGTCAAAGTCACCACAGTAAAACATAAGGCAAAGATTCTAATGTGCACAAGAAAAACACCACATTACTTTCATAGGATCAGTAATTAGACTCACAGCTGACTTCTCATCAGAAACCCTACAGGCTAGAAGGGAATGTCGAGATATAGTCCAAGTCTTAAAAGAAAAAAATGGTCAACCCAGAATACTGTACCCTGAAAAGCTTGTATTTATAAATGAAGGTGAAATAAAGACCTTCCATAACAAGCAGAAATTGAAACAATGTGTAGACGCTCACCAGCCCTACAGAAGATGCTTTAGGATGTGCTACATACAGAAACACAGAAAGACAGCCACCATCATGAAAGAATGAGAAGGCAGAAAATCCACCAGTAGAAGTACAAAAGAAATCCAAAGTAAACAATAGAAATAATGATAGAAAAATGGCAGGGCAAAGTCATTACTTATCAAGAGTCACCTTGAATGTAAATGGCCTCAATTTTCCAGTTAAAAGATACAGATTGGCTGAATGGATTGAAAAACAAGACCTATCTATTTGCTGCTTACAAGAAACACACCTCACCAACAAAGATACACGCAAACTGAAAGTGAAAGTTTGGAAAAAGACAGTCCATGCTAACAGAAACCAATAAGAGCTGGTGTTGCATCCTAATATTAGACTATTTTGGCACAACAACTGTTAAAAGCCGGCACACCGGGTTCTAGTCCCGGTCGGGGCACCGGATTCTGTCCCGGTTACCCCTCTTCCAGGCCAGCCCTCTGCTGTGGCCCAGGAGTGCAGTGGAGGATGGCCCAAGTGCTTGGGCCCTGCACCCCATGGGGAGACCAGGAGAAGCACCTGGCTCCTGGCTCCTGCCATCGGATGAGCGCGGTGCGCCGGCCGCAGCGCGCCGACCGCGGCGGCCATTGGAGGGTGAACCAACGGCAAAGGAAGACCTTTCTCTCTGTCTCTCTCTCTCACTGTCCACTCTGCCTGTAAAAAAAAAAAAAAAAAAAAAAAAGAAATGGAAAAGGACACTATGTAAAGATTAAGGGATTAGGGCTGGTGCTGTGGCATAGTGGGTAAGGCTGCTGCCTACAGTGCTGGCATCCCATATGGGCACCAGTTGGAGTCTGGGCTGCTCCATTTCTGATCCAGCTCTCTGTTATGGCCTGAGAAAGCAGTAGAAGATGACCCAAATGCTTGGGCCCCTGCACCCACCTGGGAGACCCAAAAGAAGCTCCTGGCTCCTGGCTTCGGATCAGCACAGCTCTGGCCTTGCAGCCATTTAAGGAGTGAACCAGGAGATAGACCTCTCTCTCTTTGCCTCTCTCTCTCTGTAACTCTGCCTTTCAAATAAAATAAATAAATCTTTTTTAAAAATTTTACATGGAAGATCTCTCTCTGTGTGTGTAAGTATAAGTCTAATTTTCAAATAAATAAATAAAATCTTTATTTAAAAAAAATTACTAAGGGATCAGCCCAACAGGAATGTGCAACTATGATAAATGAATATGTACCCAATTACAAGACACTCAGCTATTTTTAAAAAAAGTTAATAGATCTAAAGAGAGACATAGCCTCCAATACAGTAATAACAGGTGACTTAAAAACTCCACTTTCAGCAATGGACAGATCAATGAGACAGAAAATCAGCAAGGAAACAACAGAGTTAATAGACACTATAGACCAATGGAGCCAATGGATAGCTATAGAACCTTTCACCCCACAGTGACAGAATAAACATTCTTCTCATCAGTGCATGGAACTTTACCTGGGATAGATCATATGCTAGGCCACAAAGCAAGTCTCAGCAAATTCAAAAAAATCAAAATTGATCCAAGCACCTTCTTTGACCACAATGATATAAAAATAAAACTAAAAATCAACAACTCAAAAATCTCTAGAACATACATAAATACATAGAATGAACGACATGCTCCTGAGTGAACAATGGGTCACAGAAGAAGTCAAAAGAGAAATCAAAAAATTTCTGAAAACAAATGAAGATGACATTACATCATACAGAAACCTATGGGATACAGCAAAAGCAGTGTTAAGAGGGAAGTTCATAGCAATCAATGCCTACATGAAGAAACTGGAAAGGTACCAAATAAATGCATCTCAAGAACCCAGAATACCAACAACAAACCAAACCCAAAAGTAGTAGGAGGAAAGAAATAGTTTAAATTAGAGAAAAAAATAAATAAAACTGAAACAAAAAAATGCAAAAAATCAGTGAAATAAAAAACTCGCTTTTTGACATAAAATCGATACACCATTGGCACAAACTGAACAAACAAAAAAAAAGACGACCCAAATCAATAATATCGGAGATGAAAAAGGAAATGTAACAACAGACACCACAGAAACAAAAAGAATCATCAAAAGCTACTACAAAGAGCTGTAAGCCAACAAATAGGGAAACCTAGAAGAAATGGATAGATTCCTTGACATATACAACCTAAGGAGGAGGAAGGGTAGGCGTGAGGGGTGGAGGGAGGATGGGGTGGGAAGTGTCATTATGTTCTTAAAACTGTATGCATGAGATACATGAAATTTGTTCCATTTATATAAATAAAAAATTTAAATTAAAAAAGAGCAACCAGAGATCCAAGGAAAATCAATAAATTGAACAAACAGTAGACCCAAGAAAGAACAATTTCAATAACACCAAATGTTTCAAAGAGTTGAGGGGGAAGATGTGGGTTAAAAACAAAAACAAAAAAATCTGACATTGAAACTTGTAGATCATTAATGATTTTCAAGGAAAATATTTTTGCAAAGCAATGGAAATAATAAACCGGGATGGTTAGAACCTGAAGAAAAACATAGTGAATTAATATATAATCATCAATCATACAGGCTAATATACAGTCATGATGTTCAAGTCCCAACTGCATCCTAAGCTTCCAAGAACAGTTGTGTCATTGTCTTCCCTTCCATCATCCAGAACAGGCCAGTTCTTGAAGCACTTTGGATTGTTCTTCAAGGTGATGATCACCAACAATGGCAACAAGGGTTCAAATCAAGCTTGCTCCAGGCCAAGGATGTGTTTTTAATATTTTCAATGCTAATGGATGAACCTCAAGCCTTTGGAGCCCTTTCCTCATCCCAGGAATGCCTTGGAGAATTCGCACTAGAGTGGGACTTGTGGCTATGCACATGCAATGCTTAGGGTCCAGTCTGGAGAAGGGGATTAATACCATGAAGGCTGGGCCGGCACTGTGGCGTAGCCAGTAAAGGTGCCACCTACAGTGCCAGCATCCCATATGAGCACTGGTTTGAGTCTCGGCTGCTCCACTTCCTATTCAGCTCCCTGCTAATGCACCTGGGAACACAGTGAAGGATGGCCCAAGTCCTTGGGCTCCTGCTCCTATGAAGGAGACCCAGAGGAAGCTCCTGGCTCCTGGCTTCAGATAGGCCCAGCTCTGGCTGTTGTGGCCATTTTGGGGATTCAACCAGCAGATGGAAGACCTTTTGGTCTCTCCTTTTCTCTCCCTCTCTCTCTAACACTGACTTTGAAGTAAATAAATAAATCTTTTTTAAAAAAAGGCCATGAAGCATGAAGACTTCAGACTTCTAAGCACAAAAGTGAAAGGGTTGTCTGCTTTAGGGAAAGAGACTGTCATGCTGTCAATTTTTGGCTTCCTCAAGACTCAGAACTGAGAGGTTAAGGTACATAACATAGGGAATAAGGAGACATGAGCGGGGAGTTGGAACTAAAGAAGAGTTCTTGACTCCATAAAGCTAGCAGAGACTTGAAGTAACACCTTGACAGTAGAGATTCCATTTTGGAGCCCCTGAGACTCCATCATAAGGAAGCACCCCCTGCCCCCACTGTGATCTGAAACTATGATCTAAAACACTTGGACGTTAGCAGTCCACTACATCACACCTGGCACCCTGCATCACACTTGGCAGAGCGTAGAAACCCCCTAGCATGAGTGTTCAAGCTTGGAAGTGGATAGGCTGCACCTGGGTTAATGATAAAAATGTAATTTGTCTATGTCCTACATATGATTTAAGCCAATACCTGGATTAATGTCAAGATTATAATTGAAATTGCTAAGATTGTAACTGGTATTGTCAAGATTATAACTGATACTAGTTTTGCACAGGTTTTAGGTCAGCTTGACCCCAGTAACCATGTATTCCCCTCCCGATTTTGTGGGTTTTGCCTTTATAAACCTTGTTGCTTTGGGCTTTGGGGTCAAGAGTTCTTTAGGGCATGAGCACACTCCCCACCACCAGTCATAAAGGACCATCTAATTTTATCACTGTGTGGTGCTCCTTTGTTTGCACTCGCTCAGGCATAACAGACTGACATCTAGGAAGAGAGCAAACCCATGCCAGACTGCTTTAGCAGATAGCCGATGGATTCTGACCCAATTTCACATTGTTCCTTCCAAGATTCGTAACTTTCCTCTAACTGTAAATCTTCAGAAAATTTCTTTAACCGTTGTAATCCATCACTAATACCTACCATTTATTGGGGGCTTATCATGTGCTAGACATTCTTCTAAGTGTTCTGTACTTATCTCAACCTTGTAGGAGCTTCAGGAAGGAATAATTATCAGCCCTATTTCACCACGAAACAAACAGGTCATACCACTAATCAAAGTCAGTGCCTGAAATTGAACTCAAGAAGTCTGACTGCAAGGATGGGCATTTGACAGAGTGGTAGGGATACCACTTGGGGCACTTACATCCCATGTTAGAGTGCTTGGGTTTGAAGAGAGAAGTTTCTGATTCCAATTCTAGCTTTCTGCTAATGTATGCCCTAAGAGGTGGTAGATGATGGCTCACATAGTTAGGTCTCTGCCATCCCTGTAGTAGACCTGGATTGAGTTTGGGGTGCCTGGTTTTGAGGAGCCTAGTGCAGCCCTAACTGTTGCCGACACTTGGGGGATGAAGCAATGGATGGAAGATCTCTCTTTATAACTCTACCTCTGTCTCTGTCTGCCTTTAAAATAAGAATTAAAAAAAAAAAATAAAAGTTTGGGTGCAAAGCTCATTCTGTCTTTGTTTGCATTTGTCTTGGGAAATAAAGGGAGAATCTGCAATGACATTTTGGCGTGGAGTGGACCAGAAGACGTGGTGTACCTCGGAGAGATGAAGATGAGACCCAGCAGGGGAAATCTGGGAGATTCCCGCCACAAGCCCTGGGCAATGACAGTAGCAGAGTATCAGCAAACCTGGGGATGCCCAGAGCCATCAGGAAGGATGCCAGAGTTCTTGCTGTACCATGGCACAGGAACTCTGGCTGAGAAATTCGCATGTGGAAAAAGATGGGCTTAGCGCCTGTGAAATGTGACAGCGCACACCCAGTGACTTTCACACTCAACAACTGGGCACTGTTTGTGTTACATCTTCCTACCATTTCCTGGTATTCTTTGTAACATTCCCCAAAAGGAAATCCAGATTTTCACTCAGTTACCAGGATGCAACTAAGATTCATTGTCTGTTATTTTCAGTCCAGCAAGTGGATTCTGGCCCACGCTTCCTCCGTTTCGTGCATGTAACATCTAAGCCATATTCACTGCCTCTTAAGATGCTAGCTATACTGGCAAATAATATTTATCCACAGAAAATAAATCAGAATGAAATCAATGTTTCTCCATTCATCAAAAACTCAATGTGAATATTATTTGTGATCAAGTAACTGAAGGCAGATCAAAGAACACACAGTTTATAAGAGCTGATAGTAGTCAGTTTGACAGAGTTGAAAGCCTGTTAGACTAAGACAAATATTAGAGCAATGTTGGTCATTTTGTGTCTTAGGAGGAGGAATGCCAATGAGAAACACAGGTATGGAGACACCAGATAACTTCCCTCCCCAAGCCCAGAACAAAATAAGCTGCTTATCGGCATGGTGAGTCTATGGTATATGGTCAGTCATATTAGCATATCTTAATTGGGAATTAGACTGTCATCGGCAGAACACATTGTAAGTTAAAAACTGGGGAGGGAAAATAATTCATTTAAATTCCAAATGCACACTTTGTTTCCTACTTCATTCCTTGAAGTGTTCCCTTTTTCTCCTCTTTTTCCTATTATTCACTCTTCCTTCTGCTTGCTTTCCTGTTTGCTGTCACAAGTGCTCCTTTGCCACAACTGCATTATGCATATTGTGATCAACTTGCACAAGTATCACAGCCGTTGGTCCATTCCTGTCCCCTCTCTGCTTTGTTCTTCTCTTCCTCTGTCCCTCCCAGCATCATCCACACTCCTTCATCTTTTTCACTGTATTTCCCTCTCTGCCTTCCTTCTCTTTGCCCCTCATTTCTCTGCCACTTGTTTTCAAAAGCTCAATCCCACATTAAGAATTAACTTACAATAAAGGATTTCTCAGCTGGTTGGGAATTCCTCCTAGACTTGGAACTGCAGAGACTGAAAGCATCTCACAGCCTGTTGCTCTAGCTCCATGTGTTTCCTTGACCCCCTACCTTGCACACCACCGGTGGAATAGCATTATCCACTATCCACTCAGAACCGAGCTGCTGACCACATACTTGGCAGAAGACAGCACCCATATTATGGAAAACATCGGCTGCTCTTTGGACAGGGGCCATTAGCAGCAGCAGCATTCCCAGCCTCACCTGTTAAATGTGTTTCCACCACTCTGCAATGGCTTAGCTCAGAGCAGCAAGTGCCCTGGTGAGCAACCTTTTCCTGAACTTGGGGGAGAATCAAGCATGCTGTTGAACTTGGCTCATATAGCCTAGGAATGGGTACCCCACTTACTCTAGAATTGGTAGTAGTGTCAGTAGGCGGTATGATTAAAAGAGAATTCCAAATAAAATGAAGTAATCATAGGAGTGGCTTTGTGTTTCACAGAAGATCTGGTTGGGGAAGAAACATACTGAAATATAAAGCATTTGCCAGAGTATGAAGTCAGTGCCCCAGTATGGGCTTTGGCTTTATTCCCCAAGGAGCTGGGCATCTCAACTGCAGAGCCATGAGAAGTTACCTTGAAAAGGTACTAATATTTCTGAGGAGCATGCCATTCTCTTAACTGCCTTCTGGGAGGTGGTAGGGACCATTGGAATAATCCTTCTACAAGTTCACATAAGTATGGAAGATCTGGGCCATGGTGGGTCTCAGAAGTCAAGTTCTACTTGGTCCCCTCAAGAAACCTCTGGGACTTGGCCCAAGAAATAACCTCCTGGGTCTCTGCAGATCAGCACCAAATGAAAAATTGTCTTGGACAGTCCAGGAGAAGCAGCAGTTCACTGATCGTCAAAGTATTTAAGATCCAAGGTTGGCCTAGGATGATTCAGAAATCCCAGGAAAGGTGCTGGCAATGTGGCACAGCAGGTTAAGCTGCCGCCTGCAACACTAACATTGCATATCGGAATGCCTGTTTGATTCTTGGCTGCTCCACTTCCAATCCAGCTCCCTACAAAAGCTCCTAGGAAAGCAGCTAAAGCTTGGGCCGCTGCCACCCATGTGGCAGACCCTGATGAAATTCCAGGTTCCTGACTGCAGCCTGGCCCAACCGCAGTTGTTGGGGCCAGTAGGGGAGTGAACCAGCAGAAGGACAATCTCTATCTCTCCTCTCTCTCTCTGTCACTATGCCTTTCAAAATAAATTTTAAAAACCAAATAGAAGAAACCCCAGGGAATATGGCCACCTGCCCCAAAGCTACCAGACTCCCATTATTCCAAAAATTACACTTGGTTATTGAGTTTGCTTTGCTATAAGCCATAAAATGAGGAGTCTTTGGTACATCTTACATATTAAACCATGTAGTACAAGTTGTGGGTGTAGTATGGATAGTATTCTTTTTTTGAGGGGGTGGATGAGTCGAACATGCCCACAAGCTATGAGCTATTCATTCCTTCCACCAGACACACAGGCGCACAGACTCAGTGGCCTAATGTCCATCACAGGATTCCTACCAATCTCTGCAGTGGTTCAGTCTCCACATGAAGCCAGATTGTTGGAACCTGGCCCAACGTAGCCCTCTAAGCAGAATAGGAAATATTCCAAACTTAGCCATTTTCTGCTAGGGAAGGGAATCTGATATATAGAAATTAGTTACCCAACCAAATCGAAGATGGAGGGAAAGTTTGTTCTCTGGGTCAGGCCAACATCGTCCTCAACCTCCAAGAAGAGCAAGCTGTGTGTCTTACAACTCTGGCCTTGTGGAACAGGTCCGCAGCACAGAAAGGCGGATCCCAAATGTGGGACTTCAGCCATGAGCATTTTTCTGGAAAACCTTCCACTGTATGGGTGAGACTCGAATAGTGTTCACTGAACCCTTAATTTGATAAAATTGTAAATCTGAATTTCTGATGAGAAAAAATGAGACCATTCGCAGACTCAACAAAGTAACCGAAGGGAAACATGAATTTATGTATCTGGTTACTGAACCCGTAGGACTGTGTTGTGTTCTTTAGAGATTACTGAGTCCTTTGTCTCAAAATGTGTTGGGAGATTCCATCACTGCATCAGCCTTGTTCATTTCAGCTGCTTGTACAGCTACAAACCAAAGAAATATAAAGCATCTAAATCTTGGAAAATGTTTCAGGAATAGAATTTCCCATACACATATTAATATCCGAATAATACCAAAATCACATTTTGCCTTTAACCTTGGTACAGACCATGTAAGCTATTGTCCCAAAATCGTCACCTTCATCCTCTTAATATAAGGGTATTCAGAAAAAGCCATATCCATTATCTCCTTAAAGAAACTAAGACTCATGGAATTTCAGTGGAGACTATTTCTGATTTAGCATAACCAAGAATCTCATATTGCCCAAGGCAATTCCAAGTTCAAAGATTCTGTCCCAATGTCACCACAGAAGGCTTCTCACTTTTCAAGGCTTCTCACTTCTCAAACCAACATAACTACAGTGCAAAAATCATGGCTACAGGCTCAGCATGTGTACTGACCCATGGGTTTAGCAAATGCCAATGACCTAAAGTGTACATGACACTGCATTCCAGCAAATGACACACTGCCATGTATAGGTGGGAATATGGACCACGCCAACATGCACAATGTTAGAGGGGGCCAGGGGCAGGAGGCAGCTCATGGAGGCAAAAGTCTGAGATGGCCAATAGAAATGAGGGAAGAGCGTTTCAGGATGAGGGACAGCATGCAGGTGGACATGGCCTTGGGGATACAAGGGCACGTTTTTCAGGACTAGTCAGGATGCTGGCCACACAAGCAAGTGAAGGTGGAGGAGGGAGGGGAAGAAGAGACGGAAACTGGACTTTGGAAAGTCCGGAATGCCAGGCTGCAGAGCTTGGGCGTCATTCTGCAGATAACAGGGAATCGTGAGTGCCTTTGAGCAGAACAGTGGCCTGAGAAAAGCTGAATGTGAGCCAGAGATCATGTGGAAGCTCCACGAATTGCCGGTTGATTTTTTTCAGACAAGAGGTGACAATAATCCAGATAAGATACTGGGGCCTGACAATGCCAGGCAGTGAAGGGCAGAGTGGGGTGCAGATTCCAGGCCTCAGTGGATGTGGAAATCAAGGTTTTTTTTTTTTTACCTAGCCTTTTTGTTGTTGTTGAACTTGAGGCTGATCTCTCCTCTCTTGAAATTACCTAAAAATGACCCATAAACGGGTCTCATCTGTGTTCTTCCCCCACCAGTTTGTTATATTTGAAGTCGCCACCAGGGGGCAAAATTACACTGACAACTGTAGCGGAGACCAGAACGGAGACAAGTTCATTAGGGGTGTAGACACTGGGAATTAGAACAGAATATGCATGGGAAGGGGTGAGGGGCTGAAGGGTAGCCCAGGAGGGAAACTGAGGTTAGAGGCATGAGATCCTAACAGTTTTGGGAAACAAGATGAATTTGCAAATTAGGTGAGAAAGAATGGAAAATCACATTTATTAGGTTACCAATATACTATATACCAAGAACTTGCCCTAGGAGATTTTTTGTTGTTCCTAATTTGTATGTGAAATATATGTGATGACTACGCAGAGTCTCCATTTTATGATTCATGTATTTATTTGAAAGGTGGAATATATATATATATATATATATATATAGAGAGAGAGAGAGAGAGAGAGAGAGAGAGAGAGAGAGAAAGATCTTCCATCTGCCATTTCATGCACTAAATGGCCACATAGCCAGGACTGGGCCGGGCTGGAGCCAGGAGCCTGGAATTCCATCCAGGTCTCCCATGTGGGTGTTTGAGGTCCAAGCACTTGAGCCCTTTTCCACGGCTTTCCCAGGAACATTAGCAAGGAGCTAGATCGTAAGTGAAGCAGCCAGCATCACAGGCAACAGCTTACTCTGCTGTGTCACGATGCCAGCCCCCAGAGTCTCGTTTTATAGCCAAGAAAACAAGTCTGAACAGTTCCATCAGTGAGATACTCATTGAGCATCGTCTAGATGCTAAGCTTGCCTTGAAACACTTGGGATCCAACAAGTGAGCCAGCTACTCTGCTCCTGTAGAGTACAAATAAAATGAGGAGGTATGGGAGGATTAGGGCCTGGCTGGACAAGTGAATGTAATAGTTCACAAGAAACCCATGTGCTAGATAAATCTGGGGAGACAGGTGGCAGCTACATCCCAAAGGGCCCGGGAGGTGATCACAAGGAATTTGAGTTTTATTTTCAACTTAAAGAAAATTATTCCAACCTAGCTCCAAACCCAGATGCAACCTTTGTGGAGCTGGGACAAGAGTTTACAGGGATGCTGCCAGCTAGGCCGTGAAGGTCTTCATCAGCCATGGCTACTACTCCAGTACCAATCGAGCTCCCATCTGCTAAGGCCTGGCAGGCAGCTGAATGGCAGTGAAGCCCAGTTCACCACATGCAGAGGCCAAGATACTCTTGGCTGGCAGCAGAGGACAAACTTCACCATGACACCCATGTATGGGGCAGAATGTGCTGTGAAAACTGGAGACAATGAAGAGTCCCAACTGGTCCAACTAGACCAAGAACAGGTGCGGAAACATAGCCAGGGCTGGGCCAGGCCCAACCTAGGAGCCGTGAACTCAATCCAGGTCTCCCATGTCAGTAGCAGGGACCCAACCACTTGAGCCATCACCTGCTGCCTCTCAGGGTGCCATTAGCGGGAAGCTGGCGCTCACACTGGGCTCCCTTATACGGCATGCAGGTGTCCCACGCAGTCTAAACCCCTGGAAGAGCTGTTTCTAAAGGGGCTCATTCACTCACACGGGTGGCTGGCTGGGTGATGCCGGCTGCCTCTCCCCAGAGTGAGTAACCAACAAGGGTGCAAAGCAGAAGCTGCTGTCTATTCTGTGCCCTGACTCTGGAAGTCACACTCAGACATTGCTGCAGGACCCCACTGATCACATAAGCCAGCCCCACTCAGTGGGAGCAGCCACACAGGGTACAATTACCAGGAGATGAGACTCAGAGCGGGTGACAGCAGAGCAGCTCCCCCAGGAGTGAGAGCTGTCACAGAGAGCCTGCGATCTCACGGTGATGTCTCCTTTGATTCTCCCAACAACGACAGGCCTTCCTTACCCTGGTTGCTCCTAGGAAAGACTGGCTCAGAGAAGCTACGCAGGAGGTCTCCGACACTCACAGCTGTTCTGATTGTCAAGTGCAAGTCTGACTGAGCCCTTAAATTACACAGTGCTCCCTTCCTGGTCCCAAAGGAAAAAGCCCAGGTCCTTAGCAGAGTTCAGACTGGGAGGAAGAGAAGGAAAGTGAAACACCTCTTTCCCAGGATTCCAGCCCTAGCTGTGGGTACTTGGGCAAGGTGCAAAACCTCTTTGAGCCTCTGTTACTTATCTGCAACATGGAACTGCGCTGGTACCTACGTAGTAGAGTCGTTTTCAGGATAAGATGGATTGATTGAAAAATTCTTAGCATCGTGCTTGACAGAGTACATGTCGTATGAATGTTTTTATAAATAATCATGAAATCAATCAGCAAGTCGATCAAGCAGCAGTACTGACATCTCTCCATACTTTTATCCCTGCCTGAGTAACCCTCGCATCTGAGTTTTGCCTCAACACTGCCCTTATTTATCAGCGTGCATCTTTATCTGACAGTCCCAGGAGGGCGGGCTGTCTAGATGGCCGCAGGTGGCAGGCAGCAGCCACAGCACACACCCACGGTGGTTAGAAGGATGTCCCAGCACGTCTCCCCACTGCCTCTGCAGAGAGCCTTCAGAGAAGCCGTCTTTTCATGTCCCCTAGGCCTTGCACAACATCAGCTCACAAATAACGAAGGACACACCCATGGGGCATTCACCAGGCTATTTTGGGGGATGATATCACCACTTCCAGAGTCGCCTCCTTGCACAGGCGGGGCTGCTGCCCTGGGTCTGGGTGAGCCCTCCTCCCACTGTGGGCTCTTCCTACCAGAGGGAGCGCTAGCTTTGACCTTGAGCGAGTAGGTGACTCTTTATATCCAAATGGTGGTTGAGAACATGATGGCCGTGACCCTTTGAAGTGTGTGTGTGGGGGGGTGCACAATGAGGAAAATCATGTCCCTTTTTCTAGATGTGTCCTTTGCTGTCATCTGCCTGATTCCAGTTTGTTCACATCACCTTCTTTCAGGTCAAAAAAAAAAAAAAAAAAAAGGAAAAAGAAAAGAGAGATGTTTGAAGGCGCCATCCATAGTAATGAAAAACTACAAGGGTTTCTACTACATCAGAAAGCCTGCTGAGGGGCCCAGGGCCCTGGGAATTTGGCAATATGACCGAGGCAGGTCAAGATTGAGTTATTTTGCAGTAAAACCACAGTTTGATTTAATATCATTTAAAACAAAATGCCATTTTTGCAAAATGAAAGGAACTACTACAGAGAATTGCAATGATCTTGTGAGACTTTCATGCAATTTTTAACTGGTTTGGCTGTTTCCTAATTGACTAATAAAAAAGGATTATAAGAACATGATCATGTTAAATATCTTCAGCCTATTTAAAGTAAAATTGAAGATCTTTTATAATAAAATTGAAAGGGTAAATTAATGAGTTTTATTCCTCCCCTCCAAAAAAAAATCCATTTTTATAAAATGACCTTGATCTAACCCATTCAGTAAATGGGCTCTAACAACATCAAGAGTCTGTCTAATGGGGCACGAGCAGAGTAGAGACGTTTTGGCACAAGAGCCCTGGTGTTGCCCACGATTCTCAGCAGGAGATCTGCTCAATTTCAACACCCAGTCTCGGGGGCTGCCTCCCTTGCTGCTCCAGGGGTGAGACTGCAAATTCAAGCACCAAGTCTTTCCCTGACACCTGGTGTCGACGAGTGAAATGACACACCGGGCACCAGGTGCTCGCTAGGACAAGCATGTCCGCTTCATTTGTTGCCGGGATTGGCAGGCAGAGTTCCTCGAGGCTGCCTCTTGGTCCAGTCGCCCTGAAGGGAGCATCAGTTAGCAGCTCACAGCGTCACCGCCTCTCAATAAGCCCCGCAGCAGAGGGCACAGAGAGACACCTGGGAGACGAAGTGCACCATTTGGCTTCTGTGTTTTTTAAAGATTAATTTATTTTTATGTATTTGAAAGACAGAGTGACAGAGCAAGAAGAGCAGAGACAAACAGACACAGCAAGAGAGAGAGAGAGAGAGAGAGAGAGAGATCTTAATTCACTGGTTCACTCCCCAAGTGGCTACAGCAGACAAGTCTGGGCCAAGCCCAAACTAGGAGCCAGGAACAACAACCAGCTCTCCCACACGGGAGGCAGGGGTCCAAGTACTCAGACCGTCATCTGCTGCCTCCTCAGGTGCATTAGCAGGAAGCTGGATCAGAAGCAGAGTAGCTGGGACTCAAATCGGCACTCTGATAAGGATGCCAGCGTCACGAGCTGCAGGTTAACCTGCCACACCACCTCAGCAGTCCCACTATGTGTCTTTTGTAAAAGTGCCTATATAGATACAGGACTGATGGGGCATCTATGTGCTTATTTATTGCCTGGCTGAAAAACCTCAGAAATCATTGCTTCTATCTTGATAAATACTCTTATTCTGGGTCCTTGCCAATGCCCTCTCTGCTTTCACCTGACCTTTTTATTCTTTTTTTTTTTCTGGCTTTTGGATTTTATACAGAATGCACAATATAGGTCAACTGACGCCAATGCAAAAAAAAAAAAAAAAAGTGGAAGTAGCCTCTGACTCCTGTTTCTCAACCCTTGGTTATCACTAGGATATAGCGATGCACAAATCATTTTTTGACAGAGGGGTCATTAGGTCTCTCTCACATTTTGGCCCTTCAGGCACCTCAGCAGAGGGTGCCACTGATATATCAGAGAAGGTTTCTGCCCTAAAAAAGCATTTGCCAATACCACCCCACTACCATCCTGTCAACAATGTCCCAGCACCAGTGGCTCCTGGACTGTGGGACTCAATGGGAGTTAGTTTCATCCAGGAGAACAGACAAGGCAGTTTGGGAGTGGGGGCAAACCGGGGACCATTCCTGAGAAATCAGAATCAGCAATGTCAAGGGAAGCATGAGAGACTGCAGTAGCCAGCCCACACCTCCTCCAGGCAGCCAGCTGAAGTCATTCCATAGCAGTTGAGATTCTATTGTGATCATGCCTCTCCTCAGCTCCCCTTAGGTTGCATTAGATGACATAGAACCTCCTCAGTAACCCATAACAGGCCCAGAACATAACCACAGCACTCTGTCAAGCAGTTCCCCCAAAGGTACATCCCATCAAGGCACAACTGTTTCGCCTTCATTCCAAGCCAAGATTCCTTTATCCTTTCAGCCATTATTTTGTTCAGTGAAGAATTATTCAGTATTTATTGTGAACGTGGGTATGTGGCTGCTTTTGGGGAAACAATGAACGTAAAGTCACAGAACAAGCCCTCAAGGTACTTACAAATGGGGTGGAGGAGTATACCTGGTATTAATTAGCCATCAAACCATTATTTCTTTGGCTTAAAAACTCTGGAGTCTGTTAGGTTCTCCTGGTGCTCTCTCTATCTTTATCATCTCTATCTCACCTGTTTGTCCCTCCCTCCCACCCTGCTCCACTGGCCTCCAGCTTGGCCTGGTGAGCCTGCAGTCAGGAGGCAGTCAGGAGGCCGGTAGGGGAGGGAGAGAAGAGCCAACTCTTCTGTCTGTAATTGCAATGCCCTACCTGATGGGGGCACTAAGGGAGACAGGTTCTCCAATTTTAACCCCGGAGACCTTCATCTGAGTTTATCCTATAAGGAAATATGCGGCTTTCTCAGGAAGCAACAGCAGAGGCACCATATGTGTGTGTGTGACACACAAGCTGCCCGACGTCCCCTCTAACAGGTACACTTCTTCTGACTGCCATCCTCATCAGCAACCATAGAACAGGGAATTTTTAATAGCAGCCTTAAAGCTTGAATGTCAAGGAGTTACTCCATTCTATAAAGAGAGAGAGAGGAGGGAAAATAAATAAGGAAAAGAAAAGAGAGGAAAATCAATAAACACTAAAGATTAACAACTACCGTAAAGCCAGCAAAAATATCTTTGAATGCTTATTTTCTTTACTATTTTTCAGAAGTGAGATTTCAAGGTAGTGTATGTAAATATTTAACTAGGTAGAACATGATCAAGTTGTCTTCTAAGATGACGAAAATTGCTGCTGATCTCATTGGAAGAAATGGCTTCTTAAATACTTTTGTATTGCAAATGTGGTGGCTCCAGAATGTATCTTTGTGAGCCAAATGACACTGAGAAAGCTTCTGCCTTTAAAAACACGACAGTGGGTGATTCTTGGGGTTTCTCAAAGCAGAATGTGGCCTTTTTGTTTTTATCCATTGTGTGATCAAAGGCTATCCAACCAAAAATACTCTGCTCATCATCACTAGAAAAGTTAGAGAAATTCGATAGGCAAGAAAAAAATTCAGGTAGTAGCAAGGCGCGTCACCTGCCCCCTTGTTCATAGCTTCGATCAAGATGCCCGTATCTGTAGTGTGTGTATGGCAAAGATGGAAACTTAGACCCACAGGGAGAAGGGACATTTATGAACAGCTAGAGTCCAAATAGTGAGATTGGAAAAGCAACATCTGTCCCTCTCACGGAAGGCCCTTCATAATTTACTACAGAGGAACAGTGAGTATTGAGCGCTGCCCTTCCACTTCCTCAGCTGCCATTTATCAGTGTTTACCTCCCAGAGGCTCCGTGGCAGAAAACCCGTGTCCATCAGGCTTCTTCATCACATCACAGAAAGCTGCAGAAAAAGCTCTGATTTCAATTAGCTTCATTAGGACCTCACGATGCCTTACACCGCCAGCCAGTTCTCAGGGTCCACCCCAGACCGGCTTGCTCTCTCTCTCTCTCCCTCTCTTTCTCTCTTTCTCTCTCTCTCTCTCTTTCTTTCTCGGGCACAATCATGCCCTCTAAGGAGGAGGCCCTGGTAGAAGCATCTGGCTCCATGCAAATATTTCTCATCATTCAGCATCATGAGACTTGCTGGGCTGCCTGGGAAGAGCTTGTTTGAGAAATCAGCTGAAAATATCATATGTTAAAATAGTAGCCAGATCTCCAACTGAACATTCCAGAGATGTCCCAGTTTACTCAAGGGGCATAGATCCATTGTCATCTACAATTACATCTATTTCTTATGAAACTCATTTAACCAATGACTGAGCAGAACCATGGTGCTAGAAACAGCCTTGAGAATCATCTGGTCACATCTCAAGCTTTCAAAAAGTTCAGTACCTGAATCTCGAGTAGAAAATGGGTTTGTCCCTAAATAAAAATTTCAGAGAAACTGGTAGGGGTTCCACATGGAAAATGAGGCAGTAGCATTGGCTTAAGATCCACTGGCAAGAAAGCTACGATTAATTAGTAATGGGTATGGTAAAAGGTGAAAATTCACCTGGCCTAAATTATCCCAGTAGAGCATTTTCCCTTAGGTGTGTTCACAGCCACGCCCCATCACATGGGCGAAGTTCTTCCTGTTGCCCATGCCCTTACAAAGCTTTTCAGAATCAGCGCCACCCCAGTCTCCTTTCCTGGAGATGGCACCAACTTTCCACCTTTTATCCTGGGACCTATTTTCCAACCCTTTGATCATCCCTCTTGCTTGTTGCTGCAGCCGCTCTGATTTCTTCACGTCTCTTTGAACAGTGGTGACCCACACAGAACAGAGGAGCCTAATGCAGACCATAAGCTGACTAATTCACAATATAAAGGGATTATTGCCTCGCATCTTATTTCTCCATACAGCCTGGTATCACCTGGGCTTCCTCATCAGTCATGGGACGCCCACGCCCACTCACGGTCCCCTGGGCTCAGGCATCATCCCAGATCTTTTGTGGAGAAGACTGATAATCAGAGGTTTATCATCAAAATAAAATTGCCCGGAAGAAGTCTCCATTCAAGGGTAGGAAAGTTTGGGCAAAATAACAGATGTTTTCCAAAAAGGAAAAAAGACAACCATTTTTAAAACAAAGGCAGATGTTAAAAATGTTGAAAGGGGAAATTTAGTCAAAGGCAACATTTTTGAAAAGCTAATGTAAGCAAATCAGATACTTTAAACAAGAAGTTTCTTGGGATTCCAAATTAAAAGTCCCAGTGTGTCCCAGATCCATACCATGTCCTCCTGTCACCCCGCCATGCCCACCCCTACAGGATCTGGGTTGTAACTAACATGAAGAGAAAACGTCATGCTAACTTGAGGAAGCTAAATTTGGCAAGATAAAAATTGAAGAGGATATTTTAAAACAAGGAGACGGCTGAATTCAAACAGATATAAGTAAGTTCAGTCCAAAAGTGAGTTGACCCAAGAGATGCATGTGCCCTGAAAAGCTAGAATTTAAAAATGAGAAATATGCAGCCCATAGGGATTTACATTTTGGGGTGCTTCAGGAACTTAGAGAACCATGCTGAAAAGGAACCAGTCCAGAATATTCTAGAATATCTTTTGACTTGAAAGGGAGACAACTAAACACTCCAGCTGGCTCCCGGTACTTAACCTGGCCAGATCTGAGCTTACTATCTTCTCCCTTAATTTTTTCCTTCCTCCAGTTTCTGGCTCATTCATGACACAGCCGATCCTCCCACGTCCAATCTCATCACTCCAGAGTAACCTTCGTTGCCTCCACCCTGAAGTCCCACCGGATCATACGGCGGCCCAGTCATGCCTCTTTTACTGAACCATTCCCATCCCACACACTGGACCCAGTCGCTTCTTTTGAACATTCCCCCTAAACTACTCCAACAGCCTTCCAATGTCTCCCCATCTTTTTTCTTTCCCTGAAACCCACTCTACAATCTGCCAAATTTGTCCTCTCCATACACACACGCCAATTGTATCATCTCATGCTCAAAAACATCTTATGATTTCCCATGATCCCTCAACGCAGTGTAAAATCTCCAACTCAGAGCTGGAGTCTACCTTTCCAGATGGGTCACTGGCTCCAGCTGACCTTGCTGTCTCTGCACTTTTCTTGGCCATTTTTTTTTAACAATTTCCAAAATTTTATACATCAAGGTTACCTTAAATGCTTGTATTCACGGAGCATACCTGGGTGAGGGTCAGAGCAGATTTCTCTAAAGCAGGGGCCATTCGCGACCAGTTCTAAGTGCCGTACAACTTATGAGACCCTTGGACAGTTTCGGGAGAATTTTCCAATGTCCTAAATTTTATGGGAAAAGAAAAGATGCATGTGTATGTTTTCACAGAGGGTTCTCATCAAATTTAACAACCCTAGCATTATTAAGACTCACTCAGCAGGCTAATCCTCCGCCTTGCGGCGCCGTAGTCCCGGTCGGTAGGGGCGCCGGATTCTGTCCCGGTGGGCCCTCTTCCAAGCCAGCTCTCTGCTGTGGCCCGGGAGTGCAGTGGAGGATGGCCCAAGTGCTTGGGCCCTGCACCCCACGGGAGACCAGAAGGAAGCACCTGGCTCCTGCCATCGGATGAGCGCAGTGCGCCGGCCGCAGCGGCCATTGGAGGGTGAACCAACGGCAAAGGAAGACCGTTCTCTCTGTCTCTCTCTCTCACTGTCCACTCTGCCTGTCCAAAAAAAAAAAAAAAAACTCACTGAGGGCCGGCATTGTGGGAGAGCGAGTAAAGCTGCTGCCTGTAACACCAGCGTCCCATGTATGCGCTGGTTTGAGTCCTGGCTGCTCCACCTCCTATCCAGCTCCCTGCTAAATGCCTAGAAAGACAGAAGGACATGGCCTAAGTGCTTAGGTCCCTGCCACCCACATAGAAGACCCGGAAGAAGTTTCTGGCTTCAGCCTGGCCTGGCCTGGCTTTTGCTGCCATTTGGGGAGTGAACCAACCAGATGAAAGATCTTTCTCTCTGTCTCTACCTCTACCTCCCTCTCTTTGTAACTCTTTCAAATAAATAAATCAATAAATCGTTTTCAAAAATAAAGCTTTAAAAATTTTCACTCACCTAGAGATGTGTCTCACTCCCTCTCTCTCGGCAGCAAGGGTACTCTGTCAACATTAGAACCACCTGTCCATGCCCGAGTCACTCACCAGAGAGAGCTTTCGTTCCCTCTCTCGCAGCATTAAGGATACTTCGTCAATATTGGAACCACCTGTAAACCCCCACGCCCACCCCCACCCCCGACCCCGCCAGCCACACCGCAGCAAAGCGGCTCTGCCACACATCACACTCCTCCTCCCCAGCACCGTCCCCAGGATTTCTCACACAGTTGGGCTGAATTCTGCTAAATGCCAGGCCCTGTGCTAAATGCTGAGGGTAAGGGAGTGAACCTCGAGCTCCCCGGCCTTGGGGAGCTCATGTTCTAAGCCCAGTTTAAGCCAGAATTAAAACAGCCGGTGAAGAGTGCTCCACTGGACAACACACCAGGTGCTGTTAGCCTAGGCAACACTCATCCTGCAGGAGCCCAGGGCAGTCAGGGCTCCTGTCCTAGGTATCTTTATCAAGATGGGACCACAGAACACACTTTTCTGAACAGTTCATCAACTTAATACATAATCATTTGGACATACAGGGTGGAGGACACTGTGTTCTTCCTGTGGGCCCAAAATGGCAGGAGAGAACATGGTAGAAACAGAAATTCAGGACATTTGCCTACAAATGGGTGGCAAGAGGGAAAGTATGGGGGTTGGGGGAGTTAGATTTTTTTTGTGGATTTTTCTTGTTTTGTTTTGTTGAAGATATGATCAACATAAGCATGTGTTATCCACAAGAGAAAATTTCCAGTAAAGCAAGAGAGAAGTTGAAGATACAGGGAGAAGGGGAATATCTGTGGAGCACCCCCGAGAATCTAAGAGAGCATGGATTTTTAAAATGGTGCAGCAGTCGGGACCGGTCGGCGCTGTAGCATAGCGGATAAGGCCATCACCTGCAGTGCCGACATCCCATATGGGCACTGGTTCAAGACCTGGCTGCTCCACTTCCAGTCCAGCTCTCTGCTATGGCCTGGGAAAGCAGTAGAAGATGGCCCAAGTGCTTGGGCCCCTGCACCTTGTGGGAAGACCAGGAGGAAGCTCCTGGCTCCTGGCTTCGGATCAGCGCAGCTCTGACCATTGTAGCTAATTGGGGAGTGAAACAGCAGATGGAAGACCCTCCCCCCTTTCTCTCTGCCTCTCCTTCTCTCTCTGTGTAACTCTTTCAAATAAATAAATCCTTTTTTAAAAAATGGTGCGGCCGGTGTTAGCCACAGAGAGAAGAGGCACTGCTCCTCGCCCTGCATCAGGGAGTGCAGTTCTGGGGGGTGGCGGGGGCAGGGTAAGGTCCAGGGCAGGGGGAGGGGCTGAAAGGAACTTAAATTGAACGATTAATAATTGTCTGCGTGTATCTTTTATCTGTCCTTCCAGGGGCTCTGACAATTATTAAATACAATGAGAAGTAAAGAATTTTAATGACTCTGGGGAGGAAATTAGTAATCTGTTCCAGTATGCCGTGTTGAAGTGAATGTCGTGCCTTGGCTTATAGAAAGAAATCTGACTTTAAATATTACTGCCAGAAGAGTTTTAATGTTTTATTTAAAAAAAAACAAGGTGACTAAATGTCAGATCAATTAGTGTGATCTATTTTCTCTCACAAGCCCAGTACTAGAATTCTCAGACTTGATTTTTACAACACCTTGTTCCTCGACAATTACTACAGAGCTGTACCCACTGGAAACAGTTTTAAATTTGATTCTTCTTTAAAAATTATAAATACATATTTTCTCTGTATACACGTTTTATAAGATCAAATTAAAAATAGATCAAATTTAATCATAATTCCTCCAAGCCTGAAAATTACTAAGGGGCTCCTAGGTAAACTGAAGTGAAGCCATTGGTATGCTAATACAAGTGGGAGAATGAAGATTGATTTGAGACCACAAGATTTCAGGAGACAAACCCAGTTTAAGAGTACCCGGTTTACAAAATCCTGTTTCTGTCTAGGCACAGCCATGCAGAGTCGTGCTGGACACCACATTCTTCCACATGCAAATTATGAACATGACAGGGAAAAGCCATTGCCTTGCCCCCACAGCAGCCAGGTCTTCCCAGTCAAGATCCACACTTGGCCGTTGCCTCTGCTCACTAGGCCATCCTCTGCCTGCAGTACCGGTACCCCGGGTTCTAGTCCCGGCTGGGGCACCGGTTCTGTTCCGGTTACTCCTTTTCCAGTCCAGCTCTCTGCTGTGGCCTGGGAGTGCAGTGGAGGATGGCCCAAGTGCTTGGGCCCTGCACCCACATGGGAGACCAGGAGGAAGCACCTGGCTCCTGGCTTCGGATCTGCTCAGCGCGCATAGCAGCCATTTAGGGGGGTGAACCAATGGAAGGAAGACCTTTCTCTCTGTCTCTCTCTCTAACTCTGTCCAAAAAGAAAAAAAGACCCACACTGACGGTCACCCCACCCTTAATCCCATGCACTCTTCCTGTGAAGGGCCTGAGGGGACCACAGAGAGTTCCAGGTTCCAGAATTTGAACGTGTGTGTGTGTGTGTGTGTGTGTGGAAAATCAGTTCCATTACTACTAAGTTGCTAAGCTAGGTCACAAAAGTCTTTTTCACACATACCATGAGTCAAATAGGTCTGAATTGTCCCTGTGGACAGACATGCCCTGAGTTCCAAACAACCAGCTTTTGCAATCAACTTATTCCTAGATGGCAAGAGCTCAATATTATGTTCTTTCTTCCTCTCATGTCTCTGCCTCTCCCCCTTTGTTTGATGTATAATGAAGTCCCTCATTTGCCACATGTGGACAGTCACTTTTGAACTGGGGCTCACTTTATGGGCTCTCATAGAGCAGCAATCCACCAGAAGACCAACTATGAACCTATGTTAAGAATACACACATTGACATCTCACACCAGCTTTCTGGCCCTCTCAGCCTGCACAGCGACAGAAGCATCCCTCAGTGTCCATCCTGACAAAAGCCTAAAAGTATGAGTTGGGGAGGCTGCGCTTGAAGGCAGAGACTGTTGGAATGTTTCTTACTTACAGTTGATGGAAGACAATGAGGGCTTGGAACAAAGGAGTGGAATTTGGGCCAAGGAAAGGTTGGCAAGAAAGAGATGCAGTAGAGGCTGAATATGGAGGAGCCATCAGCTAATGGCTCACGGGGTGGGATAGGGTCATGCAGAAGGGCTGAAGACCTAAAAATCTGTCTCTCCCAATGCCCAGGCAGCATGCTCTCATGTCCTTTATTTCCCTACAGAACCTCCCCAAAACTAAGCTAGAAGAAGACAGGAAACATGTCTGACTCATCTCCTATTCCACTCGCATAAAGGTACAGCACCCAGCACCCAGTGGTATAACCATGCATGTCTCAATGGCCACCCCCACCCCAGCCCGGAAGTGGGATCCACGTATCTCCCTTACAGCAATAATGCCGGGTGAGACTTCAAAACCTCCTTTCCTCAAGCTCCCCAGTCAGCAACCATCCTTCCCTACCTGCCATGTACTCTGGGAGCTGTGTTTTCTACACTGTGAATTAGTCACTCCTGTCTTGACTCTACTCCAAAATTTCAAGCCCTCCAGCAGCAGATTCTGGCTTTGCCACCTCCATCATCACATGTGCCAATTCCTTAATTAAATCTTTCAGTATGTACACATCCCATTGGTTCCATTTCTCTGGAGAACACTAATGCATACTCAGTCTTTTTTGTAAAATTTATTTATTTATTTGAAAGGCAGTTACAGAGAGAAAGGGAGAGACTTAGAGAGGGAGAGAGATCTTCTGCCCACTGCTCATTCCCCAAATGTCGCAACTACCAGGGCAGGGCCAAGCTGAAGCCAGGAACCCAGAGCTTCATCCAGAAGTCCCACGTGGGTGCAGGGGTCCAAGCACTTAAGCCATCTTCCACTGATTTCCTCAGGCCATTAGCAGGGAGCTACATCAGAAGTGGAGCAGTAGGACACGAACTAGCACTCATATGGGATGCTAGCATGTCAGATGGGGACACAACACCAGTCCTAGTCACCAGGGCTTTGAGAGGAGTCATTAACATATTTGCAGGAGAATACACCATGGCTGGCATTGGGACTTTGTTGGAGATCCTGACTAAACACCATCCTGGGGAAGGCATGGTGGGATGCTCAGGAGGTTTGATCCATGACTGGATATGACAGGAGGCAAAGTGCCCCACAAGAGCAAAGAGAAGAAAGTAGAACTCTCATGTTAGTATCCAAAAGCAATTTAAGACATTATTTAGGCCCCCTAGAAGCCATCAGGATTCAATGCAATTTGATGTGTTGATTTAATATATGCTGAAGTTTCATTTTCCTGTTTGGTCCATTACTCTGTGCAGGTATTTTATCCAAGGCCATTGGGGACTGGAAGATTGCCTACTCACAAGGAATCCATTCTTAGCATGTTGACTTGACCCTGAGATACACAGTCTCTAGCCTGCTCTTCCACTGTTGCTGCCAGTCTTATTGCCCACAGAAAGCACTCGAGCATTTCTTCACCCATCGATCCCTCTCAGGGATGCCATGGTTCATGAATGAATGGGATCCTGCAAATGTGTGTGATGCATACCTTTGTGAATCACTCTCTGTTTTGAAGACACATTAGAGGAACTGGATATCTTAAAGAAACTTCACAAGTATCCCATTGCTTAATATCATACAACATTCTGATTTAAGATCATAAACCTCTCTAGTGGATTAACTTATGAAGTTCCTTTTTTTTGTCTTAGTTGTGTAATTCTATACTGAATAACAGTTATTGCAGAAATGCCTAAAGTATCTTAAGATGGTAGCTTAATGTCTCAAATAAATGCCAAGTTGTTCAAATCAACTAACTGAAAAGAAACTTACTGAGGGATAAATATTGCTATTATCCATATTTTTACACATTTTTCTAAAACAAAAAACAAAAAAATGAAACACACACACACCATGAAGGGAATCAGAATCTATTTTATATCCCTAGAGTTATAAACATTTGTATCAAAATATTTACAATTATAGTATAAGAAATAATCTATTAATGAAGAAGCCAAATACAGTACTAGAATACCCCACCAATGTAATGCAATTACATGACACATAAATGTCACAGAAAAACCAGTAAAAGACATGGGAATATATGGTTCACTCCAGTCATAGTTCAACTTTTTAACAAAATGCAACTCTCTTTTTTGGATATTTCTGATATTTAAATATGCTTCTGCACATAAGACAGGGTTCTATAATCATGTGATGATTAAATCAAAATTATAAAGTTCATCTTCCCACAGTTTTTGCTGGCCAATCTCTCTACCTCAGCCCAAGTAGTTGGGTGACCTTCCCTAGACATTCCCATAAACAGAATAAACATAGAGAAATATACTTAGTAATAGTCCCTTTACATAAATACCAGCAAATATGGTATAACACCTTCCCAAAAAGAGAAAGATGCGTAAGAGGCATATAAGGAGGCAGCCAGAGGAAGCAAAGTAAGCGAGATGTCTCAGATTCTCCCTGCGGTAGATCTTCTTCTCGGGATGGTAAAGGAAATGTCTTCTTCAAAAGAACCATTAGGTAGAATCTGAGATGACTTAAAATGCCTGCCTAACTAGGAGTGACATACCACTTCTATAGAGAATGCTCCTGCGGGCCCAGCTGACTAGAACCACAAGAATTTTTGCCTTAAGAAGAAAAAGAAAATATCTGCCCATCACCTGCATTTTTTAATTGTCTCATGGGATTTTCTCATTTTCCTGGGGGCAGGCACTCTGTTCTTATCATGACCGAAATAGCCTATGATTAATACTTCACAATTATATAGCACCTTTCACCCAAGGACCGGTTATTTGGTTTTGGTTTCTGTGTGTTTTTAGTCAACTTCCCGAATTGCAATGTCTCACCTGTGAAACAGGATGGGAAAGAGTTTGAGAGGTGAATGCTTTTAGCCTGTGTCAAAGCGAGGGCTGCCACTGAGCCTAGAAGTTGATTCCCAACATGCATAATTAGATCAAATGAGCTCAGGAGTTCATGATTTAGAGGAAGGGTAATAGAATCATGTTACAAGGGGCTGTGTCCACCTCTCTTCCATTATAAACTTGTAAGAGACATTGACTACACTCAGGGGAATCCTAAAAACATAACCATAACAGAGCACTGTGGCAAGACTTTCCTTTGATCCCATAGTGTGTGTGGTGCCTTCACCACTGAATTGGTTGTTAGTGGCTTAAGAAACTCCAGAAGAGCTGCCTTGGCTTTAAACAAGAGGCCTTGGAAAGTTCACGGCAAGAGATGTCCACAAAAGACAGCTGTGTGAGGTCTGGTCTGGGCTCTGACCATCGCCAGGCCTTCCATGGTGAAAAGTTCTTTGTCTTGGTTTAGCTAACCCACCAACTTGGCCTTATAAATTATCTCTCTTCTTCCCATGTTGTCACAAATGCCACTGATCTCAACAGAGCTAAATATCTGTTCTAGAAAAAGACAATGGCTCTCTGGTCAAAGGCCTGCTTTGGCCTTCCCATCACTGCAGACTGGAATGTGATGTTTTTCTTTGGATAGGAAGGATGGGATGGCATCCAAGCCTCATGTACTCAGCACAAAGACAAGATCTGCTCTTGTCAGAACTTGTACCGCTATTTGAACTTGGTGCAGAAGGCCTGCAGGACCTCAGCGCATGACCCACAATGCACCGTTGGAACTGGAGCCAGAGGGGTGGCAGCTGACAGGGCCCCAGGTAGTATGTGTTAACTAAGAACTGCTGAGGCCAAGTCTGGTGGCCGGAGGGAGGCTCTCTGGCCTGCATCAATGTACTAGCCAACAACACTCTCCCAAGGGCAGGGGCTTGACAGTAGAGAATCTCCCCAGCCACAGTTTGGGTTTGGGCCTCTCCCACCCTTCCTTCCCCCTCTCCCGCCCCCCTCCCCACTCTTGTTTTTCCTGCACAACTTCCACTTCCCTCCCAGATTCGATTGCTTCCTCCTCCCCACCCCCCAGGTCCCCATACACTTGTTCAGGCTTATTTCTTTCTCAGAACCAGATAGAGAACGCCAACAACGAAGGAGAAGCAGAAGCAGATCCAGGCCAGGATGAAGGAATAGCCATGGTGACTTCGTTCATAAGGGTTGCTATCGCCATTGGCGTAACGGTGAGTGTAGATGGAGGCTCCGATCAACACGCACAGCCCTGCAGTGGTGGGGGAAACATGTTATTAGGTTTTAATTGTATTAAATTTATTCTGGTTTAACATCAAAGTCAAGAAAAGATTTTTATAATTGTTTAAAAAAATCTCATTACTCTCACT
The DNA here is from genome assembly GCA_949820135.1 of Sylvilagus floridanus. Classification (NCBI taxonomy): domain Eukaryota; kingdom Metazoa; phylum Chordata; class Mammalia; order Lagomorpha; family Leporidae; genus Sylvilagus; species Sylvilagus floridanus. The sequence continues at coordinate 25,782,024 of OX463230.1, forward strand.
GGTAATGGGATAATAAACTCTGATTATCCCAAACAGGAATCCTGTTGCTTTGCCCTGGACCAAGCTTGGGGTCCTGGGGATAAATTGGAGGTGGCAGAGCTCTCACATCCGAGCTGGTTTGTGTGGCTGCAGGTGTGATGTAAAACACAAAAATCACATTTGACACCCCGCTTCCTTATCTGGACCCCAGAATATCTAGGCAGGTTATGCAGGGGTGCAAAAGAATATGGGCTTCCCCCAAACTGGGTGGACAGGGCGGGGAACAGCAGGAGAATGCAAAGTGAAACAGTCATGGGCATTGTGGCTGTGCTTTTGTCTTTAAGAGGACTCCCACCTTCCTGCCTTCTTCAACTTCATATGTACAATGGCTATTGGTGGGCCCAGCCACTGGGCAGCTGCACAGAAGCACGAGCTTTAAACAATGAAGCATGTGAGGCTTCTTCGTCCAAGCAGCGATCCCAGATTCTCCACAAGAGACCAATCAGAGGAGAGAACTGCACAAGGCAGTATCCCTAAGCCATGTGCTCATCCACACCTGTCACTAGGAGCTCCCAAGGTAAGATTGACTCAGCAGCCTCCGCTCTGCAAACTGGAGTCTGCCTCCCTGAGATACTCACAGCACACCAGCATGGTGGCCCCCGACAGGAAGAACCGATTTCCCTTCTCCATTGTGAAGAGCTGGAACACGAAGACGATGAGCGAGATGACGGAGAAGATGATGGAGAGGATCATAAAAGCTTGCACTGACTTGAGGGCGTCTACAGACACAGGGGGAGGAGAGCAAGGGCATCAGACAACGCCAAGAATGGAGGCGCTTCCCCGACCACATCAAGGTCAGCCTTGCACTGCTGTCTTTGTACATACCTTCATGGCCGTATGACAGGCCTCCACTGCAGTCCCCGCTGGTACAATTTCTCCAAAGACCTACAGATGCGTTAATAGTATCTGAAACCACCCAGACCTAAAATTGGAAAGAAACAAAACATTGATTTAAAACAGATTCAGCGTTAAAAAAGGAAAAAAGAAAATAGCCAATCAGTTTACTAAGTCTTAATAACTGAGGCCCCAAGAGATAAGAGAATGTGAGAGTAAGAAAAAAAATTAAATCCCCTAACTTCTTTGGGCTTCACATTCCTCATGTCTTACACACACACACACACACACACACACACAGACACCAGGAAGTAATTCACCCATAGTGGTTTAAAATTCTAAGGTTCCAAGAAACAGAAACTCTGCATGAGAAAATTGGTTTTAAGGATGAACAATTCACATGAGGGTGCTTCAAAAAATATATGGAAAGTATAATTGAAACAGACTTGTATTTGGGAACAAAAAAGCTTTGAAATGCATGCATAGTGCTTTCATAATACACATTTTCCATAGCTTTTTGAAAAGTCCTTGTATACCCTATCAAGATTATTTCATTTAAGGTCATGGCTAACAAGAAAAAGAAAAAAAAAAAAGGTTAAGGGAAAATTTCCAACTGGAACAACAGAACCATGAGAGCTACCGGGAAAATAATAATGAGTCCGGTCAGTAAGCTGCTTTCCTGGGAACAGAAGGGTCAGGCTTCGACTGGCACAGCAGGCAAAGTAATTTCAGAATAAATCAGTGCAGCAAGAGCTTTCCCATGGTGGCAGCTGAACGTGGAAGAGTGACCAAGATGCACTGCCCCGGGCTCACCATGGAGCTGGCATCCCTTCCTGCCCAGCCTAAGCAATTCCTCCTCTGGTGCTATCTACAGCATGCGCGTGCTTGCACACATAGAACGCAGAGGCAGCGATGTGCGATTACCCGTTCCTCGCTCATCACACAGCCCTGCGCCAAGCCCTATATCAGGGTCTGATAATTCCCAGATGGGCAGTACTTTGGCATCCACTAACAGACTTTGAAGAAGTTTATCAGGCTTGTTATCCAGAGACTTACAGGGTTGGCAAACAGAATGGTGGAATTACAAAATCCAGAGGAGGCCCCACGGGAATGGGTTGTATCTTATCACAGCTATGCTTAGACTAGCCTTGGTTATGATCACACCCACCCATGTTTGCTAAGCTCTTCTCCCTGAACTTGAAACCCACTTATCTTTTAACTGTAACAAGGACCTAAACAGAATCAGGAACCATCATTTGCCCGCATAGTAATTGGGGGCCTTTGTTTTTTAAGCCCAAGGTGCTGTCTTGAAAATTTGCAAGAAAAGCAAATTGAGCATTATAAACCACCACTAGAGGTCAGGACAGCCCAAGGTTCAGACGGAAACACCTGTGGCCCTCTCTATGGGATATTTTTGTTGTTTCATTTGAGTTAGTGAGTTCAGTGGCAAAATCCCCCCCATCACATTCTACTCTCTGCTCAGAACTTGAATTTGTAGGTCTGGCAATCAAAGCCTCTCCCCCTTCACTCCCATCTGTCGGGCTTTCTGCACCAGCCTCATGGGTGTCCTTGTCCCTGAATAGAGCTTGTGACCCTGTGCTTGCCCTCCTAGCTGGAGTGCACCTTTGTCCTCCCTCCACCCAGCCTTCCCTAAGGGGACCCCCTCTGTCTACTGTTCCTTCTCCAGATACTGAAGAAGCTCACTGTTTCCTGCAGTCTCCACACACCCCCGGCCCCTGGTGTGACTCCTCCCATGAGCACTTGCCTCCATCTCTACGTTATTCCATTGCTGGAAGTACGAGTGTGTGAGTATACATGTGTATGTTTTCCCACAACTAAGCTAGAAGCTCACAAAGGGCAAGGATTATGGCTTAAGCATCTTTGGTAGCTCCTTCTGTAAATAGCTAATTTCTCAGTGCATGAACGAGGAGAACACGACTCACATTGGCAATGGTGGAAACAAACAGCATCACACAGGTGGCAATGTGGATCACAAAGATGGCAGCCAGTAACACCAACATGGTGGCTGGTTCGGTAACTTGTGGATGGAGAAAGTTCCTGCAAAGAAAACAGAAAGGGACACAAATGGTTACTGCTGTGCACTAAGACACTTCTGCTCTCCCCCAAGTGGGAGCTCCTGGCTAAAATGAGCCAGTTACAAGAAAAGCTATCACAATGCCATCATTAAGTCTGGAAAACACCTTGTTCACCTCATTCCCAGTAAGCCTACGTGCCTATTCTTCTATTTACATACACCTCAATGTAATTACAATTATGTTTCTTCTCAGGTGGTTACATATTTATTTCTCTAATACAGCCTATTACATTTTATGGCAATTATTGATGTGTTATTTGTGTTTCAGAGTCCAAAAGCAGGGCTTTGGGTTTTTTTTTAAGGTTTTTGTAATGTCCAGGTTTCTGTGAAACAATGTCAGGGAAATTTCCATTTTCCACTTGGGAAGTGCCCAGGCTCCTTCCATCCAACTGCTCAGCCAGCAATTTTAATAGCAGTGAACGCTTTTGCAGCATAGCAGTTATTACTCAATGCCTATACACTGAACAGGCTACTAATTTGATCCCAGGTGTGATATAAAATGTGAGACACAACTTTTATTATTATAATGCTGTTTGGTATTCAATAATTATAACAACCTAATTACAGTTTAATGGTCTGATCACTACTGATGGAACATTGCAGACTACTATTATCGCATCCCAGGCTTTGTCTGTGGGTGCCTCGGGGTAGGGAAGCTGCTCTCCATCTGGGGCAAGGGTCATCAACAGTACAGCTCATGGTGACAGTACTGGGATCTCTGGGAGTGTGCAGCTTGAGGTCCCATCAAATGTGCCTTCTACTTGTGCAAGATGTTGCCACAAATGCCAATCCTTCAGGACCTGATATAGAAGACAGGCAGAAGCTGATGTGTGGCTGGGAGACTGAGAATTAGGACAGACTGAACAAGTGCATGGGTAAACAAAAGGCTTGCTCCATCACCTTAGCAGAGTTGGGGAACATTCCCATCATGAAATGCGGAAAACAAAGGAAAGGTGAAGGATGCACGTGGGGGAGGCTCTTTGGATTTATATGGGCTACAGAAGGTGTGCTTGGTCATAGCCACGACAGTTACGATGCAGGACAGCTGAAAGGGACATCAAAATGACAGAGCTGGAGGTTATCATATCCCAGGCAGGTGGATGTGTGGATGACCTCACCCTTGCGGGGATGAGGCAGCAGGAATCAGCCTGCCATTGGCCCCCTCCTCTCTCTCACGCCACCTAATTTAATTGATGCTTTGAGTGCAGTTGAGCCACTTTCATGCCACACCGGGTATTATTAGAGAGCACTGATACCATCGTTCCAACACTTCAGGTGCCTTTTATCTCCTCTTGCTTTCCCCACCAGGCACTCAAAATCTAGAACGATCTAACATACACCAGCATGCCTTGCTCTTACAGCAAGAGATGAGAGGCAGACAGTGGCTTCCACCATCTACCATGACCCTCTCCCACAAGCCCTTCCCTATCTGGGCACATTCCTCCAACCCAGGCTATTTTTAAGGCATGTGTGCAGTGCAACCATGAATGACAAAAATTATGAAGTTTATCCTATTGCCTTGGGGGAAGAGTTCGGAGCTTTCATGCCTGCTATTAATAACTTTCCCACACATTCAAATTCATTTTTGCTTCTCTCGGGTGCCTGCACACCTCTACAATTCTTTGCTTGAGTTTGACAAAAGTGAGAAGAGGTCTATGGACCAGACCCAGGCTGAGTTGTAATCATTTTATTTGACCTCATCTCCGTTTCCTCTATAAACTGGAGGTTGCAATGCCAAGTGTAAGGGAAGTGTGAGCGTTGCATTAGATCACATATGGAGAGCACTTAGCTCAGTATCTGGCACATGGCAGGTGCTAATAGTGGGTCTGGTCAAAATTATTATTAATATTTTTCATCCACAAATCCAGGTAGCTGCTCCCACCTAATCACCACACTTCCCTGCGTGAAGTAGAAGGCGAAAACACCTGCTGTCTGGCTCACAAGGCGGTGCGCATAACATCACTTTGGTCCTCTTAGAAATTGTCATTCTGTCTAATCCTTCTCCCTTGAGTGGAGAAATGACTAGGAGCACACTCTAGAGAATGACCAGGAGAAATGCACTCCTCTCAGCCCATCCTCCTGAGACCCCAAACCTTCACTTCGCTCCATCCCCCCTCCTTGCCCCTCCTGGGGAAAGAGCGAGCCTGCCCGCCCACAGGGAACAGTATTATGGAAGCAGTACTTGGGGGAATCCTCCTTGGGCACTTCAAGGGACTTTCTTCCCTTTGCTTCTCATTTACAAACCTTTTCCTCCTAATGGTAGGAAGTTGTTGAGGAACCAGGAACAGAATATAGCACACCAAGGGAGACTGCTTAAGTGAGTGGCAGGAAACACAGAGTTCCCTCCCCAGCAGGCCGTTGGGAATTCAGCAGTTTTTTCTGTGTCCTTGGGTTGCTCTGAAAACCTCTCCAGTGCAGCCTGACTACCTTTCACCCCTGCTCACAGTCTCCACCTGGAGGACCCCTCCCGCCACACCTCTACCTGGGCCCCTCCACTGGAAACCCCCTGGGGCATGGGAGTTCCTGGCCCCTGGATCTCACTGCTGAGCTAAGCCAAGCCCCACCTGGTCATTATTCCCCACCCATTGCTGGCTGGAGGAGTGGGTGGAGAAATCAAGCAAAGAAGCAACTCTTTCATCTTAAGAATTCTGTGACCGTACTGTGTCTTTCTACCATGAAAAGCAGCAAAATGTCTTGGATTAACAAATGTTCCTATTGTACAAAACACCCAATTCTCTCCACTTCTGGCTGCAGCTAGGAGTAGAAGTTGTGTAGCTGGAGCTATTACATAATACGTGTACCTTCGTCTTTCCACTGCCCCAAATTTGTCGGGTATTATCAGCATCATCTGTCATTAGCTTAGAGGGGCTTCCATGATTTTCCATGGCCCTCAACCATCACATTTGGAGAAGAAATGAGCTGACTTCTGAAGCTTGTGTGCTGGCACCCCATCTGTATGTGAGACACCCCTGGTACCCAGAGGATGTGTGTATGGGAATCTATCAAAGAGCAGAGTGGAATGGGTGTAGATAACAGATTTCATGCTCTTAGCACTCCACCTAGACATCCTTGGCAGTGTGGCTTACAGACAGCCTCATTCCCTGTCTCATTCAAAGGCACTGAGAAAAGACCCTCCTTAAACATTTCTGTCACTGAAGTATTGGCCGCTACATATATATTGGTATCTTTATTTCACTAAAGTCATAACAGACACCTCCCTCATACGTCTCTAAAATGGTGTAGGTGCTACTCTGTGATGGAAATCACGCCCTCGATCCTAACTGGGCAGCTCAAACCAGGAGGCAGCGAATGACAGCACTGAAATTCTGAACCCCCACCCCCCCACCCCCCCACCCCCGTGCAACACTTGTTTGTGCAAAGCACCTGGTGCACTGGGGAGTCCCATAGCAAGTCGTTGCTTGTTTGGAATTCCCATAACAACGGCATTAGCTGTAGAGCTCTGACGCCCAAGTCTAGGTCCTCAGAGCTAGGGAAGTCATGGTGTTTTTACAGGGCAGGACCCCTTTGGCCACACTGTCCCAGCCAAGCTTGTTGACACAGGAGTGGTCAGGGATTGGCTGGGAAACTGAGGCATGAACACTGACTCCAGGGAGGGGTGGTTGTTAGGAGAAATAGGGATTAGAGACTCAGAGCCACACCCAGACCTCTGGTATCCCTTTTCTGTTCTTTCTTCTGCCCTCATGGGCAGCCTGCCAGTTCCCTTCCCACGCGCGCCATCTTTTGTTTCTGACCACGTTTCTCCTTCTCTTCCCACATCGCCAGGGCCATGGAACAGCCATGGTTTCTTTATGCTGCTATCTCTAACGAGAGCCTTACCACCTCTCACAATCTTGTATGTGGATGAGGTTCTTTACTCACAGAAATTGTATTGCAGTCAATTGGAAATGACCCTGAGGAGTACAAATACTGGTAATTATAGCTATAAACGACTGACCAGTGTGGGTGAGGAAAACATGGTGGGGGCTAACCATCTTCTCTAGTTGTCGCCATGCTCTTAAATCTTCATTGGTTTCCTGCCTCCTGCCTGCACCCACCCTGGGTTAGGGTGCTCAGAGAAGGGAGGAAGTAATGAGGGTGCTGTTGAGACCCTTTCTGTTTCTGGTGGGCACTGGTTCCATAGAGATACTGAGCATGACCGACTGAAGGAGCAGTGGGCACGTTCAGATGTGCATGCTTGGCTCCCTGATTGCCAGACCAGGGACCTAGTGATGTCTTCCCATGGAGTCTGTGTGCATTTACTGAATCCCCACAGGGCTTGTCTGGAGAATGGTCCATACGGTGGTCTCAGACACTGTCGCTGGGAGCAACACCCTAGAAAAACCCACTTTCAGCAAAAGAAGTGGTGGAAATCCCAGGGCTTGAGGCACTGAAGAATCAGCGAGAGCCTGGTAGCTCAGTAAACCAAGGGCTGGGAATCCTAGGAACAGTGGGGGAGTCCCCTGGAGCTCAGCATTCCCTGACTCAGCTGAGAGGGGGTGAGATCCTCCCAGAGGGAAGGCAAGGTGGAGGGTTCTCTGAGAAGCACACAGAGGACTCCAGATGGCTTGCTACAGCCAGGTTCCTCAGTTCCCAGGAAGCCTGAGACAGCCAGGCTCCTCCAGGGAGAAAAGAGCAGCAGTGGCCAGCTGCCCAATTCTCTTGTCTCCTTTCCTGTCATCCCAGTTTGCCTGTCTCGTATCCCACAGTCAGGTCACAACTTCTTCCTCCCTCATTCCTCCTGCATCCATTCCTCACTTTCCACTCTGATGGCAGCTGTCCAGCTCAGGTCCCAGCCTGGCCCCGAGCACCAGCTGCTGCTGCGATCCTCTCACTCACCTGCTCCCCTCTACCACACCTGGGCTACCTGGCCAAGTCACTCTTCTGTTCAAAGCCTCCTGATGGTCCCTGTCACCCGCAATACGAACCAGAAAACAGGCTCCAAACACCCCACACTGAGTCCCGGAATGCAAAGAATTTGATTTCCGAAAATGAAAGCCCTTTCTTCACTATGACCAGGCAAGTTCAAATACCATCGTCTCTAAGTGTCTTAAGCAGTCACCTTTTTCCCTATTAAGCTCTTGCCTTCACATGGCCCTTTATTAAAACAGTGATGGGGACAGACATTGTGGTACAGTGAGTTGAGCACCCCTTATTGGGGCATGGCCTGGGATTGAGTCCTGCCTCCAATTCCAATCTAAATTCCTGCTTATGGGAGGCAGCACACAAGAGCTTGTCTAATATAGACACCAAATAAATATAATGTTCAATGAACAAATCAGTGAAAGAAGGCAATATTTTCTTCTGGATGGAAAAAATATCAATATCAAGTGACTAAAGTCTTCATAAACAGAATCAAAAAGTGAAAAAGTTTCCTATTTTTTTTACATTGGCTTTACTCCTGTATTATTTTTAAAAGTTATTTAATGCACTACTACCATTATGTATTGAGTACGAGTATGTGTTGAGTGCTGAGTATGTAAATTTATGTTACATGATTCCATGTAAATATCTATATAAACATAAAGCTATTTCCTGAATATCCTGGATGCTTGAATACACAAGGACATATACATGCAAGTGCTGCCCCTTTTTCGAGAGGAAACATGTGAATACAACGAAAAGATCTTAGACGTCTACACACCACTAACTTGTCTGCAGAGTTAACCTAACTACCTCTGTGAACTAGAAAACATCTGGACTGAGGAGGCACTTTGAAGTTCCTCCCCAATGCATGAAACTCATGAACTAGAAGCCTACACCATGGAGCTGTGTGTAAACGCCTCCAATCGCGGGTGCTCACTGCCTATCCTGACCCTCAGCCAGGGGAGTCCTCCAGACTGTGCAGCTGCCACTCTGGTCATGGCCACTCTCCACCTGGGCTCTGCCCACGAGGCTCCCAACCAGACTCATGGCTCCTCTTTTTCTAGAAAGGTTGCTGTTGAACAAAGCTTCCTGGCCCAGGGAATTCACCAGAGGCCCTCATCTTCGACCCCAAAACCTCAATCAAGTCATAACACAGCCCTGAGATTGCTCTTCTGCTAGCCACGCCCCTGTCTTTTCATCGGCTGCTGATTTTCCAACAGGGACAGTCTCCCCTGTCTCTGGACAGCTGCAGACTTTGAAAAAAGCTTTCTCACACCATCTGATCAAAGACTTGAGGCTTCCTCCCGGGCAGGAGAAGAGACGAAAGGCGCCGCTCCAGGTCATGTAACCTCCGTGAGTCAGTCCCTGTCTTTGCACCAGGGGTGACCCCCGAAACTCCACACTGCCTCTTCCTGGGGACCCTGCAGGGTGGCGTGGAAGCCTCGCAGTCCCCCACATGGGATCACTGTGTGCTTCCGCTGCTTGGTTTTCCATGTGTTTATTTCCCATGGAGGATCATTTGGGTTGGCAAAAGGGATGACACAGAACACAAAGAGCGAAGAAAGGAAACACTCCCTTGTGGGAGTGCCATGGAGGATGTGCCTGGAGGAGGAAAAGGCAGAGGGGTGAGGACCTCGGACGAGCTTCCCCAGCCTCCGTTACTGCTGTTTGATGTCAAGTGTGCTTTTCCATGCTCAGTGCTGATTTTATGTGGGGGTGGGGGGGGTGGGGGGGTGGAAGGAGCGCATTAATTTCCCCATGGGAAACACGGGATGAAAAGGATCCTGAAGGCCCATTTTCTCCTGCCTGAGGATAGCTCACATTTGGCGTGGGAGGAAAGGGCTGCAGGGGGCCCCTCATTCGGTGGCATGCCTGTCGCAGGGTGGCATGCATGTCACAGGGTGGCATGTCATGTCACAGCCTCCATGACCCGGAGGAACATTCGCAGTCATGCAACAAAGATCTTCACGCTCCAGGCTGATGACTATGCTTACCATGGGTGGTCCTGGGGGAAAGGGGGCCGCATCCCTCCTACCCCCACAGCTGGGAGCTGTCATGAGTCAGGGGCAGGGGGTACTGCAGACATAGAAGCATTTATCTTGGGCTGAACTCTCACAGGGTTAGGGATGAGGAGCTAGGGGTGGGGCTGGAGAGGGAGGAAGGAAAAGAGGGAGGAAGAGCAAGAATCTCATAAGAATTCTGCCTCTAACTGCTGACTTTGGAAAACTCACTTAACCACTCTAGTCGGAGGCACCACGAGACAAAACGATGAAGGGCACAAGTCCTGGGTTCAAATCCTGACTCCAGCACTTGCTAACTGACCTGTCGGCCTCAGCAGGTTCTGAGGAGTGAAGGGCCGTGCCTGACACAGGGCCAGGACTATTGTGCTCTGTGTAAAATGAGAGGCCTGGGCTGGTGAAATGGGTTTTAAGCTGCTCTAGCCGAATCTGAGCTCCCACAATCATACTAACGGCAAACTTAGCAGGAATATTGTTTTTGCAAACACTCACACGGAAAGCAGCCCCCCTCTCTCATTTCCTCTAGTCCTCCCTAGTGTCCAGGGGAGGGGGTGGATCAGGGCCACAGCTAAAGAGGACCAAGCCCAGCCCACGCCCACACACTGCAGCTGCTCCAGCCGTCGGGCCGTGTGTGTCCCCTGGGTGAGGACTGAAGCTTAGTTACCTCCTGCTGCTGACAAAGGAGGAGCATTCTGGCAGCCAGAAGGCCTTCCAGGGAGAGGTTGCCAAGATCAAATAACCAGGGCTTGGGAAGAAACTCAAGGTGTGGCCCGGGACCCGGAGGCGCTTGGGCGGGCCCGACAGTAGATGGCGGCAACAGGCTTCAGCGGCAAAGCTGAGCCCCTGGATGGCCGGGAGGCACGCTGAGCGCCCTGGTGGGCTGCAGACTTTGGTTCTGGGATTTAGGGAGATTGTCTGTTTCAGGTTCAAAGGCGTTGAGGTCATTCAGCCCAACCCCTTGACCAAGAAGGGTCTCTGGAGGTGAAACACAATCAGAACCAAAGCCACTGTCACCCATCTTCCCAGCTGGGGCTCCTCCACTCTGGCATGATTTCTGTCTCTCCTTTTTGTCCTAGGGTTTGGCAAAACTTCCAGAATTTCCACCAGAACTATTCTCCCCTCTACCGCTCCCACTTTCCCTGGGGTAGTAAGAGAATGAGGCCCCTCAAAACAGCACCAACTGTGAAAGCCAAGGCTTTCAAAGGCCATTGCCAACTCCTGTCCTGTCCCCAAGGAGGACGGCCCGCCCTGCAGTCACTCCTCTCCCATCATTCACTCCTGGGCCCCGCCCCAGCAAAGCACAGAGAACTTGTTCTACGGGCCTGACACCAGGAGGAACGCCCCGGCTCGCCCCTAACTCGGTGTTTCCAATTCCTCTTCTCCTGCCACCCTGCCATCCCCATGGGAGGGGCCTTTGATGACTGGAAACAGGAGGGCTGCAGGTGAGGGCCCCTTCTGCTCTCAGCACGGCTCTGACCTTCTGAAGTAAGAGAGACATGGGGGAGGCCACTGCTTTGTCGGCACGAACATTTACTGTAAACGCTGAGCAACACAAGATCCTTCCTGGGGCACAAGCAACTTCCAGCTAAAGCTGTCCTGAAACCGTGAGGATGGGAGGTTCTCCAGCAGCAAGGGAAAGAGTTAGCAACAGAAACCCCTCCCCTCTGTCCTTAGGTGTGGGGTTGTCTCCTTGCCTCCTCCCCAAACACAGTGTCGCCCTCACTCTGCCTCCAGCCTTTCCCATGTCCTCCTCACACCTTCCCTTCCTCCTAGGATCTGACCTGTCCCTCACAGGCTCCCATTCACACCCAACAGCCACGCCCTCATGCTCCAGGATTGTCTTTCCCCGGACCAGCTAGGTGTCTCCCTGAGCCTGATTTCATTCCCTGTGTATTCCTCATTGCTGTCACTGTGCTAAGAGGCTCTGCGGGCCTGCCCCTCCTCACCTGGGCTGGCACTCTCTGTGTTTGATTAGTCAGGCCTCTTCCTTTTCTCCCAGGTGCCAGGCGAGTGCCCACTCTACCCGAAGGCGAGTTGTGTGAATGCCATGCCTAAGGGATCTCTTGTGGGTGGAGCAGAGGAAGCTGCCTGGCCCCACATGCTGCCTACCAGCCAGGCATCCTCTGTGAGATGCCCATGTGGATGCAACATGTAGCCTCATTTCACTTTTCTGCCAATTGCTATGAACCAAGTAGGAGTTGGCATGAGCCCAACGGGTTTCTCCAAATAGGAAGGTGGGATCTTGGAATTTCAGGGCCACAGGCAGACCTGGAGACCACTGGGGTCAGCTCCCACGAGCGAGGACACGATTGGTGTGCACCCAGTCACAGCTTTCACATGAGACAGCTGTGGGTGTGCCTGTGGCGAGTTAAAGGAGGAACTGGATTCCCATGTTCCTCGGAATCAAATCACGGGGCATGGTTGATGACACGCATCATTTCAAAGCTTCAAGAAGTGTTCTTTCTGATCCTTAGGCCAAGAATAAGACAAAACAATGCAATAAAGATCCATTGCGTTTGTTAAATATTAAATAAGGATTAGATGTTTACAGGATACGGAGCATGGGGTGGAGCAACAACAAAACCAGAATAGACACTTGCTGGGTCACTTCGGGCCTCCAGACCAGCAAGTCCTAGGAATGGGATTTTCACTCAGTTTAAGGAATTCCAGTGCTTAGAGCTGTCCAGCAAAGGGGGGTGAGCATGAGGAGGCCTCCAAGGCACTGCCCTTTCCCTTCTGAAAATTTTAAGGAGCTAGACGTTTCCAACCATCTGAATTGGGGTAAAAAGTAGACTTCTGCCTGTTGTAGGAGCAGGGGTGAGTCCATCCCCCGAGATCACTCCCGAATTTGGAGTTGTGTGAACGAGATGAAGGGTGGACGGGCCTGGCGCCCTCTCCTGTGGTTTTTGCCCACTCTGGGCTCTGCCGGGGCTGTGGCCAAGCACCTTCCTTCCTGAGTGTCTGCCCGCACCGTCTCTGCAGCACTCCCCGTGGCCCGGCATAACCTGAAATCCCCAGGGCCACCCGTGCCAAGCCAACAGGGTGGTCCCCACGAGACCCAGTCACAAGGCTTGGACCTGGACGGGCCTAATAAGACCCCGCAGAGAAGCGGGGAAGGCCCACAAGGGCCCTGGAAGCAGGTGCTGGGCTCTGCAGAGGGCTTGGCCTGCCCTTTCCTCAGTTAGCTTCCCAGCCGCTTCTCAGGATGTGACCCCGTCTGGGTTGCTCCTTCGTGGCCTCGTGCCAAGTCCCAGGGCAGTTTAGCGCCCCCATACAATGAGAAAGCTGGGGGCCCCTCTGGCCAGGGCAGCGGCGGCACAGAGGTCCTGCAGCTGCGGACAGCATTCCGCCCCCGCCCCATTCTTCAGATTCTGGGTGGAATCTGATCTGCCTCTGAGGGTGGAAAAAAATAACCCTGACATTTCAGTGTTGTCAAAGACTAGCGGCTGAAAGCCAGCGAAACTCCCGCAACTAAGGGACTTGCCCACTGCTTTTGGAAGGAAGAGCAGAGAGTAGGAACCAGAACAGCAGTTTGTAAATCGCACCTCAAAACTCCAGGGAAGAGCACGCAGCGCCTCTTCTCCTGTGTAAGGGTGCAGTATCATGCGAGATACCACAAAAGATTCAAATCACAATGGTTTACACCCCAGGAAGCGCAGGGGTTAGGCACTGCTTGTTAGTTTTAACCTGCACAGAACCAAAGTAAGATTTGTAATCTCTTCATACGATACCATCACTATCAATAGAATCATGGTTTCCCTTGCTCACATCCATGGGATCTGGAAATTGTAAACATTTAAAGCTAACGTAGGAGTTCCCTGGATCTTGAAAATCATCCTTGCTGCTACGTAACTGTTCCTCCAGGGCAGTTTTACAGGCATTCTGCCTGCTCAACACACACAGGCTGATTACATTTAAAACTTCCCCTCCCAACGTCCTGCATTTCTGAGGGAAATGCCTCGCTTCAGCAGACAAGCTGAGTCCTGCCACGCTGCTCGTCTTGTTGACGAGGGGGAAAAAAAAGAAAGAAAAGAAAAGAACACCAGTATCTATGTTGAAACGGGCCACACCTCTGCAGACACTCAACCAAAATGCTAGCCTAAAAACAAAAGCAACAAGAAAAGGCACCCCTCGCGTCTCCAGACTCCCTCCGTGATCAGCGTGCATGTTGGCGTTTGCACAACTACGTTTGGAGAGAGTGAGTGAAAAGATAGATGCAGCTCCCAAGCAGCCACCACCTTCCACGCAGAAGAATTGCACGAGCACTTTTGAAAAATTCTTGTATCTTTTCTGATCTCTGATCTCTCTGCACTCAGCACTGAAAGGCGGCTGTCTCTGGGTGAACGCAGAGAGCCATTCAATAATTTCTTACAGAACAGAGGCCCCGTGCCCCACCCTCTGCTCCAGATCCAGCTGCCCTCCGCCTCCCCCCAGCCTCCACATCTGCCCAGAAGAGAAGGCGCCTGGAATCCACATCAGTCTCCTGAGCCCCTCCCACGCTTTATGTGAAATACCATTTGCCTCTCTTTCTCTAACGGTTTTCTTTAAACAACCCAATCCCCTCTTCCCAGCCCACAAGGGAGAAACAAATACTTCCATTGACATAGAAGTGAATGGGGAAGTGAAAGGGTAGTAAAGCAACGGCAACAGCAAACTGTAAGCCAGGTGTGTGCCCAGTGGCATCCAAAAACAACCACCCACAGGACAACAAACCAACAAGCAAAGAAACAATTCAAGTCCCGAAGCAACCTGAATCCGAACGGAGGTGTCAGACACAGCATGTGGCAAGTTCACTGTCACTTCCAAGGTACACAGCAGTTTCTCCATAAAGAATATCCAACGTCCCTGCTCTGTCTACACATTGAGAGCAAGAATCTAATTACAGCATCACATGTTACAGCTGGGGCCTGGTGATGACCCCCCGGCCCCTCCTCAACATCCACTTTTCTCAACTTTATGGAAAAGTGATCTCAGTCTCCACGTTTAGCTGCAAGTTGCAAGGATTTGATTCTTAGAGAACTGTAGAAAAACAGCAAAGGAGAAAAAAGGAAAAGTCAAGGTCAGAAAAAGGAGTTTGGCCCCAGCATTAGGAGTCGTCCTACCTTGAGGGTCCCAGCGACAGAGGCGCCCGGAGTGGCAGGAGCTGCTAGCCACTTGGTCCGCTCTACCGGAGGTATGTGACTGCAATGAGGGGAGGGCCCTGCGTCCCGAGGTTATAAGTTTCCTCGGCTGGTGAGCTGGGGTGTGTGCTGGGCGGCTTCTTCTCACTGGTGTTTTAAAGGAGTTTCTATGAATCAGTCTGGCTTTAAAAAAAAAAAAAAAGATTTGTTGGTAAGCTACGCCCTGCTAAGTTGGCAGTCAGTCAAGAGTGGCTGGGAGTGAGCCATCAATTCAGAGAACCCTGTTGTAGGCTCTCTCTGACTCAGAGACTCAGACCACAGTGGAAAAAGGAGTGACATTGCTTCAAATGAGTAATAGGAGTCACACAAATAGCTCTGTTTATTGAAGCCCATTCCTCCTACCCAGAAAGGAGACTTGGTTACCATGGACATGAGGCCAAACACAGGTCTCAGCTGGGGATGAGGAGGGTGACAAGGACAGCCCCCTGCTAATTGCAGCCCTAGCTAATCATCAGCCTGGATTCCCATTCTTCCTCCTCCATCAAATGCATCAGTGACTGCTCATGGTCAGGAATCATCAGATTTATCTCTTATTGATGTCCCTCCTGACCCTTGGGCACTGTCCTGTGGGTGGCAGCCTAGTGAGGCCCTGGAAGCAAAAGGGGGCCCACCAAGAGCCCTGGTAGCCCCACCTCTGAGGCATGGGGCACTGATGGCAGGAAAGACAATGCCTGCTCTTTAATTATGCTCTGCAAGGGCCCGATCGACTGTCCACACTCCAGGAGGAAGTCCTCCAGTTAAGAACTTTGCTCTGGGAGCTCCGTAATTAGCTGGACTTTGTTCCACAATTGACTTTCTTGAACTCGGCCAGTAGAGTAATCATCATCCCTGCCTCTTTGCACCACTTCTCGGGCACTCAATACTGGTGCTGGGAGGGGCCTTCGAAGTCACTTAATCCCACAGCCCAGGCAGGGGAGGGGCCCCATGCCTGAGTTCAAGCCCGGCTTTCCACTTCTTGGCTGGGTGCCTTTGTGCCAATCCCTTGACCTCTCCATACTCATTTCCTCCTGCATAAAATGAGAGAGTAGGAACCTACGCCATAGAGCTATAATAAGAAATATATATCCCTGTATAGGGTAGACACCAGTACACAGAGTGAGCACTCAGTCTTAGCCACAAAGATTTCTTTGCTGGAAAAGAAACTTAGCCCAGAGAGGCAAAGTGACTTATCCAAAGAGACAACAGCAGTGAGCAGTAGTAGCTTAGATGCAAGTCTGCCACACCCAAGCAATTTTACTGCTGTGGTTCTCTGCTGCATCCTGACCACCTAGTTCCCTTCCAGGTATGCTTTATAGTCATTCATTCATTCATTCATTCACTCAACCAATATTTGCTGCAAGCCAGACTTCAACAAGGCCCTGTTCAGAGTTTTGGGTCATAGAAGCAAACAAGATCCCTGCCCTGCTGGAATTTACATATCATAAAAGAATAGAGAATGGTCAGGTGATCAAATGTTGATCAAAACAGGTGGCAAGACAGCAGGTGAATTTTAGTTTCTTTGAGCCACCTTCTGTATTTTCCAAATGTTCTCCAACAAACCCACATTATTTTGATTTTTATGGAAAAATATTTCAACATGAAAATTAAGAATGTTTTCTAGGGAAAACAGCACACACATGCACACACAGTAACACACACACTCACAATGATGGGACACTATGTTTCCTCAAGTCCCTGGGAATTGCAGCGTATCCCTGTAATGATAAGAAAGTGCAGGTTTTTCGTTAAAAACTGACACTGGGGCCAAAGATTGCATCAGTTTCTCATACATTTCCTCACCTCCCCCTTGCCATCACTCATTTGATGATAAAGCACCTGTCAGTGAGAAGCCGCCCCCAGCAGTGGGTTAAGAGCAGGGAGAGCAGGGACCCCTCGGGTGCTGCCCTGCCGGAATCCGCCTGGCCTTTTCCTGCTCTTGGGTGGCTTTTCACCTCCCAGGCCTCCTGCCAGTTTGCAACTCTCTCCTCCTCCAGCAGTAGATAAAGGAGTGCTGGGTTCCAAGCAAAGTCCTAAGGTGCCGAAGTGTATGTGGTCTGGCTGCATTTTTTAAAGAGAAACCTGGAGCCATGGAACATTAGGGAGGTGATGGCATTCTCCCTGCCATCCCGCTCTTCGGGTTAACAAAGGAGAAACTTTTCTCACAATGCTTGAGTGCTGGATTGGAAACAGAAAGACAGTGGATTGCCGGGCAGTGGTGGTGAGCAGGGTGTGCACGCCTCCATTTCTGCCCCCAGAGGGAGTAGACGGCAGCGCCTTCCAAATGGGCTTAATGAATCTTACCTTCCCATGTGTTTTTGGAGATGTGTGGGTTTGGAGAGAAAATGCAGAATTCCATGAGCTTCTAACACACACACACACACACACACACACGGTAGTGCCATATAAAGTTAAGTGTGTAAACATTTTTTAGAAGATAAATGTTAGTTCAGGATTTCTAAAGGCTCATAATTAACCCTTGAAATATCGCTACGCTCATGTTATAAAGCAACATTAGCAAGACCAGGAAAGACACCGGATTGGTTCAGGCTGAAGTTTCGGCTGATTGTGCCTTTGGAAGTGATTAAGACGTGAAGCCTGATTCTTTCCACGGCAGGAAGGGGACAGTTTTGAGACTGTGGACAGTGGAGGGTTTTCAGCAGTCTCAAATCACAGGGGGCTGAGGAACATGGCTCTCCTGGCATCTCTACTGGTCTTCCCTATCAGCCTAAAGTGGTCTGCCTTGCTGGGCCCGTCCCCCCACTCGGAAGGTAGATTAGCCATATGGGTTCCCATGTGGGCACAGGTTCACTGCACTCGGTCAGGCCGTATGCTGTGAGAAAGAAAGTCCTCTCCTGCCCAGAGCAGCAGTGTGGCTGTGGCACAGACATCCTCTCCCCTCCTTCTGAAGCAATGAGAAGCAGCTCCTGGAGTGATGCCATTTGCAGCCGATTTTCAAGTCTGAGCCGGTGTAAACACTTTTAATGAATGTATGAATCAAGGGCTTTAATGACTGGTACAAGAAGAAGTCTCCTAAGGTAGGTCTGGGCCCCTGCAGCCTTCAGGAAACCAATAATAGCTTGAACTTGTTTATGCTTAAACTCAGTCATAAAGAATACCAGTCTATGTTCCCCATGTGTGGCAGGTGCCGTGTTAATATCAGCTAACACTGTCTGAAAGGTAAATTAACTGGAAATGACACAGCCTCTTCCAAAGTAGAATAAGTATTTCTTTCTTGCCACCCTTCTTTGAGAATTTACCAGACATTTCCAATTCCTCCCCTTTCCTCCTTTCACTGCTTTCTGCTACACCCCTGTCTGTATTTCTCCCTCTAGCTGTTTCCTTCCTCCATTGATTGTTTACTTTCTTAAATCTTCTCAGTAAGATGAACTTTTGATACAGGTGCACAGAATGAGAAGTCTCTAACGCTCTCCTTAGTCTCCTCATTTCTTGTCTCTTAGCTAGCTTGACCTGAAATGGCTTTTGAAAGAAAAAAAAATGATGG
The DNA here is from genome assembly GCA_949820135.1 of Sylvilagus floridanus. NCBI lineage: Eukaryota > Metazoa > Chordata > Mammalia > Lagomorpha > Leporidae > Sylvilagus > Sylvilagus floridanus. The sequence goes on from OX463230.1 coordinate 25,800,534, forward strand.
CATTCTAAGAGCATTCCAAGAATACAGCCCATTGGACTGACACTTGCAGCTGAGCACAAAATGTATTAGCAAGATGGCACACACGGTTATAAAAGCGGCCGTGATGACAGTGGCATCTGAACTTGGCAGCAGCAGTAGCCCTGGCACACGGTTCAGCTCCCAGTTTGATTCTAATTGTCGTGATCAGTTTCTTTCAGGCAGTTGGGATATGGATGGATAATCAACGAGACTGAAAGAAGAGACCGTCAGAGTTATGTCCACCGTGGATGTGGCTTCAGAGTTAGAGAAGAATAACAGAAACAAGGCAGAAGCACGGTGACCAGAATAAAAAGGGAAAAGCTCCTCCTTCCTCTATCTAATGTCAACTCGATATTTTAAGGTGGATAGTAAAGACGTGTTAAAGATATGCCTTTTCTTTCGCACTCTGCCCTTCCTGTTACTGAGAGTGTTGTTCCTACTACTTAATGGATCAGGTCAGGTAAAGCACTGGAGGTCCCCAGGTATTTAAGAGGGATGACCCCCCTGTACACACACTGGGCACCGGCCCAATAAGGAAATGCTGACTGTGTAGCAGGCATTCAATTAGAACCTAGTACATCTAGTCAATGAAATGCCTCATGCCCACGTAAAAGAATCTCACGGTCTCCTCCAGGGCTTTCCCCTCAAACTCGGATGCTGGACAGAGCACCCCCTAGCTAACTCCCCACAGCTGTGGGAAGACCTGTTCATGCATGTCTTTCCATTTGCCCAAGGACAGTCCCCACGGGAGGGGGCACACAGCCCAGCAGTCCAGCCTTGAGATCTGGGAAAGTACCCTGCACTGGACCTGCGTGTCAGCATAGCACACACGAGCCAGGAATGTGCTAGAACTGATCTTTGAGACCAAGCATTTCAAAGACACGATTATTTCTTGGTGACAACAAATACTAAGCAGAGCGACTCAATTATTCAGCTTCATTGGAAAACAGTGTATTCTCTTGGTTAAATTTTAGGATAACTGGTCAAACTCTTCTTATTCACAAAATGAAACAAATCATTTTTCTTTTTCTTTTTAAAAAACATTTATTTATTTGAAAGGAAGAGTTACAGAGGCAGAGAGAGGGAGAGACAGAGAAAGAGAGACAGAGATCTTCTATCCACTGGTTCACTCCCCAAATAGTGCAATAGCCAGGGCTGGGCCAGGTAGGAGCCAGGAGCCAGGAGCTTCATCTAGGTCTTCCAAGTAGGTGGCAGGAGCCCAAGGACTTGGGCCATTTTTGCTGCTTTCTCAGATGCACGGCAGGTGGCAACTTAACCAGCTACACCACAATGCTAGTCCCTGACTATTTTTAAGCAGTAACATCTACAGAGGTTCAAACAAACCCTTCTATTCTTCCTAATTTTTACTCTTAAAGGAAGACCTTATCTTGAAGTTCCGGGGACATCTTAACCCACCCCTTGTGCTAACAACTTCCATTTGAAGGTCAAAGGCATCACAGCCCCATGCCATTCCTCCAGTTTAGGTGCCAAGCGGTGCTTGCCTATGACTGAGGGGAAGCAACTTGAAACCAGCTGGGAGTGGGAACCTCTGAGACTGCAGTGGAGGACCCATGATTCATAAAAAAGAAAAGTGTGATTTTACTATTTGATTTATGATTTTAAAAATTATGTGAGGCTATGGAATCAAACTAAGTGTCTACTGACAGAGGAACGGTTAAGAAAATATAATATTATGATGGCATATTACTCAGCCCTACAAACAAAGGAAATCTGGTCATTTGTGATGACATTGGTGAACCTGGAAGATGCAGCTTAAGTAAAATAAGCCAGGCACAGAGAGATAACTATTGCATGGTCTCACCTACATGTGGAATCTTAAAATGTCAATCTCATAGAATGAGTAGCATGCAATTTACCAGGGGCTGGGGATGGAGGTGGGGAGAAATTGGTCAAAGGAACAAAGTTTCAGTCAGGCCGATGAGTAAGTTCAGTGGATCTATGGGGCTGACGCTGTGGCGCAGCAGGTTAAGCTGCTGCCTACAGCTCCAGCATACCTTATGGGCACCAGTTTAAGTCCTGGCTGATCCACCACTGATCCCAGCTCCCTACTAATGGTCTGGGAAAGAAGCAGAAGATGGACCAAGTGCTTGGGTCCCTACACCCCTGTGGGAGACCAAGAAGTTATTTCTGGCTCCTGGCTTTGGAAGGGTCCAGTCCCAGCTGCTGTGGCCATCTGAGGAGTGAACCAACAGATGGAAGACCTCTCTGTGTCTATATTCTCTAACTCTGCATTTCCAATAAATAAAATAAGTCTATTTTTTAAAAGTTCAGGAGATAAATTGTATAGAACAGTGACCACAGTAAATAATAATTGTTAGGAGAGTGCATCACAAAAATTCTCACCACAAAAAAATGATAAGTATATAAGGTTATAGATATTTATTATTCATTTTGTTATGGTATACTTGACAAATAAAAATCATATATATATATATATTTGTAGCACATGATGTGATAATTTTTATATACATTGTGAAATGGCTAACTAAGGCTGTTTAACATAATGTATCCATGATGGTATATAATGTATCCATGATGATATACTGACATTGGTTATTGTCACTTGACAGGGGTAGGCCTTTGGTGTATTGGTTAAGATGTCGCTATGGTTGCTCATATCCCACATCAGAGTGCCTGGGTTCAAGTATCAGATCCTTTCCCAACTCCAGCTTCCTGCTAATGTGCTCCTGAGAGCCAGCTGGTGATGGTCCCAGTAGTTGAATCCCTGCCACCCAGATGGTAGATCCGGATTGAGTTTTCAGCTCCTGACTTCAATCTGGCCAAGCTCAACTGTTTGGACATTTTGGGAGTGGATCAGAGGATGGAAGACCTGTCTGTCCCTCTCTGTCTGCCTTTCAAATAAATAAATATTATCACACAACAAAGGTCACAAATGTCCCTCTAGCTAAGCCCCTCAACATCCTATGTCAATAAATGCAGACTTGCATCATTATTTTTTTTTAAAGATTTTATTTATTTATTTGACAGGTAGAGTTACAGACAGTAATAGAGAGACAGAGAAAGGTCTTCCTTCTGTTGGTTCAGTCCCCAAATGGCCACAACGGCTGGAGCTACGCCAATATGAAGCCAGGAGCCAGGTGCTTCTTCCTGGTCTCCCAGATGGGTGCAGGGGCCCAAGCACTTGGGCCATCATCCACTGCCTTCCCAGGCCACAGCAGAGAGCTGGACTGGAAGAGAAGCAACCAGGACTAGAACCGGCACCCATATAGGATGCTGGCACCGCAGGCGGAGGATTAACTTAGTGCATAGCAATGGCCCCAACACCATTATTTTTAATGACTTCATAGTATTCCATTAAGTGCACAGGCCATAAAGTATTTAAATGACTCCCTGATAATGGATAATGAATATTTATGTTCATTCCATTTTCTGGTCACCACATACAATACCATGTAAACCTCCTTGTACCTAACATATCTGTACACATAGCATCATCTTATGAAATAATCTGTCCCCCACTTAGTAGCCTGGACTTTGATACTGATTTCATTGTGAAATGGTGTGCAATCTTAGAAAACTCACTGAAGCCTGTTGGTTCTTAGTTTCTTACAAGGGGTTGTTTCTCCTGATCTTGAGGGTCACTTTCAGTATTAAGATGTTAATGCATCTTAATGTCCCTTTCCCAAATTTACAAATGGGAGAGCGGTGTAAATGGAGAACAACTAGCTCTCGCTGGTCTTGCTCCTTCTGTTTTTATCTCATGAACACTGATGGGCAGTTGAAACTATCATCTTTCTGGTCTTTCATCTTCGAGTATGAAGCCAAATGGAACAGCCTAACTACAACTATAGGGCTGAGTGATCACTAAGAATCTGAGTTCCAAAAGATCCTTTAGTTCTGGTTAAATCCTCACAGACTCTTATATTAAGGTTCTTAGCTCAAATATACCCATTGTCCCAAATTCCAGACTCCTGGCATCATTTCACCCTCAATTCTATGCCTTGGGCTTCACAGCTCCATTCATGGCCCCGGTCGGTTTGACAGGCTGGAGTCCACACCGAACTCAGAGAAGCAGCAGCAGACGTGCTGAGGATGGGTCCCCAGGGAGCGCATAGTTCCTTATATCCTGGTACAGGGAGCTTCCCTCAGCAAGCTAGGTGCAGAGAAACCAGTCTTTCCTGGTGGATCCCTGCCAAGGAATTTCTAGCCTGAGCTCAGAAACAATCAAATGCAAAGTCCATGCTATCTGGTGGCAAGATGACAGCTGCACCAATTCCTCAGCCCAGAACCAGCTGATTGATGGGTGGGGCAAGGAGTGGTTCACTGAGCAGGGACCACTGGAACTGTCCTGGCCTGCAAGGCAACAGCCCTTGGAGCAGCCTTGAGGATTCGGTCTGCAGAAGTGCAGGCTTTAGGAAGGAAGTGTGCCCAAAACAATAACAATCATAAATAACCATGAGAACAATAAAAACAATCTCTGTCGACCCAGCACCTGACAGACACACAAATTCATTGGATTTAACCTTATTGGGAAGTAAAAAGTGAAGCTCAGAGAAGACTGACTGCTTGGTCAAGACCACAAAACTACTAAGGAACAGCAGGTAGGTTTCTTAGATTTTTAACTCTTTGTTTCCTGTAACTTTTATCTCTCCCTTACAGGTAAGCTATACAGGGCTTGCCATAACCCAGGGTGGTCCAAACAGATGGCAGGCCTCCAGATCCGTGAGGCAGTTTGGAACTTCTCCAGCTGGAGCTCCCTAGACCCTCACGAGCAGTTTAGGATGCCAGAGGTCTCTGCACCCTTGCTTTCGGAGTAGGAATTCACCCAACCCAGCAACCCCCATGGCCTCTGCGTGTCTCCTCCCAGGCCTGTTGAATGCCAGGTGAGCTGGTAACACCAAGCTCCCTTGGGAAGTATTCCAGAGTATTCTGCTCTATCAGTGGACCAGCTCAAGCCTGGCATTGGGGCACCTTTGAAATATATCTGCAGCCCTTTCCCTAGGATTGACTCCTAAGTAAGGACAAAGAATTGAAGACTAGGAAGATGGGGCCAGCACTGTAGTGCAACAAGTGAAGCTGCTGCTTGTGACATCAGCAGCCCACAACAGGTGCACCAGTTCAAGTCCTGGATACCTTGCTTCTGATCCAGCTTCCTGATGAGGAACCTGGGAAGCCAGCTGAAGACAGCCCAAGTGCTTGGGCCCTGCTACCCACATAAAAGACCAGGATGCAATTCCTGGCTCCTGGCTTTTGGAAGCCAGTCCTGCCACTGTGGCCACTGGGGAGTGAACCAGTGGAACAAAGACAAAAGACCTCTCTCTGCTTCTGTCTCTGTCTCTCTCTATCTCTCTGCCTTTCAAATAAATAAATATTTTTAAGGAAAAAAAGACTAGAAAGTCTTCACGACAGGACAGATCATTGGGAGGGATTTGAGGTTACAGTGAAGCAGTGTTCTCAAACGAGAACATAAATAGCTTTCAGAGTGTGCACGGGAACAATATTTAGAATTTTGGCAAAGCACTTAGTGTTCTGTTTTGGACAATGGAGCATTGACTGCCAGGGTAAGAAGCCACCATCCAGATGAAGGGTCTCAGATGATGGATGTCTCGTCTCACTCCCGAGGTGACCTCCTGGCTGAAAGGGGGCCCCTGTGTGTGCACATCCCGAGAGCAACATCATGTAGGCTGCAGGAAAGCGAGGCTGTGTGAGACCTGGAGCCCTTCTTTACTCGCTGATGCAAACCAAGCACCTAAAACAACGTGGCTGCTACACAGCAGGTACCCGGTGAACACGTGTTGAAGGAATGAAGCAAAATCTCACCTAGGTTTGACAAAAGAATGTGTGGCATTCTCAGGAGGTACAGTGAATAACAGCATGAACTATTTCCACAATAATTAATCCACCATGAAAGCAAATATCATTCACCACAACAGCAATGAGTAAACTAAAAAAAATACAAGCCCGGGTTCACCTTACAAATATTGCAACACTCAAGATGAATGGCGAGTGAGAACTGGGAATGGTGTGGATGATGGTAACATCAGCACCTGCTACACTCTCAGCCATGTACATACTTAACACAGAACATTTTACATGGGCACAAACAGAAAATACAGCTTAAAGGAAGGAATGTGTTATTCAACAGTACTTCCAAAGGTTCATGGAAAATAGAATTAAAAGGTAAGTTTGTTTGGGGGCAAAAAAAAAAAACCCTTAAAATCCATACATACAAGAGGTCTTCAAAAAGTTCATGGAAATATGTGTGATGAAACAATGATGTATGAATCTCAAATTTTTTTGCACCAAAACAAACTTATCTTTTAACCCCACTTTTCCCCCATGAACTTGCTGAAGTCCCCTCATATGCATGGGCAAGAATGTCTGAGTGTTTAAATGCTACATCACTGCAAAGGACCATATCACAGGATTAGTTGGGTTGAAGTTAAGGCTTAGTTCAGGCCAGCGCCGTGGCTCACTTGGCTAATCCTCCGCCTTCAGCACAGCACACCAGGTTCTAGTCCCGGTTGGGGTACCAGATTCTTTCCCGGTTGCTCCTCTTCCAGTCCAGCCCTCTGCTGTGGCCCAGGAAGGCAGTGGAGGATGGCCCAAGTGCTTAGGCCCTGCAACCACATGGGAGACCAGGAAGAAGCACCTGGCTCCTGGCTTCGGATCAGCGTAGCGCACCAGCCACAACGCACCAGCTGTAGCTGCTATTTAGGGGGGTGAACCAACAGAAGGAAGACCTTTCTCTCTGTCTCTCTCTCTCTCTAACTCTGCCTGTCAAAAAAAAAAAAAAAGACTTAGTTCAACAAATTCAAAATCAGATTTGTGCCTTCTTCTCACATCTGCACTTCTCCAATATTTCTCAGCAGCAGAGCCTCTCTGACAGTCAAAGACCAGCTCCCCAAAACCAGTGCACAGGTTCTTCCTGTGTGCCCCCAAATCTGTGTTTATCCTCATTAAACTCAGCTCCTTCCAAGCATGGTTCTGGGTCTTATTCCTTGAAGTACCTCAGCTCCTAACAAAGTATCTTGGACACAGTAGATCTTCAATATCCAAATGTTCAAAAAGTAAATGAACTAAGTCTCCATCATCTATCGGGTGAACCTAGATACCTCTCTCTGCCACCTTCTATGTCCAACGTCATCAAGTTATTATTTAATGTGTGTGAAATGTATGTCGGGCCTGACCTCTCCTCTTCAACCCCATTGCGAAGGCCTCTGCTGGTGTCCTTTTTCTTGGCCTGGACTATTACAATGGTCTCCTGATACTGGTCTCCTGGCCTCTGGGCTCTTCTCTATTCCAATCCACCCTCTAGATCTGAGGTAGCAACCTAGTGGCCCAAACCCAAAATGGGTTTGGTCCTGAAAGTGTTCTAAAAAGAATTGAAGATCAAAATTAGATTCCTATATTTGAAAATCAGAAAATTTCGAATTAAATTTTGGTTTCCAAAGTCTCTTGAAAAATCAGAGGGACTGGCAACAAAGGCACACAGCACTGGTGTTTTGGGTTCTCACTCTGCTTCAACCTGAGAGTACCTGCCTGAAACATGAATCCAATCAAACTGGATCACATGATTATTGTCAAATTTTGATGGCAAAATGAAATCATGTGACACCCTTCACACATTAGCCCCCTTCACCTTTCAAGACTCTGCCCTCCTCCGTTTCCATACCCACCCAGCACCTGGTATGAATGGGCATCTCTCCATGCTGAGGCTTTGACCAAGCTCTGTTCTCTAACTCCAGTGTCTGCTCCTGTACTGTGTTGGTCAAGAGAATGAGCTGGACTCAAGACTGCTTAGGTACAACTCCTCTCTAAATCGTCACTTCCTCATCTATAACATGGGAATAATACCCATTGATAGCTCATTGGGGTTAATGAAAGAGCAAATAAATAATATTTGTAAAGTTCTTAGCACAGGGCCTGGGGAGGAGGAAGGATTTAACAAGTGATGCAGGTGTCATTGTCATCTCTGAAGAAATGCTGTTCTACCTCCATAGCCAGTTCAAAAGTCACCTTCTCCGTGAAGCCTTCCCTGTCCCTCTGCCCAGCCCTAAGCAAGGTGAGTAATCGCTGTCCTGAGCCAGGGTGTTCCCTTAATGCCTCCAGGATATCACTACCCCCCACAACCTCCAGCACCACCATGTCCATCCATAAAGGTCACGTCAGGCATCTCTGCACATCCAGTACCTGGATGTCATAGCTACTCAGTGTTTCTTGAATGGTTGGACCCTACTCAAGGCGGAAATAACCACAGGGTCGAATGATTTTCTTCCCAGAGTTCTATGCGTGGAAGGTTGTCAGAGGACCTGAGTACAGTCAATAAAAGAGCCAGTGACAAATCCAGAGCAAGAGACCAAGTCATGCCACTGAACTGCACAACTTTTCCTTCTCTCAGGCTCTGTTTTCTCATCTATAATATGGGGTTAACACTGCCTTTCCCATCTCGCTGGAATATAGAAGAAGCTAATGAGGGTAACACAAGTGGAAACATTTTGTAAACTACAAAACCTTCATTCCACTGTCTGGCACAACCTTTGATACCTATTTAATGATGAGAATTGGCGGGTATAAAAATGAATTTCTTAAAGGACCTGGATCAGCGACCTACAGTTATAAAAGCATGGGTGTGGATGGAAAAGGGAGGAATTAGCCCCCTCCAAAACAAATACCGAAAAGCCAAGATGAGACTTCACTGGGAAGGCTGGCCTTGGTTTGAATATCAGCTTTGTCACTCAGAAGGACTCTAGGCAAGTTCTTCACGTTTCCTAGTCTCAACCTCTTCATCTACAAAATGACATCAATAAAACCTATCCCAGAAGGCTGATAGGAAGATGAAATGACACAACATCCATAGAAAACTTGAGCAGTCTCTCACTTAACGCTCTGTAATGCTTGTACATTCTACTAGTTACAATCAACAGACACTGGATAGAAGAAAGCAGAAATAGCTCCATGAGTCTATATATGGCATGAATGATATCAGGACGAAGACACTGAATGTGTTCTCTGATTTGAGATGCAGCATAATGAAGTATTCTACAAATGAAAGCCTTCTGCAGCCCCGCTGTTAGGCAGTCCCTGCGTCTCTGTAGTCCCTTCCTGCCCGGTCTCCCTGCTCCGGCTTCCTGTTCTGATTCTTCTCTACGGCTCTCAGAGTGGCTTTCTAAATCCACCGCAGCTTCCCTCTACGCAAAGCTGTCCCAGGACACCTCATTGTTTTTAGCATATGGATCACTATTTGGCCAACGTGTAAGGCTCATGGTCTGATCTTCCCAACCTCTTCACTCACCTCTCACCCACCTCTCACCAACCTTTCAAGCCCTGGTTCACACCGTATATCCCAGCCACTGAGAACACTCTGTGCCTGAGCTTCAACTCTCCAAACCCTCAACGTCCAGCCCGGACGAAACACTCTCCACTCTGGCCTGGCTGTCTTTGCCAGACCTGGTCTTCAAGACCAGCTTGAGCATCAACTTCCCCAGAAAGACAGCATCTTCCCAGTGTGGACTGGGTGTTCCATCTGGAAGCTGCCGCAGCCTCTGAGCAAACCCATCTTTACACTCATACAATTATGTATGTCCTTGTTTGTCTCACCTTCCATTAGATAGTCAGACCTAAGAAGAAAGGATGATCTTTGCTCTCTGAATCCTCCTCAGTAACCAACCATGCCTAAACATAGTGCTTTATTATTTTTAATGTTTATTTATTGATTTTTATTTGAAAGGCAGAGTGACAGGGTGGGGAGGGGGCAGATGGAAAGAGAGAGAGAAAGATATCTTCCATCTGCTAGTTTACTCCCCAAATGCCCACAACAGCCAGGATTATGCTAGACTGAAGCCAGGAGCCAGGAACTTCATCCAGGTTCCCCATGTGGGTACCAGGAACTCAACTACTTGAACTATCTTCCTAGGGTGCGCATTAGCTGGAAGCTGCATTGAAAGCGGAGTAGCTGGGATTCAAACTAGGCACTCCAAAACAGGATGTGGGTATCCCAAGTAGCAGTTGAACTGGCTGTATCGCAACACTCACCCCAGTACTTTATTATTGCATGAAATATATTCATAAAGGAATGGAAGAGTATAAAAATGTGTTGGTTATAATATTAATATACTACAAATAGGTTAACCCCCCATCACTCATCTCTTCATCTTATAGGATTTCACTTTTACAGATACAAATACAAGCAAATCCAAAAATGTAAACACTGATGGACAATGAGGCCAGCTAGCATTTTTTGAAGCACACACACACACATCAGTGTTTGGCAAAGCTTGAGTTTGGATTTTGCCCCTACCACTTACTACCCACAAGGGCTAGGCATATTACATAACCTCTGTGAGTCTCAGTTTCTTCCTCTGCAAAACAAATATAATAAGGGTAGGCACACAACATTTTTATGAGAAGAGGAGATGATGCACACACAGCATAGTGCCTGACATGTAGGAAGTGTTTAAGAAACATTAAAAATAGATTAAGGGGTAAGAAGTTCTCATTACCACCTTGTTGATCGATGAATCAGCAAGTATTTGAATGTCTATCAGGCTTATGGGAAGGCAAGTGGCACCATCTTGATCCAGACTCTAGAGTATGCATAGAGAGCCAGGTACAGAGCCACAGAAATGCACATCCCCTGTGCAGAAGGGAAGACCAGGGCGCATGGTGAGCAGCCCACCAACAAAGGGCTATAAACCCTTAGGAAGTTGAATGTGCTAAGGGCAGCAGACGTGGCCTTCCCACCTCCCTGAGTGCTGGCCTCCATCACACTCTGGACTTAATTGACTCTGGAATGCTCATTGCTTGCGGCCCTTGCTTCATTTCCCAACCTCCCAAGTGCCTCTGGCCCTCCTGACTCAATCCCTACAGATCTCCCTGGGGCCTTATCCAGGCCAATTTTAAGTACCTGAAACTTCCCACAGTTTCAGAGTCAGTTTTATCAGATTTTTTTTTATCATATGTCTTTTGAGCATTCACATGGGTGAACCATCAAGATTAATGAGAGGCCGGCGCCATGGCTCAATAGGCTAATCCTCTGCCTGCGGCACCGGCACACCAGGTTCTAGTCCCGGTTGGGGCGCCGGATTCTGTCCCAGTTGCCCCTCTTCCAGTCCAGCTCTCTGCTGTGGCCCGGGAGTGCAGTGAAGGATGGCCCAAGTGCTTGAGCCCTGCACGCGCACAGGAGACCAGGAGAAGCACCTGGCTCCTGGCTTCGGATCAACGCGGTGCACCGGCCTTGGCGGCCATTGGAGGGTGAACCAACAGCTAAGGAAGACCTTTCTCTCTATCTCTCTATCTCTCTCTCACTGTCCACTCTGCCTGTCAAAAATAAAGATTAATGAGAGAGGCCCGGCACCGTGGCTCACTTGGTTAATCCTCCGCCTGTGGTGCCAGCATCCCATATGGGCACTGGGTTCTAGTCCTGGTTGCTCCTCTTCCACTCCAGCTCTCTGCTGTGGCCCGGTAGTGCAGTGCAGGATGGCCCAAGTGCTTGGGCCCTGCACCCACATGGGAGACCAGGAGGAAGCACTTGGCTCCTGGCTTTGGATCGGCACAGCACCGGCCATAGCGGCCATTGTGGGGGTGAACCAACGGAAGGAAGACCTTTCTCTCTCTCTCTCTCTCTCTGTCTGCAACTCTACCTGTGTAATAAATAAATAAATAAAAAGATTAATGAGAGAGGAGAAGAGACAGCTCACATGGAGGGTGGAAGTTGCAATGCGGGCACTGTCCCAGAGCCCCCGAGCCACACTCCCTGGGGAAGGAACACCATTAGTTTTATGATCCTCTTGGACCAGCACCTTCAAGTAGGAAGGTCTCTAGGGGCTCATGGTCCCTTGACAGAAGCCTGGTGCAGACCGCTTGACCTTCTTCACCTCTTTCCTGACTCCCCTCTCCAGCAATAGCTCCAAGGCCCTCAAAGCTTTCTGCCCTGGCAACCCCAGGTCAGAAGGTGTAATCCAACCACTCCTCCAGGGTCAGTGGGCAAGGTGCATCATGTAACCTCTCCTTGTCCCCCATTTAGTCACTTGCCCCAGGCTGAGAATTCTACCATGAAACAGGAGTTTCACTGATGCTAGCATCCCTCACACCTATGATGGGATTTCACAACCGTAGGATGCTCATCATTTATTCCACGTAGTTAGGCGATATCATGATAACGATAATAATAGGTGCGACTTGCCAAGTGCTTAATATGTGCTACAATAACCCTGGTTGTTTTGTTTCAAAGGAGTACTCTCAAGTTAGAAATGAAGAAACCAAGGCTCAAAAAACAAGCAGGTGTCAGGACACGAGGTAGGAAGTTGTTGCACGACTTGAATCTATATCCCTCTGGCTGAGGGCAGAGATACTGCCTTTGGACCTAAGACCCCTCCCCAGTGAACACTGATCCAGCAAGAACACCCTCCACTTGTGCAGTCCATCAGTTCCAAACACAGGGATGGGACTGACTGCTTGACATCCCTGGGAAATTTCTGAAGCCGAGGCTCACTGCCCGAATGGCAATAAGATCATATTTCTTTAAAATGTGTAACACATGGAATGAAGAGAACACATTTACTGTGTTGCACGGAATTCCATGGGGATGATGGCAATATTGTACCTCTGGTTACTTCTTCTGCCTAAATAAAGTATTTCCAACTCCACAGTTGGCTCTCCATATCCATGGGTTCAGCACTCATGGAGTCAACCAACTGTGGGTCAGAAATACTCAGGAAAATACACTGCACCTGTGCTGGACATGTCCAGACGTGGGTCTTACCATCATTCCAAATAATACAGTCTAATGACTCTATACACAGCACTTACATTGTATTGGGTATTGTAAGTAACCTAGAGATAACATACAGTGTATGGGAGGACATACACAGGTTCTGTGCCATTGCTAGGCCACTTTATATAAAGGACTTGAGCATCTAATGGATTTGGGTATCTGGGGGCCTCAGGGATACTCAGAAACAACTGTATTATGTCTTTTACATCTTTACTCACGTGTGAATTAAGAACGCTGATCACCGATTTTAAAATTGCAGCCCTTCTTCTATACTTCCTCCTCCCGTTTGCTACTTTGCTTTCCTCCTTAGCTCTTTTTTAAAAAGATTTATTTATTAATTTATTTGAAAAGTAGAGTTACAGAGAGGCATAGACAGAGAGAGAGAGAGGTCTTCCATGCACTGTTTCACTCCCCAAATGGCCACAATGGCCAGAGCTGGATCAATCTGAAGCCAGGAGCTTCTTCAGGTCTCCCACGTGGGTACAGGGGCCCAAACACTTGGGCCATCTTCTACTACTTTCTCAGGCCATAGCAGCGGGTTGGATTGGAAGTGGAGCAGCTGGAACTGGAACCAGTGCTCATATGGGATGCCAGCACTGCAGGCAGTGGCTTAACCCACTATGCCACAGTGCCGGCCCCCTACTTAGCTCTTAAATTCTCCAATGCACTGTCTGCCCTACGTACTCACCTTGGTTGTCACCTGTCTCCCCAATTTGAGCATGCTCCCCTGAGGGCAGGCATGCCTTTATAATTTTGTTTGCATGGCCACATTTCCTAGACAGTGTCTGATAGGTGCTTGGCAGTCTTGGTTGAATACTCCGAGTGCTTTGCTTGCAAGTGAGTCCTTTTAAAATTGCAAGTCCTCAAAGGTGGTAAAAGATCTTATGCAAGTGCATCTTCTGTGTGTCCACAATACTTGGAGGGGGGGGGGACATGCCACGCACATAGAAAGTATTTTAAAATCCACATGACTGGCTGCATAGCAAATTTAGCAAAATTGAGACTAGAGGCCATATGTTAAGAGGTGTGGCTCTTTTCATTATTGTGAATATCCCTGTGCTCTGGAAGAGGTCAACCTGCATGGCAGACAGAGTTGAGGGGTGAGTGTGCAGGTGAAAACAAAGTTACCTTGTATTCTGCAAGATTAACTGTTGGGGACCTGCATGTCTCTTCTCAAATTACTTTCTCTTCTCCTAGCTTTGGAAGCCCATTGGCCCCCTTCTGTATCTGTCACTCTGATTGACAGATCCCTATGCTGTGTGGAATGGAGCATACTCCACTCATTCTTGTACCTGTCGGGGCCACGTGAGGATGCACATTTGCAAGACTACAGCAGCAGCAACGTGCTCAAAGTTTGGCCCACAGCTTTGCCTTCCCAAGTCAGGGTGAGTGTGTGCTGCCTGCACTGCACACAGGTGGTGCCAGGGCGTATTTCTGGGATTCTCATGGCTGTCTCACCCACAGTCTAGAAGTCTGTGCACGTGTGCATGCACGTGTGTGCACATGCGCACATGTGTGGTGAGCCGGCTCTGCCTGTTTCACCACCCTCCTGACATGGGCTGGCTCTGCAGGGACACGGGTGTTGAAATCCTGGGGGAGGGGTCAGCCTGGACCCTAGGTGCCGAGTCAGAGGATTAGTTAGTTCCATCTGCCCCCACCCAGATCAGGCCACGAGTTGCAGTGGTTAGACAATGAAATCATCTCTTCTTCTGGTTTTGGTGCTTACTATTTTTAACTGTGTTGAATGACCAGGAAGAACCTGCAGGGAAGGTAGCCAGAAGCAGCAAAGACCAATTTCCTGGCTCAGGACCCACAGCCCTGGGATAGCTTCCTGTTTGCCAGAGGAGAGCTTGTGTTTGTGTGTGTGTGTGTGTGTGTGTGTTGGGGGGAGGGCTCTTTTTCCCTGAGAGTTTTAGGGTTTTGCAACACTTTAAGGAAGAGAGAAGAAATCTTCAGCTATGTCCAGGCTCAGCCTTCACAGCAATTATTTTTTCTGCTGGGGCAGGAGGGAGGAGGGGTTGAGCAGGAGAGAGCAAAAGGGGGGAGAGAGGGACGGGAAAAAAACGAGCTTTAGTGGAACAGGATGTACTTAAAATTCTCCCTGCCCATTATCCAGCCAAAAAACTGGTCTCTCCATGGATGTAGGAGGCCACGGCAACTTCATACATATTTATAGTCATTGGCAGATCGGCAGAGCACAACTCTAACAATGTATTTTAAATGAAGCTAAATGAAATGCATTTCTAGTCCATGGGAAAGTGCCTTAATATGTATTTACTTACTTACTTATTTATTTTGGACATAATCTGGTGTGGAGAGATGGCGCTGGCTAGTGCTTCCTGGATAATCATAGTGTGCGAAGTGGATTCAAGTCTGGGTGGAAGACAGATGACTTAGACAGAAACAGGACATCCTGGAAAAGAGCCAGGCACTCCAACTAGCCTCACTGTCCCAGATCTGGGAGCCCCGGGAGAAGTTTGCAGCCTCCAGAGCCCATCAGCCTGCTGCTCAACACGTTTCCCAGTGGCTTTTTGATGGACTGATTCTCACTATCTGCCAAAAAGTCTTCAGGGATCAGGGCTCATCAGGGGTCACATTGTCTGGAATCAGAATGCAGAGGTCATAACCCCAAGCTCAAGGGCTGGCCTTGTGGTGCACTGGGTTAAGCTGCAGCCTGCAAAGCCGGTATCCCTTATCAGAGCATCAGTTCAAGTCCTGGCTGTTCTGTTTCCAATCCAGCTCCCTGCTAATGTACCTGGGAAAGCAATGGAAGATGGCCCAAGTACTTGGGCCCTTGCCACCCACAAGGGAGACCTTGATGGAGTTTCAGGCTCTTGGCTTCTGCCTGGACCATTGTGGCCTTTTGGGAATGAATCAGCCTATGAAAGATTTTCTCTCTCTCTCTCTCTCTCTACACACACACACACACACACACACACACATATATATAGATATATATATATATACATACACACACCCTTCTCTCTCTGGCATTTTGCCTTGCAAATTAAATAAATAAATAAATAAACCAAGTTCGTAGTTTTCTGTTTCCTCTGATCTCCTGATTATATTGCAGAAATTTCTGTGTCTGAAACCCAGAAAGTATGTTTTTATTTTCTAAATAATATAGGGGCCTGGTTGAACTTTATCAGCCAAGTGTATGTTACAAGTAAAACTCCCTCACTGAGCTCGCTGGGCCTTCCTTGGTTTCCACCACACTTGTCAAACAAGCACGTGGAACTACGTGCTCATCCAGATCAAAACTTTGAGATGTGCCAAAAATACATTTCCTAACCAGCTTCTCTAAGTCCACAGCCATTTCTTTGCTGATCCCCACTGATTGTTCATCTGCCGCACCTCCAGTTTCCCATTCCAAAGGTATCAACACTAGTTCAGCCTCTAAGCTTCTCAGTGCTACTTAATAGAGTTGCTTTCTTACAGATTTTGTTTTGTTTGCCATTGTTCTTTATGCTAAGTGGTACCACTTGCAGCTGTTCAGAACAACTAGCTTCATGGCCATTTCCTCTCTGGCTCAGAACCTGTATATGGCTGCTTCCCTTCCCACGCTGTACCCTTTGTCAACCTCACCGTCCCTCGCTACGGTGCGACATGGCCCTCTGACTCCAGTCCCCCGCGTCCTCCGGCCTTTCATTCACCTGAAGAGCCCTGTCCCTTGGCCTTCACCGTGGCACATCTCCATGGCTTCCTCTTCTCTGACCCAGTCTCAGTACATCCCTCCTTCAAAACGCAGCCTGGCTACCCAGTCCCTTGAGTACTCTTCAAGCTCTTTTCTATGCCGGTTTGATTTCATTCTCCATGTCACTCTTTGGTGTGTTTATTGTGTGTTTCATGTGTGTTTATTGACCCCTCTATGACAAAGTACAAGATTGCGCCTGTCCTTTCTTCTGTAGCAGTTACATGCTGAGAAGTCATAGTCCTCACACCCTCTTGGTGTCAAGTGCAGTAGGTAGCACATAGATACTCAAGAATGACTATTAACAATAAAGGAATCTAACTGATCTTGAATGTGCAACAACTTCAGCAATGACTGGACTAGTTCCATCACATTCCATCACATATGACATGTGTCCATTGTAGTAAAGGTGCACATTGAGGGCTAGGAATAAAGACCGGGCGTGAGGCCTTCACATGGCTCAAGGCCAGGCTGAAAAAGGCTGAGCTCTCAGCTTGTCTTGCTGATGACTTATTTTATTCTCATCTCCATAAATCAGGGGTGAGATGACATGGCCCAGTAATCCTAAGATGAGAGCGTTCTGCAGAGGTGCCATTTTATTTTTATAAATATGATAGTCTCACTAGAGTCAACTTTATCATAAATAATAATAAAGATTCTGAGATGGCTGCTCACATTGCCTGGGCAAGCATTATCCACAATGAAAGAACCAGAAGCTTTGCTCTTCCTCACCACATACCTCCCCCATAGGTGAAAAAATAAAATAAAAATGTAAAAGTCTAAGACGAGGATCCCAGGAAGGGTGCAGACTCAGCTTCTTTATTTGTAAGGAATAAAGAATGAAATGGGAGGGGCCGGCACTGTGGCACAGAGGGTTAAAGCCCTGGCCTGAAGTGCTGGCATCCCACATGGGCGCCGGTTCTAGGCCTGGCTGCTCCTCTTCCAATCCAGCTCTCTGCTATGGCCTGGGAAAGCAGTAGAACATGGCCCAAGTATTTGGGCCCCTGCACCTATGTGGGAGACATGGAAGGAGCTCCTGGCTCCTGGCTTTGGATTGGCGCAGCTCCAGCCATTGCATTCAACTTGGGAATGAACCAGCAGATGGAAGACCACTCTCTCTGTCTCTCTCTCTCTCTCTCTCTCTCTGTAACTCTGACTTTCACATAAATAAAATAAATCTTAAAAAAAAAAAGAAATGGAACATTCCTAAAATTTTGTGTTGCCGGCTCAGAGTGTATCGTCTGGGCTATGTACTATGTTCTGGGATAAGACTTAAGAGCTGCATTTGTGTCTTTGGGCATCAGGGCTTCTTTCAGAGACAATGCCTGATGCCCCCAGGAGTGTCTGCAGAGTTCCAGGAGTGCAGCAAAAACATCAGTTGTCATTACTGGAAAAAAAAAATGGCCCTGCTAGTATTGCGTATTACTGCTTGCACTGCTTCAAATGTTTTATGGGAGGAGGCAGAGCAAGAGTATAAAGATTCCTTAGCCTGCTCCGATTCTATAGGAACCTCTAGGCTTGTCCCCTGGTGGCCAAGATAGGTTGTCTTCAAGGTGTCAGAACACAAGACAACCAACTTGAAGAGACATGGCTTATACGTTCTTTTGACCCAAAAAAAAAAAAAAAATGCTATTTAAAGTTCTAGAAGGAAGAATTACAACTTTCAATTGTCTGATAAAAGATTAACTCCTCCACCCTGCTTTGTCTGGCTCCAATGCCTTCAGATCTTCATTCTGCCACTCAGAGCCTACAGATCAGATAAAAAAATCCTGCATCTGCAAGAGCAGGGTCATGAACCAGGAAGGAATCTCCTCAGTCAGGTTCAGCTGCAGGGTTAAATAAAATCCACCAAATTAAAGGGGTGGTGGCAGGTGCACACACCTAGGGCAGAAATCGTGAGGGAAACCTCTCCTTTGTAATCTGAAATCCTCCAGTGCACAGAGGGGTGCCCTCCAATTTTTCAGCTTTGGCACTCTCTTCTCTTTCCTTTTACCTCAGTGCACCACCTGGGAGACAGATGTGCAGTTATTAACACAATGATTGAAACAGATTGGTTTGAGCATTCGAGGATCTCATGAAATCACAGGTGTCCTACTGGGGTAACCTGAACCAAAGCAGGAAGCCCTCGGAGCAGAGGCTGTGAAGCCAGGCAGATAAGGTTTAATCAGATTTCCAGATATAGGGCTTTTTAAAGAGATCTCTCTATCTATTTATCTATCATCTATCTATCTATCTAACCAGAAGACAGAGTGACAGAGAGGGAGACAGAGAATAAGAGGGAGAGAGAGAGAGAGAGAGAGAGAGAGATCTTCCATCTTCTGGTTCACTTCCCACAAACTACCACAACAACCAGGTTTGGGTCAGGCTAAAGTCAGGAATTCCATCCAGGTCTCCCACGAGAGTGGTAGAGCCCAAGTACTTAGGCCATCTTAGACTGCCTGGCCAGGCACTTTAGGAGGGAGCTGGTTGGAAACACCAGTGCTCCAATATGGGATGCCAGTGTCTCAAGTGGTGATTTAACCCACTGTGCCACAATACCAGCCCTTAGTTACAGGCCTTTGAGCAAGGCATTCATTCTCAGTTTTCCAATCTGAAAAACAGGAATAACACCATCTAGCTGGTTGAGTTCTTAGTAACAATAAATGTGATGTGTATAAGTCAGTTCTTTGGCATAAACATCCAAGAAATGGTAAAATTGATCTAATAACATTAACATTGCAGAAATAGGTGCCATGACATGGGGGAAAAAATGAAAAGATAAACAGCTCATTTCTGCAGCGTTTTCTTTAGATTAGGTCACCCATGGACTAGAAGGCACACGTGCAGGAGGGTAGAGCTAAGCATAACAGGTGAGAAACAAGGTAGAGGATAAGTCAACAGAAGGGGACATTCCAGCTGAAATGACACCCTTGGGGTCCACAGACAAGCTCTGAGGTTCTGAGCATAAGTCACTGCTGAGAAGAAATGAGCTGGGATCCCCTCCAGGGCAGGCATTCCATTCAGCAGGGTTCTGAGTGGTCATAGAGGAAGGGCCATTTCCCTCCTGTTTGGACAGTTCTGTTCCTACCAGTAGCAGGTGAACCAAAACATTGTCTCTCGGCCGGCGCCGTGGCTCAACAGGCTAATCCTCCGCCTTGCGGCGCCGGCACACAGGGTTCTAGTCCCGGTCGGGGCACCGGATTCTGTCCCGGTTGCCCCTCTTCCAGGCCAGCCCTCTGCTGTGGCCCGGGAGTGCAGTGGAGGATGGCCCAGGTGCTTGGGCCCTGCACCCCATGGGGAGACCAGGAAAAGCACCTGGCTCCTGGCTCCTGCCATCGGACGAGCGCGGTGCGCCGGCCGCAGCGCGCTGACCGCGGCGGCCATTGGAGGGTGAACCAACAGCAAAAGGAAGACCTTTCTCTCTGTCTCTCTCTCTCACTGTCCACTCTGCCTGTAAAAAAAAAAAAAAAAAAAAAAAAAAACATTGTCTCTCCTGCTCGTGGATTGAAAGCTGTGGGAAAAGCCTAGACATGGAGACACAGAATCTTCATGATCCTTATGCTTGATCAAAATGCAACCTGGAGTGTAGCACTTGGGGGCAAGACAAGCTGATTGTAGCATCAGGTTTGCTGAAATTTCTTCAAAATGATGGTGAACTGGGGAATAGCATTGTGGTGCAGTGGATTAAGCCACTGCTTGCAATGCCAACATTCCATATTGGAGCACCGGTTTGAGTCATGATCACTCCACTTCCCATCCAGCTCCCTGCTAATGTCCCTGGGAAAGCAGTGGAAGATGGCCCAAGTACTTGAGACCCTGCCACCCACATGGGAGACCTAACTGGAGATCCTAACTCCTGGTTTCTGCCTGGCCCATCTCTGGCCAATGTGACTATTTGAAGATCTCTCTCCCTCTCGCTCCCCTCTTCCAACACTGCTTTTCAAATAAATTAATTTTTGAAAAAAATAATAATGGTGAACTAAGTCAACTTACAAAAACAAAATACGACACCTTTGCCATGACACCTGCCAAACACAGAAGTCTTTCCAATGCAGAAGCATGAAATCCACCAAGACTGTAGGCAAAAGTTGGAACCAAATACATTTTCTAAGCCCATACTAACTGAGCTTTTCTAAGTCTTAAACCAATTCAAAGTGGATTTAAGTACAAAAAAATTCTTAAAGAGCTACCTACCTGGTAAGCCAGAACAGAATCAATCTTAGAAAAGTGTGAATTTGGTATAATTGGAATTTCAAAATACACTGAAAATCACACTTAAACTACAGCTTGAGAATTCAACTCCAAAGAGATAAAAAAAAAAAAAAAAAGAAAATAAAGAACACACAGTTAGCTGATGGTGGTGGTGGTGGTGGTGTTAGTGGTGATGATGATGATTATAGTATATTTCCTGACATTGGACCTCCAGAGTAAGGACAAGCATCTATCTGCCCGGGGTGGGTCTGGCTCATCCCTACAAGGGTCTCCACATCTAATAACTGGAAAAATATACCTTATGGCTGGGATGGCCTTTGAGAAATGTATTAGGTCACAGATCACAGGGGAGAATAAGGCCCCTTCAAAAGAGAACAGAAAATAGCTAATTAACTTTTCAACTTAGTGACTACTCATTGTATTATCAGCATATTAACCAGGGATAATGCCAGTGTGTGTGTGTGTGTGTGTGTGTGTGTGTGTGTACACACATGCGTGAGATCAGTATATAAGTGTTGTTATGTATGCATACGTTTTAATCAACTAAATCATTGGCAACTTAACATATTTGCTTTGTTGGAATGTTTTCTTTAGATCCTGGGCACCTAAAGTTCTAGAAGGAAACAAAAACCTGGAATTTCATCACTGGGACCAGTGCAGAGCAGTTTATTTGTATTGCTGAAAACTATAGGGGTTAGAGGGAATCAAAATCATATTTCTAAAGTGACATGGAGATTGAGACCTTGGGGACAGCTTCAAAACGGAAGAAGAGGAAGGGCTGAGAAGGAAGGGTAGTGGGTAGACAGACGCATACCTGGGTACCCTTTTGGCAGCTTTTCCTGGATGAAGCAAGTGTGTCAGCAGAGGCGGGGAAGGGGGTTTGATTCTACACAGCAAAGAGTTTGACAATGGCTCACACTTTCGGAGATGTGACCGAGCAAGCTGACTTGGCTACAAGGCCTGTTTCCTGTGGTTTCAGATTTACTCATCTGAGAAACATGGGCCCTTGTAGCCATTGTACAGCAACACACCCAGCGATCCCCGAGAGAATGAGTTGCGGATTGAGAAAGCTGAAGAAAGAAGGGACTATGCAAGCTCTGGCTCCTCTCCTTCCCCCTCTCTGGGCTCAGCTCCCTTCTCCCCAGAGTAAGTCTCATGGCCTGTACTGCTCACTTTGCAGCCTGATCACCCTCTCAGAGGGAGGGGCTCCCCTCAGGGGCCCAGTCGGGTCACTCAGGCCAAGAAGAGTGAGTTCCTGCAGGCACAGACCCTTGGGCACCACAGTGAGAGCTGTGGCCTCTAGACGCACCGCATACTTAAAACGCCTTAGTCCAGCACACACTGAAGAGTTTAGCTTGGATTCCATTTCTCTTCCCCTTGTCCTACTTTCCCCTTGTGGCTGAGCGAGCTTTTTCCATTTCATTTTGCAGACAAGCGAGGCCTTGCGCTCCCCCCATCTCTCCCACCCCGCTGTCCACACATCTGGAAGAGCCATGTTCGCATCTGGAGACCATTCCCATCTGGCCGATGTCTTTCGACATTCTTTTCTTTGAAACTTAATCCATGTAACCTCTCGTTCAAAAGGGCCTCTGAACTACTGGAAGCATTTGCACAGACTCCAGAAAAAGTCCTCCATGTTAACCCTCCATGGTGGAATATATGACTCAAACCCAACCCAACAGTATGTTTCTGATGGCTTTTTTTGGTTTGTTTTTTTAATATTACTGTCTTGAGCTTCAGGGTTTTTTTTTTAATTTTTTTTTTATTTGACAGAGTTAGACAGTGAGAGAGAGAGACAGAGAGAAAGATCTTCCTTCCGTTGGTTCACCCCCCAAATGGCCACTACAGCCGGCGTGCTGCGCCAATCTGAAGCCAGGAGCCAGGTGCTTCTTCCTGGTCTCCCATGCGGGTGCAGGCGCTCAAGCTCTTGGGCCATCCTCCACTGCTCTCCCAGGCCACAGCAGAGAGCTGGACTGGAAGAGGAGCAACCGGGACTAGAACCCAGTGCCCATATGGGATGCCGGCGCCACAGGCGGAGGACTAACCAAGTGGGCCACGGCGCCAACCCCGAGCTTCAGCTTTTAAAAGGACTGGAAGCAGAAGGAAGGCGGAAGGTGAGAAGTCTGGCGATGGCAAGGGTGAGTCCAATCACCAGCTCTGTGACCTTGAACACGATGAGTCATTTCCTTATCAATAAAATTGGGATTCATTGTTTAAAATTAGACAAACAATCCCTGCTTTATGATCCCGCAGGAATGTGTAAGGATAAGGTGCGATAACATTTCTGAATGTCCCTTGTCTCACACCTGTGCACCACGAGGAGCTGGGAAGGAAGCGGGAAGGGTGTGTGTCAGGCTGAGCAGCCTCTGCATTTGCGCACACACGCCCATAAACTCACGTGGACGCCAAGGCTACAGCTTGGCGATGCACCACTGAGCAGGGGAAGGCAGAAGTGTCTGGAATCAGTGAGCCGCGCTGACAGCCACGTGCTCTCATTCTGACCGAGTCCAGGGTAGAGTATTTGCTCAGTGGTTCTCAGCTACGATGTGCATACAAATTACCCACCCATCGCCATGAGAAGCAGATTTCTGTCCAGTGATCTGGCATGGGGCTGAGGTCGATATTTCTAACAAGCTGCTGGAATGTGCTGCGCTGCTAGTCCCAGATCACATTTGAATGATTCAGGACTAGGGAAGTGGACCCCAACTCAAAAAATTCAACCTCAGCTAACAAGTGAGCGTGTTGCTTTGTGGGGTGGCGACTCATGCTCAGGCACAGAATGAAATGAGACTCACACTCCTGAAATGCCAAAGACCAGTCAGCCCCACTTCTTCGCTTTCCTGCCGGAAGGTGGGAACCACAAAGCCTCTAGGGTGTGAAGGAGATACTCACTGCTCTTGCTTTACCCGCTGCCCTGCCTTCCAGCATTGCCCCTCTGCAGCCAGCTTCAACCTTCACAGCTGGCTGCCTTCGACCTTCAGCAAGTTGCCCAACTCCCAGGCAGGCTGCTGGGAGAACTGCTCTTTATCTGCAGAGCATCACCAGCCAGGTGCCTGTGCCCCTGAGCTGTGTTGCCCGGCAACCTGGGGGAGGGAGAAAGGAAGAAGGCGGGAAGTCTGGTGTCGGGAGAGAGAGCACCAGGCAACCTCGCTCACACCCAGTGGGGTGGGATGTTAATAAGCCTCCCAGGGAGGGTGCCTTTGGGTGTGAACCTAGAAAGCAGGAGGCTAGAAGCATGAAAAGATTCATTTTTTCCATTTTATCATTTTTAAATATTAACAATAAAAGGAGGAGAGAAAAATCTTCCTCCTTAGATGGGTTGGCAAAGGCAGAAAGGAAAAAACTGGAAATCTACTTAGAAAAACCAAGGGAATTGTTACAGGGTGTGGAGGGGGTGGGGAGAAGCTGGCAAAATATCCTAAGCAGAAAGCTAAGATGTGTCTTGAAAAAGTGGCCTAAAAAGTTGAAATAAGGCGCAATCCAGGCAGGGGCTCCTGAATTAGGAGGTGTGGGTTGTCCAAGTGGCCACCCTCCTTCTGCCCAGGCAGTCTCCCTGAACAGGGCCACCCCAGCCAACAGGGGGTGCGGGAGAGCACAGTGCGGCCCATGTGGCAGTGCTTATGTGCAGGGAAGACTAGGATTCACTTAGCAGTTAGGAGGCTTCCATCTTCCTTCAGGCCCAGAAGAGTCTCGAAAGAGATGTCATAACTGCTTCTGATCAAGCCCATATGCTTCCTGACATTTCCACACTCCAAGCCCTATACCACACAGCCAGGAAGAGGGTCCTTCTAAAACATGGGGGGAACCCCCTGCTCAAAAGCTTTCATACCTCCTGGTACCAGCTAAGGAAATTCCAGGCTCTTAGCACGAGTGACGCTTTCTGAGCGACACCTCCACCAACCCCACCGTAATCCAGCCACCCCACCAAGTCACGGACTTCAAATTTTCTGTTCCCTTGCACATCACTCTTATTCCCCATTTGGTTTATCTCCAAAATAAGCCCTAATTAGCTTTTGAAAAATATACAAGTTTTTAAAAAGTGTTGTGGCACTGCTGATTAAGCCACTGTTTATGTCCCCAGCATCCTTATCAGAGTATCCATTCCAGTCCCAGCTGCTCCACTTCCAATTCAGCTTCCTGTTAATGCTCCTGGAAGGCAGCAGAGGATGGTCTAAGTAGTGGAGCCTCTGCCACCTACAAGGGAGACCCAGATGGAATTCCTGGCTCCTGGCTTTGGCCTGGCTCAGACCTGGCTATTGTAGCCATTTGAGGAGTGAAACAATGGAAGAAAGATTTTCTCTCTCTCTCTCTCTCTCTCTCTCTCTCTCCCCCCCCCCCGCCCCGTCCTGTCCCACTCCATTGTTGTATTTTCAAATAAATAAATATTTTTAAAATATGCAAATTTAGGGGCTAGTGTTATGGCACAGTGAGTTAAGCTTATGCCTGCAACACCAGCATCCCATATGAGCACTGGTTCGAATCCCAGCTGCTCTGCTTCCCATCCAGTTCCTTGCTAATATGCCTGGGAAAGCAACAGATGATGGTCCAAGTACTTGGGCCCCTGCCAAACATGTAGGAGACCTAGATGAAGCTCCTGGCTCCTAGTTCTGGCCTGGCCCAGCACTCCCCATTACAGCATTTGGGAGGGAACCAACACATAGAAGATCTCTCTCTCTCTCTTTCTCTCTCTCTCTCTCTCTCTCTCTCTCTTTCTCTCTCTCTCTTTAATTCTGCCTTTCAAATAAATAAAAGTCTTATTAAAACCCACACATTTAAAGATTTTAAAACAATACACATGCACATGGGTTTTTTTTTAATTAAATTTAAAAGTTGCAGCAGATTTGAAAGGCAAATAACAGCCTTTTCTTCCCATTCCCTTTTCCTTTTCCACTCCCTCTAGCAAATCATCTTCCACTTTTGTTGAATTTTCTCTCCTAGTGGTGACCTTCATTTCTTTAGACCCTGTTTTTTGACCGCTATAAAACTATCTCTTAATTAACAATTTTCAATAGCACGTTTTGCATTCTGCCTCTAATAAGTGAGTACTCATCTGACATGGAACATGCCACCATTTTCATCTTCCTAATAGAAACCTTTAATAGTTTCGAGACAGGTTTGCAAGAAAAGCACTTAGTAAAGAGGTAAGAGGTCACACTCCAAAGCCAGACCGGCCGGATCCGAATCACTGACTTCCAGCAATTGCACTCTGCATTCCTGGGGTCCGTGCCCATGCATTCAACCACATGTGCATTGAAAATGCTTTCAAAAATCTGCACCTGGATTGAACATGCGCATATTTTTCCTTGTGTTAGTCCTTAAACAACACAGCACGTTGATGATTGACACTGCGCTTGCACTGCATTAGGTATTATCAGTAATCCAGAGGTGCAGGAGGATGTGCACAGGTACTATGCAAATGCTACACCTTTTGATAACGAAGAGACTTCGCACAGGCAGATTTGGGTATTTAAGAGGGGTCCTAGAACCAATCCTGGACAGATTCCAGGGGATGCCTGCATGCACCTCGTGGGCTCTTGGTCAATTGACTTAACCTCTGTGCGCTTACAGTACTTTCCAGAATGTCTGAGAATTAATGTTTCCTTCACCTATCGGATCTGAACTGATCTGCACGCTTGCATCTGCACCCCTGTAGCCGAGCTGCCCTCCTGTGCTTGTTGCTTCCTCAGGATGAATATTCTGCTTCCAGAAACCTCTGTCCTCCTGCAGCTTACTTCCCTCCCCTCTTTTGCAGGAGTGTGTTCTCAATTACTCACCTGAAAAAGCGTGTAGAATCAAGCCCTGACTCCTCATGTGAATCAGAAGGCCTTTTTTCTGACTTTAAAATGTATATTTTTTTGAGTTTAGAATTTTCATTGGATCGTATTTTTTCATAACTTAAAACAGTTAGAAACCTTTTTCCAATAACCTAACTTGCTACTAGATGTCTTTGGTGTCCATATATTTGTAGGTTGGCATTATTCTCTATTTCTCTCCCCCTCCCTAAAAATATTTAAGATATATCTCTTTTGTATTAGTATCCTGAGTTTTATAATGTTACATTTTCTGACTTTTATTCATTGTAGTAAAAATAGATAAATACTTCCTTTCTTAAATTTTATATTCACCTCTGGTGAATTCTCTTGTCATGTTTCATCTGTGTAATTAAATAAGGAAAATATGCTGATCTACTACACATCATGGGAATGTAGTTAATAACAAGATAACAGACTTGACAATTCCCAAAAGAGTAGATTTTAAAGGTCTCACTGCAAAAAAAAAAAAGCATATGAAGTGATACAAAATTAGCTTGATTTAACCATTCTAAAATATATACAAATATCAAAAGATTATGTTGTAGGTCAAAATGTATGTAATTTTATTTGTCAATTTAAAAATAAACAAAAATAAGCATGTTAGAAAATTTTATATTAAAAAGTTGGAGGTTGGGGCCAGCATTGGGGCACGGCAGGTTAAGCCATAGCCTGTGACACTGGCATCAATTTGAGCACCAGTTTGAGCACTGGCTTCTCCAATCAGCTCCCTGCTAATACATTTGGGAAAGCAGCAGAAGATGGCCCAATTACTTGGGACCCTTCCACCCACCTGGGAGACCTGGATGGCGTTTCAGTCTCCCGGCCTAGTCCTGGCCATTTTGCTATTAGGGGAAAAGAAGCAGTGGATAGAAAACCTCTTTCTCTTTCTGTCTCTCCCTCTCTCTGTCACTCTGTCTTTCAAATAAAAATAATTTTAAAAAAAAGTTGGAGAGTAAAGTGGAAGAAAAAACAAAAAGAGAGCAAGTAGAAGATAAACAAAAACAACAACACATAGATTAACCTGCAGCTCAACATCTGATGTACAACAAAGCAGTGTCCCCTTCTTGTTTAACTGATGTGACTGACCTCTTCCTAAAGGTCTCTGAGGATACAAATCACACTTTGTTGAATGCCCCTTAGGTACCCTGAATTATCTCTTATTTTCCTATTTCTCAATCGAGTTTTTTCATGTTTTCCCTGCATGCCTACTGGCGGGTGGCATTGGTACAGCTGGATGTGAACTCAGGGGTACAGAAGGGGGCCTGCGGGCCACTGGGTGACTGTGAACGGAGTCTGAGTCTGGCAGTGGTCCCCACGGAAGAACGATTTGTTTAGTTTCCTTCCTAGTGATCTCAGGGTGGAGAGGTGCAGAGTTTTTCTCAGCCTCTCTCACTCTTGCCCTCTATCAAATCTAGAACTTTTGAGCCCTCTAAATTTACGTCCTCAAATAGTCCTCAGGTTTGGAGCTTTGTCCAGGCCCTCGCCAGGTGCCTTCACAGTGTGCCTCCTCGGCACTCGCCCTGCTCACCACTCAGTCAGCTCTCCATTCACCCGGCTCAGTGGGCAAAGAGGAAGCCTCACCTTCTATAAATAAACCCCTCCCTGGCCTTCAGTAATCTGCAGGTTTAGTTTATCCCAGGGCTGCGAGCCCTTTTCCCACTCAGCCATCATTCCCCTCCACAGAGCTCCTGGGGAGCAGGTGCCTCACCCCCGAGTACTCCCTGCCTACTTCCTCCTGGACTCAGTGAGCCCTGCGGACGTCTGTCACCGGCACTGCTGCAGTCACTGGCACGGGCCTCAGCACAGGGCCAGGGGCCAGGTGGGGCAAGAACCACGTTTTCCAGGGAAAAGAAAAGATTTCAGCAGCAGTAACATCTGACCCTCCTAGGTAATCAAAGTGGATAAAGAAGCCCCTCCTCCCTAGATAAGGCCAGGAAACTGGGCTAGCTGAAGTCTTGCAGGAATGCAGACAAGACTGAGCAAAGGTGAAACTGCATACAAGCGACACACTGGTTTTGGACAGGAACATTTCTGGCCCCCTTTTTTTCTGAAGGGACCACTCTTTTCAGAGCCAAATCCTTTATTCTTTCATTTCCTCTGGATTGGGATTGTCTGGGTCCTGGCTCGCCTAATTCCCTGGTTCCAGGGCACATACTGCATCTCCTTCCCCACTCCTTCCATCTACCTAGTCCCACAGCTCTCAGGACTTCACGAGACCATGGAACCATGGACCAGCCCTAAGCCCTTTCCAACTGGCTTATCATCAGCTACCAAGTAGATAATCAGCCTGCAGTACTCATAAAGCTGTGTGCTCTGGTCTTATCTAGAAAACCTGTGGACATAGAGGTTACAGGCCCTGCCCTTAAAATGTGTGAACAGGTAGGTCGCCTATCTGGCACAAACCATTGTTCTCAGCACATGCCATACACATTCTCATATTGGTCTTCACAGTGACACATCCTGTAAAGCCCCATTCCCACTCTTTCTCAGAAGAGGGAACAGTACCTCTCAGAGGTAAAAGAGGAGCCCCACTCAAGTAACACCTGGTAAGTGACAAACCCAGGACTTCCAACTCCAAGTCCACAGCACTTCGCATAA
This sequence comes from Sylvilagus floridanus, assembly GCA_949820135.1. Lineage (NCBI taxonomy): Eukaryota > Metazoa > Chordata > Mammalia > Lagomorpha > Leporidae > Sylvilagus > Sylvilagus floridanus. Next base: position 25,829,605 of record OX463230.1, read on the forward strand.
CACCACGTTTGCATTAGAGACAATTCATTCCACTTGGAAACGTGAGGGCACTCCAGGAAGTTCACAGAAAATGGAATTCAATGACAAGTTTATGTTAGCACAAAAACATTTTGAGATCCACACCACTGAGGGGTATTCAAAAAGTTCATGGAAAGCATGGTTTATGAAAAAAGTATGCATGGTTTTCAAACGTTTTGGCACCAAAATAAAGTTATCTTCAGACTCTGTTTCCCATGAACTTTTCAAAGTGCCCTCGTATAGAGCTCCATACCTTGAAATGGACTCAAGGCATTTTAAGTACTGCATCAACTAGAACAAACACACGAGAAAAACTCCCAGCTGTGTGTTCTCATATCTCTTCTGTAAAAAGAAGGGTTGAGCAGTAATAGAGCCCGAAAAGAAGCAACTTTTGAAAAATCTAATTTGAAAGAAACAGAAGGCTATAGATTGGCAGAGAAGAGAAAATGAAGTTGGAATTAGCATCTCCCTTCATCTTACTAAGACATTCCTACAGCTGTGGAATGAATTTTCCACCCTGTCTACCAGAGCACAAGGAATCATGGCAGGGTGGAGTCAAGTTAGACAGCACAAAAAATAGTTTTGGTGATGAGGTAGCTAAATACCAAACTTTGAAAGGAAGTGGTGAAATGTCAATTTCTGCACCCCAAACGTCATCTGAAAATGGCGATCCCGTGGCTATAACTTTATTACAGGCACATAAAAAGAGTTCAGTGCAGCCCATATAACAACAAACTATTGCTCAACCCCGGACCCTCCCAGAGAGCCACTGTGGAGTCATCTCTCACCTTTCCTCCCTGGTTCCCATACCCTGACAAGCAGGAACCGGCAGGAGTCTGAGTCAGAGGGTCACGTGACTGAAAGTGCACATGGGGCCTCCCCCCACACTTGGCACAGCCACATGAAACCACATCACCGTGCCCTGTGCACTTGGGAGCACCAAGGCAGTTAGTTTATATCAGGAAACATCCCAGGGCTCCCATCCAGCCGTCCACGCTTGACAGAAAACTCGTACTTGGAAGTGATTTATTGCAATGGGCCATTTCAGCTGCCCGTGTGACTGCTGCTCACAGCTGGGGTCTGCTGGGTCCTGCAGCACCAGGAGTCCCACGCCCTGGTCCACTGCCCCTCATCGTTTTCTATGAAGAGGATCCTGGGACATCTGCTTCCCTGGGCTCTGGCTGCTGACTGGATGTCAGTTAGTTGATGGTTGTTTGGTTGGTTAATTAGTTAACTAGTTGGTTATTCAGCTGGTAGGCTAATTAGTTTTACAAATAGCACAGAGCATAATGTACCCCCAAGCAAAGGCTACTGGGCTGGGAATACGGTGGAAAAGTTAAAGTGCCACTTGGGACAACTGTAACTCATATCAGAATGCCTGGGTTTGAGTTCTAGCCCCACTTCCAATTCCAGCTTCCTGCTAATGTACACCCTGGGAGACAGTAGATGATGGTCCAAATACTTGGGTCCTTGCCACCCATGTGGGAGACCCAGAGTTCCTGGCTCCCAGCTTTGGCCCAACCCAGTCTTGGCTATTTATAGGCATTACCAGCAGATGGGAGAGATTCTCATTCTCTTCTCGTTCCTTTCTTTCTCCTCCCCCGACCCCCGCCTCGTCCCTTCAAGTAGATAAATAAATAAAAAGGAAAAAGAAAAAGATGTTATGTCATAGACTCACAAATAATTTTTCTGCCCCTGTAGGAAAAAAAGAAATGATCTTGAACAGGAAGTTCCCATGAGGAAATGATTCTCTTCCGCTCTGAGGGTTTCCACTTTCCTAGGAATCCTGGAGTCAGACTATCCAAAGTAGTCAGATCTTAGGAATCATCTGGGAAAACCTCCTTGTTTTCCAGGAAAGGAAACCCCAGTCTAGAGAGTGGGAGCGACTTGCCCTTGGGCACATATCTGCTCAGTGTCATTCACCTGGGCATGGACCCACACGCATCCAAAGTGGAGGAGGAGGAAGTAGGCCATTTCCTTGTGTTTCAAGCAATGAGGTTTGCTCTAGATGGGCGAGTATAGTTGTAGATGTTTCACCACCCCCATCACCAAACATGCTGCCTGCAGTGCTCTTGTCTCCGCAAGAAAATGTTCAGTCCATAGGCACCAGCCGTTCCTTCCAGCAGAAATGAGGCGCTTTCCTGACCCACAGAAGGGAGTAGCTATCCCTGGCAAGCTCAGCCTGGATGCCAAACACAGGTTGTTGTTGTTTTTGTTTTCTGTGTTTTTATTTCCATTCTCACCTCCTAAATCCTAGAGCTCGCTTTCTCACCACCAAAGTGGATCAGTCAGGTATAGACAATGTAGGAAGACTGAAAGAGTCTGGGCTTGCAAATCCGAAGGCCTAGATACTAGCTGCATGCCTCACTCAGTGATTGGCAGCTTGGCATTCGGGACTAGAATGCCGTGAAGCCAGGAGAGCGTAATGAGATCATCTTTGGGGAAAGCCCTTTGGAAGCTCTTACGAGAGGAAATAGAAGACTCTCATCACGGGCTTTAGGCTGCCTGGCTTGACCATGCTATGGAGTTCACAGCCCACAGGAAGGGTGTCAGCAGCTGGGCTGGGCCAGAGGCGGAGCTGCAGATTAGAAATGTGGTCTCCCCCACCTGTGTACACAGGAAAGAGCCTCTTCCCACAGCTCTCAGAGGGGACAGGGCTGGGCAGGTCATGGCTGGAGCCAGCTGTGTGCACAATCCCAGGAGGCTGCTGCTCCAGGTCAGCCCCAGACCTGCTCTTGTTTGCTTCTTCTTTGTTTGGCTCTCGTGACTTCTGGAGTATTTTACAGAGGCTGGGGCGCTACAAGCCTGGCACACATGCAGCAACCACTCCTCCTCTCCCTGGTGTGATCTTGTACAGCTGGAGAGCTGGGCATCTTGGAAGAGTGGTTAAGGCGCTGCTTGGGATGTCTGCATCCTTAGTGTGCCTGGGTTCGAGTACCAGCTCTCCTCCTAATTCCAACTTCCAACTGAAGCACTCCCTGCGAGGTAGCAGATGAAGGTTCAAGTACTTGGGTCCCTTCCACTCAAGTGGCAACCCAGAAAAAGTTCCAGACTCATGGTTCTGGCCCAGTCCAACCTGGCCAATGTGGGTATGTGGGAAGTAAAATGCAGTTGGAAGACCTCTGTCTCTGCCTTTCAACTAAATACATAAAACTACATTATTAAAAAAAAAATGGAGAACTGGGGCTGTTAGTGCCCATTCTGTAAGACTCCACTTCCTCTCAAGTGCTCTGTGGCCCACCTAGCCCAGTATCTGCAGCAGCCTTGACATGAAACGTAACCTCCCACCCAACTTCCAGGGGCACCACCCTTCCCTCTCCATCCCAAAGCCCTTGCTCCCTCCAGTGTGAGGGAGCTCAGAGTCCTCTTCTTCCTGGGTTAACTGTACTACCCACTTCCTCACTTCTTCTCGAGCCCTCCTCCCTCAGTGGGCACGGCAACATCTACCCACTCCCCTTTCCCATCCCATAGCACCTGCATGTCTCCTCTCTCCAGACTTTCCCCTCCTGGGAGCATGTGCAGACTTTTAACAGTGTTGAGAAATGCTCTTCATCTGTTCCTTCTATCAACAATTCCATTTTCATTTTGCTTTTGTTGCCAGACTTCTAAATCAGTGGTCTAGACCCACAGTCTCTTCTTTGGCTGCACCAGTATTTTGTCCCAGTTCCCGCTCAGCAGAAGCTTTACCATGCAATTGGCTAGAAGCTGCTGCCTAATGTTTGGTCCACACCCTTCCTCTGCAATAATGTTCCGCTCAGTGGAATTCTCTCTCATGACCTCTGTGCCACTGTATAACACTCACATCTGTGTCCTTCTGTCTGCTCCTGTGCCCCCTTTGTCAACTCCTGTTTTAAAAAGATTTGTTTTATTTCTTTAAAAATCATCATAACAGAAAGAAAGGGAGAGACAGAGAGAGAAAGAGATAGTCCATCTACTGATTCACTCCCTAAATGGCCAGGGCTTGGGCAGGCCAAAACCAGGAGTCAGGAATTCCAGCCAGGTCTCCCATGTGAATAGCAAGGATCCAAGTACTTAGTTCATCTTTTGCTGCTTTCCCAGGGACATTAGCATGGAGCAGGATGAGAAGCAGAGCGGCTTGGATTTGAGCCATAATCTGATATGGGATGCTGGTGCCACTGTGCCACAGTGCCAGCCCCAACTCTTCTTCACTTGCCATCTACTACTCTGTCTCATGCCAGCTCACCATTGAAGGGATCATTTAAATCCATTCTTTTCTGGAAATCTTTAAGCTCCTGACCACACTAATTTAAAATGGCTTGTTATGTCCCCAACAAACGTGACACCTGCCACTTGCGTATTGCAAGAGCCTGGGCTTTAAAGGTAGGAAGTCTGGGTTTAAATTTTTATTTCAAACAAATCACTTAATGCTGGATGTCTCAGATGTCTAATCTGTACAATGGATAACATCATTGTAATTATAGATCTCTTGGGAGAATGAAATCAGAATACATTTTTGAAATATCCAAAGAATATATGACATACAGCAAACACTGAATACTTGCTGCCCATCCATCCCCTTTACCTTCTTTTTCTAAGGAAACTGTTGGATTTTTGAAGAAAGGGACCAAGTGCTTTTTACCAATGAATTTCTCTCAGCACAGTACTGAAATAATAGTATCCAATCAATAATGTTAAATGATTGAAGATGTTGAATGAATATTGAAGAATGTTGAAGAGTTATTTAAACAAGCAGAGTTCAACATCAGAAAATCTCTTAATATAGCACATGAATATATTCAAAGGGTAAAACATTTGATCATCTCAATAGGTACAAAGAAGCCAAAATTCTACTTTGTCCTAAAACAAAGGCTCACCAACAATAAAATACACTTAATGCAAAAAGTGTCCAACAAAATACTGTAGATATTTGATGGTAAAACCATATTTGATGATAAAACCTTAAAAGCAGGGGCCGATGCTGCGGTGCAGTAGGTTAAAGCTCCAGCCTGCAGCTCTCGCATTCCATATGGGTACTGCTTGGAGTCCCAGCTGCTCCACTTATGATCCAGCTCCCTGCTAATGCACCTGGGAAAGCAGTGAAAGATGGCCCAAGTCCTTGGACCCCTGCACCTATGTGGGAGACCCAGAAGAAGCTCCTGGCTCCTGGCTCCTGGCTTCAGATTGGCTCAGCTCTGGCTGCTGCAGTTATTTGGGTCCCTCTCTCTCTCTCTCTCTCTCTCTCTCTCTGTGTGTGTGTGTGTGTGTATGTGTGTGTCTACCTCTCTCTGTAAGTCTGTCTTTCAAATAAATAAAATAAATCTTTTAAAGGGGAAAAAAAAAACCTTAAAAGCAATTAACTGGGCTGGCACCGTGGCGTACTTGGTTAATCCTCTGCCTGTGGCGCCGGCATCCCATACGGGCACCAGTTCTAGTCCTGACTGCTCCTCTTCCAGTCCAGCTCACTGCTGTGGCCAGGGAGTGCAGTGGAGGATGGCCCAAGTGCTTGGGCCCCTGCACCCACATGGGAGACCAGGAGAAGCACCTGGCTCCTGGCTTCGGATCAGTGCGGCTTCAGCTGTCGCAGCCACTTAGGGAGTGAAGCAATGGAAGGAAGACCTTTCTGTCTGTCTCTCACTGTCTGTAACTCTGTCAAATAAAAAAAAATCTTTTTTTAGAAAATCAATTAACTAAAGTCAAGAATAAGTGGCTGGTGCTGTGGTACTGCCACTTGGGATGCTGGCATCCTGCTCTGCTTCCAATGCAGCTTCCCACTAATGTGCTTAAGAAAGCAGTGAAGGATGCCCCGAGTACTTGAGTCCCTGCCACCCACGTGGGAGACCAGGAGGCAGTTCCTGGCCCCTGGCTTTGGCCTGGCTCAACCTAGCCCTGGAGGTTGCAGACACTTGGAGAGTCAACCAGCAGATGGAAGAGCTCTCTGTCTTGGTCTCTCCGTCTCTCTCTCTGTCACTCTGCCTTTCAAATAAATAAATAAATAATAAATACAAATTCAATGTGGGACAAAAAATAAAAAGAAATCACTTCCTGAATGATCCTTACAGTATGGTTCCTCATGTACACATTTATAAAACATGAAAACAAAGCTGTAATTTAGGACACAAAACTGTATAGCAAAAGAATAAAAATGTGCATAAGATGACAATTAGAAGTGTAAAGAAGTGGCTCTTCTAGTCGGGGTCAGGAGGACGGTGATGAGGGGTGGGTGAGTTTCAGGGAGGATCCAGTTATTTCTAAAGTATTTTGTCAGATATGAAAAAAAAATAAGACTTTAAAATTGCTGGTGAGTATAAGGAATACTGGTAAATATAATCTATTCGTTCATATATATTTTAAATATTTGATAATAAAAAGAATTAAAATCGTTGGGTTTTTTTGGGAGGGGGTGGGGGTTGGGGTATTCAGAACCTGCTTGGGTTGCTCTTGTCCCACACCAGAGGGCCTGAGTTCTAGTTCAGACTCCACTTCCAATTCCAGTTTCTTGCTCATGTGCACCCCTGGGGGGAGCCAGTGAGGGTCCAAGTAGTTGAATCCCTGCCACCCACATGGGCAGCCTAGATGGAGCCCCAGCTTCTGGTTTCAGCCAGGCACGGACAGTTAGGGAGTGAACCAGCACATGAAAAATGCCTTTGCCTCTCTACTTTGCTTTATTTTTTTTTAATTTTATAGAAAATAGAATTAAAAGATAAGTTTTCTAAAATTTTTGTTTTTACAAAGATGCTAAACAGAGGGCTAATGTGATTACCATATAAAGCCTTTTTTAAAAAAAAATAAAGTGCAAAGAAATCTACCATAGATAACTGAAAAAAAAATAATGTAGTAGACAATTCACAGAAAGTAAAGTATAAATAGTTAATCAATATTTTAACCCATTATCAAGGAAATTCAAGCTGAAAATAAGTGGTTAACATTTTTATGAATTAGATTAATTAAAATGTCTTTTTTGGTAATATTCAGTGCTGGAAAAGGTCTGATTCCCTAAGAACATATGCTGCTGATAAGAGCAGAAATTATTACTAACATTCAGGAATACTGTTTGGCAGTTTGGATTCAAATGTCCGTAGTTTTTTTTAACCTGCAATGAATTACATATCTGGGTATCTATCTGCAACAAAAACAAGACTGTAACAAAGTTCAGAGGTGTTACATATTTCCTACATTGTTTATAATAGCAAAAAAAGAAAAATATGCAAGTATCAAGAAATTATGCTGTAAATTAGACTAGAGTTCACAAATAAGAAAGATTGTTAGGTAGTCATTTCTTTAAGATGATGTCTCTAAAGAATACTTAAGATGTTAAAAAGTAACTGTGGTATAGTGTTAAGTGGTAATACAGGGTGTAGACATGGAATACAGTGTTTCCCAGGGTGCTCGAGTTCCAGCACTTATTCACTATCTGTGTCTCCATAGTTGCAAGATCTCAGGAAGCAGCAGAGGGAGCTTGAAGAGTCCCACACATCACATGCAAAGCCACCAGCAAATGGAGATCTGGAGAGTTAGTTCAGTGAAAAAAAAAAAAAAAACTGAAGCAAATATCAACAAGAATGATGGCAAAACAGACTATTCCAATGGACTGATCTATTAAAATATAGGAGGAACAGGCATTCAGTCTAATACTTTAGATGTCTGCATGCCTAATAGTCAAGAGCCAGGAGCTTCATCTGGTCTCCCAGGAGATGGAATTAAAAGATGAGTTCTAGGGGCCAGTGCAGTGGCACAGAGGGTTAAAGCCCTGGCCTGAAGCACCTGCATCCCATATGGGTGCCGGTTCTAGTCCTGACTGCTCTACTTCTGATCCAGCTCTCTGCTGTGACCTGGGAAAGCAGTGGAGGGTGGCCCAAATCCTTGGGCCCCTGCACCCGCGTGGGAAACCCGGAAGAAGCTCCTGGCTCCTGGCTTTGGATCGGCACAGCTCCAGCCGTTGCGGCCGGTTTGGGAGTGAACCAGCAGTTGGAAGACCTCTCTCTGCCTCTCCTCTCTCTGTGTAACTCTGACTTTCAAGTAGGTAGGTAATTTTTTTTTTAATTTTTTTTTTAACAGGCAGAGTTAGACAGTGAGACAGAAAGAGACAGAGAGAAAGGTCTTCCTTTGCCGTTGGTTCACCCCTCAATGGCCGCTCTGGCGGCGTGCTGCAGCCAGCGCACCGCGATGATCTGGAATCAGGAGCCAGGTACTTCTCCTGGTCTCCCATGCGCGTGCAGGGCCCAAGGACCTGGGCCATCCTCCACTGCACTCCTGGGCCACAGCAGAGAGCTGGACTGGAAGAGGGGCAACCGGGACAGAATCCGGAGCCCCGACCAGGACTAGAACCCCGTGTGCAGGTGCCGCAGGCGGAGGATTAGCCTAGTGAGCCATGGTGCCGGCCAAGTAGGTGGATAAATCTTTAAAAAAAAAAAATGCTCCTCAGGGGAGGCTTTAAGCAATTAGAATCCACTTGGTTGATGTTCTTTCTTCTTCTCCTATAGGCCTCCTCCTTTCCATCATTCACAGTAACACGTTTTATAGTTTGTACCTGAATGGTCACTTTTAACTAGCTTGCCACATTTAAATTCTCAAATCCTGGGGCTGGGTGTTGTGGCAAAGCAGGTAAAACTGCTGCCTGTGGTGCCGGCATCCTTTATGGGCACTAGTTCAAGTCCCTGCTGCTCCTCTTCAGATCCATCTCTCTGCTATGGCCTGGGAAAGCAGTGGAAGATGGCCCAAGTCCTTGGGCCCCTACACCCACTTGAGAGACTCAGAAGAAGCTCCTGGCTCCTGGCTTCGAATCAGCCTAGCTCTAGCTCTTGCAGCCATTTAGGGAGTGAACTAGAAGATGGAAGACCTTTCTCTCTGTCTCTCCACCTCTCAAGTATATAAACAAATAAATAAATCTTTAAAAATTCTCAAATCCTCACTCCCAGAACACGGGCATCTCAGTAAGCGTGTGTAGTCACTCTAGTGGTTTGACTTCTGTACCTCTATTCCTTCGAGGACTATGTCCCCAAAAAGGGCCTGGGAATTAATTTTGCATCACTTCAGTGCTGTCTCCTCCCAAAGCAGATAAAAGCAGAAATGCTTGAGATCTGTTCTTGTATTCTGTATTGGAGAACTTTGGGTCTATTGTTCAGCGCAAGGTACGGACCATGGTGAAGAGTGTCTCCGTGTACTCCTCTCATTTCCTTGAGGCTGAGAATAGAATTCTCAGCATATAAGATAACCTAATTAATTTTTAAAGATTTCTTGATTATTTATTTGAAAAGCAGAGTTGCAGAGGACAGAGACAGAGAGCGAGCATGAGATCTTCCATCTACTGGTTCACCTGCCAAATGGCAGCAAACACCGGAGTTGGGCCAATCTGAAGCTAGGAGCCGGGAACTTCTTCCATGTCTCCCACACAGGTGCAGGAGCCCATGCACTTGGGCCATCCTCCACTGCTTTCCCAGCATCAGCAGTGGAGCACATGGGTCTAGAACTGGCACTCATATGGGATGCTGGTGCCATAGGCAGCAGCTTTATGCCAAATCCCAGCACCAGCCCCATGATCTAATTAATTTAAAGTCTTCCCTGGAAGTTAGGCAACTGTTACTCAATGCTATATGAAATTATCTTCTCAGAAAGCAGGAGGTTCATTTAAATAACACAAAAGTACTTCAAAAAGCTTGTGGAAAATGGAATGAAATGATAAGTTTATTTTTGGTGCAAAAAAAGTTGTGAAATCCATGCATAGTTTTTTCATAATACATATTTTCATGAATTTTTGAAGACCCTTTGTATGCATGTATTTTGCAAATGTTTTATATCAAAATAAAATTATGTTTTAATTCTATTGGATTGAAAGGAACAAGGAAGACAGGCAAGGGGAGGAGATTCTCAGCGAGCAACTACGTGAATGCTCACAGCTCACGGAAGTGGCCCAGCCACAACCTCAGGAGCTGAAAGCTAATTCCCTGAACATCTGCTTAGAAGCCCTCCCAGGCCACCCACAGAAACCCAGGGGCTGTGCTGCTTCCTCTCCCCTCTCCCCCTCCTTCTCCCAAGGGTGGGAGTGGAGCATGATGAACAATAGCTTTTTAATGCAGGAAGTGGAAAAACAAAATAGAGCAAACACTAGATCTGGGGTGGAACATATTAATTGGACACTTATACTTGATAGGCATTTTGGGTTAAAGTGACAAAACCTCTAGATCAAATGAGATTATTTGGGAAAGGTTCATTATCTGTTTATCTTCTACCTTCCTTGCGTAGGGTTTGAGGAGCTAGGCTGACCCTGAAAACAACAGCATTCTATATAAATGTTACAGAGGCACAGAGAAGGGCAAGGAAGAACAGCAGAGCAAAAGAGCTGGGAGGAAGGAGAGCAGAGGGAGGGATTTCAGCGAAGTGCACTTCATCTGGAGAAGTGCTTTCCTGGATGGGAGAAACAAAATACTGGCTACAATTCAATTACATTCAAGAAGTCATTTATTGTCTATTCTGTGATGTTTTGTGCTAGGTGCTACGGAGAGCCACAAACACAAGAGTGATTAGATCTCTACTGAAGGCATAGCTGTATCCTCCCTCCGACCAGTACACACCACAGAGGATGGTCCAGTCTTCACTGGTCAGTCCACACCAGGATAGGGCCTAACCCAACCCAGGTGCCCTCTGGAAGAGCCTCAGAAAGTGGGAATGGTTTCAGACCTGACCTTAATTCTGAATTGTCCCAAGGTCATCCTTCAGGGATCTCTGGCTACTCCTAGGATTCATGCTGTCTTCCATTCACTACTAAAGGGGCCAGATTGTAATTCCTGGAAATGACTCAAACCAAAAGAGAGTGCCCGGGGAGAAAGCTCTGCACCACGTGCACAAACATCTTCTGATTACCTGTACCAGGTCTCTTCCCCAAGAGAGAAAAGGGATCCTGCAGGTGAAGGGAAACCCCAGTGTCTGGGCTGAGAAAAAGGGACAGAGTCAAGAGGAAGTCCAGAGAGTCCCAAGTGGAGAGCCAGTTATGAGCTATGTACCACTAGACAAATTGTTCAAGCTGTCACGTGCCCATTTCCTCAGTCCAAACTGCAATATCCTGCATCAGCGCAGGCGTTGTGGCCTGCAGGGTTAAGCCACCACTAGGGATGCCTGCATCCCATATGGGAGTGCTATAGGAGTCCAGGATCTTCTGCTCCCAATCCAGCTCCCTGCTAATGCACCTGTGAGAGCATCGGAAGATGGCCCAAGTAGTTGGGCCCCTGCCACGCATGTGGGAGGCTAGATGGAGTTTCTGGCTCTTGGCTTCAGCTTAGCCTAGCCCTGGATATTGTTGGCATTTGGAGAGTAAACTAGAGGATAGAAGACACCTCTCTGTACCCCCTCCACTCTGCCTTTCAAATAAATAAGCAAATGAATCCTTTGGAAAACCAGTTTATATCACAGGGACCCACTGATGATTAAATAACATCCCTGAACATTCTGGAAAAATCTAACACAGATGTTGATCAATCTTTATAAGTTTAAGAATGCCTGGGCTTGGAAAGCCAAGAGAGGCTGGCACTGTGGAGTAGCAGGTAAAGCCATTGCCTGCAGTGCTGGCATCCCATATGGGCACTGGTTAGAGTCCCAGCTGCTCCACTTCCAATCCAGCTCTCTGCTATGGCCTAGGAAACCAGAAGATGGCCCAAGTCCTTGGGCCCCTGCACCCACATGAGAGACCCAGAAGAAGCTCCTGGCTTCAGACTGGCCCAGCTCCAGCCGTTGCAGCCATTCGGGAAGTGAACCAGCATATGGAAGACCTCTCTCTCTCTCTCTGCCTCTGCCTCACTGTAATTCTGCCTTTCAAATATATAAATAAAAAAATCTTAAAAAGAGAAAGCCAAAAAGCACCCTACATGAAGGACCTCTGTGGGTAAGACTGCAGTGGAAAGAAGTGGTCATCAAAGAAGAATATACTTTTCTCTGAAGGAAGGAGAGAACTTCCATTTTGCTTATGGCCTTGTCTAAATACTGAAGGAGTTGGTGGATTCAAAAGGCTCACAGGGGCCAGCACTGTGGTGTAGTGGGTAAAGCCACCACCTGCAGTGCCAGCATCCCATATAGGTGCCAGTTCGAGTCCTGGTTGCTCCACTTCCAATCCAGCTCTTTGCTATGGCCTGGGAAAGCAGTAGAAAATGACCCAAGCCCTTGGGCCCCTGCACCCACATGGGAGACCCAGAGGAAACTCCTGGATCCTGGTTTGGACCGGCGCAGCTCTGGCTGTTGCGGCCAATTGGGAGTGAAACCAGGGGATGGAAGAACTCCCTCTCTCTTTCTCTCTCTCTGCCTCTCCTTCTTGACACCCAGCACATGTCAAGAGCCTCAGGTGATCACTAACGTCATATATGATGCTAATTATAAAATTAACAACAGGAGTCACTGTGCACTAACTTCCCATGCAGGACCTCTGTCCTCAGAGTTGTGTTAGGAGAGGTTAACAGTAAAACTTGTTCTCAAAGATTTACTTCATTTTAGTGTATTAAGTGGAGGATATTCTTAAGTCTCATAAGTTTTAGATAAGCCTAAGTGACCAACTCCATTGTTTGTCCCATTAGGTGCTTCTTCAATTAATGATAAAACTTGTTCTCAAAGGAAAAAAGTAATATTATCACAATAATTTAAAAAAATAAGAAAGGAAGTAGGAGGAAGGGTGGGAGCAAGCAAGGGAGGGAGGATGGAGTGGTAAGTATAATTATGTTTTTAAAACTGTATGTAAGGGGCTGGTGCTGTGGCATAGCAGGTAGAGCCGCCACCTGCAGTGCCAGAATCCCATGTGGGTGCCAGTTCAAATCCCGGCTCCCTGCTCATGTGCCTGGGAAAGCAGTGGGAGATGGTCCGAGTCCTTGGGCCCCTGCCCCTAGTGGGAGACCCAGAAGAAGCTCCTGGCTCCTAGCTTCAGATGGGTGCAGCTCTAGCCATTGTAGCCATCTGGGGACTAAACCAGCAGATGGCAGACCTCTCTCTCTCTCTCTCTCTCTCTCTCTCTCTCTCTCTCTGCCTCTGCCTCTCTGTAACTCTGCCTTTCAAATAAATAAATAAATCTTTTAAAAAAAAAACTGTATGTAAGAGATTCATGAAATTTGTTCCATTTTTATAAATTTTAAAATGTAATAAAAAATGCCTGGGTAGGTGAAAGAATATTTGTCTCAGCTGAGGGAGTGAACTTGGAGTAAACGAGGCAGACACTAGATCGATCTTTCTTTCTTTCTTTCTTTTTTTTTTTTTTTTTTTTTTTGACAGGCAGAGTGGACAGAGAGAGAGACAGAGAGAAAGGTCTTCCTTTTTGCTGTTGGTTCACCCTCCAATGGCCGCCGCGGCCAGCGCATCACGCTGATCTGAAGCCAGAAGCCAGATGCTTCTCCTGGTCTCCCATGCGGTGCAGGGCCCAAGCACTTGGGCCATCCTCCACTGCACTCCCGGGCCATAGCAGAGGGCTGGTCTGGAAGAGGGGCAACTGGGACAGAATCCAGTGCCCCGACCGGGACTAGAACCCGGTGTGCCGGCACCGCAAGGCGGAGGATTAGCCTATTGAACCACGGCACCGGCCCTAGATTTTTCTGAAGACAGCCCCTCACAGAGGAAAGGCAAGACTCAAAAGATTGCAAGGGAGCATCCAGGCTGATTAAGAAATCTGAATGGCCAGACTCTGCCCTTAACTCGAGAAGCTGTGGTTCCGGTCTTATCATTGTTCCGAATGTAAATTCCATGCACTGCCTTGAAAGACTCTTAAGCAAGGGACCCCAGGACACAGCCTGAAGTCCACAGCTGGCCTGGGCTCCGCAGGCTGGGAGTGTAGTATTGCTGAAGCCATAAACAAGGGTGGGAGGGGTGGCTGTCAGGGCAGGGCGCTGAGTACTCCTAGACATCTGGCTGCAGTCCTGCCACACCCTCAGCTCCATCCCGTCTGAGACCGCACCCCTGGGGCTGGCCGGAAGCTGGGCCAGATCCCATACAAATTGGGGTGCAAAGTGCCTTTCTCTGGACAGTCCCTTAGGGAAATGCTGTGTTTCTTCTTGAGTCCCAGTCCCCAGCTTCTTTCCCTCCATCTTTGCCAATTTTGCCATACACTTTGTTGCCTCTTTCCAGGTCTTGAGATAAAGCTGCGAGCAGACAGATAAGGTGCTGAGCTGTCAGCAGAGATGAGACTGGAAGAGAAGTGGTCCTCTGGGTCTTCTAGCAAATCCTACCGCCGCCAGATTTTCCCTATGAGTGTTCCATTCTGTCTCCTAAATGCCAGTAAGGACATGGAGTCTCAAAAACAGACCTTGATTTGGGAGGTAGTTGCAGAATTCTCGCACACTGTAATAATCCGGAGTTCCTATGCAGTAGACGTGAAAAACCAAACTGCGGGTAGCCTTGGGTGACCAATCCAGGCTGTATTCATCAGTGTTCCATTACTATAACAGAATACCTGTGGCTGGGTACTTCATAAAGAGATTGATTTAGCTCATGGTTTTGGAGACTGAAAGTCTTAGATCAGGTGGTCCCATGGATTTGGCCTCTAGTGAGGCCCCTACTGGCCAATGGCAACGTGGCAGGAATGTGTGCAAGAGAGAGACGTCACATGGCAAGACAGGAAGGGAGAAAGCACAGGGAGGGGCTGGCCTTGCTCTTTTATGACCTCTGACAAGAACCGATCAGGATTCCAAAAGAACTTCCAAGGGCAGTGTCCCCAGTGACCTAATGACCTTACGCGATGCCCCATCTGTTAAAGGTTCTACCCCTTTGCAGCACAGCCACACTGGGCACCAAGCTCCCAACCCACAGACCTTGGAAGACTCAAACCCTATCCACACCACAGCCCAGGTTGATAATAAAATGACTAATATTTAACATTTATATAGCAGGTTAAAGTTTATAAAATGTTCTATACTCATCATCTCATTTGGTAATGAAAGCTGCCTCGTGAGGCAGGCATTGTGGTAGCCAGCATGCGGGTAATTCCGAACAATTCTCACCTGTTGGAATTAATAACATTTTGTAGCCACCCTCACATTTTTTAAAAGATTTATTTACTTTATTATTTGAAAGGCAGAATGACAGAGAGAAACAGAGAGAGAGAGATGTATCTGCTGGTTCACTTCCCAAATGCCCCAGTAGCTGGGACTAGACCAGGAGGAAGCCAGAGTCTAGAATTTCATCTGGATCTCCCACATGGGTGGCAGAAGACCAAATACTAGGGCCATCTTCCTCTGCCTTCCCAGGTGCATTAGCAGGGAGTTGGATGAGAAGTGAAGTAACTAGGACTCAAATGGTCACTCCAATATGGGGTGCTGGTGGGCTGGTCTGCTGCACCACAACACCCACTCCAGCTACTCCCACATTGAATAGAGCTGATCTGTACAGCCGACACTATTGCAGAAATGCTGGAACAAGGCCTCCCAGGTCAGGTCATAACAGATATTTCAGCTTTTGCCTCTTACTCTCTTGGGTCACTCCCTTTGGAGCTGCTATATTAAGAGAATGTCAGGACCCAGTGAAGAATTCCACATATGAGCAACCGAGGCTTCCCAAGGACAGGCAAGAGCACCCTGGATATGGATCCTTCAGTCCTGATCATACCTTCAGATAAATGCAGGCACTCCCAACGTCTATTCTTAGTAACAGCTTCTTGAAATATAATTCACATATAACACACCCTCTTAAAAGGTACAACTCAGTGATACTTCGTTTATACAAGATATGTACAACTGTCACCATGAATTCAGAATACTTTCTTCACCTGCATCCCACATCCTAGTGCCTGGGCTCAAGTCCAGGCTCTGCTTCTGATTCTGGTTTCCTGCTAACACATACCCTGGGAGGCAGCAGGTAATGGCTTAAGTGCTTGGTTCCCTGACATCCATGTTGGAGACTCAGAACGAGTTCTGGGCTCTTGGCTTTGACCTGGTCCAGCCCCAACTGTTGTGGGCATTTGGGGAGTGAACCAGCAGATGGGAGAACTTTCTCTCTCTTTCTATCTCTCTCTCTCTCTCTCTCTGCTGCCTCAGCCCTAAGTAAATACCAAAGTATTTTCTTCTGTATAGATTTGCTTCTTGTGGACATTTCATAAAAATTGAATCTTAGAGTATGGGACACTTTGTGGCTGATGTCTAACATTTAGCATAATTTTTCCAATTCATCCACGTTGCCAACATGTGCGAGAACTTCACTTCATGGATGAAAGGCGATGCACTGTATATACACATTTTTGCTCATCCCTTCATCAGTTCATGAATATCTGGTTTGTTTCCAACTTTGAGCTATTATGAATAAGGGCTCTGTAAACATTTATATAAACTTTCTGTGTGAATATACGCTTTGACTTTCATTGGCTATGTATCGGCAGAACTGTGGGATCTTAGGATAAGTCCATGCTTAAACACTTAAGGAACTTCCGTACTGTTTTCCAAAGTGGCTGTCACATACTCACCAACACTTGTTATATCTGACTTTTTGCTTCTAGCTATCAGTGTATGTGAAATGCATCTCATTGTGATTTTTATTTGCTCTGATAACTAACTATGTCAAATACCTTTTCCTGTATTATTGGTCATTTGTATATCTTCTTTGGAGAAATGTCTATTCAAATCCTTTGCCTATTTTTAATTGAATTATTTATTTTTAACTTTTTAGTCATATTCTTTAAATTTTTGAGATACAAGTCTCATTAAATACATAATTTCCAATTTTCTTTCATTCCATAGATTGTATTTTCCCTTTTTAAATTCTATCCTTTGATGTACAAAACATTTTAGTTTTAATGAAGAAGTTTCATTTGTCAATTTTTTTTTTCTTTTCTGGCTCATACTTTTTGGTATCATATATAAATGAACCATTGCCAAATCCAGGGTCATGAAAATTTATCCTTATTTTCTTCTAATAATTTTAAACTTTTAACTCTTACATTTAGGTCTTTGATTCATTTTGAATTAATTTTTATATATAGTGTAAGGTAAGGGTCCAACTTCGTTCTGTTTTTATAAGATTTATTTTATTCATTTGAAATGCAGAGTTAACAGAGAAAGAGAGAAAGAGAATCTTTCATCCTCTGTTTCACTCCCCAAATGGCCATAAGGGCCAAAGTGGGCCAGGCTGAAGACAGGAGCCAGGAACTCCTTCTGGTCTCCCATATGGGTAGCAGAGGCCCAAGTCCTTGGGTCATCTTCCACTGCTTTCCCAGGGAACTGGGTCAGAAGTGGAGCAGCTAGGATCCAAACCAGTGCTCCTGCACCACAGGCAGTGGCTTAACCTACTGCATCACAATGCCAGCCCCCAAACTTCACTCTTTTGCAGGTAGATATCCAGTTGTTCCAGCATCTTTTGTTGAATGGACTCTTCTTCATTCAGTGTGTTAGCACCTTTGTTGAAAATTAATTGCCAGGGTTGGTGTTGTAGTGTAGCAGGTTAAGCTGCTGTCTGCGACATTGGCATCCCCTATGAGCGCTTGAGTCTCAGTGCTCCACTTCTGACCCAGCTCCCTGTTAATGTGCCTGGGAAAGCAGTGGAAGATGGCCCAACTGCTTGAACCCCTGTATTTATGTGGGAGACTTAGAAGAAGTTCCTGGCTCTTAGCTTTGTCCCGGCCCCATCCTGGCTGTTTTGGCCATTTAGGGAGTGAACTAGCAGAGAGAAGATCTTTCTCCTCTCTCACTTTTCCTCTTTCTCTCTGTAACACTGCCTTTCAAATAAATAAATAAATCTTTTTTAAAAAATCACTTGATCATAGACACAAGGATGTATTTCTGGATTCTGAATTATATTCCATTTATCTTTATGTCTACCACACTTTTTGGATTACTGTTGCTTTTCACTAAGTTTTGAACTCCAAAAATGAGTCTTCAAACTCAATTCTTTTTCCCAAGATTGTGATGGCTATTCTAGCCCTTTGAAATTCTATATGAATTTTAGAGTCAGCTTATCAATGTCTACAAAAAAGTCAACTGGGATTCTAATAGGAATATCATTGAATCTTTTGATCAGTTTAGGAAGTACTGTCGTCTTCATAACACTAAGTCTTTTTATCCTTGAATATGGAATGATTTTCATTTATTTTAGATTTCATTCTCTCAAAAATATTTTGTAGTTTTTAGAGTATAAGTTTGGTACTTCTTTTGTGAATTTATATCTAAGAGTTTTTATTCTTTTTAGAATTGATTTCTTATTTTTGGATTGTTCATTACAAGTATAGAGAAATACTTGTACAATGCATTTTTGTATATTAATTTTGAGCTCTACAACTCTTTTGAACTCATTTATTAATTCTAGTAGTTTTTTGGTGGATTCCTTGAGATTGTCTATATACAGGATCACATAACCTGTGAATAGAGATGATTTTATTTCTTCCTTTTGATCTGAATGTCTGCCTTTCTCTTGCCTCATTACCCTGGCTAGATTTTGGAATATAATGCTGAATAAAAATGGCAGTAGCAACATAATTTCTTGTTTCTGACATTTGGGAAAAAGTATCCAATCTTTCACCGTTAATATGATGGTGCTGTAGGCTTTTGTTAATACCCTTTGCCAGATTAGGAAGTGCCCATCCATCCCTAGTTTTTTGAGTTTTTAAATCATAAACATGTGTTGGATTTCTTAAACACTTTTTCTGCATCTCCTGAGTTGATAGCAAACATGTTGGCGTTTATTCTATTGATATCTCATATTACATCAACTGACCCACCAACAATCTTGGCCATGACCTCATGTGAGATTCTGAGCCAGAACCACACAGCTAATCTGCTCTTACATTCCTGACCCACAGAAAACATGGGAAATCATGAATACTTACTGTTTTTTAAGCTGCTGTGTTTTAGCATAACTTATTATGCAGCAATTGATAATACAGTAAAGTTTTCATTGTTTCACAGATGAAGATACTGAGGTTTGGAGTGCTTACCTGCCTCATAGGTCCACCCTAGGCTGGAGAGTCAACAGTGGAAGTGATTGGACCATGTCTTTGAATATATGTAATGACTCAGCACATTTTTGTCTCTCCGGTTGGCAGGCCCACCTGCTATGGTGAGGCAAGTTGTTCACTGCACAGGTGCAAGTGGCAAGAGGGCAAATAGAGACTGATATCTGGCCTGTGATTTTCCAGCCAACCCGTGCTCCCTGGCTCAAGACTGCATCTGCTCAGAGGAAATGGCTCTTTTTCAAATGTTACCGAAGGCACAGTCTCAATGAAGAGTCAAATGCCCAGGGGCCGCGCTGTGACGCAGTGGGTTAACACCCTGGCCTGAAGCGCCAACATCCCATATGAACGCCAGTTCGAGACCCGGCTACTCCACTTCCTGTCCAGCTCTCTGCTATGGCCTGGGAAAGCAGTAGAAGACTGCCTAAGTCCTTGGGCCCCTGCACCCATGTGGAGACCAGGAAGAATCTCCTGGCTCCTGGCTTCGGATCGGCACAGCTCTGGTTGTTGCAGCCATCTAGGGAGTGAACCATCAGACGGAAGACCTCTCTCTCTCTCTCTCTCTGCCTCTCCTCTCTGTGTAACTCTTTCAAATAAATAAATACTCCACATTGGAGTATCTGGGTTTGATGCCTGGCTCAAGCTCCTGACTCCAGTTTCCTGCAAACACAGTCCCTAGAAGACAGCAGGTAATGCCTCAAGTTCCTGCTACCCACGTGGGAGACCTAGATTAAGCTTCCTGCTTCTGGCTTCAGCCTGGTCTTGCCCCAGATGACAGGAGCTTTCCCTGTCTACCTGTCTCCATGTGTGTTTCTGCTTCACAAATAAATAAATAAAAATATTTTTAAATAACAATTAAAGTTTCCTATGAGGGTACTTTAAACATTTTATGAAAAAATATAATTAAAAGACAAGTTTGGGGCAGGCATTAGTGTAGTAGATAAGATACTGCTTGGGAAACTTGCATCGCATATTGGAATGGCTGGGTTTGAGACCTACCTCCACTTCTCATTCTAGATCCCCACTAATGGACACCCTGAGAGGCAGAAGGTGATGGTCCAAGTACTTGGGTCCCTGTCACCATGTGGGAGACCTGTATTGTGTCCCCAGCTCCTGGCTTCAAGTTGGCCCAGCTCTAGCTATTGTAGGCATTTGAGGAGTAAGCCAGTGAATGAAAGATATCTCTGTGTATGTCCCTTTGACTTCCAAATGAATAAAAAAAAAAAAAGTTTTTAAAAATAAAAGACCCCAGAGGCACAGGCAGTTAAAGCCAAAATTAACAAATGGGATTACATCAAATTGAGAAGTTTCCGTATGGCAAAAGAAACAGTCAGGAAAGTGAAGAGACAACCAACAGAATGGGAGAAATTAACTGCAAACTATGCAACTGATAAAGAATTAATAACCAGAATATACAAAAAGATCAAGAAATTCCACAAAAACAAAACAGACAACCAAGTTAAGAGATGGGCCAAGGACTTAAACAGGCATTTTTCAAAAGAGGAAATCCAAATGGCCAACAGACACATGAAAATTGTTCAGGATCACTGGCCGTCAGGGAAATGCAAATCAAAACCACTATGAGTTGTATTATGAGCGTTAACTGTAAAACTAGTTCTCAGTTTTTGCATGTGTGTGTGTGTGTAAATTGTTGAAATCTTTACTTAGTTTAGAGTTGGTCTTCTATGTACAAAGTTAATCAAAAATGAATCTCAATGGACAATAGGATTGGCAAGGGGAGAGGGAACAAGAAGAGGGATGGGAGAGTGGGTGGGACGGCAAGTGTGGTAGGAAGAATAACTGTATTCCTAAAGTTTTACTTATTAAATTTGTATTCCTTGAAAAATAAATTGAAAATAAAAATAAAATAAAAAATAAAAGATGTGAAACAAAGACTACATGCTCAGTTCTCTGCTCTCTGCTGAGCTGCCCACCTGGCCAGCCAGCTGTATGCTCTCCATTCAACCATGTAACTTGCTTTCCACCAGTCCGAGTGACTGTGCACTCTCTTTCTATCTGTGCCTCCCATTCTGATGATGCCCTATCCCCAATAAAACTTTGTTACTTTGCTCTCTGTCTCACACCTGAATTATGAAGACAAGAACTCCACAACTTCTCTACGGTGACATATTTCAGGCAACCACGAAGAGATCCATGAAGAAATCCAGAAGAGAGGTTGACTGTTCTGCAGGACTCTTCACTATGATGTACAACGTGTTCCCCAGAGCTTATAAAAGAGATGACTGACCTTTTCTGTAATAATGCCTAGCCACAGTATAGAGGATCAAATAGCATTTGCTACCCAGAAAATGAGAGCTTAAAATATGAAATGATTTTGCAGCTAGATTGATTTTCCTGTGTACATGGTAAATGGGCAGAACTCCCATTTTAAATCAAATTTAGGAGGAGATAGGAAGTTGTACTGATGACCTCAAAATATAGAAACAAATCACCACATTTGATCTTACCTGAAAGGTCATAGTTTTAACTCACAGGGAAATACTCAGTGTCAGAATTTGCCCATGACCATAGCTTTCTAGCTCACCCTGATCATATTAAAAGAAATCTTCAAAAATCAGGGTTGGGTTTGTTAGGTAGGAAGTCAGAAATTGAGCCTATGTGTGTATAAGAAAGGCCTGAAGACCAGCACCCACTACAGAAGCTCCAGAAGCCTAGCAACTTGTACTTCAAAGTCCTGCCCAGATCCTGATAACCTCCCAGGTGGTCCCAGCCCTTCCTCCAAGAAAAGCTCCCAGGAGAATTCTCTCTCCTCAGGACCAAATGGGTTACCTGATAACATGGGGCAATAAAACCTTCTCAGACATGCCCTAAGGGGAGCCCCCCTACTCTGCCTGGGTGCCAGCAAATCTGGGGAGGAGTTTGCTAATTTTCACCCAACAAACCCTTTCATCAGGACTCTCCATCCTTTGTCCTGGAGGAAAGGGGGAGGTGGGTAAACAGACTCCCTTAAAAACCTAGGGAGTATAAATGAAGGGCACGCTAAGCCCTCTGCCTCTCTGCTGAGCTGCCCGCCTGGCCTGCCCAGGTATACTTTCTCCACTCAACCATGTAACCTCGCTCTCCCCCAGTCTGAGCGACTGGGTGCTCTCTCTCTGTCCCTTCCATCCTGACGGATGCTCTATCCCCAATAAAGCCTTATCACTCTTCTCTCTGTCTCATGCCTGAATTCTTTCTTGCATGAAGACAAGAACCCCAGGGCTTCCACGGCCTTCCCTCCGGTAACAGGTTGAGCACCCCTTGACTGACATCATAGAGGCTGCCTCCATGGACTATTTTATTAGAGACCAGGACAAAGAAGAGCAAGCAGGGCAAAAGGAGCAACATAAGGATAGGCAGCAGGCCAATTAATGGCTGCTTTCCATGGTGATCTGCTGTCAAGAAGACCCAACAAGGACAGTGCCCCCCTCCCCCAAATGGCACCAATTTCCATTATGAGGAGCCACGGCATTGGGCAAGAAGCTATCATGACAAAAACCAGCTTCTGTCAGCCCTGCCAACAGCAAGGCCACTGGAGATAGAACTGCCCTGGGTGCTGAAGGATTCCTGGTTCAGAACCTGTCATCCCGGAGCTAAAAAGCCTTTAGCTCTGCCCAGCCTCTGCCCAGCTTCCAACTTTAACAACTGCTATTGAGGGGATGGCCCAGGGTCAGTAAAACGTAAGTTGCCTTTTTGTACTAGCCTCCTATTCAGCTCTCCTCCTAGTCCAGCCACGTAATGGAAGTCAACAGGGCACCTCCCTTAAGGAGATTTACGTCTCTCTTATAATTCTCTTCTAACACCCCATGGATAGGTCTGGGCCTCACACATACCTGGCCAGGCCTTAAAGCCTATCAAAAATATTATTAAGCCTAAAAAAAAAGCCCTTCCTGCAATTCCCAAAAAACAGGGCTTAGAGTAACAGCTAATTTAGATAGTCCTGCACCTATTTGGACAGGTCCTCACTTGAGGCCTTAAAGAATTTATCTCTTGAGGGGGGTATAAAATAATCCAAAATGCAGATGGTTAATGTAAATGGTCTATCAGTCTTTTTCCTTTCCCAGCCTGAGACTCTAGTCTTGTGCATTAGCTTAACTTCTTAGCAAAGTGTAGCTACTAGGCATCCAAAGCGGAGGGAAAAAAAGCATAGCTAGTCCACTAGAAAGTTAATTATTTAACCCTTATCCTCACCCCTGGGGAGAGAAAGCCAGCCCCAAAGAACATATGGGCCATGCAGCAAATCCCTACTTCTGCAAATTTCAGGCAGTCCCAGCATTTCCCTAACAGGTTACAGATTCCTAGGTACTGGGAAGTAACAAAGACCCTAAATCAGGCTCTCAACAGGGAGCCAAAGCAGAGCCCCCTCCTTTGGGAAAAATAAACAAACAAAGCACAACTTTCATCCACTGAAAAGCTGCCATGACTAGGGCTCTCACAAAGGGACTGCTAGTTCGGTCCTTTAAAACAGGCAGGCCCTAGACCTGCTCACTGCTGCCCAAGAAAGTGCCCCTAAACCAGGGTCAAACCAGATGGGTACAAAATCATGTTCATGCTTTTTGTATGAGGCCAGACAGCTCCAGGAGCAGGTCAGACAAGGCTAAAATATCTGGCCTGACATCTGGTCATGGAAATCCTGGTCATTGCCTCTCCTCGGGGACATAGCATGCACATTCATTCTGCTTCTCTTAGACTGTTGTGCTTTACTGTCTTTGTTTGTTCTGTCTCTGACAGAAGATGAGCCATCCAGCTCCAGGTGTTTCTGAGACAGGGCTTCCAGCCTACCTCATCAGACAAGATGACCAGCCCTCTGGACCAAACAGGACAATGCTTCCTAAGGCCACTCTCCAACACCATAGGACAGATGGCAAAAGACAAATACCCATATCCATCTCAACGCCCATTTGTCAGCTTCCAAAGCAACTACAGAAAATAGACCTTCTGCCATTTATCCCCATAAGATTATGGGATTTTCTCTTGATGGGGGAAATGTTAGGTAGGAAGTTAGCCTGTGTGATAAGGGCCTGAGGAAACCAACATCTGCTGTGGAAGCCCCAGAAGCCCGGCATTTTGTACTTCAAAGTCCTGCCCAGACCCTGATACTCTTCCAGGTGGTCCTAGCCCTTCCCCCAAGGAAATCTCCCAGAATTCTCTCTCCTCAGGACCAAATGGGTTACCTGACCTGATAACATGGGGCAATAAAACCCTCACAGATACCCTATTGGAAGCCCCTCTGCCCAGCTTGGCCCAGCACCAGTAAACCTGGGGAGAAATTTACTAATTCACTCTCCACAAAAGCCTTTGTCCTAAAGGAGAAGGAGGAGGGGATAAAGAGACTCCCTTAAAAACTGGGAGTCTAAACGGAACACTGCACACTCAGCTCTCTGCTGAGCCACCTGCCTGACCAGCCAGGTATATTCTCTCCTTTCAATTATATAACCTTGCTTTCCCCAGTCCGAGTGGCTGGGCACTCTCTCTCTGTCTCTTCCATTCTGAGGGATGCCCTATCCCCATTAAAAGCTTGTTACTTTGCATAAATAAATAAATAAATAAATAAAAGATGGGAGGCTGGCTCTGTGGCATAGTAGGCTAAGCCTTTGCCTGTAGCCCCAGCAACCCATATGGGTGCTGGTTCATGTCCCAGCTGCTCTTCTGGTCCAGTTCTCCTCTAATGGCCTGAGAAGGCAGTAGAAGATGGCCCAAGCGCTTGGGCCCCAGCATCTCTGTGGGAAATCCAGAAGAAGCTCCTGGCTCCTGGCTTCCGATCGGCCAGCTCCAGCCATTCCAGCCATTTGGGGAGTGAACCAGCAGATGGAAGACCTTTCTGTCTGGCTCTCTGTCTGTAACTCTGCCTCTTGAATAAAGAATCATGTAGCTTAAAAAATAAAAACAAAAGATGCTTTTTTTTGGTGAAAAATAAGTTGAAATCCATGCATATGAAAGGCCTTCTAAACATTCACAGAAAATTCATATTATGAGAGATCTAAGAGGGCTGAATGGGGAAAAGATGTATTGATTTTAACCATGAGAAGATACCACAAGAGCAGGTAGGGAACTCCATTCCCAAGAGACAGTTGGAGAGAAGCTTACAGTGGAAAATCTACAGGAAGAAGAGAGACTGTGGAACAGTGGGGATGGTACAGTCATGCAGCAGGGAACAGAACACTGCTGGGAACAAACACTCCTGCAGGTGGTGTCCTTCGGGGATGCATCTTCTTGGAGCCAGGGGGAGGAACTGCAGCAGCTCAGGCCTCTCCTGATATTGCCTGAGGGAGAACCTCAAAGTCCCACTGACTTTTTTTTTTCTTTCTTTCTTTCTTTCTTTTTTTTTTTTTTTTTTTTTTTTGACAGGCAGAGTGGACAGTGAGAGAGAGAGACAGAGAGAAAGGTCTTCCTTTTGCCATTGGTTCACCCTCCAAAGGCTGCCGCGGCCAGCGCCCTGCAGCCGGTGCACAGCGCTGATCTGAAGCCAGGTGCCAGGTGCTTCTCCTGGTCTCCCATGGGGTGCAGGGCCCAAGGACCTGGACCATCCTCCACTGTACTCCCTGGCCACAGCAGAGAGCTGGTCTGGAAGAGGGGCAACTGGGACAGAATCCAGTGTCCTGACCAGGACTAGAACCCGGTGTGCCGGTGCCGTGAGGCGGAGGATTAGCCTATTGAGCTGCAGAGCCGGCCCCCACTGACTTTTGAGGACAGCCTGAAGTACTCACAGTGAGCATGGTGCCCACCTAAACTCATGAAGGGAGAATACATTGTTTTCCTCCACTCCCTCCACCAAGGCACCTCCCTGTGATTAGCAGGGAGGAAGTGCCATCTTGTTTGGTTGTTTGATTTAATAGCATCCCATAAATCTTGAACATTATTTTCTTTCTTTTTTTTTTTTTTTTGACAGGCAGAGTTAGACTGAGAGAGAGGGAGAGAGAGAGAGAGAGAGTAAGGTCTTCCTTTTCCTTTGGTTCACCTCCCAGCCAGCACGCTGTGGCCAGCATGCTGTGCTGATCCGAAGCCAGCAGCCAGGTGCTTCCTCCTGGTCTCCCATGTGGGTGCAGGGCCCAAGGACCTAGGCCATCCTCCACTGCCTTCCCGGGCCACAGCAGAGAGCTGGACTGGAAGAGGAGCAGCCAGGAAAGAATCCAGCACCCCAATGGGGACTAGAACCCCAGGGTGCTGGCACCGCAGGCAGAGGATTAGCCAAGTGAGCCACGGCACCAGCCTGAACATTATCTTCAATCTTTCTAATTGAAAGGCAAGTAGAGCCCAGTGTGGCCTGCATGTGACTGGGGGATTTTATAAATCCACAGACCCCACTGACTTGGGACTAACCTGGAGGGTTAGCAGGTGGTGAGGCACCCACTTAGGTCTGTGAAGCAAGGGCACATTGCTCCCCTCCCCTCAGTCTATAAGGGCTCCTGACTCAACATGCCAAGGCACAGCACCAACTGAACTCCGCTGGGCAGGAAGCTGGCTCCAGGAATGCCACGGCTCTCTCTGTACACAGGGAGGCTCACAGGGCCGAAAGTGTATCTCCAGCTCCCTGTGACTGAGGGAATCCTGTTTCTGTGTGATAAGGCATGGGGTGTGGCTGGGTCTTTGGACAACTATTGGGTCTGTCTCCATGTTCGGAGTTTCCTGAATGCTGGGGTTGGTCACCACAAAGGGCTCCACACTCACAATGAAGAGTGCACAGATCCTTTGTGGAGTTCACGTGCCTTCATGGGTAGGGTGTGTAGGCACTATGGGCTCACCCTGGGTAGTTCACCTTGGCAGAGAGGGGCTGAGGCTGTGAACACACCAGCTGATGAAATCATACCCTCCCCACTGCTCATGATAGAGGAGCTGTACCACACCCAACCTGGGTGTCACTCTGGACTCTTGCCCCACCCTCAAGCACTGGCCTGAGCTCCTGGCCTCACCCAGCACACACCTCTGGATATCCACTGCAGGAGCAGATATTCCCCTAAGCCAGAGAGGCAGATTTCAAAGAGCCCTCAAAGGAGAAAACCAGCAAGTGTTTCCACAGATACCTAAAAATAAACATAGAAATAAAAGAAATACAAACAGGAAGACAAAATGACTCCCTAAAAGGGACAGAGCAACAGTTCAATATTAGAATTTGAAGATGAAGACATTGATGAAATGCCTGAAAAGGAACTCAAAAGAATGATCATAAGATTACTCAAAAACACAGACAAGCAAATATATGAGTAAAGAAATCCACAGGGGCTGGCGCTATGGCTCACTTGGTTGGTCCTCTGCCTGTGGCACCAGCATCCCATATGGGCACCGGGTTCTAGTCCTTGTTGCTCCTCTTCTGGTCCAGCTCTCTGCTGTGGCCCGGGAAGGCAGTGGAGGATGGCCCAAGTGCTTGGGCACCTGCACCCACTTGGGAGACCTGGAGGAAGCTCCTGGCTCCTGGCTTCGGATCGGCGTAGCTCTGGCTGCAGTGGCCATTTGGGGGGTGAACCAATGGAGGGAGGACCTTTCTCTCCATGTCTCTCTCTCACTGTCTAACTCTAGCTATCAAAAAAAAATTAAAAAAAAAGAAATCCATAAATAACATGGACGAAGAATTCTGCTGGAACATGGAGATATTAAAAAATCAAACTGAAATATTACAGAATAATAATTTAATATGACAAGTAAAAATACAGTGGAAAGTCTTAACAACAGATTCAGTGAAGCAGAAAAAAGAATGTATAAGCTAGAAGATGAATCTTCAGAAACATTTCAGACAAAAAAAGAAGAAAAAAATCAGAAAGATTGAAAATAATGTTCAAGATTTATGGAATGCCATCAAACAACCAAACATATGTGTATTAGGAAAGAGAATGGATTAAAAGAACCATTCAATTAAATAACAGCAGAATACTTCCCTAATTTGTAGAAACATAAGGACATCCAAGTAAAGGAAATACTAATAGACATGGCCAGAAAAGATCCTCACCACGACACATTCTGGTCAAATTTTCAAAAGTAAAACATAAAGAAAATATTCTAAAATGTGCTCAAGAAAAATGTCAAATTACTTTCAAACTATCTCCAATTAGTCAGCTGATTTCTCAGAAACCCTACAGGCTAGAAGAGAAGGGAGAGACATAGTTCAAATCCTATTTGAAAAAAAACTGTCAACTCAGAATACTGTACCCTGCAATGCTCTCATCTATAAATAAAGGTGAAATAAGGACCTTTCAATTAAATTTGTCACCATTTGTCCAAGCTTACAAATGATACTTAAGGATGTGCTACACATAGAAACAGAGAAAGATAATCAGAATCATGAGAGAATGAAAAGGCAGAAAATTTCCTGGTAAAAGTACAAAGTTTGGGCTGGCACTGTGGTGTAGTGGATAAAGCTGCTGTCTGCAGTGCTAGCTTTCCTTATGGGCATCAGTTCAAATCCCAGCTACTTGGCTCCCAATCCAGCTCTCTTGGATACAAATGGTCTAAATTCTCCAATTAAAAGACACAGACTGACTTAATGGATTAAAAAAAAAAGACCCATCTACTGGTTGCCTACAAGAAACACACCTCAGGGTCAGTGATGTGGTGTAGTAAGTTAAGCCTCTACCTGCAGTACTGGCATCCCATATGGGTACCAGTTCAAGTCCCAGCTGCTCCACTTCCAATCCAGATCCCTGCTAATGGCCTGGGAAAGCAGTGGAAGATAGCCCAAGTGGTTGAGCTGCTGCACCCACATGGGAGACCTGGAAAACATTCCTGGCTCTTGGCTTCGATTGGCCCAGCTCCAGCTGATTGCAAAGCAACATGTTACAGACACGTTGGGAGTGACTCAGTGGGTAGAAGACCTCTCTCTGTGTCTCTGCCTCTCTCTCGGTAACTCTGCCTCTTAAATTAATTAATTAAAAAAAGAAACACATCTCACCCACAAAGATATATACAAACTGAAAGAGAAAGGATGAAAAAGCTATTCCAAGCTAATAGCAAAAATGAGCAGGAGTAGCCATTCTAATATCAGACAAAATATAAAAAGCTATTAAAATGCAAATAAGGCATTATGCAACAATTAAGGGATTAATTCAACAGGAAGATGTGACTGTAATATATGTATATGTATCCAATGCTAGGGCACCTGGCTATTTAAAACAAATGTAAATGGATCTAAAAGAAAACATAGGCTCCAATACAATAATATTAGGGCACTTCAACAACCCACTTTCTTCAATGGAAAGAACAACTAGATAAAAGAAATCAACAAAGAAACAACAGAGCTAATCTACACTATTGACCAAATGGATTCAACATGATATCTATACAAAATTTCATCTGATAGCTGCAGAATATATAGTCCTTTCATCAACACATGGAGCTTTCTCTAGGATAGACATATGCTAGGCCATTAAACAAATCTCAACAAATTAAAAAAAAAAAAACTGAAACTGTACCATGTATTTTTTTTAACACAATGGAATGAAGCTGGAAATTAACAACTTAAGAAACTCTAGAAGATATACAAAATATATGGAGACTAAATAACATGAATGAACAGTGGTCACAGAAGAAATCAAAAGCTAAACCAAGAAATTTCTAGAAATAAATACAGGTAACAACACAACATATCAAAACTTACGGGATACAGTAGTGTTAAGAGGAAAGTTTATAGCAATTAATAACTACATCAAAAATTGGAAAGGAGTCAAATAAAGGATCTAACAATGCATCTCGAGGACCCAGAAAAATAAGAACAAACCAAACCCCAAATTAATAGAAAAAATAATAAAAAGTACAGAATAAACAAAGTTGAAACAAACAAAAAAAAAGATCAGTGAAATGAAGAGCTGTTCTTTTGAAAAAACAAGCAAACTTGATACACTATTGGCCCAACTAACCAAAAAAGGGGGAGAAGACCCAGATTAATAAAATCCGAAAAGGCGATATTACAACAGATAGTACAGACATAAAAAAAAAAATCATCAGGAATTACTACAGTTACAAGCCACCAAATTGGAAAATCTAGAAGAAACAGATTTCTGATACATACAATCCACCAAAATTGAATCATGAAGACATAGGAAGCCTAAATAGACTGATAACTAGGACAGAGATTGAATCAGTAATAAAGACCCTCCCAACAAAGAAAATCCCAGGACTAGGTGGCTTTACTGCTGAATTCTACCAACCTTTTAAAGAAGAACTAATTCCAATTCTTCTCAAACTATTTTAAAAAATTGAAAAGGAAGGAATCTTCCCAAACTCCTTCTATGAGGCCAGCCTCACTTTAACTCTAAAATCAGAAAAAGAGACAAGAAAGAAAAAGAACTATAGACCAATATCCCTGATGAACGCAGAAGCAAAAATCCTCAATAAAAATACTAGCTAATAGAATCCAATAACACATCAAAAAGATCATTCATTCCAACCAAGTGGGATTTACTCCTGGTATTCAGGGATGGTTCAACATATGCAAATCAATAAATATGATATATCACAATAATAAATTGAAGAATAAAAATCATATGATTATCTCAATAGATGTACAGAAAGCATTTGATAAAGCACAACATTCTTTCATGATAAAAACCTTAAGCAAATTGGATATAATACCATGCCTGAGAAAGAATGTGTAATATTAGTCCCAATCACAATAGTTACAAAAAAATTTAAATGTCTTGGGATAAATTTAACCAAGGATGTGAAATATGTCTACAATGAAATTACAAAGCATTAAGAAAAAAATAGTAGAAGACATAAAAAAATGGAAAAATCTTCCATGTTCATGGATTGGAAGAATGAGTATAATCAAAATGTCCATACTACCCAAAGCAATTTACAGATTCAGTGTAATCTGTCAAAATACCAGACGTTCTTCTCCAATCTGGAAACAAATAACCCTAAAATTCATATTAAGTTACAAGCAACCCTGAATAGCTAAAGCAATCTTAAACAATAAAAATAAAGCTAACCAGATCTCAAGACATAATCAGGGAAGTTATAATCAAAACAGCCTGGTACTGGCACAAGCATAGACATGTGGAACAATGGGGCAGATTAGAGATCCCAGAAAGTAATACACACATCTGCAACCAAATAATCTTTGACAAATGAGCTCAAATCAGTCCCTGGAGAAAGGACAGTCTTCAGCAAACGGTGTTAGGAAAACTGGATCTCTACACGCAGAGGTATAAAACAAGATCCCTACCTTGTACCCTATACACAAATCAACTCAAAATGGACCAGGAATCTAAACCTAAGACATGAAGCATCAAATTACTACAGGGGAGAAACACTACAAGACACTGGCATAGGCAAAGATTTCTTAGATAAGACCCCAGAAGTTACGCAATAAAGGCAAAAATAGACAAATGGGATTACATCAAGCTAAGCAGCTTTCGCATAGCAAAGGAAATACTCAAAGAGGCAACTGACAGAATGATAAAATATGTGGAAACTATACATCTGATAAAAGTTTAATATCCAGGCTACATAAGTAGCTCAAGAAATTCAACAACAACCAAACAAACCAGTTAAGAAATAGGCTAAGGGGGCCAGCGCTGTGGCATAGAGCATAAAGCCACCTCCTGCAGTGCCAGCATCCTGTAATGGCACCAGTTTAAGTCCCAGCCACACCACTTCTCATCCAGCTCCCTGCTAATGCACCTGGAAAAGCAGCAGAGGATGGCCCACGTGCTTGGGCCCCTGCACCCATGTGGGAGCCTGGAAGGAGCTCCTGGCTCCTGGTTTCAGATTAGCCAGCTCTGGCCATTGCACCCATTTGGGGAGTGAACCAGAAGATGAAAGCTATCTTTCTCTGTCTCTTCCTCTCTCTCTCTCTTTAACTCCACCTTTCAAAATAAATCTTTTTTAAAAAAAGAAATTGGCTAAGCTCATGAACAGACATTTTTCAAAGGATGAAATACAAATGGCCAACAGGTACATGAAAAGATGCTCAGGATCACTAGCCATCAGGGAAATGCAAATATAAACCACAAGGAGGCTTCGCCTTACCCCACTTAAGATGACTATCATCCAACAATCAAAAAATAACCAACACTAGTGAGGATGTGAGGGGAAAGGTACCCTAAAACACAGTAGATGGGAATGTAAACTGGCATGGACAATTCCTAAGAAATCTGAAAACAGATCTACCATGTGATCTAGCCATTCCACTCCTAGGAATTTACTCAAAGGAAATGAAATCAGCACATGAAAGAGGCATCTGTACCCCGATGTTTAGAGCAGCTCAACTCACAATAGCTAAAATATAGAATCAACCCAGATGTCCATCAACTGGTAACTGGATAAAGAAACTGTGGTCTATATACATGATGAAATACCACTCAGTTGTAAAAAAGAATGAATTCCTGTCTTTTACAACAAAATGAATACAACTGGAGACCATTATGCTTTGTGAAATAAGCCAGTCCCAAAAAGACAAATATTACACGTTTTCCCTGATTTATAATAATATACAGAGTACAAACAAGTATATTGACATTTTTAGATTTGATTATTATTTATAGCCCTTGGCTATACTCCTGAGGAACAGTGGTTTTTCTACTTACTACTTGTTGAATTCTTTATTTAGTATAGGGTTAAGCTTGTGATTATAAAGTAAACTGAAAATATATGATTGTAAAAATTTTTAAAAATAAGAAAGGAATGAGGATGGAGGTAGGAGCAAGGGAAGGAAGGGAAGGCAGGGTTGGAAGTATCATTATGTTCTTAAAACTGTATATATAAAATATATGAAATCTGTTCCCTTTATATAATTTTTTAAATTTTTTTAAAAAGAAAATGTACATTATGAAAAGACTATGCATTAAAAAAATGACTGCATGGATGAATATCAAGAACCCCCAATACCGTTTAAAAACATTCTACTAAGTGACCTCCTGGACTGAAGGGCAGCCCTAGGGCCCAGTGTCCAAGGATATAGCCAGACAATCCACTGAAGTCCACATCTTGGGTCTCACAGGCTGGTTCCATTTCTAAGTCTGAGGTGGAAGATCTGATATAGTAAGGACTGTGCATGTGTATGTACACAGCTTCTTGATGTAGGAAAGAAACTGTACCCATGGCTCTCTTTATAGCCCCTCATGGAAGGCTCAACAGACCAGGGCAGAGTCTCGTGAATTAAATGTACAAGGTCAGGCATATGGCTCACTTCTGATACATGCATCCCAAGTCACAGTGGCTGGGTTGAGTCTGGGTTCCACCTTCCACTCTATCTTCCTACTAATTTGCACCCCTTGGAGGAGATGGGTCAAGTACTTGGGTTCCTGCCACCTACGTGGGAGACTCGGTTGCTGACTTCGGTCTGACCCATTCCCTGCTGTTGTGGCCATTTGGAGAGGGAACCAATGGATGGAATATCTCTGTTTCTGTTTCTTTTTCTATCTCTGTCTCTCTTCCTTTCAAATAAATAAAATAAGTAAATAAGTAAAAGTGTTAAAGGGGAAAAAAATAAGTAAGCTGTGGCTGAGAAAGCCAAGGCCATGCTTCCCAAGACTTCTTTCCACATGCTCCCATGAGTGAAGAATGAGGGCACACACATGATGTCTCTCAGCAGATTCCCAGGGGCTAGAGCAAGAGACTCAGACAACCATTCCCCACAACCTGCAGGTAAAGAGAAGTTCGTGTCTGGGAGAAAGAGCACTGAGAAACAGCCATTAGGGAAACTTGGCTTCAGTACCAGGAATGTTAGCTGGTTATTGCCATGGTTTGACCAATCTCAGAAGGTGGCAGAGTCTGAGTTCACGTCAGAACAACATGTACAAAGAACCGACAGGCCACCCACAACCTTATCTGAACCTAAAATGTCTGCAAAATTGAGCAACAAAGTTGAAAGAAATAGCCTTTTCCTTGCAGGCTTCCGGTGCCAAGACCCCTTATGACCCAGTTGTAACTGAGTAAATACAGAAGCCAAGAATTTTTGAAACTCTACCCTGGGTGTGCTGCAAGCTGAGGTGAGAAATATGTGAGTTGACAAAAGTGGAGTGTAGGCCTACTTGCTTTAGGGACTTTCCTATCCTACAGAATGTTTGTTAAGTGTTCAAAGTCAGGCCAGCTTCAGGAGCCTTGGAAAGACCAAAACTTTTTCATTTGCCATGTATCAGATGAAGAATATTGGAAGACAGCTCTCCTTTTAAGACAGAAAAGCTTCCAAAATTCCATGTACCAGAAATCTTGGATCCAAAGATGGAATTTGAAATCATGTCAAAGAAACAGATACACAGTACTGGTTCCGAAGGTACTCTGGGCAGTCTCAAGGGATGCTTTGGAGGGCCGAGAAAGGCCAGTGTGCAGCAGCAAAATCCTGCAGCCAAAGCAGCTCAGCTTTCCTTTCTCATAAACTGGGGGTTGGTGAAGATACAACTTACAGGGGAAAAATTCAGACAAGCTAAGGTCAATGAAATAGATGAGGGTATAGAAATAGGCAAGCAGGTAAATAGGTAGAGGACAGGTACAGGACTATATTAAGATACTTCAAAAACTTCATAGGAAAATGGAATTATAAAGTAATACTGGGGGTGGTATTATAGCACAGTGGGATAAGCTGCTGCTGGGGATCCTGCATCCCATATAAGAGTGCCTGGCTGGAGTCCTAGCTACTCTGCTTCCAATCCAGCTCCCTGCTAATGCACCTGGTAAGCAGCAGATGGATGGCTTAAGTACTGGAGTCCCTGCCACCCATGTGGAAGACCTGGATGGAGTTCCTGGATGGAGTTCCTGGCTCCTGTCTTTAGCCTGGCCCAGCCCTGGATGTTGCAAGTATTTGGGGAGTGAATCAGCAGATGGAAGATCTCTGTGTGTGTGTGTGTGTGTGTGTGTGTGTGTGTGTCTCCCTCTCATTGTTCTTTCAAATAACTAAAATCAATCATTATAAAAAAAGTATTTATTTTAGTTATTTGAAAGACTGAGTTTCAGAGAGAGGTAGAGAGAGAGAGAGCGTGCGCGCGCGAACTTCCATCACTGGTTCATTCCCAAATGGCCACAATGGCCAAAGCTAAGCAATTCCTAAGCCAGAAGACAGGAGCTTCTTCTCGGTCTCCAAATGAGGACAGGGGCCTAAGGACTTGGCCATCCTCCGCTGCTTTCCCAGGCACATTAGCAGGGAGCTGGACCAGAAGTAGAACAGCTGGGACTCAAACCAGCACCCATATGGGATTCTGGTGCTGCAGGCTGAGGCCTTAACCCACTGCACCACAGCGTCAGTCTCAAAAATAATAAAGGATAATGTTGGGGCAGGCATTATGTGTAGTGGTTAAGACACTGCTTAGGATACTGCATCCCATGGGAGTGCTTGGTTTCTAACCCCTGGATCTGCTCCCAATTCCTGCTCCCTGATAATGCACAACCAATGGAGATAGTAGGTGGTGGCTCAAGTAGTTGGGTCCCCATCACCTATATGGGAGCCCCAGATTGAATTCTGAGCTCCTGACTTTGCCCTGGCTCAGACCTGCTGCTGTGGACATCTGGAGAATAGACCAGCAGATAGGAGATTTCTGCCCACCCTCAACCCCCAGCCTCTCTCAAATAAATAATTTTTGCAAGACAAATTTATTTTAGTATAAAAAAAGTTTGAAATTTATGTATATTTTTTCATAATTCACACTTCTATGAACTTTTGAAGGCACCCCCTGCCCATAAGACATGAAAAACCCCGTGGGATAGAAAGAGTGCTGTGATGGGAGTTGGGACCAGCAGCTTCTAGTCTAGGCTTCCTGGGTCCTGGTGTGATTATAACACGCGCCTCTCTTTGTTTTGCTTTTTCATATGAGAAATGCACGAAAGACATTCAGTTCCAACGTTATTTGTTTCTCTGGCTTCAAGGAAGCACTAAAAGAAACTTACAGTGACTTTCAATGAGCCTGGGAACTTTTCCTGATCTCCTCCTCCTCAGAAAACGGGATTTTATGAAGACGAATCCAGGAGCTAAGTCATCTAATGCTAGGGAAAACCCCTGCATGAACAGAGACAGCCACTCAGAGGTGAAGTCTGCACACAGTGCCCCAGTGAGGACTAGACTGTGCACTGGGTCATCATACTAATGTCAACAGCAATAATCATACAAACATATTAGTACCGAGAACTCCCAGCGGGTTGGACAGAGGCCCAGCACTTGATCGTTTTTGACTCATTTAGTTTCCCCAACAGTCCTCCAACAACACTGGAACTATTGTCATCTCCACTTGACAGACAAGGAAACTAAGACTCCAGGATCACTGCTGCTAATAGCAGAGGAAGACATCAACACCACGCAGTCTGTGGTCGTGCTATGAAAAATGGACAATGGGAGCTGACACTGATGCCGGCACCGGTTCAAGTCCCGGAAGCTCTGCTCTCTTCCAGATCTCTGCTAATGTGCCTGAGAAAGCAGAAGAAGATGGCCCCAAGTATCAGCCCCTGTCACCCACATGGTAGACTTGGATGGAGTTTTTAGCTCTTGGCTTCAGCCTGGACCAGTCCCCGGATGTTGGGGCCATTTGGGAAGTGAAGCAGCAGATGAAACATCTATATGTGTGTGTGTGTGTGTGTGTGTGTGTGTGTGTGTCACTTGCCTCTCAGATAAATAAATCCGTTTTTAAAAATGGAGATGAAGTGGTAGACGTTTGGCCTACCCTGGTTAAGATAACAGCGTCACATATCAGAGGACCTGCATTCCATCCCCGCCTCCAGCTCCTGTTTCCTGCTAATGAGGATCCTAGAAAGCAGCAAGTGATGACTCAAGTGAATGAGTTCCTGCCACCCACGTGGTATGGAACTCAGGTGCTTAGGAGCCCTAGATTGAGTTCCCAGCTCTTGGCTTCAGTCCTGGCCCAGCCCCAGTTGTTGCTGGCATGTGGGGAGGGACCCAGCAGATGGGAGCTCTCCATCTGTCTGTCTGTCCATCTGCCTCTCAAATAAAGATTTCTTTAATGGAGACCAAAAGAAAGACCCTGCTGGTATTTGAAAGCTCATGAGAACAGGGAGAAGAAGCTAGAAAACCAGTGAAAGGCATTATCCAGCCTAGAGCAGCTCTTCCTTCCAAACAGGAATTTAGAAGAATGCCTCAGGGATATTCAGAGCAGGCTGGCCAGACACACTGCGCTATTAAGGAGCAGTGAGTGACTCCCAGGGACAGAGGAGGGACAGACTGAAAAATAGCTCTCCAAAGAAATGATGAAATCAGACCACTGGGCCCTGGCAGGCGCAGGGGAAGACAAACAGGCAGGTCCCTGCAGACAGGGGGAGGGAGGCGTGTTGGCAAGGGAAACAGCCTGAAGCTTGTGCCAAGGGTCCAAGAGTCTGTCTGCATAGCTTTATGGTTCTGGGCCCATTTCAATGGATCTTGTGCACTGCTGAATTCCTGATGTAAATCTAGAAGGGTCAGTTCTAGGTCAAGTGAACCGAGAGCAGGCTCTGCCACCACCTGTAGAGGTGGAGAAGGGAAGGGACATGTGCTAACCCTGAGATGTGATTCTCCCAGAACATCTGACTCAATCTCACACTCCTCTTCCCCCACTGCCCCACAGCCTCTCCTTCTAGTCCAGGATCTCCTGAACCCCAGCCTTCCCTTCCACTCCTGCCTCTGAAACACTTTCACTTCTTCCCTGCCTATGCAGTCATAGTCACCTGTCCACGCAGTCACAGTCCCCTGCCCAGGGTCTGCAAAGCCTGGGGGGACAGACAGAAAGAGGCAAGGGTGATGCAGTGTCAGCGGAGGGCTGCGACTACCCAGGAGCAGATGGGTGGACGCATGCCAGGGACTCCACTGATACGGGGGACAGTGCGGGGTGGGGCAGCGTGAGGGGAACAGAGGAAGGAAGTAAAGGAAGAGGGAGAAGGGAGGGAAGGAAGAAAAAAGGGAGGGAGGGAAGGAGGGAGGGAGGGAGCCAGGGTACTCTGACAGTTGTAGCTGATCTGAGACCATACTCAGGACCTGCAGAAACCACAGAACACTGCTTATAAAACAAGTCTTCTCTTGAAGACCCCCCGTGGCTGCCGTGTCACGTTTTGTGTTCCCAGTCTCGGTGTTTCAAAAGCCTCCACTAAGCGGTCCTAATAACTCTGCCACTTTATCTGCCTCGGCTCCCAAGGAGGATCCTCTATGAAGCTGTCTCCTCTGATCTCTCTCACTGCCTTTCATTACAATGATGTGCGTATCAGGCTCTCCCTGAAGTTAAGCATGAACTTGTAAAGGCTGCTGCGCCAAACGGCCCATTCGCCTCTCCAGGTCCCTTGCCCCCTTCTTTCCATGGTACCTCTGGCTTCCAGTGGGTGTGGCCAGGGCCAGACTGATGGTGGGAAGAGACAGAGGTCCCTAAAGTTGTGACAATCCCCACCCCCCACCGTCTCCCCAGGGCTGGAGCAGCAGGCAGTGGTGGTGTTCTTCTACCAAATGCCATGGCTCCTGTCCAGGGGCCCCTCCCTGGCAGCCACAGCTGTCCCCACATCTGGCAGCCCTCTGGCTTCTCAAGTGCTGCACAGCCCTGCCTGGTCCTCTCAGCCCTGGCCCCTGCTTTGTAACACCTCCCGGCAGGTCCTCAGTCCTGTGCATTCATCCACTCAGTGCCGAGCTGACAAGGCTCATAGTGCAATGAACCCCATGTCACCCCTCCCTCCTTCCTGCAGGGCCCTGGAACCCACATCCTGGCCCTGCACGGGCACCTCCTAGCCAGCCTTTTCTCTTCGTGTGGATTTTAATGACAGCAATGAATGTGTCTGTGTGTCTCAATCACTCTTACAAGGTAAATATGACTTCCAGGAGTAGCACCGTCTTATCTCACTCATTATGGAAGTGAATATGCTTATCAACCCACTGGGGACAGTGGGTACATATAACATTTTGAGGGACTACAATTTACTCGGTATTTTTTGAGTGTTATCTGTTACGTGAACCCCTAACGACAGCACTGCCCAAGTTGCTTCAGTTTCGGATACAGCATGGGCAACGTTGGTCATGGCAGCATTAAGGAAGGCCTGAAGGGTGGTGACCAGCTGGTGTGAGGACAGGAGAGAAGGGAAGGGGACCGTATCCCAAGACAGGGACGGACAGTGAAAAGAAAGCAGAATCAATTGCATATTTGTACAGAGCTGGCCTGTCCCCACCCATTTCCTTCCTCCTCCTCTCTGCCTCCCATGGCTCCTCTATGGGACCTGCTACTTTCCCTTCCTCTTTTCCTGTTCCCCGGCTGTTTCCTCAGTCACCACTCCCACATGTACTGTCTCAGTTAGAGGAAATTCAGGATCACTGTTGCGGAGAAGGATGCCAGATGCCTCCTAGGGTCTAGGAATAACAAGGGAATCTGAGAAAGTAATTCTGTGATAGCCCTGGCATTCCTGCCTGGAATAAGTGAGGGTTATGTGGGTGAAGCTCCAACAGGCAGGGCGAGTTCATGTGCACATTCCCAGGAAATCTGGAGAGCTAGTATGGTAGAAAATTAAGAACTAGTGAGACTCCAGTCACAGGCCTTGTGGGAGTGGATTATGGGGACAGATGACTCTGGAGGGGCCCCTACCATTGTTCCGTGATTTGTTAACAGGGGTCTGGGAGACCCAAGGGTGAGTTGATTCTTAATCACAGCTACAGGCTGGGCTCTTGCTCTTAGATTTGTTTGCCTGTTTTAAATATTTATTTTTTAAAAATTATTTTTATTTATTTGCAAAGCAAAACTACAGAGAAGAAGAGACAGAGACAGAAAGAGACCTTCCATCTGCTATTCACTCCCCAAATGGCCACAACAACCAGGGCTGGACCAGGCTGAAGCCAGGAGCCAGGAGCATCTCCTGGCTCTCCCACATGGGTACAGGGGCCCAAGCACTTGGGCCATCTTTTGTTGCTTTCCCAGGCCATCAGCAGGGAGCTGGATCAGAAATGTAGCAGCTGGGACTTGAACCAGTGCCCATATGGGATGCTGGTGCTCCAGGCTGGGACTTAACCCACCATACCACAGTGCTGGTTCCTGCTCTTAGGATTTATAGCAAAGGTTACTGACTGTCTATTGTTTTATCTATTTTGATTCTGCCATCCAAAGAAATATTTTCCAACCTCCACTAAGTTCTGGCCAATGTGCTATAATCAGAAGTGATATATGGCAGCTTCCAGGAAATGTGAGTATAAGACACTTCTTGGAGGCCATTTTCTCCCCCACTCTATTGTCTCTTTCTTCTTTCAGCTGCTGAGAATACAGATGTGATGGCTGGACCTGGAGCTATGAGATGAAAGCCACATGAAGAGTACAACTAAGTATAGAGTCTGGCTCCCTGACCATCTGCCTGACTGCACCAGCCCTAGACTGCCTTCCTCTAGAAGTCTGAAATGTAAAAGGAAAATAAATTTCTCTTTTGCTTCAAATAAATATTTTTATGTCTTTGTTACATGCACCCTGATTTGATTTTCTCTCTAGTCTTTAGGCATAATAGATCAAGTTATCTTGAAAAAATTCTGGCCAGAAATTCCACTTACTTCCTTCATTTCTCCAGAGGTGTTTAGATATGGAACCCACTTTTCCTTTCTCCATAGGGAAGTGAAGGCAGTATTTCCATGGTCCCTGACTGACAAAGCAGAGTGGAAATCACCTGTGTTCTCACCAAGCTAAATCCTGGTCTGTGGGTTCCCTAAGAACAGCTATGCCAAGGTCTAACTCTTAGAGGGAAATAGAAGACCCGCCTACATTTAGAGCCAACTTAGAGATTAGTAGGGATTCAATGTCTTCAAGATGACTTAGATGAAAAGAGGCTTAGGAGGGAGAAACACATCCTTGTCCTCAGCTAGAAAACAACTCTCTGTGAGTCAGCACCAGCCCAACCTGACCGAGACAGAATGGTGTCACCAGCCTGTTAGGGAGTAATGAGCAGGGGAGGGAAGTGGGACTGGGGAGAAGAGGGAGGGTGGGGTACGGGGGCTGCCAGGGAGTGGACTCGGTGGCCCCCTGCCCCCTCTTTCTCTACTCACACCAGCCATGTGGGACATTTTGATCCCTTCTTTGTCTCCATCACTATCATCCCTGCCCTGAACATAAACCCTACACCCTTTCTTGACTAAGCCACATTCTTCCATAGCAACAGGCCTCTGTGTTTAGAACGCTTTTACCTGCATAGGTTTGCATGACACCTCTTCAGTAAAAGCTTCCTAGAATTTAGAACAAATATTAGAACATTTCTCCTCTGTGCTTCCAAAGAATTGTATGTATTCAAACACACTTCCATTTTTAGGGATAGCCAAGCTGTATCCTGTGCCCAGGTAATGTGCATGAACTGAACTGCAGGCACTCAGTAAACAGAGAGAGAGAGAGAGAGAGGAAAGAAAAAAGAAATGACACCTTCTTTAAATTTCCTATCCCCTAACAAAAAATATATTATCCCTATTTTAAGAAGGTTAAAGGAATTCCTAGCAGGAGGTGACTTGGAGTTGATTTACGAGATTTTTTTATGAGGAAGTGATTTTCTGGGCCATGTATCTTTTCAGGTTCCATACTAACACTGGTTCAGCTGTGAAAAAACATGGCTGCTTTGCATAGTGTCCAGTGATGACTTCTCCAGTGGTCCCTTCTTCCAAGCTGTGAGATTCTGCAAGGCAGAAACTTACTGTTATTCATTTAGGGACCTTCTGGACCTAGCACAGTGCCTGGGACACAGGTGGTACTCAACAAATATCTCTTGCAAGAAAAGTTGAGTGATGTGGGGCCGCACTGTGGTGTATCAAGTAAAGCCGCCTCCTGCAGTGCCGGCATCCTATATGGGTGCCAGTTTGAGACCTAGCTGCTCCACTTCTGATCCAGCTCTCTCTGCTATGACCTAGGAAAGCAGTAGAAAATGGCCCAAGTCCTTGGGCCCCTGCTCCCATGTGGGAGACCTGGAAGAAGCTCCTGGCTCCTGGCTTCAGACTGGCTCAGCTCTGGCTGCTACAGCCATTTGGGGAATTAACCAGTGGATGGAAGACCTCTCTCTCTCTCTCTCTCTCTCTCTCTCTCTGTGTGTGTGTATAACTCTGACTTTCAAATATATAAAAAAAAAAAAGTTGAGTGATTCTAGTGTTTCCCACAGGCCACCCTTTGGCTAGGAATTAGGGGACACTCTACCCAACTCAGCACTTCCAAGCTGTCACTCATTCCCTTCTATGGAGGTGCTGAAACATGAGTTATTCACCTTCCAAAGCAGCCTGGGCTGCTGGAATAGGTGCCACTAATAGAAAACAGGGAATGTCCAGAGTCCCCTTTATGGCACCCACAGCAGCAAGGAGCTACTTCCACTGCCACCACCAGTGATGAATCACTGATGGAGCCAGAATCTTCACTGTAGTTAATCACACTGGCTTTCTGTAATCCGGCCTTGGGAAATGACTAGGTACTGAGGGCCCATGCCATCCTCACTCCCACACCTGAGAAGTCAATCTGCTCTTCAACTCCAGTGATCTGCCTCTCAATCCTCAGAATGGCTAAGAACCTAGAAGTCACAATGGAATGAAAGAGGAAAGTACTTCTGGGTGGTGAACCAATGCTTGATCACCCATAACAGTGGACCCAGGAGTGATGAGGTCCTGGAAGGGGTAAGCTGGTAATGACTCAGCTATGCCAAGAAGAGAGGGAACTCCAGAGGCTGGAGACACACAGGATGTGTGTGTGTGAGAGAGAGGAGCAGCAAGGCCCCTTAAAGTGTTTTATTACCATTTCTTTCTCCCTCACATCCCCACCTTCCACTCCATTTTATTAGGCAATTAAGCCTTCTTGCTTTTTATTCCTCCATAAGTCAAGGAGAGTTTTTCGTACATACACCCTGGGCCAGGCACTGCCCCGATCATTGTGGAGAAGCTCATAGTCTCAGAGGGAGACCTAAAAGGATCATAACATACAGTACAGAAAAAGCATATACAGGAGACCCTTACCCTCAATCTGGAACTGAAAATGACAAAATAACAACCAAAGTATATGAGTGTTTACTGTGTGCCAGATACTGCTCCACATACTTTATATACATTAACTTACTGAATTCTTTTTTTTAAGATTTTTTATTTATTTATTTGAGAGTTATAGTTACAGACAGTGAGAGGGAGAGATAAAGGTCTTCCTTCTGTTGGTTCACTCCCCAATTGGCCGCAACAGCAGGAGCTACGCTGATCTGAGGCCAGGTGTAACTTCTCACACAGGGAAAATTCGTGTTTCTTATGGCAGTCTACAGAGAAGTTCATGTGGTCAGGGGAGCACTGTGGGAAATGGAGAGGTGAACTCCAGTGGAAACTAGATGGAAAGGGCGAGAACCATTCAGCAAGAGAAGCATGTCATGGAAACTTACTCTTGGAGTTGGGGTCTTAGAAGAGACAAAGGCAGGGGAGTCTTTAAGATCCAAGGATCCGGGGTCAGCGCTGTAGCACAGTGGTAAAGCCCCAGCCTGCAACACTGGCATACCATACAGGTACCAATTCGAGTCCTGACTGTTCCACTTTTGATCCAGCTCCCTGCTAATGCACTTGGGAAAGCAGAGGAGGATAGCCCAAGTGCTCCTGCACCCATGTGCAGACCTGGAAGAAGCTCCTGGCTCCTGGCTCCTGGCTTCAGCCTAGCCCAGCCCCTGTCATTATGGACATTTGGGGAGTGAACCAGCAGATGGAAGCCCTCTCTCTCTCTGTCTCTGCCCCTCTCTGTAACTCTGCCTTTCAAATAAATAAAATGAATCTTTAAAAAAGCTCCAGGGCCCTGGGGAGTAAGAGGTGGAAGATCTAAATAACACAAAACTTTACAGACACATAAACAGAAGGATGACAAAACACCTGGCCCTGGGCATCTTGTAACTACAGGTGGGAAAAAGAACATTGGCCTTAGGTGATATGAGAAGAAGTGGCATTGTGAGTGGCAGAAAGAGGAAGCAGAGGTCACTGGCCAAAAACTAGGGTAAATAGAACAGAGAGCTAGAAATGAGAAGAGGCAAGGAGGTGGGTAGTCACAGAAAGGAGGACTGAGAAGAAGACAGGTGAAGAGGAGGTGGGCATTTACCACCTGAAGTCACGCAGTCGACGGTGACAATGAAGTCATGAAGGAAAAGGCAGTAGGAGGTTGGGGGTGGAGGGGAGATGCTTGCTCTTGCAGTACATCCAGAGAAAAGCAGCATGCTTCTCCGTAACATCTGCGTGGGTGGTCTCTCCAGAGCCAGATGGGTGGGCCCGGAAACCCTGCCTGGCACTGTCCTTCACGGGTCATCTAATCCCGTGGGATTCAGGGGGCTGACTGTCATGAGAAGGAGCTTGCACCAGAAAGTAATCGGAAAACAGCTACCTTCATTGAGAACAGAAGTCAGCGAATTACTATCCTCGCTCCTTCCGCCGCCATCTTTCCACCTGTGCCATTTCTTATAAAAATAACAACAACAAGTTGCATGGGACCACAGCCACACCCACTGGTTTACGTTGGAGCCTGTGGCTGTGGTGGTACTACTCACCAGCAACGAGGTTGTGGCAGACAATGCCTGTCCTGCAAAGCCTAAAATACTGATTCCAGCATTTTACAGAAACCATTGGCCAGTTTCTGATCTAGAAGGTCCCGTGCTAAAAAGCCCAACAGAAGCTAAAAGTGGCTTGGTGACATCATTGGTTTACACTCTGCTGCAAGCACCTGACATGCTCATAGACTGGGCCCAGTTGGTGGCCTGCTCTCCATGGCCGCCTTTGAGTAGCCCTGTCCACACACAGTGCAGGGGGCAAGGACAGCTGCGTCCACCCGTGGGCCCACAGTTTGGGTCTCTCAGGAGGCAGAGCTACCATTCTCCCTGCCCAGCATAGAGTCTCACAGCCCTACAGATGC
Organism: Sylvilagus floridanus; assembly: GCA_949820135.1. Classification (NCBI taxonomy): domain Eukaryota; kingdom Metazoa; phylum Chordata; class Mammalia; order Lagomorpha; family Leporidae; genus Sylvilagus; species Sylvilagus floridanus. The sequence goes on from OX463230.1 coordinate 25,874,200, forward strand.
CCAGAACAGACTGTATCCTGGATGCCATGTTTGAAAAATATTCAGAAGCTAGGAACAGAGGCCCTGCCTGGAGGTTATCTCCATGAGAAAAGCACTTACGTTTGTCTTCATTATAATTAGACTGAAAACTCCTCCAGGTGAAACTTGTCTAACCATAAACTTCTGAGTGCATACTTCATCAGTAAGGGTAAATAAAGCAATAACAGGAAACCATCAGATATTTTGCTAGTAAAATAAGTCAATATTTATTTTCATTCTTTGGGACTTTTGGGGAAGTGGTGGATAATAATTACATGAGGGTAACTGGCAGTTTTTCCAGATCTTACCATTGGATTAATTTCCTTGCATCTGACTGTATGAGATGTTCAAGGTAAGGTTGGATGTGTGTGTAATTTCTTGGGAATGGTGTATGTGTGTGTTTGTGGATTTTTTATTTTTTAAAAAAATGTTTTTATTTATGTATTTGACAGGCAGAGAAATAAGAGTGGGGGAAGAGTGGGGGTTAGAACTCCCCTGTGGTGGTTCACTCCCCAAATGCCTGCAACAGCCCTTGAATGGGGCCAGGCTGGGAATGGGTGGCAAGAACCCAATTATTTGAGCCATCACTGCTATTTCCCAGGGTCTATACTAGCAGGAAGTTGGAGTCAGGAGCCGGAGCCAGACATTGAGCCCAAGTACTCCAGCATGGGATTCAGGCAACCTAACCAGGATCTTAACTGTTAGGCCAAGCCACCTCTGCAAATTTGTTTTAAATCAGGAACAGTAAGAAGTCTCAGAAACATACAGTACATTCTAAGAGGATAGCAAAGAAGTTTCCTTGGTCCATCCATCATCCATCCAACACTGCAGAGGGCCTGCCTCTGCCAGGAGCTGTGCTAGACACCAAGGGCACAATGATGAGCAAATCACACTGAAAGGGCTCTGGTCAGAGGCAGTGGCGAGGAGGCCCCCATGGATTGGCTCTGCTCCTGATTCTGGCTCTACACCAGCTAGCCATTCAACCCAACCACCTTTGGCCTGTGGGCACCCAGTGTTCCGTGACATGGAGATGACCCTGCCAGAGCATGGTCACATTCCAAGCAGATCCCTCAGCTGGGTCACACTCTTCTCACCATCCTGACATCCCTGCTGTCCTTGACTCACTCCCCAGCCAGTCTGCAGCAGGGTGTGGTCCCCTAGGGGAGCGCTCCCACAGCCACACCTCCCCCTGCCTTTCCAGAAAGGCCCCTCTTCCAGCAGCCAGCCCTTCCAGTCGGGCAGAAATTTCCTGTTCTGGTAATCAACAGGCACTTTGTTTTTGTTTTATTTTAAATGCACAATACATCCTCAGGCAGCTCCACCCTCTGTTCTAATTCCATTAAATCTATTCCTTTTGGACATTTTTTTTTTTTTCATGCAGCAGAGAGGGGGACTGGGAGACAGGGTGGAGAGAGAAGCTGATAAAACCAGGGCCGTCCACAAAAAGGTGAAAACTGAGGGTTCCCAGCACCCATGTTCTGAGTCTTCACTTTCCCCTCCCTGAAATGTGTCGCCTCCAATCATCAAACATTCTTGAGCCTGCGCCCAGGCTCCTCCCGAGGAGAGCTCTGCAGTAATTGAGCTGAAATATATCATGTCACAGGAGTTGGCAATAATTAAAGGATAAGGCAGACATCTGTGTCTTCAGACAATAACACATATGCATACCGCTCTTAATTTAAAACTAATAACAATGTCATGCTAATATAATTAATGCCTCATTCAAGATGTCTTCTGGGGAATGAGCTGTTCTACATAATTGATTCTCCCAGATTCCTGGAGCTTACAATTTTAAGAATCGAGTCATTTAACATTTTTTGTTATGGAAATCTTTCTGAATATATTGTATCATTCTCTATTCTTCTAAGAGGAATGCACCCAGCTTTATGAAGCTGGGACTAGCTCTGTCATAGCCAGTGCCTGATGGAGTATTCAGGCTCCAATGTGTGTTTATAGAACAATAATTATGACCTTTAATACTGACCTGTGATGAAGAAAAATAATAAACTCTTCAGCTTTGAAATTATGGACAGTTGTTTGCCTTTACATCAAATTGTTATGGCTTTTGCATTCTTTCTTTTGATACAAAAATCCTAATTTCTTTTTGTTTGCTTGCTTTCTTATTTAATTTGAAAGGTACACAGATACAGAGAGATCTTGCATCCCCTGGTTCACTCCCCCAAATGTCCACAACAGCCAGGAATTCAATCCTTGCCTCCCACGTGGGTGGCAGGGACCCAGCTGCCCTCCAGGGGCTGCATTAGCAGGAAGCTGGGTCAAAAGCAGAAGAGCTGGGAGTCAAGCCAGGTTCTTTGACATGGGATGTGAGCATCCCAAGCAGCGTCTTAACCACTGCACCAAGCACCAACCCCAGTTTTTGCATTCTTATTTGTGCTGTTTGAATTCTCCTGTCTCTTCCTCCATCTTGAAGCTGTGAGCTTCTTGTTTCTGTTTCTAAAAGCTCCCCCGACCCATAAACACACTGATTCTCATTTGCTGGAGATCAGAATTAAACTTAGATCATGCCTGAAATAAAAGTGAATAGTGTCTAAGAGAGGCAGAATACTTCTGTGAATTTTTGAAGCTCACGTTGGCCACCTGAAAGCCTTGTTTGCTTTCTTCTGGTTTCTCAGCTGTGGCTCAGCTGGCTATGCCTGCTGTATGAATAACCCCCAGATGAGTCAAGTATTGCCATGAAAGCTACAATAAAAACTCACAATAAATGCATTTCCATTGGTTAGAACATCCCACCACACGTCATCCAGGTAAAGGTCACACCTGCTAGTAGAGATTCACTACCCGGTTCATTGGGCTCCTCCACACTGTGAGCCCAAGGTAACAAGGAGTCCCACTCCAGACAAAAGGGAGACCCTGATACATCTGGTGGCCACAACATTCCTCAAAACCTAGGGGCAAGTCTTTCATGGGAGAGGCCAAACCTTCCATTCACAGTAGTGCCTAGATTCTAACAGTCTTTCCCCCTTTGGGTCCACACATCTCCAAACCTGTGACACAATCAGTCCTGCAGGATTGAGCTTCCCAGAGTTCCCATGGAGGAGTGAGAATCTCTCCTTTATGCCAAAAGGCTCTCTGAACAGGAAAAGCCAGTGGATGAAAGTCCTGATTTTGATTTACCAAGAAATAAGTTAGCCTTCCATAGTATCTTCTGTCAGTCACAAAGAGTCCAATGAAGACAGCAATGAATGAGTCCCAAGAAGGGAGGGAGGAAACAGGAAATGAGGTGGGTTTAGCATGTGAGCCGCTCATTCCCACCCTTGGTGTGGCCTCCAGTGCCATCTCAGTTCCAAAGCAAACCGGTTATACCATGAGGTGCCTTCCCCTGCTAGGTCTGGTTGAGGGCCAGAGAGCTCTCTGTTGGCTGGAGTAAGTCAGGGCAGGGCCAGGAGACAGGATTCTCAAGCCTTGCCTGTGAGTCAGCAGCTGCCTCGCCAGGTGACCTCCAGCAGGCTGTCTGGGCCCCATCTGTAAAACGACAGATCATAAACCTCTGCTCAGGGCACAGTGTGAGATGTTGGTAATTAGTGTTTGGAAAAGCTTGTGTCTTCAGATGAAAGCATTTATAAGTTCTGAGCTCTGTTCTTAGATGAGGTCTTTGTGCAGTTGGATTTGATTGACATGGCAATGGAGCTTCTATAATTTCCTTTAGGAGAACTAATTCTATAATCCCAAGAGTGCTGCGGCAAATAGCTGCACTTATAAACCTCTGACATTTCTCTAGAAGCTTACATCTCATAGATGATTAAGCTCAACTTCTTCAATTCCAAGAAAAATTCTTTGAAAACTTTTGACTCTGAAAATATTTGGTATAACAGATTTTTCTAAATCAAAATGTGAACTGAATATAGTCATAAATCTCACTAGATTTAACTTTTGAATATTTTAGAAAGCATCATATTTTTCAAAGTGAATGCTACCTTCTTTTTTTATAAATTTTATTTATTTATTTATTTATTTATTTGAAAGGCAGAGTTAGAGAGAAAGACAGAGGCAGAGAGAGAGAGAGAGGTCTTCCATCTGCTAGTTCACTTCCCAAATGGCCACAACGACCAGAGCTGCACCAATCCAAAGCCAGGAGCCAGGAGGCTCTTCCAGGTCTCCCACGAGGGTACAGGGGCCCAAGGACTTGGACCATCTTCTACTGATTTCCCAGGCCATTGCAGAGAGCTGGATTGGAAGTGAAGCAGCTGGGACTCAAACCAGCGCCCATATAGGATGCTGGCACTGCAGGCGGCAGCTTTACCTGCTATGCCACAGCACTGGCCCCAATGAATGTTACATTCTAACATTACCATTTTAATAGCTTTATTGGGGGATATAACTGCTAAATAATAAAACAAAGTTTAAGTTGTACAATTTCAGAATTTCTGATGTATATGGCCATCCATATAACAATCATCATCAGAATCAAGATCACAATCAGATCCATCACCTCCCCAAAAGGGCTTTAGACCGCATTGTTTCCCCTTGCTCTACAGTTTGCATTTTCTAGAACTTCCTATTAACAGAATTACAAAGCTCAGGCTCTTTTTGTCTGGTGTCCTTCACTCAGCATAATTATTTCAAGATTCACAACATTATTGGGTACATGATAGTTTACCACTTTTCTTTTGAGAGGCAGAAAGACATGGAGATAGAGAGAGAGAAAGCAAGATCGCTTCCATTACTGGTTCGCTCCTTAAATTGCCATAACAGCTGGGGGTAGGCTTAAGGCTGGCCCAAGCCATAAACACAGAACCTGATCCAGGTTTTCCTTGTGGTGACAAAAACCCAACTAACTGAGCCAACAAAGGTCTGCATTAGCAGGAGATAGAATCTGGAGCCAGAGCCAGGATATAAACACAGGCACTCCAATGCTGAACATGGGTATTTTAAATTAGCACTTTAGCACCTAGGTCAAATGCTCACCCAAAGTTCATTACTTTTTATTGCTGAAGAGTAGTATTCCATTGTGTAGATTGACCACAGTGGTTTATTTATTTGTTAATGGGCATAAAGGTTCTTTCCACTTTGGTGCTATTACAAATAAAGCCACTGTAGGCCACAGTGTACAAGTCTTGTATGGATATATCTTTTCACTTATCTTGGGTAAGTACCCAAATGAATACATCCTATGTTGTAGAAAGGCATGGCACATGCAAATTCCTACATATAGTTCTTTTCATGTCTACGTGTGTTTCTCATGGAACCAAAACACTCACATTTTCTTCTGTCCCTCTATTTTGACAATAGTGTGAAGAATTTGCTTTTGTGTTGCACAATACAACTTGCAAAATTATTTTGCATATATTATCTTAAAATATCTTTACAAGTAATCTCTTCTCTCCTTTCTTTGTTTTACCCCAATTGTCTCCCTAAACAATACTAACATTTCTGAATCCCAATGAGACATTCCAGATGTGTTCTCAGAAAAACATACATATCCAAGTTTCTTTGCTCCCTTGTTTCTCAAAGGGCAACAGGTACCCCAAGATATACCCCTTACCAAAGGCCACACTGTCCCAACCTAGAAAGTGAATTAGCAAAGTGTAAACCAGATCCTCCATTTGCCTGCTCCTAGCTTCTCTCTCTCTCTCTCTCTCTCTCCCTTCTTTTGCCCTCTCCCTTTCCCTCTTTCTCTCATTTCACACAAATTTCATACCTTGACTGTAACTGTCACACAGATAAGTCTCCACTTATTTTAAGACAGAAACTAGGGGTGGTTTTTGTGTTTGGCTCAGCAATCAAGACAACTGCATCCCATGTGGGAGTGCCTAGATTCAAGTCCCAACTCTACTTCCCACCCAGCTCCCTGCTCATGCACACCCTGGGAGGCAGCAGATGATGGTTCAAGTACTTGGGTCCCTGCCACCCATGAAGGAGACCCAGATGGAGCTCTGGCCTCCCACACGGGAGACACTGATTGAGTTCCCAGCTCTTGGTTTTAGCTTGGCACAACCCTGGTTGTTGTGGGTATTTGGGGAGTGAACCATCAAATAGAAGATATTCATTCTCTCTCTCTCTCTCTCTCTCTCTCTCTGTGTGTGTGTGTGTGTGTGTGTGTGTGTGTGTGTGTCTCTTTCTCTTTTTCTCTCTCACTTTCTCTCCCCCTTTCAAATAAAAGAAATTTTTAAAAAATACAGACACTGGGGCCGACTCCATGGCACAGCAGGTCAAAGCCCCGGCCTGCAGCACCAGCATCCCATATGGGTGCCAGTTCAAGTCCCAGTTGCTCCACTTCCAAGCTCCCTGCTAATGCACCTGGGAAAGTAATGGAAGATAGCCCAAGTCCTTGGGCTTCTTGCACCCATGAGGGAGACACAGAAGAAGCTCCTGGCTCCTGGCTTCAGATCGGCGCAGCTCCAGCCATTGCAGCCACTGGGGAGTGAACTGGCAGATGGAAGACCTCTCTTTCTCTACCTCTCTTTGTAACTTTGTCTTTCAAATAAATAAAATAAATTTTAAAAAAATACAGAAACTGCTTCTTATATAATTCCCCAGCTCTGAGTCACTTTACTATGCTATTTAAGTTAAAAAATAATATCATGTGGGCAGGACACTGCTAAAGATAAATCATGCATTTTTTACTGTTTCCTGTCAGAAATAATCTCATTCAATTATTGTGAAAAAATTTTAGTGGTGCCTTTAGAATCTTCGCTCTAAAAGTCTGCTTCCTTCCATCCTTCCTCCTGCTTTCTCCCCGTTTTTCTGTTTTTCTTTTTTCTTTACTCTTCTCCAATTGCCTGTGAGTTTGAGAGAAATCTGTCAGTCTACCACAGATAATTCCAAAAAAAGAGAGTTTGGGGCTTTGGAACAACTGACTTCCCACTGAAAAAGTTAGGTTTTATCACTTCCTACACAAAAATATAATTCCATATGAATTTTTAAAATTAAAAATAGAGAGGCGGGCACTGTGGTGCAGCAGGGTAAGCTGTGCATGGGACACCCACATCCTATAGTGGAGCACCTGTTCAAGTCTCGGTTACCCCGCTTCTGATTCAGTTTCCTGCTGATGCATACTGGAAGGCAGCAGATGGTAGCTCAAGGGCTTGGAGCCCTGGCACTCATGTGGGAGATCTAGATGGAGGCTGGCCCAAACCCTGCTGTTGTAGGCATTTAGGGAGTAAACCAGAGGACGGGAGATCAATCTCTCCCTCTTGCTTGCTCTCTCGCTGTCACTCTCATTCTCTGTCACTCTTTCAAACAGATGCAAATAAACATAAATATTTGAAAAAAATTAAAACTAGAACTATCAAAGCATTGAAAAAACTGAACTTTAAAAATAATATTGGGGTTAAGTAAGAGAAATCTCCCTAAGGAAGATGCAAACCCTAAAATCCATTAAAAATTATTTCTAAAACAAAGATTATTAACAGATTAGTTGTATATATTGTTCAATTTTGCATGTGAAAGATATCAAACAAATTTAGAAGGTAATTTTAAATCTTTTTTAATTCATGCATTTGACAGGCAGAGTTACAGAGAGGGAGTGACAGAGAGAAAGAGACAGAGAGAGAGATCTTCTATCTGCTGGTTACTCCCCAAATGGCCACAACGGCCAGGGCTGAGCCATACTAAAACCAGAATGCTGGACTCCACTCAGATCTCCCATGGAAGTGTCAGTAGACGAAGTGCTTGGACCATCTTCCTCTGCTTTCCCAGGAGCATTAATAGGGAGCTGGACTGGAAGCAGAGCAACTAGAACTCAAACCAGTACTCATACAAGATGTTAGCACTGTATGCGCAGTTTTATCTGCTGTGCCACAGCACCAGCCCCAATTTATCTCTTTAATTTGGAGAAAATACTATATATATATATATATATATATATATATATACACACACATATATAATAGTATATATAGTATTATATGATTAGATTACTTCTCCATCTATAAAAAGCTCCCTACATTGAATTGTACTTTAATATTTGTACACTTTACCAAATGTAAATCTTACCTCAAAACTTCAAGGACTGTAAACAAATGCTGAATTGTTCTTGATAAGCCTCATACATTTTTAATGTTTAGTACTAGTATCTGCCACTTACTTTGAAATGCATAAAAATAAGGTAAATAGATAAAGAGATGGGCAGATAAAAAGATATGTAATAAATCCAATACAGCAAAAGGTTAATTCTAGATTCTGGATGGTATATTCATGGATGTCTACTACACAATTCTTTCAACTTTTCTATCATGCTTGAAAATTTTCATAACAAAACTATGGGGAAAGAGCCCCCTAAAATTAATAAGATAATAAGTACAACTTCAGAGAACAGTAAACAAAGAATGTTAACAGACAACGAGGAATAAAGAAAAATAGCAGGGGCCAGCGCCATGGCTCATTTGGTTAATATCCGCCTGCAGCGCCAACATCCCATATGGGCACTGGTTCTAGTCCCGGTTGCTCCTCTTCCAGTCCAGCTCTCTGCTGTGGCCCGGGAAGGCAGTGGAGGATGGCCCAACTGCTTGGGTGCCTGCACTCGCGTGGGAGACCAGGAAGAAGCACCTGGCTCCTGGCTTCGGGTCAGCACAGTTCTGGCCATTGCAGCCATCTGGGGATCAGTGGATGGAAGACCTTTCTCTCGGTCTCTGTCCCTCACTGTCTATAACTCTACCTGTCAAATAAATTAAAAAAAAAAAAGAAAAATAGCAGATCAAAAGGAAAGAATGATGCTGGGGACAGTGCGATGGCACAGCAGGTTAAAGCCCTAGCCTGAAGCGCCGACATCTCATATGGGCGCTGGTTCAAGTCCTGACTGCTCCTCTTCTGATCCAGCTCTCTGCTATGGCCTGGGAAAGCAGTACAAGATGGCCCAAGTCCTTGGGCCCCTGCACCCATGTGGGAGACCTGGAAGAAGCACCTGGCTCCTGGCTTCGGGTCAGCACAATTCCGGCCGTTACGGCCATCTGGGGAGTGAACCAGTGGATGAAGACCTCTCTCTGTAACTCTTTCAAATAAATAAAATAAATCTTTAAAAAGAAAAAAAAGAAAGAATGGTGCTTAACTTTACTTGGACTCAGCAAAATTACAGAAAGCTTAGATCATTCACAAATACAAGATGGAAAAAATAAAATGTGTTGGACACATTTGGGTTATAAATCAGCAGACAAGAGATCTCTATATGTCTATCTCTCTCCTTCTCTTGGCTTCTCAAATGAATAATGATTGTCACAGGGGGTGGGCATTGTGGCATAGCAGTGAAACTGCCATTTGTCACGCTTGATCCCTTATCAGAGTTAGGTTTCAGTCCCAGTTACTCTGCTTCCAATCCAGTGTCCTACTCACACACCCTGAGAGACAGCAGGTGATGGCTCAGGTACTCGAGTGCCTGCCACATGGGAGATGTGGATGGAGTCCCAGGCTCCTGGCTTTGGTCTGGCCCAGTCCTGGCTGTTGTGTGCATTTGAGGGGGGTAGGTGGCAGGAAACAGCAGAAGAAACAGCTTTCCTTCTCTGTCACTCTGCCGTCCAAATAAATAATAAACATCTGTGAAAGAACATTACAGAATGAAATATATAAAAGAATCACTTACAGAAAAATAAGATTATAAGTGTTGGCAAATGTAGAGGAAAAAAATGTCCCAAACCACACATCCTTAAATTCATCTAAGGAGAGAATGATACTGAGAGGAGAAAGAGAGGAGACTGAAGGAAGCTTTGCATTGCTACCCTGGAAATGGGTGTTTGGCACGGTGATTAAGAGTCCCAACTTGGGACACCTGCATCAGATACTGGATTGCCTTATTTGACTCCCAGGTCAATTTTAGGTCTCAGCTTCCTGTTAATGTGCACCCTGGGAGGCAACAGGTGGTGGCTTCAAGTAGTTGTGTCCCTGCCGCCCACATGGGAAACCCTGATTGTGTCCCAAGCTCCTGGCTTCGGTGTAGCACAGTACCAGCTAGACTCCACCAGCAGACGAAAATCTCTCTATGTGTGTGTCTCTCTTTCTGTATTTCTGCTCTACAAATAAAATGAAAATAAATAAGACAAATGAACTTCCCTTCTATATAGACTTCTATATTATTTGCACTTCTTACCACAAGCATGCAATACCTTGCTCATTTTCTAAATTACCTTACTAACCCCAAGATGTAATAATGACTATTATCTAGCTATCCCTAAAACATCCCGTGCAAACTTCAAAATTCAGTCAGTAGTTCACATATTTTTCCTGCCTAACATCAAAAGCCTGAAGTCTTACAGACAAAACATCTGGTGATCTTTTGTGGGATTTTCTTTACTTTTCATCTGAATGTCTCCACATTCATGTCTACAAGTCAAACAGTCACAAGCCCACAAATCATGTGAAAGTCCTTTCTTCTCCCAACTTCATTCCCCTAGGGCTTAGCCAACTCTGGATGCAGTGTCTGGTCTCAATAGAAGCCCTATTGAGCAAGAAATGTCCTTAAATATAATGAAACATATTCTGAGCTAAATGCCAGAGAGTAGATGGGGTTAGGGAGGAGCAAATTCTACAAAAACACTGCAAGCCTATGGAAAAAGAGCTGAAGATAAGAAGAAGAAAAAAAAAAAAAACAGAAAGAAGGTCGAGGTGGAGGAGGAGAGAGCAAGGGAAAGTTTTGGCTTCATTTTGCAATTCTGACCCATGAAAGAATTCAGGAGGAATTTTGACATCTAGGCACACACATGTCAGTTCACTTACAGCTCCAGTCAGTAAACAAGAGACTTTGTGCAGGTAGACAGAATGGTAAATCGTTCCTTCAAAGTGAATACTCTAGGTAAATGGCATGCAGAAAAGTGAAGAGGAGCAGGAAGAGTAGAGACAGGACACACTCCAGAAGATAATATGTAGGGAACGAAAATGACTCTGACCACAGGACCCTCAAAGCATTTTACGAGTATTCTTGCCCGCCTTCGGTGCCACTCAGCCTCTTTCTCACTTGTTGCTTCTCCAGTGGGGATAGATAGATAGATAGCTTGCATCTGGGATATGCCCAAAATACCTATGTCCAAGCAAGGGTGGATAAGACCAGAATGTAAGTAAATACCTGTGTCCAAGTAAGGGTGGATAAGACCAAGTTATATACCCAAGTCGGGGTCTGGGTCTGCTAGGAGAACAAGGGCATGGGTTTCCAGTTTACACAAAGGAGAAGGGGCTGGACTGGTGATGGTCCAGGGATGAGTACAGCATGTTTCCCACTACCTCTGATGAAGGAAAACCTCATTCGGTGCTTCTGAGGGAAGCAGGGGTGTCCTACTCAAGTGTGTCCTTCTTCTACACATTCAGTTCACTCAACACTTAGATTCCAGGTACCTAACTAATGCCTAATTAATACCTATTTAATTAATGCTTCACCCTGAAAATGCAAAAATGAGTGGCATGACCCTCTCCCCTCCCAAGAATCCCATAGTCTAGTGGGTAAATTTAAAATATAATGAGTGGGGGCCAGTGCTTTTCTCTCCCTCCAGAGAAAAGCACGAAGGATGTATTTTAAAAGATCATAATTATACTGGATGAGTTGACCAGGTGACCAAGATCGGGGAAAGACAGATGATGAACATACAGCCCTGAGCCCGGATGCTGCTCTACTGACCATTCCTGTGGTAACCCTCATGTCCCTGTGTGGCAGCTGCAGCAGCATTCTAGGAAAGGGGAGCGGGATGTCCAAGGCACAGAGATGGAAACCCCACCATGCCGTTAGGAGTTCAGAGAGTGACCTGTTGCTGGAACACAGGTATTGAGGCAGGAGCAAGGAGACAGCAGGAGCAGAGGCACAATTACTCCCAAAGAAATGTGGGCTTTATCTTGTAGATAAACAGGGTACGGTAGGATAGTCTTAAGGAAGGCAAAACAGGAGATCAGACCTACGTTTCTGAGGAATTAGGGTTAGAGACAGAGTGGAGATTGCAGTTGTTCTCCAAGAGAGGAATGAGACTGATCTGGACCAAGATGAAGGGATAAGACGGGTGGGAAGGAGGTTGAACTGGGAAAATTCAGTGACTTCAGTGAATGTTTAGGATTCAGGGGTGAGGAGCCCCCAGCCTCCAGGCTTTTAAGGCACCAAAATCATTCAGTCTGCCCCTGCCAAGGCAACCATAGGCATGACTGACTTGAAATTCAATAAACCTATGGTGGGCTAATTTTTAAGTTGATAATTTTGTATGGTGGGTGAATGACGTTATAAATATCCAAACGTCCCTTGGCAGAAAAAGGGTTTCTGGTTGGATGATAGAGGGAAGGGAGGAGAGAGGGAAGTCCAGGGTAGCTTTTGGGTTTCTGGCTTTAGTAAATAAGAATGTTGGAGACTGAAAGGAAGGCACCAGGCAGTGAGATAAGAAGGAGGATAGTGTGAAAAGCAGGTGAGCTCTGTGTCTATAATTGCTGGATGGCCAAGGGTTTCATGGACCATCGATGGTCAACACAGGCAGCATTCAGGAAGTCCTGCCATTCTGCTGAGCCTTCTGCCTGCATTATCTCCATTATCTCATCGAAGCCTTTTAACAGCCTTAGGAACTAGTTACTATTGTTGTTGTTAGCTTTGTTTTACAGGTGAAGAAACTGAAGCTGCCAAACTTGCCCAACTCACACAGATACAAGGAGTCAGAGATCGAAACCTTTGCTTCCCTGCCTGCAAAGCCCACAGCCATTGAATCAACACACTGAACTCATCACTGGACCGTCACCATCCAGCCCCTTCTCCTTTGTGTAAACTGGAAACCCATGCCCTTGTTCTCCTAGCAGACCCAGACCCCGACTTGGGTACATAACTTGGTGAGACAGTCCACTCACCCCTCAGCTGGGGATGCTTGGCCGGGAGAAGACTGCACAGCTGCTCCCAAGCCCCATTTCGTAAGCATGGGTATGCACAGTTGTCACTCTGAAGCAGCACTGGGCAGATCTAAAGTCACCCCTAGTCCAGGAAGGGATGCAGCTGCTGCAGGGGGTCATGTTCCACATTGCTTAAATGATACTTCCCAAAAGGATGCTCCCTATCCACAGGCTGTTGCCTCCCTTTCCTCAACAGTGAGCCCTGCCCTGGAACTAAACAAGCCACTAAGGCAAGGTGGGGTTTTCATTAGGACAACAAAATAGGATAGGACTAGCATAAAAACTGAGCCAAGAGGAAATAAAAGATGGATGTATGTTTGGCACATTTGTCACAAAGACCTTTGGGGCTCTGAAATTTGCTTTCGTCAGCATTGTGGATCCGTGGCAATTGCTACGGTTAATTAATGACTGTGACTTTTAAGATAGCAGCTTCCAAATGCCAGTCCTTGGACCAGGTAGGTCCCTGATGAAGTGTCACTGTAAGATAAAATGAGGAAAATATGGGCAATGCTTGTGTGTAGGTAGTTATCATAGATATTACATAAATATGTACCTTCAGAATCATTTTTCTAATGGCCTTTCTGTTCCGAGATATTATCTTCCCATCTTGGGAGTATTTTTTTTTCAACCCAATGAGCAACTCCAAAATTGTAGAACAACTATCATAGTTAGTAAACTGTATTCAGTTATTTAACCAACATTCTATCTCTTTGCCAGACTCTGGAGGTGCCCCAGTGAGTAAGACCAACCCAGTGAACTGTGAACTGCTACTCCTCCAGAGGTTACCTAACACGAAAATGGGCATTATGATGTTATCAGGAGCACAAGGAATTTGGCAAGGGAGAAGTGCTGGGCATGATGGGAGCTCATCTCAGGCAACCTCTCCTTGCTAGAAGCATCTTGGAAGGCTGCCCTGAGAAAGTGACACTTATGGTAGGACCTAAAGAATGAGCAGGAATCAGCTGAATGATGCAACCCTAAGTCACAACAAAGAATGAGGCACCTTGGAGGGACTGAAGGAGGTGCTGAGGCTGCTGGTAGGCTGGCCACATGCTAGGAACACTTGGCTGGTTTAGATGGAAGTAGACCATGGCTAAGACAGAAAAGTGTCCCCACCATGGGGTACTGTCTGGGGCTCCAGAGCACATGGCTGACTGTTGGCAGCTGACACCTACTAATAAATGTCTGTCAGCATATGAGTGAGCGCTGCTCGGTAAGGCACAAGTGCTCCACGGCTAGCAGTCTGTCACTTGTGGCCAGGGTGGACAAACAGGTCACTTTGCTGTCCACCCTGTGCATCCTTGTTTATCATGTCTAAAAAAAGGTTAGGTGAAATGTGCTCTATGTTCTTTTCTGGGGTTAGCATCCCATAAGGATAAATATTTAAGAACTATCCTTTATTGAGCTTTTAAAGTGAGAAGTTGCTGTGCTAAGAGGTTGTATCTGTATTATCAATAATCCCCATAGCAGCCCCAGGAGATAGGTATTACACAACTTTCTAGATGAGAAAATCGAGGACAGAGAGGAAAGCTTCAAGGTCACACACCTCATCTGTAGCACATTCAGCACTCAAATCCAGTTCTATGTGATTCCAAAGCTGATGTACTGGGGCCATTTCTGTGGCATAGTAGTTTAAGCCTCTGCCTGCAGTGCCAGTTCATGTCTCAGTTGTTCCTATTCTGATCCAGCTCCCTATTGATGGCCTGGGAAAGCAGTGGAAGATGGCCCAGGTGCTTGGGCCCCCTGAACCCTCATGGAAGACCTGAGGGAGTGAACCAGCAGATGGAAGACCTCTGTCTCTCTTTCTGCCTCTTCTTCTTTCTCTGTGTGTAACTCTTTAAAATAAATAAATAAATATTTAAAAAAGAAAGAAAGTTCTGTTGTTTATAAACCACCCAGTCTCTGGTATTTTGCTATAGCTGCCTGAACGCACAAGATAATGACCAAGAATCAGAACACGTTGCACAAGTGAGACAAGCAGAGGGGAGGAGACATTATACCCCAAGATAACTGAGATTCAACTGAGCCTCCTCATATGGGGCATCCATATAAAGTGGATCATACTCTTTTCTCTTTGGGACCAACATCCAATCTTGGACCCCATTCCTATGATGTTTCCTATCTCATTCCTTCAGGAAGAAGTGCTTGCTTTGGTCTCGGACCCAGTACCATAGTTCTAAGAATTCAGCTACCTTACCACAAGTTGCTCTTGGCCAGCATTATACCTGTATTTTATATATGCGATCCCAGATGTGCCACTGTACTTGGTCCACTGGTCACACTTGCAGGAGCTCCTGGATGCTGCCCTGCCCATCCAGACCTTTATCCTGTCACTTCCTTTACTGTTCTGTAGGCTCAGTTGCTAACGTGCCTGGGAAAGCAGCAGAAGATAACCTAAGTGCTTGGGCCTCTGTACCCATGTGGGAGACCTGGATGGAGTTCCTGATTCCTGGCTTCAGCCTGGTCCAGCCCTGGCCATTGTGGCCATTTGGATAGTGAACCAGTAAATGGACACTCTCTGTAGCTCTGCCACTCAAATAAAATAAGTAAATCTAAAAAAGAAAAAGAAACAGGAGTTTAGCAGGCTTACTGCCCAGCCCAAAGGCGTACTATCCATTATAAAAGAGTTGCTCTCCCTAAGTTAAAGTTTCCTCTCCGATAATGAGAGGTATACAGGTGTCATCGGACCACTTTGGCCATTTGCTTACTAAATTTCACTGCTTCTTTCTATCACTTATCTCAGGGGAGTTACAAAAAGAGCTCACTGGGGTTGGGTGTGGTGGTACAATGGGTCCAGCCACTTTTGGAAAGTCCACATCCCATACTGGAGTGCCTGATCCAAGTCCCTGCTGTTTCACACTTCTGATCCAGCCTCTTGCTAATGTAACTGGGAGGCAGTGGATGACGGCCCAAGTATCTGAGTGTCTTTACCAATGTGGGAGATACAGGTGCAGTTCTTCACTCCCAGCTTTTGCCTGGCATAGCCTCAGCTGTTGCAGGCATTTGGGGAGTGAACCAGCAGGTGGCAGGTTTCTGTATGTCTCTCCCTCTCGCTCAGTCACTCTGCCTTTCAAATAAATAAATCTCTTCAAAAAACTTGTCCCCACTCCTTCTAAAAAGAGCATACTATAAATGCTAATGTACTATATTATAGATAATTATTATTACTAACACAAACCTTCATGATCTAGGAGGCCCAGTTCATTTTTTTTATCTCTGTGATGACCAGAGGATGGTCCCATATCTATACAAACGTTTACTTCTTTGTTATTTTAGCTCCAAGACTTGATTATCTGCATATAAGGAAGGGCAGGGATCACATTTCCCACCTCTTCTAGACCAGGCATCTATTCTGAGCTTTACGGTAGAAGCAAGTCAACACTAGTAAACTCAGAGTCTCACAAGCCACCATGCTATCTATCTATTATCAGGGGAAGCTTAAGAAAAGTTAATAGGAAGAGTGTTAATAGTTTTTCATCAGCTTTACTGTCTGCAATAGAGGTTTTCAAGCCTGAAGAGAGGATAGGTTGATAAAAACTGTTTGTGGAATGGAAAGCCAACTGAACTTATCTGAGGCTGAACAGATAATTAGCAGCTAATGTGTTCATAGGATATTTGCATCAAGTGTATTATTAAGCACAAACCTAAGTACTTAGATATGCAAAGTAAATTGCAATAATTCATATTAGTTCTTTCTAGCGACCCATCATGTGGAACAGGCCATCTGCTCACCCACAGGAAACAGTCAGGGTCAAACCTCGGAAGCCACATCATTACTCTGTTCCTGGGATCCCTGAGCCACAAAGCGTGTCATCTCTTCCAAAAAGACGTTAATGGAATTAAGGTCTAAGCTATTATGGTTAGTAAGCAATAATTCTTACGAGCAAAAGCAAAACTAAAGCAACAGGAACCAAAATTAAGGGTATACTACAAATGGTTACGGTATAGCCTGCCTTTTATCTTGTACTATAGATAGGCAGTATATTTCCTCCAAGATACTTGTCCTGCAAGGTGGGAAGAGGTGCCTCAGGCATGGCCTCCGGTTCTAACTGTAGCTATAATGAATACATCTTCCTATCCCTTTAGACATCCTAACCATACATCTGCAAAGGTGAAGAGAATACATCTTCCATTCCTTTTCACATTCTAATGAACAAAAGCTAAATGCTGACCTTGGGACTAATCATAACATTTGTTCACGTAAACAGATGAATGATGCTTGTTTAGAAACCCAGGGACTAAGCGCAGGGAAATGGTTATAAAGGCAGATCTCAGATCAGGAAGGAATTTGCTACCACCAAGTCTAGTTGTAATTGACACCACTGCCTGGTCAAGAATTTAGTCACCAGCTGCAAACAGTGAAGCCTTACACCAAAGGAACTCCCAGCTAATCAAGATGATTATTGGAACTGACCCTGGGAACTTGCCTGACAATCAATCAACTGAACCCATTATCTTCCCTAACTCTCCCCGCCTCAACTCTCCTTTCTTCTTTTAAGTCTTCTTGCTGACTTGCAAATTGGGAAAAGCCCTTTTGAGGCTGAAGAGATCTGCTTTTCCCCCAACAATGCTAGCCTCTTGAATAAACCTGTTTCCTGACATCAACTCTTGTCTGGTGATTTGGCTGTCCAGCAGTGAGTAGCCCAGACCTAGTTCTAACTGCAACCTAAGAGCTATGATCCTCGGACACATGGTTAACTAAGAACTGAGAATGTTCTCTCAGGGTTTATACGGAAGACACTAAATTATTTCCACAGAGTCACCATTATAGATCTAAAGTGCTTTCGCCATTAAAAGAGACAGCTTACAAGTGCCCAAATGCAGACGTATATCAACATGAGAGTCTGAACATTTTGGCAATGCTATCAACTGTGAGCAGAAAGAATAGAGGAGGTCCTCCAGAGAGTACCCTGGTCCTTTTGTTACGGCTAAAATGGCAGCAAAGAAAGGCAACCTCAATTCTTGTCTCACATAAAAAAAGACTTTCCATGCAGACAAGGCAGTGAGCAAAACAAGATTTATTTAAGTCAGAAACCTCCTGATGCAGCAGCCGGAAGCGGGGCTCCAAGAGAGGCAGACCCGAGAAACTGTGATGGTCAAGTTTTTTTTTTTTTTTTTTTAAGATTTATTTATTTATTTGAAAGTCAGAGTTACATAGAGAGAGAAGAAGGCAGAGAGAAAGAGAAAGAGGTCTTCCATCCGATGGTTTACTCCCCAATTGGCCGCACTGGCCAGAACTGAGCCAATCCAAAGCCAGGAGCCAGGAGCTTCTTCCCAGTCTCCCACGTGGGTGCAGGGGCCCAAAGACTTGTGGCAGCTTGTACTGCTTTCCCAGGCCATAGCAGAGAGCTGGATCAGAAGAGGAGCAGTCGGGACTCGAACTGGTGCCCATATGGGATGCTGGCGCTTCAGGCCAGGGCATTAACCTGCTGCGCTACAGTGCTGCCCCCTTCCCCGCAATGGTCAAGTTTTTAAGCACAATATTCTTTTAGGGGGGAAAAAAAACAGAACAGAAGCTAACAATCAGAGGGTGGGGACAAAACCCATCAAAAGGCCAGATTTGTAATCCTGTATAGCTTGCTCAGGATAAAATAAAAAGCCATTATTAAAATGTGATTGGTAACTTCTCCTTTCTAATGAAAAACCAAAACTCAGAAGGACAGAATCACTACTTCCTTGCTATTCTTGTTATAAAACTGGAAACTCAGAGGAATGGGATTCGGCACTTTTATCTTGCTAACTGTAGCTTTTGGGGAGAAGCAAGCATTTTGCACCCTTTTAAAAAGACTTCCCCTTTCCTCATTCTGAGACCTAACTGCCTTTTAGTCCATCTATCTCCCAACACTTTTATCTATGGTGTGATCTAAACTATATGTTTTGTCCATTGTGATTGGTATCCATTTGTATTTTTCAAAAGAACTAGGGATCTCAGGAACATTATGAAATGGAAAGGATTAATTTGTCTAACTCATTATAAGCATCTGCTGAGTATTAATACCCTTCTCTCTTCCATTTACTTAAAGAAAGCAGAAATTAGGGTTAAGACTATGCAACCAAACCCAAGACAGTAGTTCCAGTGAGAGACCGTGGCCAATTTCAATGATCACTAACTCCATCCCTAACGGCCTCATGTAGAGAAGAAGGCAAAAGTAATATCCACTTGGGCAGAAGCCAAGGGGAAACTCCCATGGCATCTGTTGCCACAGGAGATGCAAACACACATCTTCAAAAATGCCAGTGCTGTGAAAAGATCTGCCTGGATTAATAGACCCTAGTCATGCTGATAAATTGTTTATCTCTAGGCAGATGCATGCCCTATTGACACTGATCAATAATGCATGATAAGAAAATGAAATACTGCCACTACTTTCTCCCACCAGAGCATTAGGGACCTGCAACGCGATGGAGTGCTAGTGAATGAGACTCAGATTTAGCCTTCACTCATTCAAGTTTGTGCCAGTGACAGCCCCCAAATGACCCTCTATTAGGTTACTCCAGTGCAAGCAGCAAGGCCAACCAGGCTGCCCAGAACTGGGTCTAGAACAGATCTTTTGCACATTCCTGTTTGATGAATATTGCAGAGTTAATGAAAAATCAGAAACAATGGACTGATCCTTTCACAAGCCAACACAGTACTGCTGTGTCATTTACACCTGAGAAGTGAAACTCTAACATTGGCCAAGTCAAAAGACTCACTATAAATTAAGTGCAATTATACCTGACATCAGATATCAGAAACATCAAATATAAATAGCTTTGAGATCATAAAATGAAAGGCCTAGTTCCCTCCGCTGTTTGTAATGATAATTTGCAGGCAGTCAGCACCACCATTCTTTTCTTGGGTGCTGTGCTTTCTTTTGGCTTTGCACATCCACAGAGACAGAGATGGAGGCACTCAGGCCAAGCTTTTGCCATTTGTTTGCCAGGGGGAAGGAAAATAGAAAGGTAGCTCTGGGTTAAGCTCTTCAGATCACTGATATTTAAAGATTACCTGGAATAAGCTCACCTCTTAAATCCACTAGAATGTTTCGATAACAAGCCTGTTCTGTAACAGGCTATATCAGGGCGACCTGCCATACCTGCCATACAAATGCTAATACTTTAATGAATGTTTTTACTTCTTTTATTTAAGGGCCTTGGAATCCTTCAAGATGAAAGGCCCCAGGAGGCTGAAAGGGATTAATGATCAGCTCAGGTGTTATTATCCTCCCACAGGGACACCTGTAATCTATAGGGCAGCAGGTGAGTTTTTAGCCAAAAACACTCAGGTGATGTGCAGTTTTGCTGCTCCAGAAAATCTCATGAGGGTTGACCGATGGCACCAAGAGAAAAGGAGACCTTAACAAACAGTAACAACCACAATAGTGACCGCCTGGGCGAGGCTGACCATCTTGCCCGCTCTCTACTTTCTGTTTCAATCCTGACAACACCAGCATTTTACACTTCCCAAATGAGGAAACAGAGGCACCCAGAGATTAAGTAACTTGCTCAAATTTAAACATTTTATACAAGAGGACTTAAGGAAGTTTGTGGAGGAAGCAGGCATTTGATCTAACAGTTAAGATGCCTACATCACATATCAGCATGCATGGATTCAATTCCAACCTCGAATTCCAGCTTCTGGCCAACACAGACCCAGGGAGCAGCAATGATGGCTCAAATGGTTGGGTTCCTCCATGTGCACAAGAGACCTAGATTGATTTCTCCGCTCCGGTCTTCCAACCCTTGGGCCACTGGAGATATTTGGAGTAAACTAGCAGATGGGAGCAAGAGAGCTCTCTCATTCTCTCTTTCTCTTTCTCTGCCATTCCAATAAACAAAAACATTTTTTAAACTCCAGAAAATGGAATTAAAGATGTTTATTTTGCATAAAAAATTTGAAATCCATGGATACAAGAAGTTTTGTGTTTACATGAAAAAATTCATGGAAAATGTGTGCCAAGGAAAACTATGCATGAATTTCGACTATTTTTGAACCACTAAAATAAAATTATTTTTAAATTTCATTTTTCTAAGAACTTTCCAAAGTATCCTCATAAGATGTAATAGACAGGATTTGAATATACCTAATCTGATTCTGGAAATTAAGTACTCGATATAGAAAAAGAGACAAAGGGATGGCGCACTGGTGTAGACATGAAGACCCTGCTTAGGACACTCACATCTCATATCAGAATGCCTGGGTTTGACTCCTACCTCTGCTCCCCGTTGCAGCTTCCTGCTAATGCACAGCCTGGGAGGGAGCTGGTGACAGCTCAACTAGTTGGGTCCCTACCACCCATGTGGGAGACACAGAATAAGTTCTGAGTGCCAGGCTTCAGTCCAGCCCAGCCCCAGCTGTTGCAGTCCTTTGGGGAATGAACCAACAGATGAGACAGATGAGAGAGATCTCTCTGTCTCTCTGCCTTTCAGGTAATATAAATAAATAAATATTTTTAAAAAGAGACAAAGATTTCATCCTGTTTCATTTCATTAAGGATTTGACCAACTCAGGTATGAACACAGCCCCATCTGGCTGCCCTTGCTTCCTCCCTGTGTAACTCAGGTCCTGTCACTGATGAACTCCAAGTGCATCACTGTGCCCAAGAAAGCATGCGAAAGAAGTCCAGAAAATAAGGGAGGGAGATCTATGGAGCATCCCTGGCCCTCGAGTCTGTCCAAGATGCTGCTGTGTCAGATCAGGTGGAGACACGGAGACACACACACACACACACACACACACACACACAGGGATCATTCAGAACAATGGCCAGGTCAGTGAGAGGCCAGAAAACTGCACTAACAAGGCTTACAGAGGTCTTCAGCATGGAGAAGCAGACTTATAAGACAAGAGACCACCCTCCACCACCTGATCTGTTCTCTTGTGAAAAAGGACTGAGGCTCTCCTTGCCTGGTCATTCCAAGGGGGAATGCTCACACCAAGGCAAAGAAGCTAACCTCAGTGAATGCACAGAGCTGCACGGACACAGTGGACTCTCATCTCCACAAATGCACACAAGCTAGAAAGCGAGCCAGAAACAATCTTCCAAGAGTCCTGGTGGAGCCTAAAAGATCACTCAGGATAGGGAACGCAGCTCTTAGCTCCTGGGCCACTTGTGTAGGCCTCAAAATAGTTCTGAACATGTAATTTTTAACTGTGCATATGCGAGAATTTTTGAGCTATCAATCCTTTTAATGATTTGTAGCCACATGCTGCAGACTTTCTATCTACGGTTCCATCTTTCCCATTGTGGTAACTGAACACATTCCTTCAAAGCTTTGCTCCATTTCCCTCTCCGTGGGAGCTCTGTGCCAGCAGCGGAAACCAGCCCAGTGATGTTGGGCTGAGTGAGAAAGGCAGGAAAGCACAGCTGGACTAGGGAGTCCACTGCCTGCAGCAGGCTGAGCTTTCTGAACAGTGTGTTCTTTGGGGCCTAGGGAACTTGGGGAAGGGATTTAAGTTCAAAACAAATGGGAAGCAAGGGCAGGAAAGATGAGAAGGGTCCAGGCTGGTGTCCCCAGGTAGGAAACAGCATCCATCCGGGGACACGGCTTCTTTCACTTTGTAGCGCTGCTCTGTTTTGCTTTGTTGTTGTTTTTAAGAAAATGCAATACATGCCTAGTGGCTAAAATAGTTGCTTTTAATTGCAGTTTATAGGGAGGAGGGAATTAACAGAAGAAACTAAGTTGATCTTCTGTATATGAAGGTAATTGAAAATGAAACTCAATGAAGGGTGGCATGGGAGAGGGTGTGGGAGAAGGGAGGGCTGTGGGAAGGAGGGAGGTTGGGGGGGAAGCCACAACAATACAAAAGTTGTACTTTGTAAATTCACATTTATTAAATAATAAAAAAGCGGGGGGCAGGGGGAAACTGGGAAGAGACTGCAGTAAAACAAAGTCCTGTGAGAGAGGTCAATAGAGACCCCACCTTCTGGGTGCCAGACCTGTGCTACCTCATCTACAGGAGAGGAGCAAGATTCTTGCAAGTTTTCTCCATTTCATGCTGCTTTGATTACTGCAAAGAGGAATTTCAGTCCAGTGCAATGTGAGAGGTCAGGGAGCACTGGTTGGGAGTCCCTTCGTCGGCTCAGTCAAGGGACTTGAACTACAGCTCCTCTCCAAACTTCAGGGTCACACTCCCATGAAGCCTTTCGGAGAGCTGCTCCAAGGCCCTCCAAACTCGGAGTGCAGTGAGCCTGTGATTTAAACTTAAAGGAGCTTGGATCGCCCTGGAAACATTGTCCTCCGGGTGAAGTAATGAAAAGGAGAGAAGAGCAGAAGGGGAGTTTGTCCAGGAGCTTCCTGAAGTGGTTGTAAAAGGAAAAAAGTCAATGAGTAAATCCTCCGTCCTCCTCTGTCTGCAGATTGCCAATGGGAGGGGCAAAAGGAAGTTGGATGGCCCACTCTCATCAGGAGATCACTAAACAAAGAGGCAGCTGATGGCGTCCCTTTCTCCAGGGACCTGATGAGGCATGAACAGGAGACCAAACTGGCATCAGCAAACTGCCTTTGTCACTAACAAGCTCAGGGCTTAAGCTCCATGGGCCAACGTACAAGTGGATCACCCAGTACCTTAAGTTAAAGAATCTGGAAGGAGAAATCTGGCAAAATGTGCAATGGACAGGGGAGATATCAGGTTAAAAATATTTATGGAAGATCCAGAAAGCACCAAGGAGCAGAATAGTTGGAGGCTGGACATGGAATTTCTGTTCTGGGGTCCTCAGCACCCCTCTACTCACAGCTAGCTGCTGCTGACACACTGGCCAGAGGCCCTAGGTGGCCCTGAATGAAACAAGGGCCAGTAGTGCAAACACACGAGCATCAGAAGAGAGAACATATCAGAACATATTAAAAAGAGCTAGTAAGTTTGGTCTGTGCTGCTTGGGAGCACTGGAAGCCCAGACTGTGTGCTAGAGAACTGAGGCCTCTACCAAGAGGGCTCATCCCCAAGGAGACTCTGTACAGCCATCCCTCCTGGATGCAATGATTTGAATGTAGCTGACACATAAGGCCACCAATAGAGACCCAGGCCTCAGCTGGGTGACATCATAATAGTACCTGACACAGCTATGAGGCTTAGCTTTTAGGTATGCCAGCTCATCAGAGGCTCATGACAATGGTGTGCAGTAACAGAACTGATTGCCTAGCCTCGTTCTACAAATAATAAAACAGAGGCCCCAAGTGACCTGATGACATAGATGAGCTGTGATCCCATAGCCAGGCAGTGTCTGAGAGTGAACCTTGGTGTCTCAGCTAATGAAAGACAGTGTTTCAAAAGAGAACAAAAGGAGGCAGAACCAATCCTCTTTTTATTTGCCAGAATTCACTTTCATTCTAGCCCCGATGGATGAAAGCCCCAGGGAGACAGCTGTGAGCATGCTCCTCTGTAAGAGGCTCCAAACTGCTGGTAAATCTTCTGCTTCTCCCACAAGCTCCCCATATATGCAACACACCACTCCCCAGAAGCAGGTTGGTGGAAAAATCAATAACAATCCCAGCTTCCCTCTGGCACCAATTAGCACTTCATATATTGAGCACCCACTCAGTCCCCACCAAGCCCCGTGGGGCTTTTAAGGGCCATGGAGAAAATGCTGTCTTTATTCTCAAGGTATTTACATTCTTCAAAGGAAGTAGGAGATGTATATCAAGCTACATGGGGCAGAACATCCTTCATGGAATGCCAGGACATGAGTCTAAACAAGGGAAAAACATTAGGGATTGGTTCTACTTCTTTGGCTGAAACTAATTGCTGGAACAAGCCTATTTGCCTTGCTTGCTGTCATTATTAAATCAAACCATACTTGCACATTTTCACCTGCATGTTTTAATTTCAGAAGCCTAGCATGCACTACTACAGCTAAAATTCCGTACAATTCCTTTTTAACTTTTTAATCCCCTTTATGTAAATTAGTGTCATTGATAATAATGACTTCCATTAACTGCTTATTCTGTGCATGGTACTTCTAGAATTGCTATGTTTATTAATTTACCTTACTTCATAAAGTAGTTTTTATTATCTCCACTCTTCAGGTATGGAAACTGAGGACTAGACAGATTTTGAATAAACTTGCCCGAAGTCATTTAGCTCATAAGTGTGAAAAAAAAAAAAAAGAGGACTTAAACCAAAACCTGTATAAACCCAAAACTCTTAGAAATTTATGTTTCTTCTTTCTAACTTTATGACATCCTTATGAAATAAATAGGAAAGATTTTATCAGCCCCATCTGAAAAGATGGGTTATCTCCCAAAGGTTCAATGACTTACTTAAGAGTTTTGGCACTAGCCCTCCACTCTGCTTTACTTACAACCCATCCTACCATCTTTCTATGACACCAGCAACTAGTTGCCTTAAAAGGGAAAACCAGAATATCATACTTAGCCTTGGGCCTGCAGTATGAACAGGAGAGCAATCTATGCACGCTTAATTGCTCTTTGCTGTATGGGTAGTGGCATACCCAAATGTTAACAATTCTGCCCTTTACCCAGTAGAGAATGAGATAGTATGGAATTCTCAAAGCCAAGTTGGAAATCGCCTACCTTTGAGAAAAATCTGGTCCTGGTATCTTCTCTAAGCCACATGATGCCAGAAGTAGTCAGATCCTTGTGTCCCTGGAGCACTGATCCATTTTTAAACAGCAGTTACCTCTGGATGGTATAGCAGCTTCCCAACTCCATTGGAGTTCTCCGAATGCATGTCCCATCCACTCTCAGGGTGCCTGACATGGTGATTCCCTTCTCTGGAACCCTGCCACATCTGCCTGTGAATATGGACGCTGGGCAACACAAACCTAGGGAGGAAGGAAAGGCTGGCTTGAACAAGTTGTATCTTTCAGACCTTTGCTGCTTTACACACAACATCCCTATATGCTTTTCTGTTACAAATAAAAGCAGTAAGACTTGGAGAGCACATGCCTTCCTGAAGGTATATGTATAGAACTGCAGCTCTCTGGGAGCTCAGGAGAGACTCCTTCATTGTTCGTTCCAATTTCTGGTGGCTGCCAGCATCCCTTGGCCTATGGCTGCATCACTCCCTAGTCTCCACCACCACAGTCACCATGCCTTCTCTTCTCTTCTGTGTGCATCAAATCTCCCTCTGCCTCCCTCTTAAATGGATATACATGGCTACATTTAGGGCCCACTCCAATGACCCAGGATAATCACCATCTCAATATCCTTAACCACACCTACAAAAGTTCTTTTTTAGCATATAAGGTAACCTTCACAGGTTCCAGGGATTCGGATCTGGTTTGTTGTTTTGTTTTGGTGGTGGTGGTGGTGGTGGTAGAGAGATAGTTTCAGCCTAATGCAACCACTTTTTCTGCTGAAGTCTATCTAGCTCCATTGACATTGCCTTCTCCAGATCCCAGTGGGGAGATCTTGGATATGCTACTGATGAGACAACTCTCCTTGACTTTCAAGAGCTTCACAAAAGCCTCAGGCAGGGCAGGCATGTGGCACAGCAGCTGAGTGTCTGCATGGGATGCTTAGATCACATATTGGAGTGCTTGATTCACACCCCAGCTTCTCAGCTTCCAATCCAGCGTCCTGCTAATACATTCCCTAGGAGGCAACAAGTAATGGCTCAGCACTTCGGTCCCTGCCGCCCATGTGGTAGACCCCAGCCCCGGCCATTGGGGCCATTTGGGGAATGAACCAGCATATAGAAGACTTTCTCTCTCTCAAATAAATCTTTTTGAGAGAGAGAGAAAGTTCATCCTGGTACAAAAAAATGTTTGAAATCCTTGCACTGCTTTTTCAGAAAAAGCACTTTCCATTAACTTTTTAAAGACCCTTGTATATGAAGTCATGAGTTCACATGGATGTTTTTAATTCCAATCTACCCCATATGGCTATTTCTTGCCTTCCTTCATTCCATATTTTGACAGTTTTCCAAAATGAGAGCGCTGACTCACAACAACACTAATACATTTCCTCATTTGCCTGGTCCCACAGCACACCTGAAATAGTTTCCAAACTGCTTTACACATATACCCCAAGATGGAGAAAGTATCTACACTACAGAGTTCAGGAGCTGGTTCAATTCTCCCACACTCAACCGCACCCAAGACTGACTATGGATGGTCAAACACTGCATTCCTGCCTCCTTCCATTTATTCTTTTCTTTGCTTTCCCCCTTTAATGTGGTTATAGTACTTGTTCGAACACAATTGAGGTCACTTGTTTCAGTTTGCTTTCAGTTTTAAGTTTTTCCTTTCCCTTCCCATCTTGTTTTAATTTTTTTAAAAATTTCTGTTTTTGTTGTTGCTGAGGGACAGAGAAATGGAGAGTTCCGGTCTGCTGGTCCACACCCCAAATGCCCCATCAGCTGAGTCCGAGCCAGGGCCAGAGCTAGAAGCCAGGAACTCCCAGATGGTAGAGATGAGAACCTAATTACTTGAGCCATCACCACTGCCTCCCAGGATCTTAATGGACAGGAAGCAGGAGATGGAAATCGATTCCAGGAATTCCAACGACAGATGTAGAAATCTTTTTAAGATTTATTTATTTATTTGAAAGTCAGAGTTACACAGAGAGAGAAGGAGAGGTAGAGACAGAGAAAGAGAGAGAGAGAAAGAGAGTTTTCCATCCACTGGTTCACTCCCCAAATGGCCTCAATGGCCAGAGCTGTGTCCATCCAAGCAAGGAGCTTCTTCCTGGTCTCCCACATGGGTGCAGGGGTCCAAGGACTTGGGCTATCTTCTGCTTTCCCAGGCCATAGCAGAGAGCTGGATCTGAAGTGGAGCAGCCAGAACTTGAACCAGCACCCATATGGGATGCTGGCACTGCAGGCGACAGCTTTACCTGCTACGCCACAGCACCAACCCCTAGGAGTCTTAACTATTAGGCTAAATGTCTGTTTCCTTTAACTTTATATTTGAATATGTATAACATGCTTCTACAAGTTGAAATGGGAAATTATACCAAAAAAGAAGTCCTTGGAGCAGTCCTACTCCCTTGGAATCACTTCCATTCCCTCCTTCCAATAATTAATTGTTTTCTGGATGATCCTTCCTGTGCTTCTTTTGGCAATGATAAGCAGATATCCAGTAAGACACTCACATGACTTGAGCATGTAGCATCTCCCCCTCCTTCTTTCACAGAAGTTAAGGTACTCTAAATCCTCTTCTGTACTTTGAATTTTTCAAAGTTATTTTTTTTCAGTTAATATTCCTTGGATATCATTCCATTTTAGTTCATAGAAATCTCCCTCATTTAGTTTTGCTTTGTTTTTCATAGCTGCACAGTACCCCACCTTGTGTATGTAATGTATTTAATTCAACCTGTTCCCTACGCTTGGACATTTAGGTAGTTTCCATTGTTTTATGACCACAAATATTGTTGTAATGAATAACTCTGTGCAATGTATTTTCATATTGTTGGAGGTGTATCTCCCAAGTAAATTATTTTAAGTAGGTTTCTGGGTCAGAGGGTGAGTACACATATGGTTGTGCCAGATGTCACCAAATTCTCCTCCCTAGGGATGCACCATGTAGGATTGCCACCAGCAATGTATGAGAGGCCTGCTTCCCCATAGCCTCATTAACAGTCAAACTTTTTAATTTTGCCAGTCTGGTGCATGATAAGTTACAGCTCATCTCAGTTTTAATTTTCCTTACATTTATTATAAGTGAATTTGAATGTCTTTTTCATATATTTAGGACCATTTGTATGTCTATTTTTGTGAATTGTCCATTCTTGAATTTGACCCATGTATCTGCAGAATTTTGACCTTTTCCCCCTGTTTTTAACAGTTCTTTATATGAAAGTACTTCAAAAAATTTGTGGAAAACAGAAATCAAAGATAAATTTATTTTTTGCTACAAAAAATTTTTGAAGTCCATGCACTTTTCTCATAATAGGCATTTTCCACAAACCTTTTGAAATGTTCTCTTATAGTGGAGATACCAGATTTTTACCTGTGATATGTATTACAAATATTCTCTTGTTTATGGTGACTTTGTTTTTTCCATACAGAATTATGGGGTATGGCCAGCACCATGGCTCAATAGGCTAATCCTCTGCAGCGCCGGCATGGCTTACCAGGTTCTAGCGGGGCGCCAGATTCTGTCCCAGTTGCCCTTCTTCCAGGCAAGCTCTCTGCTATGGCCCAGGAGTGCAGTGGAGGGTGGCCCAAGTGTTTGGGCCCTGCACCCTATGGGAGACCAGAAGAAGCACCTGGCTCCTGGCTTCGGATCAGCGCGGTGTGCTGGCTGCAGCACGCCAGCCGCGGTGGCCATTGGAGGGTGAACCAATGGCAAAGGAAGACCTTTCTCTCTGTCTCTCTCTCTCTCACTGTCCACTCTGTCTGTCAAAAAAAAAAGAAAAGAAAAAAGAAAAAAAAAGAATTATGGGGTGTGTTTTTCTAATATATCAAATTTATCCATCTTTTTTTATCAACTATCTGGATTTTTTAGTCATCATTAGAAAGTCTTTTTTTCCTAAGGTTGTAGAGGAAGTTGTTCATATTTTCTTCTGGTATTTGCATAATTTTATTTTTTATTTGAAACTCACTCTTTTACAGGACATGGGAAAATAAGCACAGTGTATGTTTTTCTAAGCTGCTATTCAGTTTGTAAGAACAACATTTGTTAAAAAGCTCATTTTGGCTCTAAGGATTAGACACCACCTCTGTCATAGACAGGAGGTCTGAATGGAGCTGTGTTTATTTCTGAACTTTCTGTTCTATTCTGTTAATCTGTTAGTCTAGCCATGCACCATACAGATTTAGGAGAATGTTTCAATATTTAATGGGGCTAAGCCCACCTCGGAGCTCTTCCTTTGCCATGTTTTCCTAGTTACTCTTGTGTATTTTATCCCCAAATGAAAAATTTTAGAGATTTTTATACTTGGAGACAGTGATCTTTATGTATTAACTTATCTGAAAGGCATAGACACAGAGACACGAACATATGGAAAAAATGCCCATCCACTAGCTCACTACCCAAGTGCCCACAACAGAGGGAGTACCAAGCTCAAGCCAGCAGCTATGAATTCATTCTGGATCCCCTGTGTGCAGGTGACAGGAATCCAACTACTTGAACCACCACTGCTGCCTCCCAGAGTCTGCATTGGCATGAAAGCTGAAGTCGGGAGCCAGAGCCAGGCATCAAATCCACAAACGTCATTTGGGACACAGGCGTGCATCTTAACTGGTGTCTTAACCACTAGGCTAAATGCCTGCCCCCATGTGAACTTTAATATCAATTCATCTTGGTTTTTTTTAAATATTCATTAGTATTTGAATCAGGGTTATGTTGAATTTTAAATGAACTTAGGGAGAACCAACATCTTGATCAAGTGGAATCATGCCAAGAACAAGGTGTGTTTTTTTTCTGTTCAAGTTACTGACATTTCCAGGGTGGACAATCTCTCCTGGACACTTACTTGGGCTTCCTAGGTCATTCAATAAAATAATAAGTATTTATTGAGCAAGTATTATGCCCTTAGCATTACATTAGGCACTGTAGAAGTGAAGAAGTAGGCTCTGTCCTCAAGCAGCCTAGAATTCCATGAGAGAAACACTCTAATACAAAGCAAAGCAAACACAGCACAGCCAAACCAGACACGCAGCTCAGAGGAAAGAGCAAAGAGGCCTTGAGGGCGAGGGTGGGGAGAACATGGTATTGAGACTGGAGTCACGTGCCCTGAAGGGTATGTAGGATGTAGATGGAGCTGGCAAGAGGAAAAAGGAACCCCACAAAGCAAAAGCTCAGAGGTGGACTGAGAGAGACAGAAGTCACAGGGCAGAAGGCCCAAGCTCACCCAGCTGGAGGGCCAGGGAAACTAACAGCCCCTCCTTCCCTCAAGCCTCAGAGACATGGGCTTCAGAGTAGGTAGTTCCCAAATCCCAACTGTGTGTTCCTTAAAATCAAAGAATGTCTACTAGATTCCTAGACATTAGTCCTTGAGGACGGCATGTTCTCTACCTCATTACTTTTTCTGATGTGCTAGCCAATGTGGTAGCTCCTAGCCATTAGGCCATTGTGATGTGCATGGTGCAGCTGGGGGAATGATTTTATTTAAACCTTTTTAAATGAACTTTTTTTTTAAGCCAGAGAGGGAGAGAAGGAGAGAGACAGAGACAGAGAGATCCCATCTGCTGGTTCACTCAGGTCCCCCATGGCAGGAACCTAACTACTTGAGCCAACACCTGCTGGCTCCAGGGTACACATTAGCAGGGTGCTAGTTGTGGGACTTGAACCCAGGCTTGAACCAATATGGAAGGTGAACATCCCAGGTGGTGGCTTAAGCACTGTGCCGAGTGCCCAGCCCTCTTTAATTCTTGAGTTTGAATTTTAAAATGGAAGAAGTGTCATGTGTATTTCCATGGAACCCAGCTTGCTTGGGGAGGACTACATGCTACTTTAGGTATACCGTTGTGTCAGATGTCATCAAACTGCAGCGTGTGTGTAAGGGCTACTTGGTAAAATGCAGCTACCAGGAGACTATAAACTACAAATGTGGCTAACACTGAGTTTCCCTCTCATAGCACTGGTCCAGAGCCTTACAACTCACTGTGGCCTGGTCTGCAGCATGCAGCAGCTACCCCAGACCTTCAGAATTCACACTTAACTCCCCAAACAATTTTCACACACAGCAAGAGAAGCACTGAGTTGGAGGGCCTGGGAAGATACCAGACCTTAGATGGATACCCAGCCTGCCACAGGGTGGGCGTGGAGGTGAGAGAGGAGGTGGGGCCATAGCAGGGAGATCCTTGCCTGCCATTGTGACATCACAGAGTGGGCCCCTGGGTCACCCTGCCACATCCAAGCAGGTGCCCTGCCTGAGGGACATCCTTTCCATCCTCTCCAGCCCACCACCCACACCACCGCATCCCTCTGCTGGCAAGAGGGGACTTGGCTCATCCTTACATCAGCACTCACTACTCAGCTGATCAAGATCCAGCAAGAACGTAACAGAACCTCGTTTGCCTCAGATC
The DNA here is from genome assembly GCA_949820135.1 of Sylvilagus floridanus. Taxonomy (NCBI): domain Eukaryota; kingdom Metazoa; phylum Chordata; class Mammalia; order Lagomorpha; family Leporidae; genus Sylvilagus; species Sylvilagus floridanus. The sequence continues at coordinate 25,905,929 of OX463230.1, forward strand.
AACAGTGAATGACCAGTCCCTCTCAACTAACTCAAAATGTTTATCTCACCCAGGAGGTAGGTACAGATTCTGAGATCTCTTATGTGTGATACAGGTGATACTAATCCTTCAATGTCATATATTTACAGGCCCACAGCAGGGCACTTGGGACCACACAACAGGATTATGCAAAATGGAATGAAAATTTGTTACTCGAGCCAGATTTTTAATTGATAAATCTGGCATGCCCATACCTTGGCCTCTTGCTCTTTTGCCTCCCATTAAAACTTCTATTTCTTCTTCCTTTTCTCTTCCTTCCTAAGGCTGCTGAAAATCCTACAGTTCTTCTTTTTGCCTTCCATCTGTCTGGTTCCAGTGGCCAAAATTCAGTGCTAGGACAAGGACAGAGATGGGGATCAGCCTAGGGAACTGAAAGGGCAAACACTAGCTCTGTGCCAGAGAATGGGGAGGGCCTACTGAGGAGCCAGCTCAGCTCTATAACTTAGGACTGCACAACCTCGGGACCCAGAGACCCTTCCAGACACACGAAGAGGCTCACGGCCAGCAGAGATGGCTCGGCTGGAGCTTGTGTTGGGCCCACATTCAGAAAGCACCAGCCTCCCTTTCCACAGGGCGCTGCCAGCTTCCGCCTCGGAGAGCTGCTTCACGGTGTTCGTTCTCAAAGCTCCTGCCTTCTCAGGAGAGCATAAATGAAGCTTACAATCAGGGAAGCCAGGAAACCCAAACAGACAGGAAGGAGAGGGGCAAGGCTGTGTGCTGTGGCGCAGTGGGGAGTTAGAGCAGCCAGGCCAGTCAGGACCAGAGCAAGAGGCACTTGGGGCAACAAGGGTGGGCTCTGAAGAGCAGCATCCCCAGACTCCGCCAGAAGTACACAGACCATAATTAAGGCAGCCCGCAGAAGGGGATGTGCTGCTACAGGAAAACCCAGTGTTGGCCTAGAGTACATTTTGTTTTTACCATGAGTGAAGCAGGGAATATGGGAGAGTCTGTTTGTTGATAGGCACCTGAAAAGTATAAAGTACAGGTACACATAATCCCTTCTCGTGGCCTGGCCTGTAACCTGTGACTTTTGTTAAAGGTGATGGGGCCTTCCCCGCGCTGGGCGGCAGGCTGGGACGGGGTCAGGTGCACAGCCTTGGGAGAGTTTTGAGTGCTGACGCACGCCCGGCATTGCCAGCTTTACAGCCCGGGGCAGGTCGAAGGCCCCGACCTGAACTGTCCCCTGTGGAGTGGCGTGGAGCCGGCATCTCTCCTTCCGGAGCTGTGTGTGAAGTCTGGCTCCCATTAAGACCACAACCCTTTCCCTCCCTGACTCCTGAGGGGACACGGAACCCCTGGGAGGGTCGTGGGTGGAGAAGAGACCACAATTCAGCGGCGCTGAGGGCCCCGGGGGCCTGCAGCCCCACAAAGGAGGCAGCGGCGCGCCCTTCCTTCGTGAGGAGCCAGGGGAGAGGAAGCGCATGCCTTGGATTCCACAGCAACCCCCGGCCTGCTCCCGCGCGCCGCCCTCCCCCTGAGAAGGCCCCGGGTCCCGGTTCTCAGCGGACACGAGGAGGCCCACGGGAGGAGACGCGCCGCCGCCCCGCCACACCCGCTCCGAGGTCCAGAGCGCAGCCGCCGCTACGGCGCGGCCTGACGCACAATGTAAACCACGCCCCTGCGCGGCGCCCTAGCAACGCGCGCCCGCTGCTAGGCAACCGGGGCGCGTAGTAAACCGAGGGTGGGGAGGGCGGTTACTCACCGCCAGGACAGGGCGGGGCGCAGACACCGCGAGAGCGCAGCGAGGGCGCGAGCAGGGAAAGGACGACGAAGGGGAGCTCACGGAAACGGGGTGGGAAGGCCGGACCACGCCCGCCGGCGGCCGCACCCTGCCCCCTCCCCCGCCCCGCGGGCCCTGCGAGCCCGCAAGCCCGAGCGCCCCGAGGGTGTCGTTCCCGGCGTGAGCGATTGCCCCACAGGATGTGCGAATATGGCGGGCCGGGTGATTCACTGCAGCTGCTGGGGCACGGACGACGGACGGCTTCCCTTCCTGGAAGTGACTGCATTCGCCGAAGCGCTCCAACAATGCAGCAGCAGCGGAAAGGGAAAGGCCCCGGGCTGACGCGAGTGCTAGTGTTCCAGCACCCGCACCCGCCTTAGAAAGCCTGGGGTCGTTTTCCCTGAGCATTTGGAGTTCTGTGGACCCTTGACACTGATTACAGCTGAGAATAATTCGTTATCTCAGAGCTGTGTCCTGCGGCCCTTGTAGACATGTTGGCCACCCAGTATTTTGGTGGCAAACACTGCCCTTCCCTCCCGAGTGCTTACCTTCATCCACCGGTGAAGGACTCCAGCGTCCGGCACTGGAGGGACATTTCAGACACATCCAGTGGGGCTCTGATGAGTAGGGAATCACCCAGCCTGAGAAACGACGAAACAACGTTTCCAGTGTGGCCTCTGAGTGATCTGTTTGTTCCCTGGTCTCTGTGAACTAAAGAGAATGCTTGCTCATTAAATCCTTGCTGTTTTCTGGGATTTGCTCATTGAAAAGCAGGAGTGTTTCCACAGGTGGGAGGAAATCTCTTGGCAGGGAATCGAGTGAAATCTGTGTGGACAGGCGTAGGGTGTGTCTGGAGCTACGGACACTGGTAGCTGCTGTGCTCTTGTGCATGTGAGTCGGGAGGAATCATCAGGTCGCTGTTGGGACACCCAAGTGAACCTCTGAGGCTTATTTGTGTTGCGAACCTCTTTCATTCATTGGTGAGTATTAAAACAGTGCTAGGTTCCGAGGCTCAACATGAGTAAAACACAGCTGCTACTCTGTCCAGCAACTTAAAGTCACATGAGCATCCTAATACACAAGCAAGCCGTGTGACGATTCCCATGAGAGAGGTGTGTGCTGGAACAGGAGCAGAGAACTGACAGTCACAACGGTTACACTGGACTCCAGTCTTTCCTCTACGAACAGAAAGGAGTTAAGAAACATGGATCAGAAATCTGTCTCCAGGGTGAACAGAGGCGTCATTGCCAGGGAAGGTCAATGAAACTTAAAGGAAGTGCCAGTGTGGATGATATGGAAAAAAAAAAAAAAATCTGGGGCTAGTGCTGTGGCGTAGCAAGTATAGCAAGTAAAGCCACTGCCTGCAGTGCTGTCGGTCATCTCCTATGGGTGCCTGTTCGAGTCCTAGATGCTCCACTTCTGATCCAGCTCTCTGCTATGGCCTGAGAAAGCAGTAGAGAATGGCCCAAGTCATTGGGCTCCTGCACCCACGTCGGAGACCTGGAAGAAGCTCCTAGCTCCTGGCTTCGGATTGTCCCAGTTCCTGCCGTTGCGGCCATCTGGGACATGAACCAGCAGATGGGAGACTCTCTCTCTCTCTCTCTCTCTCTCTCTCTCTCTCTCTCTGCTTCTGCCTCTCTGTAACTCTGCCTTTCAAGTAATAAATAAACTCAACCAAACACTGGGATCCTTACCCCCAGGCTATGGCATTGAAGGAATGATGCTGTGCACAACCTGCTGACGCTCAGCATTACCGATCATTCCATTCCCCTCTAATCCACAGCGGACTCACAAAGCAATGCACTGAATTCCCATTAAGGCCGGCTGGGTGCCCAAGACCATTGCTTCACTTTGCAACTACCTAATAAGTGTGGGTTTTTTTCAAACACTCCCAGGAATAGTGACTGAGAACCTCAGTAAATCAGCTCAGCCCCACCTCTAGGCACAAATGGTGAGATGCATACATATCCTTGTGGAAGGCACCCTGAAATGCGAACACACACACAAGTTAAATACTGTGTTGAGATGTGGAATCTTTGTGTCTGTACTGAGTCATGAGCTTCGGAGCCCAGCCTAATTATATTTATGTTGCATTGACTAGCAATTACTTTTTCTGAGAGAGGAAAGGGAAGAAAAAAAAATATTAACATGCCCAAATTACAATGAAAGGAAGTGAGTGGGATGCTGGGCTCCGATTTTTGCGGCCAGGCAGAGAAACCCATGTTTTGTCACAAAGAGGAAATTGGACATTGTGGCACAGAGTCCTTGGAGAGGGGGTAACACAAGACTAGTCGTGTGTAACAGCCGGGCCAGCACGCACACAAAACACACACCGCTTCCTTGGGAGGATCCAGGCTTTGTGGAGTCCTAAAATCATATCTTTTTTTAAGAAAAATAAAAGTACAAGTAGAAATTAGGTAGCAGGGTCTTGGAAGGGGCCCAACCAAGCGGGCAGCCACAAAGCTGAGGTTTCTTCCCACTCGCTCTAAATCTACCTCTGGGCTTCCTCGTGCAACACACGTATGACTCCACCACTCCTATCCCCTTTTCCCTGGAGAAGGCAAACTTCAGGCTATTAAGGCACAGGGGTGCGGTTTATGAGCAGAGGCAATAAAAACCGAAGACACAAGGCTGCCAAACCAGTGACTCAAGCGGGATATGAGAAGTGTCTGCAAGTATTTGAAGGGTGTAAGCGCAGAGGAGGAAAAAGGAGTGTTCACGGTTCTGGGGTGGAGAGGGAATGAGGACACCATTCAGGACAGAAAAATGCGCGGAAAGCTCATCCGGAAGCCTTGGCCGCCCGTATTTTCTGATAGTGTGCTGTTGGATTTCCCATGGGAAGTATTTGAGGATCTCTGGAGTCACTGCAAAGTGGAACTGGCCACACAAAAATGTGCTACAGGAAGCAATCCCACAAGACGTGCCCCAGGGAGTGGCTCGATGCTCCCAGAGTTCACTGTGAGCCGTGAATTCCATCAGGCTGACACATGGGCTCCTGCACGCGTGTGCAGGGAGCAGGCCCGAGGAGGAAAAAGAGCAGTCCTACAGGGAGGAGGGGCCACCTCCACCCACATCTCCCTGATGTGGAAGGAAGCAGGAAGAGGAAAGAAGTGTGAGGGGATAGCACCACCCAGCGTTGTCCTGGCACTGTGGAGCCAGGAAGCCCAGAGCCAATTCAACTGTAAAAGTGACCACAGAATTCCTGCTTGTTCTGTCACACCCGATAAAGGGTCGTTTGGGTGAGACGGAAAATGTGCCTGGACATCCGTCCATGTTATCCACTTAGCTCATTCACATCAATCTGAGACTATATTGGGTGACAAAAGCAGGATCCAAAGAGACTCACTTGGCTAGACATGGACAAACATTGAAGTTAAAGGGAACTTGACTTTGATCCCTTAAACTAACTGCACAAATACAGTAAGGGAGAAACATGACTTCGTGGCTTACCTGGGAGAGATGGGAAAAGGCAGAGCAGGATTTAGAGGGTTTCATTAAAACTAACCCCAAATCAAACAGGTGTCATTTTCCATTAATTTCCTGAATGGATATTAAGAGCTTTTAATTCATGTTGAGTGAATTTTTGTGTAAGGTGAAAGGTAGGGATCTTGCTTCATGATTCTACACGTGGAAATCCAGTTTTCCCATCACCATTTACTGAATAGACTGTCCTTACTCTGTACTGCAAAAAAGAAACAGTACAGAAACTTCTCAATTTGATGCAATCCCAATAGTTAATTTTGGCTTTGACTGCCTGTGCTTCTGGGGTATTTTCCAAGAAGTCTCTGCCAGTACCTATATTTTGCAGGGTTTCACCAATGCTCTCTAATAATTTGATGGTGTCATGTCGTATATTTAAGTCCTTTAAGAGCTTTTAAAATGACCAATTCCTGGGACTCACCCCAGGACTACTATGGAATCTCAGGGTGGGTTTCAAGAAATGGCATAGTCCCCCAACTTCCAGAGATCTTTCTGATGCTTGGTCCTATTTGAGAGTGTCACTTTAAAATGAAGGAGGGGCCTTTGGGGGAATTCAGTTATGACAAATAATCAGAATGGAATTTAGAAAGTGTTGAGAGACAAGTACAGAGTGACAAGGACAAAGAGGAAGGAACTATCTGTCTCAGAAAAATAGAAACATCCTCAAAGAATGAGTGACATTTCATTCCCAGTCTTGATGAGAGGCAAGCAACTCCCCAGGTAGGAGGAATGCAAGGCACCAGAGACAGAAGGAAAAGGTGTGGCGGATGAAGTCCACAGAGTGTTTAGGGAATCCCAAACACTTGCAGAATGCCTCCCAAACTTGTCTTCCAATGGCTGTGTGCAATTTTGAAGACAGAAAGAACAACTTGTTCTTCTAACTGGTGGCAAGATGCTAATCAACTCGTTGACTTGCAGGATTTCTTTTTAAAGTAAAAAATATTCTTTCCTTGCCTAACAGTTGGAAAAGAAATGGTATATGGCCTTAGCAGTACTGACCCTGGCTGGTATTTATTTATCTCCAACCCTACTCCATCCATGTCCTCATGCCCATCCCCAACATTCCACCACTCTCTCGCCTTCAGCATTCGGTGTGGAGCATGGCACTTTCCATAATCCTAACAACACTAGCCCAAGGAAGTTGTTTCTTATCACTGTGTTCCTGAGGACATTGCAGAGAACAGAGTGCTTTCAAAAGGGATGTAAAACCCTATTCAACAGCACTTTTATAGAATTGGTGACCCCATAATAATTTCCATAATATCAAGCCCAATGCATTCCCACCAGTTACCTAGGGACTGGCAGTTAGATAGAAACTAAACTATCAGATAACTTTTAAAAGTCATGCCCCTCTGCAAAGGCAGGTCCCCATTTCTTCGTGCTTAATTCCAGATCCCCATTGGCAAGCTCTCTTGTGTAATCTCCCAGAACAGCTGGCCTGTGATTGCATTGTCAATTATTAAATGCCCATGTCTCCTGCAAGGCAGCATTTAATCATGAGGCAATCTAAAATATATGAGATAGAGGGGAGGGCTGGGAGGGAGAGGGGGGAGGTGGGCAGGCAGCTTTCATTCTCGCCACATTTAACCAAAGGGACTGGGAGCACAGATGGCATCCTTTGGTCCCTCCAGACAAACCGCAAGACGCTGACCATGGCCAAGGTAACCAACCTCTTCTTCTTCTTGCTCAGCAGATACTTCCCACAGCTATTTTGCATGTGGTTCCTTTAAGAGGTGTGCCTATCCCACCGGTTTGTTTTCCTTACTAACCTTTGCCGATGCTGAATTTTCCTGTTAAAATATGTTACTGGAAGGATTCCGGATATATTGACACCTAAGTACTCCCTGGTGATCTAAGTCCCTTTGGTGTTGGAGAAGCCACTTGGTTCTTTTTCTAGAGAGGCAAGAGTCACCTTTGCATGGCGTGTGTCACCTATGCAAAGATGAAGCTTTTCTGATGACTGCTAATTCTTCAGGATCTTTAAGGAAACCATCGCAAAATGAGATTTGTTCTTCCGACTCAAGAGCTACGGGGATCCTAGAGAGAAAGGACACGTTTTGGGGAAAGGAATGAAATATGTAATAATGGGCATGGTACTCTAGGAGTTTAAGATAATTCTTGACAGGGTTTTGAGGGAGATTATCATCAGTTACCAAGATGGTGATTCTTGAATATGGGTTCCTTTATGCCTGTCCTGAGTGGACACTCATTCTAGAAAGTGCTTCTGTGAGCTTCAGTTTGTGCTCTGTTCCATCTCTCGTTATTTCTCAAGTCTCCTCTTCCTTCAGGGAGGTGTCATGGTGGTGCCACAAAGTGGGATATACTTTGGTGTGAGCTTCATTATTGCTTATTCTGAATAACCCAGAGGATAACTTCTCACTGTGTGTAACCTGAGATTGTGAACAGAGTTCCAGTTTGATGAGATGCGATAGTAAACTGACTTCCAAACCAAAGAAAATCGAAAATTGTTTCCGACAGTGAACCCTATCAGAACATTCAGGATTGCTTAAATCCTTAATTCAGCTGTTATACAGAATGATTAGTGAGGACGCATTACCTGGAAGTCCATTTCCTATTTGTACAATGGATACAAGAATATATTATGACTATAATAAATATTATGTTCATAAATAAAACATGAAAAGTACACTCTTTTTGGAAGACAGGGCAATACATAACTCCATATCAAGTAATATAAGATCTTTCCTTCTCCCAGGTGCTGTGGGGTTTTTTTCATCCTTAGCCAAGGTCAGTCCAAGCCTTGCAAGGACCGACTGACAATTCTTGGTGGAGTTAATTTGTTGAGTGCTTTTAAAAAAATCAAATTAGTATATTGTATAACAAAAGCCATTTTATTGAATGTTTTGTCTGTTGACATATACATATGTATGTATATATATGTGAACCTCATGTATTTCTGATCACTACAAGTAATACATATTTTGTCTGTTGAATGTACTGAGTCCCTGTACATTCTGAAGCACAAACTTATATCTCTAAGATAATATTCTCTGTTAAATGTAAAAGCTGCTAAGCTGAGGGTAATGACAGAGGCAGATTTACAGGCCTGTCCACTTAGCAATGATTTTATTTACATCTCTTAAGCTAAGCAGATTTAGGGCTGATTAATTCTGATACGAGGGATCCCCCCTAGACAATTTACTTTAAGAAGCATCTGTCATCATCTAAGCGTGGGCTTCTCTGTGCAGTAAGTATGCGCCCAACAGCACAACCTGCTCCCAAACACCGAGTGTGAGGCCTATCAGATTGCTTTATTATTCCAAATCAAAATCAATTGCTCCAGGCCACCACTGAGCAAGCTGATCCATAGATGATCTTCCTCTTCTCTTAGGCTGAAGTTATAAAGAAAACAGGGGTTCTTTCTGTGGCCACACTGTGTGTCCCCACTCTGAGTCAGGCACAGTTGCTGCCTTGAGAGCTCGACTCTGGGGACCTCCCTGTGTCTCTGTGGTCACAACCAGGCAGCCACCTCCCAGCTGAGAGTCTGCAGTGTCAGTGGCAGTTGATGGAAGATGGCCCAGATCTCACCTCCCTTTGAGCCCAAAAGTGCCATCTGCTCTCCAGAGACAGATACAGACAGAGGGATCTCCTCTCCGCTGGTTCTCTCCCCCAGTGGCCACGGCAGATAGGGATAGGCCAGGTCAAGGCTGGGAGTCTGGAACTCCATCCAAGTCTCCCATGTGGATGGTAGGGGCCCAGGTACTTGAGCCATCACCTGCTACTTCCCTGCGTGTCCATTAGTAGGAAACGGGTACTGGACCTGGAAGCGGAGGCAGACGTGCCAAGTAGCTCTTCACCACTGCACCAAGCACGCACCCACCCCATCTCCAGGGGTTTCAGTGGCGCCGCATGCCAGCTGGTTCACTGCCCCCTTAATCCTCCAGGTCCTGTAGCTTCCATCTGCTCCCAGGGCATGAGCACTGCCGCACATTTTTCCTCCTCTGAGGCAGAGAAGAGTTCATGCAGCAACTCACTTTGTTACAGTAACACAGACCTCAGCAAGTTAGTGCTACTAATTTTCAATGAAAACAAAGCCAAAAACAACAACCACAAAGAGCATTTGGAGCGCTCCCAACTCTTTTTCTAAGCTCTCTCTATAACAGCCTCAGCGGCGTACTCACACTGAGCTTATTGTTATCTGATGCTCCCTCAGACCATCCTGAGTTTAATAATCAGTTTAGTATTGAGTGTCCAGTGTGCAAAACACTGTGCCAGCCACTGTGGAGAAGACAAAAATGAAAAAACCAATGACACATCTGCCTGATGGCACGTGTAAGTCTTGGGGGGGGGGGGAGCTAGCACATAAGCTCAAGTAATTGGGACGACACCACCACGGAGGAGACAACAACCGAGCCTCAAAGTCCTTCCAAAGCCCACTTCCAGTGGAAGGTGCCGTTTGAGGGATTTTTCCTGATGCAGGGGGGACTTGAGGTGCAACTCAGAGAGCAGGACTGCCTTGGATGGAGGCTGGCCACCCGCACCCCCTTCCTGCTCAGGCCCTGAGGCCCAAGGGCACCAGTTAGGGCTGCAGGCAAAGCTGTCACTGTTTCTCAGAACAGGAGCTGTCGCTGGGGTGGGTGTGGCTCTTCCACAGAGGTACACAGGCACATCCTCCTAGGGTTTGCCAGCTGGGGGCCCCATACACACGATTTGCAGCTCTTGAGGCAGCACTAGAAGACTCAGATACATATCCAGTTCTGACTTTGCATGCCTCATTCTAAGAGCGGACTTCAAAAGGTTTGTGGAAAATGGAATGAGAAGGCACGTGTCGGGTGGGCACCTGGCACAGTCATTAGGACACCACTTGGGGTGTCCACATTTCACTTCACAGTGCCTGGCTTCAAGTCCCAGCTCTGCTTCGGATTCCAGCTTCTTGCTAATGTGCAAGATATATATATATATATATAGGAACTCAGAGAGAGAGAGAGAGAGAGAGAGAGCTGGCTCTATTTGGCTCTCTATCTTAAATAAATAAGCAAACAAATAAATAGTGCCAAAAAAAATTGAAACCCATGCAGAGTTTTCTCACGAAGTTTTTTAAAGACCCCCTCATATGCATGCATTTCAATTTTTTTGCACCAAAATAAACTCGTGTTTTCATTCCATTTCCATGAACTTTTTAAAGTATTCTCATAATTTGTCCTATCTGGTGGATCCGTTTCCCCCTACTTCTGTGTCTTGCTGTATATCTTGGCCAGAGTCCAGTCCCTGCCATTATCAGATCTATGCACATCACTGCTCCTTTTCTGTAGAAACCATACAAGGTGCAAATCATCTGATGGGGCTGGCTCCAGGCCACTCCCAGAGCGGAGTGCCTGGGAAGCTCTCAGAGGCTGACTGTGCCTGTGGGTGTGGGGGGATATGGCTCAGGCTGGGGGAGCCACGGGAAGGGGCCCACGTGTGTCTGAGGAGGCTCTGTCTTCGGGCGCTCATCTCCCCTCCTCTCCCCTCCCCTTGTGTCTGTGTTGCAGATGGAACTCCCGCAGGGCTCCTCTGGCCAACGGACACGCCTATCTGCCGTCCTCAGCCTGCTATCACTCAGCCTCTCCACAACATCCCTGCTCAGCAGCTACTGGTTTGTGGGCACACAGAAGGTGCCCAAGCCCGTGTGCGGGAAAGGTCTGGCAACCGAGTGCTTTGACGTGCCGGTGCCCGTGGATGGCGGCATCCCCAACGCATCATCCCAGGAGGTGGTGCAATACAGTTGGGAGGCTGGGGATGACCGGTTCACCTTCCTTACCTTCCGCAGTGGCATGTGGCTATCCTGTGAGGAAATCATGGAAGAACCAGGTATCCCTGTCTCCCCAGCTGCCCGGGTATTTTTTAGGGGGGACAAGGGATCTTCCTTTGCAGGCAAGCAAATCAGTTAAGACAGTTTTAAGGCTGAGGCAGCAGTGGGAGTGCCCCCCAACCTAGCACTTGAGTGAGTCCCTTCTCCCTGGGTTTTCCCTTTTAATAAGGTCAAAAGTCCTGTTGTTCACCTCTCTCTTTAGTAGCCTCACTGGTTTAAAAATAGCATGTTTGTAATAGCATTAACCTTGGGCGTTGCTTCCAGACCTTTCACGTTACGAGAATTTCTGTCCTCGTAAGCTAGAACTGCTGTCTAAAACAAAACAGAAAGGGAGGAGTATTGTAGGGGACGCTCCAGCTCTGTGACCTTCTGTGGATAACTTCATTTTTATGGGCCTTGGTTTTCTCAGTTGGTACCAGAAAGGATCGCCGGAGATCATCTTTTAAAGTTTCTTCCTCCCCCTCACCTCCAAAAAGGATCTTCTCATTTTAAAAATTATTGTTAGAATTTTAAAAATCTAAAAGTCTGGAGTCCCCCAGAGGGTAACTGAGGGGGCACCCTTGGGAAAGCTGATGACTAACCCTCCCAGGTCCTCTGCTGCCTAGTGGGATCCAGTGTGCAGGCACCGAGTCTGAGTCCATGTATGTTATCAAGATGCAGTCCTCAGGTGGGCAGACAGGGCTGGGGACACCGTCTGCCTGCTCAGAGCAAAGGCCACCCTGTGGCCTGGGAAGAGAGCACCTGGTGGTGAATTTTTCCTAATCCAGAGTCACGTGCAATATGAGATCTGCTACTTCTGATTTACACTGAGGGAAAAAAGAGATGGACAGGGAATTAAAACGTACTCGCACCTGCATTTATATTCTTTATTGAGCCACCTAAGCCTGCTCCACCCCAGTCCTGGAAACACTTTACTACCATTTGGTGTGGTGAGCCCTTTCAAACATGAGCAATACAGACATTCACCCATGGAGGCGCTCGCCAGGAAACATCTTCATAATCAGAAATGGAGGGGAAATTGATCTTGGATGAGTACAGCCTGTGTCTGTCAGCCATCCATATGTTCCTCCCTGCTTCCAGAAAGAGACATGTATTGTGTACCTGCTCTGTAGGCAGGTGGTGTTTTTCTGGAGACTGCCCTGGATGTGGGGTGAGGAAGGCTTTGGTTCCACCCACCCAAGGCAGCACCTCCACAAAGTTGTACCTTGAATGTTTCAGGGGAGAGGTGCCGAAGTTTCCTTGAACTCACACCACCAACCGAGAGAGGTGAGAAAGGACTACTGGAATTTGCCGCGTTGCAAGGCCCATGTCACTCCGCTCTCCGATTTGGAGGGAAGCGGTTGATGGAGAAGCCCTTCCTCCCCCACCTCCCCCTGGGGCTCGTGGCAAGTATGTGTTTGTTCATTCACCACTGAGTGGGGCCTCTCTGGATCTTACCTGCGCTGTGACCTCCTGCTCTTCTCTTCTTCTGAGTCCCATGGGGGTGACACCCATTCATCCTCCAGCCCAATGTCATGCACGCAACACAGGAGTGCAGGGAGTAGTAAAGTTCACATCAAGAATCCCAACCCCTCCAACCTCTCTTGTTGCCAAGTAACCATGGAAGCAGCTCAGACTTTTCTTTTCCTATAAAATAAAGGGAGGGAAGGAGAAGAGAGTCAACATGATTGTCCCCAAATGAAATAGGGAACAAGAGAGACAAAGATGGTGACTTAGCAGTTGCGTCCCTGAAGGATTTGCGGAAGTTCAGCAGTTTCTGCTCAGACCTCCCTAGCCATGTCTACAACCCATCACCACCCGTTCACGCTCCCCTTGGCGGACACTATCGGGCTCTTGGTTTCTGTGGGACTCCTATGCTCACATTTGTCCAGTATTTCTCGTCAAGGTGAGGGATCCTTCTTTCTCTTGTTTCTTACAGAGATCCTCTGGTTATCACTGGGAGCCCAGATCACCTACATCGGACTTCAATTCATCAGCTTCCTCTTGCTACTAACAGACTTGCTCCTCACTGGGAACCCTGGCCGTGGGCTCAAGCTGAGCGCCTTTGCTGCCATTTTGTCTGTTTTATCAGGTGAGTGGCTCCCCAGCCATCTGTGAAGCACTGGCTGGAGGGCTTGAGTCTCCATGCATCCTGGAGGAGAGGAAGGACAAGCCCAAAGTGGTACGGAAACTGGAAGTAGGAGATGCATTTTGGTTTTCAACTGAAATAACAAGTGAAACTGTATATTGGATCATTCTGGGCTATAGTGACTCGCCTCAGAGTTCCTTTATTGGCAGGCTTTCTCAGTACGTAAAATCTGCCATTTGGTTCACTTTCCAGTTGTGTTACATGCACAGCTTTTCAAGCCTGTCTCTGCTGGATGAAGTGAGAGGTGTATGTAAGAGGAAGACAAAAGGGTAGGAAGAAGTCAAAGGGAGCCACAGTTCTGGGTGCACCACTGACTTAAATGCTGTCCCATAGCTCTCAGCCTGAAGTCTGGGGTAAGCTAATGTAGGGATGTGCATTCAAGGAGAAGCCGCCATGGCAGCTCAATCTCCCAGGAAATGCGGTGGTAGAAGAGAAATGGGTGCCCCGACACAGGCTGAGTAAAACCGAGGCCCTCACTCTAAAATCAGGCTCACAGGAGAAGGCCGTGGCAGCCTTTCTCTAAGGGCTCTACTTGCCTCTTCCCTCTGTAGGCCTTCTAGGGATGGTAGCCCATATGATGTACTCACAAGTCTTCCAAGCAACTGCCAACCTGGGTCCAGAGGACTGGAGGCCACATACTTGGAATTATGGCTGGGCCTTCTAGTAAGTGCTTCTCATTCATTTCCCAAACCTCTTCAGCCCCCGCCCCAGCCGCCCTTCATTAGAGCTCCTAGCCTCAGCTAGATGCTTGCTGCTATGTGCTCCCAGAAGCCTATCAACCAGACCCAGGCTTGGATCTCTGGGACACGGCCCTCCCTTTCCTGCATGCTCAGAGGTACAGAGAAGATTCCTCTGGTTGGTTTCATGAGGCTGTTTTATCCAGTGTTTCTGCTTGCCAGCTGTGGCAATTGTCTGTGAACAATGAGTCTGATTTTGTACTGTTTATGGAAATGGTATTCTGTCCTTTTTTATGATTCAAGGTACTGGAGGGCAGAGAATGGAGAATTAGCTTTGAGATTTGTATTGAGTTCTGTCAATGCCATTGAATTGATCATCAGTTGAATTCTCAGCTATCCATTATAAATTCCCTGAAGCCAAGAGCAACTTCGTGCTCCTATCTCCATTCCTGTTCTACCAAACTGTGATAGAAATAAAACTCCCAGACCATAGTCATTCTCTAACCTGTCAAAATGAAGAGGTCAGTCATTACAGATTTCCCTTAGAGAGGATCAGCAAGCATGACAAAACAAGCACTCGAGCCAAAGAATTCCTTTATTTAAAAGCTTCCTGCTTTTTCTCAATGTGGCCGTTATGAGATCCTAGCCCCTTCCTCTTTCCTCCATGGTACAGAATGTTAATTGATTTAAGAGTCTTTAGCCTACTCTACCAACAATCACAGTTTCTTTTTCCAGGCCCACCGTGTCTCACCTTTGTCCATCTTCAAGCCATTCTTGGCATTAAAACTGTAGGGCTCAGAAGCATCCCAGCCTGCATCTACTTTGTTTAACAAATAGGAACACACAGTCCCCACATGTAGCCTGGCTTTGACCATCACTTGGCCTCATGGAATCCCTCCCTAACCTCACAAAATTTCCTGCTTCCTAAGCTTCCCAGAATCATGGGGCAATTTAGGGCTTTCACTTTCCAAGTTTGCAGGAATGTGTTTGATATAGTTCCCTGGTGTCTTTTTTCCTTTCTTGAATCCACCCAGTTTCTCTTAATCTCCAGTTTCTCTTCTATCCATCATGAATTTCCTTAAGCCAAGAACTACATTGTTCTCATAATAAGCAAATTCCATTTGTGCAACCAAAATACCACCCATTTGTAGTAAATACTTTCCTCAGTGACTCTCAGAGGCTCCAGTTTGGGGAACCTAAGACTTGCTAAGTTCAAAACAAAGGAAGATGCAAGACAGGAATGGTTCTGACTGGCCATCTGAGGAACCAAAGGGAAATCTTTGGCAGTAGGCATTGGGTTGATAGAGGAAGGGAGGAAAAGGGATAAAGAGGGAGGGAGTGCATTAGGTTATGTCCCCTGCATATGGCTGAGCTATAGGCCTATAGAATCTTAAGAGATTTTTACAGAAGTAACTGTAGCTTAGGAAATACACACACACACACACACACACACAGTAGGCACACCAGGTATAAAACAGCATGATGCCTACAAGTTACCAATTCATTGGAAACAAACCCATTTAATTCTCCTTATCTGGTTTCAGTTCTACATCAGTTGTCTTTCAGAACATTGAGAAATGCCCAAAGATGGACCCAATTAAGTGCTCTTGCTCACAGCTTACCTGAAACGTGGGAGAAGGCAGAACACGCAGATCCCTAAGTCACTTCGAGGCTCAGCCTAGTCCACCGTAGGAGGCGATCATGGCATCTTTCTTACTGTCCAATTTTTTTCTTCACTTGTCCCTAGCACGGCCTGGGTCTCCTTCACCTGCTGCATGGCATCAGCTGTCACCACCTTCAACACCTACACCAGGATGGTGCTGGAGTTCAAGTGCCGGCACAGTAAGAGCTTCAAAGAAAACCCGGGGTGCCTGCCGCACCACCACCAGTGTTTCCTTCAGCAGCTGTCGTGTGCAGCCCACCCGGGAGGGCCTTTGCCCAGCTACCACCAGTACCCCAATCAGCCGCCCCACTCAGTCTCTGAAGGAGTTGACTTCTATTCAGCGCTACAAAACAAGGGGTTTCAACAAGGGACCAGCCAGGAGCTAAAAGAAGCGACTGGGGCCGCTGTAGAGGAAGAACAGTGTTAGGTACTAAGTGGGTTTGGAGAGCTGGCTGAGCCCTACCTTCCACGTTGTTTCTCATCAACATCTGCTTAAGCCAAAGTTTGTCTCTTGAGCATCATTTTTAGAGGCTAAGAATACCAGGGGCTCTTCAGGTCTAAGGCCAAGGGGGTGCCTGGGTGCCACTGCTCCTTCTATGGCTCTGTCTAGTTCTACCCATTTCCAATATCTCATGCACCCCGAATTCCTTTCTTCCCTTTATTGACTGCCTGTGTGCCAGGCTCTGGTCTCTGCAATGGATAAAAAGAGGAGTAAAATACAGCTCCTATCCGTAAGGGTCTTATCAATCCAGCTATTGGTCTGGGAACCAGAGAAATGGAGGTGAGTGAAGCAATAGTTGTTTATGGCTCCACTTTCCATGATGAACTTGAATATGAGGTACTGCTGAGTGCTTTGGTGTGTGAGACAGATGTCCTCCATCTGCCTGTCACAGTGTCCTGTGTCCAAAGCAGGTACCAATAACTGTTATTAAATAGGATCCTGGAAACCATTTGAAGAGTAGTGACCTTCTTACAGGGTCAGGTTCATTTCCAGAAATGGCTCAAGAGGGTTACTCAGATGGGACTGTGGAGGATCACACAGGGGCTTCTCCAGTGAACAAGGCTATGGCCTTGGCTCCTCTCTGGATTCCCTTCCAAGAAACTTACCTGTTATTTCCCCCATTTAGAATGCCAACCACCCACTTGCCCTTTCTCTTTTCCATAAGGAACATAAGCCACCTCTGATGGCTAAGAATGAGAACAGCACCAGGCATATGCTGGAACACCGTTTTTATTTGTTCTGTAACAGTTCACATTTCCAATAGTGCTTCCTGACAATATACCAGCTGGCTCTTCTTTCGTGTGCACAAAGAGGGGAGCTCACATTCACATTCACAGGGCTGATAGGATCCCCATGCCACACATTTCGGGAGTGGTGAGGGGGCTGTCTAGGGCAGAGCGGGGAGGTTTGGGAGGAGAGGAGAGAGGAGAGGCCGGGAGGAAGGGCAGACCCTTGCATTTGCAGAAGTCATCACTATGTCTAAGTCATGCTCACACTGCCTTGGCTGGCACCCCCGCATCAGGAGAGCGGGAGGGAAGGAGCTCCTGCTAGCCCAGACATCATCTGGGTAGTGGCTGCCTGCGAGGAGAAGGAAGTCTGGGGACACATCTGACAAGAGACCAGCACCCCCGTGGGTCAGATGAAGCTTCCTCAATCTCCAGCCACCACTCACCCGCTTCCGTGCCAGCTGCAGGAGGAAGAAATCTGAAGCCTGCACCATGTTTAACAGCAAGGGAGGAGGCACCCTCACCACAGTCAGAATCTATGTTGTTTGCAAATTCATGCACCATAACGAATTCAGTGACACTGCATTTTTCTAGGTTCCTCTTGGCTGTTTCTGGGACCACCCTTGCCAAAACAGTGGCCCCCAACAGGTCCCCAGTAAGCAACCTTGTATTTCACTCCCTTCCAGCATGGCTAGCTTCCCAGCCAGCAGCAACTTGGTCAGGAACCCAGTTAGGCCTAGCTGGCTCGCTCAGGCCACAGGAGTAAACTATGAATTAGTCTTTAGAATTCTACACTAAACCACACTAGATCCTAGGCCCTTAGTATCAAGTAGACTCAAACCCTAGAAAAGATCTGGGATTCATCCCCATACTTGAGTCTCCTTTTAACTGTGCCACGAAATTCAAGCTGGACCTGCACACAACTCCCAAAGCATTGAAGCCAAATTTGCTAATGTGGGTCTGAGGCAGAGATGGCCAGTAACTTTGTTAAGGGCCATCTGCAGGCCAGAACAATGTGCCAGCTTGATCCATCACTACTGACCTCCTGGGATGTCATAATACCTATTCATCGGCAATTAATAGATATCCCTTTCAATCTGCAGTCCGTCATTTTCTGGAATCCCTTTATTAGCATAAGTTAAAAAGATAACTCTAAGTAATGAGAGAGCCTGATTTACATTCATGGATGTCTGGTCAGAATTTTTCAGGAAGAAAAGCAGTTCTCCACCAGCCACTGTGGAGTCTTCTGCCATGCGAGCAGTGGCCTACAAGTACAGAGAAGAACCTAATAGAACAAATTTCTATAGAAGAAGGGGGAATAAGCCCTGGAGGTAATTCTAAAGAACCTAACCATTTACAAAGTTATTTACTTATAAATTTCTTCAAAATATAATGCTTCAAAGGGTCTATCAGAAGGAAGGGGAGCACAGAGGAAAATGGTTGCATACTGGACTCAGAAGGAAAAGTCCAGAAACATATCCCTGAATAAAAGAGGAAGCAAAAGCAAGAGGAGGCAAGGAGGACGCCTTCTAGAAAAAGACACTGAGAGAGCAGCAGCAATTCACGGGCCTGCGTGGTTCCTGATGCTGGCTGCCTCTACGCTGAAGACAGCATGCACACTCTCCTGAGGTTACGGCAGGAAAATGGTCACGACTGGCAGGACCATCAAAGCCACGTGGGACACAGCACGGGGACTTGGTCGGAGAGGGTCACTGAAACTACTTCTCTTGCTCCCTCTGTGATAGGGAAAAGGTTATTCTTATGGTCACTTCCTAGAGAGGTGGAAAGTACAAGGAAACAGGATACACAAGACAAGGAGGAGGTGAAAATGCTGCGGTGGCTACCTCAGTCTTTTGCACCTGCTATCTACACTTGGGAAATAACCAACATGAAGGTGGGGAGAGGAGGAGAGAACTCACGAGTGACCTTCACAATCAGGCCACTTGCAAGTCTCAAGACAACAGACTACAAAGATTTCACAGAGAACAAGGAACTGGATCCCTGAAGTTGAGGACATACCTGGAAAACAATTTTACCACACTCAAAAACAAACAAAACACACACACACACACACACACACACACACATGCTCCATGCACACAGCATAATGCAGGCTAGTCATAGCCTTCGCTGGTTTCCCAGCAAGAATTTATAAATTAAGACATAAAAAAAAAAAAAAACACTTATAACCCATTTGCAAACTCTGCACACGGAGTTCCTAGAGGGGCGGGAGGTGGGGGAGGCGCGCGGACGGCAGAGCTCAGGCCCCACTGCGATGGGCACCTCCCCAAGCGCCATGCGCCAGTCACACAGAGGTGGTGGAGGCGGCGGACGTCTTCTCTCCGGGACGAGGACGGATTCCACCCTGGCATCCGCTGTGTTCCCCCTTCTGAAACTGCAGACTCCATCAGACTAGATCTGTGGGGGGAAATGGGGTGTCAGGGACCCTCTGTCTCTCAGGAGAGAGAAAAGTGTCAGCGTGACGGAGGAAACTTGCAAAGGGCAAATATGCTCCTGGGCTTCTGCTTAGCCCCAGTGCTTGGTATCTCTCCTCCCTCCAGAAAGGCCCAAAGACATCCTCCTCCACGATGAGCTCTAAACTCTGAACTCCCGGGGCAGGGAGGGTCCTGGCGTTTCCATAATCCAGAGATAACTCTTCAGTATGTAACTGCTATAAGCCCCGCATGCTGGGAGTGTCACTGGATCCAGCCAGACAACTCTAGTTGTGTCGACCCCTCTCAGTCATCGGGACCATAAACACCATGACCCTGTATTTCCAAACGGTCCCTTACGGGAATGGTATCATTTCTGGATGAAAATAAGAACCATTTCTTCACTGTCATGGGCCACACTCAGCAAAGAATCCTGATGCAGACAAACGGGTAACTGATACCTATATACTCAGGAGAGCGGCCAGGCGGGGCCTTGTGGCGCAGCAGTTAAGATGCCCCTTGGGACACCTACGTTTCCTATCCAAGTGCCCAAGTTAGAACTCTACCTCTGCTTCTGATCCAGCTTCCTGTTAGTATGCAGCCTGGGAGGCGGGAGGTGATGGCTCTAGTACTTAGGTCCCTGACACCGACACAGGAGACCTGGATTGAGTTCCTGGTTCCTGCCTTCAGCCTGGCCTGGTCCAGCTCCAGCTGTTGCAGGCATCTGAGAGTGAACCAGTGGATAGGAGTTGCTGCTCTCTGTGTGTTTGTCTGTCACTGTCTGTTGCTCTGCCTTCCAAATAATTATTTCTTTTTTTTAAGAAAGCTCCTCCTTCCCCACTTTCTCAAGAGCAAAGCTGGAGTTAGTGGCGGGTATCCTAAACTCTTAGGAGGGACCAATTATTTTAGTAGATGCTCACCTGGTAGGGAGAATCAACAAACTTTATCCTGGAGAGGAACCTTCGCAGCTCACCACGACCAATTTTGGGAGTGGTCTCCTTTAGCTGGACCACTTGGCCCTCCATCAGAGCCCACCTCAGGCTAAGCTTGCTGACCACCAGGGGCGCTGGGTGCCCTTCAGAGTTCAGCCCTGTCATCCTGGTAACGTAGAAGGCATCCTTCCAGAGGTCGTTAATTCCAACTGGGGAAGGACAAAAACGAGTAGTCAGCAAGGACGGCTAGCTTCTACAGGGCAGAGGCCTGGTTCAGGAACCCATGCGTTCATTTACTCAACACACAATAAATTTATCGGGCACATAACAAATGCCAGGTCGTGAACCAGATAGTGCAAAGAGAGGGATGCTAGAAGCCAGCAAAGCAGACGTTTTCATTGGTCTTTGCATCCTGGCTTCTCTGAAGCTATTTCCAAGAAAGCTTCAACACAGAAAATGAGAGGATATGCTCACAGTGGCAAGTATCTGCTAAAAAAGTCAGCCCAGCAAGCCTGAGAAATCCTAGATTGTCAGTACTCCCTGGCCATGTAAGCTGCTTACCTACTTAGTACTTATTTTGTCTCATCTTTAAAAATAAAATTGCAATAAAAATGGTTTTAAGAGTCTTAATTATTACTATGTAATAATATTCACTAATACTATTTTATACTTGCATTGAAAAGCAAGGGCAGGCATTTGGCCTAGCAGTTAAGATGCCCACATTGCACATCAACACATCTGGGTTTAATTCCTGGCTCCAGCTAATGACTCCAGCTTCCTGCCAGCGCAGACCCTGGAAGTCTCAAGGTCATGGCCCAAGTGACTGGGTTCTTGTCACCAATGTGAAGACCTGCATTGAGTCCCTGGCTCCTACCTTCAGCTCTAGCAGGAGGCCCACTATGGGCGTTCAGCAAGTAGAAGTGAACTAGTGGATGGGATATCTCTGTCTCTCTTCCCCCTCCCCACTTCTAAAAAAAAAAAAAAGGAAAACTACTCATAATCACAGGTGTCTGACAACTCCCATGGGCAGCCCCCACCACACACACAGCCCCCGCATGGTGAACCTTCAAGCTCCAAACCAGCTCTCGCTCCTAGGGCACCTCAATACATCGAAAGCTACAAGTGCCAGCTTCCACTCAAGGCAAATGAGTTCACACGCAGACAGCAAGGCTGCAAGTAGCAACCAGATGTGGAAAGAAAGGCAACACAGCCAGTCTTTCCTTGTTCCCCAGCGGCAAGAACCAATTCCATGAGGCCAGGACTCCGTGAGACCAGAGGACCCCTGACTAGCTCACGTCCAGGGCTCTGCTTCCTGAAGTGAGAGTCTCCACCATGTGATCCCAATATTGCTTTACAGCATTATTTAGATAATAGAAAGCAGACTCTTCTAAATGTTAAAGTGGTTTAGTAGTGGCCAGACTTTGGGCAATTTCTTTCCTTTGATTTTTCTCTTGGCTCCAATTTCTATGCAGTGTGTCTGCTCACTATTCAAAAACAAAAATGTCTCCACTAAATCAATGCCCAGATAAAACATATTCTACCTCCAAATCCCTTTTGGAAAATTCCAAATCCCAAGCCTCAGGAGGGGCAAGAACCTCCTCTTATTTGTACTGCCAGCCCCCAGCGCTGAGCCTGGCTCACAGCTCGCACTCAACAAGTGTGGCATGAGCGGCTGCATCATCTCAAAGCCTTTGAAATGTAGATGCCCTTTGCCGGCAGGTCTGGGCAAATTCAGAGCAGAAGGGGCTCATCCTGGAAGCCCGGTGCCACTGTCCACACTGGCAATGCCCCTGCCATTAGGGACACCAGAGAAATACTTCTGCTGTCCTTGGACACACCCACGTCCTTCCCGGGGTGGGGCAGCAACATTCTCATACATAACCACACACTCTCTCCTCCCCCGGGTACCCAGACTCCCATCGACACCGGGCCTCACCTTCTGAAGCTGTTACGGTGCCCGTGGCATTGGCCAGATCCAGAAGAATGGAGGGGAAGGCTGGGTGCAGGAGGTAAAGGTGGTAAACGCGGGATGGCTCAGTTCCTGGCACGATATCCTGGCAACATGCAGCAGAAATGAAGAGAAGAGGTCACTGGCCATCCCCACAGATAAAAAGAAGAGGGAAGAGGGTGGTAGCTCATTCCTCTTAGAGGCAAAACCAGATCCTAGCAACAAAGATGTGTTTGTTGGAGCGGGCATAGTACCACAGAGCATTAACCCGCCACATGCAATGCCGGCATCCCATATGGCCGCTCCACTTCTGATCCAGTTCCCTGTTCATGCACCTAGGAAAGCACAAGAAGACGGCCCAACTCCTTGGGCCCCTGCTATCCACATGGGAGAGCAGGGTGGAGATTCAGTTCCTGGCTTTGGCCTGGTCCAGTCTTAGCCATTGCGGCCATTTGAACCTCTCTCTGTCTTTCCCTCTCTCACTCCCTAACTCTGCCTTTCAAATCAATCAATCAATCTTTTTCTTTTTAAAGAAGGTTGTGTTTGAAACTCATATATAAGAGATTTCAAAGCTATTTCAAGAGCTATTTCAAAGAGCTCAAAACACTACCAATTACTAACTTCTTCACACCACCACCTATGGCTAGAAATTGCTTTCTCACAAGACAAAGGAAACAAGTGCCCTTCAAGAGGGGAATCTGATGTAGAGACTGGAACCCTGCCACCTGGCACCCCAGTCTTCTGCCTGTGGGAGTAGTGGAATACAGGGTCAACTCTTGGCAGCAGGTGGGGCTCATGGAGACAAAATCCACTTATTAAACATAGTGAGCCAGGCCGGTGCTGTGGTACAAAGGGTTAAGCTGCTGCCTGCAATCCGGCATCCCATATAAGCACCAGCTCAAGTCGTGGCTGCTCCATTTCTGATCCAGCTCCCTGCTAATCCTCCTGGGAAAGCAGCAGAAAATGTCCTAAGTGCTTCAGCCCCTGCCACCTACACGGGAGACCAGCACAGAGTCCCGAGCTCCCCAGTGGAGCCACTGGGAAGCAAACAACTGAATAAAGATTTATTTCTCTTTCGCTGTAATTCTGCCTTCCAAATCACTCTTTAAAAAAAAAAACACAAAATAAATAGTGAGCCAAAAGCATTTTTTTTCCATTGGATAGCAAAGCCAATTGCAAGCATTAGGTGCAAAACTACAAACATCTTATTTTGGGACATGCTCAATCGGACTTGCCCCAAATGGTAGAGTTAGAAATGTGCCAGGGGATTCCAATTCAATCCCATCAAGGTGGCATGTACCAATGCCATCTCACTAGTCCAAGTGATCAATTTCTGTTCACAACTGATCATAATGATAGGACTAAGAGTCAAAGGGATCACATAAACAAGAGTAGTGTCTGCAAATACTAACTGATAGAATAAAAAAGGGAGAGAACGATCCAACATGGGAAGCGAGATACACAGCAGACTCATAG
This sequence comes from Sylvilagus floridanus, assembly GCA_949820135.1. Taxonomy (NCBI): domain Eukaryota; kingdom Metazoa; phylum Chordata; class Mammalia; order Lagomorpha; family Leporidae; genus Sylvilagus; species Sylvilagus floridanus. Next base: position 25,929,463 of record OX463230.1, read on the forward strand.
AATGGCAGATGTCCTAAACATCACTCTGGCCTCGGAATCAGCCCTTAAGGCATTCGGATCTGGCTGAAGAGCCCATGAGAGTATTTTAGGCAGGGAAAGCCAAGACACTGTGGCAAAAAAAAAAAAAAAAGGAAACCTATATGAAAGATCTCTGCAAGTGAGATCCCAGTGGAAAGAACAGGTCATCAAAGAAGGAGGTACCTTTCTCTGAAGGGAAGAGAGAACTTCCACTTTGACTATGACCTTGTCTAAATAAGATCGGAGTCAATGAACTCAAAAGGCCTCCATAGCCTTGGCAACTCATGACAAGAGCCTAGGGTGATTACTGACGCCATAAACAAGAGTGTCAATTTGTTAAGTCAACAACAGGAGTCACTGTGCACTTACTCCTCACGTAGGATCTCTGTCCTAAATGTGCTGTACATTGTGATTTAATGCTATAACTAGTACTCAAACAGTATTTTACACTTTGTGTTTCTGTGTGGGTGCAAACTGTTAAAATCTTTACTTAATATATACTAAATTGATCTACTGTATATAAAGATAATTGAAAATGAATCTTGATGTGAATGGAAGAGGAAAGGGAGTGGGAGAGGGGAGGGTTGCGGGTGGGAGGGAAGTTACGGGGGGGAAAAGCCATTGTAATCCATAAGCTGTACTTTGGAAATTTATATTCATTAAATAAAAGTTAAAAAAAAATCAGTTCCTGAATAAATAGATTGTTGCCCAAACAGAAGTAAATCAATTATAAAACAAAAATCCCGGCTGGCACCGTGGCTCAACAGGCTAATCCTCCGCCTTGTGGCGCCGGCACACCGGGTTCTAGTCCTGGTTGGGGCGCTGGATTCTGTCCCAGTTGCCCCTCCAGGCCAGCTCTCTGCTGTGGCCCGGGAGTGCAGTGGAGGATGCCCAAGTGCTTGGGCCCTGCACCCTCATGGGAGACCAGGAGAAGCACCTGGCTCCTGGCTCCTGCCATCGGATGAGCGCGGTGCGCTGGCCGCAGTGCGCTGGCCGCGGCGGCCGTTGGAGGGTGAACCAACAGCAAAGGAAGACCTTTCTCTCTGTCTCTCTCTCTCACTGTCCCACTCTGCCTGTCAAAAAAAAAAAAAAATCCCCAGGTCCAAGTGTCAGTCTGCAAATCACCACAGCAGAAGACACGCATGTGCGGACTACCTTTGTCAGCGTGATGTCTGTGCAGGCGCACACACAAGCAGCCACACGGTGGTTAATGCACACCAATGCTTCTGTGCACGTCAGTAAACAGCTGCTCCACTGAGCACCTAGGGGCCACCTTGGGTCTTCCCTCATGGAGGAAACGGAAGCCCCGGGGTGAGTGTCACCTCCACTTCCAAACTCTCAGTCCCAGGAGAGGAAGTTTGCAACGGGAAGAGAAACGTGGGCAGGAAGCTTGCAATCCTGCTCCTGCCCATGCCCACACAGAGGGCACATTTTCTAAGGAACACCCTTAGGATCCCAGGATCTCTGGCTCAGCTAAGATGGCTAGACTACAGCCACACTCCTTCCTGGCTGCCTAACAGATGAGACCGAAGTTCCCAAGTATGAAAACCACGGCCCTACACCATTTAACCAAAGTCTGCCTTCTCAAGATCTCCATGGCCGTATGTCCCTACTCATCCCATGCTTGCAGCATATCTGATTATCACCCTGAACACACGCCTTTCTGGCTCTGTCCAACTGCTGCCGGTCTTATCATGTTCCTCCTGGACTGCCCAACCGTGCTCCCCACCCATGGACATCAACACGCTTCCCTTCTGCAGGGCCCCACTTGAATGCCATCTCTCTCATGACAATCTCTCTGACTGCCCCAGGCAAAATGAGTAACTGGCTCCTTTTGAGCCTCCATCTACATTTCTCATGTGCTCTTTGTAGCGTGCCTTTCCTCCGCAGGTACTTACAGAAGCTTACTGGGACAGTCACCTGGTCCAGTCCCCTCCCTGTTATCATAAGGAAACCAGGAAGTTACAATGTCAGGTAAACTGCCCATGGCCACATGGTAGGCCTGTGACAGGATTAGAATTATATCTAATTTTGGTTCCATCTGATCTTAGAAATGATGGAACAGAACCTTCATGAATGGAAAAAGAACAAGCAGCTCAAGAGGTGAGGGGCCAGCGTGTGGTGCAATGGATTAGGCCGCTGCCTGCGATGCCAGGATCCTATGGACACTGATTCGAGTCCTGGCTGCTCCTCTTCCCATCCAGCTCCCTCCTAATGCACCATTTGGAAAGTGAACCAGTGAAAGCAAGCATGCTCTCCCTCTCTCTTCCTCTGTAACTCCGCCTTTCCTTTCAAATTTTAAAAAAATAAAACTTAAATCACTTGTTGAGAATGTGTGTGGTTGATGAATTCAGGACTCTGCCTCTGGGGCCTGCGCTGTGGCACAGTGAGTAAAGCCACTGCCTGCAATGCTGACATCCCATATGCATGCAGGTTCAAGTCCTAGATGCTCCACTTCTGATCCAGCTCCTTGCTAATGCACGTTCGAAAGCAAAAGAAGATGGCCCAAGTCCTTGGGTCCCTGCACCGGCATGGGAGACCCAGAAGAAGCTCTTGGCTCCTGGCTTCAGCCTGGCCCACCCCAGCTGTTGTGGCCATTTGGTGAGTGAACTGGTGGATGGAAGATTTCTCTGTCTCTCTCTGTAACTCTACTTTTCAAATAAATAAAATAAATCTTTGAGAAATAAAAAAGACTCTGCCTCCATCAGGCTCCCCGCATCATGCTTGGACCATGTGTCTTCTCCAGGGGTTGAGACAGTTTCTCTTGTCCTCAGAGCCCCACAGGGATCGCAGGGCCTGGCACACAGTGAAAGCCGAGTGAAGACACTTCTTGAGGAATGAGGGCAGGGTGGGCCTTGCTAAAGCTTCCAGGTACCTGTCCTGGGAGGCCGCCGCCTCACAAGCCCCACTCAAATATCACAGCACACCGATGACTCTGGATTCTGCCTGCTCGGTGTCAGGTCTGCTCTCCCTCGCTTCCTTGCTGACCTCTTGGCTGTAGCCCAGTCAATGTTCCCCTCCACTGCTTTGTCCCCACTCCTGTGCATGTGCCTGCGGTCTGTTTACTCACCCGAAAGCCTGTGCCTACCCCTCCACAAAACGCCCTCTGGCCACTCCAGGTCAGTCATAATGACTTCTCCTTGACAACCACAGCACGCAGGAATTGTCTTGGAGGGGCAGGCATTTGGCCCCCTGGTTAAGATGCTGCTTGTAGGGGGCGGGAGGCAGGTCCACTTGGCTAATCCTCCACATGCAGCGCTGGCTCCCATATAGGCACCAGGTTCTAGTCCCGGCTGTTCCTCTTCCAGTCCAGCTCTCTGCTGTGGCCCAGGAAGGCAGTGGAGGATGGCCCAAGTGCTTGGGCGCCTGCACCCGTGTGGGAGACCAGGAGGAAACACCTGGCTCCTGATCGGCACAGCACTGGCCATAGCGGCCATTTGGGGTGTGAACCAATGGAAGGAAGACCTTTCTCTCTGTCTGTCTCTCATTGTCTAACTCTGCTTGTCAAATTGAAAAAAAAAAAAAAAGATGAGGCCTGGGACGCCTGCATCCCATGTTGGAATGCCTGGGTTCGAGTCCCAGCTCCACTCCCGATTTCGGCTTCCTGCCTAAGTGCACCATAGGGGCAGCAGGTGCTGGCTTGAAGATGGGTCCTTGCCCCAACACGGAAAAACTGGATTGAGCTTCTGCCTCTCAGCTTCAGCCTGGTCCAGCCTCGGCTGACGCAGGCACTTGGGGAGTGAAGCAAAGGATGGACGATCTCTCTTTGTGTGTCCATCTGTCTCTTTTTCTCTGCCTCTCAAATAAATATTTTTTAAAAAGAGGAATTAACTGTAAATTTGGATCTAGTATCTATACAGGATTTTTTTTTTAAAGATTTTATTTATTTATTTGAGAGGCAGAGTTACAGACAATGACAGAGACAGACAGAGAGAGAGGTCTTACACCCGTTGGTTCACTCTCCAAATGGCCACAAAGGCTGGAACCATGCCAATACAAAGCCAGGAGCCAGGTGCTTCTTCCAGGTCTCCCACACAGGTGCGAGGGCCCAAGGACTTGGGCCATCTTCTACTGCCTTCCCAGGCCACAGCAGAGAGCTGGATTGGAAGAGAAGCAGCTGGGACTAGAACCAGCGCCCATATGGGATGCTGGCGCCAAAGGTGGAAAATTAACCTACTGCGCCATGGTGTCAGCCCCAAGGATGTTTTTTAAAGTCTAATTTATTAATTTGAAGGGCAGAAAGAGAAAGAGAGATCATCCATCACTGATTCACTCCCCAAATGGCCACAACAGCCAGGGCTGAGACAGGTTGAAGTCAGGAACCCAGAACTCCATTCTGGTCTCCTACTTGGATGGCGGGGGCCCAGGCACTTGGGCCGTCATGCACATGCTGTTTTCCCAGGCATATTAGCAGACAGCTGGATCAGAAGAGGAGTAGCCAGACTCAAACCAGCGCTCCCATATGAGATGCCAGTGTCAATAAGCGGCAGCTTAACCCACTGGCCCCTGGAGAGGATTTTTTTTTTTTTTTATTCTTCATGCAGCCTCCCACTACTGCAGCCTGGGTGTGGTTGTCAGCATTCACACTCTGGGCTGTGAGGCAAAGGTGGCAAGTGTGGCTAGGGAGGAAACGAGACTCCTGCTTTTCTCAAGTGCATGCTGGCCTGTTTCACCCGACTCTAGGAAGGTCACTGAGCCCCAGTCAGCCCTGCAGACAGGGACCCCACAGGGACTCACCGAATTCAGAGCTGCAGCGGACGGCCCTTCTGCCCAGAAGAGGAAGACGGACTTCTGGTCTGCGGTAAGCGCTGAGGTGGCTGGCGTGTCCTTCACGTGGCACGGGGCACTGTAACTCCATGCGATGGAGCTGGAGTTGCCATCCACCACCATCATCTGCAAAACAGGGGGCGAGGAGTGAACACGGCCAGCCCTTGAGAAGCAGCAGGCCAAGGGCACAGTAAACAGAAAGCACACAGATGGTCGCGCGCACACACACTAACAGGTTGAACAGAATGGGTGTCACGGCAGGAACCAGGACCCAGACCTCGGCAGCCCTTGCTGCTGCTGAGAGATGACAGGACTGTATGATGCTCTTGTGGGAGGGGGACGTTATAAATCACCGAGGCCCCCTCTTCTCACAGATGAGGGATGAAGGATCAAGGGCAGGGAGCAAACTGGCTAGCCCATGTATGACAAGTCTCGGGCAGAGACAGCATTCACAGAGACAACCATCTGCTCCCATGGGACTGAAACTCAAGGCCAACAGCAGCACCTCCTTCCTGCCCCTCCCCTCCCACAGCTGCAGCAACCTCTTAGGAACAACCGTCCACGACTGTCTTCCGTCCCATGCACTGTTACAAGCTCTGTGGGTCTGCTTTGATGGACACCAGGGCACAGGTAGCTCAGTCCTAGGGGGCACTCAGATCGAAGGGAAATAGATTAAACAAGCAGAGGGGGACTTCACTGCCTGGTGGCATCTTCCACAGGATGACTAAGGAGGTCAAACTCAACCCCTGGCAGCCTCTGCACATGCGTCCGCTCTTCCCCCAGTACCTTGGACCCCACAGATCCGGAGCCCCTCACTATGCAAACAGCCAAGCAATTGCCCCCAATCTCCAGCCCAAGGGTCTCACTCCCTGTCTTCTCCGTGTCCCAGGTCTGCAGGAAGTGAAAGGCTCAGGACAATCACCTGGCCTGGCTTCCAGTGTCCCGAGTCCTGCCCGTCTCAGCTCTAACTCGGACTGCATCACAAAAGGTCCTGGGGCCAACCTGGCTGAGACAAGCTCTTCTGAGCCAGCAGAGGGCGAAGACAGACCAGCAGCAGGTTGAGTGGGGAAAGAAGCCTAGAGACTGCACTAAGGAAGCCCATCTACCCGCATGCATGAGTTCTGTCACTCTCTGACACAATAACCCAGGAAGACAGCAATGCTCTCACTTCTGTTTCACAGACACGAAGACAGCAGCTGGGCAAAATTACACACGTTGTCTAAGGTCAACAACAAGTAACGAAGCCAGGATTAAAACCCAACACTAAAACCCTTAGCGTCTCAGCTCCTAACCAATCTGTGATAAACCCTTCTCCCCTAAATCCCCCCTGGAACACCAGCGAAAATGCTGATCTCTATCCTCTCTACCCTTTGAATTACAGTCAGACACTGCTGGGAGACTCCCTGGAGAGATGCTTCCATCGCTGGATCTGAACTCTGCCCGTGACCAAATCATCCCATGGCCTCCCATATCTCATCCAAATTTGCAGCCTTGCTTTTAGGGCCCTCGAAAAGCTGGCCTCACTCTGACCTTTCCGGCAGGAACACACTCACTCAGGCCCTCCTTAGCTCTCCATCCAGCAAAGCTTTTCTCGTCACCGACATGAAGCAGCTCTTGACGCCCTGGCCTGGCTCTCCTGCACTCCACCTGCTCCCATGGTCCCAGCAACAAGTGCAAACCTCGGCAGCTGCACCTTCCGTGATGCGCTAGAGCCACGTGCTCCAGGTACCACAGGGGACTGTGAACTACACAAGACCAGGGGCCCTGTCTTCATTCATTTGTGTTTCCAGCATCTAGCACAGCACTTGGCACACATTAGAGGGGATGACTGTCTGTTGGATTTCATTATCTCTCTGAAAGAACAGTGGGCAATGTACATCTACCTATCCACATATACTTACCCTTTTTACAGAGAAGATAAATTAGATTGATGATACAACAAAAAGGCAATTTTAAGACACTGTAATCTGGGGCAGGTGTTGTGGTGTATGGGTTAAACCACCACTTGGGATGCCTACACTTCATATTGGAATGCCCTGGGATAGAGTCCTATCCCCACTTTCCATCCAGCTTCCTGTCAATGCACCTGGGAGACAGCAGATAATGGCCTAAGTGGTTATGTTCCTGCCACCAATATAGGAGACTTGGATAGTGTTGCTTGCTCCAGGCTTTGCTCTGGCCAGTCCTGGCTATCGCAGGCATTTGGGCAGTGAATCAGCAGATATCTCTGTGTGTGTGTGTGTCTCTTCTCTTTGTCACTCTGCCTTTCAAATAAACTTTAAGGAAAGAAAACCTCTTGTATTCTGCTTATAATGTTGAAGGAATGGAAATTGTGTCCAACCCTGATATCCTCACAATATGCGACCTCACATCAAACCAGAAAGATTCATATTCAGTGCCCTAATACAGGCTCTATCATTTCTGCCCCTGAGCCTCGGTCTCTGGGTTCCTTAGCTGGTAAGCTTCTATTCCACACAAATACACTGCAATTATTTCAAAGGTTCACTTATCAGAGAAAGAGGGAGAAAGCGAGCTTTTCCATCTGCTGGCTTACTCCCAAATGGCTACAACAGCCAGGGCTGAACAGGCTGAAGCCATATGAGTCTCCCATATGGGTGGCAGCATGTGAGCCATTATCTGTCACTTCCCAGGTGCATTAGCTGGGAGCTTGACGGGAAGCAGAGTAGCAGGGACTCAAACCTACACTCTGATACAGGATAGCAGGGTCGCAAGTGGAGGTTTAAGTCACTGCACCACAACACCAGTCCCTCACAATTCAATTTTAAAGGCCTTGCTCATATTTACCTCCTTTTGACAGTCTCCCACAAAAACCCAGTCACCAGGGTAGGGCGTTTGGCCTAGCAGTTAAGTCATCCAGGTTCCAGGGTGAGTCATCCAGGTAAGTCGTCCAGGTTGGAGAGCCTGGGTTTGACCCCTGGCTCTACTCCTGACTCCAGCTTCCTGCTAATGCAGACCCTGGGAGTCAGCAGTGATGGCTAACATAGTTGGAGTCTTGCCTACCTATTTGGGAGACTTGGATTGCACTCCAGGCTCCTGGCCTTGGCCCAGCCCAGCCCCAGCCATTACAGACGTTTGGGGAGCTCTGTCTGCTTCATTCATCAATACACAGATAGATAGGAAATAAATGACAAATAGAGAAATAGGCAAATAAATAAACAAGTAGGTAGTTAAGCAGCTAAATCAATCAATGGATAAATAAATAGAGTATTTAAAAACCAGCCACCACCAGTAGCCTGCCTCTGAGATCCGAAGTAGTGCATTGATCTGTTTCTGACCCTCCCCACCAAGAGAATCCAGAAGGCTCCTACTATGGCCTCAGTGTGAGCCAGGGACCCAGAAGGAACTCCTGCACAGGAAGGAGGCGTGCCTAAGAAGCTCCATGATTACCTATCTTGGCACTTGACTGTGAGTTTGCATTTTATCTGTTCAGCTAGAGCGGCTGAATTCTCTGAAGCAAGAGAGCATATTTTAAGTTCTTTTAACTCCTCGTGTGCATAGGACATGGCTGGACACAAAGCATTTACTTCTCGTATGTATGGATTAAATCCAGCATTTTACCTTTTTCATCCCAATTCCATCCTGGATCTGCAGAAGGAAGTCTAGCGTCTGATCATCGGTGAAATATCCAGGAGTAGGCTGGCTGCAGGCAACAGACAAGGAAGCCATCAATAGTGAGCGAGACACACAGGAAAACAAGGACTCCCCTGCCTCCACCCCTGCCCTCCTCTTGCATCAGCCACGTATATCAAGCAAGTGCTGTAGTTCATTTTTCAAAACAGCAGAGGTGGGAAGGGACAGCTTGCAAACCTGCGCAGGCCTGGAAGGTTCAGTGTCCAATAGGGCATCAGGTTTTGGCCACGAAGCAGGACCAGGCCTTGTGTGGTTGTAATCAGGAGGTTGCTGCAGTTGGAGTCCGGTGCCTTCACCAACTGGAGCAGCTCCACGCCATCACTGCACCAAGCAGACCCCAGAGGTTAGTCTGTGGCTTGCAGAAGACACCTGAAGCCATTTATTTTGCCTTTTTCTCTCAGCAGACTTGTGCTCTGGTGTTCATGTCTCCCCACGACCTTAGCAAGACAGATGCCCTGTCATTCCTACTGAATCCTAAGCCCTTAGGAATTAAGAATCTCTGGAAAATTACATGCAAGTTCAATAGGAATTCACATGAGCACTACAGGGTGACATTTCTCACATGGAGGCAGACAGTAACAGAGCAAAGATAATGGCAGGGAAGGCAGATGGACGTGAGGACAGGAGACTTAAAAATTTTTCAGTAAACTTGGGCAGCAGCCCATGACATTACCTTCACTAAATTCTTTCTTTCCCTGTACCACTGGGACCATTCAACTTAATACCTGTCGTATTCACTAAGATAACATTATACTGCCAAAGAAGACATTAGAAAATTATTTGAAACTCCTGATAGAAAAGAACAAAATAATTACTACCCATGCCTGGAATTAAATGGGTAAAATCTACTGCCCAGAACAAATACATGCTTTCAGTTAAGAAATAAATAAAATAAAAAATAAATTTTCATGCCTGCTATGCTTGCTTGTGTCAAAATAATTCTTCACCTAAGAGAAAAATACAGGGCAGAAGTAGGTCAGGTACTTCAGCACTGCTGAATAAATAAACCACCCTACCTAGAGGGTCTCCAGCCTCATCATCCCGCTCCTCTGTGATTCAGAGGCCTCAACAAATATCCTACCTCTAACCTATGTGTGAAGGGATCACTCATCCTGGTCAGCGACACACACTCAGAGATATCAACACACTGTACTACCAAGAGAAGAAAATGTCTCTGGGGCAGGCAACTGGCACAGTGGTGCTTAAGATGACACTTGGGACACCTGTGTCCTACACTGGAGTGCCCAGGTTCAATCCCCAGCTCCAGCTTTCTGCAAAGGTGCATCCTGAGAGAGGCAGCAGGTGACGGTCAAGTACTTGGGTCCCTTGCACCCTTATGGGCGACCTGGACTGAACTGCAGGTTCCTGACTTTGGCTTGACACAACCTCAACTGTCATGGGCATTTGAGGAGTGAATTGGTGGATGGAAGAACTCACTCATTTTCTAACTCTCTCACTCTCACTCTCTTTCCCTAACAAATACACAAGAGAGAAATAACAACTGAAATAAAAAGGCATTTCATGCATGTTAACAGGATCAGAGGACGGTACAGGAAAGCCAGCACTGTTTGTCCCAAACCTCTGCCCACATATTCACCAGCCCAACCAAACAGAGAGACTCCAAGGCATGTGAGTTCACAGACGTCACCTGACCCAGCAGGGCACCTGCCCTACCTGTAAATGTCGATGAGCTCAGACAGATTGACAGATCTTCGCTTCTCCCACTCTGGCTCTTCTATCTGCAGAGAAGGTGGTGAGCTGTCTCGATTTTGGGCCTGAACAAAAATGTCCCGCAGAGCCACAGCTTGTATATTTCCTAGCACCACAGGAAGAACCAACACTGAGAAGCTGAATTCAACAGAACTACCCCAGGGTGAGGATCTGAGCAAGACACTGAGCCTGACACAAGGGTCTAGCAGAGCCCACCCAGGCTGGCCCAGGGCACGGGGCTGGTAAGTGCCTTGGGAAAGAGGCAAGTGATTAGGCCAATGCTGGACACAGTCTTCTCTGTAGAGAAGGAAGTGAGGGAAAGCAGAATTAATTACTGGCAGTGGAGTCGGGAAGAGCGAGAGACTCCGCGGTGGGTGGCAACAAAGGGGCTGGCATCAGGTGTCAGCAAGTCTTAAGCTGCCCTGTCTCCCAAGGGAGGCCCAATCACACCCGCCAGCAGGAACAGTAACGAATGTGAGCACTGCTTCTTACCAAAGCCAAACAGGATGTAGACAGCCCCATTTGCGGTGACGTAAACCTGAGGACCAATCAGATTCCCCACTCCCACGATGTTGTACTTGACTGGTCGGCCCAGTGGACTCCCTGTCCGGCCAGACACCAGCAGGAAGCACAGATCTGGCTGGAGAAGAGAGGGGGGTGGTCCAGTGAGCAGAAGCCATATGATTTCTTAATCAAACTTCCCCAGATAGCGCCATCTCATTAGCTGTTCAGAAATGCCTCCCAGAGCTGAAATGCACAGAGCCGAACCTGCTTCACTTTGCTTACCTGGAAGTCAGAAAGGAAACCAAAGGTCCATTCCCCTCTTAGATGTGTACAAAGGGCACCTGGACCGCAACTCAGGTAAGTTTTCTCAAGCACAACTGGTACTCAGGGAACACCCCAAGACATGAGCTCGATTCAGGATGACTGAACCCCAAGTCCTTCCTCTCACCCCCAGAAATCCCCAGCTCAAGTCAACGCTGCACAGCTCTCTCATCCTAACAGTGGAAGCCTGCCCTGGCCACTGCCAGCTTCATTCACACACAGAGATCAGCAGAGCTGCCAAACAGTGAATATTTCAGTCTCTGCCAGCCAGATGGTCTCTGTCATAAACACTGCTCTGCTGTGCGAGGGTAAAAGCAGTCACATACAACACAGAAACAAAGGACGTGACTGTGTCCGAATAAAACTTTATTTACAAGAACAAGCAAGGGGCCCACTGTGGCCTGCAGGCCATCACTTCCCAACTCCAGCTCTGGAGGATTTTCTTTCAGGGGCAGAATCACCAGTTGGGAAATACGGGACGGTTTCCTTATCTGCAGTGAAGCTTTTGACAGAGTTTATGATTTTATGCACGCATATAGACAAGAGAGCAGTGTGGTTTGCAGCGTATGCAGAAAAAGGGTACTTACAGGGTCAACACTAGGCTTACAGGGAGGGTTTTAACGCAAAATCATGGCACTCTGCAATCATCTCTCTCACCAAAGACGTGAACGAATAGAATTCAAGTTTGCCATGATGCCGAGAGGCACAGCTAGTATACTGTATGACAAACCCCAAATTCAAAAAGGCCTTAGACTGGAAGGTAAGTCACAATCTGTAAAAAGAAACTGGTTTAATTAATTAAAAACTATTTAAAACTGACTAAAAGACGTGGGTGCTTTCTGGAGCTGGCACTGTGGCACAGTGGGTTAAGCGGTCACCTGCAATGCCAGTATCCCATATCAGAGCACCAGTATGAGTCCTAGCTGCTCTGCTTCCCATCCAGTACCCTGCTAATGCACCTGAGAAACAGCTGATGATGGTCCAAGTGCTTCAGCTCCTGCCACCCATGTGGGAGACCTGGATGAAGTTTCTGGCTCCTGGCTTTGGAATGTACCAGTCCTGGCCATTGGGGCCATTTGGGGAGTATACCAGTGGGAGGAAGATCTCTTTCTCTCTGTCTCTTCCTCCCTCCCTGTCACACGTGCCATTCAAATAAATAAATCTTTAAAAAACAAGAAAGATTTGGGTGCTTTAACTGATTAGAAACAAAAATTGATTATAAGCCTACTATAATCTTTGGCTGCAAACACAGAAATATAAGGACTCTTCAAAAAGTTCATGGAAAATGTGTGTTATCTTTTAATTCCATTTGTCTGTGAGCTTTATGAAATGGTCTCATATAGAGTCTGCATCAAAAGAAGTAATAGAGCAAATGTTTTGTGCAGCACTCAAGTTGCATCGTAGATTGAGACCTGGACTGAGTTCTTGGTTCCCAGGCATTTAGGGAGCAAACCTGTTTAGGAGGTCTCAGACAGTGTCAGCCTCAGTGTCTGTCTGTCTGTCTGTCTCTCTCAACAAAACAAAATAAACTAAATTTTTAAAAGTAACAATTTCCTTAGGTTGACATAACTGGCTAAACCACAAATAAAATATGGTTTTTGATATGGAAATCGGGGCTATTTAGAGAGAAGCAGGCTGAGAGGGACCAGGCCAAAGGCACAAGGGCTTTCATAGAAAAGGGGATTAGTCTCATTCAGAGCAGCTCCATGGGACAGAAGCGGGAACAATGAACAGAACCTCTGAGAAGGCAGCTTTCTCATCAACAGGGCAGGGTTTTCCAGAGCTGGCCCCAGATGAAACGGCCTGCTTCACCAATGAGTGATGTTCCACCAGCCTGGGCACCCAAGGAGAGCACGGGAGCCAATGCATTGGGAAGGCCGAGTCACAGGGCATAGCCGGCGTGACAGGGACGACCTCACCGCTCTTACAGTCCCTTCCTGCTCACGGATTAGACCAGGCCCCCTCATCCCAAACCAGGTGCAGCTCTCCCCAAGCCGCCAGGCTCTACAGCAGACCTAAGAATGCAATGACCCTTGCCATGGACCCAATAGGTTTCCCTCCCTGTAAAGAGACAGCCTTCCATAGCTGCAGTTTAAGGAGCTTCCTCTGCTTCTTGGTTCTTGGCATAGAGGTCAGAACAAAGATGAAGCTACCACTTTAAAATTATTGGCTTCTTAAGATTTTTCTATTTTTTTCCTCTCTTTTCTTAAAAAAATTTATTTGAAAGGCAGAGTTACAGAGAGAGAGAGAGAGCGCGCATTATCTTTTATCCACTGGTTCACTCCTAAACAACCACAAGAGCTGGTGCTGGGCCAGGCCGAAGCCAGGAGGCCCTAGCTCTTGTGCCATTTTTCACTGCTTTCCCAAGTGCATTTGCAGGGAGCTGAATGGGAAGAGGAACACCCGGGACAGGAACCAGCGCTCATATGGGATTCTGGCATTGCAGGCAGTGGCTTAACCCATTATGCCACAACACCAGTGCCAAGATTTTTCTAGAACTATTACTTTTTTAACAGAAGAGAGACTATTCTACACCTGCACACCACTGTACAAACGGGTAAATTCTATGAGGTAAGCCAGCAATACACTGGGTACAGACAAGAAAAAATAAACAAAATGAAAGAGGTACCAAGCAGCTGAGAGACCAGAGGCTGATTCCTCCAACAGTAGCCCCCTTACTATGTAGGGTCTGAAGGCTCCAACTTCTCATCAACCACCACTGGCAAAGAAGCCAGACGGGGTAATGGGACCAAGACTGTCAGAAGTGTTCAGGGCCTATAAGCTTGCTCAATGCCTTGCTATGCCTGTACTGGCTATGATTCCACTAAAAGAAAACCCTCCCCCTCAGACACACTTTCCCCTTGGGGACCTTCAGAAAATCAGTTCCTGATGGGAGGAATCACCGAAATTGCCCCTAAATTCCAGTATCTTGATTCACAATGACTGGGATAAAAAAAATTATGTAACTCCTGAATTCTTGATTTGGGTTCACTTCGAGCTGAAGACAACTAACAGAAAGCTGCCCTAAAACTCCAGAGAGTTAGCTCATTATCTTTCCTTTCCTCTCATGACACAAACATAAGGCATCATCTGGCATTCTCCGGCGATGCCCATCAAAACTGGTGACTGGCAGAGCACTTGGAGTTTGTGGTACTTTTGGCAGAAAGCCCTAAAATTTGGATAGATTTAATTCTATTCGAAACAACTGTACTTGCAGAATTTATTTATTTAAACATTTATCTATTTATTTAAAGATTAAATTTATTTATTTGAAAATCAGGGCAACGGGGATGGGGGGAGGCAGCAGGAAGAGAGACCTTCCAATCTCTAGTTCACTACCCAAGAGCAGCAACAGCCAGGTCTGGGTCAAGCTGAAGCCAGGAGCCAGGAACTCCATCAGGCCCCCCGCATGGGTTACAGGGGCCCAAGCACTTGATCCGTCATCTGCTGGTCCAGAACCAGAGCAGCTGGGACTTGAACAGGTACTCCAACATGGGATGGTGTCTCAAGCAGCAGCTTAAGCTGCTGTGCCACCACACTGGGCCCTGCTTGCAGAATCTGTAACTATTCCACATATGCAGAATGAGAAAACACAACAGTAAACACACGCTCTGCTAAAATTAAGATCGGCCATCAAATGAGATAAAATTATCTGCAGCCGTAATTTTCCGCAAAGATGAGTCCTCTTTGCCAGGTGTCCAGTTCTTTTGCCCCCAACATTTCCCTGGCAGATTCACACTAAGAAGTCTGCAGAAAAGTCCTAGAGAAACTGACAAAAGCTCTAAAAAAAAAAGCTCCAGGAATAAAAACTCAAAATTGATGTAATTCTATTTGTTAATGTATTACAAATTTGGAGAAAGACACCAATTATCATATCTATGCACAGAATGACTGACTCCAGGGCAAGGAAATTCTAGCAAAGCAGGATTCCACACTATAATTCCACAGCCACTGGACTAGCAGCAAAGCATCTCGCCATTGCCCAGACAAGTGCCGCAACCTCCTTTCTTTGATAACTGTTTCATCACTTGACTTAGATTTTTGTTCTCTATCAACTGCCCATCAGTCTGTCCTATTATAAATGAAATAAAATTGCACTATATGTTACACGGTAAAACTAACAATATTGATAACTGGCAGAAAAAAAAAAAAAACAGGCACTACACAGGTCATTTAATATGCTAACGCTAATTAACACAACAATCCTACAAGGAGAAAGATATTCCCATTCTACAGATGGAGAAACAGGAGGTTGAATAGTTCCATGACTTAGCCACAAGGCTATGAGGTGGTGAAGGGGAGTTTGATGCAATCTGAGATGGCTCCAAAGATCCACCACCCAACAGTCCACAGAATCACAATGAGAATGCAGGGAGAGATGGGTTTATAGAGGTTATTTATGCACTCAGTCTCCCACAAAGAAGATGTATTTCAACAGAACCCCTTGAAAAAAGGAAGTTTCAAACAGCATTTATAACAACACTAGGAACAGAGAGAACTAAAATGTAAGCATTCCCTGTAAGAAACACTAGCCACATCCCAGAGTGTACCTGCACTTCCCCGATGGCCAAGACCACAAGATCCCTGACGCCGTCTTCATCCAAGTCCGGGAGCACCGCAACTGGGGCGGCCAAGGTGCCGTTGGACAAGGAGCTAGGGTTTAGAGTCCAGATGGCTTTCCCTAGAGAAAAACAAACAGGCTGGTCACCATTACTGCTTCCTGCCTCTGGGAAAGTCAGGCCAACATGCCCAGGACACAAGAGAGAAGCCCAAGGGGCTGCACACACCACTTTTTTATCCTTTAGTTTTCATCTTACAGAGAAGTAAGGGAGCAGGGATTGTGATCAGAAATCCTCAAGCTTCCAGCTAAAAAACCATGTAATGACTTCACATCTGGATCTGTTACACAAGAGGGAGGTGCTGAAGTGGCCCCAAGAGAGAACGGCCATCTTTCTGGGGAGAAGGAGTTGACCTGTCAGAGGTTTTTACAACTCTTAAGGAACCATCCAGGGGCAAGCATCAGAGAAACCACAGGAGGTGTTCAAGATGATCTCAGTTCTAGAGTTCACTGAATTCCCATTTTTTTCACTCAAAAGCATCGCACTACCAATTTCCCACTGCTAAGACTGAGAAGAATGTCATAATTTATGCTGCTTCTTGCATGTATGGTCCAAGCTACTGCAGCTGCTATATTTATTTAAATAGAGTCTGACAGTTAGTGCACTAAACCGTTAAGGAGATGAACGTGATTCAAGGCTAGTGTTACGCCTGTTGTTTTGTTTTGTTTTGTTTCATTTTCCTAAATTAGGTTAAGGACATAAAATCATCAAGGTGACAAAGGGTGCTGCCATTTTAGTTATTTTAGAAGCATAAAAGAGGCTTCATTACATTTTTTTTTTTTTTTCATTCTTTTTGTCATATAAGAGGGTACTTTGAGTTTAGAGGAAAATGGTTAAAAGCCAAGTTGGGGCAGACTTTTGGCCTATGCCAAAAGTGGTTAACATATCACCTAGGGGACCCACATCCCATTTTGGAATGCCTAGTTCAAGTTCTGGCTCCACTTCCAACTCCTGCTTCCTGTAATGCACACCCTAGGAGGCAGCAGGTGATGCTCAAATAACTGAGCCCCTGGCACCCATGTGGGGGACTCCTGATTTCAGCCTTATCAGCCCTAGCTGTTGTAAGCATTTGGGAAGTGAACCAGTAGATAGAAAATCAAGTGTTCAGACTTGCTCTCTCTTTCAAATAAAACAAAAATAATTTTTAAAGTGTATTTTACTGCAAAACACTTTTAAACCCATGCATACGTTTTTCATAATACTCATTTTCCCATGATCCTTTTTAAGACTCCTCATGTGCATGGATTTCACAATTTTTTGCACCAAAAAAAATTTACTTTTTTATTCCATTTTCCAAACTTTTGTTGTTGTTAAAGATTTACTTATTTATTTGAAAGGCAGAGTTACAGAGAGACAGAGGGAGAGACAGAGAGAGATCTTCCATCCACCATCTCACTCCTCAAATGGCTACAATAGCTAAAGATGGGCTGGTCTGAAGCCAGGAACCAGGAGCTTCTTCCGAGTCTCCCACCTGGGTGCAGGACCCCAAGCACCTGGGCCATCTTCTGCTGCATTTCCAGGTGCATTAGCAGGGAGCTTGATCATAAGTGGAGCAGCCGGGACTTGAACTGGTACCCTCATGGGATGCCGACGTCACAGGCAATGGCTTTACCCATCATGCCGCAGCAATGGTCCTTCCACAAACTTTTTGAAGTACATTCACATCTAAGTGCAACAAGACGCTAAAATGCCAAGTCCATATGCCTCTGCACACCTTGCTTTCTTCACTGACAGATTTTAAGTGGCTGCTGTCCAAGTTTATGCACAAAACTAACCTGCACCAAGTATGAAGAGGCAAAGCTCCGTTTTCTTCTGTGAGAGAACAGAGAGGGGCTATTCATAAACCAGAGGCCTCAGGGTAGTTTCTGGTGGGGTAACTCGGGTTGGCCCTGTCTTATCACCAAACAGGTTGAACCGTGGCTCTGTTTACTCAATCTGTCCAACCTTTTCCCTGATTCCCTTAATATCTACCTTCCCAAGCAGTAAATCAGATTTCCCACCATGTTAGCATGGAAACGTCCCCTCCCCACTGAGCTGTGCTAGTCCACAGTTACGGTCCAGGGTCTGGTGCGGCCAACACTCCTTACCTGAGGTTGCATTGAACGCACTCAGCATCTTGTGTGTCCCTGTCACAAGGCAGGTGGTTTCAGCCAGGCTTCCTGGCATCAGGTCCAAACATGTGATCTCTCGAGCCTCCTCGGGAAGGGGACTGGACCACAGTGCACTGCCATTCATGCCGGAGAGGCACACCAGATTAGCAGCTGGCCCGGAGACACCTGAGAGGCAAGAAGGAAACAGAGGCAGAGATGGGAGAGGCAGAGATGAGCAGGGGGCCGGGAGGTTGAAAGCAGAAGGCAGAAAGACGGCCCCTCACACTGTGTGCTCGCCGCCTTCCTGCAAGTCCAGCAACGCTGAGGACTTGCCACCTCTGCCCAACACACTTCTCACGGAAAACAAGATGCTGAGGCCCCTCGGCGCTGCCTCATCCACTTCTGCACTTCACACCTCTCCTGACACATCTGTGCACCTGTCTGCGCCTTACATACACACCACTCCCATTAAATAGTGACATCCTCAAGGAGAAAGGGTGTCTCCTTCACTTCTGTATCCTCAGTCCCTTGCAAAGTGCCTAGCTCATGTAACAATCCATCATTAGCTCCATAAAAGAAAGGAGCAGAATCAACAATACGACAAAGCAGCTATGGGGAACAAATAACCAAGGAGGAAATGTATGCTCAGAAACATGAGACTGATCCAGAACATCAAAAGGTATTGCTGTCTACAGGTCCATGGAATCCACTGAATTGGCCCCAGTCAGGAAACCTAACCCATAGGTCCCAAGGTAGCCCACAGGGACGAGACACTCACCTCTGTGGTCAGTAAGCCTGCATGTCCCTTGGTAAAATATCAGAACAGTATCTTTCCTTCTGCCAGTTTTACTTTCACTTTTAGAACAGGGGCTCCTTGCATCATCTCACACACCTCCCACTTGGAGCAACAACTGATACCAATAAGGAAACATAAGCCTTAGAGCTTTATTCTCTCTCTTCCTGGCATCACTAATTAAATCTAGGACCTAAGAACAAGTGACAAACTGTGGCTCACTGGCTGAAGCAGACAGATGTGACAACAGTGGTCACATGTGTTAGCTTCCAGACACCTCAACAAGGCTAAGATTAATAACCTGGGCTGCTCTTCCTTCTTAAGGGTCCTGCTGATTCCACATCAATTCCTTTCCTAGGTGCTGATGGGGGTCCCTTCCCCATGGGACCACAGCTGGTTGAGGCAGAGACCAGGCTCCACTTGTTTAGCACTCTGTAACACCAGCAAACCCCCAGACAAGGCACATAGCACCTGTCATACCACAGGTATTCAAAATGTGAATGAATCATTAAACAGGTGAACAACTTAAAAACTCAGCCCCTTGGGCCAGCGCTGTGGCACAGTAGGTTAATCCTCCGCCTATGGCGCCGGCATCCTATGTGGGTGCCGGTTCTAATCCCATCTGCTCCTCTTCCAGTCTAGCTCTCTGCTTTGGCCTAGGAAAGCAGTAGAAGATGGCCCAGATGCTTGGGCCCTGTACCTACATGAGAGACCAGGAAGACGCACCTGGCTCTCGGCTTTGGATTGGCGCAGCTATGGTGGCAAATTTGGGGAGTGAATCAATAGAAGGAAGACCTTTCTCTCTGTCTCTCCCTCTCACTGTCTGTAATTCTACCTCTCAAATAAGTAAATAAAATCTTATTAAAAAAAAAAAATCAGTCCCTCTATGTGCAGTGACACAGAGCTTAGTAGGTTAAGGGCAGAGCAGTTTGACTTGAGAGTTAAGGTCATGAACTCCAGAGTCACACTCCTGGATCTGAATCCTGGAGCTACCATTTACCAGCTGTGAGCCTTGGGACAAGTTCGCTGGCCTTGCCATGGTCTACAGAAGGGGATTCATAATGTCACTCTACCTCCTAGGAGTATACTGAGGGATAAACGGATCCACAGATGTCACATGCTTAAAATTGCGCATAGCATACAGACAGCACCACAAGCCAGCTATCATCATTATAATCTGTGGGCAAATCAGGCTGGTCCACACTGTATCCATCCCATGGCCCTGCCATCGTCAGTCTTGATATGCAGTACACCACATAAAATACCAACTGACTACAAAAATCTCTGAGTCAGAAACCTGACAGGGGAAAATTTTTTTTGAAAAATTTATTTATTTATTTGAAAGGCAGAGTTACAGAAAGAGCAGAGACAAAGAGAAAGAGAGATCTTCCATCCAGTGGTTCACTCCCCAGCTGGCCAAAACAATGAGGGTTGGGCCAGGCCAAAGCTAGTAGTCAGGATTTTCATCCAGATCTCTCACATGGATGCAAGGACTCAAGTACTTGGGCCATCTTCCACTGCTTTCTCGGGCACATCAGCAGGGAGCTGGATCAGAAGTGGAGCACAGACTCAAACCAGCACCAGCCCACAAACACTGCAGGCAGTGACTTAAACTGCTATGCCACAAAGCTGGTCCTGAAGGAGGAAATTTTATGGCAAAGGTTCACAAGTAGAAAAAAATGGAATCAGGGTTCTATAATCTGAAAATCCTCCTCTAGGTTGCAGGTTCTCTCTGTGATAGATCCCTGCCCAGGGTGCTTCAATATATCATGTCTCCAAAACTTACCTGGATGTTTATTCCAGGGCCTGATTCAGGGATGGGCAATGTCCAGCCAAAGGGCTCTATAGGCCCAGGAAATTACATGGCCTGACCCTACCAAAGCAACTGCAAACAGGGCTCAAAGTTTAATACATTTATAGCAGGCTGATTTTTCAGTTGATAATTCTGCATGGCTGGCAAATGATGTTATAAATATCCAAAAAGCCCTTGGCAGGACAAAAGTTCCCCACTCTGGCCTTAATGATTAAAGAGTAGTGACTTGGCATCCTTGCCCTCCAGCTAGAGTTCCTGCATCAGCTTACAGAATGCAGCTCAGCTCTGCTTTAGTGAGGCTGCAGGACAAACAGAAAGCCCTGCGTAGCCCCACTAGAAATGCAACCCTTCGTTCAGTGCATGCATGTAGCAGCTGGGGTCTCCCAAACAGCACACTCAGGGTAAGCAGTGGAAGGCTTAATACAGAGACTCTGTACTAAGATTTGAGCAGTGTGTTGGGACACCCAAATGACAGAAAGTGCCTGAGAATTATTACTGCTTGCAGGCCCATAGGGACAAAGAGAGTAAATAACTCCTGAAACCCAGAAGAAAATCCTATAAGAAGGCCACCCTGAGATGAGCTACGTCCCACAGTCATGGATGTTGCCATCCTGCAGGGAGCCCAGTAGGGTCCCCACAATTTCTTGCCCGTGCACCCTACTGGCTTAGATCAGGTGGAAGCCACTGGTTGGTGTCCATGTCCCAAAATACAGAGAAGAGTTAGAAGAGTAAACTGAGCAGGGAAAGGAAAACACTCAGCCATGATGTATGTGTGCAAAGCTGTGTGATCCAGGAGCAAGAGGGAGTATAGAGGTAGTGTGCTTTATACCCTAAGAAGTGATGTAAACAGAAGTGGGAGAGGACTTGAGAACCCTAAGTTACTGAGGTATGTGGATAAGTCACTCCTCTCTGGCTTTTTCTTCACTGGCCTGGGTGACCACTAATAGTCCCCTCCAGCTGTACCTCTCTCAGGTGTCTTGCACTGAACTTTATTTAAATGCAGGGTTCCCATGCATGGCAGCTGGATGACTTTCTACTCATGGCAGATCCTCTTTTGCAGTGTTCCTAGGGACAAAACTCCGATGGCTTTCTCCTAGCTCACCGTCCCCTATAGCAGCCTCAAAGACACCTCTGGGCTGGGCCCTGTGGCACAGCAGGTTAAGCCACTATATAGGATCTCATACTGGAGTGCTGTTTCAAGTCCTGACTACTCAGGATCCAGTCCAGCTCCCCTGCTACCGCTCCTGGGAAGCAGAAGATGTTGGCTAAAGCACTTGAGTCCTTGCTATCCGCTTGGGAGACTCAACTTGAGTTCCTGATTCCTGGCATTGGCTCAGCCCAGCCCCAGCTATTGTGGGCATTTGAGGTGTGAACCAATGGATGAAAGATGTTTGTCACTCTACCTTTCCAATAAATAAATCGTTAAAAAAAACAACAGGGGCCTGTGCTGTGGCATAGCAGGTAAAGTAGCCATCTGCAGCACTGGCATCCCATATGGGCAACAGTTCAAGTTCTGGCTGCTCCACTTCCAATCCAGCTCCCTGCTATCCCTGCTAATGGCCTAGGAAAGTAGTGGAAGATGGCCCAAGTGTTTGGGCCCCTGCACCCATGTGTGAAACACAGATGAAGCTCCTGGCTCCTGGCTTCAGCCTGGTCCAGCCCTGGCTGTTGCAGCCATTTGGGGAGTGAACCAGAGGATAGAAGATCTCTCTCTGTCTATCTCTCTCTCTCTCTCTATCTCTATCTCTATCTCTCTGTAACTTTCAAATGAATAAGTAAATCTTTATTAAAAAAAAAAAACCCAAAAGATGTCTCTTACCAACTGTACTCCCATTCCTTGATGTCACAAAGGAGAGGAGAACATCACGCAGGCCATCTCCGTTCACATCAGCCAATTCCAAGGGAGACAGGTCCCCACCTGAAACACACAGAATCAAGAAAAAGGTCCTGGGCATTTACTGCCACCCAGTTCTCTGTTGCCAAGCTAGAAAGCAGATGGTGCCTGCAGAGAAATCAGGCAAACTTCCTGGTGCTCAACAAGACACACTTGCTTCTCCCTATTCTTCCCACTGAGTACACTGAAAACCCTGCACATTATACAGGAACTGAATGTAAGAAAGGTGCAGCGAAGAAGACAGACCAGCTAGAGACTTTAAGACCCAAAGCATGACAATTTAATTAGTGCCCTGGGTTTGCTTTTGGCTTCATATATCCCGGGCAGGGGGTTGGAGAAGCCAGCATTGCAGAAATGCCATAAATGCAAATAAAACCACCCCTGGGGCCGGCGCCACGGCTCAATAAGGCTAATCCTTCGCCTGTGGTGCCGGCACACCGGGTTCTAGTCCCGGTTGGGGCACCGGATTCTGTCCCGGTTGCTCCTCTTCCAGTCCAGCTCTCTGCTGTGGCCCGGGAGTGCAGTGGAGGATGGCCCAAGTGCTTGGGCCCTGCACCCCATGGGAGACCAGAAGCACCTGGCTCCTGGCTTCGGATCAGCGTAGTACGCCAGCCGCAGCGCACCGGCCGCAGAGGCCACTGGGGGATGAACCAATGGCAAAAAAGGAAGACCTTTCTCTCTGTCTCTCTCTCTCACTGTCCACTCCGCCTGTCAAAAAAAAAAAAAAAAAATCCCTGGAAGAACTGACCTCACTCTTATGGTGTGGTAAAATGTTAAAGAAAAGGAACAACCAACACCAAATGCTGCATCGCAGAACCCTCTGCTAGGCAGAGTAGGATGTGGTCAGGAGGAACGCAGGAGACCACAAAGGTCTCGAGAATGTTCTAGAGCTTAAGCTGGGTGGCAGATATGCCCACACCCTGTTATGAATCTTCACCCAGCATATAAATATTACACACATAAGTTATGGTAGCCTTAGGAGAAACGAAAGATGAAGACAGCAACTTTTCCAGGAGTGAACTCAACTGTGATCCGAGATAAAACATTTCCAAATCCAGACCATGCAAGGAGCCTGGGGACAGCCCTCTACAGCAGACAAGTGACAGGGGTGCTCAGCAGGGCTCCCACACAATGCCCAGTCCCGAGCAAGAGGTGTTAACTGAGTCTGCTCCAAAGGGAGACAAAAATCATAGAAAAGACAGCAACTCGCTTTTACATGAGATGATTTTCAAACCTAAATGAGGTCAGAGGAGGCCCGGGGATCAGAGACAAGAAGCAGCCCTCAGTAGGGCTGGCCTTGGGCTTTACTCCTCTGTAAACAGCCCTCCTGCAGCTTTGCATTCCAGGAACCAGCAACCCAGTGCCAATCTGATGCAACCCAGGGAAGACCACAACACAAGAGAGCGATTCCCAAGAGTCTACAGGTGTAAACTCCATCTGGTGGTTTTATTTCCAGTCTTCACCTCCTTCCCATCACTACCCGCCTCCACGACACACACACCAAGCAGAATGCTGTAGGACACACGTCAGTTTGTAAGACTTGGAGGGAAATCTCAGTGCAATCAGACAGACCATGAAGCTTTACAGAACTGGGGCGGAAGATCCTGCAGCTCACCTGCCTGGGAGCCCAAGTGGCGGCTCCAAGTGCTGTGCAGATCTCGGGGGGGACAGGGGATCAGGAAAGCACACAGAAGAACCAGGATCATGGAGACCCCCAACGCTAGCAGAAAGACAGATGTGCGCACGTAGGACACGAGGGAGGATGTCGTCTTCTGCTCCAGGCCCCCAAGGGGCTCGGAGGGGAACCCCTCCGCAGTGACTTCTGAAAGGTGTGGTTTTGCAGCCCCTGCAGCCTCCACGTCTGAGTCAGGCTCGGGGGCTTCCCCCAGCGCACTCTTGCCATTT
Source organism: Sylvilagus floridanus (assembly GCA_949820135.1). NCBI lineage: Eukaryota > Metazoa > Chordata > Mammalia > Lagomorpha > Leporidae > Sylvilagus > Sylvilagus floridanus. The sequence continues at coordinate 25,953,548 of OX463230.1, forward strand.
TTGACTCCTCCGTTCTTCTGCTGCAAGTTAAGCACAAGATCGTCCTCGCTCTCGTCGCTGTCCGCCTGTGTGAGGGGATCGTACTCCCCTAGGTCTGGGCTCTTCTTCCCTGAAAGACACCAGGACAGGGGGTCAGGGAGGCCTAGGAAGAAGTTCTCACCAAGCATGAGGATAGGGCTTGAGTGTGGCCGCCAAGGTTCACTGTGGAGAGCGTGGTCTTCAGGGTGGAGATGTTGAGAGGTTGTGAGAATCCTGGGAAGGGATTAATGTAGGTCTCATGAGACCCTGAGTTAGTTCCCACAAGGGGGTTGCTACACAACAAGGGTGGGGAACCTTTTGTCTGCCAAGAGCCATTTACACATTTCTAATACCCTTCACAGTCCACAGAAAATCAATCCAAAAATCAGCCTGCTGTGAATGTACTGAATTTTGAGTCCTGCCTGCAGTTGCCTTGGCAGGGTCAAGCTAAATGATTTCGCAGGCCGTATACAGTTGATGGGCTGGAAGTTCATCACCTCTGCACAAAAGAACAAGTCAGGCCCCTCCCCTTTCTGCCTCTGGTCTCACCATGGGATCTTCCCTCTCCCAGGATGTCATGTTGCTGTGATGGGATGCAGCCAGGGGCCCGAACCAGAGGCCAAGTCGATGGGGCCACCCAGTCCTAGACTTTTAGCCTCCAGAACCATGAGCTAAATAAAGCTCTTCTTTTTATAAAGCATCAGCCTTGGCTATTTCATTATAGCAGCAAAAAACTAATATAAGGGTACATCAAACAGCAGGAAATGAAATGACAAGTTTTTTGGTTTTTTTTTGCGGCAAAAACATTTGAAATCCATGCATAACTTTTTCATCATAGGCATTTTCCATGAACTTTTTGAATACCCCTCATACATATGGCAACTGCAAACACCTAGGAAAACAGATGGAAAAAAAAACAGGCCTGGGCTTGGATGGCTCTCGTAAAATACACACCAGCAATGGGGCTGAGGGAGAGGGCTTGAGGGACAAAGAAAAGCATAGTGCTCCAGAATGACTGCCTCCCTGAGGTTAAGACAGAGAAATCAGCAAACTTCCAATGGGATCAGCACTGTGGCACAGCAGTTAAGCCACTACCACAGGAAGTGCCAATTTGAGTCCCAACTAGTCCACTTCCCATCCAGCTCCCTGCTAAAACTCCTGGGAAAGCAATGGCAATGGTCCCTACCACCAGAGCAGGAGACTCAAAAGGAGTTCCAGGCTCCTGGCTTCCAACTGGCCCAACCCCAGCCATCTGGGGATGAAAAGATGAAAGATCTCGCCCTCAGTGTCCTTTCCTCTCTCTCTCTCTCCTTTTCTCTCCTTTGTTCTTTCAAATAAATAAAAAAGAAATCTTCAAGAATACTCTTACTTGCTGGCATCTCAGTAATAAACAACACCATGGCCCCTGAATCAACTTCCCATACACCCAGTGTGCAGGCTGCCATAGATTTCCTTAGAGCTGTGATATGCTAATCCTTCCTGGGAGACTTTCGAGAACAGTTCTGCTCTGTGCGCTGCTCCTCGCAGTACAGTATTTCTGGCTTCCCAAGTGTTTCTATGGAAACAGCTTAGTTAATGCTGCACGTCAGCTGGAGGTGCTTTACGGACACCTCGCCTCTGCTCCCGCTGTGATGCCAGTGCCCAGCCAGTAAACGGGGGGAGGGTGGGCAGTGGAGCAGGAGTGCAGCTCAGAGGACCTGTCCTGAAGCTGCTGTGCAAACCAAGCGCCGTGCTTTACTTTGACTGTATGTTGAGTTGGGGTGGCTGAGAGAGAAATCACAGGGAACCTGAGTGGACCCCTCCACCCCCGGCCCTCACTGAATGATTTTACAGCCTTGCTTCATGCTACAACCAAGAAAGTTTCTGTTTTCTGGAAATTAACTGTACTAACCAACTTTCTTGTATAATCTTTTGCTCAGAAATTGAAAATTAAATAAATAAAACACAACCCAATTGATTAAAAAGCAGGGAGAGGGGGAGGGAGGAAGGGGGGGATGGAAAGGGCAGGGAGAGAGGAGAAAGGGGAGAGAGGAGGGGAGGGGGAGAGGGGAAGAGGGGGAGAGGGGGAGAGGGAGAGAGGGGGAGAGAGAGAGAGAGAGAGAGAGAGAGAGAGAGAGAGAGAGAGAGAGAGAAAGGGGAAGGAAGCATTTCTAACCCTTGGTTCACTCCCTAATCTAAATGACCATAACAAACCAAGGCTGGGGTCAGGACAAGGTGGAAAGTGAGAATTCACTGTGGAGTCCCCAGGTGGGTGGGAGGGACTCAGTTACTTGAGCCATCACCTGCTGCTTCCAGGACGTGTATCTGCAGAAGCTGGAATCAGGAGCGGGATCAGACGTGGGATGCAGGCATCCCAAGCAGTGTCTTAAGTGCTAATATAAACACTGATCCCAAGAAGAATTCCTGGTACAATCTCTGTCTCTGGGTCACTGCGGTGATGTCATTTCATAGATTATATCTCAGGTTGCTCAACACAGGGAATGAAGTAATAAAACACTGCATGGAGGCCAAAGGTGGGCAGTCAAATTCCAGTGTGAAGTTTAGTATTTGGCACATACTAAATCAACTAATGTCTGTTTTTTAAAAATGAATATCCAAAGAAATACTTTTGCAACATTTACTACTTTCCAAAAAAGGAAGATATTTTATTTCATTATCAAAGCTAATCATTTTATCTAATAAATATTAAATTTAATTTTTAAAGGAACAAATTATAAGAAAATAAACCTATTATTAGGAACATAATTCTAAACAGTACTTCCAGGATATGTCATAAGGTCATCAGGTTCAGGACAGTTCCTACAACTCACATTGCTGCTCTACAAATCAAATTATTTTACCACAAATCAATTATTTCATTAATTAGTGCACACCATTCCCTAACAATCCCAGATATTTGTAATAATTTGCAAACATAGCCACAAGTTATTAAAATAACTCCAATATGTTCTAAAGAGGTTGCTTTATTTTCTAAGATTTATTTATTCATTTGAAAGGCAGGGTTATAGAGAGACAGAGACAGAGGCGGGGGGGGGGGGGGGGAGAAGGAAAGAGAAGGAGAGAGAGAGGTTTTCCATCCACTGATTCAGTCTCCAGAGAACAAGAGGGAAGGACAGTTCTCCCTACTCCAGAAAATACGCTACCAAGCAATTACTGTAATCTCAGTTCTGTTGGCAGTCAAGCACATCACCAATTCAAGCAAAACTCCCAAGCATTTAAACACACACTCAGACCATTCTATAAATGTGCAATTGAATTTTTAGTATCAAGTGAAAAATTTAGTATCAACATCTACTTAATTCAATCTCACTAATCAGCTTCCATATTTGCAACAATCACACCAGCCTAAAACAGCATCTTTGCCAAAGTGGTAGCATTAATAAAATACCCGCTAACAAAAGAATTGAAAGGAAACTCATTTTATCACATTATATTAGTCAATGATAGTTCACAGGCAAGAAGGAAGAGAACTTGGTTCTATATGCTACAAAAAAGTAAAATCTTTTAAAAGTCCTTAATCATACTTCATAAACAACCCTTGAGAGGGATGGCAGCTGCTACTGAATTAGTCTTTGTTGAAAAATTACAGGTTTCTAGTTGATGATGGCAAAGGAAGGCATTTCTGACATACTCTCTTCCTTCAAATAGAATGGGGGAAAGACAGAAAACAGCTTCATTCCCAAACAGCTACTTGTGAACAACTACTCCTGAGTGGAACAGAGGTGCACATTTGGGGCGTGGTTCAGACAGCAATTAGGATGCCCACATCCCACACTGGAGTACCTGGACTTGAGTCTCAGGTCTGCCCCCAATTCCAGGTTCCTGCTAATGCAAACCCTGGGAGAGAGCAGTGATGGCCTAAGTAGTTGGGTCCCTGCCACCCACAGGTGAGACCTGGATTGAACTCCTGAATCCTGGCTTCAGCTTGGCCCAACCCCAACCATTACAGGCATTTAGGGAGTGTTCAGACAGGAGCTCCCTTGTTCTCTTTCTCTGTGCCTTGGGGGCGGGGGGGGGGGGGGGGGGGGACGGGGAAGAACTACAAAAAAAAGATGTAACTAGTACTGAAACAGTATTTTTACACTTTGTGTTTCTGTGTGGGTGCAAACTGATGAAATCTTTACTTAATACATACTGAATCGATCTTGTGTATATAAAGATAAAAAAAAAACTCAGTGTTATATTGGAAATTGCATAAAAATTAATCAATTTCAAAAAAAAAAATATCATTTGGGATCTCTGTCCTTAATGGGCTGTACAATGTGATTCAATGCTATAACGAGTACTCAAATAGTATATTTCATTTTGTGTTGCTATATGAGGGCAAATGGTCGAAATCTTTACTTAACACATACTAAACTGATCTCCTGTATACAAAGAGAATTGAAAATGAATCTGGATGCGAATGAAAGGGGAGAGGGAGCGGGTAAGGGGGGAGGGTTGCGGGGGGAGAGGGAAAGTATGGAGGGGAAGCCATTGTAATCCATAAGTTGTACCTTGGAAATTTATATTCTAAATAAAAGTTTTAAAAAAAAGAATGCAAAAAACAAACAAACAAACAAAAAAAGATTCCTAAGAATTGAGGAAGCACAGTAAGAGTTGGCAAATATTTCTGCAGATCTTAAGCAATGAGCTGGCACACCGGACTCTGTCCTGGTTGCCCCTCTTCCAGGCCAGCTCTCTGCTGTGGCCCGGGAGTGCAGTGGAGGATGGCCAAAGTCCTTGGGCCCTGTACCTGCATGGGAGACCAGGAGAAGCACCTGGCTCCTGGCTTCGGATCAGCGCAGTGCGCTGGCTGCAACACACAGGCGGCAACAACCATTGAGGGGTGAACCAGTGGAAAAGGAAGACCTTTCTCTCTCTCTCTCTCACTGTCCACTCTGCCTGTCAAAAAAAAAGAATCAATGATGATGATGATAACTGGAAACTCATTGAGTGCCTGCTATCCTGGGTACTGGTCTAATTATTTCACATATATTGCTTCATTTAATCCTCACAAACCTACATGGTGGGTATTATCCTCATTTTATCAAGAAGAAATCTAAAAAACAGAGGTAAACTGCTGTCTAAGATCACAGCACTAACAAGAAGAAAAGCCAGGATTCAAACCCAGGTATTTCACTGCAGAATCCACTTATTCTCACCAACAAGTTACACTACCTCCCTTGTGACATAGAGCCCAACCAGTCATCTCCCGCTTGGAAAGACAAGGACGGGGGTCCCCAGAGCACCAATAACCCCCTTCAACACCCTGTAGTCAAAAGCGAGGTAAGACTGAATGAGAAACACTGCAAGCTGACATCTTTACAAGAAGGAAAGTTGACAGGACACCAGGTCAGGAAAGTAACTGGAGGCACAATCAGTTCTGAAGAGGCTCTTAAAAAAAATAAAAAGAAAGAAAGAAAGAAACAAGCATACTAGACCCATCAGGAAACACAGGTCAGTTAACAAACTCAAAGAGGGTTAAGTTTCACATTATAAAATTATTAAGCAATGACAGGTGAGCCAATATAAAGAAGGGAGCAAACAGACAATAACCAAAGAAAGACAAAGTTGATTGAAAAGGGCCCAGATTCCCTTTCAGAGATAAAGAAACAAAGGTGAATTTGGAGTTCAGGGCAATACACGGATAACTGGCACAACAGACAGAAGCAAACACTCCATCAGCACTCCAAGACCTGTGACAAGGAGGTAGCCTCCGGCTAGCCAGGACTAGGAAGAGCACTGGGAAAGGATCTGAGTTAGCCTAGATTCAGTTCCTGCTCCCTTCTGCCCTGGGCTCTCTCCCCAGGCATCAGCCAATTGCTAGCTGGAAAACAACTGCCCCATTTAAATTCAAGCATTAACCAGCAAGGAACCACTACCGTTAGTACTCATTCCAGAAGATTCTTCAGAGTTCTGCAAATATTCAAGGAATAAATTACAGTGAAATAAAGCAAACAAAATTAGCCGAAGAACAAATGCTGGGCAATGATACCAAGATGGAAGAAACAGTGAACACTCTACAGAGTTCAAGAAATTAAAAATGGTTTTCCCTGAAATAAGCATTCATGGGATGATATCACCTTTCTAAGAAGAAATGACAATTCAATTGAAAAGGCAAAAAGTAAACAAGCAGAGCAAGGTGAAACAACTAGAAAAAATAATACAATGAGTTTAGAAAAGAAAGCATGACGGGCTGGCGCCGTGGCTCACTTGGCTAATCCTCTGCCTGCGGCGCCAGAATCCCATATGGGCACCAGTTCTAGTCCCGGTTGCCCTTCTTCCAGTCCAGCTCTCTGCTGTAGCCTGGGAAGGCAGTGGAGGATGGCCCAAGTGCTTGGGCGCCTGCACCCGCATGGGAGACCAGGAGGAAGCACCTGGCTCCTGGCTTCGGATTGGCACAGCACCGGCAGTGGTGGCCATTTGCGGGGGTGAACCAATGGAAGGAAGACCTTTCTCTCTGTCTCTCTTCCTCACTGTCTAACTCTATTTGTCAAATAAATTTAAAAAATTTTTAAATTAAAAAAAAGAAAAGAAAGCATGATGGGAATCAGCAAAAAGAATTAGACATTGCCAAAAACAGAGTCTGAGACACAAAGGATAACCACGTGAAAATCAAGGCAAAAGGAAAACAAAATGGAAGTAACATCAACAGCTGGCAGTTCTGAGCCCTTAATATCTACTCTTCCAGCCCCTTCCATGTCTTAGTAAATCCAAATAACTCTGCAAGATGGACGCACAATCTCCATTTTGGAGATTTGGAAACTGAAGTTTGGAAGTTGAAGCAAGTGAGCCATGGTTAAACAGCAAGTAAGTTCCAACCCTGGCAGTCTGGCTTTATAGTCTATACTGACTACCCGTGTGGCTCCCATAGAAAAGATCAAAGCTTTAAAAAGACCTGAATACTGAGACAGATACTGAGAAAACAGTAAGCCAACATGGGCATAACTGAAGAACAGAAAAGAAAATGAAACCAAAAGCAGTATTTCAAAGAGATGTTTTTATAAGTTCCTGCAATAAAGCCCTAAAACTGTACAGTAAAGGGTTCACAGAGTCTCCAAACAAACGCACACAAAATTATCACTTCCGAGACACATCAGGGCAAAAAGGAATCCTACAGGGCAGCCAGGCCAAAGGAAAGAGCGAAGTCACCAAGGATGGAAACAAAGCTCAGGCTGAGTTCTCCCCAGGAAGATACAATGCTGAAAGACGGGAGCAATACCTAAACCATCCTCAGAGAAAGAACACGTGGCAAAAGTTCCAGAACTCTGACCTGGCCATGTCGTCTCTGAAGCACAAAGGCCATCGTGAGAGACCTCAGAGCTACCTGTCTCCTGTGTCTTCCAGAGGAAGATTCAGGGCCAGTTCATCACCAACCTTTCAAGAAAGCTAACCACTTATTTTGACACTAACGTGTTATATATAATTCAGATCATGTAAAAACAAGCCTCAGCCTGATTATTACAGACTGCTAGGGTTGTTTTTGTTTTTGTTTGTGAGAGGCATAGAGACAAAGAGAGGCAGAAGACTGAGAGAGATCTTCCATCCACTGGTTCACTCTCCAAATGCCCGGAACAGCAAGGGCTGGGTTAGGGATAAAGCCAGAAGCTGGGAACACAATCTAAGTTTCCCTTATGAGTGGCAGGGACCCATCACTGCTGCCTCGCAACCAGAGCCAGAGGCAGGAATCAAACCCAGGCACTCTCCTGTGGGATGCGGGTGTCTCAACTACTACGCTAACCTGCTCCAAGACTGCAAGTTTTGATTAGAGAAACCCTAAATAAACATTTTCTCCCTCTGTATACGCACATAAAGACAACAGGAGAGAAGAAAGCACCAAGAGGCCCTCTGAGTTTCCTTCAGTCCTGCTCAGGCTGAGGAGCTCGATATCAAACCCAGGCTTCACGGCTTAGGACACTCAGCCCTTACTCTTGTTGCTTTCTGCCACAACCCAGATTTTTTTTTTTTTAAAGATTTGTCTATTTATTTGAAAGTCATAGAGAGAGGAGTCAAGGAGAGGCATATGCTACACCATAGCACCTGCCCCACAACCCAGATTTTTAATGAATGCAAAGGTTTCTAAGAATAAGGGGGGAGGGCACTGACCCCACAATACTTCAATATAAATGAGATTTCTACCACCATTGGTTTTCCTCTTGAGTAGACTAGGGGTGTTGGTTAACAGCATTTGCAAAGCGATGCAGAGGCAAACATAAATGAGAAAGTGATGCAATTAAACCATCCCCAAATGTTTTTCATGGCACGCTACCAAAGCCTATTTATTCTATAATATATGCTATTCTATACATTTACTATACCATACACTTTAGTGCAACTGAAGGTAAGTAATTCATATCATGGCATAGTTTATCCAAGGGCACATAATCACTCTAGGTTACACATAATAAAACAAACCTTAACAATAATATTATGCTTTCATAGCCCCTTCAGTGTTTGACCTTCAAACTTTAAAGCGGGATATCTGTGCCACAGGCTTTACGCATGTCAACACTACACGCCTGTTACTAATTAACCTCACCTGATGCATGAGAGCCAGCTTTCCATCCTGCACTTGGTAAAAGGATGGGAGCCGCTGAAATACATTCCTAGAAACTGCTCCTTCCTCCCGAGGTTGCCATCATTAGCTCACTCATGACTGCGTCTGGCCTTCTTCAGGTATCACACTCATCAGTGAGCACGGTGCTAATGGCGCTAATAACAATAGCTAACATTTATTGAGTCATCAACCCGTATCAAAGGTTAATAATAAGCCTCTTAAGTACATCCATACCTTTTACTTTTCCGAACAGGTAAATATGTAGACTAGCATGTGCAGAAAGTGACTGTTCCATAGTGACTCTATTACTGCAGATCAGAAAACCAAAGCTTGCTGGGATTAAGGAATTAATTAGCTGAAGGCTGGATCTGAACCTGAGCCCGTCTTCTCTTAGCTGCCATTCTGCTCTGTTTTCCCTTACACACACACAAATAGTCAGGCTGTTAATCAAGGTAATATGACACAGCAGCCCAAACACCAGTTCCACAGCCCCAATTATAGGGCACCCAGAGAGAACTGTAAGAAAGCAACTTCTATCTAATATAAAAGCTAACACTTATATTTTGAGTGGGAGGGAGAAGGTGCAGGAGGAAGGCAAACAAAAGTACAATTGAAAAGAAAGCTCAGTTCACATAAAAGGCTACACATACAGCCACAATATGACATACCTCACTGCTGAGGGCCAGGCTGCCTTCCAAACCCGGGTCCAAGGGCAAGGCTATCGAATCCTTTTACCTTGCCCTAGTTACCAACAGTAACAATGCCACAACTCAAGAGTTTCTAAATCAAGACTTTCTTGTATTCTCATCCTCAAAGAATAACAGTTGCCTGTGCTGAAAAAAAAATTTTTTTTAATGATAAAGGATAAAAAGAAAAAAAACTAAGCACATCTAACATTTCATTGCCCCTTTGGGAGGCTATCACCCTACACTAAAGCTATCCTCTTCAAAGCAAACCAATCCTACAAGTATAGGGACATGTCTTCCATTTCATGTCAATGTTACGCACACATTCCAAGATAGATATTATCAACGTTCCTTCCAATGTCCCTGGGAGCCCTTGTGAAAAACAAACCTGTCCCAGGTCGTGAAGTCTGGGAACAGGTACTTATGCTCATCATACACTCACTCAATGTGTCATTATCCCAGGCCCCAGGCCTGTTTCAATGCTGCAGACTGTTAGGCCCTAGCACACCGGCACTGTGTAAGGCCCCGGTAACCTCACACTGGATACTGCAACACCCAGCCAGCCCTTTCTAATCTTGCCAGCGAAAGCAACTGCTTTTCCCTCTAACAACTTAAGCTACCTGCAAACACAGGTTTATCTCCAATGGTCAACATGTATTGAGGCAGAACAGCAAGTTTTTCGAAAGCCTTCATGTTTACAATTTCCACAGGCAGAATACATACACTTCTATCAAAATAGCAAGTTTCTAACAGTCCTATTCTGATGGCTTGAGAGAGAAAGGAAAGGAAAAATAAATAAATAAAAGCATGGAGTTGCTGCCCAAAGTACTGAATCAGCTCTGGAAGTTGTTACCGGCACTAGTGTTTCCTTAAAGAACATTCCACACATTCGCTGCAACTTACAGGTGCCAAATCATTCCCCATGCTCGGCCTGGACAGCCAGGAGCTGACCAAGTGGTATCAAAAGCTAGGGATCTACAGACAAAAGACCCCTGAGGTTCAAGGTTTCCAGTACTGCCTGGGTGACCCTGGACAACCTAATTAGCCATTTTCCTAATTCCCCCTTCTGTAAACTGGGGACATACCTGTCCCACCTAGCTCACGGCTGCGTCACTGCTGTCACTACGGGGAGAGGCCGTCCCACGGAGGGTCACTAGCTGTCCAGTCGCCCCCTGCTCCCGCCCAGATCCGGGACGGGGCAGAAGCTGCCGCAGTCCTCCGCGGTACCTCGTCCTCGGCGCTCGGGGAAGGATGCTCCCTCCTTCGCAGGAGACGCCGGCGACGCGCGCTCTGACGGTCACCGCCGGAGCAGCTGCCGTCGGCTCCCGGTCACCCGCCCCGCGCGCCCCCGGGGTCTCCCAGGATTGCCGCGCGCCTGCGACCCCCGATCCGCCGGGCGCCCCTCCCGCCCCCCGGTGGAGCAGGGACCCTCCAGCCCGCGGGGACTGCGCCCGCGTCGCCTCCGGGCGCCAGCAGCCGCGCCCAGGCCTCGCACGGCCTTGCCCCGACAGCCTCGCCTCCACGTCCTCCCTAGCCCGGCGTGGGCAGGGTGGTCGAGGGGCTGCGACGCCTTCTTACCCGGGAGCTTGAGCGCCCTGGACAGCACGGTCGCCATGGTGGAGGCCCCGGTGCGCGTGTGCGCGCCCGCGTCTCGCTGGGAAGTGTAGTTCGCCGCGGGGCCGGGACCTGGAAAGGTGGGAGACGCTGGGGGCGCCGAGCCTGAGGGAGGTGCCTCGGCCGCCACGCCCACGGGCACGCCCACGGCCCTCCGCCGCTCCGAGCCCCGCTCGCCGCATCAGTTCACTGGGACCGACGATAGCTACGACGTGCGCTTAGCAGTAGGACTGGAACGAGATAGACATATAAGGAGGCGTGGGCTGTGAAATGCGCGTGGGGTTTGGTATCGGACAGACTGGATTTGAGTCCTCCCTGCATCCTTGCTACCTGGGCCATCTTGGGCAAGGCGCTTGGTGCGTGTAAGCTTCGGCTTCGTTTTAAAAATGGAGACAGTACTACCTACCTCACAAGCTTGGCGCGCGAATGTATCGTCTGTTTGCAACGCGCTGCACACAGTAGGCACCTGGCAAGGGTGTTTAGGTTTCCTGGGCACAAGTTAAAGTTTCCCGGAGCTGCAGTCTCATTTCTTGCCCCAAGCTCTCTCCAGGTCCGCTCAGCACCCCACCCAGCAGCTTCTAGCTTAAAAGGTCCGAGAAGCCAGCACCCTGAGGTTGGCCATTTAATGCAGCTGTGTAAGGGCTGTGTTACCTAAAAACTGGCAGGGTCTTAGAGGCCGGGTAGTCCCACCCTCCTTGCTTTTTGGAGGAGAAAACAGATTTAGAAAGGTGGATGACTTCGGGGTCAGAATAGAAGCTCCGGGATACCTCTTGCTTGGAGGTCTCCTCATTCCCTTGGGAAGTTTCAGTTGAGACCGTGCCTTGGGAGTGCGTGAGACTCAACAACTGTTGCCACCTGCCCTTTCACCATGGAAAAACATACGCCACCGGCTCTGTTAGAGCAAGGACCCTAAAACCAGGCCTCCTGAGTTCAGATCCCTATTCCAGTGCTTTCCAGCTGCTAGATCTAGAGTGTATTGCTTGATGGCTCCATGCCTCAATTTCCTCATCCGCAAAATGGAAATAAAATGATTGCTATACCATAGAGTGGCCCTGAGAACTAAATGTATACATGGAAGGCGCTTAGATCAGTGCCTGGCACCCGGAATTTTATTAGTGCTAGCTCTTCTTTTCATTAATAACGTGTCAATGTTTTAATAATCTAAATGGGGGGGGGGGCGGCACCGTGGCATATTAGGTTAATCCTCCGCCTACAGCGCCGGCATCCCATGTGGGCACCAGGTTCTAGTCCCAGTTGCTCCTCTTCCAGTCCAGCTCTCTGCTGTGGCCCGGGAGTGCAGTGGAGGATGGCCCAAGTGCTTGGGCCCCTGCACCCGCATGGGAGGCCAGGAGGAATCACTTGGCTCCTGGCTTGAGATCGGCGCAGCTCTGGCTGTTGCGGCCATTTGGGGAGTGAACCAGCGGATGGAAGACCTTTCTCTTTTTCTTTCTCTCTCTCTCTCTCTCTCTCTCTGTAACTCTACCTATCAAATAAATAAATAAAAATCTTTTTAAAAAATAACCTAATTTTTTGTCTTTTTGTTTGTGTGTTTACTATTTAAAAGTCAGAGAGAGGGAGAGACAGAGAGGTCTTCTCTCCACTAGTTCACTCCCCAAATGGCCACAACAGCCAGTGTTTCCCAGGCTGAAGACAGGAGCAAGGAGCTTCTTCCAGGTTGGTCTCCCAGGGTGACAGGGGCCCATGCACTTGTGCCCTCTTCTGCTGCTTTCCCAGGCCATGAGCAGGGGGCTGGATGGGAAGCAGAGCAGCCAGGACTCCTAGTGGCACCCACACGGGACACCGGCTCTGCAGTCAGGGGCTTAACCTGCTTTGCCACAACACCAGTCCCAAAATTTAAATATTTACTTAATAACAAATAGTAAATTTAATGGTAATGTAATGATTTACTCATTATTTAAGCTTTCCACAATACATCAACTTTCTTCTGTTTGCCTCTTCTCTGCAAGCAAGATGAAACATCTATGTAGGTCACCTAAGAGGAGCAATGCTACAAGTCACAATGAACCGGTTGTTGCTTGTCTGGTATCAGATTAGTTCATCAGAATGCATTCTTGAGATATCGAGACTGGAAAAAATAACCTTTAAATGTGAACAGGATGTAGGAAATGCCATTTTCATGGCAGAAGAACAAGAACTTGAGTTTCTCAGAGAAGGTGCAGGTGGACTGGAACAACCAGGTTCACAGGATAGGAGGAAAGGGAAAAATCTGTCCATTTCTCTTAGTGACAAAGTGTATTCCCGGAGAGTCCCTTCTTGTGTCATTCAAGTAAAACAAAAGTGTGTCCACCGGCGCCACGGCTCAATTGGCTAATCCTCTGCTTGCGGCGCCAGCACCCCAGGTTCTAGTCCCAGTCAGGGCACCCGGTTCTGTCCTGGTTGCCCCTCTTCCTGGCCAGCTCGCTGCTGTGGCCCGGGAGTGCAGTGGAGGATGGCCCAAGTGCTTGGGCCCTGCACCCGCATGGGAGACCAGAAGGAAGCACCTGGCTCCTGGCTTCGGATCAGCGAGGTGCGCCGGCTGCAGCAGCCACTGGAGGGGGTGAACCAACAAAAAAGGAAGACCTTTCTCTCTGTCTCTCTCTCTCACTGTACACTCTGCCTGTCAAAAAAATTAAAAAATAAACATAAAATTAAAAAGTGTGTCATTTAAGGTTTGATTAAAAACTGCCTCAACATGTATTTTCCCCAAGCACTTGTGTGCACACTGTGTATCTATACACAGCCAACAGCCATGGCACCTCCAGCCCTCAGATTCCTACACCTAATCTATCTAGCATTCCAGTTCTCCCCAGAATCACTCCAGCTTTTCCCAAGTGATTTTTTTTTTAAAAGCATTTTATTTATTGGGGCACTGTGGTGTAGTAAGTTAAGCATCCCATATAGGCACTGGTTCAAGTCCCAGCTGCTCCACTTCCAATCCAGCTCCCTGCTAATGGCCTGGAAAAGCAGAAGATGGCCCAAGTGCTCGGGCCTCTGCACCTGAGTGGGAGACCCAGAAGAAGCTTTTTTTCTGACTTTGGATCAGCTCAGCTCTGGCTGTTGTGGCCATCTGGGGAGTGAACCAGTAGATGGAAGACCTCACTCTGTCCCACCTTTCTCTGTAACTATGCCTCCTAAGTAAATAAATAAATCTTTTTTAAAAAAATACAAGCATAAATGAGTTATTATATTTTTTAAAATATTTTATTTATTTCTTTGAGAGGCAGAGTTACAGACAGAGGGAGAGACAGAGAGAAAGGTCTTCTATCTGCTGGTTCACTCCCTAAATGGCCACAACTGTAGGAGCTGTGCCAGTCTGAAGCCAGGAGCCAGGAGCTTCTTCATGGTTTCCCACGCTGTTGCAAGAGCCCACACACTTGGGCCATCTTCTGCTTCCCCAGGCCACAAGCAGAGAGCTGGATCAGAAGAGGAGCAGCAGGGACTAGAACCGTCACCCATAAGGGATGCTGGTGCCACAAACAGATGCTTAGCCAGAGTGTTGGCCCCTCCCAAGATTTTCAAGGGGGAAGTAAATGCCAAGGAATTCCTCCCTCCCTTTCTCCCTGGTCCTTCCTCCACTTTGTCTTCCTTGACCCCTCTGGAAATCACTCCCATCCTTCCACATTGCTTTTCCATTTTAAAGTAGGAACTGGAGCTTGAAAACAGTATTTCTCAAATTTAATGTGTGGGAAGGGCATTGTGGCACAGTGGGTTAAGCCAACACTTGGGATGCCCACATCCCAGATGAAAGCATCCATTCAAAGTCCAAGCTGGTCCTCCAATCTAGCTTGCTGCTTATCCAACCTGGGAGGATGCAGGTCAACTGCCTGGGTCCCTGCCACCCACATGGTAGACTTGAATAGTTTCAGCCTCCTGACTTTGGCTTGGCCCAGCCTTGGCTGTTGTCAGCATTTGGGAAGTAAACCAACAGATGGAAGATTCTGTCTATCTCTCTGTCACTCTGTCGAACCCTCGCCAGCAAGGGTCCAACCGAGTCACAACACGACCACTGTTGATCGGTTCTCAAGGAACTTTTATTTTTAGTGATAGCAGAAGGAAAGGAGAGAAAGAAAGAGAGGAAAGAGAAGAGAAGCAGCCAAGAGAAAGAAGGAGAAAGACTGAAGAAGCTGCCCGACTTCCCGCCCCTATCCCTGTCTCTTATCCATCCCCAGTCCCCTAGGGCAAGCAGTCCATGGATCAGATCAAAGGGCACGCATATCCTCAGGTCAAGGTGTATCTCGTCCCATCAGGTCATTTGTAAGTCTTTTGTTCAGCACTTGACTTTGTTCTGCTCTGCAGAATGAGGCAGTGCAATGAGGAGGTTCCCACAGGTGGCCGGCCTGCAGTTCCCCACAACTCTGCCTTTCAAGTGGATGAAAATAATAAAAAACAAACAGATGGAAGTATAAGCTTACATGGTGGCTGTTTGGCCTGGTGGTTAAAATGCTGGTGAGGATGCTTGCATCCTACATCAGAGTGCCTGGGTTCAATTCCCACCTCCTACTGTGACTCCAGTTTCCTGCTGATGCAGACTCTGACAGATGATCTTTTAAGTGCTTGGCCCCTGCCACCAACATGGGAGACCTGGATGGATTTCTGGGCTCCTGGCCCTGATCTGGCTCAGCTCTAACTGTTGTGGGCATTTGGGGGAATAAGCCAGTAGATGGAAGATCAATATTTCTCCCTCTCTCATTTTCCAGTAGATACAAATAAACAAATACTTTAAAAAATTAATGTACAGTCATCCCTCATATTCAACCAACTGTGCGTCAAAAAAATTTTTTTAATTCCATCTGTGCACATACCCATCTTTTCTTGCCATTATTTCCTACAGATTACAGAAAAACAACTACTTACAATGCATTTACATGGTTTTAGGTCTTACAAGTAATCTGGAGAAGATTTAAAGCTTGTGAGAAGCTTGTGCAGGTTACATGCAAGTACTGCACCATTTTAAATAAGGGACTTGAGTGCTCTCGGATTTGGATATCTGTGTGTAGGGGTCCTGAAACCATTCTCCCGTGGATAGAGGAGCAACTGAATTTTTCTTTCAGTTAGAGAAAAAAATTCGAGTGGCCACCACATGAGTCCGGATCCTTGACTTTCCTATAGTGTACACCTGTGGGCTCCTCGCCAGTTGCCTGGCAGGGTGTTAATACCTTTGCCTCCCCTCCCCTCTCTGAGACCACAGACCATACAAACAGAAGAACCTCCCTAACTTCTGAACCCAGCTGCCACTCTGAACAGTAAAACAAAGGTGACTGGGGAGGGACGGCGTGCCTATTAAGGCAAAATCACCTCGGAAGCCAAAAGAGCACCTTCTCTTCCCCCTACATGAATCAGTAGTGGGAGTTTTCTTCCCCAACCCGCTCAGGTTCCAATGACTTACACAGAGAACCCAGACATGCTGGCTCTTGTTAGCCCTGTGATTCTCCAAACCAGAGAATCAACTCAAAGCTCCAAATCTCTGAGTGTCCTGCACTTGACTAAGGGATGATCCAAACTGGTTATCTAGTACTTGCCATTCCCTGAACACCATATGCACATCTGCTAGTCCCGACCATCCTGGATTTCACCACGCAGCCACATTAGCATGCCAGACCCATACGCCTCTCTGCCTCCTTTCAAAAACTGTTACTGCTTCCTCTGCCTCAGTCAACTCCATGCAGGTCTGTCACACAGCCACGTAGTGTTGTAGTGTTGTGAAACATAAAAGCAGTGCAGTGCAGTGGAAACCGGGGAAGGCTGCCTCTCTCCTCTTTCTAGCTTACACTGTATTAGAAAATGACCAATGCCATACTGCCTACCCCTCGAGGGCAAATGCAGTCTTTGTTATTAGATAGAGCTTTCCATTTTTACTTAGTGAGTCAATCAGGGCTAGGTAATTGCTGTAACAAACATCTTTGAAATTTTGGTGGTTTTAGAAAATACAAGTTCATGTCTGCTATGACACAGTCAAAGCAGGGATGGGGTAGGCAATGCTAATCCTCCCAGGGTCCTTCCATCCAGCACTGCTGCAACCCCAGAGCCTTGGAGTCCTCCACTGAGCGATTTGAATCACAAATCATTAGAGGCCAGGGCTGCAGAGGGTGTACAATATCTCTGCCGGTGTTTATTTGGTCAGCACTCCAACACAGTATATGTGTGCCAGGAAGGTGTGAGGCCAGAAAGAAAAGGAAATGAGTTAGGGGAACACACAGCCAGTCTCTGCCACACCAGGAGACTGACTCCATAGATGGATTTCTGGAGGCTGTTTTTATATCTAACAGCAAAGCCTGGACAAGTCTCAACTGGTTGTTGCGGTGGATTCGTTCTGAGAGGAGGAGAGGCATGGAGTCACCACACAGATCCCGGGAGTTGGGTGAAAGCAGGCCAGAGGCAAGCAGCTTGCAGCTTAAATAGCTGAGGCAGCCAATCCGGTCAAGGGGAAGTTTATGCCCTAACCAATCACAGCCTGTTGCCAGGCAGGCTCCTTTGCCAGGTGAGTTCCGAAGCCATTCCTTAGTAACTGACACTCACTTGCCAGTAGCCATCTTGGCATGGCCTTCTCATTCCACCACAACTGGTGGACCCTTCTCAAGCTCAGAGTGGTACCCCCTGCTATGGTGATGTCCAAGAAAGAAGCAGGAAGCAGTAATAAGCACAAGATTCAAAAAGCAAGAAGAAAATACTGCAGCAAATGGCAGTGAACACAGTGGGATACAGCAATGCAAAGGAGGGGCCCAGCAAAGAACATTATAGGGTTCAATGCAAATGTCAAGGAGCTGCTAAAATCAATCTTGTACGTGGATTAGAAAGTTTAAGAGGGCATGTGGCAGAGAACTTGACTTGCTAAGAGCTGCTTGGCTTGTCATGAAGACAAACAGCTTTATGCTCCCAGAACATCCTTTAATAAACACAAGGGCTCATCCAGCTCAGAGTCATGCAGAATCCCAGTGGACAGAACTTTCTAGAGCCTAGGCTATAAGTATTTTGGAGCTCTGATATTTAAACAAAGGCTCTTCTTAGAAAATCTCTAGCTGGAACAAGTGTTTAAGGATAGTGTAATTAAGGCCAGACACACCCAGGCTAGCTGAGCTCTATACTCTTCTGCCCTATCACAGCTCATTCGTTTGTCTACTGAAGCACCTGCTATAATAAAGCAGATGGCAGCAGCACTTACCACCTGAAGGAGAAGACCCTGTTTTGGTCCCCTGATGATCTTGATCCAAAATTCAACCCTTTCACCAGCTTTCGGCAAAGTCCAACTGGGGGCCAGCATTGTGGTGCAGCAGGTTAAGCCACTGCCTGCAACACCCGCATCCCATTTGAGTTCAAGTGCAGGCTACTCCACTTCTGATCCCACTCCCTGCTCAATGTGCCTGAGAAAACATCAGGAGATGGCCCAAGTACTCAGGCTCCTGCCACCCATGTGGAAGACACAGATGGTCTTCCAAACTTCTGGTTTTGGCCTGGCCCAGCCCTGGCTATTATAGTCATTTGGGGAACAAACTTGAAGATAGGAGCACTTTGTGTGTGTGTGGGGGGGGTGTCTGCTCTTCAAATCAATAGCAATTTTTAAAATAATAATAATCCAGCACACCAAGTATATAGTATGACTTGGGTAACTTTTCTAAAGATTCAAGGAGAAAAGGCACAGAGCACTTCATCAAAAATATATTTCTGTTCAACACGTGCCTTCCCCATCTCTGTTCCTGGCCTCATCACTATGGCTTCAGATAGGATCCTCTTGGGTCTGTCCTGCTCTTGGGCTTTCTGCTCCTCTTTTCTTTGCCACCAGCCCTGTCATGAGGCTGGACTCTTACCTCCATCCAGGCCACCAGAATCATTTCATGGAGCCTAATGTCTTAATGTTCTCTATGTTCTCCACATTATTCCTCCAGGCTTATTTTGCTTAATCCTATGAGGTGAGTATTAGTTCTTCCATCTTTTTTGTTTTGCTTTGTTTTTTGGTTTTTTTGTCTTTGAAAGGCGGAGAGATAGAAAGACAGTACTGAGATGGAGCCTGCATCTGCTGATTCACTCCCCAGATGCCTGCAATAGATAGGACTGGGCCAGGCTGGAGCCAGGAGCTAGGAATGCAACGCAGGTCTCCCCTGTCAAGGGCAGGGGCCTGACTACTTCAGCCATCACATGCTCTCTCCCAGCCATCACGTGCTGCTCAGCATCAGGAAACTGAAATCAAGAGCAGAACTGGGACATGAACCCAGGAATTCTGACATGAGATGTGGGTATCCTAAGAAGCATCTTTTTTTTTAAGATTTATTTATTTATTTGAAAGTCAGAGTTACACAGAGAAAGAAGGAGAGGCAGAGAGAGAGAGAGAGAGAAGTCTTCCATCCACTGGTTCACTCTCCAATTGGCCGCAACGGCCAGAGCTGCGCAGATCCAAAGCCAGGAGCCAGGAGCCTCCTCTGGGTGCCCCCCATAGATGCAGGAGCCCAAGCACTTGGGCCATCTTCCACTGCTTTCCCGGGCCATAGCAGAGAGCTGAATTGGAACTGGAGCAGCTGGGACTTGAACCAGTGCCCATATTGGATGCCAGCACTGCAGGCGGCGCTTTACCCTGCTATGCCACAGCACCAGCCCCCCCAAGTGACATCCTAACTGCTCTGCCAGACGCCTGCACCTACTACCCCAAACTTTCAGTGGAAGAAAAAGCAAAATCATTTCAAAGAGTTTGTGTAAAAACAAAATTAAAAGATAAGTTTGGGTACAAAACTATTTTTAAATACATGCACACGTTGTTCTTAATACACAATTTTCTTGAACTTTTTGAAGTCCCCTTGTATAAACTCAAATAGGTAAAGCTATGTGACAAAAGTTGCGCAGTTCCTAGGAACCTGAAGGAGGATTTGAGTGCAGGTTGCTCTTTCAATCACAAGCAAGAATAGCAAATACACAGCACATGTTCTGTTTTTTGTTCTTTCTTCATCTGTGGCACATGTCAATCAATACACTTTCACAGTGAGCCTAGGCACACTTCAGAATCCTCAACTCAGCTCTGCAGGGAGCTGGTATCTGTGAATTTGATTCAGTTTTAGAATTGAAAACTGGAGTCCTTGCTTCCCTTGTGCATTGTAACCATACTGAAAATCCCTTTAACACATACCTGGGGGCAGGCATTGGCCCAGCAGTTAAGATGCTGCTTGGAATGCCCCATCCCATACTGCAGTGCCATTGCTGATTCCAGCTTCCTGCCAATGTGCAACCTGGGCGGCAGCAGTGATGGTTTAAGTACTTGGGTCTCTACTGTCCACATCGGAGCCCTGGATTGAGTTCTGGTCTCCTGACTTTGACCTCACCCAGCCCAGGCTGTTATGAGCATTTGGAAAATGAGCCATCATTGTGTTTTCCTGTCTCTATCACTCTCTCTGTCTTTCAAATAAAAGAAGAAGAAGAAAAGAAATTAAAAAAAAAAAAAGATATTTCTGGCCGGTGCTGCGGCTCACTAGGCTAATCCTCCACCTGCGGTGCTGGCACCCCGGGTTCTAGTCCCGGTTAGGATACCAGTTCTGTCCAGTTGCTCCTCTTCCAGTCCAGCTCTTTGCTGTGACCCAGGAAGGCAGTGGAGGATGGCCCAAGTGCTTGGGCCCTGCACCCGCATGGGAGACCAGGAAGAAGCACCTGGCCCCTGGCTTCGGATCGGCGCAGTGTGCCGGCCATAGCAGCCATTTGGGGGGTGAACCAATAGAAGGAAGACCTTTCTCTCTGTCTCTTTCTCTCACTATCTGACTCTGCCTGTCAAAAAAAAAAAAAAAAAGATATTTCATGATGAGGTGTTTATTGTTAAATATAGCTGATATTTGGCCAACATTTGTTCTAATTGGTTGGTTGGGAGTCCCTCTGATTAGTCAGAAGTGTTCTGATTGATCAAGACCTATGCCTGTGCAGTCCTGGTTTTTTTCACGTTTAAATTATACCCATGATTGAGTCTTTATAGACTGCACATCTAGCTTACTGATTTAAATCCTAAGAAAGCCTCTAAAAGTTAGTAGAGTACCACTGATTTGTAAACTGAAATACTCGAACACTTCATGTTTCTGTCCCATCTTAGACTATTTATCATAGGCAGCTATGTGTTTTAATATGAATATATCAAATTTTATACATTTTATAATTTTATATAAAATTATATAAAATATATGTGATTTTATATAAAATTATATAATATATCAAATTTATATAATACATTTGAGTAAATGTCTAGCAATATCTAAGTATATCATGACAAATCATGGCCCTCACTGTGAGGGAAAAGAAACTGGCTTCAAAAGAGGGAATTACTGGGAGAACATTGATGAGGCTGGGGAGCAAACGAATGGTTCTCTGAAGAAATGGTGGAAGTTGGCCTTGTAAAAGGTGAAGAGCAGCGCCTGGGATGGCCCAAGTCAGAAAAGAACTTGAGTCTATGAGGAAACCAGGAGACCGGATAGCAGCAAAGAGCAGGTGGTAAGAAGCAAGAGGGAGACAGGCACCTTGAAGGCCTTGACATTGAAGGACTTTAACCTGAAAAGTGGTCTGCTACAATGGGCTGCTATGCACAGAATAAACTGGAAGAAAACAAGACTGGAGACAGGAAGAGCAGTTTCAAAAGGAGGTCGTGGTGGATTAAGTTACTCAGGCTTTGTCTCAGACGCAACATATGCACAGATTCTGACTTGCCACCTGCTTTCTCAATCTGACAAGAAAGAAAACACAGGTGCTGTATATTTTGCTCTTATTGTACAAATGACCAAAGCTTACAGAACTCAGATTTCTTCTCTTATGAGCCTGGTGGTAAATGAGACAATTACGACCATACCCAACCTGACGCATTTGGGCCACACCAGCGCCAGGCCCCTTGCAGCCTCCATCAGCCCTCATTCCAGGAACTGGACCAAATCAGATAGACCCTGAGCTCCCTGGATCTCTCCTGCCCTGAGTGATGCCGTGTGCTACGTGGAGCCATTACCTTACATGACAGCAGCATATATCATACAGAAAACCATCTCTTTCCCTCTGTATTAGATCTATCATGAGGGGAATGTAAACAGCCATCATCTGAGCTATGCTATATAAAAGTAAATTCTCCCTAAAATACACAGTCACATGAAATCCTACCCATTTTTCTCAATATTATAAAACAACACACTCAGCATTCCCTGCTTGAAGCACATTGTTATAAGGTGATTTTGTGAATGACCCAAGAATCATTTCTTAAGTATTTTTCATTATTATACTGCCTCTAAGATAATCTAATAAAACCTGATCGTCATAGAATCTGGCAGCTTTCTGAGCTTGGCAGCAGGTGTGATCTGCCAGGGTAGGGTTTGATGGGATTAATGCTTGCTGTGATGTTTAATGTGTCTCCAGAATGTCATCTGAGGTTGTAAGTGGAGGAATCACAGCAGCAGGGGTCAGAGGATGTACATCTAGAGCCGCAAGCCATGAAGAGGCTGTGAGCCAGATAGATCTACTCTACCTTGACCACCACAAATGTTTTCATTCTTTTTTTTATTTGCTTCCAAGACCTTGTCCTTAAAGAACAAAAAGCACTGGGAAATTTTTCAAGAAACCTTGTATATAAGCTACATTTCATTTGTCCGTCCATAAAATCTCAGTCACTTATTTTTCCCTCTTTCTTACCATAAATTTCCTGCTTTTATGTTAGTCTTTGAGATCTGAATTTCAGTCTTGCATTGGGCTAATTGTTTTTCTTTATTTACCCTCGTTGTTATGAGCAAAAGTGGACTGCTTAAAAATGAGATTTTGCTTAAAGGTATTTCCTAACACAGATCATCTCATTTTGCTTCTTTTTCTGACTTAATCTGAAAAACCTCAGGCAATTTTGCATGAAGCTAATCTTTCCTCTATTTACACAATCTTAAAGACCAGCACTGGCCTTTTTTGTAGAAATGCTTTGTTGCATGTTTTTGCATTTCCCCCCTTCATGTTTGTGGGGAAACACTTATTCCTCAATATTCAGATTTCCATGTGGAGAAATTTCCATTGGAGTATCTTGGAGGAAAGGAGTGTTTAACTAGTAAGTTCATAAGAAGGAAGGAGGGCATGGTTAGCATAGCCTTTCCCTCTGGAATTTATTCACCCATTCATATTTTTAATTTTTACTCAAAAAGTACTTGAGTGATCTCTACTTTACAGGCCTTAATTTGGAAGCAAGATAAGAAGATAAATAAACAAAATATATGTTGTGTCAAATAATGTTATGGTTTGAATAAGACTTGACTGCTCAACTTCATGCAGATGTTTAAACCTGAAAGTCTTATGTTAATGGTTAATGGATTAATGCTAATGGTTGATGGATATTAAGAGTGAATACTTGAGGCAGGCTCAGCGGCTCAATAGGTTAATCCTCCGCCTGCGGCGCCGGCACACCAGGTTCGAGTCCCAGTCAGGGAGCCAGATTCTGTCTTGGTTGCCCCTCTTCCATTCCAGCTCTCTGCTGTGGCCAGGGAGTGCAGTGGAGGATGGCCCAAGTCCTTGAGCCCTGCACCCCATGGGAGACCAGGAGAAGCACCTGGCTCCTGCCATCGGATCAGCGCGGTGTGCCGGCCGCATTGCGCTGGCTGCGGCGGCCATTGGAGGGTGAACCAATGGCAAAGGAAGACTTTTCTCTCTGTCTCTCTCTCTCACTGTCCACTCTGCCTGTCAAAAAAATAAATAAAGAGTGAATACTTGATTTAATTTTAGCTTCTGGAGATAGGAGGTAGTTAGGTCACTGGGGGCTTACCCTTGGAAGATAGTACTTGGGCAAGGGTTGATCCTATAGACAGAATGTGCTCCCTGGGGCTCCCTGCTTCGTGGCTCACCATGCAGTTGTTGCTTTACACATGCGTCACCATTGCCAGCCCCCACCAGGTGCCTAACTCATGGGGCTGCTCAGTCTTGGACTGTGAACTTCCAAACTATGGGCCAAAAGAAATCTCCTTCTTTCCTCAGAAACTCCTCTTAGATATTTTAGTTGTCACTGTAAGAATCCAATACAGTGGCTGGCACTGTGGCATAGCAGGTAAAGCTGCCACCTGCAGTGCCGGCATCCCATATGGGCGCCAGTTCAAGTCCCAATTGCTCCACTTCCAATCCAGCTCTCTGCTGTGGCCTGGGAAAGCAGTAGAAGATGGTCCAAGTGCTTGGGCCCTTGCACCCATGTGGGAGACCTGGAAGAGGCTCCTGACTCCTGGCCCCTGGCTTTGGATCAGCCCAGCTCCGGCCGTTGTGGCCAATTGGGGATGAAAGACCTTTTTCTCTCTGCCTCTGCCTCTCTGTAACTCTGGTTTTCAAATAAATAAATAAATAATTTTTTAAAAAGTCAATACAAATGCTGATGAAAAAAATAAAGAAGGGGAATTGAAGTGTGCAAGTTGTAAGAGGAAGGCAGGATATCCAATTCTAAATAGCTTGGTTTGGAAAACCTAAATAAGTGGCTGACATTTGTAAGCCTGGTAACATTTGCAACCATTGAGATGGTTCCTGGGAAAGATGGTTTGAGGGAGAGATTACTAGAAGATAAGATCAGATATGGCAGGCCATAAACATTATATAGACTTTGAAGGTATAAGTAAAGTCCTTGATTGTTTGTTTTACTTTGTGTTAAACAGGAAGCTTTGGAAATTTCTGAGCAGAGATGTGTAGATTTGATCCAAATTTTAAATGGATCCCTTGGAACTTTGCTGTTCAATAACATGCCATGAAGATGGTGAGTAGCTCTAGGCTACTGCAATGATCCAGGTGAGAAATGATGATAGCTTGGTGGCTGTGGAAGTGGGGAGGAGGGATAAAGTTCCTAATTTATTTTGAAGGTAAAACCCATGGGATTGGCTGATGAGTGAATGTGGGATGTGAGAGAAAGAGCAATCAAGGATGACCCTGGGGCTTTTCTCTAAGCAGCTAGAAGACTTAAGAACAGGATACTAAGAGAGGAGCAGGATGGGATGAGAAGGTCAGGGGTTTGGCTTTGGATGTGTTTAATTTGAGCTCCCAATGGGCCTACAAGAGGAAATGTGGAGTCTCTGTTGGCTCCAAGGATCTGGAGTTCAAGAAATCGCATGTGGAGATGTGAATTTGGGAACCATTAGCATATGCTATTTAAAGTCAGAAAACTGGATGAGAGCACTAACATTGTGAGTGTAATGGAAGAGGGGAGAGAAAGAGGAGATGAGATGAGCCCTGTGACATTTCAACTCACAGTTCAAGAAGAAGCAGAAGAACCAGTCAAGGAAATGAGCAGGAGTAACCAGTCCCGTCAGAGGATAACAAGCAGAACTTGTGTCCTAGAAGCCATGGGAAAAAAGTGTTTTAAATATATCAAGAGATCAAGGGAGAAAATCTTAAGGCCAATGCTCCTATCTTCAGAGAACCCACATTTTGTTCCACCCTCTGTTGTGACTGAGGGGGCCTGCATGTCCCAGCTGTGCTAGACTAGGTACAACCTATCTAATTGAAGAAGTAGCAAGCCCTTTATTGCTACAGATCTGCTGTGGTTTGGTTGTGAATTTTGGTGTCTCCTGAAGGCCTATGTGTTATAGGCTTGGTCCCCAAATTCTTATGTTAATGATACTAAAAGGGTATAAAATTAATCCAGTATGTTATCTGGAGCTGGGGCCTTAGGAAAGTGATGGGACTGCATTGGGGCATTAGGGTGAAGGCTTCACGATGAAAACCTTGTGGCATTATGAGACACCACATAGTAATACATGCACATGTGGCCGGCGCCGCGGCTCAATAGGTTAATCCTCCACCTGCGGCACCAGCACACCAGGTTCTAGTCCCGGTCGGGGCGCCGGATTCTGTCCCGGTTGCCCCTCTTCCAGGCCAGCTCTCTGCTGTGGCCTGGGAAGGCAGTGGAGGATGGCCCAAGTGCTTGGGCCCTGCACCCCATGGGAGACCAGGAGAAGCACCTGGCTCCTGCCATTGGATCAGCGCAGTGCGCCGGCCACAGAAAATAAAAAAAAAGAAATACATGAACATGCATGCACTCTCTTACCATGTGATGCTCTGTACCACTCCAGACACCACCAGCAAGAATTCCCACACCAAATGCCAAATCAGTAGTGCCTGCCCAATCTTGGACTGTGAACCTCCAAAACTGTGAGCTCAATAACATTTTCCTATTTATACAGTGATTTCATTGTGGTGATGAAAAGCTGACTATTGCAAGCCTAAGTCATGTCATTCAGCCTAGCTTTCTTTCAGTTATGAAGCTGCTATCTTATCTCCATTGCCCCATTTCTTTATTCTGTACCAGTTAACCAAGGCTCTGAAGGGAAGATGAGTATTACTGCACTGGGTCCTAAGCCTCCAACAATTACAAATACCCCTTTTGTGCATCTCTGCTTCATAGGTGTGAAAATTCATATACTGTAGATTTTCTCAGTGATATTATTTTCTGCACTTCTTGCCTTATCTTAGAAAAATTCTCCCCAAAGCTACTTTCTTATTCTCTAGTTGGGCTTTACACACCTACCTTGGGAGTCTCTGCAGAAATCACATTGTGGAACCAGAGAGACCCTAACCAGCCTTGCAGGGATTCTTTCCACTCATGGGAAGCAGATGGGATTAACAGGCATTTCCAATTATAGCTCTTAAGTAAGGCACTGCAAAATTCATATGAGAACACTTCAGAATGTTGGTGGAAAATGAAATTAAGTCTATTTTGGTGCAAAAAATTCTTGCAATCTATGTGTAGTTTTTCATAATAACATTTTTGAGGAACCTTTTGAAGATGCACATATAAGGCTCTTCCCAGAAGACAGACCACATATTTGACATAAGTAGCAAAGATTTTTGTACAACCTCGATATTAAAAGCCTCTCTTTGAGGCTGGCCTTGTGGCACACCAGGTTAAGCCACCATCTGCCATTCTGGCTTCCCATACGAGGTCAGTTCAAGTCCTGGCTGCCTCACTCCTGACCCAGCTCCCTGCTAATGCACCTGGGAAAGCAGCACAAGATGGCCCATGTACTTGGGCCGCTGTCATTCACATGGGAGACCCAGATGGAGTTCCTGGCTCCTGGCTTCAGAACAGATTGTTCCAGCCATTTGGAGAATAAACCAGTTCTCATTCTCTCTCTCTCTCTCTCTCTCTCTCTCTCTCTCCCCCCGTGTGTGTGTGTGTGTGTGTGTCTGTCTCTCCTCTCTCTGTAACACTGACTTTCAAATAAATAATTTTTTAAAAGACTCACTTTATTGAGAAATTTGTGCTTTGTGTGCTTTTGTGTTTCCAATGAGATGGTAATGAACTTGCTCCTCAGTGAAAACAGAAAGTGTGATGGGAGATCTCCAAGACTCCATGTATCTGCACTGAGCAAAGCAGTAAATGGAGTGAAAAGCAATTTTCCCACACCCAGTTGCAAGGGCATGGGCAACCTTTTTGCTCCACATCATGAGCCACAAACTCCAAGCCTGGGCCAAGGACCACCAGGAACTTTGAGAAACATATCTTCAGGCAGAGGACAGCAGCCAAGGGGCCATTCCTGGGAGTGCATTAATGTGGACAAAGTCATGGGAGATCATCCAATGGCCTTTGTCTTTGGTGTCTGAAACTTCAATCTCAAGAGAAAAAGCATCAAGGTAAAGTCTAGCTGAGAAATGCCTCTTTGCCCGAATTTCGGAAGAGCCTGAAAACAAAACCAAGGAAGATTTCTTAGATGATATCACATGGGATTACTTTTCCATGAAATTAGACATCTCCATTTTTCATTCTCTCTTGTACCTAGGAGTTAAAGACCTCAGATTATTATTTTGTGTTTTGGCCTTGTCAATAGCTTTAGATTTGTAAACAGGATCTTACAGAGGTTTACCTGAAGCTTTTTCCTTATTGCCATTATACTTTATTTTCATGCTAACCCTGCCACTCACAGCCTCAAAAATTTAATATTCTATTATTTTATTCAGGATATTGTGCATGAAGCTAATTTGTCATTCTTGTGGCAAAAAAAATTTATTTTAAAATTTTCTTTTCTACTTTAAAGTCATTAACCTGTGTTGTCATCTTTTATTTACATAAAACTACTTTCTCCTTTACTAATAAGGGATGTAAGACAAGTAATTCTCTGATAGAGGATTTTCATATGTTAACTTGCCCTTTAAAAGCACAAATTTCTTTGTCATTCTTAAATATTTATGATGGCGTTCTGTTGTTGAGGAAAAATCTGCGTGAGTCTTTCCTCTTTTACCTTGAGAAACAAGGACTAGAAATAGTAGAAACTGAAAAATTTCATTACCCTTTAAGTTTATATAGGGAGGGAGAAAGGAGCCCTCCCATACTTCTCCCTCATAAGGGTCAAGGCCAACATTCCCATCAAAAAAGACAGCTAGGGGAGAAGGATTCTGATCTCTGTGACTCACTTTGGGAGAGAGTGAGGGATGAGAGACTGGAGGGCAGGCAAAGGTCGGAAATTCCGCAGCTGACTCTGAGGCCTCCAAAGTCCTTTAGTTCAAACAGTGCCATATTTTGGGGTATCATTTTTGAGCCCCAACAGCTTTATATTACATAATCCTTTCCAAATAAAGTAACTAACTTCCAATCTATCTTTGCCTACATTAGTACCTGGTATTATAAAACACTAAACTCTAGGTTACAGTTCATCTCTACCAGTTCCTGGTACTGGAAAAAAAAAAAAAACTATCTGTTCTGGCAGTGGGTGTTGTGGCACAGTGGGTTAAGTCGCAGCTTGGAGTGCCTGAATCTCATGTGGGAGTGCCTGGGATCGAGCCCCACCTCTACTTCCTACTCCAGCTTCCTATTAATGTGCCAGGGAGGCAGCAGGTGATGGCTCAAGTACTTGGGTGCCTGCCAATCACATAGGAGACCTAGATGTGGTTCCTAGCTCACTACTTTGGCCTGGTCTAGTCCCAGCTGCTGTGGGCATGTGGGGAGTGAACCAGCAATGGAAGATTCCTCTTTCTCTTTCTGTCTCTCAAATAAATAAACCAAAAAAAAAAAAAAAACTAACTTTTTAATTATCATCTAAAAAAAGAAGGAATGAAGGAAAACAGTAGGCAAAGACAGTGTTTAAAATGAATCATAAAAAGCTTCTCTCACCTTAAACACAATGTCACTTTCTAAGATATTGCTCACCTATCAACTTCAATTTCTGCTGAGTAAATCCAGAAAGAACATTTCAGACTGATGGGCAGGACAGCCCTCACATCAGGGCTGACAGGGATCTACTTCAGGTCTTATGCTTCAGGGCACACCATGCTTTGGGGTGTCTTCCTTAAAATTTTCAAAGTTCCCTCTGATACCTAGAGCTTGGTGCAATGCCCTTTGAATGAAACATGCCTTCCGGCTCCCATCTCCCACACACTTGCCCATGAATTTGGCATTTGAAATCAAACAGCTGCAATTGCTGAGGTCCTGCTAGACATACTTCCTGGGGTCTCTCCCAGCTGCCATCTCAGGCCATCCCAGTCCAGTGGCAGCATTGCTGAAGGGGATTTGTGCATGTGTGGCTGCTTCTTTTAATAACACTGGGTCTTACTGTTGGAGGAGATCTCAGAGGCCTGCAATTCTAATCCCCAGTGAGAAGCAATTGCTTCTGCAATCCCCGGGCCCTTCATCTCTGCTTGGACGTTTATCAGCTCCTGGGAGCTCATGACATGTGGCAGATGTCCACTGTTGTGTAACCTTACACCTGCCTCCTGTGACCACTCCCCTAATTCTCCTTCTGAAAGCCTAATCCCTGTTCTATATGTCAATCCTCAAATCGCCTGAGATACTGATGCAGGGGTCTTAGCAAATTTTGCTTCGAGTTATTTTCTCCTGTCAATCAAAAATATTTCCCCTTTCTTTATGCCCTGAGTATATGAAATATTGCCTTCTGATGCAAGAGATTTTCCTTTGAGGCTAATTTCTCTTTCAGCAATCAAACCTCACATACCCTCAAGAGTTGGCTGTGAATTTAATTCCTCCTTCGATTCACAAATATTTTCTCTCACTGATTTTCAGTTTTTAAAGATGTGTATTCCAACAGCTGAGAACATTTCCATTTCCCCTAGCAGAGCCTAAAAGACCAATATTGGCTGCTTTTAGAGAGGAGACTGTACCCAGGGCTAATCTAACCTACTCAGTCACTGGCTCTACTTGATTCTTTTTCTATGTGGCCAAAAAAATCTGAGGTTTTGTTCTCACGAATGAGGCCCCTTTCTTCTTTACTAGGGTTGATTTTAAATAAGAGTATATACCTTTGAGAAAGGATTTATACATTTTTTTTTCTGTCTGTCCTATATAATCCATTTTTAATTCTTTTTTAACCTTAATGTAAACCCTACATCTCTGGCTGGCACAGCGGCTCACTTGGTTAATCCCCCGCATGTGGCGCTGGCACCCCGGGTTCTAGCGCCCATCGGGGCGCCGGATTCTGTCCCAGTTGCTCCTCTCCCAGTCCAGCTCTCTGCTGTGGCCCGGGAGTGCAGTGGAGGATGGCTCAGGTGCTTGGGCCCTGCATCCACATGGGAGACCAGGAGGAAGCACCTGGCTCCTGGCTTCAGATTGGTACTGCACGCCAGCCAAAGGAAAACTTTTCTTTCTGTCTCTCTCTCTCTCTCTCACTGTCTAACTCTGCCTGTCAAAAAAATAAATAAATAAAAAACCTATATCTCTGTTTCTTTATCTCTTATTTGAGACATCATTGAATATATTTTTCTCTTATTCCTATCAGACAAGAAGTTTATTTGTTTCTGTTCCAAATGTACTCCTATTTACACCTTAGCTTACCGATCTGTAGATAATGTTGCCTTTTTAACAAAAGGGCAAAATTATACAAACTTGAAAATACAGAGGAGCTACTACTGAGGCCCATGACCAGATACTATTTACTTCTTCAGGCATTTTAAATAATGTTTTCATTTTAAAACCAATGAAGAAAGAATGCTTTATTTCAACTTGACCTTTTTATATGCACTTTTCAATGAGATAACATATCATTTAGTAATAAATGTGCCAAATGAACTTCAACTATCTAAACTATGACATAGTATAAAAGTATAGGGACACACCCATTGTAAGTTTCAGAAATATATGAGATATATGTAATGATATCATCTGTGCATATATGTGGGTATGTATAATGTTACTTTATTTATACATCTGGAAAGATATATATTAAACAGGTAAGAGTGATTATCTTTAGGAAGTATGTTTTCTTTTATCTCTGAAGGAAGGGTACTGCTATTACAGGGAAACTCAATATTCATTTGTATTGCTGTATTATAGAAAATTATTTTACTTTTTTATTTATATAAAGGGAACAAACCAACAGTATTATGTACATATATATGTATATATACATATATATAGAAAGTTGAAACATTTAAAATGTATTTATTTTCATTGAAAAGCTTTTCTAGTATCTATTTAAATTTTACTAACCTCAAATTATGTCATCTGATTTAATTTTATGATCTAGTGTTCCTGTTTATTTTGGTGTTCATCGTATTTAACAATGATTGTTGAGGCCAGCATTGTGGCACAGCATGTAAAGCCATCGCCTGCAATACTGGCTTCTCATATGGACGCTGGTTCATGCCCCAGCTGCTCTGCTATGGCAGCAGAGGAAGGCCCAAGTGCTTGGGCCCTGGCATCAGCATGGGAGACCTGGAAGAAGCTCCTGGCTCCTGACTTTGGTCTGGCCCAGCCCTGTGGCCATTTAGGGAGTGAACCAGTGGGTGGAAAATCTCTCTTTCTCTCTCTCTCTTCATGTAACTCTGCCTTTCAAATAAATAAAATAAATCTAACAAAAAAAAAAGATTGTTAATTTTTGTGCTTAACTTCATTATATTGAAACATCCTCTCTCTACAACCCTGGTGAATCCTGGTGAACCCTTAAGATTAGAACAAAATCATCTGATGAACTTTGATGTTTTTCCCTTCATATACTGTAGGCCTGGGAAATGCAGCTCTTAAGGAAATATTATACATGTTTACCCAAGATAGAGTTTCAGAATGGTTTCAGATTATGGCAATTATCCACATAGAATATTTTTATATTTTCCGGGCAAGTAGTTAGTCCTTTATTTTCCCACATCGTATGCAGGTCTCAGCATCACTGAATCCCTATTTCTCTCAACTTGAGACTAACCCGCTTCAAACCCCCTGGGATATTTTCATAGGATATTTGAAAACTGATGATAACCCAGAGATTCCCCATCCTTTATATCTTAAAAATAAATATTCCTTTCCCTTGTTTAATTTTAAAAATACAATAGAACTTCTGGCTCCTTAAACATGAAACTGGCACAGACTGCTGGCTCCTTTCCTAGATTCAAACAAGGAAAAGTCTAGAGGGAAACATGGATTCTGGGAACTGATTACACTAACAGTGAGAAAACTCTGTAAGATGGCAACAGTGCATCTGTAGGGGGTGGAGAAAGATGAGTTGGCCACAGCCTGGAGTGGAAGATTGGCCAAATTCCATTTTCTTGTTGCCCCTTCCCTACTACGCTTGGAGACAATGACTGCCTTCCTGTTCACCAGGGAAATGGGTGAGATAGTAGTCCAAGGGATCAGATCAGGTAAGTTAGTAAAAACAGGGACAAGGGCCAGTGCTGCGGTGTAGTAGGCTAAACCTCCCCCCGGCAGTGCTGGAATGCTATATGGTTGCTGGTTTGGGTCCTGGCTGCTCCTCTTCTGATCCAGCTCTCTGCTGATGGCCTGGGAAAGCTATGGAAGATGACTCAAGTGTTTGGCCCCCTGCACCCACATGGGACACCCAGAGGAAGCTCCTGGCTCCTGGTTTTGAATCAGCCCAGCTCCAGCCGTTGTAACCATCTGGGGAATAAGCCAGTGCATGGAAGACTTCTCTCTCTGCCTTTGCCTCCCTCTGTAACTCTCTCTTTCAAATAAATTAATTAATTAAAAAAATAAAAATAAAAACAGGGACAAAGTGGCTAGTAGAGAGCTTTTATTCCTCCACTTTCACCTTTTTTCCCAGCTGTTAACTTTCAAATTACATGTTCAACATGGACCTTGCCCGTGAGCTCCACACTTGTATATCCGAATTCATAATCCTCCTTGGATGTCTGATAGACATTTTAAGCAAAACATGTCCAACACTAGACTCCTGATGTTCCCTCCTAAAACTTGTGACTTTTGTGGTCTTCTCCCATTGTATTAAATACTTCTGTACTTCTAGTTCCTGACCCAGAGATAATTTTCAAAACTGCTAGTGACGGGGCTGGCACTATGGCAGAACACCTTAAGGGCCTGAAGGTTAAGTCACTGTTTCCATCACCAGCATCCCATATCAGAGTGCTGGTTTGAGTCATAGCTCCTCCACTTCTGATTCGATTTCCTGCCAATATGTCTGAGAAAGCAGAAGATGATGGCTCAAGTAGTTGGGTCCCTGCCGCCCACATGGGAGATACGGATGGAGTTCCTCATTCCTGTTTTCAGCCTGTTCCATCCTTGGTTATTGCCGCCAGATAGGGAGTGAATCAGTGGATGGAAGATCTCTCTCTCTCTCTCTCTCTCTCTTTCTCTGTCACTCTGCCTTTCAAATAAATATTTTTTTTAAATGCTGACATCATCTTTGATTGATATGTGGAAAATTAACATAAAGGAGAATTATGATACTGTAGAAAGAACTCTATGTATTCTATGGAATAAATTCCATGAAGTAAGGTCAACTGAAAAAAGCAAGGTGTAAATCAGATAATATAGAAAGGGGAGAAATGTAGGAAGAAAGGGAAGGAATGTGGGAAAATATAGATTACATATATGAAAGAATTAAAATATCATGAAAAATGATCATCTTTAGGAGTGATGGGGCTCAGAAAATGATACCCAAAGTAAAGACCTCAGAAGCAAAGTTTCTCTGAACTTCTGCCTTCCTCCCCTTCTTACCCCCATTCTCCTCTGAGGCATTCCATAGAACTAACATTCCCCTTCCCCATTTGGGTGATAGAAACCAGAATGCCCTTCCCTCCAAACCAGCCCAAAAACATAAAATATTACTTCAACTTTCCCCTGCTTTTCTATTTAAAAACTGGCCCTACAAACACTCACTGACCTGAGTCATTTGATAGGAAGTCAGAAGCCCTACAAACGCAATGCCCCCCTACCAAGGAAGAACAGCTGTAACTGAGGGACCAAGAGGAGTCTGAAAAGACAGACCCACTAGATTTCCCCCTTCAGTCTACTTCATTAGCTCGTGTTTTTGTCCAGTCCTTGTTCTACATAGCTGTCCCCACTTCACTAAACCTAAGCATAAAAAATGAATAGTTCACACCAGGGGCTGGTGCTGTGGTGTAGAGGGTAAAGCCATCGCCTGCAGTGCTGGCATTCCATGTGTGTGCCGGCTTGAGTCCCAGCTACTCCACTTCCAATCCAGCTCTCTGCTATGGCCTGGAAAAGTGGTGGAGGATGGCCCAAGTCCTTGGGCACCTGAACCCAAGGAGACCCATGGGAGACCTAGAAGAGGCTCCTGGCTTTGGATGGACACAGCTCCAGCATTGCGGCCTTCTGGGGAATGAACCAGCAGATGGAAGACACCTCTCTCTTTCTCTCCCCCTCTCCCCTGCCTCTGCCTCTCTGTAACTCTGCCTTTCAAATAAATAAATAAATCTTTAAAAAAAAAAACCGTTCATACTGAATCTTTGAGTCTTCATGCAGAAGACTCTCATGTCACCAAAAAACACTATGATCAAATACATTTGTTATGGATTTCCTACTGCTAATCTGTCTATTGCCAGTTTATATCAGTTAAATATCAAACATTCCGCCGGAAAGTTTGAACTTACAAATGATTGACATATTTACAAAATAAAGGTAAATTAAGGTGGGAAAATATCAGCCCTAAAAATTGAAGATGGGAGGGTCCCACAGGACCTGTGAAAAGGATGCACAAGCTCCAGGTGCAGCAAGGTCCTGCCTTCCACGAAGCAACCTGAGCAGGCCAGGGGGCTGAAGGGTGGGCAGAGCCAGGGGCAACAGTTACAGCCTCTTTCCTTGAGGCCTTTTTAGCAGGGCCCCCTTGGGTGACTGTTTCCTTAGCACACTGTGTTCAAGGGATTCCAAGATGGCAGAATAGGGAGGGAGCTTACTGCTCTAGTCTAGGGGAAGATGGTTTTAAAAAAGTGGAGTGTTATCTTAGGGAAGAGATAGGGAGAAAACTGCATAGGAAATTCCACACAAATTAGAGGGACACTATGTGTAGAGGGTGGACACGCACAACTCACAACCCCAGCAGCTGAGAATCTCAGCACCAGCTTTGGAGAGTGAGGTGAGACCAGATTGCAGCAGCCCAACTCACTGGCAAAAAAGCTGCAAAAAGGGCCTGGTGTGAGTCAGGCTTAGAGCCCTATAGGGGACAAGGTACCTGCCAACCTAGAGGGGAAAATGGGGGCACGTTTCTCTCTTCCTGGCCACCCAGCACCGGCATCCTGTAACTAGCCAAGAGAGGGCAGGCATTTTGGACATATGTCACAGCTGTGCCAGCTTGTATCTGTGGGCCCAGCAACCAGCTGAGAGAAGACACTTGAGTCTGGCTGGGAGAATTGACAGGGGGCTGAGTGCTCATGACTGTGGGAGCTTTATGTGCCAAGACTGTGAAAACACTGTGGGTGCATAGGAAGGTGCAGGGTGTGGCTGGGTCTTTGGGCAGTAACTGTGGGTGGCTCTACATGCTAGAGGCTTCCTGATTCCCTGGTGAGATGAGGGTCATTGCTGCAGGATCCGTGTTCATACCAAGGACTGCACAGATCCTTTGTGTGGTTCCTTTTTTTAAATTTTTTTTTAATTTTTATTTTTTTGACAGGCAGAGTGGACAGTGAGAGAGAGAGAGACAGAGAGAAAGGTCTTCCTTTGCCATTGGTTCACCCTCCAATGGCTGCTGCGGCTGGCGCACCACACTGATCCGATGGCAGGAGCCAGGTGCTTCTCCTGGTCTCCCATGCGGGTGCAGGGCCCAAGCACCTGGGCCATCCTCCACTGTACTCCCGGGCCACAGCAGAGAGCTGGCCTGGAAGAGGGGCAACCGGGATAGAATCTGGCACCCCAACTGGGACTAGAACCCGGTGTGCCAGCACCACAAGGTGGAGGATTAGCCTGTTGAGCTACAGCGCTGGCCCTTGTGTGGTTCTTATGGCAGCATAGATAAATATGAGGCTAGCACCCAGGCATTGGTCTCCTTGGAGGAGAGGAGGTGAGCATGAAACCACACCAACAGAGCTGATCAAACATCCCCTCTGATAGAAAGAAAAAGAGAGAGAGAGAGATTCATCACACCCAACTTGGGTGTCACCTTGAACACTCCCCTCACCCTAGAGCACTGAACAGAGTTCCCTGGCCAGACCAAGAATACGCCTCTGGGTATTCACTGAAAGAATAGATACTCCACTAAGCCACAAAGGAATAGTCCAAAGACAAAGGCCATCACAGGGGGGAAACAACAACAATAAGTATCTCCAAAAATGCCTAAAAATAAACATAGCAAGTCAAGAAACAAGAAAAAGGAAAACAATATGATGCCCCCAAAGGAACACAACAACACTTCAGTACTAGAATGTAAACGTGAAAAAAAAAAAAAGAATGTAAACATAAAGAGAATGAAGAAATACTATAAATAGAATTCAAAATATTGATTGTAGAAGTAATCAGAAGTAAATCCACAAATTAAAAAAATCCATTCATGGCATGAAAGAAAAATTTTTCCATGAAATTGAGATTTTTAAAGAGAAATCAAAATGAAATATTGGAAATGAAGAATTCAATGGATCAAATAAAAATACAGTGGAAAGCCTTAAGAACAGACTTGATGAGGCAGAAGAAATAATATCAGAGTTAGCAGACAAATCTTGGCCGGCGCCGTGGCTCAATAGCCTAATCCTCCGCCTGCGGCGCCGGCACAGTCCCAGTCGGGGTGCCGGATTCTGTCCCGGTTGCCCCTCTTCCAGGCCAGCTCTCTGCTATGGCTGGGAGTGCAGTGGAGGATGGCCCAAGTCCTTGGGCCCTGCACCCGCATGGGATACCAGGAGAAGCACCTGGCTCCTGGCTTCAGATCAGCACAGTGCAACAGCTGCAGCACACTGGTCGTTGCGGCCATTGGAGGGTGAATCAATGGCAAAAGGAAGACCTTTCTCTCTGTCTTTCTCACTATCCACTCTGCTTGTCCAAAAAAAAAAAAAAAAAAAAAAAAAAGACAAATCTCTGGAAATTTTAGTGAGACCAAAAAAAAATCATAAAACTTAAAAACAATGTTGGAGATTTATGGGATACTATCAAATGACCCAACATACAGGTCTTAGGAGTTCCTGAAGGTGTGGAAACAGAGAATGGATTAGAAGGCCTTTGTAGTGAAATAATTACAGAAAACATGTCTAATTTGGAGAAAGAAAGGGACGTCCAAGTACAGGAAGTACATAGAACTCCTAATAGATATGACCAGAAGAGATCTTCACCACGACACATTGTTGTCAAACTTTCCACAGTAAAACATAAATAAAAGATTCTAAAATGTGCAGGGGAGAAATGCCAGGTTACTTTCAGAGATCTCCAATTAGACCCAAAGCTGATTGTTCATCAGAAACCCTATAGGCTAGGAGAGAATGGTGAGTTTATTCAAAGTCTTAAAAAAAAAAGTCCACCCAGAATACTGAACTCCGCAAAGCTCTCATTTATGAGTGATAATGAAATAAAGACCTTCCATAACAAACAGAAATTGAAAGAATTTGTCACCACTCATTCAGCCTTACACAAAAGATGCTTAAGTATGTGCTGCACACAGAAACACAGAAACATGGTCATCCCTGTGAAAGAAGGTGAAAGCAGAAAATCTCGCAGTAAAAGTACAAAGGAAATCCACAGTAAACAACAGGGATAGTCATGGAAAAATGGCAGGGAAAAGTCTTTACTTATCAATAGTCACCTTGAATGTAAATGGCCTCAACTCTCCAGTTAAAAGATACAGACTGGCTGAATGGACTAAAAACCAAAACCCATTTATTTGCAGCCTACAAGAAACACATCTCATCGAAAAGATACACACAGACTGAAAGTGAAAACAAAGCCAGAGGCATCGCAATATCAAATTTCAAGAAATACAACAGGGCAGTTATAATCAAA
Source organism: Sylvilagus floridanus (assembly GCA_949820135.1). Lineage (NCBI taxonomy): Eukaryota > Metazoa > Chordata > Mammalia > Lagomorpha > Leporidae > Sylvilagus > Sylvilagus floridanus. The sequence continues at coordinate 25,991,466 of OX463230.1, forward strand.
ACAGTCTGGTACTGGTACAAAAACAGATGGATAGACAAATGGAACATAATAGAAATATCAGAAATCAACTCAGGCATCTACAACCAACTTATCTTTAACAAAGGTACTAAATCAATCCCTGGAGCACAGACAGTCCCTTCAACAAACGGAGCTGGGAAAACTGGACCTCCACATGCAGAAGTATGAAGCAAGACCCCTACCTCACACCTTACACAAAAATCTACTCAAAATGGATTAAAAACCTAAATCTATGACCCAATACCATCAAATTATTAGAGAACATTGGGGGAACTCTGCAAGTTGGCATAAGCAAGTTCTTGGAAAAGACCCCAGAAGCACAGGCAATCAAAGCCAAAATTGATGAATGGGATTATATCAAATTGAGAAGCTTTGAACTGCAAACGAAACACAAAAAAGTGAAGAGGTAACCAACAAGAAAGGGAGAAATTATTTGCAAACTATACAAATGATAAAATATTAAAAACCAGAATACATAAAGAGATCAAGAAACTCAACAATAACAAAACAAACAACCCAGTTAAGAAATGGACAAAGGTCTTAAGTAGGCATTTTTCAAAAAAGGAAATCCAAATGGCCAACAGACACATGAAAAAATGCTCAGAATCACTAGCCATCAGGAAAATGCAATCAAAACCACAATTAGATTTCACCTCACCCCCCGTTAGAATGACTTTCATACAGAAATCAACAAACAACAAATTTTGGTAAGCATGTGGGGGAAAAGGTACCCTAATCCATTGTTGGTGAGAATGTAAACTGGTACAGCCACTGTGGAAGACAATACAGAGATACCCCAGAAGTCTAAATATAGATCTACCATATGACTCAGCCATCCTATTCCTGGGAATTTACCCAAAGGAAATGAAATTAGCATATGAAAGAGTTATCTGTACCCCCATGTTTATTACAGCTCAATTCACAATAGCTAAGATATGGAATTAACACAAATGTTTGTCAACTGAAGACTGGATAAATAAAGTATGGGATATGTACACCATGGAATACTGTGCAGCGGTTAAAAAAAAAAGAAAAAAAATCCTGTGCTTTGTAATGAAATGCATGAACCTGGAAAACATTATACTTAGTGAAATAAGCCAGTCCCAAAATGATCAATACCATATTTTTCCCTGATCTGTAGTAACTAATATAGCTCCTAAAATGTAATCTATAGAAGTGAAAGTGACACTTTAAGATTCGATGACTTTGAACACCTCCTGTCTCAACTGCTGAGGAATATTTTTTTCCATACTATCTATTGAACTCTTTACTTAGTATAGAGTTAATCTTCTGTGTATAAAGTTAATTGAAAATAGATCTTAGTAAAAAATAAGAATGGGAATAGGAGGGAGAGGAGGCAGAAGGATGGGAGAGCGGGTACAGTGGAAAGAATCACTATGTTCCTGAAGTTGTATTTATGGAATGCATGAATTTTGTATACTTTATATAACAGGTTTCTCGGGTGGGGGAAAATAAAGAACACGGTGTTCAGGCTGTGAGTCCTGGCTCAGGCAATGCTCCCTGGTGCATCTCCAGCTGCCTGTTAAATAATGTACAGCAATCGGTCATTTACTGCAGATTTTTTAAAAAATTGAAGACAAAATATCAAATATATCAAGTTGATCACTTAAACAAATAAAGGATAACTAATTTGATGACTTCAAAACACGGTGATTTGACTATGCCTTCCTAATAGGATATATTTTAAGGGAAAAAATAGACTTAGAAATCTGAATTTGAGATGTAGAGGAAAAGGCAACTCAAAGTCAGACTCAGTTTTTCCTGCTGTACACTCTCAACATAGATCACTTTTGCCGGGTTTCAAGCAATCAGCTCCACTGTGGACACTAGCTGGGCACCCTGTAGTTCAATTCTATTCAGACACTGCCTACCTGGAGATGGTATTAGAGTCTACAAGTTGAGGACTCAATCCTCCAGACTGCACACCCACCCCTTCAGGTACCAGTTGCAAGCCTCAGGCGGAGTTACCTGTGCTCCTGATTAATCCTCTGTAAAGCGGGGTTCCCACAACCCACTCCTCAGGTTTGATTCATGTGCTCATGCAGTTCTCAGAACTCAGGAAAACACTGATCTTGGTTTACTGATTTATCATAAAGGATGTTACAAAGGATACAGGTAAAGAGGGGACAGGGTGGTGAGAGAAGGGACATGGAACTGCCATGCCCTCTCTGGGTGTGACACCCTCCAGGAGCTGCCACGTGTTCAGCTCCCTGGAAGCTCCCCAGAGACTCCATTAAATAGGTGTGATAGCTAACAGTGAGGTACACAAACCCAGGAAGCCTGTCTCAGCTGCTTGTTGGCCTCCTCTGGGTAGCGTTTCTTCCTCTAGGAAGGGGGCAAGACTCCTGCTGAATTGAGGAGGGTCTCATCATCCACCAGGCAAGGTAGGTCAGAGGGAGGTAGGGGAGATTAGGGTTTCTGTCACCCTCCCCAGGGAAGAGAAATTCTAATTTCTATGGCCTGTCTTTGTATGTGTGTGTATGGCAAGGGAGAGTTATAAACCAGAAACAGTGGATATAAATCAAATGTATACATCACAATACACAGGGGTCGTATTGTTAATAATGATATTGTTAGTATGAAACCATTATATATACAGGATATAGTAAATAAATAATTTGATGATGATGCTTGAAACTATTATATATTTCTATAAATCATTTTTAAAAAGTAATCATGTTAATGAGTGAAAGTAAGGAAATATAAAATCAAAGTTAGGTAAAGGAAAACTCTAACTGGAATTAGAAATATGAGTACTAATTTACATAATGTTTCTCTTTTCCCAAAGCAAAAAAAACATGTCTAGCTTTGTCCAAGGAAAAGAGCCACAGCAATGACCAACCCAGTAGCAAAGAAGATGCCTGTTGCCAGAGTGTGATCTCTAAATGTCATTCCCCACTAAAAGGAAACAGCTCCTCAGCAGAATGGATGACTGTATGTCAACAGTAGAAATGAACCTAGTACACCTAGTAATACTAGAAAACAAGGGAGCTACTACATCCTGGGGTCATGTCAAAAGGTGACAACAACAAATGGGAATCCCAGTAGCCAATGATGGGACATTTTCAATTAGAATAATGCTTGCAATAGAATGAGACACAAAAAATGTGTTAAAATACACATATTCATAGTGGTGCTTATGAAAATGGATCATCTCTGGAGGTGACAAAAGAATTAAATGTTTTTTATAAAAAATGGAAATGTGAGAGTTTATATCCCATGGGCTATTCTTCGACTAATGTATACAGAAGTCAGTGATAAATTCTCTTCTTCCCTCTCAAGCAGACAATTATTATGTGCCCTTTTCAGGACTAGAGGGTCCTGATGAGGATTTCTCTCCAGGTCTCCACAAGGGGATGAACTCAGTGACGTGCTCTTAGATGATCTTTTCCTCTTTTCTTGCTTCATTCTAGTGTCATTCTTTCTTAAAGGATCATTTGTTAAAATAACAACCATAATGCAAGCCTTGTCTCAGGCTCAGCATTTTTGAAGAACTTAGGATAAGGCAACTGATAATAAAAATAATTCTAGCCGGCGCCATGGCTAAATAGGCTAATTCTCTGCCTGCGACGCCAGCACACCAGATTCTAGTCCCGGTCGGGGTGCCGGATTCTGTCCTAGTTGCTCCTCTTCCAGTCCAGCTCTCTGCTGTAGCCCGGGAGGGCAGTGGAGGATGGCCGAAGTGCTTGGGCCCTGCACCCGCATGGGAGACCAGGAGAAGCACCTGGCTCCTGGCTTCAGATCAGCGTGGTGCGCCGGCCACAGCGGCCATTGGAGAGTGAACCAATGGTAAAGGAAGACCTTTCTCTCTGTCTCTCTCTCTCACTGTCCACTCTGCCTGTCCAAAAAAATAATAATTCTATACATTGGAATACTATTAGGCCTTTAAAAAGAACATCTTGTCACTTGTAACAACATAGATGCATCAGGTCATTATGTAAAATTAAGAAATCTATTATAGACTATAGTTATTAACAATGTATTGGGGGCCAGTGTAGTGGCACAGTAGGTTAATCCTCTACCTGCAGCGCCAGCATCCCATATGGGCGCTGGTTCGAGTCCCAGCTGCTCCTCTTCCCGTCCAGCTCTCTGCTATGGCCTGGGATAGCAGTAGAGGGGGGCCCAGCTCCCTGGGCCCCTGCACCCACATGGGAGACCAGGAGGAAACTTCTGGCTCCTGGCTTTGGATCGGCACAGCTCCGGCCATTGTGGCCATTTGGGGAGTGAACCAACGGAAGGAAGACCTTTCTCTATGTTTCTCTCTCTCTCTCATTGTCTGTAACTCTACCTGTCAAATAAATAAATAAAATCTTAAAAAAAAAAAAAAAACAATGCATTGGATACTTGAAAATTGCCAAGAGAGATTAGGTTAAAGGTTTTCACCACAAAAAAAATGATAAAAATATGAAGTAATGAACATTTTATTTGGTTCAATTTAGCCATTTCAAAATATATAAATATTTCAAAGCATCTTGTTGTACATCATAAATATATATAATTTTTGTCAATTAAAATTAAATTTAAAAGAATCTCAGAATGAGATTCTGGAACTGGCTCAGATACTGGGTAGACATTACTTAGGACCCCATTACTGGTGTTAAGTAGGAAAGAGATAATTTAAAAAAAACTATGACAATGCTGACTTTTGTTCATGGTTTTAGAAGTATTGAAACAAAAAAAAAAAAATAGATAAATAGATGGGCCGGGTTAAACAGACAACTAAAGATACATTATGAAAGTAAAAAAGTTTCCAGGGTTATGTTTAAATAGGTTCTTTGTAAAAAAAAAAAAAGAAGAAGAAGAAGAAGAAGAAGAAGAAGAAGAAAAAGAAAAAGAAAAATTATTTAGGGGCCATTATGCCAAAGCAAGCTCAGTTGCCACTTGGAACATACAAATTCCATAGTGGGGTGCTGGGTTAAGTCCCAGTTGCTCTGTTTCCAATCCTGCTTCCTTGCTATTAAAACTGGGAAGCAGAAGATGATTCAAGTACTTGAGTTTCTGCCACCCACGTGGGAGACTCTGATGGAATTCCCGGCTCCTGGTTTCAGTCTAACTCAGCCTATGTTGCTGTGGCCATCTGGGGAGTGAACCAGCAGATACAAGATCTCTATGTCTCTTTCTCTTCATCACTCTACCTTTCAAATAAGTAAATAAATAAATCTCTAAAATAATTTTATTGGACATATTTATTGGGTACTGTGCAAGAATTCTTATATGTACTCAATGAGTAAAGTTAAAATCAGGTTAGCCAACATGTCCATCTCTTTAAATTTTTTTAAAAAATTGTATTCACATTTAACAATTGCACATTTTTATGAGGCACAGGGTGATATCTTAATAAATGTACACAATGTGTACTCATCAAATGAGGGCAGTCGATACCTCTGTCTCTTCATCACTACAGCCCTTGATCTCCCACCTTCTTCTTGCCCAGACAGCACATAACAGGATATTAGGAAGTGCAGTCACCCTGCTGTGTTGCGGAACACATGTTCTCCCTCGCACGTGTTGATCTAAACATAAAACAGTGATTGCTAGAGGCTGGAAAGGATGGGGGAGGAGGGAAAGAAGAAGGCTGGACACCAGGTACCAAACCACAATTAGACAAATAGGTTCTTATCATTTGTAGTCACAGGATAGACCATGCTGAACAGCAAACCCAGGAAGTAGTTACCAGGCCAGCAGCACAGCAAGAATACTAGATGAAGTCAGGGAATGATCTTTTATTCCAGACCAAGGACCTGATATATAACAGTGGGAATCAGAGACCTAAGAAGATATCTGGGTGCATGAGCATGACCACCTTGAATCACTAGACCCTTAATTTAATCCTCCAGGTTGGCAAAAAACAGTAGATTCCTCCTTGCTAAAAGAGAACCTCCTCTGCTCAACTGAAGATCTAGAAAGACCTCTACTGCAGCAGGTGCCCCACAGCATGGTGCTTGTTTTCCTCAAGATCCAGCTCCATCTTCCCTAACTGCCTCCAAATGAATGCCTAGGAACAAGTCACAGTGCAACCCAAGTGGGACATTCTTCCTCTATAAGCATATTGTACACATGTCCAACAAGTTTAAAGCTGTGGCCTACAGGTGTCAAAAGGAATTGGAAAATGTGTGGGGAGAACCTGAGGGTGTTAGGCTTCAAAGAGAAGAATACAATTAGGATAGGGAGCAGTTATTGGCATGGGAGCACTCTTTCATGATCTGGGACTTAATGTCCCAATAGTGACACTTGAAGTCAGTCCTAAAATGCTGTTGGGATGGTTCCTTAAGAGTTGGATACAATGTCAATCTGTCATAAGAGAGAGATGCTGGAATTGTCTTAGCATTGTTCAGGAAGGTGCTGGTAGATTCAGGAAAGTATAAATGTCAGAGTTACTCGTGATGTGAGTCAGGGAACCTGCCACCTGATCAGGTTCCCCAGGAAGACCCAAGGGCACTCTCATCACAACAGCGAGAAATAACAACAGGTAGGCACCAGCATCTTTAAAAGAAGTTCAGCTGTAACTCTCTTCTGTACATCATAGTTGAGAGCAGGAGAGTCTGCCATGGAATTGGGCTCTCTGTTATCAATGAGAGTGATAGATCCCAGAATAGCAGAGGCCAGTTGGGATCATGTAATATAAGAGTCAAGGTACACACCACGGCCAGAGTGACAGTCAAAGTTCACCTCCTAGGACCTTTGGAATAGCTAATAGGCCATGGTGTCACCAGAAGCAATGCAGACAGACGATAGATATGAATGTTACTTGCTTTACACAACCACACAAATTGAAAGCTAGTGAACAAAAGGCAACTGACAGCAACAATAATAGGTAATTATAATCAGATTTAGGCCAGTTCTCCTTGCACTGCCATTGTAAATATATACAATAAGCACTCCTTTATGCCTCTGCGAAGGGACCTGCAGTCCTTTTCCAGATACACTAGACAATGAGAATTCCCAGGCCTTTTGAAAGCTACTGGACACACAGTCTGAGCTAATACTGGTGTCAAGGCATTTGAAAGTGCCATCATAGTCCCCACGTTAGAGTGGAAGCTTTTGAAATCTAGAAGCTCTATGGAGTCCTGGCCAAGTCTACCTCACAGTGAGCAAACGTACATCAACTACATAAAGTACCCATGGTTGTCAGGTCCCTGACTGTATACTTGGGATGACTCAACTTAAAAGCTGGAAAAACCCTCGGATTTGTCCCTTGACCTATTGAGTAAGAAAATCGTGATAGAAATGACCAATGAAAGCCTCTATGATCACCTGCTCTCCCAGCTCTAACTGTATATCAGAAGGAAATCAGTATTCTCCCTTATCTGTGGATTCACTTTCCAAAGCATCCATAACTTGCAGTCAACCGTAGCCCAAAAATATGAAATGGAAAATTCCAGAAATAAATAATTCATAAGTTGTAAATTGCATGCTGTTCTAAGTAGCATGATGAAATCATGTAAATCACATCCTGCTTCTTCCTGCCTGGGACATGAATCATCCCTTTGTCCAGCAAATCCACACTGTGCATGGCACTTACCCTTCAGTCATGTCCTCTGACATGGAACCCAGTATCTGTTCAAGCCCCCTTTGTTTTCTCAATAATGGCCCCAATGCACAGGAGTAGTGATGGTGGCAAATTCAATACGCCAAATAAAAGCCATAAAGTCTTTTCTGTAAGAGAAAACTGAACGTTCTCAATTTAATAAGAAAGAATCATATGCAGGAATTACAAAGACTCAGTTGTCATTAATCTCTTGCTGTGTCTAATTTACAGATTAAAGTTTATCATAGGCACACACATATGAGAAAACACATCCAAGAGGATTTGATACTATCTACATTTCAGGCATCCACTGAAGGTCTTGAAACTTAGAGAAATGGGAGGAGGGAGAACCATTCCCCAAATTCAGAAAAGGATCACAGAAATTAGTGTCATCTTCAAAGAATCAAAAGAGACAGAAACATCAGATTCCATCATATCCCAGTTTATCTTTCCAGCCCTGAGAATAAAGGACAAAGGAAAAGGATGAACTCTGGCTGCTGGGCTACAACTATAAACTTATAAAAAGTGGTCCCAGTCACAGCTGGGACACTGGATGTGGTCCCTTCACTGCAACAAACACTGCCTCTGTCATTTTGCACGCACTGCTGACCTGGCAAGTGTGTCCTTTTCAATTCCCAGCAATAAAGATGCCCGAAAGTTGTTTGCCTGTTATTGAGATGAACAGTAGTGCTCATTCACTGTTCTGCCTTAGGGCTGTATTAACTATTCTGGCCTCAGGCATATTTCATCATAAGGCTGTACTTTTCACCTGGCCCAGGACTTTAAAGAAGCCAAAAAAATATTTCCATCAGAACAGAAGGAGCTACAGGCTTTGATTTCATGCCAACAAGGTAAATCAGCAGATCGGCGATAACATACCTAACTCGTGATAGCAACTGATGCCCTGCCCTGACCTTCAGGGCACTCAAAGTGAGTTCTTCTTCATGTCCAGCCTTCAAGTCTTGCAATTTCTTTTGTGGCCAACCCTACCTGGGAGCCACACAAAGAAGGGACTATGGGACCCTATGCTAGCTTGGGAAGCTAAAAAAGCACAAAATACCGTAGCAACTCTCTTGCGTGCACTAGAAATGATCCCAGACAATACTCCTCAAATTTTATTGTGGAAAAGACTCGTCAGTCATTCTGATTGTCTGTTACCATATATTAAACCTCCTCCAAATTAGTGGCATAAAACAAAAATCTCTCATTATATTTAGGACTTGAGTGTGTTAAGAACTCAGGCAGAGCACAGCACAGGCAGCTTGTCTCTGCTCCATAGTGTCTGGGGAACTCCACTGGAAAGATTAGAACAGTTAGAGAGAGCCCAAATGTCTAGAGGAACAGAGTCCTCTTAGCCTGGGCCAATACAACTCAAAGGCTGAACTCAACTGGAATTATCAACCAGGCTTTGTCATGTAGCCTCTCTGTGTGACTTAGGCTTACTCACAACACGGTAGCCTCAAGCGGCAGCCTTTTTACCTAACTCAGGGTTGGAAATTCAAGTGTTCCAGCAAACAAGAGAGTAGCTACTTGGCCTCTCCCTCTCTTCCTAATTCAGAAGTCATGCTGCGTCATTCCTGCCACATTCTGTTAGTTTTAAGTAAGCTAGTGAGTTTAGAGTCAAGGTGGAATTAAACTCTAGCTCTCAGCTGAAAGAACATCAAAAAATTTGAAACCATCTTTACAACTATCACTGAAGAAGCCTTCAAAATACAGATTTCAGTTTTTGGATCTATATTCCTAGTTTTGATTTAGATAATGGATCCATTATCACCTAAAACATTACTCAAAAATAGCAAGAAGGAAAAATAGAACACAAACATAATACTCAACACAATTAGGCAACAGCAAAAACTCTGAACCCCAAAACAGGCAAAAGGATGCCAATAGCAGAGAAGATTTGGCAGAGATTCGGGAACATTCAGAGAAGGACAGATCACCTGGGGATGTAGATCTCAGAGTTGGCAAAGCCATTTCACCAAGGTTAAGGGCATGAACTAAAGTAAAAAAAAAAAATCAATAGCACTTGTTTGCATCAGTGGAGAATGGGAGACAAGGGTTGATTTTAAAAAATTAGAAGTAGGTTTAAAAGAAGAATCTCTTGGGCATATCCTCATCTTCCTCATTATCATAATAATCTGTCCGTAGGGTAGTACCAAAAGAGACAATTTGTGAACAGATTTTATCTGGTGGGAGAGGAGGGAACAAAAGGCCAAATGAATTACCACATATACTTCACAAATGTTGTTTAAAATTTCCATGGTTTGAAACATGTTCCTGGCCCCTCATTGCCCTCCCATGAATGACTGATCCAATAAAAACTTCATTCAAAACTGAGCAATCACAATTAAGCCAACACAGGCGCTGTACAGAAATGCAGAGAAAAGAACATGAAGAAAAGCAATGAGGGCAGAAAAGGAGAGTCAAAAAAACAATAATCAGAAAATACTTCTATAGGAAAGATGAAAATTTATACTATTTTGTCATAGATTATAAAAATTTAGGGGGAGATCTGGCTGAAGAGCCCATGAGAGTATTTTAGGCATGGAAAGCCAAGACACTCTGGCCAAAAAAAAAAAAAAAAAAAAAACCAAAAACACCTAAATGAAAGATCTCTGCGAGTGAGATCCCAGTGGAAAGAATGGGCCATCAAAGAAGGAGGTACCTTTCTCTGAAGGGAGGAGAGAACTTCCACTTTGACTATGACCTTGTCTAAATAAGATTGGAGTCAACGAACTCAAAAGGCCTCCATAGCCTTGGCAACTCATGACAAGAGCCTAGGGAGATTACTGATGCCATAAACAAGAGTGTCAATTTGTTAAGTGAACAACAGGAGTCACTGTGCACTTACTCCTCATGTAGGATCTCTGTCCTAAATGTGCTGTACATTGTGATTTAATGCTATAACTAGTACTCTAACAGTATTTTACACTTTGTGTTTCTTTGTGGGTGCAAACTATTGAAATCTTTACTTAATATATACTAAATTGATCTCCTGTATATAAAGAGAATTGAAAATGAATCTTGATGTGAATGGAATGGGAGAGGGAGCAGGAGATGAAGGGTTGCGGGTGGGAGGGATGTTATGGGGGGGGGGGAGCCATTGTAACCCATAAGCTGTATACTTTGGAAATTTATATTTATTAAATAAAAGTGAAAAAAAATCTAGGGGGAAATTTTCATTATAAAGCAAAAGTAGAAAACAGATAACAAATGCTCAAGAGAGAAACAGTCATTGGGCCTAGCAGTTAAGACACCAGATGGAGTACTCACATCCCATAGCAGAACACCTGAGCTTCAGTTTGGCTCCACTCCCAATTCCAGATTCCTGCTCATGCGCATCCTGGAAGGCAGCAGCTGAAGTGGTTGAGTTCCTGCCACCCACATGAGAGACCTGGATTGTGGTCCCAGCTCCCAGGTCTAGCCTGGCCCCAGCCTGGCCATTGCAGGCATTTATGTGTATGTGTGTCTCAGACTGTCTTGCTACCTCTCTTTACCTCTTAAATAAATTAAAAATAACGAATAAATTTTAAAAGTATCATTCTCTTTTTAAAAACTCAAAGGAGCAGGGCCGACATTGTGGCATAGTGGGTAAAGCTGCCTGTGATGCTAACATCCCATAATAGGTACCAGTTCATGCCCCGGCTGCTTCTCTTCCAATCCACTTCCCTGCTAATGGCCCAGGAAAGCAGCAGCAGGTGTCTCAAGTGTTTGGGCCCCTCCTGCCCTTGTGGAAGACCCAGATGAAGCTGCTATATCCTGGCTTCAGCCTGGCCCAGCACTGACTGTTGCTGCCAGCTGGGGAATGAGCCAGCAGACAGAAGATCTCTGTTTCTCCCTCTCTATCTCTGAACTCTGCCTTTCAAAATAAATACGTAAATCTTTTAAAAATATTCAAGAGAGCTCAGAAAGTAGCAAAAATAAACGATCACAGAAATGAAGGTATAAATCATGATCTACAGTTTGGGCACTGGGTGAAGAGGAGCCTGATACCCGTGAATAGAACCCTGACCTCTACTACCATCAAATGTACCCTCATCTGTCACAAATAAATTGGGAAATTTCTATGACTCAGATCATCTCTGCATAAGAATGTTACAAAAGATGCAGGGTACATGGGAGAACATCCAAGCAGAGGTTGGATTCTTTGTCCACAGTTCAAACACATGTGCTCAAAAATTCAGAAAATTAAGAATACAAAAATAACAAACATATATGGGAAAATCAAACTGAAAAGAAAACTCTGGTCTTAATATCAGGGTTTAGTTATAGGCAAAAAATACTAATAATATTTTTAAAAGCACTATGTAATGATAAAGAGTGCAATTCATAGTAAAGATACAGCAGTTATGGGTATCTTTGCACCAAAGTGTCAATAAACAAACATGTAGGACACAGAGAAGGATGGAAAGTATGAGAACCTTTAAGCTTTTTTCCATCAATGAAAGAGAAAGTCGGCCGTTCATTCCTCTACACCTTTACCTCTAAAACTACCCAGGCTGTCTTTAGACTACAACCTAAAGAGGGGACCTGCACTATACTGACACACTACAAAGCTGTTGAAGGTTCACTTAGACTAGGCAAAAATGTATATTGGAAACTCTATGGAAACTACTAAAAACTTCTTAAAAACAAGTATAATTAACAAAATAAGCGAGTAATCATGGAGAGGGTGAGTGCTTGGTACAGTAAGATTTCCTTGGTGGGACCAACACTGTGGTGCAGCGGGTAAAGCCACCACCTGCAATGCCAGCATCCCAAATGGGCACCATTCAGAGTCTCGGCTGCTCCAATTCCAATCCAGCACTCTGCTATGGACTGAAAAAGCAGTGGAAGATGGCCAAGTCCTTGGGCCCCAGCAGCCACATGGGAGACCTGGAGGGAGACCTTGCTCCTGGCTTTGGATCAGCCCAGCTCTGACAGTTGCTGCCATTTGGGGAGTAAACCAGTGGAAAGAAGACCTGTCTCTGCCTCTGTCTCTCTGTAACTCTACCTTTCAAAAAAATACTTTCTTGGTGGGGCCAGCACTATGGCATAGCGTGTAAAGTTTCCACCTGCAATGCCAGCATCCCATTTGGGCATCAGTTCCAGTCCTGGCTGCTCCACTTCCCATCCAGCTCCCTGCTATAGCACCTGGGAAAGCAGCAGAAGATGGTCCAAGTCTTTGGGCTCCTACACCCACATGGGAGACCTGGAAGAAGCTCCTGGCTTCTGGCTTCAGATCTGCCCAGTTTCTATTTTGTTGTGATCATTTGGGAAGTAAACAAGTAGATGGAAGATTCTCTCTCTCTCTTTCTCTCTCTCTCTCTCTCTGTGTGAGCGCGCACGCACGCACACACACTCACACGTGCACACTCTGCCTCTCTGTAACTCTGCCTTCAAACAGATAAATCTTTAAAAAAAAAAAAAAAAAGAGGCTGGCGCCGCAGCTCAATAGACTAATCCTCCGCCTAGCGGCGCCCGCACACCAGGTTCTAGTCCCGGTAGGGGCACCGGATTCTGTCCCGGTTGCCCCTCTTCCAGTCCAGCTCTCTGCTGTGGCCAGGGAGGGCAGTGGAGGATGGCCCAAGTCCTTGGGCCCTGCACCCCATGGGAGACCAGGAAAAAGCACCTGGCTCCTGCCTTCGGATCAGCGCGGTGCGCCAGCCACAGTGCGCCGGCTGCGGCGGCCATTGGAGAGTGAACCAATGGCAAATGGAAGACCTTTCTCCCTGTTTCTCTCTCTCACTGTCCACTCTGCCTGTCAAAAAAAAAAAAAAAAAAAGAAGAAGAAGAAGAAGAAGAAGAAGAAGTTGGGGATGGCACTGTGGCATAGCAGGTAAAAGCAATGCCTGCAGTGCCGGCATCCCATATGGGTGCTCATTTGAGTCCCGGCAGCTCCACTTCTGATCCAGCTCTCTGCTATGGCATGGGAAAGCAGTGGAAGATGGCCCAAGTCCTTGGGCCTCTGCACCCACATGGGAGACCCAGAAGAAGCTTCTGGCTCCTGGCTTACAATTGGCCCAGCTCTGGCCATTGTGGCCATCTTGGGGGTGAACCAGCAGATGGAAAATCTCTCTCTCTCTCTCTCTCTCTGCCTCTCTGTAATTCTGCTTTTCAAATAAATAAATAAATATTTTTTAAAAACTTAAAAAAAGACTTCCTTGGAATGTCCACATCTCATATCAGAGTGCCTGGGTTCAAGTCCTGGCTCCTCCCCTTCCATTCCATCTTCCTGCTAATGCATACCATGGGAGGCAGCAGGTGATGGCTCAAGTAGTTGGATCAATACCTCCCATAGAGGAGACCTGGTTTGTGTTTCCAGACCTTAGCTTTGGTCTGGGCAGTATCTGCTGTTGAAGGCATTTGAGAAGTAAACCAAAAGACGGCAGATCTCTCTCTATCTGTTTCTAACTCTCTTGTCTCTCTGCCTTTCAAATAATAAATAAGCAAATTAATCATATCGAGCGCTATGAAAATAAAACCCGAGAAGGCATAAAAAGAAACCTCTGCCAACAAATAGGAAACAATTACAAAAATAGTTGATACTCATCCAAATTTCTTAATAAATATGTCAAATAAAGGACAGACTGACAGAGTGGATAAGAAAATCAACAATCAACTGTCTATAAGAAACCCACTTTGATTATGAAGGCAACTAGGTTAAAAATAAAAGTATAAAGAAAATTAGAAAAATATAGAACAACATGCTAAAAACTAATCAGAAGAACTATTGAGAAGCTATATTAACTTTAGACAACAGATATTACAACTAAGAAAATTTTCAGGGATAGAGGCGTACTACATAGTGACAAAAGAGTCAATTCTCCAAGAAGATGTAAGAATCGTAAATGTGCCAAATCCATGCTGGATGGAGAAACAGACAAATATGCTATTATAATCGGCGACTTTAACAACTTTCTGTTAGTAACCAATAAGGCTATAGTTGACTATCAATCATTGATGTAGCCAACATTTAGATTATGCCATCCAATAACTGCAGAATATACATTCTTCTGAAGCTCACACAAGACATTCACCAAGATAAACCACATTCTAGGCCAAATGACACTCTTAAAAACTTGAAAAGAAAGGAAAGTATACCAAGAGATTTCTCAGGCTGCAGTGGAATTAAACTAGAAATCAATATTACAAAGATAGCTGAAAAATTCCCCAAATTGTTGGAAATTAAGCAACACACTTATAAATAATTGGTCTCAAGAGAAGTTTTAAAACATTTTGAACTAAATGAAAATAAAACTGTAACTTAACAAAATTTTCAAAATGTAGCAAAACTATAGGGAAATCTATGCATATATTAGAAAAAGAGAGAGCCCTAAGATAACCTAAGCGTCCACTATAGAAAACTAGAGGGAAGGGGCTGGCACTGTGGCACAGTGGGGTAAGCCGCTGTCTGCAACACTGGCCTCCCAAATGGGTGCTGGCTCCACTTCCAATCTGAACCCCTGATAATGGCTGGGAAAAGCCATGGAAGATGTCTGAAGTGCTTAAGCCCCTGCACCCATGTCAGGGACCCAGATGAAACTCCTGCTCTCTGGCTTCAGCCCTAGCATTTGCAGCCATTTGGAGAATGAACCAGTAGATAGAAAATCTATGTCTTTCCCTCTCTCTGTGTAATTCTGACTTTCAAATAAATTAATAAATCTTTTTTTCAAAAAAATAAAATTTTGAAAAAAAGATAATTTAATCCTAAAAGATTTAATCCTAAAAGAATAACAATTAGAACAGAAATTGGTGAAGTTGAACATAGGAAAACAATAGAAGGAGTAAAAACAAAACAAAACAAAATGAGTTCTTTGTAAAAATCAGTAAAATTGATAAACCTTTAGCCAAGTTAAGGAAAAAAGAGAAGGCACAAGTTACCAATGTCAGAAATGAAATTGGGATCATCACTACTGATCCCATAGACATTAAAAGGATAACTAAGGAATACTGTGAACAATTCTATACCCACAAAATTGATCATTTAGATGAAACAGATAAATTCCTAAGACTAACTAAACCCACTCAATTAAAGAAATGAACCAATAATTCAAAGCCTTCCAAAAAAAGAAATTACAAGGTCCCAATAATTTCACTAGTGAATTTACTAACCTATATGGAAGATAGGTTGTCCTTTATTTTGGAAAGGATATTTTTAACAATACCTATCAGCTGGTGCCGCAGCTCACTAGGCTAAACCTCCACCTGCGGCACCGGTACCCCAGGTTCTAATCCCTGTCGGGGCACCGGATTCTGTCCCGGTTGCTTCTCTTCCAGTCCAGCTCTCTGCTGTGGCCCGGGAGTGCAGTGGAGGATGGCCCAAGTCCTTGGGCCCTGCACCCGCATGGGAGACCAGGAGGAAGCACCTGGCTCCTGGCTTCAGATCAGTGCAACACACCAGCAGTAGCAGCCACTTGGGGGTGGGGGGTGAACCAGAGGAAAAAGGAACACCTTTCTCTCTCTCTCTCTCTCTCCCTCTCTCTCTCTCTCTCTCTAACTCTACCTGTCAAAAAAAAAACTATCAATATTTAAAATGTACAACATGTGGGGAATGATATATCATTGCAACATTACTCTTACTGTCAGAAGATTGAAAATAATGTGAATACCCATTGATAGGCTGTGTTAAGTAATTATGGCACATCCATACTTGGGAATCTATAAAGCTGTTCCTCATGTATCAAAATGGCATATTTCCAAAATAAATCACACATGAAGAAAAAAAGCAACATGGAGAAACCATGAGTAGTCAGTTTACTACCTTTGGTGTGGGGAAAAGACTATATGCACGTATTGGCATGTCTGTGCACAGAAATTCTCTGAAAAAACATACATGAAATTGATATATAGGCCAGCGCCGTGGCTCACTAGGCTAATCTTCCACCTGTGGCACTGGCACCCCGGGTTCTAGTCCCAGTTGGGGCGTCGAATTCTGTCCCAGTTGCTCCTCTTCCAGTCCAGCTCTCTGCTGTAGCCCGGGAGGGCAGCAGAGGATGGCCCAAGTGCTTAGGTCCTGCACCTGCATGGGAGACCAGGAAGAAGCACCTGGCTCCTGGCTTCGGATCGGCGCAGTGCATCGGCCGTGGCAGGCATCTGGTGGGTGAACCAACAAGAAGGAAGACCTTTCACTCTGTCTCTCTCACTAACTCTGCCTGGAAGGAAGGAAGGAAGGAAGGAAGGAAGGAAGGAAGGAAGGGAAGAAAGGAAGGAAGGAAGGAAGGAAGGAAGGAAGGAAGGAAGGAAGGAAGGAAGGAAGGAAGAAGGAAGGAAGAAGGAAGGAAGGAAGGAAGGAAGGAAGGAAGGAAGGGAAAGAAAGAGAGAGAGAGAGAAAGAAAGGAAGGAAGGAAGGAAATGATATAACTGCATACTTCTGAGAAAAGGCAGTAAGTCCTGGGAAACAGAAGCTAAAGGAAAATTTTATTTCATATCTGCTGTGAACATGATTTGGCTCCCAAACTCATGCAAGATTTAAATCCAGAAATCAATAAACTAATGTTTTAAGAATGTAGATATGTAATCCACTTATGGTGTTTAGGACGTGGGCCCAGGTAGAAGTCCTTAGGTCATTGTTAGCATGCCTTTGGACATTAATCTTTTTTTTTTTTTTTTTAAGATTCATTTATTTTACTTGAAAGTCAGATTTTACAGAGAAGGAGAGGCAAAGAGAGAGAGAGAGGTCTTCCATCCATTGGTTCACTCCCCAATTGGCCACAACAGCCGGAGCTATGCCGATCCAAAGCCAGGAACCAGGAGCTTCTTCCAGGTCTGCCACGTGGGTGCAGGGGCCTAAGGGCTTGGGCCATCCTCTACTGCTCTCCCAGGCCAGAGCAGAAAGCTGGATAGGAAGTGGAGCAGCCAGGACCTGAACCGGCGCCCACATGGGATGCCAGCACTGCAGGCGGCAGCTTTACCCACTATGCCACAGTGCCGGCCACAGACATTAGTCTTTGTGAGAGGGTTGGTTGTAAAAGCAGAACTGGGCCCAGCCACTCTCTCTGCTTCCTGGTTTACCATGTGGTCCTTCCTGTGTACAGACCGTACTGCTGTCCACTGCCCTCACCAGATGCCCAACCAATGGAGCTGCCTGATCTTGGACTTTAACCTCCAAAGCTATGAGCTAAGTAAGTCTTTTACTTTTATAAAGTGAGCTTCTCTCAGATATTTCACTGCAACAACAAAGGCAACTAATACAATATCCTTCAGTGTGTTTTGAATTTAGCATATGTCATTGAGACTCCCAAAAAATACATCATTCGGATTTGGGGCTAAGGAACCTACATTATCGACAGGCTTTGCAAGTAATAAAGGAGATGCAAGGAGCATACTGAGAAACACTGATCCACATCACAGGTATACACAAAGCAGGACTGTGAGAGAACTGTCACAAAGAGATGAGGTTGAAGAGAGCCAAAGATGGTATCCAGGTTCTAATTCCTTAGAGGAGGAAAAGTATAACACTATCCTAAATAAGACAAAAGGGAAATTTTCCAAAATAAAGGACAATATGCCCATGCAGATTTAATCAGGGACTAGATCCTCTTACCATTCTAGCTGCAATTTTAAAATAGACTAAGTCATCAAAGAATAGATAGCTGACATTACAACTGGATTACGAACATGTCCATAAAGTTCCTCTCTTTTGATTCCTCTTTTTCTCCAAAATTGCTGATTATGATTAATGTCTAAGATTCAGATAAGCATATTTTACACAACTTCCTTCTCTGTACTTTTTCTCATCTCCCACCCTCTTTAAATATCCCATCCCTTCTAAAAACTGCACTTGGACTAGGATGGAATGCAAGACACTAATACACACAGTCACTTCACCAACCTTCCTCCTACAGACCTATTCCATCCCATCCCACCCCATCCCCCTTCTTTCAATCAGCAGATACATATTGAGAGCTTACGTTTCTGGCATTATCCCAGGTACTCGGGACAGAGTTGTGATCAAGGTCCCTGCTCTTACGATGTGTGTTCTAGTGGGAAGAGACAGAGAAAAGATGGGAGGAGGCATAGAAATAAACTAAATAAGTGCTTACAGATCATAAGTGGTCTGGGAGAGAGGGAATACTAAGTTAAGTGGTCAAGGAAGTGCTCTCTGAAAAAGTGATCTAAGACCTGAATGACAAGAGTTACCCAAATGAATTTCCAGGAGATTATTCCCAGCAGAACAAGGGGTGCCAACGCTGTGATTCTTAAGGAATGCAAAAACTAGTACGGCTAGAGTATCCTAAAAAAATGAAAGGACACTAACATATCAGGTTGGAGAAGTCAGCTTTGTGTGTTAGTGCATCAAAATTTGTCTGTACAACACAGGAAGATAATAGGTTGCACACACAGGAACTTCATAAAGTTAATGGAAAAACAGAATTAAAAGTATGAGTTTATTTTGGTGCTAAAAAATTTGAAATCCATGGTTTTTTCACAAACATATTTCCATGAACCTTTTGAACACCCTTTGTATATCATGTCCCTTTATCCTTTTAATACTTCAGTGTGTATTTCTTAAGAATAAGGATAATGTCTTACATGACTATAGTTATCAACTTTAGGAAATCTAATATTGACACAATATTTTAATCTACTGCCCCTATTTCAATTTAAACAATTTCCCACTAATGTTATTCATAGTATATTTTTTCTTAGCACTGGATCATCCATTACAATAAACACTTAGTTGTCATATTTCTCTAGACTCCTTCAACCTGGACTAATTCCTCTGTCTTTTCTTGTCTTCTAAGATATTAAAATTTTTTAAAAATACTAGCCGGCGCCGTGGCTCAACAGGCTAATCCTCTGCCTTGCGGCGCCGGCACACCGGGTTCTAGTCCCGGTCGGGGCACCGGATTCTGTCCCAGTTGCCCCTCTTCCAGGCCAGCCCTCTGCTGTGGCCCAGGAGTGCAGTGGAGGATGGCCCAAGTGCTTGGGCCCTGCACCCCATGGGGAGACCAGGAAAAGCACCTGGCTCCTGGCTCCTGCCATCGGAGGAGCGCGGTGCGCCGGCCGCAGCGCGCCGGCCGCGGCGGCCATTGGAGGGTGAACCAATGGCAAAGGAAGACCTTTCTCTCTGTCTCTCTCTCTCACTGTCCACTCTGCCTGTCAAAAAAAAAAAAAAAAATACAGATCAGTCATTTTATAGAATTTTCTTTAAGTGTTCCTAATTTGTTTATGGTTAGATTCCAGCTATCTATTTTTTGGCTGGAATATTTTCTGTCCTCATTGTATCAATCCAGAGGTACATCACTCCTGGTTAGTGATGCTAATTTTGGCCACTTTAATCATTTGGGAAAGGTATTGTTTATTTCCTATACATATTATTACTCTCTAAGGGGAAATACTTTTGAGAGAGTGTAAATATCTTGCTCCTCACCAAACAAGTCCTTTAAACACAAACAGATTAATGTAAACCCAGAAAAATAGGCAATAACTTCTGTTCTCAGTTTTCTATATTTTTTAGATTTTTTTAAACTTTTATTTTATTTAAATCAAGATCCAAAAAAGGTTCATAGAACACATTCGGTTGCTCTCTCTCTTAAGTCTCTTTCAAAATTCTTTTTTTTAAAAAGATTTATTTATTTATTTGAAAGTCAGAGTTACACAGAGAGAGAAGGAGAGGCAGAGAGAGAGAGAGAGAGAGAGAGAGAGAGGTCTTCCAACTGCTAGTTCTCTCCCAAATTGGCCGCAACGGCTGGAGCTGTGCCTATCCAAAGCCAGGAGCCAGGAGCCAGGAGCTTCTTCCAGGTCTCCCATGTGGGTGCAGGGACCCAAGGACTTGGGCCATCTTCTACTGCTTTCCCAGGCCATTGCAGAGCGTGGGATTGGAAGTGGAGCAGCCAGGACTTGAACCGGTGCCCATATGGGATGCCAGCACTACAGGCAGCAGCTTTACTCACTACGCCACAGCGCTGGCCCTGACCATAAATTCTTAAAACTCTTCCGAGTGTGAAATTGCAGGATCGAGAAGCATCTGGACTCATTTTACAGGCCACTCTTCTGTTTCCAGCACCTATGACTTGGAGCTCACAATTTTTGTTGAAGTGGATATTATAATGTATTTCTTTCCTCACCTGGGCACACATGGTCTCCTTATGCGACAGGGAGTGGCTATGCTGGGATCTCACCACATTTTATGGTCTGGGGGGAGGGCAAGAGCCTGGACGGGGCTGCAAAATGGTAGCAAAGCCCTAGCTCCAGCAAGCCCCTATGGAGCTGCCAGCTGAAGAGGCAAAGCTGACAAGTGGGGACAGCAGACCTTCTAAGTCACACCTGAGGGCTGAGCTCCATAAGACCAAGCATGAAAGAAACTCACTCTGCAACTACTGGGGTGGAGACAAGCTTAAATCCTGTCTGAAAGTTGTCAACTATTTAAACACCACTACCGGGAGGGAACGCTGGAAGAGCACTCACTTCCATGTGCAAACTTTGTGTTGTGTTTTTGTCTTTCTGATTTGCAAGAGGTAAAGTTTTGGGGGTCTTTTCGGCACAGTCATGTTTGGGAAAATTGCTCCAATGGACAAACAAGTTATGATGATGTGGAGTACAACCCCTGTGGGAAGCTGTGGCTGCTGGAAACTAAGGACTCTGGACACTGGCTAAGGGCTCATCTGTGTGTGAGCCGAGCCTGTCTCTGCAGCCCACTTCCTTTAGAAAAACACGTTCACCTCTTCCAGGCCAGCTCTCTGCTGTGGCCCAGGAGTGCAGTGGAGGATGGCCCAAGTGCTTGGGCCCTGCACCCCATGGGAGACCAGGAAAAAGCACCTAGCACCTGGCTCCTGCCATCGGATGAGCGCGGTACGCCGGCCGCAGCGCGCCGGCCGCGGCAGCCATTGGAGGGTGAACCAACGGCAAAGGAAGACCTTTCTCTCTGTCTCTCTCTCTCACTGTCCACTCTGCCTGTCAAAAAAAAAAAAAAAAAAGGAAGAAAGAAAGAAAAACACGTTCACGTTCTAAGTGGGAATTTAGACCATGCTGTTGTGAAAAAGCTATGGGTTCTTACGTGAGCAGTGGCAACCAATGGCTGAGGAGCTGAGTCCAAGTGCAGGAGAGACGCACCCTCATCTGACCACCCTTCCACTCTGAGGAAGGACCATGAAGATAACTCACGGATGCTGACCTGTGTATCACACTTGCAAGCTTTCCTCATGCTTCTGGTTGCTCAGGCCAAACACTGTGGAGCCATTCTCAAGGCCTCACACTTCAGTTCACCAGAAAAATCCTGTTAGTTGTACCTTCAAGTATGTCCAGAGCCCAAACACCACTCACCAACTCCACAGCTCCTGCCCTGGTCTGCATTGCCCACATGTCTCACTTGCATCCCCACAGGAACCTGCCAACAGCTCTCCCTGCTTCTGCCCTTACCCCTGCAGTCTGTGCTCAGAAACACAGCAGCAACAGCCCTCCAGTGGCTCCCCATCCTTCTCAGAAAACTACCCAAAGCCCTAATCATGAACAGCCTACCAGATCCTGCATGGCTCACCTGACACCCATTACAAGTCAGTTTTCTTCCTTCTTAATTTAAGGTTCACTTTCAGGGGCTGGCTTGAGGCATAATACATTAGGTTGCAGCTGGCAAGGGTGGCAGCCCAGCATCCCATATTGGAATACTAGTTGGAGGTTTGAGTCCTGGCTACTTTGCTTCCAATCGAGCACCCTATGAATGCATCTGGGAAGGTAGCAGATGGTCCAACTACTACGGACCCTGCCACCTATATGGGAGACCAGAACGGAATTCCTGGCTTCTGGTTTTGGCCTGGCTCAACCTTGACTATTGCGGTCATTTGGGAAGTGAACCTATGGATGGAAGATCTTTCTTTCTCTGTTCCTTCTTCTCTCTGTGTCACTGCCTTTCAAATAAGTAAATAAATAATATCCATAAATATTCACTTCTCGTAGTAGATGTTCAGCCTTGCAATTAAGATGCCAGTTAGGATGCCCAGATCCCATATTGGATTGCTAGAATTCAAATCCCATCTCTGGCTCCTAATTCCAGCTTCCTGTTAATGCAGACCCTGGGAAGCAGCAGATAATGGCCCAAGTAATTAGGTTCCTTCCACCCATGTGGCAGACTTGGATTGAGTTGCCACCTCCCGGGTCCAGCCAGCCCAGCCCTGGCTGTTACAGGCATTTGAGTAATGAACCAGTACATGGAAGAGCTCGCTCGCTCTCTCTCTCATAAATAAAAATAAATAAATAAATAGATAGATAGATAGATAGATAAGTATTCACTTCTAGAGCATTCACTACATGCCCAGCACTGTTCAGAGTGCTTGACAGTTGTTCCTCCTCATATGAAGCCTACGACGCAGATATTATCATTACCCCATTTTACAGCTGAGGACTCTGAGGCACAGAGAGTAAATAAATTGCCCAAGGTCACCCAGTTTGTAAGTAGCAGAACTAGAGCAACCTGGCTCTAGAGTCCATGTCTTAGCCTCCTCCTGTCTCAGTCACTTCCGGGCACACCGGCTTCCTTGCCTTCCTCCTCATGCCAGGCACTCCGCCATCTCAGGGCCTTGGCACACGCTCTTCCCGCTGACTTGAAAACTCCTCTCCCAGTGGTCAGTCGCCTTGATTACGCCCTCATTTTCTCAGGCATCTGCGCAAACAGCTCTGTCCATCTAAAGGGGCACACTTCCACCCCAAAACATACCACCCAACCTGTTACATATCCATTAATGTGTCATTTACTGCCTTCTCCCACATACAAAGGTAAACTCCAGAGAAGCAGGGATTTTTGCCCATTTTGTCTCTGCTACAGTTTAGAATCCCAGAGACTACCTTGGGGCAGGGTAAGTAATAAGCATGTATCAGCTAAGTTTGAGATGAAACAAATCAGGGACCAGTATTATGGCACAACAAGTTAAGCCAACGCCTGTGAAGCCAGTATACCATACGGGTGCCAGTTCAAGTCCTGGCTGTTCCACTTCCCATCCAGCTCCCAGCTGGTGTGCCTGGGAAGGCTTCAAAAGATGCCCCAAGTACTTAGTTCACTCCACTCACATGGGAGACCCAGATAGAGTTCCTGGCTCCTGGCTTTGGCCTGGCCCAGTCCTGGCTGTTGCAGTCATTTGAGGGGTGAACCAGCAGATGGCAGATCTCTTTCTCTCTATCCCTCCTTCTCTCTTTCTCTGTCACGCTGATGTTCAGATAAATAAAATTAATATATTTTTAAAATACTAAATAAATCAGACTTTGAGAAATATGGAAATTACACAGCAAAGGAAACAGAGAGAAGAAGAAACCTACAGAATGGGAGAAAATATTCACAGACTCTACATCTGAAAAGGGGTTAGTTTTCAGAATATATAAGGAATCCAAATAATGCAAAAGCAAGAAAGCAAGTAGCATGATTTCAAAACAGGCAACTTCATCAGAGAAATGCAAACCGAAACCACGGCAAGGTATCAGCTCATTCCAGTTGGAAGAGCTATCACCAAAAAGACAAAATGCAGCAAATGCTAGTGAGGAAGTGGAGGAAAGGAAACCCTTATACACTGTCAGAGGGAATGCAAAAGGATGTATGATGTTCCTCACGATGCTAAAAACACATCTACCACATGAGCCACCTATCCCACTTCTGGGTACATGTCCAGAGGAACTGTAATCAGCCTGCAAAAGAGATACCTGTATTCCCACACTCATTGCAGCACTATTCACAACAGCAAAGATATGGATTCAACTTAGGTTTCATCAATGGATGAATCGATAAAGAAAACGTTTTATATATATATATATATTTATATATATATATATATGGCAGAATATTATCCAAATATTCATTTAAAATGAGTGAAATCTTCTAATTTGCAGCAAAATGGATGGAACTGGAGGTCATTATGGTAAATGAAATAAGCCAGACACAGGAAGACAAATGCTGCCTGTTTCCTCTCACATGTGGAAGCTTAAGGTCAAGGACTTAGAACAGTAATTACTAGAGAGTTGGAGAGGTAAGGTGAAGCTAGAAGGAGGTAGATAACAGGCACCAGAGCACAGAGAGAGATAACAAGTTTTAGGGGCAGGGGTTGCCATAGCAGTTGAGCCACCTCTTGGGAGGCCCACATTCCATACTGAAGTGCCTGGGTTCAAGTCCCAGGTCCACTTGTGATTCCAGCTTCCTGTAAATATATACCCTAAGAAGCAGGAGGTGGTTGTTAAAGTAGTTGGGTCCTTGTCACCCAAGTTGGAGACCTAGATGGAGTTCCTGGTTCCTGGCTCCTGACTTTGACCTGGCCCAGCCTTGGCTATTGCAGGCATTTGGGAAGTGAACCAGTAGATGAAAGATATTCATATTTTCTCTCTCTTTTTCTCTCTCCTCCCTCGCTTTCCCCCTCTCCCCCGCCTTTTAAATTAAAAAGTTAACAACTTCCAGTGAGCTACAGCAGAATGGGGTGACTATGGTTTACAATAATGAATTATCATAAACTGTGTAAAGAACTGGAGGAGAGGAACTAGTGGACTCTACAAAAAGATATGGAAATAGAAATGCTGATTGCCTAATTTGATCAGTTTTCTCTGTAAACATGTGGTGAAATATTATACAGTACCCCACAAAAATGTGCAAGTATTACAAGGTAATAAAAACATTTTTTTTTTTTTAATGGCAAAGACATTCTGGCCCTGTGGCCCTATCATAGGGAAGCAGTTCTTTCCCCGGACACCATGGTGCATGGCAGGAGGCTGCCCACCAGGGGGCTCTGCTTCCTCAACCTCAGGCAGCTGTAGAACTGGATGAGTCAGCTTTGGCTCCTGGCTTCCCTGGATGGAGGAAGCCTTCTCTACCTTGAGCCCAGACGCCCTGCCTCAGCCCTGGGAGGGGGAGACAGAAGTCACGGAAGATGGGCAGTAGAATGGAAGACTTGGGTGTAGGTTATTTCTCACCTCCCCCTCTCAATGATGATTGCATTGCTTCTGGAGTGAATGTGAAGGACAAGCTCCTGTGCAAGGAAGGCTGGAGAATGAGGCTGCTTTGGTGATCTTTCTTAAAAAAATTTTTTTATTTTAAAAGACAAAGTGACAGAGAGAGAGAGAGAGACAGAGAGATCTTCTATCAGCTGCTTCACTCCCCAAATGGTAACAACAGATAGGTCAGGGCCAGGCCAAAGCCAGGAGCCAGGAACTCCAAATGGGTCTCCCACATGCTTAACAAGAGTCCAGGTACTTGGGCTATCTTCCTCTGGGAGCTGGATCAGAAGCAGAGCAGCCAGTTCTCAAACCAGTGCTCCCATGTGGGATATCAGCATTGCAAACACCAGTTTAACCTACTGTGTCATGACACTGGCTCTGCTTTGATGAAATTTCAAGAGTAATTTGTGTCCGGGGCAAGCATTTGGCTCAATGGTTAAGATGTGGCTTGGGAGGCTGGTGCTGTGGCTTAGTGGGGAAAGCCGCTGCCTGCAGTGCCAACATCCCATATGGGCACCAGTTTGAGTCCCAGCTGCACCATTTCCGATCCAGCTCTCTGCTATGGCCTGGGAAAGGAGTGAAAGATGGCAAAAGTCCTTGGGTCCCTGCACCTGCCTGGGAGACCCGGAACAAGCTCCAAGCTCCTGGCTTTGGATCCACCCAGCTCCGGCCGTTGCAGCCATTTGGAGGGTGAACCAGTGGATGGGAGACCTCTCTCTCTGTCTCTATTTCTGCTTCTCTGTCACTCTGCCTTTCAAATAAATAAACAAATAAATCTTTAGAAAAAGAAAATATGGGCCGGCGCCGTGGCTCAACAGGCTAATCCTCCGCCTTGCGGCGCCGGCACACCGGGTTCTAGTCCCGGTCGGGGCACCGGATTCTGTCCCGGTTGCCCCTCTTCCAGGCCAGCCCTCTGCTGTGGCCCAGGAGTGCAGTGGAGGATGGCCCAGGTGCTTGGGCCCTGCACCCCATGGGGAGACCAGGAAAAGCACCTGGCTCCTGGCTCCTGCCATCGGACGAGCGCGGTGCGCCGGCCGCAGCACGCCGACCGCGGCGGCCATTGGAGGGTGAACCAACGGCAAAAGGAAGACCTTTCTCTCTCTCTCTCTCTCTCACTGTCCACTCTGCCTGTAAAAAAAAAAAAAAAAAAAAAAAAAAAAAAAAGAAAATATGCTGCTTGGAATATCCTGCACCCTCTATCAAAGTACCTGATTCAAGCCCCAGGTCCTCTACTTCCTGTCTACTTCCTACTAATTCACACCTTGGTGGCAACAGATGATGGCTCAAGCATGTGGACCCCTGCTGTCCATGTGGTACACCATGTGGCTCCTAGCTTCAGTCTGGCTATTGTAGGCATTCCAGTGGATGGAAGGTCTCTCTTTCTAATAAAGTGAAAATTAATTAATTTTTATAAGAGTAATTTATCTTCAAATGCCTGATCGAATACCTTCAAATACATGATTTTACCTATGTATGGAATCTAAAAAAAGTCAAACTCACAGAAGCTGAGAGTAGAAAATGGGTTACCAGAGGCACGGGGTGGAGGAGGAAGATGCTGTGCAGAGTGCAGAGCTTCAGCTGGACAGAAGGAAGGCACCTTGGAGAGCTGCTGCCCACTGTGGTGACTCTAGTTAGTACAATATATCGCATATTTTAAAGGTGCTAAGAGAATAACTTTCAAATGTCTCACCCCCAAAAATGATAAGTAAGGCAAGTGATGGCTATGTTAATTAGCTTGACTTAATTATTCATGTTGTAAACTGTATTTGTCTGTTCTCCGTTGCTATAACAACATACCTGAGACTAATTACTTTATAAAGAAAATAGGTCTATTTAGCTCAGTTTTTAAAGCTGTAGTCTTTCCCTTTTCTTATTCTGCATATATTTCTTGTCAATATCATCGCTTCCAAGGTGCTGATGACAGGCAAAAGATGTCAATGGCTTTTTTTAAAAAATATTTATTTTATTTATTTGAAAGACAGTTACAGAGAGAGGTAGAGACAGAGAGAGGTCCTTCATCCGTTGGCTCACTCCCCAGATGGCCGCAACAGCCAGAGCTGAGCTGAGCTGGCCAGGAGCCAGAAGCTTCCTCTAGGTCTCCCAGGTGCAGGGGCCCAAGGACTTGGACCATCCTCCACTGCTATCCCAGGCCATAGCAGAGAGCTGGATTGGAAGGGGAGTAGCCAGGACTAGAACCGGCACCCATATGGGATGCCGGCACTTCAGGCCAGGACTTTAACACACCAAAGACTTTAACGTACCAAAGATGGCC
Source organism: Sylvilagus floridanus (assembly GCA_949820135.1). Taxonomy (NCBI): domain Eukaryota; kingdom Metazoa; phylum Chordata; class Mammalia; order Lagomorpha; family Leporidae; genus Sylvilagus; species Sylvilagus floridanus. The sequence continues at coordinate 26,019,191 of OX463230.1, forward strand.
CAAGTCCTTGGGCCCCTGCACCCACATGGGAGACCCAGAAGAAGCTCCTGGCTCCTGGCTTTGGATCGGTACAGCTCTGGCCATTGCGGCCATCTTGGGAGTGAACTAGCAGATAGAAGACCTCTCTCTCTCTCTCTCTCTCTCTGCCTTTCCTTTCTCTGTGTAACTCTTTCAAGTAAATAAATAAATCTTTAAAAAATAAAATAAAATAAAATATACAAGAAATCATATTTTTAAAAAAGAGTGAGATATTAACTCTCATCCACCAAATTCTACTTAATCATAAGATTATAGTCTTAGAAAAAAGCATGAACAATGCATATAATATATTTTGTCTACAGATTATACATACACACACACACACACACACAGGCATATTATTTCAACTTAATATAGGTTGAATATCCCTTATCCAAATGCTTGGGATCAGAAGTATTTTGGATACTGGATTTTTTTTTATTCTAGAATATCTGCATGTCATAATATTATATCTTAGAGATGGAACCCAAGCATAAACACAAAATTCACTTATGTTTCATACATACTTTGTACACATAGCCTATTTTTAGTGAGCTCTTGTTTTGACTACAACCCATACATGAGGTCAGATGGGAGATTTTCCACTTATAGCATGCCACTGGTGTTCAAAAAATTTCCAGTTTCAGAATATTTCAGATTTGGGATTTTTGGATAAGGGATGTACAATCTACCTAATAAATTGCAAAAGAAACTTGTCTCACAACATATCAAAATTTTCAGATACAGAAAAATACCTAGCATTTTCTGTTTCAAAATGTTCTTGAAATAGCTGTGTGTAGTTCTCGATGGCAGAACAAATTTGACCATTGGGGTGGGGAAAGTCCAGCCCTGAGCAGTGTACACAGTGCTTTTAGGCACCTGAGCTGCTGTAATCCTCACAAGAGCACTGAGAATCAGCATCATCCTTAGCATTGCAGATGGAGAAACTGAGTCTTGCAGAGATGCAGAAAAGATAGCAGTTGCAAAGGACAGAGCCAGACTAGAATCCAGATCTTCTGACCCTGCATCTTCCGATTCCCAAAGGCTTTTGCTACTTCACCATGTTGAGGAATGGGCCCCATTTCACAGTAGCTAGTTTAGTCAACAAAATAGATGATTAGATCTAATGTCAACAGTAGTTTTGTTACTCATTCAACACTCATTGATTAACTCCTGGGTGTGGCTAGTGAGCAAAAGCTAAAGAAAAATAGATCTTTGACCTTGAAGAAATCAAAACAGGCCACTCTGAAACAGGCTTCGTTAGCATAGTTCAAGTGACTTATTCAGAGGAAGTGTGAAGTCTGCGACAGAGGAATGGTCTCAAAAACTGTCCTTCCATAGCAGGTTGTATCTATCTACATTGATAAACAACAGGTACAGACTTTCCCCAATATTCCCCCCTCCTTTTTGCATTGGAAAGATCTTTTCACAAGACAAAGAGATTGGAGGTCTGACACCTGGCCCAGAGGGAGGACCACAATTGGTCTGATAATACTACCAGTGAGACTTTATCTGCACAATGAACTTCATTCACTACATTTTCTTTCTCATTTCCAACTTGTGTCACCACCTCCCCCTCCCCCAGCAACCCCAATTCCCTATTTCTTTCTGTAGCCAAAAATGCTACTTAATAGGGCAAGTGTAGTTGGGCAACAGGTTAAGCCACCACTTGGGATTCCCACATCCCATATGTGTCTAAAATCAAGTCCCACCTCTATTTCTGATCCAGCTTCCTGCTAAAGTAGCTGGAAGTGGATGACAGCTCAGGATTTTGGGTTATTGCCACCCATGTGAGAGACACTGATGGAGTTTCTGTTTCCTGGTTTCTGCCTATCCTAGTCCTGACTATTGTGGGTATCTGGGAAATAAACCAGTGGATGGAAGCTTGCTCGCTCTCTCTGTACATCTTACTCTGTCACTTTGTCTTTCAAACAAATTAATGAATGAAACTTTGAAAATAGAAATGCTACTTAAGCTTCAACTATATGGCCCTTTCTTTTGAGTCTTGCATTTTGTGCCTGATTCTTCTGCTTATGTTCATTAATAGATTTATATCCATTATCCTTTTCCCTGTTAATATGCCTATTGTCTTTTTATTTCATGAACTAAAATTAAACCTTCAGAAAGAAAAGAGAAAATTCAAGAATTTTTAGGAAACTCAGTGAGATTCTAAAGGAGACAGACCTTGAAGAAGGGAAGGTGATTTGATTCAGGAATGGGCCCAGCTCAGTGTGAGGGTCTGGTCAGGGATCCACTCTGATTGGGGCTTAGAGTAGGGTTCAGAGTAGGGGCATACATGGTGGTTTCAGAAGAGGCAGCATCCCTCCCAATGGGGCAATGAAAAAAAATATGTTCTAGAGCAGGTGTGTGTGGGTGGGGAGAAGCCAGGTTAGAAACTGTGGGATGGGTTCTGTTAGTGGTGAGAGGGAATGCCTCTGACCTTAGTTGGGCATTGAGGTAGCCTGGGAAGAGCTGAGTGATGTGGCTTAAAGGGTGGAGGTTCCACAGAGACCCTATACCTCTCCCCAGCCCATGGTGAGACAGGTAAGTAATCAGGCATAGAGCCAATAGGTCTGTGGGTTGGCCCATTCTTCTTCCCCCTCTCTCTGCCTCCATCTTGCTCACACCCTTACCCATTCCATCTCAGATAGTTGGAGGCCCAGTCCAGAGCCCCATCCTGCTGTTGGTAGTGCCTGCATTTGTGAGTTGCCATTGGTCTGGTTATGGCCCCTTCCCACACACCCTTCAGTACTGTTTGAAGCTTCCCTCCCTAAGGAAGGACACAAATAAATCCCTCAACCACAAAGCAAAGGACATAATTACAACAATTAAGTTTAAAGATGTTAATTGACCTTATTTTCCATTCCAGAATCAGGCAACACTTCATTCCATAAAATAGAATGATTGTTCCTATGAGCTGAGAAGAGGTTAGTTTTGAAAACAGAAAAGGGCTAAAGACAGAGAAACAAAAAAACAAAAATAAGAATGGTCATTTTTTTAAGATTTATTTGAAAGTCAGGTTTAGAGAGAGAGAGAAAGGGAGAGACAGAGAGAAAGATCAGTCCTCCATTCGCTAGTTCATTCCCCAAATGGCCTTAATGGCCAGTGCTGGGCTAGGCTGAAGCTAGGAGAGAGAAACTTCATCCAGGTCTCACATGGGTGGTAGAGCCTAAACTCTTGCATCTTCCATTGCTTTTCCTAGCCCATCAGTAAGAAGCTGAATGAGAAGTGGAGTAGCTAGGATGTGAACCAGCACCCATATGGGATGCCAGTGCCACAGGTGGCAGCTTTACCCATTATGCCATGACGCCAGCCCCAAGATTGGCCATTTTAAAGTTACCTTCTTTGTAAGACAGGCACAGGGAGATGGAACAACAAAAGAAAAACTGATTCACTAACGTCAGGTTACTTTAAGTTATCTTTTTTGTGAAAGGATTAAGACCAAGGGAACTTCATTACTTTGCCAACTGACAGTGGCCTGCTTGGGAATTTGGGGTGTTCTCTCTCTAATCCTAACTTCTCAGAAGTTTAGATAAACAGCCTAGTTTCACTTGGTGACATGCAACTTAAGCGTGAGTTTTGATCTTTAGCGTGTTCTGTTCAGACCCAGTGCAGGGGCTTGGTCCAAAAAAAAATGACTTCATGTAATTTTTATTTAACATGCCTGAAACAAGACAGAGAGAGAATTTTTTTCTTTTATTTATTTATTTATTATAGGCAGAGTGGATAGTGAGAGAGAGAGACAGAGAGAACGGTCTTCCTTTTCTGTTGGTTCACCCCCCAATGGCCACTGTGGCTGGCATGCTGCGGCTGGCGCACTGTGTTGATCCGAAGGCAGGAGCCAGGTGCTTCTCCTGGTCTCCCATGTAGGTGCAGGGCCCAAGGACTTGGGCCATCCTCCACTGCACTCCCTGGCCACAGCAGAGAGCTGGCCTGGAAGAGGAGCAACTGGGACAGAATCCGGCACCCCGACCGGAACTAGAACCCAGTGTGCTGGCGCCACAGGTTAGCCTATTAAGCCATGGTGCCGGCCTCAGAGAGGGAATTTTAAACATCCCTATACCCTCTAGGAGAAAAGTCTGTAAAAAAGGACACATGTCAGTAAAAAAGAAAGATCCTGAGACTTTTAAAAAGCAACAAGACAGGGGCCGGCACTGTGGCTCAGCAGATTAAAGCTGTGGCCTGAAGTGCTGGCATCCAATATGGTGACCAGTTCGAGTCCTGGATAATCCATTTCCAATCCAGCTCCCTGCTAGTGCACCTGGGAAAGCAGCAGAAGATGCCCCTGCACTCACGTGACAGACCTGGAAGACTTTCTTGGTTCCTGCCTTCAATCTGACCCATTTCTGGCAATTGTGGCCACTCGGGGAGTGAACCAGCAGATGGAAGATCTCTCTCTGTCCCTCTGCCTCTCTGTAACTCTGCCTTTCAAATAAAATAAATAAATCTTTAATTAAAAAAAAATTACAGTCTCTCATGGAGGTAGACATTTGTCCTAGCAGTTAAGATGCCACATCAGAGTATCTGGTTCAATTCCTGGCTCTGGTTCTTAAGTAGATCTGAGATGGAAGCAACTGTAGTTGGGCTCCTGCCACCCATCCACATGGAAGGCCTGGACTGAGTTCCTGGCTCCCAGCTTCACCCTCCCCTGCCTCCACTGCAGGCAGGAGTTAACCAGCAAATGGGAGCTCTCTGGCTTCCTGGCTTCTCTCTCTCTCTCTCTCTCTCTCTCTCTCTCTCTCTCTCTCTCTCTCTTTGTCCCCCCACCCCGCAGTCTCTTATAAATTGTAAGCTAAATGCTATTTCATATTTTAATATCTTTGGATGCATTTAAAATCAGTTGAAAATCACAGTTTACTTGGTAGCATTTGTTTCCTTTATTATTAGAACATGGTATGAGTGCCTCCTACAATCAGGGGCTTATCAGAGTCATGAAATAATTAACTGACAGCTTAATCCACCATAAAGAAAAAACATTTGTCAAAAAGTAAATATTTTTCATACGGTTAATAAAGTTAGTGTTTGTCACCACAAAACTAAGGTCATCACTGTTATTGATCGCCACCGCCTGGCTCAGGCTCAACTTTCTCAAGAGACAGGCACAGGGGCCCGCATTATACTGTAGCAGGTAAAGCCGCAGCTTGAGACACTGGCATCCCAGGTGGGCACCAGTTTCAGCTCTCTGCTAATGCACCAGGGGAAGCAGCAGAAGATGGTCCAAGTGCTTGGGCCGCTGCACCCATGTGGGAGACCCAGAAGAAGCTCCTGGCTCTTGGCTTCAGCTTGGCCCAGCCCTAACCATTGCAGTCATCTGGAGAGTGAACCAGCAGATGGAAGATCTCCTTTCTTTCTTTCTCTCTCTCTCTCTCTCTCTCTCTCTCTCTCTCTCTGTAATTATGCCTTTCAAGTAAATGAAATAAATCTTTTTTTAAAAAAAAGAGTTTTAAAGGCACAACAAGAAGGCCTTGGTGCAGAGCAGCCTACACAAATCAGACTAACAGGTTAACAATTTCAAATGACACCCAGTTTATTAAACCAATAGATTAAAAGTGCATAAAGAACCACCATACAGGAAAAATCAGTACAGAGGTTCCTCAAAAAACTGAAAGTAGAAGTGCCATATGAGCTATCAAACCCACTACTGGGTATACATCCAAAGGAAGTAAAATCATTATAACAGAGAAATACCTGCAGTCCCATGTTTATTGCAGCACTATTCACATGAGCCAAGACATGGAATCAGCCCAGATGTCCATCACTGCATGAACAACAAAAGAAAACATGAAACATACACAATGGAATATTATTCAGCCGTTAAAAAGAATGAAATCCTGTCACTTGCAGAAACATGGATGGAACTAAAGGATATTATGTTTACTGGAATAAGGCAGTCACAGGAGGACAAATATATGTTTTCACTCTATGTAGAAGCTAAAAAAAAGCTTCTACATAGAAGTACTTCTCACAGAAGTACAAAGTAGAATAGCGATCATTAGAGACTAGGAAGTGTAAGAGAGAGAGAATTAGGTAGAGGTTAGATAAGGAGTACCAAACTACAGTGAGACAGGAGGAAGAAGATCATGTGTTCTATGGCACCATGGGGTGACCATAGTTTACAACAATGTATTACATCCTTGATAAAGATCTAGAAGACTGCGAAGGTTCCAAACACTGAGAAATAATAAATGTTTGAAGAGACAGAAATGCTAATTTTTCTGATTTTACCATTACACATTACATACCTGCATTGAATTATCCTTCCCTTACTCTGTGTGTACAATTATCTATGCATCAATTAAAATTTTTAAATATTTATTTATTTATTTATTTGAAAGGTATAGTTAGAGAGAGAGAGAGAAATTAGAGAGAAAGATCTTCCATCCACTGGCTCCCTCCTCAAATGGCCACAACAGTCAGGGCTGGGCCAGGCTGAAGAAGCAGGAGCCAGGCACTTCATCCAGGTCTGCCTCAGGGGGGCAAGGGCCCAAGCACTTGGGCCATCTTTTGCTGTTTTCCCAGGCGCATTGGATCAGAAGTGCAGAAGCTGGGACTCAGTGCAGCACCCATATGGGATGCCGGCACCGCAGTACAGGGCTTAATCTGCTAAGCAACAGCACCAGCCCCCAATTAAAAACTTTTTTGGAAAAAAAATCCACATGGGGAGGCAGCATTTGGTGCAGTAATTAGGACATAGTTTGGGATTCTACATCCATATTAGGATGCCTGGGTTCAAGCCCCCACTCTGCTTCTGATTCCAACTTTATGCTAATGCACACCCTGGGCAGTAGCAGATGATGGCTCAAGTACTTGGGTCCCTGCCACCCGTGTGGGAGCCCTGATGGACTCTGGGCTCCTGGCTTTGGAGTGGCCTGGCTTCGGCTGTTTCAAGCATTTGAAGAGGGAACCAGCAGATGGAAGATGTCTCTCTTTCTATGTCTCTCTCTATCCCTCTCCTTTCAAAAGGCAATCAAAGAATTTTGAAAAGCCATATAGTCAGAACATAAGAATAAATAAAAGGACCACACAGCGTTCATGGAGAGTCTGCAGGGCCTTTTCAGAGAAGTCAAATACAAAGGGGTGAGTCCAAGGGGCTGCCCTGGTGCAGGGGCCATGGTGCACAGAGGTGGAACATACGGAGTTTTTGGGAAGCAGTGCCACATGTAGACGTGACACCACAGGCAGACACTCCAATCCTGATTCAGCCCCCCCCCCTTGGCAAAGTCAATTATTTTGAGGATCAGGTTCCTCCTCTGTAAAGTGGCTTTAAAATACCACTTTTTAGTTGCATGAGGAGTACAGACAATGTTTGTAAGACATTTGGCAGGAAGCACTCAACCCAACAAATAGGAAAAAAGTGTTGGGAGGTTCTGAAGAGGAGTGAATGCGCACGGCTGCTGCCTGGTGACACAGTAGGATCTCAGCAAAACGGACTGTAGCAGGCGGGCCTTTGGGCCAGTGTGTGCCAGTGCACACCCCGGGAGGCAACAGGGATGGCCACCCTCGTGGGAGGCCCGGAGAGTCCCAGGCTAGGCTCGGGCCAGCCCCCACCTCCACCGCACTGCTGGCATTTGGGGAGTGAGACAGCAGACAGGAGATCCCTCTGTCTGCTTTTCAAATTAAACAAATATTTAAAACGACCGTAGGAAAGAAAGTGTTCTGTAGAAACTCGGTCAGAGGATCCTTCATCTACAGCTGAGGTAACCGGGTAGGGTGGGCGCGGTAAAAGACCATACCTCCCGGAGAGACTCCGCGGCCAGCAGCCTCCCCCCTTCGCCCCGCCCACCTGACGCGACCCGCTCAGGCCCGCCTCCCGGGGCGTCGACCCCCGCCGCGGCACCTCCCGCCCTCCCGATTCGCCCGCGCCCCAGCGTCCTCCTCGTCCCGCCCACTCGACTGGGCGGGCCAGCCAGGCTCGCCCCGCCCACCGGATTCGCTCCGCCCACCAGGCGCCCCCGCCAGTCAGGCTCTCGCTTGGCGCCCTGCTCACCCCGCCCACCCTACTCGCTCCGCCCTCCCGACGCTCCCCGTTCGCTCCGCCCGCCGGACTCGCCCCGCTGGCCCCAGCCCTGCGCTTTGCTGCTCAGGCTGCGCCTTCCCGCCGCCCGCGCGCCCCGCAGCAGCCGGTGCGTCCGGAGCAGCGCCAGGGCGACAGCATGTTGGGCATGATCAGGAACTCCCTGTTCGGGAGCGTAGAGACATGGCCTTGGCAGGTGCTGAGCAAAGGGGACAAGGTAGGCCCGCAGGGCTGCTGGAGCCTGGAGGAGGGTCCGGCCGGAGAGGGCTCTGAGGGACCGCTGTGTGTGTGCTGGTTTCTTCCGCGGGCGCGCCCCTTTGCGGCCCAGCTCTTGGAAGGAGGGAAGTTCAAGGTCCGGTGCAGCGGGTTACAGGGCATTGCGGGGAGGAGGGAAGTCAGAGAGAGGAGGTTGATGGGGGGAGGACCCCAGCGTGGCGAGTTGGACACCGCCTGTTGAATGTATGCGTTCATCCGAACATTCCAGATGTTCTCAACAGTTTCTGTTTGTTGAGACTCTTGACTGCAGAAATGACTGACACAGGCCTTGTGGGCCAGAAAGTCCCCGCTACTGGAGAGCTGAGGACCAGAGCGTAGGGTCAGTACTGCCTGTGGGCGGGGTCGCAGGGCTTGGAGCAGTGACGGGTCTCCAGCTGGGCAGAACAAGAAAGAGCTAGCAGAAAGGCCAGCAAGCGCTGCTGGAGTTGGGTGCCTGGAATCCAGAGCGACAAGGGCATAACTGTGTATCCCCCAGATTTACACTGGTGCCAACATGGCCCCGTGGGACTGCCTCCCTGAAAACAACAGGGCTGCCGCCAGACTATCATCCCCTGGCGGGCAGGCCCGCGTCCTGCATCAGAGTGTCTGATTTCAGCTTCTGCCTCCTGATTCCCGCTTACTAATGCAGACCCTGGAAGGCACGGGGACGACTCTGCCACCCACGTGTGGAACCTGGATTGAGTCCCTGATTCTTGGCTTTGGCCGGCATTTGGACAGTGAACCAGCCGATGGGAGTTCGCTCTCCCTTTCTGTCCTCTGCCTCTTAAATAATAAAAATAATAATAATAATTAAGTTTCTTTTGGTGCAAAAACACTTGGAACCCATGTATATGAGAGGATCTTCAAAATGGTCATGAAATTGTGTATTATGGAAAAACTATGCATGGGTTTCAAACATTTTTCACACCGATACAAACTTACAGTTCCGTTTTCCCATCAACTTTTGAGGCACTGTGTGTGGAACTCCCAGCATAGCGCCTAATTTATTAACTTGGTGCAGTGGTCGTCACACCGAGTCCCCAATGAGACTTGAGACTGCACTCGTCAAGCAACCAGAGAGACCTGTCGCTTCATCTGTCCCTATCTCCGTGTACCCCACTGTACTGTGGAATGAGCAAATTACCCCTAATCAAGGGTCCCAGGGTCAAGTGCCTACAGTACCCAGGCAATGATGGATATGAGTGAGGCTGAGTGTTTAGGACTCTGTGGCATGGTGGGGACTGAGGCAAATCACAGAGAGATTGCCCCAACTTCAAAGGGGAAATTGTATCAGTTGTTGCCATACAGTGATGTGAGCCAGTATTGCCAGATTTTTAAGGAAAACTAAAATCTGGTTTATTTGAGAAGCATAAAGAGAAAGAAAGAGTTCCCATCTGCTGGTTCACTTTCTAAATCCCTGCAATGCCTGGGGCTGGGCCAGGGCTGGAGCCAAGAGCTGGGAATGTCATCCAGGTCTCCCAGATGATTGGCAGGAACCCCATTGCATGAACTATTACCACTGCCTCCCAGCCTCTGTATCACCAGGAAGTCAGGAGCTGGATCCAGGAAACAAACCCAAACACTCCAGTATGGGACATGGGGATCTTAACTGGTAGGCCAAACGGCCACTATTATTAACAAACTGCTTTTTGGATGCCAGTTATGTGCTGGGCACTCTTCTAGGTAATGGGGATAAAGAAAGAACAAAACCAACACAAATCCCTGCACTCCTGGAGCTTATGTTTTAATGGCTAATGATCAAGTCAATAGAGAAAATGTAAGAAAAGCAAACAGGGAAGAGGAGGTTAGGGCTGAGCTTAGGGTTGTGGGTAGGGTGACTGTATCAGTTTTAACTGGCTAAAAATGTTTGTAAGCACTGATTATGCCTTGGTATGAGCCCGTCTATGGATCTGGCCTGCTGAGAGTTCCTGTTGGCGCTAGCATTTCTGAGAATGCACATGCAGGGGCTGATATTCTTGCGCAGCGGGTACAGCCACCACCTACACTGCTAGCATTCCATAGAGAGTGCTGGTTCAGCTTCGGGCTGCTCTGCTTCTGCTCTGGGTCCCTGCTAATGTGCCTGGGGAAGCAGCAGAAATGGCCAAGTACATGAGACCCTGCCACCCACATGGGAGACCTAGATGGAGTTCCTGGCTTAGGTCTTTGGCCTGGCCCAGACCAAGCCATTGCAGCCATTTGAGGAATGAATCAGCAGCTGGAAGATCTCTTTCTCTCTCCCTCTCCCTCTCTGTCTCTCTGCCTTTCCAATACGTCTTAAACTAAACAAATAATCCATGCGTTACTGACAGTGCCAAGGAAGGGTTCCATCCAGTACTGGCTGGGACTCACCTTGTCTTTGGGGTTGATGATGACTGCAAAAGCAAACGGAGGGGCTGGGCTGCTTTGTGGCCTGTGCCCTCAGTTCTTCCTCACCCATTCCTTCCTCTGCTGTCGTGCCCACATGGAGTGAGACAGACCCTTGTCGGCTCTGGTTCCCAGGCTCAGGTGTCAGGCAATAACGGGAGACAGGAAGAAGAGAGAAAACAGTCTTTCTGTCTCCTGAATCCACATCAAGTCTCTAACAGCAGGAGCTTCTCCTCTGATTTCGGCAGCACAGGCTGCCCAGGTCTGGCTTCTGCCAGGTGATCCAGGTGTCTGAGCTCAGAAAACAGGTCATCCTTCCTTCCTCCATCTCTCCTAGGGTGCTAACTCACCTCAGGTTGCCTCCCTTGGCCCTGTTGGGCATCTCAGCTCTTCTGTTATCTGTGTACCAATTCCTTGAGTCACGGTGCCTCTGCTCTAAATATGTTAATGATTTCTTATTTTGTGTTAGGCCCTCACTGATAGGGTGTTGCCTGTTGCTGATTTGGTGCCTCTGGGATAAATGCAGCTCCTTTATAAGCATCTTTCCTCTTCTTTTACTGGGAATATGGGGCTGTATGTGATATTGTTACCAGGCTAAAGCAAACCGTTTATCCCAACTGAAACTCATTTCTGACACTGTAGAATGGGTATAAAAATCTTTTCCACTTACTTCCAGGATTACTATAAATATTAAATTTTTAAAATATGAAAATGTTTTATAAACTGAGCAATCTACAAATGCAGTAATATCATTATGTGAGACCTCAGCTCCAGTCTTACTAGCAGTGTGGTCACAGGCTAATCACAAGTGATGATAATAGTTCCTATCTTTGTAGATTGTTTTGAAGTTTTACTCAGATCACCCATTACAAATGGTTCAACAGAATACCTAACACTTGGTTGGGCACAGTACATGGTAGGATCCCCTTAGTTTTAAAGGAAATTTTGGGTAGGTTACTTAATATCCCAATCACTATGAATCCACAGATTTCTCAACTCTGTGACAAGAATGGCAAAGCCGATGTGACAACTAAATACTTGGAGATATTTGTAAACTTTTTTCTTAATGTACAAAGTCATGTCTTATTTTGAAGAGAACCTCTTCTTGAAGTTATTTCTCTTTCCCTAGAAAGAGTCTGGGCGTGTGGATAGCACACTGTGTGGCCTAGGTAACAGGGATGTTCAAGACTGATTATAGGTGCTGGGCGGGAGGTGCACACAGCCGAAGGCCTTATCAGGTGCCTTCTTCATGGCTCAGAGAGGGAGGATAGAGAGCTTTCTGGGTCGGATTGGGTGTTCCTGCGGCTGCTCAGAGTAGGGCTGATGTTCTGACTTCCTTATTAGATTTGTGTCCAACCTTGTACACATTGATTAGGACCTAATAGCTTGGGTTTGAATCCTGGCTCCACTGCTTGTCCACTGTAACATGGGCGTGTTACTTAATTTGTTCTCCATTTTCATCTGAAAATGACAGTTAAAGCACCAATTTCTTTACAGGGCTATTGGAGAGATTAAATGAGTATAATGTAAAACATTTAAAATAAAACTGGACACAGAGAAAGTACCCTGTTAGGCTAATTTTTATCATTAATATTTTCATAAAATGAGAAGGCAGGCTTCCAGGACAACTATGTATAAACACAACATCAGAGGTCAAGAGAAAAACAGACCTTGCAGTGGGCTGGAAAACCGTACAGTCAGAGGCGTCGTTGTGAGGCCTTTGTTTGGGACTTGAACATGGCTAGGGTCCCTGCTGAATGTCAAAACTGGTGTTTATAGTTAAAGCCTGCAATCCTCATCTAAAATCTGACTGGGAGGAAAGACTAACTGGACAGGGAGTGACGGAGGTCTTTGACTATGTTCCATGTAACCAGAATGTTAAGAGAATCAACACTGTGTTTACTTAGATGCCTTATGCTCAGCAAATAGAGAAATCTGGTTAAATAAATTTCAACAGAGCTTCCTGGAGAGCTAGATACATTTACAACATCTGCCTCTCACACCTAAGTGGTCCCAGTGAGAGTCCATGGATACTGTGCAACAGGTGGACCTACAGTAGAACTGGTTTAGCGCATTGTGACCCTGCTTTACTCCAGGAGCCGTTTTAGACTAGGTTCTCATCTATCTACCTCTATGACTGTGGCATTCCTTGTCCTTAGAGGAAAACCAGGTTTCACTCTGCTACCCCCCTTTCTCACCAATACTTAATGCAAGGTGTGTTAGGCAGCTGTTCATTCCTACAACAAAATACCTAAGACAAGCTATTTGTGAAGGAAGCAGGTTTATGTAGGCTCACGGCTTTGGTGAGTCTAGGCCAAGGTTGACTGCACCATCTGGTGAGGCCAGAGGACAGCAGTGGTGGAGCATGAGCAGAAGGCGGCTCACAGCAAGCAGAGCAAGGCGCTGGGCCTGACTCAGGCCTTAATAACCAACACTCTGGAGAACTGCCTTCCAGAGGTGCACCCCCGATGACCTGAGGACTTCCCACTAGGCCCACCTCCCAGTCAGCATAACAAGATTAACTTTCTGCTTTCTGAGTGCTATCAGCTTAGGACCTAGGGATTTAACTGCATGAGTTTGGGAGCCAAATCCTATTCAAACTGTAGCATGGAGGTACTTCAAAAAAAAAAAAAAAAGATATGGACAGATGGAATTAAAAGATAAATTTAGTGGCCTGCATTGCCGGCACCCTGGGTTCTAGTCCCGGTCGGGGTGCCGGATTCTGTCTCGGTCGCTCCTCTTCCAGGCCAGCTCTCTGCTGGGGCCCAGGAAGGCAGTGGAGGATGGCCCAAGTGCTTGGGCCCTGCACCCACATGGGAGACCAAGAGAAGCACCTAGCTCTTGGCTTCGGATCGGCACAGTGTGCCGGCTGCAGTGCGCTGGCCGAGACAGCCATTGGGGGTTGAACCAATGGAAAAGGAAGACCTTCCTCTCTGTCTCTCTCTCTCTCACTGTCCACTCTGCCTGTCAAAAAAATAAAAAATAAAATAAAAATTTAAAAAGAAAAAAAGATAAATTTAGTTTGTTGTAAAAACAAAATTGAGATCATAATATACAGTTTCCATTAACTTATTAGGGTTTCCCCTATGGAATGCATGCAATGTGCAAGAAGCACCAGATAAAAAGAGATCCAGTGCTGAGCAACAGAGACCTCATGAGGTTTATGGTTCAAGATGAGGGTTAGACACATTATTACTTAATTGTAATTACAGTAAGTTTTGAATTGTGAAAGTAAAGGGGCTTATTAAAAAAATCCTGGGATGCCTGTTTTAAAAATAGGATCCTTTTTATAGCTTGGAGTTTGGAATCTGTTGGATGAGTAGGGAGTCATTGGACAAAGACGGGAAAGAATCATGCAGGCAGAGGAAGCAGCAGGTGCAGAGACCCTAGGTAGGCCTGACCATGACATTAAAGGAAATAAAAGGCCAGTGAATAGGTGCTTTGGATGTGGCAAGGTAGATGAAAGCTATGTGGTGCCTGGATTATCTAGGGCAGGTTAAAAACTCTCAAATCTATATCTCTGTGCCTGTCTCCCATTCTACACCTGTGTGTGCAACTACTTCATGGACAGGACAGTTTGGTCATCTCCCAGGAGACACATGAGCTAAGAGACTGTCAGTGAACCATGTAATGCCCCCTGAACTGAGAAGGAATCCTGCGACTGACGAAGGAAGAAGGAGCTCCATACAAGAGTAAAAGGGTTTATTAGGGCAGTTTATGTATGGGATTCCAGACCAGGTGGACAGGCAATCTAGCCTGAAGCTGGAATAAGATTTCTTCCATAAAGGGCACCAGATGAGGCAAGATTTTATACATTTAAAAGTAGGGATCTGCGGTAGGAACTTGTGTTACAACAATTCTCAGCTGTTCCTTAGGATTTAGCCCCTCAGGTGCCTGGCTGGTTTTTCTGACCTCAGTGGAAAAGCTTGTGATAGCATTTAAACATCATAGCTGGAGAGTGGCACCAGTTAGCCTAGCAGGTAGTCAGCGTCCTCAGAGAGAGAGAGAGAGAGAGAGAGAGAGAGAGAGAGAACGATGGAGGAGCAAGATGCAAAATGGTATTAGTGTGGTTTGTTGTCACACACAAACACACACCCCTGAGGGCTCCAGAGTTAGGGGACTTTCAGAGTTCACAGAAAGGAGTAATCAACTCGGGAGGAAGAGGTAAAGTTGACTAGGCCTTACGGGATGGTAGACTTTATTATGGGGGTTCTCAGGATCAAGCTGCATTCCTTTCTGAACAGCCTTTCTTTCCTTGCTGTGCACTTTGCCTGGGAGTAGGCTGAGAACTTAGGTCACTTGTTCTATTTATAAGAGCTCCTTTCTGCTCCAGAGACCCTCCACTCAAGCCTCAGACATATTTGCATATCTTTAGTTTTTAGAAATGTATTAACCTATTTATTTTCATTTGTTGGTAAAGCATCGAGACAGAGATTGTCTATATGCTGGTTCACTCCCATACTGCCTACAAATTGTCAGAGCCAAGCCAAGCTAAAGCCAGGAGCCCAGACCTCAATCCAGGTCTCCCATTGGGAGGCAGGGAGCCAGGTATTTGAGAGGTCACCTTCTGCCTCCCAGGATGAACATTAGCAGGAAACTGGAATCAGAATCAGACCAGAGATTCGAACCCAGGCACTTTGATATGTGGTTCAAGCATCACAAGTGGCATAGCAACACTGTGCTAAATGCCCACCCCATAATCCTATGTGAAATCCCAAACATGAGTTAAACTCATTTAAGGTGGATGAAACTGGCTTGCTGTCAGGTCACCATCATTGGGATAATGGCTATAAAACCCAGCTCTCCACCACAGCCTCTGAGTTCTGAGATCTGGCCGTCTCCCTCGCCATTGCCTGCCTGCCTGGCTTTGCTCCAAGTCATATTGTCATGGGCCTCTCTTTTATGTTTGGGGAACCCAACAGCTGGAATCCCCTTTCCTAAATCATCAGTGGAGTCACTCTATCATAGCCGTGCAGTGACGTGGTAGGCATCCCTCTGTGTTCGCACACGCCCTGGCAGTCCTCATCTCTTAAATAGTCATCAGGTAATAACCTCCTGTTTTCCTGGCTTCTTCCCCACTAGACTGTGCCTTTCCTGCTGTCAGAAACCAAGCTTTTCATCTCTTTAACAGAGTATCTGGCACAATGCTCAACACATAGTAGGTGCTCCATAGTTGATGCTTGAATAAATAAAAGAAGGAAACAAGGACCAAAATAAATAGCCAACTGGCCCTTTCTCCAGTAAGATCTTGTCACTGGTTCTCCATATGTGAAAGAAGTGACAGCACAAAATGATATCTAATTCCCTTGTTCTGAGTTCAACATGGGCATGCAAATGTCTGCCCAAAATAACTAACACAATGGCTAAAGAAAAGAGGTTAAAATGCTTGCTTCGCCCCAAAAGAGGCAGAAAGTCTTGCAGCAGGCATGAGACTGGAGTTTGGGGGCTGGAGGTCTCCTTCCGGCTTCACCATTTAGTAGCTGTGACATCTTGGGCAACTCAGTTTCTATTTCTGCATTTCCTCTCTGGTGAAATTAGTTGGATGAGGTGAGCTCCAAGACCTCTTTCAGTTCTGAAATTCTGTGATTCCCAGAGTGGTATTTTTCGCATTTAAAACATTACAACTGGAATCCCATATGGGAACTGATTCAAGTCCCACCTGCTCCACTTCTGATCCAGCTCCCTGCTAATGTACCTGGGAAAGCAGCAGAAGATGGCCTAAGTCTTTGGGCCATTTCACCATGTGGGAGACCTGAATGGAGTTCCTGACTTCTGACTTGCAGCCATTCCGTCTGAACCAGTAGACAGAAGATCTCTCTGTCTCTCCCACTCTCTGTCTCTCTATAACTCTGCCTTTCAAATAAATAAATAAATCTAAAAAAAAAAATTACAAGTGGGCCAGGAATTGTGACTTAACAGACTAAGCCACTGCTTGAGGTATCTACAACCCATACCAGAGTGCCTGGGATTGAGTCAACCAATCCACCTTCCTGCTAGTGTGCCTAGGAGACAGCAGGTGATAGCCCAGGTGCTTTTATTCCTGGGGTACCTGAGTAGAGTTCCAGACTCCTGGCTTTGACCTGGTGCAGCCCCAGCTGTGTGGACATTTGGGAAGTGAACCAGTGGATGGAAGATGTCTCTCTTTCTACCCCCTCCTTTCAAATAAATAATTACATACATATTTTAAAAAATAAAACATTACAAGTAGCAAAAATCAAATGAAGGGGAAATCCTGGAATTCTCTGCTGTGACAGGGAGAGCCAGAAATAGCAAAATATCTTAAGTTCACAAAACAATTTACTACATAGATATTAAGACACCACTTGAGATGCACACACCCCATATAGGAGTACTTGGGTTTGGGTTCCAGCTTCAATTCTGATTCTTGGGAAGTAGCCAGTGATGGCTCAGATAGTTGGATCTCTGCCACCCACACCAAAGACCTGGATGGAATTCCAGACTCCTAGCTTTGGCCTGGTACAGGCTCAGCTGTTGTGAGGATTTGGGAAAGTGGGCCAGCAGGTAGAGAATCTCTGCCTGTCTGTCTCTCTGCCTTTCAAAGAAACAAATAAATAAAAGTAGTCTGCTATTAAAGGCGCTTTGGAAGTTAGACATACCAAGTAGGGGACCTCACAGCTATCCTCAGAATTAATAGGCACAGAGCCCCGAAGTCAAGGCGATTAGCTGCCCCTGGAATCCCTCCATCCCACCTGAAGGGGAGTCTCAGCTTGAAATTGGTGTTTAAAATTTCCTTTCAGACTTCCCTGACATCTTTCTCTTTTCTCTCCTTTTATTTTGCATTACAAATCCAATAGGCATTTTTACATTCAGATATAAAATTAAATATAATATTAAATATACCTGTGCAGACAGCACAGACCACTCACGACCCCTACCATCCTTGCCTCCCCCAGAGATTCATTATGTCTGCCTTAGAGTCACGCCCCTATCACTAGTTGAGAATCTTCAGTTTAGGATCTTAGGAAAGCCTGCTTGCCCAGCCTAGAGCAGCCAAGTCCTCTGCCACGTGTCTATTTTTCATCATCATGAGTAGCAGAGACAGATCCTTAACCAAATAAATATCTACTGAACTCCTAACAGGTTAAACTCTGTGACACAGTTCCTGTTCAGAAAATTTTCATTGCAGATGTTTTAAACTACAATAATGCTTCATTCCCAGATAATAAAATCTATATAGCCCGACTTTTCTTCTTTTAATGGAATAGAATATAATCCATTTCAATAGACTAGGAGAAAACAGGATAGAAAGCGAAAGTATCAGAATATATCCCAGGGCCAGTGCTGTGGCATTGTAGGCTAAGCCTCCACCTGCAGTTCCAGTATACCACATAGGCACCGGTTTGTGTCCTGGATGCTCCTCTTCCAATCTAGCTCTCTGCTTATGGCCTAGGAAAGGAGTGAAAGCTGGCACTAGTCCTTGGGCCCCTGCACCCATGTAGGGGACCCAAAAGAAGCTCCTGGCTCCTGGCTTTGGATCAGCTCAGCTCTGGCCATTGCAGCCATTTGGGGAGTGAACCAGCAGATGGAAGACCTCTCTGTGTCTCCCTCTCTCTGTCTGTAGCTATGCCTCTGAAGTAAATAAATAACAATCTTAAAAAAAAAAAAAGACTGTATCCCATCCAGAAGCATAAAGTACTATTTGGTGAAATTTTGTTTTAACCATATTTGTTTTCATGATAAGGCATGATGCAAAAATGATTTTTTGGTGAATTAAGATTTTATAAAAGTTTGAAAAATACTGTTTTACAGCAAATCCAAAGTTATAGCACATGAGATCAAATAGCAAGGTGAAGAAGGGGTGGTGGTTAATGTAAAGGGGTGCCTGGGTTTTTAACAAATCTAAACACCAGAGGGAAAACAACAACCAAGCATTATGATCCTAGGACACAGACTCCATGAAGAGAATGGTGATGAGGAGAGGTAGGCAGGATTTATGTGGGAAGAGACAGAGGAGGTTTAGAAGGCTCTGATTTAGTGAGACAAGAGTTTAGGAAAGGACACCGTATCTGAGTGTGCAGTGGGTACGAGCTGTGCTGGTCCTTCTTGAATTGCAGCTGTGCTACAAATATGGAGCTTATTTTCCGGCCTTTGAGTTTTGTGAAATTATTGTTATTAATGTTTCTTTGTTTCCTGCCTCCCAAGTTTTTCTTCCTTATTTTCTGAATCTCTTGTTATTCAGATGTTGGATCTCCTGGCTTGATCCTCTATTTTCTTTTCTAATTTTTACTTCTTTTAGTTGGCTTTCTGAAATATTTCCTTCATCTTCATCTTTCAGTCTTTCTACTGAGTTTTTAATTTCTGTTACCAGATTTTTTTTTTATTTCTAAGAACTCTTGCATTCTCTGATGTTCAGTCTTTATAGCATTCTGGTATTATGGAGATGCAGCATCTTATCTCCTGTAGAATATCAATTATAAGTAGTTTCCTTCTGCTTCTAATGTCTCCACTTCTTTAAGAATCCCAGAATCTATTTATTACAGCCCTCCAAATCCAGTCCTGCATCTTACCCATGAAGGCAAGGTCCTTAGCAGCTAACACCTCTTGTAGCTAGACTCTTTTTTAAAAAAATTACTTATTTGAGACAGAGAACATGCTACCATCTTCTGATTTGCTCCCCCTACATGCCCACAATGGCCTGGGCTGGGCCAAGTAGAATCCAGAAACTGGGAACTAAAAGTAGGTCTCCCAGGTGGGTGGCATGAATTCGAGTACTCCTTTACAGCCTGATTCTTGCTGGTTCTAGAAGCATCACAGGTTGCTACTCTGTCTCATACGCACAGTATCTTCTGTGTCTCCAGGAAGAAGTCTCCTATGAAGAAAGAGCCTGTGAAGGAGGGAAGTTTGCCACTGTGGAAGTGACAGATAAGCCTGTGGATGAGGCTCTCCGGGAAGCAATGCCCAAAGTCATGAAGTATGTGGGAGGCACCAATGACAAAGGTGAGTACCCCTGCGGGAAGTGGCTCTGGTCTCAGAGGCGAGCTGTGTGTGTCTCACTTCATCAGCAGAAAACACAAGGGAGGAGCTACAAGGCACCAGTAATACCTGCTTCAGTGGCACATGGACTTCCTGTACTGCCTGAACCCATTGTGGGAAGCTCTGGGGAGGCCACTCTGACATCAGCCCAGCCCACCCCTCACCTAGGGTGTCCCTGCTCAGTGTCCCTGATTTCATGCTTTTCTTCCAGGAATGGAGCCATATGCTCTTTTTGTTCTGTTGTTTGTTTAACCCTATCATGTTTATTGTATCTTTGAACTGGTTCATTGGGTGAGAAGTACCCACAATACTCCAAGTCATAACACAAGGCAAAGCCAGTATCTGATATGAGATCTCTACCCCTAAACTGAACACTCCCAGAGCCAGCCCCTGACAGCTGATTCTGCTGGGTATAAGGGCTGAGCTACAATGAGTATAACAGATACCAGCCTCCATTCTGCAAATGAACAGGCTAAGAATTCTTGGACTGTCTCACTCTTAAAGACTTGGTCTTCTGTGGTGGCTGCCCCTATTTAAAATGATAGGCCTGAAATTTTGCCTAAGATGTACCTATTATATGTCAACCGTGTTTAAATAGGAGTTTGACTGCTTAGGAAGCTTTTGGAGTCAGCATTTAGTCCAGCAGTGAAGTTGCTTGCGTCCCACACGGGAGTGCCTGGGTTCTGTTCCCAGCTTCCTGCTAAGGCACACCCTGGAGGCAGCAGTGATAGCTCTCCTGCTACCCAAATGGACTGAGTTCTCAACTCCTAAGTTCAGCCCAAGTCCTACCCTGACCATTGTAGGCATTTAGAGAGTGAACCAGCAGATGAGAGCATTCTCTGACACTCAAATAAATAAATCATTTTTATCTATTTACATTTTATTTGAAGGGCAGAGAAAGAGAGAGAATCTTCCATCTGCTGGTTCATCCCCCCAAATGCCCACAACAGCTAGGGCTGGACCAGGCCAAAGCCATGAGCCTGAAACTCAGTTCAGGTCTCCCACATGGGCTACAGAACCCAAGTATTTGAGCCATCACCTGCTGCTCCCCAGGGTGCACTCAGCAGGAAGCTGGAATTGGAATCAGAGCCAAGACTAACCCAGGCAGTCTGATACAGAACACAGTCATCCCAAGCAGCGTCTCAACCACTGTACCAAACACCTCCCTCTAATTTTATTTTAATTTTATTCTAATTTGGGTAGTACTTTGGACTCACTGTAATCCAAAAGGATCAGAAAGCAAGGTAGAAAAAGAAGTGTGTAATTTTTAGGATGTGTCTTAAGCTGATAATTTAGAAAGTTAGAAATTTGTATTAGCCTTACTAATAGTTATCAGGACCAAAGTAATCAGGCTTGAGCTCCCACTTGCTTGTTCTCTCCCCAAATGCCCACAATGCCTGGTTACTAGGCTCGGGTTGCAGCTGGACTGGGGCTGAAACTGGACTCAGTCTAATTCTACCATGTGTGCACAGTAGCCCAATTGCATGAACCATCACCATCTCAGAGTGCACATTAGCAGAAGCTGAATTCAGGAGCTGAAGCCAGGACTTGACCCCAGGCACTCATGTGTGAGATACAGATGTCCTAACCGCTAGGCTAAATGCCCAACTCTGACTGTTCATTTTAATTCTGAAATGTTCATTGTCAATATTAAGAACAAAAAATACTGCCATGGAAGAAGAATGAGAGGAGTATGTCTTCCACAGCCTTGAGCATACCCTGTTGTCTGATGCCTGCCTTGCCTATATGCTTTTGTGTTTTCAGGAATTGGGATGGGGATGACAGTCCCTATTTCGTTTGCTGTGTTCCCCAGCGAAGATGGTTCCCTACAGAAGAAATTGAAAGTCTGGTTCCGGATTCCAAACCAATTTCAAAGCAACCCGCCCACCCCCAGTGATGAAAGCATCAAGATCGAGGAGAGGGAAGGCATCACTGTCTATTCCACGTAAGCACTTGAATTTTTATAGTTGCTGAAGTAAGAAATACCGAATCTTGACAATTTCTCACTTTAGCTTCTTTAAACTACAGCACACAAACTCTTGCATTTTCTCTGAATAAATACCCTGGCCAGCAGCCAAACTGATGAGTCAAGAGACTGTCTCCTGAGCTTATGCTTAAAATGGACACCCACATCAGCCATTAGCAGAGTGCTCGGGTCCCTACAGGATGGAGGAGTAACTGGTTTTCACACACTCACACTCCCTTTGCATGCCAGAAAGGCAGGGAATGTTTGCCAGAGCTGAGCTGTCACCCCCGCCCCACTTGTTTGGCCTGTGGTCCTTTGGGTGGAGCATACACCCCTCCTGTTGTCTATGGTGCTCTTTCACGGGTCTGATCTAGGGCCATGTTCCCCTGACAGTAGAAAATAACAGGTGTGAATGATTGGGCCCCCCCACCCCCACCTCAGAAGCCAAATATCTTCTAGATAATGGTGAGTCCCCATTTGTGGCAACCCTACTGTGTGACAAGCACCAAACTAGGGAGAGGGGACGCCTGGGATGTTTACCAGTAGCAACCATAGGCAGGGGTTTAATTCTGCTCTAGAGCAACCTCATGAAAAAGAACTGTACAAATAATATTGCACCAGACAAGGTTTTGGTCCAGTCTCAGGGACCTCCAGACTTGGTTATTTCACTGTCCTCCTCCAGCTCTGTGCCTGAGCGTGGGACAGATTTTCCTGGAGCTAACGCCAATGCCAAGACTCTGAGATTACCTGCTGTGGGCAGTCCTAGGCCAGGTGACACGAGGCCCCCTAGAGGACAGTGAGTGTAATGCAGCTGTGCAACTGGCACAGTTCCTCCAGCTCCTGGTGCTTCTGCAGAGTTATAGGGAAAGCAACTCTTTCCACAGTGAGGAAGCCGGGCACCGATGGAACAGAGTTTAAGGAAGCACACATTCTAGCAGCATCCAAGTGCAGGGTGGGTCCTGAGAGTGAGCGCCTCCTTAAATTTGACTCCCTTCACAGCTGCCCATCTCATTTTTCCTCTCTGTCTTTCCCATTCTCTTTTCTGTGCTTTGAGAGGTAGCCTAGTGAAGTATAACACTGCACTTTATGGTCTGTTAAGTGCTGATAATATAACCTCAAGCAGGTTAAGCATCCCTGATTCAAAACAGTCTGAAACTTTTTGAGCACATTGCTTCTCAAAATCCTAAGTCCATGTTGTTTGGGGTTTCAGAGTTTTGGATCAATAAAATCTCAACCAATAAAGTCTATATAGATACTCCAAAATCCAAAAAAAAAAGTGAATAAATCTGAAATGCTTCTGGTCCCAAGCATTTCAGTTAAGGCAAACTCAACGTGTATGTGTGTGTATAAGAGTATCTTTGGGTATCCACTAGGACACTGTTAATAAATTACTTAATAGACCTCGATAATCTTACTCTCTTTGTCCCTTCTTACTGTATAAGGAGTGAGATTGGCATGAGACTTACATCAGGTAGGAGCTGGTTTCCAGTCATTTGCTTTACCAGACCCAGTGTGATGAGTGGGTACAATGTTTTTTTCTTTTGTCTTTAACTTTTTAGTATGGAAATTTTGGGATTTATAAATTGGTAGAGAGGCTAAGATAATGAACCCATATATATTCATCACCTACCTTCAACAGTGATTCACTCAAGGCCAATTTTCTATCCTGTGCACCTTCACAGCTTCCATCTAGTCCCTGCCCTGTGTTATTTTCAGGCAATTTCCAGGTATAATACTATTTCATTCATGAATATTTCAGTGTAACTTCTGAAGATTTTTTAAAATAATCACAATACCTTATTTCTCCTAAAGTTTTAGCAATAATGCATTAATGTTATACTTATGTAAAATATCTAGAGTCCCAATTTACCCCATTATCTTATGATTTGTTTATATATTTTCTTTTAAAATTTTTTATTTATTTATCTTCATTTTATTTAAAAGGCAGAGAGACAGACTGAGATCTTCCATCCACTGATTATCTCCCCAAATGCCTGCAACAGTCAGGGCTGGGCCAGGCTGAAGCCAGGAAACTGGAACTCCATTCATGCCTCCCCCATGGGTGATAGGGACACAAATACTTGAGCCATCATCTACTGCCTTGAAGGATACATAGTAGCAGGATGGTGGATTGGAAGCAGAAGAGCTAAGAATCAAACCAGGCATTCCAATATGGGATATGGGAATCCTACACAGCATTGTAACTTGTGTATCAAACACCAATCGCTCTACTTTTTGTTTTAATCTGAGTCCAAGTAAGGCCCATTAATTGTAATTGGTTGATACTTATCTTTTGAAAAGACAGAAAAATAGAGAAAGAGAGAGATATCTTATTCTCTGGCTAACTCCCCAAATCCCCACAAGAGCCAGGCCTGACATAGGCCAAAGCCACGATCCTGGAACTCAGTCTCGGACTCCCACATGGGTGGCAGGAACTCAAGTACTTGAACTATCATCTGCTGCCTCCCAGGGTGTGCATTAGCAGGAAGCTGGGTCAAAAGCAGATGAACCAGGACTCAAACCAAGAACTCTGATATGGGATACAGGCATTGCAAGTAATATCTTAACCAGTGTGTGAAATACCCATTCCTGGTTGGTACACATTTAAGCTTTTATTAATCTATAAATTTCTTCACCAACAGACTTTTTCTTTTTCCTTGTAGCCTGTGGATTGTTTTGTCCTATTATTTCCTACCATCTGGATCTTTCTGGTTGCGTTTCCATGGCATTTTTATGTGCTCTGCCCACCATGTTGCCTGTAGATTGTAGTTGGAACCAGAAGCATGATCAAATTCAGGTTTTGCGGGTTAGGGCACAAATATCTCCTAGGTGGTGCTGTGTACCTCCACTGCAGCCTTGTCCTGTCTTGTTGTCCATTTTTGTGATCCTTGTGGCCTAGCTGCCGTATTCCATTGGAGCTTCTAAAATGATAATAGCCTCTAATTCTGTTTCCTTGTTTTGTTAACTGGCATATGTCAACGTGGAGAAATTTCCTTTCATCTACTGTTTGTTTTCTGTGAGTCATGTAGAAAAAGCAAGATATGTG
This sequence comes from Sylvilagus floridanus, assembly GCA_949820135.1. Taxonomy (NCBI): domain Eukaryota; kingdom Metazoa; phylum Chordata; class Mammalia; order Lagomorpha; family Leporidae; genus Sylvilagus; species Sylvilagus floridanus. The sequence goes on from OX463230.1 coordinate 26,043,848, forward strand.
CTTGATGCCTTCTGTTTAATAGTTTTCAGAATAGTGATGTCATTCCTTAAGATCCTCCAAACATGAGGCAGTCTGCGTCCTTATTTTGTTGATATACTTATACACACATGAATTCTATATGTTATAGAGTATTGTGATTATTGCGGCCCAAATTACACCACTTTTGGCTAGTGGGGGCTCATCAAGTTAGCTTCTTAGTCCTTTGGACAAGACTCGTAAGAGTCTTCAGCAGCTTCCTTGCTGACATTAGATGTTTCAAGCATTTCTTAACATTTCTTACTCTAGAACTGGAGTCAGTCATCTCTCCAAGGAACCCTCATTCTTTATGATGCAAAAAGGCATCTATTTAAAAGATACTGTTAAACCCAAGTCTGTGGAAGTTTCCTTTAAATTCTCTGAAATCTAAACAGTTGAAAGTAGCAAGGATAGTGTGTAGCTGTGAACTTGTTTCTAACATGTACTTCTAATTTAGTGTATAAACATTCCTCAGTTAGCCACTTGGTGTCGCTGCACTGTCAAATGTGCATTTAAAAATAATCATCTGCCCCCCCCCACATTGTGTTATTTCTGCTTCTATTGAAAAAGATGAAAAAAGGCAAAAGGACTATTTCAAATACAAGTGTACAATTCCAAGTAACACAATGAGTGCGTTCGATGACAACTTTGATTCTAAAATGAAAGTCTTACAGCCTTAATTCTGTCTTTGCTTTTTATAACCGTGTGAAGGGATGTCTGCAAAGGGATTATACACGTATTTGCAGTATTAATTACCAGTGCTTTTTAGAGGAATAGAATGCTAAGAAAAAATAACACTCTCACAACATCTTAGCCCTCACAGGAGACAATGAGATTATCCTCATTAGACCAGTGGTGACATTCCAGGCCACTGTCCCCCTGCCATTCTATAAAGGCCACCCAGGTTGGAGCTCAATTTCAGCATGGGTTTCTCAACAGCAGGAGAGATTGGATGGCTTTAATGAAACTTGCACGGTTTTCAGGAAATGTCTGCATGTGAAGGAAAGAGTTGAAAACGAGGAGATCTGTGCTGTAATCCCAGCTCACCACCTACTGGCCATAGGACTTTTGACACCATGCTGAGCCTTGCTGTGCTCAGTTTCCTTATCTTTGAGATTAGGGTAAGAGTTCATTACTCATAGGTTTGCTGTGAGGATGATATATGATAAGATCTGTAAATGCCTACACAATGCTAGACACAAGATAGATGCTCCATAAATCTTAGCTTAGTCTCCCCTTCTTGATTTCATCTCCCTCTGAATTTCAGAAACTTATTAGAATTAACAGCAAAAAAGTCAAAACTATGACAGATACACTTGGCTTGAACCTCAACTCAAGTGATAAATGAATTTTCTAACTTTTGGCCATTTGTCTAATCTTTCTGAGCCATAGTTTTCTCATCTATAAAATAAGACTTCAAAGGCATTGTTCTAAGGGTCACTGAAGCTGTGCATATGGTCAACTCTTGGCATCTGGGGTTGTTGATGTTATTTCTCCCTGTAAATGACCAGGCCCCAGTGGAGGCCACCTGCACTTGGGAAGCTCTGTCCAGACTGGAAGAGAAGTTTGGAAGAAAGAGCCCATGCCCTAAGCTCTTGGTTGGTCCCCATAGTACCACTAAGGAGCTCTACAGAGCAGGGTTGGCTCAGGCTCCTGGACAATTCTAACATTCAATGGTAGCCACAGGGAACTGGGCCCAAGACTGGGTCTGACTCAGCAACTCCTTGTTTTGCTCCTTCACTTCAATTTAAAAGGGCCTTGCTTGGCCATTCTATCAAAAATAATACTCTGTCTGCTCCCTCATCCTGCTTTGTTTTCTTTGCATCACTCATTTTCATCTGTATTGTTTATTTGAAAGGAAGCATCACAGAGAGAGAGAGACAGAGAAAGAGTTGATCTTCCATCCTCTGGTTCACTCCCCCAATGACCGCAACAACCAGGACCAGGCCAGGCCAAAGCCAGGAGCCAGGAACTACATCCAGGTTCCTGCATGGGTGGTAGGGACCCAGGTACTTGGGCCATCTTTCACTGCTTTCCCAGGTGCATTAGCAGAGAACTGGATCCAAAGTGGAGTAGCCAGGACTTGAATTGGTTCTCATATAGGACGCTGGTATCACAGACAGTGGCTTAACTCGCTTCACTGCAACACCAGCTCCAGGGAAGAGTCTATCTACTGAAAAATAAAAGCATTCTGACAGAAGGTATCTGACACAACTGGACACATGACCAGGCAATGAAGTCCTTGCCCTAGAGGAATTCCAACCCCACCAGGAGAGACATGTGACAATTCTGCTGAGGTGGAATGTCTGGTTCTGTTTGGCAAATATTTTTTTTTTTTGACAGGCAGAGTGGACAGTGAGAGAGAGAGACAGAGAGAAAGGTCTTCCTTTGCTGTTGGTTCACCCTCCAATGGCTGCCGCGGCTGGCGCGCTGCGGCCGGCGCACCGCGCTCATCCGATGGCAGGAGCCAGGTGCCAGGTGCTTTTTCCTGGTCTCCCATGGGGTGCAGGGCCCAAGCACTTGGGCCATCCTCCACTGCACTCCTGGGCCACAGCAGAGGGCTGGCCTGGAAGAGGGGCAACCGGGACAGAATCCAGCGCCCCGACCGGGACTAGAACCCGGTGTGCCGGCGCCGCAAGGCGGAGGATTAGCCTGTTGAGCCACCGGCCTTCTGTTTGGCAAATATTGATTGAGTGCTTCTAATCAATCTTTAAGCCACTTCTAAAAGCTTTGCCAATGGAAAGGTTGTATATCTTAAACCTAATCAATGACCATTTCATTTCATTTCCCCCAGTTGTCCCACAAGCCTTTTGCAAACTCATTCTTGCAAGGGGCTTCCATCACCACATCAGCATGGGTGATGCCGAGTCAGCACACTGAGGGCTGCCTTTTCCCCAAGCGGCAGCCTCACCTTGCCAGCTCCCCAGAGAAGGCTCTGCAGGCATCTTCCACATCAGTGTGTCCCAAGCAGAAGTCAAATCCTCTCACACCTGGAGCCTATCTGTGTTCTCTGATTTTCCAGAGGTCCCACTCAGCTCCCACGTGGTTCTGACTTCAACTTCTACACCTAATTCTTGGCCTGGTCCTATCATCTCCCCATTGTCCCTTCCTTCCTGTCAACTCTGCCACAGGTCTTCATCACCACTTACCTAGCAACTGCTGTGACCAACTGGTTGGTTTCCAGTGCTCCCATCTCTGTTCCCTCCAAATCATCATTTGATCTCCACTAGCCTTAAAGCACAGCACGAATTATGTTACCTCCCCTCTTCGCAGAAACTGAGCCTTCTGCTGGGCATCTGGCACTGCAGTTAAGACACATGTATACGAGATCAGAGTGGCTGAGTTGGAGTCCTTGCTTTTCTTCCTATCCAGCTTTCTGCTAATGGGCACCCTGGGAGGCAACAGGTGGTGGCTCAAGTACTTGGTTCCCTACCACTTGTGTGGGAGACAATATTGAGTTCCTGGTTCCTGGCTTCAGCCCAACTTGGCTTTGGCTATTGAGGATATTTGGGGAATGAACCAGTGAAGATTTTCCTCTGTCTTTCTTTCAAATAAAATGAAAGTAAGTAAAAATGATTTTTTTAAAGGAAAAAAAAAACTGATTCTCCCCAGAGGCTGATCAGCCCTGGTTGTGGGCCTCAGGGCTGCCCCAACCTCAGTACACGTTGGGTCTATACCAACACCCAAGATAGTAATGAAGCATTCCATTCCCACAAGGAGGGCGGTGATGGTCTTTGGGTCCCTGATAGTGTACCAGACAGTAAAGCCTACTAAAAATGCCATGTCTTGGTGTTTACTTCCCCCGCAACACAGCCCCCTCTGACTGTCCATCTGATCTCAGAGCACCCCACCCACCAGCTCCCACTACCTCTCAACAGGTCCCCTCTCCACCTGCATCCCCTTCCAGGCCTTTTGCTCATCCACATCCAGTTCCTCTCAACACCGCATCCCCTGCGGTGTCTCTGCCTGTTGGGAGCTCTGGGAGGCCAGGAATTTTGTCATGTTGTTCATTGCCAGCATCTGGAAAGATGCTTAAAAAACAATGGCTGTGGCTGGGGCAGTTCCTACTCTGATATTCCCTTTACCTTGCACACAGCTGCATGCCCAGCCAATTCTCTGCCACCGTGCATTGACCTGTTGAGTGTTAAAGTTTTAGACAAGCCCAGAGGCACTCTATTTCTCTCTTTTCTTCACAGCTTGCCTGCACCAGACACTCCCTAAAAGATGACACATTATGATTTTTGGCCTCCTTGGACAAGAGCCTCCCTCCTTGGTTAGCCAAGTCTTACTAATGCAGCATCATCTTCCTCCCACCCTAACTCCTCCAGCCCTTTTCAATCAGCTCCCTTTGTGTTTCGGGAATCCAGGGCACGCTTATGTTTGATTCCTTTGTTCCCATGGTAACCTGATTCTTCGTTTTGGCACTGGCTGAGATAAAATATAATGCCTTGGAGGAGAGCTTCTTTGAAGAGAGGGAGTTAGAGACTTATTAACAGACTTACAAAAGTAATGTCTATACTTTGTGTTTATCTCCTTTCAGGAGCTCAAAGCACTTTATGAGCATTCCTGAACTCACACTCAGACATGCTTGTGAGCTGGGAGAGCTGGGGCACTGTGTCATTCTCCCTGTGCAGACAGGAAGCCAGGGCAGGAGGAGGGAAGCCACTTGTCCAGGATCATGGCCGAGTGCCCCTAGAGCTGGGCTTCCTTCATACTCTGTGCTGAGTTCCTGGTAGGCGTTTTTGTGCAGTTCGGTAATTGGAATTAGCGTGAACTGGGCTAAATGAGCGGAGAGAAGTCGTGGGGTTCTTGTCTTCACACAAGAATTTAGGCCTGAGGCAGAGAGCCAAGTAACAAGGTTTTATTGGGACAGGGCATCCGTCAGAATGGAAGGGGCAGAGATGGAGTGCCGAGGTTACATGGTTAAGTGGAGAGAATACCCCTGACAGGCAGGCTGGAGGCTCAGCCGAGAGCGCAGTCTTTGTTTAGACTCCTAGTTTTTAAGGGAGTCTCTTTATGCCCTCCCCTTCTCCTGGACAGAAGGTTTGTTGGGTATAAATTAGGAAATTCCTTCCCAAGTTTGTTATCAGCCAGAGGGAATCTTGCTGCACCAGGCCAAGGGGTGCCTGCCTAGGAGGAAGGATGTTTATCCATTTGGTGCTGAGGAGAGAGAACTTGGGGGAAGGGCTGGGATCCCCTGGAAGGTTACCAGGGTCTGGGCAGGACTTTGAAGTGCAGTGCGGATGCTGCATTGTTGTGGATATCAGTTTCCTCAGGCCCCTCTCACACACACATAGGCTAATTTCTAACTTCTACCTAACATTCCCATCGCCCACCCAGCTTTGTTCGTTTTCTAATAAAGTTCTTCCGTGATGGGCTGGACCTTTAGCTTGGTGATTCAGACTTGCCAAGTCTCACATTAGAATGCCTGGGTTTGATTCTCAGCTCCCACTCCTAACTCCAGCTTCCTGCTGATGCAGACCTTAGGAGGCAGTGGTGATATTCAAGTAGTTAAGTTCCTGCCACTCATATGGGAGATTTGGCTTGAGTTTCCAGCTCTGGGCTTCTGCCTGGCCCAGCCCTAGCTGTTATAACTACCTAGGGAGTGAACCAGAGGATAGGAGCTCTCTTGGATTCTCTCTCTCTCCCAGATATTTTTTAAAAATAAAATGCTTCCTCGATGAAACAACAGGGATGTTCTTACCTGAATTGCAAATATTTCAGTCTGCCTGGAAATAAATACAAGGAATGAGGATGACGCAGGAGTTTGGTGCAGTGACTAAGACACCTCTTGTGACACTCACATCCCATATCAAAGTGCATGCGTTTGAGTCTTTGAGTCCCAGCTCTGCTTCCAAGTCAAGCTTCTGCTAATGTGCACCCTGGGAGGCAGCAGGTGAATCCCTGCCACCCACGTAGGAGACCTGGATGGAATTCCAGGCTCCTGGCTTCAACCCCAGCCTAGCCCTGGCTATCATGGGTATTTGAGGAACCAGCTGGTAGAAGATATTTCCCCCTCTCTCTCTCTCTCCCTCTTTACCTTTCAGATTAAATGAAAATAAATAAAAATTTATGAAAAAAAAAACACATGCTATTAAAAACTTTAAAAAGAATAGGGGGTTTTCCAGTAGTGAATTGTGACCCTCACCCTGTCACTCTCTGCTGGGTCTCCTTTTACTTCTCCGATAGGTCCTTCTAGGAGTCCCTTGCTTAGTCCTCTCTCTCCAGCCACCAGTTGGGCATTAGAGTTCCCAGGAGCGTAATAACATCTGACCCTATGTGCACAACAGCTGTGCCTCACATCATGCCTTACCATGTGCCAGGGTTACAGGAGATGGCTGGAACAGAAATTCTTGTCTTCTCCTAGGATAAGAATTTCAGACATGGGCTGAGAGTAGTGGTAAACAAGGTGGCATCCCTCAGAAAGGTTGGGCACTTCTCCAGACAGTTCTGAGACAGTGTCCAGTCCACATTTAGACTGGGATTTTTAAAGGTGTGGGGTCCAGGTCTTCCCTCCATTTCTCCTTCCCTGCCACCCACTTCTCCTGGACAAAGGATATATTGAGTATGAAATAGGTAAAATTCCTCTTGGTTTTATTACCCAATGTTATCAGACTACGTAGCCCTCATGGCACCTGGCAGAGAGGATTCTCCTGATGCGCCTTCCCTGGGGAGAAGGTTGGGGCCTCTTATAAAGTTTCTGGGGTCTGGAGGACTTTGTAGTATAAAATACTGGCCTACTTCCAATGCGAAGGCTGCTGGAACCTGCTACATTCCTGTCCATGGGTGCTTTGTTTTCCTTAGTCACCCTTCACACACATAGGCTAATTTCTGTCTTCCTACCTAACAGCAGAACCTACTCTCTGGGGACTCCCAAGTTTCTGCCGCTAGATCCATCTCTCCCAAATCAACGTCTCTCTGACTCTAGTTCCTTCCCAAGTCTAAGGATATTTTCACAGTGTCAGAAATACATTTGATGCTCAGTTAATAATTGTGTGAAGGGCAGGCATTGTGGTGCGGTGGGTGAAGCACCACTTGCAAAGCCTGCACCCATGCTGGTTCAAATCCTGGCTTCTCCACTTCCCATCTAGCTTCCTGCTGACGCATCCTGGAAGGCAGATGATAATGGGTCAAGTGCTTTGGCCCTCTGCCTTTCAAGCAGATGAAAAATAAATAATAACTTTAAAAATGGTTAAGATGGGAAATTTCCAAAAATGCTGTTGTACACAGATGCACCTTAATATTGACACATCCACAGACCACATCAGTAACACCCCACCTGCACCTTTGCTGTGATCCCTACGCTAACTGGAGCATACGCTGTGACCCAGAGGCTTGACAAGAGGCCTTGAGGAATCCTCTGCTCTTCATTTCCCTTCACATCTGGTCATTTCTCACATTTGCCCTGTCCAAGCCTTTGCCAGCGCTAACTTGGTTTTCCTGGCTTCTAGTGACTCTGAGTCTCAATCCTCTGCCATTTCCCCTGTCCTTCCACTGCCACTAGTAGGATTTATCCAAAACACAATTTGATTGCATCAGTCCCCTACTTTACAATCCTTTTGTAAGTTCAGCTCTGTGTCTAGGGTCAGGTTCCAACTCCTTTGCCTGACAAGTCCCTTCCCCGTTTGGCTCCTGTTAATTCGTTTTAGTCCCACCACTGCTGCCATAGTATGTGCTTAGATGATTGTAATATGAGTGAGTGAGTGAAGGTGGGGGCAAACAGACCTAAACATAAACCCTCACTGCACTAGTAGGATTCAGCACTGTTTCCTTTCAGTTCATCAGCCAGAAGGAGAAACTTTGCATATCCTAGAATTGTCTCTTTCACCAAGGTGTCGGGTATGTGTCAGGTACTGAGACAGATACTCTGGGTGCATCAGTGGACAAAAACTGACAGAACCCTGCCATCATGGAGCAGAAAGAAGAAAGCAGAATGAAAGATAAAGATTGGTAATAGGGGTGAGGAGCTGTGTTACAAGATGCAGCAGGGTTTGAGAGCAGTCCTCATTGGGGAAGTGAAAATTGTTCATTGAGTGGGATCATAATATCTTTAATTTCCTTCATGCTCCTCACCTCTGGAGTCCAAGAATTGAAAGGCTATATTGAAAGAACAAAGAAACTAAAGTCAGTTCCTCTACATCCATAGAGTCAACCAACCACAAATCAAATAAACTTTAAAAAAAAAAAAAATTACATCTGTACTGAGCATATACTGACTTTTTTCTTGCCTTTATTCCCTAAACAATACAGTATAACAACTATTGGCATAGTATTTACATTGTGTCAGGTGTTATAGATAACCTAGAAAGGAATGAAAGTAGACGGGAAGATGTGTATAGGATTAATGTGAACGCTATGCAGTTTATATAAGAGAGGGAGCACTGAGGGCTTAGATATCAGCAAGGGGCCTGGAATCAAGGCCCCATGTATGTTCTGGGAAACTGGAACAGGCATAGCTTTTCTTTCCTTATTTCTTCCTTTCTTTTTCTTCTAGATTTATCTATTTATTTGAAAGGCAGAGTTACAGAGAATGGTTTTATTACAAAGTTATCTCTGTAGGAGATAAGAATTCAAAGCAGAGACATAGATAAAGTGAAAGGATGGGAGCAGGATCTAAGAAAGGGAAAGAGAACACATTCAGAGGTAAGGGTGGGCAGCCCCATGAAGAGAAGAATGAACCCCCAGTTCAATGCTCCCCTTTAAGGGGCAGGGGGTATTGCCCTAATGGAATGCACAAATGAAGTGGAGTTCAGGCTGGGTTCAGTGTACATGATGGTCTCTGGGGAGATTTTCATGGAGTTCCATGTGAGGAAGGTTCTCAGAGCTCAGTGTACACGTGTTCATCCTGGCATCATTCATGCTGTGGAAGACTCAGGAGGATCATGGGAATGTGGCTGTGCGGAATAGCAACCTCCTCAGTGAAACTAGAAAACAGCCTTCCTCACCTGCCTTATAATCTTCCTGCAACGTATGTGAAGAATCCACTGCTATTCAAATTGGTCTCAGCCTCATCTAGGTTCCTCTGTTGCTGTCTAGACATTGGAATAACCAGTCCCTCACAGAGCCAGTCCTGGGTGTTTTCCCGCCGCTCACCCTGTAATGAACGTGCTGAGTGCTTGCCTAGCGTGACTAACCACTTACAAAAGGGCAAGTGTGATTCAGAGAACTCCACCAGAAATAATGCAGTATTTGGCCTGATCTGATGCAAATGCAGGCGTTTGAGTCATAAAGCTCATCAGGAAAAGCGATGTATCAGACTCCAATAAAGATGTTAGCACAACCCAGATTTACAGTGGTATATTTAGGGTAGGCAACGGGGTGAATTTGGAAACAGGGGCAGATGACACAGGAAAGAGATTAATAATCTTGAACAAAAAGACTTTTTTGCTTCTCTGTGCCCAACTTCTGCCAGAAAAATACCTGATTTAGGAAACACCTCTCTGCTTTACTGAGAAAAGATGGCTTCTGTGACCTGAGCAGGAGGACTCATTAGGGGTGATCTCCTGCTTTGGAATCTAGGTCAAGCTTGCATTGGGCCCCCCTTGCCTACGTCCTTGAGCCCTGAGCTTTGTTGGTTCTATTTTTTCTGTTTTTGTCTTGTTGTTCAAAAAGATTTAGTGATATGAAACCAGTCTTATGTGAAAAATCAGGATATAAAATGATTTTACCATATAATCTCAACTGGATGGATTTTTTTATATTTAGAAATAAAAAAAAAACCTAGGAGCAAGCATTGTGGCATAGTGAGCTAAGCCTCTACCTGTGGCACCGGCATCCCATATGGATGCTGGTTCTAGTCTCAGTTGCTCCTCTTCCAATCCAGCTCCTTGCTGATGGCCTGAGAAAGCAAGGAAAGATGGCCCAAGTGCTTGGACCCCTGCACCCATGTGGGAGACCTGGAAGAAGCACCTGGGTCCTGGCTTTGGATTGGCCCAGTTCTGGCCATTGCAGCAACTGGGGAGTGAACCAGCAGATGGAAGGCCTTTCTTTCTGTCTCTTCCTCTCTCTGTAACTCTCCCTCTCAAATAAACAAATAAAATCTTTTTTAAAAAAGATATAAAAAAGTACAAGGAAGTACATATCATTAATAGTGAGTTTATCTGAGTATCTAAAATTTTCTTCATTGTAATTTTTGGATTTTGCATTAGTACATACTATTTTTCATAATCAGAAAAAAATATTGTTTATTATACATAAATTTGCATGCCATAAATAAAAAAGGAGGCATCCCACAATGATAAGAAAGATTATCTTTGTGTGGTAGATAATAAATTATTTTGTTTCTCCTTTATAGGTTTCACTGTTTTCTAAATTTTATAATGAGCAATATTATTCTTAGAATAGCATTTTGAAAAACAATCTTTGTAGGCTAAGTAACATTCTAATTGCATTTTTTAGTGATTATTTTAAATTAAATGTTAAGTATATATGCTAACTAGCATATTAGGCATATTATCTCACAATTTCTCTTAATATGAACATAATATTACATATTCATCTGAAATATTTTTAATTGCTGAGTAATATTTTCTTGTGGCTTTTGCTACATGCAGATGGTTACTCTTCAGATCATATAAATCTTTTGCCTTTTACATGCAGATTAGTTTCTTTATATTTTTCAAGTTCAAACTCTCTTCAAGGACCATTCTCACTCATAAATCTTCCAGAGAGTCCTCTAGTTCTCTACAGTCTTCCAAGTGAAGGCAGGACAACCTTGGAGCACTGGTATTTGCTTTGCTTTTGTTTTTTATTTTATTTATTTTTGTGCTTGAGAGACAAAGGATCTTCCATCCACTGGTTCACTCCCCAAATTCCTGCAGCTGCTGAGAGGACCATGCATTGCAGGTCTCCCACAGGGGCGGCAGGAAGCCAGTCACTTGAGCTGTCACCTGCTCCTGGGGTCTGTATCAGCAGGAGGAGGGAATCAGGAACCAGAACCAGGAGTGGAGCCCAGAAAACCCGATGTGGGATGCGGGCACCTTAGACACTAGGCCACACGTCTGCTTCAGGAGCTTCTGTTTGCGTGAAGCTGCTCATGTGACTGCTGAGATGTGCTGAGTCACTAGAGCCGCTGCTGTGGAAGGGCCTTGAACTCCAGCCCCACCCTGGCTGCAGCTTTGTTCTTCCTCCTTCTTCAACTGGTAACCGAAGCACTGGGGCAGCAGAGGGAGCTACAGAAGGGGGAAACGTGGCCTTGGGGAAAAGTCAGCCTATCATCTCTTCAGGAAATTTCAAGAAAGAACCAGAAGCTCATTTTGCATGTGACCACTGTGTTTCAGACCTTGCATTAGCATTTTTCACATCCACTGTTGCATTTTAATGATCATCACAACTTTAGAGGAAAGAGAAACTGTATCCCATTTTCACGGATGAAGAGACTGAGGCTCAGAGAGGTCTGATGCACCCACACTTGAGCATGCTTGTAGTGATAGGTGTGGTAAGCGGCCTTGTGTCTCTTAAAGATCCCCTCTTTCTTCAAGGTCATGTCCTTTGTCTTGTATCCTCAGGCAGTTTGGTGGTTATGCCAAGGAAGCAGATTATGTAGCTCACGCCACCCAGCTGCGTGCTGCCCTGGAGGGCACTGCCACCTACCGGAGTGACATCTACTTCTGCACCGGATATGACCCTCCCATGAAGCCCTACGGACGTCGTAATGAGGTCTGGCTCGTGAAGACATAAGTGACTCGGAGCTGGGAACTTGCTGGAAGCTTCTGTGTGTCTTACTGGGGGCAGGAGTGGGAGATGCTTCTCGGATTCCAGCCGCACTTAACCCACTTCCCTTCAACGCCTGTGACTGCCAGTTTTCTGAAATCAGCATGTCCCGTAGACTGAGGCTCTTTTTCTCATGGTTGGAAATAATACAGATAGGAAGCTCCATTCTCATTGATTAAAAAACTCTATGGCTAACTAGAAAAACCTGGGCAGCATTTTCTCAGTCATCTGGGTCATTTAAAAGCTGATTTTTAAAAAAATATATATATATTGAATTTGTACTTTTGGTATTAAAGGGAAAATGTGATTTGTGCATGATCTTTCATGTGATTCTTACGAGAGATTTGTCTAAAAGAGGAACCAAAAATAAAAATTGTTGACTTAAACAGCTGAGACAAATCCTGAGTGCAGTTATTTCCAGGGTTCTGCAGTCTTGTAGATAATATGAGAATTCTTCAAAAAGTTCATGAAAAATGGAAGGAAGTGATGAGATGATTTTGGTGCAGAAAGACTTTTAAATCCATGCATAGTTTTCTCATCATATAGGTGTTCTATGAACTTTTATTTATTTAATTTTTGAGACACAGAGAGAGAAAAAGAGAGATCCTCCGTCAGCTGGCTTGTACCCCAAATGCCTGTCATGGCCAGGACTGGGCTATGCCAAAGCCAAGAACTTGGAACTCAGTCCCAGGCTCCTATGTAGGTTGCAGGAACCAAATCACTCGAACCATCACTGCTGCCTCCACATTAGCAGGAAGCTGGAGTCAAGAGTTTGAGCAGGAACTCCCTCCCTTCCTCCCTTCCTCCTTCTGTAACTCTGCCTTTCAAATAAATAAATGAATCTTTTTTAAAAAATGAAATCTTGCCTCAAAAAAAAAAAAAAAAAAGAAAAAAAGAAAAAATTAACCAAAGGGAGACAGGAATGGGCATGTGGAAACCAGTTAAGAGGCTGCTGCTTGAGCCGGTGCCATGGTTCACTTGGTTAATCCTCTGCCTGCAGCGCCAGCATCCCATATGGGCACCGGGTTCTAGTCCAGGCTGTTCCTCTTCCAGTCCAGCTCTCTGCTGTGGCCCGGGAGGGCAGTGGAGGATGACCCAAGTGCTTGGGCGCCTGCACCTGTATGGGAGACCAAGAGAAAGCACCCAGCTCCTGGCATCGGATTGGCACGGCACCGGCCATAGCAGCCATTTTGGGGGTGAACCAATGGAAGGAAGACCTTTCTCTGTCTCTCTCTCTCCACTGTCTACAACTCTACCTGTCAAATAAATAAATTTTAAAAAATAAAAATTAAAAAAAAAGGCTGCTGCTGGAGTTTAGGTAAGACTGATACTGCTGTGTCTTGGAATGGTACCATCAGAGATGGCGCTTCCTATGCTTTTTCTTCTGTGAATCTGTTTTATGTCAATTCAATATATAGACCCCAGAATAAAATTTAAGAAGGTAGAAGAAAAAGTATTTTCCCTGCTACAGGGTCAAGTACAATGCCTGAATTTTGGCATGGGCCTGTGGTTTGATAGGGCTGTCACTCACTCAGGTAGAGAGCACAGACAAGAAGCAGGTTACCTGGACAACAATGTCTAGAAAGGCATAGTTAAGTCTGCAGAGCTTCCAAGAGAAACTGTCTTGTGAACAATTGGAAGTATGGGACCTACACTAAAAAAAGAAAAGAAGGAAGAGAGAGAGAGAGAGAAGAGGGAGAGAGAGAGAGAGAGGGTGGGAGGGAAGGTAGGAGGGAAGGGAGAACCTGTGGGGTGGGCATTGTGGCACAGCAGGTTCAGTTGCTGTTGTCGATGAACACATTCCATATCAGAGTGCCTGAGAGTCTCTCCCCCACACTGACCCAACTCCCTGCTAACACACCTGGGAGACAGAAGGTGATGGTCTAAGTACTGGGCCCCTTGCCACCACATGGGAGACTCAGAGTTCCTGTCTCCTGGCTCCTACCCGGCCCAGTTGGGGCTGTTGTGAGCATTTAGGGAGGGACCCAGCATATGAAAGATCTCTCTCCCTCTCTCTCTCTCTCTGTCTCATTCTTTCTGATACTCTCCCTTTCAAATAAATAATTATTTAAAAAACCTCTAACTTGCAGGTGTATGTTAGAACACATAAATAAAGAGATGGAGTAGATGGATTATGAACTCTCCTAAGAAAGGCCATAAGGAAAAAGAGAAGAGAACCTAAGTAAAAACTCAGAAGAACCCAAATATTTAGAGACAAGCAGAGGAAAAGAGCTTGACAGTGTAGGAAAAAAAAATAGCCAGTGTTACAGGAGAAATGTCAGAAAATCCAAAAAGAAGAGGTGGTCAACAAATGTTAATGTGATACAGGCACCATCCTAAATAGTCCTGAGGCCCTTTCTGCTGGCCCCATCCTAAGACAGTCACCATCACTCTTAGCTCAGCAGCAGCCTCCTAACTGGCCACATGTCCACTCCTGCCTTCCTTTGCCCCATTTTCCACACAACATCCAGAAGGCTCTCTGCTTTAAAAAAAAGTCTCATTTTGTGCTTAGATCAAACTCTGGACTCCACTTCATTACATGCAAGGCCTTATGCAATTTAGTCCTGACTACTTCAACAATCTCCCTTATTGTCCTCCTGTCACAATGGACATCTGGTTCATTGGAAACACTAAAGCGTTCTGCCCCAGGGTCTTTGCACTAGCTATTATGTCTCTTGAATCCCTTTTCACCTCATTTTCAAATGGCTGGGTTTTCTCATCCTACAAGTCCTCACTTCATGCCCTCCTTCCCCCAAAGAGACTTTCAGTGGCTCCTCTGTCAAAAGCTGGGACCCTCCTATACTTCTGTCACATAGAATGATGTATGTGTTCTTCCTTCTAACACAAGCCACCATTTGTGTTTCTGGACTTACTCATTTCATTGGTTTCTGTCTCTCAGACTAGATTGTAAATTGAATAAAAGGTGGCCCATACCACCTTTGCTCTTCAGTGCATGCCCAGCACCTTACTCAGGGGTGCATTGTTTAGGATGCATAAAGTTGTAAATGACAGAAAACTCAGCCAACTGTTAAAACCCGTAGATTTTTCTTTTCTCACATAGCAAGACATGCAGAGGGAGATCCAGTGACTTGGGGCCAGCACCTCTGCCCTTGGTCTTGTTCCTTTCCTCAAGGCCGCAAGATGGTTGGTGCAGCTCCTACCATTTGCACCAACATTCAAGACAGGAAAAGGAGGAGACCAGAAAGGCTTATTCGTTGCATCTGTCCCATTTAATGAGGATATCAGCTTTTCCAGAAGTCCCCTAGCAGAGTGACTGTTGCGTATCATGGGCCAGAACTGATTCACAGGACCACCCATAACTGCAAAGAAGATGGGGGTGTGTGTTTGGTTTTCCAGCGTCACAGTGAGGGACAGCAAGGGAGAAGGATATTCTGGGTGGTTTCGGGGTAGCTCATCAACAGCGTTTGCTGCAAGGGTGCACTGAATAGAAGGGTATACCTGGAGTCAAGGGTGTGGGAAGGTGGAAGGTGGGAGATGACTGGAAACAGGGGTTGAGGCCAAGTGCAAAGGCTCTTAAAGGATTTAATTCCTCATCCTTGGGATGGGTGTTGTGGTGTAGCAGTTAACATGTCTCTTGAGTCACCTGCATCCCATATCAGAGTTTCAGGGTTTGAGATTTACCTCCCCTTCCCATTCAGCTTCCTGCTAATGCACACACTGGGAAGTAGCAAGTGATGGCTCATGTACTTGAATCCCTGCCACCGATGTGGGAAATCTGAATTGAGTTTCAGGCTCCTGCCTTCTGGCTTCAGCCTTTCTCAGCCCTAGCTGTTGAGGGCATTTGGGGAGTGAATCAGAGAATGGAAGATTTCTCTCTCTCTCTCTCTCTCTCTCTCTCTCTCTCTCTCTCTCCCTTTCACTCTCTCTCCCACCCCACCCCCCTTCAAATAAGTCTGCATCCTAGCTTCTGATCTGATGCACATGGCTCAGGAGCACTTTGCTCCCATTCCTACCAGTGTCTCTCGCTTCCTACTGTCTTCCCTCCCCTTGGAAAACCACAACAATGGAGCACCATCGAGGGGCAGAAGGAGGAATACTCTTCAGTCTCCTGCCCAACAGTAAGGACACACGGGGAGGATGGATGATGGTGATAGTGAATTAAGAGAAAAAAGGCAAGAGCTAAGGACATGAAATAAGCATGTCCTCGGCCGGCGCTGTGGCTCAACAGGCTAATCCTCCGCCTTGCGGCGCCGGCACACCGGGTTCTAGTCCCGGTCGGGGCGCCGGATTCTGTCCCGGTTGCCCCTCTTCCAGGCCAGCTCTCTGCTGTGGCCCGGGAGTGCAGTGGAGGATGGCCCAAGTGCTTGGGCCCTGCACCCCATGGGAGACCAGAAGCACCTGGCTCCTGGCTTTGGATCAGCGTAGTGCGCCAGCCGCAGCGCACCGGCCGCAGAGGCCACTGGAGGATGAACCAATGGCAAAGGAAGACCTTTCCCTCTATCTCTCTCTCTCACTGTCCACTCTGCCTGTCCAAAAAAAAAAAAAAAAGAAATAAGCATGTCCTCATTCTGGATTTATAATTAAAAACCAGAACCATGGAGACCCAAATTTCTAATTGCCAATCTGTGGACTAGTAAAGCAATTCCCACCCAGTGTCTTCTCAGTGTTTCCCCACATAGAAGCTGATGACAAGACCCTCCACCATCTCACTCCTCTCTAGGATCTGGAGTCTAGTACATGGCTGATAATTTAGATTTTTGTATAATTAAGTTGGAAAACAATAAACAGAGGAGTAGAGATACTAACAAATATCTAAACTGTACTCTAGAGGTGGGATCTGGAGCAGCAATTGAAACACTGCTTGGGACACCCGCATCCCATATTGGAGTGCCAGGGTTCAAGTCCCAGCTCCACCTCCAATTCCAGCGTCCTGCTATTGCACACCCTGGGAGACAACAGATGATGGCTCAAGTACTTGGGTCCCTGCCACCCATGTTGGAAACCTGGACTGAGTTTCATTCCTAGCTTTGATTTGGCTATTGCAGGGAGTGAACCACCAAATGGGAGATACCTCTCTCTCTTTCTCTCTCTCGCTCTTACTCTGCCTTTCAAATAAATAAATAATATCTTACAGTATTTTAGGAGTGGACATTGTGGCACAGCAGTTAAGCCACTGCTTGGGATGCACATATCCCATACTGGAGTGCCTGGGTTCAAGTCCTGGCTCCACTCCTGATTCCAGCTTCCTGCTAAGGCACATCCTGGAAGGCAGCACGTGTTGGCAGAAGTAGTTAGGTTCCTGCCACTCATATGGGACGTCCAGATAGAGTTTGTGGTTCCTGGCTTCAGCTTGGCCCAATCTTGATTTTTGTAAGCATTTGGGGAGAGAACAAGCAGATTGAAAAATGTGTGTGTGTGTGTGTGTGTGTGTGTGTGTGAGAGAGAGAGAGAGAGAGAGAGAGACTCCACCTTTCAAATAAATAAAACTGAAGAGGTATTTTTTTTTAATTTAAGTACCCAAGCCAGGGTTTGCTTTAATAAATAAATAAATAAATAAATAGCAAACTCTTGGTTTAATGCTCAGGCTCACAGCCTTAAGGCTGCTGCTTCTATAGAACTGTGCATGAATTTGTGGTAATTAATATACAGAACACAAAAATATAACGTATATGGAGCAAAATTGACATCTTGAGATTTGATTATTGTTTATAGCTCTTGTCTATACTCCTAAACAGTGGTTGTTCTATTCACTGCTTGCTAAATTATTTATTTAGTTGAGGGTTAAGCTTGTGATTATAAAATGAATTTGAAAATATGTCATTGTGAAAATTATAAAAAAAAATAATAAAAGAAGGAGGAGAGTCAGAGTGAGTGAGGAAGAGGGTAAGGTGGGAAGTATCATTATGCTTTTAAAACTGTGCATATGAAATACATGTAGTTTGTTCCTTTTGTATAAATTTTTTAAAAATAAAAGAACTGTGCAAAAAAGGGTGCTTTGCTTTCCCCCAGAGGCCATCTCTCTATGGCATTTATATTCTTTGCATTTTTGTAAGTACCACCCAGTAAAATTTGTTCTGATATACCACAACACAACACCACACTCTTACACTCGGGTGAGTGTTTAAAGGTCATAGGGTGATTGTGTATATAAATACTGTGGACACTTGACTAACCCAGTGAAGCAAGTTGTCATCCTTATTTAAGGACAACCTCCTTAATTTACATCTGGCTTCTCCACTCTTGAGTCATGTGACTTTGATCTTGGGCACAGCAATTAAAGTTTCGTAGCATGCCATGAGCATTTATTTGGTTGGATGCCCTGGATTTTGCCTTTTAATTTATATTCTTAACTAGCTCCAGGCTTTTTCTTTAGATATATTTTTGTTTCCATAGCAACATTATTTTATAGGGATTTGGGGACAGTCAAACAATACCCACAACTGCAGAATCCAGAATCAGCCATGTAAGGTAGAAATGTCAGAGCAGACTGAACATGTGGCAAGAATTGGCATGGCCTGTGTAGATTATCTCATAATCAACTTCAGATAAAATTACCTCATTTCTTCCTTGACAATGAATTAATTAGACCCTCATCAAAAACTCATTTTGGAGCTAGATCAAACCCCAGCCTCCTCCTGTTTCCTGGCTGGGTTCCTTATCCTTCAGCAAAACTAGAGTAATGGCTGGTTCCCCTGAGATGTTCCCATCTGTCTCTTCTGTATGCTTTGCTCCCACCCCTGGGACCTCCCATCCCTCTGTATCCATCTCCTACCATTCCTCCAGTCCAATCTGAAACTCATTGACTTCTTCCCTGATGCTTCCAGTAATTCCCAACTTCCTCTTTGATTTATAATATCTACTCCTAGTGTAAGGGTGTGTGCACAGTAGACACTCGGTTTTGTTCATGGACGTTGATTAGAATTTGTTAAAGTAAGAGCTTTTGATAGCAGAAATTTATTGAGCAGTGATTGTGTCCCAGGCACTGGACAAATTCATTCCATGAATCATCTCATTGATTGAACACAACCACCCTATGAGGTAGTCATTAGCACTGCCATCTCTCCCCCATTTACAGATGAAGTGGGGCAGCTCGAGGAGGTTCATTGACATGCGTCTGGCTCTACAGATCATATGACAGAGCCAGAACTTGGACTTCGGCAGTTTAGTGGAAGATCCCAAGCTCTTGCCTACTCTGCAAAGTAACACTTAGCCCCTCAGTTTAGTGTCTGGTTTCCCTCGCTGGCAAGAAAGGAAATATGGCAGGGTGTGAGCCTGCAAGTGATACTCCCTCCTCCCTGTGTAATTTACTGTGTGGCTCAGCCAGTGATGATGATATAATCCCTATGTCCCCAGGGTATATGCCCTGCATGAGATTTAGATGAAGAAAGGCTGTGAGCTGGAAACTCCAGCAACAGCGTAGATTCCCAGCAGCAACCTATTTGTCACTTGTCAAACCTGTAGCCCTGATTTTTTTTCTCATATATTAAAATTAAGCTAAAAATATATTCTTAAGCCACCACATAAACATAGGGCTATTTTTCGTCCTTAAATGATTTCCATGACACATTTTTAAATAAACAAAGGTGGAAAATGGAATTCCAAGTCATGTTGTTCTTTGCCAGGTTGGACAGTTCCTCCATACCAGTTGATGATGATAACTCCTCATCTCCCTTGATACCTTCCTTACCCATGAACTGCCATTCACCAGGTGCACCTATCTCAGACTCTTGCCCTCCTTTCTCCATAGGCTTCTCTCTCCTGCCCAGCACATGTTGGTGTTCTGGGGGTACGGGGGTTGTGGTGGAGAGAGGATCACTCTCTGCTAATTGCCACCCCCTCCCAAGGTAGGCCTATCCTTGACCATGCAGATCACACATGGGGACCATGACCATCCATATCCTGTTGACCTCCAAGTATTCATTTCTAGCCCACTGTTCTTGACATAACTTTTTGCAGCATCTCATCTCCTTTCAACAAGTGATTTTTAGGCATATTTTTTGTTTTGTTTTGTTTTGTTTTGTTTTTTTACAGGCAGAGTTAGAGAGAGAGAGACAGAGAGAGAGAGAAAGGTCTTCCTTCCGTTGGTTCACTCCCCAAATGGCTGCTACAGCTGGTGCGCTATGCCGATCCAAAGCCAGGAGCCAGGTGCTTCCTCCTGGTCTCCCATGCGCGTGCAGGGCCCAAGCACTTGGGCCATCCTCCACTGCACTCCCGGGCCACAGCAGAGAGCTGGACTGGAAGAGGAGCAACCAGGACAGAATCCGGCACCCAACCGGGACTAGAACCCGGGGTGCCGGCGCCATAGCTGGAGGATTCGCCTAGTGAGCCGCGGCGCCAGCCCAGAAATGGGTTCTTTCTAACATATACTGACAGTCTCTCTCTTGATGACACAGATATATAGCAAACATTTCAAAAGAATCACTTGTAAGAGTTTATAAGAAACTGGTGTGATCTAGTCTCTTTTTGGAGGGTCTCTTTCTAGCAGAAAGGGAGTTAGGGGAGGGAAATATTAGTTTATTCTTCAGGTTACACATACCTCACAGTGAATAGATCTCAACCACTTACTAACATATATCCTCAATTAAATGAAAGTTTCTTGAGTGCAAATCTTGTTGTTTTTCATTTAGTAATATTCAGTGTTTTTCATACTGGTACTTGTACTCTGATTACCCAGGAGAAGAGACCAGTAATGAGAGTACTTCAAAAAGTACATGGAAAGAGGAATTAAAAGATGAGTTTATTTTGGTGCCAAAAAAAAAAAAAAAAAAAACCTGAAATCAATGGGGTGTTCAAAAAGTTAATGAAAAATATGTTCTAAAAAAACTATGCATGGGTTTCCAAAAATATTTTCACCAAAATAAAACCCACTGACTCCCATTTCTCAATGATCTTTTTGAGTTACCTTCATATGTAAAAAACTCAATGTCTGGTTGTAGGATAAATAAGTAAATGAATGTGTTTCCCAACTCATGAAACTACCAAAATATAGCTAGGAAATGAGGATGGAAAAGGGTCACCTCTCTGACTGTGATACCCAGCCTGTGATACCCATGCCTAGGGTGCCAGCAGAAAGTTGTTGGCGCATGACTAAAATGTAAAAGTGCGGAAATAAATCTATACACTCCAGGCCGGCGCTGTGGCTCACTAGGCTAATCCTCCGGCTGCGGTGCCAGCACCCCGGGTTCTAGTCCCGGTTGGGGCATCGGATTCTGTCCCAGTTGCTCCTCTTCCAGTCCAGCTCTCTGCTGTGGCCCGGGAAAGCAGTGGAGGATGGCCCAGGTGCTTGGGCCCTGCACGCACATGGGAGACCAGGAGGAAGCACCTGGCTCCTGGCTTCTGATCGGCGTAGCGCGCCGGCCATAGCGGCCATTTGGGGGGTGAACCAATGGAAAAGGAAGACCTTTCTCTCTGTCTCTCTGTCTCTCTCTCTCTCTAACTCTGCCTGTCAAAAAAATAATAACAAAATATTTTAATAAATCTATACACTCCAGAGGCATACATCCCATGACCTACTCCCACAAGTAACTCAGATATCTCAGTCTCAGCACGTACAAAACTAAACTCTCCATACACACTCTCCCATCCTCCAAAACCTTTTTGTGCCTCTGTCTTCCTCGTCTGTCTACGTAGCACCACCGTTCACCTAATTGCTCAAATCAACAGCCTGGAAATCAGCCTGAGAAGAGACAAACGATCCTGTGGCTGGATGCTCTTAGGAAGCACCCTCCTTGACTGTAATCAGAGATCAGAATGTTCTGGCCAAAACAAGGCCCTCTCCTCCCCCTTTGGACAGTCACCACTTTTACGTGACCAGCTCACTGGTTGTTTCTTGGCTCCTCCCAACTTCCCTTAGGTATGATGGAGAAATGAAGGAGAAGAGTGGGAACCCTTTCCTGGAAAACCACCCCACAGTGCCTCTAGATATGCCTGGCTACAAATGAGAACTTGGGAGCCCACATGCATTTTGTTAACCCTCTGCCTATAAATCTTCCCTATTAACCATGCCTTAGCCTGTACTTTGTGTTGTTTGATTCTACCCCCTGGTTTTATGTATTTTTCATACCATCTCATCATTCGTTCTTTTCCCAAACCTTTACCAAGCTCCTCTTACAGACCAATCTGTGTTCTAGACCATGAGACTTACCAGTGAGTGAAACTAAGGTCCCTGCCTTTGTAGAGTAGGGGATGTAACAACATATAAATATTATATTTTAGAAAGTAATAAGTGCTGTGGCAAAATTAAGAAGTAGAATAGGATAAAGAAAATGAGTAGCATTAGGAAGCATGGTGTGGAGAGGATGGGATGCAAGTTTTAGTAGTGTGGCCAGGGAAGCCCTTTTGGAGAACAAGGACTTAAAGGTACTGAGGGGGTTAGCCACATGGATAGTTGGGGGAAGCACATGCTAGGCAGATTAAGCTGCCAGTATGGTGGTCCCAAGACAGAGTAAGCCTGTGTAGCTGAGGAAGAGCCGAAAGAGTGAGCCAAGGGCAGTGTAGAGAAGGTGAGGTCAGAGAGGCAATGAACAGGCAGATCATTTAAGGCTTTAGAGATTATTAGAAGACCTTGACTTTTATTCTCCATAAAATGGAAAAACCCATTGTAGAATTTAAGTAGAGTACTGACATAATCAAATTTCGTAGTTTTTTTTTTTTTTAAGATTTATTTTATTTATTTGAATGGAAGCATGACAGAGAGAGAGAGGGACAGACAGAAAGAGATCTTCCATTTGCTGGTTCACTCATCAAATGGTGCAGGTCAGGTCTGAGCCAGGACTAAGTCAGGAGCCTGGAACTCCATCTGGGATTCCCACTTGAGTGCAGGGTCCCATGGACTTGGGTCATCTTCCACTGCTTTCCCAAGAACATTAACAAGGAACTGTATCAAAAATAGAAATCTGGGATGCAAACCAGTGCTCATATGGGATGCTGGCATTGAAGGTGACAGCGTAATGTGCTGTGCCACAGTGCTGGCCCCCAAATTCAACTTTTAAAAGACTGTCTCTGGCTGCCATATTGATAATGCACTGTAAGAGGCACAGGGTTGGAGCTGAGGCTGGCTTTCAAGGACAAGGGCAGAAGCACACCACCTGTTAGGAGGCTACTGCAATAAAGTCCACAAGAGATGATGGTCACTTGGGCCCTGATAATGATGTTGGAGTGGTGAGAAGTGGTCAGTGTCTGTAAATATTTTGAAGGCATAACTAACAGAATTTCTGTACATGGATTGGGAAAGAAAAGGGGAATCAAGATGACTCCAAGTCTTCTGGTTTGAGCAATGAGAAGGATGCATTTGCTATCAACTGAAATGTGGGAAGCTGCTGGTCAATAGGTCTGGAGGTTTCAACAACTGTTTTACTTCACTGTCTGTCTCCTACCATCAACAAAACAGAGAATCCAACTCCAGGATATGTCTTGAACCTCAATGGCTCTCTCCATCAACCCCACTCCACCCGGGGGAACTAGTACCCCCCATCATGTCTCTCCTGGACTCTCAAGATGGTCTCCTGCCTCATGTCCTGGTCCTTTCTAATCCTTCCAAATGCCTGATGTTCCTTAGGACTTCAGATAGTCTGCAGCTAAATTCGTTCTCTTCCAACATCAGCTAGACCATGCCACTTCCCTGTTAATGCCTTTAGTGGTTTCCTGATGCACCAGACTCCATTCCCTAGGCCTCCAGTCCCTGTACCGCCTAATGCCCACTTCCTACTTCACTCTAGCCTTTGCCGTTCCTCTCCATGCTGCAGACAATGGTCTTCCTTCAATTTCCCAAGCACACCCTGCTCTTTTGTATCTTTATGCTCCTACCTGTCTTTTTTTTAATTAAGAAGATTTATTTATTTGAGAGGCAGAGTTACAGAGAGAGAGAGAGAGAGAAAGACACACACACACACACAGAGATCTTCCATCCACAGGTTCAATACTCAAATGGTCGCAATGGACGGAGCTGAGCCAATCTAAAGCCAGGAGCTAGGAGTTTCTTCCAGGTCTCCCATATGGGTGCAGGGGCCCAAGCACCTGGGCCATCTTCCACTGCTTTCCCAGGCCATCAGCAGGGAGCTGGATCAGAAGTGGAGCAGCCGGGACTCTAACCAGCATCCATATGGGATGCCAGTGCCACAGGCAGAGGCTTAATCTACTACAACACAGTGCTAGCCCCGCTCATGCCTGTCTTGACTTTGCCACTTGGAGTACTCTTCATCCTCCACTGCATGGGTATGTCTGGATCTTTCCTATCCTTTGAGTCTCTGCTTCAACGGCACCTCTCAGAGAGGCCCTCCTGATCTACCCTAATAAAGGAAGTCCCACTCTATGATTCTGTCACAGCATCTTTTTCAGAACTTTCCACCATCAGTAATTATTTATACATTTTGCTTGCTGTTCTATTGGCCACTCTCCCACCCAACTGTATGTTCACTGAGAGCAAGAGCCAGGTCTACTGGGGCCAGAATCGTGGCATAGCATGTAAAGCCACCACCTGCAGTGACAGTGTCCTTTGTGGGCACCAGTTCGAGTCCTGGCTGCTCCACTTTTGATCCAGCTCTCTGCTGACGGCCTGGAAAAGCAATAGAAGATAGCCCAACTCCTTGGGCTCCTGCACTGGTGTGGGAGGCCTGGAAGAAGCTCCTGGCTCCTGGCTTCGGATCTGCACGGCTCTGGCCATTGCAACTATCTGGGAAGTGAAACAGTAGATGGAAGACCTTTCTCTCTCTCTCTCTCTCTCTCTCTCTCTCTCTCTCTCTCTCTCTGCTTCTCTGTAACTCTTTCAAATAAATAAACAAATCTTAAAAAAAAAAAAAAAAGAGCCATGTCTGCTTTGTTCATCACTGTATTCCTAGCATTTAGTACAGTGATTTGGTCTGGATGCCCCATTACTATGTATTGAGTAAGTCAATGAGTGAATATTAAAGATCATGTGATTTTTAGCTTAAATGTAATAAATAAAATTGCTCTCAGAGTAATATCCTGACTTCTCAACACAACATATGAAGCCTTGAGGGATTGGGGCATGGGTCCCTCCTCCTCTTCTCTCACCTATTCCTGCTTCCAGTGCACTCACCTACCTGCCATTTGGAGAAGAGGCTGTGGTCTCACTCTGGCCATTGTGCAAGCTCAGGTGTCTGGTGGGTAGGCAGACATACCCAGTGCAGTTTCCACAATTTATTCCCTGGTACACAGGTTCCTCCCCTGGTTCTTCATTGGCTAAGTACTACAGGGTTACAGTCTTCCTGGCTTTTGATTCAACTGTTTTGGCCACGCCTAACATCATATTTGCCTAAGAACTTTTCAGATGCATGTAACCTAGCTGTTATGCTAGCTAGCAACTTGTCACTTCCCATACATCTCCAAGTGATGTTAGTTAGTTGTCTACACACAGCTAAACACCTGACTTTGAAAATGAAGCAAATGTCTTTACTTCTCACACATCACATTGCTTAGACATCTCCTCCTCTGAGAGGTCTTCTCTGAACCTTTTCCCTCTGTGTACCCACAGAATATTTGCTGAATCTCTATGATGGTTTTCTTGTTTGCTTACCTTGCATCCCCCCCCCCAGCTGATAAACAACTTGTATATGCACCACATAATGTTTCAGTCAACAACAGACCACACATAGGACAGTGGTCCCAGAAGAGTATCGCCCAGTGATGTTGTAGCCATCTCAGTTTGTTTGCATGAACTCTGTGATGTTCACACAGCAACAGAATCACCTAACAGTGCATTTCTCAGAACATAGCCCCACTGTTAGGTGATGCATGACTAACAGAAACAGAAATCTTGACATGATGCTTATTTAGTGACCAGATGTGCTAACAAGGTATAAATTCATTCCAGTGGTATAGCTTAGGACAGGACAATATGTATATCTGGTACTTTGTTCAACCTTCTTTCCTTTTTAAAATCCAAAGTTGAAACTGTAAAAATTCATACAATAGGCTTTTGTGGTTCTTAACAATGGTAATATGTAGGAGCACTGGAAATTTTTCTTAATTTTAACTGAAATAATACACATAATGCCTTTTAATCTCTCTCCTTTATAAGAATTAAATGCTATCACTTATGCTCTTGTTCATCAACTTTAATCATTATTATTTCAGAGTTTTGAAAAGGAAATAGGTTTTTTTAATTAAATGTTTTTCTTTCAAGAGTCAGATTTTTTTCTCAAAAGTATAAATTGTAACTTTGAAATAAAATGACATGTAATAATCTCTAATTTTATTTCACTCAAACTGATTTTATAATGTTCTCTTCTGTGTATTGCACCTATATTGGGGAACACGCAGTAGCTATAATCACTACACTTATAGGGAAAGTTTTAAGACTTTGGAATGCACCTTTTCAGTGGAATGCTGGTGCTTCTGGGATTATCTGATCCTATAGGGATATGTACCCTTGGATTTGAGCAGGCTATTTTAGAACTTTTTGGAAATAATAAAAGTCAACATGTAGAAAACTGATAACAATGCAAATAATCCTTGCATATAGCCATGTACATTCATTTTCTTCAATGGCGAGTCAACTGAACAGATGAGATAAGACGAGCCATTCCCAAATGGCTTATCCATTCATATACCTGGTGCTTTGGCAAGGAGAACTGGGAGGCAGGGGTCTGCAGGTGCTGTTGACCAGAGAACCTGCACATGGTCTCTTCTGTGGCTTGGGATTTCCAGAGCATGGCAGCTGTGTCCCAGGAGAGCACATCTGGAGACCACGTATTCTAAGAAGTCAAAACAGAAGCTGCGAGGCTAGTTTTAACCTACCCTCAGAATTCATGTCTTCACTCCCACTGCATTTTATTAGCTGCAAGAGTCACCACAGCCAACCTAAATTTAAGGGGAAGGGAATTAGGTTCCACCTCTTGACAGGAGAAATGTCAGATAATTACAGCCATGTCTTTTGGAATCCTTACATGTGTTTGACTTATTAAAATATGTCAGAGGCTTGCCCAACTTTTAAATTTTAGTTAAGAATGCCCCCCAAATCAGCCAATTTGCAATTTCATTATCTAAATGCCATGTCAAAGAAAATATACCAACTGAAATAGTTTTTCAGCTCAAAAAATCTGAATTTTATTTTGAACTTACTGGGCTTAGCGTAATATTTTTCCTACTGACAACCAAGAATTTGGCTGGGTATGATAATGAGTATTGTCAGCTCCAATGCTTGAATAAAGTATTTCTGTGGGTTTTGTTTCTTGGCATCTCATTTAATTTCAACAAATTCATGAACTTCAGTAAAATTTCTTTAGGTGCTGAAATCTCATGGTTATTGATGATTTTCTTTTATTTTTAATAATGACCATATTTTAAATCATATTTGTTGTCCCCCTTTGTAATTCCAAGTTTTCAGTTTCAATGTTGAATCAACATTCTTTTCCAATTAGGATAATATATATAATCTAGTTTGGGGAGAGAATTGAATTTAAACAATGCAACAAATTCTCTATAAAAATTGCCAAGTCACTCCTATGTGACCTAATTGAAAGTTCTGGGAATTCTTTTTTTTTTTTTTTTTGACAGGCAGAGTGGACAGTGAGAGAGAGAGAGACAGAGAGAAAGGTCTTCCTTTGCCGTTGGTTCACCCTCCAATGGCTGCCGCGGATGGCACACTGCGGCCGGCGCACCGCACTCATCTGATGGCAGGAGCCAGGTGCTAGGTGCTTTTACCTGGTCTCCCATGGGGTGCAGGGCCCAAGCACTTGGGCCATCCTCCACTACACTCCCGGGCCACAGCAGAGGGCTGGCCTGGAAGAGGGGCAACCGGGACAGAATCCGGCGCCCCGACTGGGACTAGAACCCGGTGTGCCGGCGCCGCAAGGCGGAGGATTAGCCTGTTGAGCCACGGCGCCGGCCGAAGTTCTGGGAATTCTTAACATCAGTGCTTTTACCAAGTTGAATCACAAAATCTATGTCAGACTATAACTGAATCAAAATCATTGAAAAGTTGCTTCTTTGTTCTGCAGTAGTACAGATTTGATGAGCTATTATGGAATAGTAAAAGGTATGATTTTTAATTTGTCAGCTGATTTCTCATTTTATCATCAAAAATCATATGCATCATTCCATACATCCTGGAAGAATAATTTTTGGCAGCCATGTGACCTGCTTTCTTTGTTAGTGCTTTATATATGAAGGTATTTCAAAAAATTCATAGAAATGGAATTTTAAAAATATTCATATGAGTGCAAGAAATTTTGAAATCCATGCATAGCTTTTTCATCATATGCATTTTCCATGAACTTTTTGAAGACCCCCCTCCCCATGCAACTAAATAGGTAGTTAAAAAGACTCTTTCATTAATAGTAGTTGACAACTTAGAAATTATTGTGACTTTATGTATTTTTCCTTTGGAAACCTGTGAAAGATTTACTTACAGATTATCATATTTCCCCAGGTATGCTTTTCAGTGTGAAGGTTTATTGTAAGTAGTATGTTGGGTCTATTATTTTTTATTAAGACTTGTAGATGTTATAAAATCACATTTAAAGAAACTTCACTGTAAGGCCTTGCATCTGCTTTCCCCTTTTTAGAATACAATTCTAATAAAATGAAAAATGTTGCTAGAATCAACATTTTTCTCAATGGTATTAGATCTGTGGCCGGCCCTGTGGCAGCATAGCAGGTTAAGCTGCCACCTGCAGCACTGGCATCACATATGGGCGCTGGTACAAGACCCTGCTGCCCTACCGCTGATCCAGCTCCCTGCTAATGCATGGGGAAAGCAATGAAGGTGGCTCAAGTCCTTGGGCCCCCACAGCCAAGTGGGAGACCCAGAAGAAACTCCTGGCTCCTGGCTTCAGACCAGCCCAGCTCCAGCCCTTGCAGCAATTTGGGTAATGAACCAAAAGATGAAAGATCTCTCTGTCTTTGCCTCTCTCTGTGTAACTCTGCCTTTCAAGTAAATAAATAAATCTTTTTTAAAAAGTGTTAGATCTGTACTTCTAGATGCAGCAGGTGAACTAGAACATACAAGAGTACTTCAAAATGTGTGGGAAATGGAATTGAAGATGTTTATTTTGATACAATTAAAAACTTTGAAATCCACATTCATTTTCCATGAATCTTTTGAAGACCACTCATAAGCATGGATTACAATTTTTTACATCAAAATAAATTTACCTTTTTAAAATAGTTATTGTATTTATTTGAAAGGCAGAGTAACAGAGAAAGAGGGAGAGACAGACAGATCTTCCATCTGCTGGTTTAGTCCCCAAAATGGCTGCGACAGCCATGGCTGAGCCAAGCTGAACTCCATCCAAGTCTCCTAGGTAAGTGGCTGAGGTACTGCTTTCCCAGGCACACTAGCAGAGAGCTGGATCAAAAGTAGAGCAGCCAGGACTCAAACTGGCACCTATATGGGATTCTAGTGTCAAAGGTGGCTGCTTAACCCATTGCACCACAAGGCTGGCCCCAAATTTATCTTTTAATTCTATTTTCCATGAATTATTTGAAGCTCTGTATTCTTCATGTCCTCTCCTTTCTTCCAAACAATCCAATATAAGGAAATGTATACCAGTTCAATCAAAATGTTTCAATCTAAGTGAAAATGCACAGTAATATCCTTTGTGATAAATCCCCTACCACTTATAAAAGTCACTCTGCTGAGAATCTTAACAATTTGCTTTGCCAGGCCAACTATTGTGGTACTTCTCAACTAACTTCAATTTCTATTTCGCATACAATTAAACTGTATAGTGTTTACATCTGATATCAAATTGATCAAATTATCTGTCATCTACCAGAAAATTAAATAAGATGCCCAAGGCCAAGTACATAATTTCTGGGGCCCAATACAAAATGAACATGTGAGACTCCTCGCTTTCCAAGGATCTACTGTCCCAACCCATAGCAGACGGGTGAGCCCAGATTGGGGGCGGTAGCAGTCATGGGGCAGGGACTGGATGGGGACCCAGGGCACCAAGGGGCAGCATAAAGTAGGAGGTCAAGAAACTGTCTCAGGGAATCAAGAGGCTGTGGAGGCAGGATAGAGTGTGAGTCAAGCTCCAAGCCCCCACTGGACACTCCCTTGTCCCATCCCACTTCACTCACCAAAAATAAAGTTAATGAGAATAGTAACACAGTGACCACTGAGCATCCGACTCCAAGTCTGTCTGAGTGGGGAGCCCTGTGCCACTGCCCTGGTTGTACCCCTGCAAAGCCAGCCCCGGAGATGCCAGTGAGCAAAAGAACAAATCACCCATTCCTGGCCACTGCATCCCTTCTCTCAGAGGCTGTCCCTACCTGGGCAATCCTAATAGCTTCAGGATGAAGAGTGTGGCAGACATCCCCATGCTCTAGGCCTCCACTCTCTGTCTCTCTCTCTCTGTCTCTCTCTCTCTCTCTGTCTCTCTCTCTCTCTCTCTCTCTCTCGTCAGGATTTATAAGTGATGACCAAGGGCTCATGTCTGCCTAAAGGCCTGTCCTTGTGATGTGGGAGTCTCAAGAAAGGCAGTCTGGGTAGGTGCAAGAATGTGATCAAGAGACAGCCAGCCCCGGCTCTAACATTCCACACCTTGAGCACACCTCTCCAAGCTCTGCTTCTTTAGCACTAAATTCCTCAAGTTATAATATGGGCTTCCTTATTGCTAATGAAAGGGTTAGGTCAGGTTAGATAACCTCTAACATCCCCTGCAGCTCTGTTTCTGTGAGATGGAAACAACACAAATAGGTGTTGGGCAAAAGGCGTCTGGCCTCTTGACTGTGTCATCCCATTTTTAATGGACCCGTCGTAATCAATCTATTTCGGTTCATCAAAGCCATATCTGAGCTGTTTGTTCTGATGTTGTTCCCGCATAGAAGCCAAAAGAAATGAGGGGTGAGTAACCTGGATACGTGTGGGCAAAATGGGCCATCATATCCTTAAAGCTAGCAGCAAATGGGTTAATTCTACCACATTAGATTTAAAATAACAATAATTAATACCTGGGACAGATCCTTTTATCTAAGGTGCTCAAAGGACTTTGCAGTCATTAAACCATTAATTCACCTGCCTCAAGCTATGGGAGGTCAGGAGGAAACTGTTTA
This sequence comes from Sylvilagus floridanus, assembly GCA_949820135.1. Taxonomy (NCBI): domain Eukaryota; kingdom Metazoa; phylum Chordata; class Mammalia; order Lagomorpha; family Leporidae; genus Sylvilagus; species Sylvilagus floridanus. The sequence continues at coordinate 26,074,556 of OX463230.1, forward strand.
GAAGCCAGGCACTCCAGAAACATTGCAACAAAGAGGAATGACCATGACTAACTAGCAGGACTGGGAGGGGGGAGGGGAGTGAGGGAGTTACCGAAATGTCTCTCTTCGGAGAATTTAATGGAAAATCTTTCTGCTATTGTAGCAACAGCAGTTTAACCACTCACCATGCTCTTTGAGTGAATGCTCATGGACTGAAAAATCTCTTTATCCTTAATGTTAACTCCAGCCTTTCCAGTGCAGACAACAATTATGCCCAAAGCAAAGAGAGGGGAACAGTTGACCCTAGCATTTTCTTTTGTCCAAGGAGAAAATGGCTTTTAAAGTTAAGGAATCTCTAAAGACAGAGTTCTAGTGCAGGATGAATCCCTGGAGGTTCTGATTTTTTGGCAAGTGGTTCCCATTTAAAAGAATCTATTGAAAAACCACACCTTCTGAAAGGACTGGAATTTATCATGAAAACAATTTAATTAATCCAACCATTCATCATCCAAGAGACACTGTGCAAATGGCCAGGTGCTCTGGGAATAGAAAAGGTGGAAACCACCTCCCCAGATCACTACAAATCTAATAAAAATATGAGATTAATGAACATAATATAAATTGATACATTTCTTATTTGTTAATATTCATATAATTATATTTATTGTTAATATATTTACTTTTGAATATCAACTTTGTTTTTTTAAAGATTGATTTATTTACTTACTTATTTGAAAGCTCATTATAGAGAGAATGAGAGCAAGATAGCAAGAGAGAGAGCGGGGGGAGAGAATCTTCCACCTACTGTTTCACTCTCTAAATGGCTCCAACAGCTGGGGCTGGGCCAAGCCAAAGCCAGGAGCCAGGAACTCCATCCAGATCTCCCACATGGGTGGCAGGGGCCCAAATTCTTGGGTCATCCTCCACTGCCCCCCCCCAGGCACATTGGCAGGGAGCTGGATTGGAAGCAGAACCACCCGGGCCTCGAACTGGCGCTCTGCAATATGGGATGCCAGTGTCACAGGCAGTGGGTTAACCCACTGTGCCACAATGTAAGCCCGGTTAATATATTTATTAATAAATTAACTAATAAAATTACAGAAAACAGAATTCTGTACTTTTCAATTGTGTAAACCCTACGTCTTGTAGAGTTCATGGTGGGATGTGTAGGAAGAGCACTAGAATAAGCAGGGAAAGCAAGAGTCATGCATAGAAGAGATAAGAGGAATCAGATCTCAGAGGTGAGAAAGGGTTTGGATTAATAATCGAATCAATGGGAGTCACACCAAAGACAGTTCTCAACAGGGACAACACCTAAGGAAGGGGACCAGGTGAGAAGTTATTCTCGAGGCAGTGAAAAAATCAACCCGGCTGAACTGTGGTGCTCAGAGACCGGGAAGATGCATGGTTGAATGGTAAAGGAGAGCCAGATCACAGAGCACCTGGAAACCAGATGCAATAGGCACTGATCTGGGGGTCCTGAGACCCCTGTCTGAAGGAAATTTCTGGAGGAAATTGGGGATGGGAGGCATTCACCGTAGGCTGCATGCTGTACCGTATGTTTTATTAAATGTCACTGTAGAACACATTCCAATCTTAGCTGGTGACCATTAGTGTAAGTTCTTTTGTCTCAGAACCCAAGAATAGTGCAATGGAAGTACATTCTGGGGGGAGTGAGGAGAAGAAGGATAAAGGGACATTTTAGCCAAAGTCTTGGACATGCCAGGAATAGCTGGTCCAGGTAGGTCCAGGTAGGGGCCCACCCATGATAAATAGCCAGGGCCTGAGGAAGGATATTCCAGAAGAGAGGAAAAGAAATTAGTAGAGTTGAGAAGATAAATTTCACCCAATTCGCAGTTTTGCCTACTGTTGGCCATTTTCATATCAGCACAGGTGGAATCACTGTTTCTTATCACCTATTAATTTGTTGAATGGATGTTTCTTTATTCTTACAATTAAAATCAAAATGTGGGGAAGTCTCTGGATTCCTTGTATGGCCAACTGAGGGTTTGTGTAGCTTCCAAAGTACACTAGAAGACACAGTCTTTCCTCAATTCATATCCCATGCAGGCCCACCCTAAGGCCAGGATACCTCCGGTCAGCAATAGGATGGAAAAAGAATTGTTCTCACCAAAGGAATCTGCAGAAAAGTTGCTGTGAAACTGGAATAGGTGTGTCTTTCTGTCCTTCCGGTTCTTTTTATAGGCACTGAGGAACCTGAGTGAGGGCCTGCAGTTCTTCCGCCCATCTGGGGAGAGATTAAAGAAGCTGAGATCGTCTCCTTCTTACTCATTTGCAGTTACAACCTTGCAACCTCCAGCCTCAGCTCCCAGAGTGGACACGGAGAAGGTGAGTCGGAATGAAGAGGCCATGGCCTCAGCTAGGAACCTGAATCTCTCCAGATGGCTGGAGTCTAGCTTGGGAATAACTGAGGGGAGTAAGGTTAGGGTTATTCAGTTGCAAGGTTTTTGTTTTATTTTGTTTTGTTTTGTTTTCCGAAATGAATTTGTAGGATTTTTTTTCCCCTAGGCCATATCTATCAAGACCTGGACTTCAGGTCTAAATAGTCCAAAAAACTATTTGGAGGAAAGAGTTATTTTGTATAATTCTTTTTGTTTTAAGATCTATTTATTTATTTGAACAACAGAGTTACAGGGAGAGAGGGAGAAACAGAGAGAGAGACAGAGACAGAGAGATCTTCCATTTGCTGGTTCACTCCTCAGATGGCTGCAACAGCTGGAGCTGGGCCTATCCAAAGCCAAGAGCTTCTTCCAGGTCTCCTATGTGGGTACAGGGGTCCAAGGACTTGAGCCATATTCTGCTGCTTTCCAGGGTGTGTTAGCAGAGAGCTGGATCAGAAATGGAGCAACCAGGACTCGAACCAATGCCCATATGATATGCCAGTGCCACAGGTGGCAGCTTTACCCACTGTGCCACAGTGTCAGCCCCTTGTAAATTTTTTGATGAACAAATAGGTGTTTATTAATAACCTTTTACATTTGGATTAATTTGAATTGATTTGGAAAGAAAAACAGTCATTAAAATTACTGGGAAAAACTATTTGCCCATCTCCTTCAAGCAATGCATCATTATCTAGAATAATCAAATGATCCACTAATGTTGGCAGTCTTTGTTCTATAACCTGCTATAGCTGGTATCCTATTCATAATGCAAATATTGTTATATACCCATTTTATAATAAAGATTCTGCCTTCAAAACCCATGAGACTGTGATATGCAAATTGATGAATTTTTAAGAGCCACTGAGTAAAATCTATTCTGCTTTTCCTAGCAGAAAGATAGAACTAAGATAGTTTCAATGGTTTTAGGTTGATTGTTTCATTTCCTTTACCAACATTCTATATGCAAAGAGTATTCAGTACTGTTTCTAGGAAATGTTTATTATGAAAAAAGTATGTATAGATTTCCATTTTTTTAAAGATTTATTTATTTATTTGAAAGTCAGAGTTACACAGAGAGAGGAGAGGGAGAGAGAGTCTTCCATCTGCTGGTTTACTCCCCAGATGGCCGCAATGGCTGGAGCTGCACCGATCTGAAGCCAGGAGCCAGAAGTGTCTTCTGGGTCTCCCACAAGGGCACAGGGGCTCAAGGACTTAGGCCATCTTCTACTGCTATGCCAGGCCATAGCAGAGAGCTGGATTGGAAGAGGAGCAGCCAGGACTAGAACCAGCGCCCTTATGGGATGTCTGTACTTCAGGCCAGGGCATTAACCCACTGCACCACAGCGCCGGCCCCATAAACTTATTTTTTAATTCTACTGTTTATGAACTTTCTGAAGTACCAGTGCATGTGATAGCATTTCCCATCCCCTTACACTGTTTTTGTGTTTATCTATGATTTTTTTTACACCATGAGGGATATTAGCATTTAGATAAGTACCAGAAGTCTGGGTAACTTGGATTCTCTCCAGTCAATGTCAAAGCTAACTTGAGTCTCTCTGGTGTCCTAGTGACAATTTTGATAAAGCTGGTTTTTTTTTTAAAGATTTATTTATTTACTTGAAAGTAAGAGTTACACAGAAAGAGAGAGAGATCTTCCATCCACTGTTTCATTCCCCAACTGGCCGCAACGGCCAGAGCTACACCAATCCGAAGCCAGGAGCCAGGGTCTCCTACATGGGTGCAGGGGCCAAGGACTTGGGCCATCTTCTGCTGCTTTTCCAGGCTATAGCAGAGAGCTGGATTGGAAGTGGAGCAGCTGGGTCTCGAACTGGCACCCATATGGGATGCCGGCTCTTCAGGCCAGGGAATTAACCCATTGTACCACAGAGCTGGCCCCTAAAGCTGTTTGTTTCATATGCCCAAGTATCTTTATTTGGAGTGACACTATTAAGCCCTACATAGGATTACCCATCAGGCATTCTTGTGGGTTGATGTAAAGTCTTAAGCTTATTTCTTCTTTTTCTTTCTTCAGGGCATCAGAAAACCATTCTCGTGAGGTCCACTTAGAAGTCACCATGTATGAGGACTGCATTGAGTCCACTGGAGACTACTATCTCCTCTGTGACACTGATGGGGCCTGGGGCATTGTTCTGGAGTCCCTGGCCGCAATTGGCATAGTGGTTACAATTTTGCTCCTCTTGGCATTTCTCTTCCTCATGCGAAAGGTCCAGGACTGCAGCCAGTGGAATGTCCTCCCCACCCAGTTCCTCTTCCTCCTGGGTGTGCTGGGGCTCTTTGGACTCGCTTTTGCCTTCATCATCCAGTTCAATCAACAAACTGCCCCCGTGCGCTACTTTCTTTTTGGGGTTCTCTTTGCTCTCTGTTTCTCATGCCTCCTGGCTCATGCCTCCAACCTAGTGAAGCTGGTCCGGGGTAGAGTCTCTTTCTCTTGGACAACAATTCTGTGCATTGCTATTGGTGTCAGCCTGTTGCAGACGATTATTGCCATTGAGTATGTGACACTCATCATGACCAGAGGTATGATGTTTGTGCACATGACACCCTACCAGCTGAACGTGGACTTTGTTGTACTCCTGGTCTACGTCCTCCTCCTGATGGCCCTCACGTTCTTCGTCTCCAAAGCCACCCTCTGTGGCCCATGTGAGAACTGGAAGCAGCATGGAAGGCTCATCTTTGCCACTGTGCTCATCTCCATCATTATCTGGGTGGTGTGGATCTCCATGCTCATGAGAGGCAACCCACAGCTCCAGCGACAGCCGCAGTGGGACGATGCGGTCGTCTGCATTGCCCTGGTCACCAACGCTTGGGTTTTCCTGCTGGTGTACATCATCCCTGAGCTCTGCATTCTCTACAGATCTTGTAAGCAGGATTGCCCTTTGCAAAGCAATGCCTGCCCAGTACCAGTCTACCAACGCACCTTCCGAGCAGAGAACCAGGAGCTCTCAAGAGGTAATTTCCTGGGGGAACTTTGGGTGCAGAAAGGTGTTCATTTAGGAGAAATAGGGCAATGGGATGAACCATAATGGAGCAAGAAGGGAATGGTCACATTTTGAGTGAGTGACTTCATAGTTCCAACATGGAAATGAAGACTCCCAGAACCAAGGTTGAATTTTAAAGAAAAACCAGTTCTTCCAAAACCTAGAACTTTATGGGGATAGACCAAGACCGAAATGAATCAGAAACCATTTTAAAAACAAAGTAACTATGAGTCTGAATATTCATGTAAAGAAAGGCATCAACAAAAAGTTAACTAGACCCAAATAAGGTTTGGACCAATGCAATTGCTAAGTTCAGATGTGCTGACTTCCAAGTACAAAAGTCAATCCTAGCAACAGAAATTGACATTTAAAAATTTTGAATCTCAAAGGTAATTCACACAAAATCTTAAACTGATTCATGAAATTGATAAGACCCACCACTCAAAAAATTCACAGTCTAATAGCTTCTGAATTTCTGCTTTTTCAAGCCATTCATAGTTTTAAATTCTTTAATGTTTATGAAAAGAAACAGGAAAAACATTACATCAGCATCCTGAGTATTCTCAGATGTGTGACCATTAGGAGAAATAAAGCAATGCATCACATTTTCATAAGAATTTCTGGATCATATTTTTAGCCTTATGTAATCCCAAGCCATTCAACTATACTTTGTTAAGGAATGAAATATATTTTCCATGATAACAAGGATGTTCAGACTCCCATCAACCTGGGGGAAATGGTGGTTAATTTCAGTTATCTGGAAATATGACAGAACTCATTCATTCCTTTTCTGAAACATCTGGTCTATTATTCATAACCCAATATTATAGTTTTATATCAACTGTTTTGTCTTAAAAGGCATCTGATTTTTCACATTTTATTTCTAATATGTAACTATGATGCTATTTTATATATTATATAGTACATATAATAGTCACCAGGCTCAAAAATATTAATATAAGGTTTCCTATTAAGTATATACACGTCTTAGAGCTGTAATCTGTGGTTAATTACACATTCAAATTAAATCCTTTTTAGATAAATACACCAATTTATTCTTTTCAGTTCAGTTGGCTGAAAGTCAGAAATTGACACTATACATCCTTCCTACAAAAGTTTTTCATTGCTTGTTGATGATGTGTATTCAGATCACCAAGGTTTGTGTTAGAATTGCAGTGAATTTTTCTCAAAAATTTTTCTCATAGTTCTAACCAGAAGATAGGATAAGACTTCTTGTGCTTGTTTTTGTTGCTATTGCATGTGTCCAAGAAACAAAAGTCATAGAGAAAGTAGTTCTTGAGTTTCACAACAATCAAAACATAGCAAGCCTTGTAGTAATCAATATTCCATACCCCAACATATTAGTCAAATGTTTCAAGTGTTCTAAGGAGTGTCTTAATTAAAGAGCATAGGCGTGCTAAAGTATGTTTCCTGGTTTGGCCAGGACTATCCTAATTCTCAAGCAGGGTTAGAAAATCCATCTCCAGGTCAGAAAGTCTGCAGTGATAGTCATTGCCAACATAGTTTCATATTTTGTGAGGAAAAAAATCAATAATGTAGTAAACAACATATAGATTGCTCTCTAAGACTGAGAAGAGTGGCCAGAAACTCAAGATCAGACTACAGAATCGGAATTTAGGTCACCTGGAAGAAATACAAATACCAAAGGTTAGAAGAATGATTAAAACTCAATGTAACGTGCAGGGTTACACCTAGCTAAGAAAAACATACAAATTGATAAAAAAACAGCTAAAAGCCCAAAAAATATGAACAGTCTCTTGAAAAGAACCCCAAGAGTTATTGTAGGTCCTGAGTTAACAGTGAAAAAGCTGCTTACCACTCTCTTTGTTTTTGTTCAAGAAATAATCATGATTTATAGCAACAAATGTGTGGTTGGCAAGAACCATCGTGCTCAGCCTCAGTCAGTCTCCAGCAAGAATGTTCATTCCAGGTTGGGCATCCACTAAGAGAAAGAAGTATGGGGGACTTGAGGAGGCTCAATGGAAAACCTAAAAGCTGATTAAAGGGTTATAATATCAGACCTACGTGCAAAGATTAAGACAATGAAACTGATCTGGTCATTCATAAGCTGGGTGTGCCTTTGACATAGGTTATTCAAGTTCTCTCTCTAAATTCTGGGCCAAAACACAATGTTTCATTTGACTCCATGAGACATGCATTTGTCATGTGATTCTTCTGACTAACGCTGCTTCTAGCTGGAACTCCTGTTGCATAATTATTTGATTTACCACTCAGTTATGAAACCAGAATCATTCAGCTAAAAGAAGAGTTGAGACGAGGAGTGATTAGCAAAGACCTTAGAAATGGGAAGGCCTCTTCCCGAGAGGCCGTGGTCTTGCTGTCTTCCATCTCCAGTAAAGATAACAGATGGAAATGGGCCCAAACTGAGGCATGAGGGATGTAGATTAAACATGGAAATCAGAGTTGGTAAACACTTTGCTGAAACAGATCAGTGAAGGGGATTAAGGACTCCATTTCTCTGGAAGTCTTTCAAAAGATTAAGCTTTATCTCTCTGAAGTGGCTTATGGACTTAATGCCATGTGGATGGACAATGAAAATGCAATCAGGCATGTCATTCCAGGACAGCTATCTATATCTATATCGATATAGATATAGATATATAGATATATATTCATTCCATGCCCTGGGTTATAAGAGTCTCCTTAAAAAGCTGAATATTGATTGAACTTTTTTAAAAAAGGATTTATTTGCTTATTTGAAAAGCAGAGTTATAGAGAGAGAAGGAGAGACAGAGAAAGAGAGATCCCATCTGCTGGTTCGCTCAGTAAGTGGCCACAATGGCCAAGGCTGGGCCAGGCCAAAGCCAAGAGCCCAGAACTCCATCTGGATTTCCAATGTGAGTGACAGGGGCCCAAGCACTGAGGCCATCTTCCACTGCTTCCCCAGGTGCATTAGCAAGGAGCTGGATCAGAAACAGAGCAGCCAGGACTCATACTCCACTCTCATATGTGGAGCCAGTATCACAGGTGGCAGTTTAACCCACTGTGCCACAACACTGGCCCCTATTGATCGAACTTTTAAAGTCGGTTGCTCTTATCCAGAATCTCAAGCCAAAAACATAAATATATGCTCTCATAGCATTTCTATTAAAGTTGTACAAAATCAACATATTGATAGGCACACAAAACTTTAACACAAAAACACACAAGAGTAGGATAAAGAATTTATCCTCACAATTGTGAGGGCTGGTGTGGCATAGCAGATAAAGCCACCACCTATACCACCAGCATCCCATATGAGCTGTTCCATATCCCGGCTGTTCCACTTCCCATCCAGCTACCTACTAATGGCCTGGGAAAAGCAGTGGAAGATTGCCCAAGTGTTTGGGCCCCTGCCACTCACATGGGAGACCCAGATAAAGCTCCTGGCTCCTGGCTTCAGTTTAGCCCAGCCGTAGCTTTTGTGGCCATTTGAGAAATGAACCAGCAGATGGGTGATCTCTCTCTCTCTCTCTGTCTCTCCCTCCCTCTCTGTAACTCTGACATTCAAATAAATAAATAGATTTTTGAAAAAAAAATAATTTGTGCAGCATATAAATGAACTAATTAAAATGCAAAATAAAAAGGAAGAAGCAATTCTGAAATTGTTTTAATGTTTAATTACTTCATTTGCATGCATCTAGGATTATATTATTTTTAACATATCCTTCATTAATTAGATTAGTTGATGGATATGTTACCTGTTTAATGTTTAGAATTAGTAAATTTGGAATGTTTTTCAAGAAAACATAGCTATACATCAATCAATAAATAAAATCAATTGTTCTTTTTTTTTTTTTTAAAGATGTTTGTATTTGAAAGGCAGAGTTACAGAGAGGCAGAGAGAGAGAAAGAAGTCTTCCTTCCACTGGTTCATTCCTTCAAGTGCCTGCAATGACCAGAGCTGGGCTGATCTAAAGCCAGGATCCAGGAGTTTCTTCTGGGTCTCCCATGCAGGTGCAGGGACACAAGGACTTGGGCCATCTTCTACTGTTTTCTTGGCCATTGCAGAAAGCTGGATCAGAAGTGGAGCATCCAGGACTTGAATGGGTGCCCATATGAGATGTGGACACTGCAAGTAGTGGCTTTACCCACCACAGTGCTGACCCCTCAATTGTGCTTTTAACTGAGAATTTTAAGTGTGATACAATTTGCAAAGATTTTTTAAAAAGATAGATTTATTGATTTATTTATTTACTTGAGAAACAGACTTAGGGAAACAGAGAGAGGGAAAGACAGAGATAGGTCTTCCATCTACATGTTCACTCCCCAAATTGCCACAAAAGCTGGAGCTGGGCCAATCAGGAGCCAGGAGCTTCTAGGTTTCCCACACAGGTGCCATACCACTGGCCCCTGCAAAGATATTAAATATAGTAGAATATCAACTGTGGATCTGTCTTGTGAGTGAAAGTTCCCCTTCATCATTGCCTGTTTAATCTGTTTTAGATTAAGTAGAATATTGTTATATCAAGCTTGCTGAAAGCAAGACCCATATTTATTAAAAATATCACATTTTTGTCAAAAAATCACATTTTTAAAGATTTAGTTATTTATTTGAAATACAGAGTTACAGAGAGGGAGATACAGAGAGAAAGAGAGAGAGAGGTCTTGCATCTTCTGCTTCGGTCCCCAAATGGCCACAACAGCAGGGCTGGGCCAGGCCAAACCCAGGAGCCAGGAGCTTCTTGTTCTCCCAAGTGAGTTCAGGGGCCCCAGGACGTGGGCCATTATCCACTGCTTTCCCAGGCCATTAGCAGGGAACTTGATTGGAAGTGGAGCAGCTGGGACTTGAACCTGCACCCATATGGGATTCCGGCACTGCAGGCAGTGGCTTTACTCACTATGCCACAGCACCAGCCCCCCAAAATATCACATTACTGTTGGACCTTTTCCATCCAGTGTGCAACTGTGTGCAGACAAACCTAGTGTGATTCTTTTTGAAGGTATTAGGACAAAGAGAATCAATGAGTCTATATAATACAAAAATGGGCCAACAAGTATAAAATGAAGTCAACCAAGTGAAAACTGTTCCCTAGTAAATACCTGCTTTTGCTGAATATAGTCCTCCTTAACAGTCCTCAACATGCTTTTCTCCAAGGCATGCCCACCTTGGAGAAAGACTTGGGGAAACACCATTGGAATGATCTGAACTGGGGTCATTTCTGTTTGTCCTTTCATGGGAAAGTTTTTTTTTTTTTTTTTTTGTCATCTACAAGAATAACAGGTCACAGAGAGAGAGCTGGCAAAAAGCAAAAAAGTGAGTCATGGGCAGGATTTGTTTAGTCTGAGGACCGATAAAACACAGATAGTGATGTGTATAAAGACTCAAGGAGCATGAGCATATCTGGGAAGCAGAAAGAGTACAGAATAAAACCTCACACGCCCAGACCTTGGAGCTTTGCTCTATCTTTTACCAATCGAGCTCAAAACAAGGTCTTCAGCCTCCTGGAGCCTGAGGTCCCTTATTGCTACATGATGATGATAGTGCCCCTCCCTCCTCCTCTGCATGTAAATAAATGTCAGGGCTCACTCAACTCAGATTTCCCACCATGAAGTGATTGCCAGTGGGATACAGAAAAACTTTCAGCCTTTTGGCAAATTCATGGATAATAATTAGAGCTGGAAGAATTGACTTTTGTCATTGATGATTTGGTCCAATGAGAATGTGAGATGAAGTTGGTTACCAAGGGGCTGAGTATGAAAGAGCCTTGTTAAGAATGACAGCTAATCCCAAAACACAGTTCATTCTGCCATGAAGGAAAAACAGGGGCTTCCTATCATAGCATCCAAGCTCTCCAAAAGATGCCAGTAGAAGGAGGATGCCAGGCCATTGATTGTCACTGCACCACCAGCATCACTACCCATAATATACACAGGATAGCACACATGATGTTTTCCATATGTATGCCTTGTTCCAGTATTGTTCAAGCAATCAGTCTCTCTCTCTCTCTCTCTCTCTCTATATATATATATATATATATATATACACACATATATATAATTTCACCTTCAAAACAATTCTCTGAAATAGATTTATTATTTTGGTCATCATTATTCCTCTTTTTAAAAGATTTATTTATTTATTTGAAAGGCACAGTTACAGAGAAGCAGATGCACAGAGAGAGAAAGGGGGAGAGGGCAAGAGAGAGAGGGAGAGAGTGAGGTCTTCCATCCGAATTAGCTGCAACAGCTGGAGCTGCGCTGATCCAAAGCCAGGAGCCAGGAGCTTCTTCCGGGTTTCCCACGTGGGAACAGGGACTCAAGGACTTGGGCCATCTTCTGCTGCTTTCCCAGGCCACAGCAGAGAGCTGGATCAGAAGTGGAGCAGCTGAGCATTATTCTTCTTTCTATCCCATCAGGAAGCAAAGGCAACACAAGATTAGGGAACTTGGGCCCTTGGTGATGCAGGTGGGAGAGCCAGTGGTCTTTTTTCAAGGTCCCTCCCCTCAACACCAGCACTTCCAAGTGTAGACACCAGTGATATAGTCACAGCTATGATCAGCAAAACACAAGTGCACATCCAGCCAGTGCAAGCTTTAGAGACACAGACCCTGTCTTCATAAATCTTATAGTCTGGTTGAGGATACAGATGTTAAACAAACCACTGTGTGTATAATTTATGATTGGTCTGATGGGATTATTGGGTAAAGTTGGTTACCAAGAGGATGAACATGAAGGAGTCTTGTTATGCCAAGGAGAAAAGTTAAACCAAAAATTCAGCTCATGATTATTCTATGGAAGTATAGAATTCTCTCTAGGGATCTTTTTTTTTATTGTGTCCACTTTTAAAGTTGAATCCAAGCTTGCAGAAAAATCAAGCTTAAAGGGACTGTGGAACAGAGTGAGATGCCCCAGGTCATGTAGGTAATACTGCGAGAACAAGCACCTTGACCCAGGGCTAATGCTCTCTCTCCAGAAAGTGATGAATCTTCAGCCTGTTCAGCTACTGAACACGGATGTGCTTCTCCTGAACACACATATGCTGTCCTTATACAACCTTCCCCATCAAGTTTAAAAACACCCCTTCAAGTCATCAATCTTTCCAGTGACAGCCTCAACTGAGAAATCCATTTAAAGGAGCAGGAGGCTCTTTGCAAGCCATTGAGTTTCCTCATAGTCCTCATGTGCTTCTCCACTGCGATCTCTGACACTAACCCAGCCCTTCCCTCCTTTGGCTTTCAGCCCGAGACAGTGATGGAGCTGAGGAGGATGTAGCATTAACTTCATATGGTACTCCCATTCAGCTGCAGGTAAATGTGCTCGTCTACCTTCACCCAGCAGGGACCCAGCAAGCCCTCCTCCCTTGGGAGTGCCTTCAGGCTTCGTTTCCAATGGCTTTACTGACCTGAGAGAGGACAAGCTGGGCAGGCTCTTCCCAAAGGCCTTTGGAGCTTGAACCATTTCAGATTTAAGCCAGAGCAGGGCGGTGCAAGAGAATCAAGTGCACTTTTTGCCTCCCCATCTCCGCCAGCACCATCAACAAGCAATAAGCCCTCATGCAGGTGAAGGTCCCTGGAAAGACAGGGTAACTCGGAGGGTCTGTGTGAGGATGAAGAGGCTCAGGCTCACAGAGCTTTGCCTTGCCAACAGCAGAGGATTATAAACCTGCGTGAGTGCCCGGCCCTTGAGCCCCCACCAACAGCCTATTGGACACCCTTTCTAGCTCCAGCAGCCCAGGCTGCCCCAGAACTGGGCCCGGTCTCTCAGCACCATCTGAATGCCCAGATGCGTGAACCGATTGCAATGCTTTCAGGACAAAACAGAGGGGGAACTGCTGAGTACGTTGGAGATGACTCGCATTTGTATTGTGATGGCTTGAAGACACACAACCTAGACAGTCAAAAATACCACATGGAGACACAATTATTTTATTGTGGTGATCAAAAGTAACTAAAATCCAAGACTGAAAGTAATGCTCAGACCTTCTCTTTAGTAAATTTTACTAGGTATCTAAGGAAGTTAATCCCCTGGGTCTGTTATCTGAGACTTTGTACTTTCCTAAAATGACACGTAGACCAGGACAATTGCTGTAATAAACACTCAAAAGAGAATTTACATGATGAGAAAAATCTTCATTCTTGCCTCAAGATTTTCCTAGATTAGTCTCAATTTCCAGTGATGAGCTATACAAGAACTCTGCAAAAATATTCTTGTTAACGGCTCAGAGGGTAGCCTTTTTCCTTGCTCTTTTTTTTAATTAACCAAGGATGAAATGATGGTGAGATGATAACATTTCAAACATAGCCTGAAAAATTTGATCTCCTGTGCTGGCTCAGAAAGTTGATGGTGGCATTTCTTTTTTTCCAGACTGTTGATCCTGCGCAAGAGTATTGCATCCCTCGGGTGACAGTAAGCTCCCAGCAAGATGCAGAATCCTAAAATCTACAGGAAACATGAATAGTCAAGACCCAGAAGACGAGCCTGGTAAAGGGGGCCCCCACAGGCCTCCGGGAAGCTCCCGGAGTCAGGCTGCACGGGAAGCCTCGGCGCAGCCTGCCTGCGCTGGTTGCTGGCCTTGTCCATCCATCTGGATCTGTTATGGAAGCCTGCCCATTTGAGCATAATTACAATCTTGCTGGCCACACCCTATGTGTCTCTTTCTTCATTTGTGTAACTGAAAAATTCCCTTTCTTAGACATGCTGGAACGAATTGGTGCCTCTTACTAACAACTGAAAGACTCTGGTCTGCAGGAATTAGGATCATTCTAAAATGACAAAGCAAAGAGGTTAGTAGCAATTTACTACTACTGGATTACTCCCCTGGTTAACTGTACACTGTGGTAAGGAACACCATACTATAGGATTTTATCTCTTAACTATGTTTCTGCAGCCAGTTCAGTAGTATTAACTAGATTCACATTGTTGTACAAAAGATCTCTACAAGTTTTTCATCTTGAAAAACTGAAATTCCGTACTAATTGAACACAACCTTCCCCAGCCAGCCCCTGGCAACACCATTCTACTTTCTGTTTCTCTGACTGTTTGTTTACTTTAGATACCTTATATTATACACTTAAACAGCGTTTCTCTTTTTGTTACTGACTTTGCCTAATGTCCTCAAGGTCCATCCATATGACAGGATTGTCTTCTTTTCAGACCTAATAATACAGCATGTTATGTACAAGGGCAATTTTAAAAGAGCATGGGAATTGCATATTATGAAAAAACTATGCATGAATTTCAAAAAAAATTTACACTAAAATAAACTTACCTTTAAATTCCACTTTCCACAAATTTTTCTTACATATTTATTTATTTGAGAAGCAGAAAAAAGAGGTAGACAGACAGAAACAGCTCCTATCTGCTGCTTCTCTCCCCCAAAAGCCTGCTACGAGCCAGGAACCAGGAGCTAAGAATTCAATCCAAGTCTCCCATGTGCATAGCAGGAACTCAGTCACTTGAGCCATTACCACTGCCTTCCATGTTCTAAATTTGCAGGAAGCTATAGACAGTAACAGAATCAGGTGTCAAACAGAGATACTCTGGTGTGGGAAGTAGGCATCTTCATCAGCATCTTAACCGCTATGCCAGATGCCTGCCCATCCTTGAACTTCGTGCAGTACCCTCTTGTATACCATTTTCTCTACTTATCTGTTGACAAATTTGGGTTGTTTCCAGCTCTTGGCTATTATGAATAATGCAGCAAAGAACAGGGGCATATATGTATCTCTTTGAAGTCCTACTTTCAATTCTTTGTGTTGTATGTCCAGAAGTAAGATTGCTGGATGATAAGGTAATTCTGTTTTTAATTTTTACCTCGTGGCTGCACCAAATTACATTTCCAATCACAGTTCACAGAGAGTTCCAATTTCTCTATATTCTCACTTACTCTTGTTATTTCCTGTTTTTTTTTTTTAATTTTGTTTGCATTTTGCTTTGTTTTTGTTTTTGTAGTGGCTATCCTAATAGGTTAGGGTGTCTCGTCATTTTTCACAAAGGAGCCCAAAACATGATGGACCCTGAAATTGCTATAAAAGTTACAAGATGATCCTCAGGATCTCTGCAACTGAGAGATTTAAATACCATGGACATTCCCATGGACTTGCAAACGGAAAGGCCTGCTCCCCTGGTGACCAGCCCACGACAGCCAGTGTGCCAGCAGACATAGCTAAAGTCAGTGACTTGCTTCCATAAACCAGTAACAGCAAAGGAAGAGTCACTCCTGTAGATGCTCATAAAGGGTTTTAAGTGGCGAACATGAAAAGCAAAGTCTGCCTGTCTTGATGCCTCTGATGAGCTGGGGCCTCCACACTGCTTGTTTTGCCTTCATTCCTCATGCAGCCCTGTATTTGTCCCAAGGGTTTCATCTGTCCTTAACACGCATTTGTTATATAGGACAGGTATCACAGGACCAGAGTCGAGGACATGCTCCAGATGGGTCCCCAGGGCCCAATTCAGCCCTCTGACCTTGCAGAGGAGGAAAACAGAACCTTGAAGAAACAATGACTTACCCAGCTCCAACAGTAGGCAGTGCTGGGCCAGGTTGCCCAACCGCGGGCCCAGTCTTCTTCCCCATCTCTGAGGCTTCTGTATTAGCAAGTCAAGACATTTCAGGCCAGTGAGTGTTGAGTGCTTGCTATGTGAAAATACTTTGAAGCCTCCATACGAGGGTAGTTCAAAAACTTCATGGAAAAATGGGATTGAAACTTGGATTTAGTTTGGTAGAGAAAAATTTTGAAACGCATACATAGTTTTTTCATAAACTGAATTTGTCATGAACTTTGTGAAGATACTTTTTATGCACAGATTTCCCAGAAAAGTTACACCTAAACACATCTGTTTATTCTATTTCCCTCTAACTTTAAAATGATTTTTAATTATTTATTTTTATTCATTTGAAAGGTAGAGAGACAGAGATCTCCCATCCACTGGTACATTCCCCAGATGTCCACAGCAGTCAGGGCTGAGCCAGTCAGAACCTGGGAGCAGGGAACTCAATCCCAGTCTCCCTTGGATCTCCCAGTTGTGGACAGCAGCGACCCAATCACTTGAGCCATCGCCTATTGCCTCACAAGGTGTGTATTAGCAAGAAGCCAGAAGCAGAAGCAGTGCTGAGACTTGAACGCAGGCATTCCAAGGGATGTCAGCCACCGCACCAAACGCCCACTCTTCCACACACTTTTTGAAGTACCTTTGTGTATGTTAAGAAAGCCTTTTGAATGAACATGGACAGCATGGATTTTTCATTTTAAACATTTACTTAAATAACATGTTTAATATTTTCATTTTCATTGGCAAAAAGCAGCTGTGGACATTTGTGAGGTACAATGTGACACCCAATGCACAATCATGGATTCTTTTTTTTAAGGCAACAAATAATTCCTGAGCATCTGGAGTTCATCCCTGGGCAAGGCAGGGGACACAGAGAATTTCAGAGATGCATCTTCCTTGTCTTACAGATCAGAAAAAGGGATTTGTCCAGGATAACAGGGCTTGTTAGGGGCAGAACCAAAGCCAAGATCCAGGTTCCCAATTCCTATTCAAGAGTTCACCCCGTATACAATGTTCTGATGTTTTCAGCTACTTTTCAACTCCCTTAAAATTAGCTGTTCTTGGGGCCAGCGCTGTGGCTCACTTGGTTAATCCAACGCCTGCGGCACTGGCATCCCCTATGGGCGCCAGGTTCTAGTCCCGGTTGCTCCTCTTCCAGTCCAGCTCTTTGCTGTGGCCCGGGATGGCAATGGAGGATGGCCCAAGTGCTTGGGCCCTGCACCCACATGGGAGACCAGGAAGAAGCACCTGGCTCCTGGCTTTGGATTGGCGTAGCTCTGGCCATAGCGGCCATTTAGAGAGTGAACCAACGGAAGGAAGACCTTTCTCTCTCTCTCTCTCTCTCTCTCTCTCTCTCACTCTCACTGTCTCACTCTATCTGTCAAATAAATAAAAAATTAGCTGCTTTTAAAAAAAAAAAATCTGTGCCCTAAGCAGTATTATCAGCACAACCCTGTACCTAAATAAGTAACCAAGGCTTTGGCCCTTCTGCCCTCACTAACAATGAGCACTGAGGGAAAGGGCTCAGACATTAAGACCCTCACCTACAGACCAGCTGGCACCCAGGTAAAGAACCAAATGCTACGCCAAGTCATGGTTTCTTGCTTTGCCAGAAAACCATTATCACTGATCCTCCTGGTTATTACCCCAATAACCATGACAATGCTACCTTCAACATAATTTTGCTTTGGTTTGCCAGCAAGAGAGTTCTGTGGAGTTGGCTGACAACCCATTGAAGCCATTTTCAAGGCCTAAGACTGTTTCCCAAATTCTAAAATTGGTGCAGGTAGGGCCAGTGTTGTAAAGCATCAGCTTAAGCCACCGCCTGCCACCAGCATCCCCTAGGAGCACCGGTTTGAGTCCCAGTTGCTCTGTTCCAGCTCCCTGCTAATAAGCCTTGGAAGGGAAATGACCCAAGTGCTCGGGCTCTTCCACCCACACTGGGGAATCCAGGCTCCTGGCTTCAGCCTGGCCTAGACCTAGTCATTGTGGCCACTTGAGGAGTGAACTAGTGGATGAAAGATGTCTCTCTCCTCTCTCTCTTTCTGTATGTCTGCCTTTCAGATAAATAAACAAATCTTAATAAAAATAAGTGCAGGTAAAATTAAACTTCTTTGTACCAAATTGCCTCTGATGCCAAGGGCATAATTTTACCACTTTTTAGACTGTGTTAGATTTGGGGGTTGTGGGTTGCAAATGTCTCAAACTCTTTCAGGAATGGAGTGTTTTATTGTAAGGCTTACATACAATAAGGAGACAAAAAACTCTCCGAAGGAACCCACTGCAGCCATTTAACTGGCCTAGTGGAGATCATATAGGGCCAAACTCCCTGCCCCACACTCCCCCTCAGCCACTCCTGGTCTCTACTTCTTGGTGTGGGTTTATCTAGCAATTCACATAAAGCTACAAACCCGGAGATATCAAAGTAGAAATCCACGAGAAGAAACCTGTTTTAAAAATAGATGACCTTATGATTATCATATTATACTCAATTACTCACTTCAACAAATATTATTTGGAGATCTAAACTCATTTACTGGCATGAGCATTTGGTACAGTTTTAAGACGCTGCTTGGGATACCCACATTCCAGATGTGAGTGCCTGGGTTCAAGTCCTGGCTCCACTTCCAGTCATTTTCCTTGAAAACTCAAGGAGGCAGCAATTACTTGGGTTCCTGCCACTAATATGGGAGACTCAGATTTGAGTTCTAAGTTCCTGGCTTCAGTCTGTCCCAGCCCTAGTTGTTGTGGGTATTTGTGGAGTGAGCCAATGAATGGAAGATTTCTTTTTCTGTCTCTTTCTCTCTCTCTTTCAAATAAATAAAAGTAAATAGATAAAATTTTTAAAATAAACTCATTTCTTAAATATTTGAGAAAGTCCCCTTCTGAGTTTACTTTATCCAAAAGAAAAATATCAATGAAAAATTAATTTTCATATACCTGACTGGTATAATATGACCAGTAAGTTCAGCTGGTTAGAGCATGGTGCTAAAAAAATTCCTGCCCAAGTAG
Organism: Sylvilagus floridanus; assembly: GCA_949820135.1. Classification (NCBI taxonomy): domain Eukaryota; kingdom Metazoa; phylum Chordata; class Mammalia; order Lagomorpha; family Leporidae; genus Sylvilagus; species Sylvilagus floridanus. Next base: position 26,093,460 of record OX463230.1, read on the forward strand.
GGTTTATCTATGCCCCCATTTGGATATTTTTCTAATTCAAAGAACAGCAACGATTTGTTTTTCTCCACATTAAATTGCAGATCTTCCCATAAGCTTAAAGGGGCTTCTACTTAGATTTTATTTCAACCTGTGGTTGGTTCAAGTTTAACT